>OX422145.1:18255428-20712954 GCA_949129095.1 Volucella bombylans
CAAAATAATCAGGTTCCATTTAGTGGAGTATTGACATTACTATCCGCTGACTTCAGGCAAACACTGCCAGCTCAACACCAGCTGATCAATTTCATGCTCGATTTAAATATTAAACTTTTTGGAGCACAGTCAAAAAAAACCTATTTAACAACAAACATGAGAGTTCAGCTTCAAACCGATCCAGAAACAGGAAAAATTGCCTTCCCATCTAATTTCTGCAACATCGTGAATTCAAAAGAAGAATTAGTAGACAAAGTTTTCCAAAGCATCGAAACAAATTATCGAAATCACGCACAGTTGAGCGGAAGAGCCATTCTATTTGAAAAACATCATTCTAATAGAATCACATGTGAAACAGTGACAACAGTGACAGTGACAACTTGCCAACAACATTAACCAGGAGGGCTAACATTGATCGAAATCTTGTCAAATATATTTGTTGATTCCAGCAGCCTCGTGTATCGATTTATTATTAATTTTGTATCAAATCTGTTTTGTACTTCCTCACATATGGCTGTAAGAAAGGTAAAAACTAAGATGAACTTTTGATTCATCTTTTTGAAGATGAAGTTTTGTGTGATAACTTTTAACCGTCTTTTGTTTTTTGTTTTTTGAAAACTTTTAATTCGCAATGAATACAATAATACGTTGATATTTAGAATAAATAAGAAATTAATTCAGATGAGTGGATTGAACTATATTCTTTTGCAAAATAATATTATACATACATTTTTTATGTTTTTTTATTGTATTTGGGGGAAAAGAAAACAGTGTATTAATTTATGTTTTTAGCCCAGGGCTAACGTTTTTGTTTAAAAACTAAGCTAAAATATATGCTAAATCAGAATTTACTATCAAAATTTTAAGGATTTAAAAAATCCCACTGATACAATCTAAAATTCTCTCTATGTTCAAGTATTACCGCCGCACATTCTGAATTTGAAAATTGGAGTGCTAATTATATTACTCCAAAACATCAATCAGTCAAAGTTAGGTAATTGTACACGATTAGTATTTACAAAATTTATGAACAATCTAATTGAAACAACAATTCCTATTACATAGACTTTTTGTTTTTCTTTTTTTTATAATGTGCGCGCTCTCAAGGAGTTTGTGTACCCTTAATGTGATTGTTCACAGCGCGGGCAAAGGAAATTTAGGGAGGAAGAAAAGAGAGGTACCGATGTACATTGCTTTTAAATGTTTGCAAGTTATAACGACCAGGAAATACAGAGATGGGCAGGGCATTCCATAAGCGAGTTGTACGGCTTAGGAACGAATCACTGTATTTTAGAGTACGTCCGAAAATGGGCTTGAGTGTATACTGATGAGCATTCATAGCGAGACGGGTGTTACGGTTGAAAGTTTGAATGGGCGGAATGCTACTGGCGATTTCAGTGGAACACTGGTGGTGGAAATAGCGATAAAACAAAGTCAGACAGGAGACATTACGTCGGTGTTCGAGCGTGTCAATTGATTGACTGGTATTAGTATCATCAATAAGTTTTATCGCACGGTTTTGAATACTATCTAGCAGGTGCAGAGATGTTTTAGGAGCACATGACCAGATGTGGGCATTGTCCTCCAATTTTGGGCGGATGAATGCCTTATATATTGAGGCCAGATCAGAGGGGGTAAAATATTTCTTACATCGCTTGAGGAAACCTAGACATCTCGCAGCATTTTAGCGATATCAAATATATCATTCCAACGTAAGTTGTCATTGACACAAATACCGAGAATGGAAAGTTTTTCGGCTTCGACGATGCAAGTGCCATTCATAGATAATGGCTGGGTGTTTAAATTTCGCTTTAAAGACAGCAGACAGCATTGTCTTTTGGAAGCATTAAATTCCACTTTGTTGATACTTCCCCAATTGGTTATGCTGTTGATATCGGAATTTAATGAGCTTAGCATCCGCTGCCTTTCTCGTTCTACAGCCGAAGAGCAGGGCCGTGAGTCCGGGAACGAATATGAAAAGCAGAGAGTACTGTCATCAGCAAAGGAATATATTGGATTAGAAGTAGCAGACAAGAGATCGTTAATGAAAATTAAAAAGAGTGTCGGTGACAGAACAGAGCCCTGGGGCACACCAGCATTTATTTTGTGAATATCAGACTTGAAACCGTCCAAGACAACTTGAATTGAACGTTCCGAAAGGTAATTTCTAATCCATTGAAGAAGAGAGTCGTCGATCCCAAATGCACGCATTTTCGACAAAAGAGCCTGATGCCAAACTCTGTCAAATGCCTTAGAAATATCAAGTGCAACTATCTTGCTTTCGGCAGATTTATGTACGCTTTGGTTCCACTTTTCGGTGATACATGCCATCAAATCACCAGTGGACCTGTTGCTACGAAAACCTTATTGCCGGTCATTGAAAAGTTTTCGTGTTTCGAGATATTTCATGAGCTGACGATTTATCAGCGTTTCCATGACCTTGGAAAGAAGGGATGTAAGTGCAATGGGTCTATAGGAGGAGAGAAGATGATTCGCCTTTTTTAGGGACGGGCTGGACAAATGCTGTTTTCCATCTGCTCGGGAAGAGTCCTAAAGTGCAGGATTGATGAAAAAGCTTACGCAGTGGTTTTGCCAGCGAGGAAGAACACCTCTTCAGAGAAGGGGAGTTATACCATCTGGACCAGCAGATTTATGTATGTTGAGATCTTTAAGTACTCTTGCTACTACACGAGTGCGAAAGTAGATTCGACGCACTCAAGTGTAGGCGGAGACAAAGCACAATCCGGGAGTGTTGAGCTGGCCGCAAAGTGTGCAGCAAGCAGATTGGCCTTATCCAAAGAGCTGACAGCTGGAATGTCATTGTAAATGAGCGTTGGAATGGAGGATGAGGCGGAATTTCTAATGTTTTTGACGAACGACCAAAAATTGTTACTGCCTTTGGGACATTGCCGTATTTTTTGCCTCAGTTTTTGGTCGTATATTAATTTCACACGCTTAAGAAAGGCGTTGCAGTCATTTCTGGCTCGTTTGAACTTTTTTCGGTTGGTCGGGTTGGTCTTGTGGGACCGAAAAAACATTTCTCTAACCCTGACGGCCTCTTTACAGCTCGAGTCGTACCATGCCTTTTCTTTTGGTTTGATACTCTTCATCCGATGAGGAATAAAGGATCTCATTCCAAAGAGAATGGTGTCTGTAATCATATCAGCAGCGGCATCCACGTCATTATCGAGGAAGCATAACGACCAGTTAAAATTCCTAAAGAAGCTGTTAAGAGCGCTCTAGTAGGCTTTCTCGTATTGCCATACGGTTCTTTTAGGAATTTTTTCTCTAACTGTGTGGTCGGTGCACGAGAAATTAGCTGACATGACACAATGGTCCGACGAGCCTAGAGGGGAGAGCACATCAATGGTATACTTATCAGGGTGAGAAGTTAAAAACAAGTCCAGGGTGTTGGCGGTATGACTATCAACGTCTGGTATTCGCGTGGGTTCATTTACAAGCTGCGTTAGGTTGTTTTCCGCAGCGAAGATCTCACGTCCTTCGGGTGTTGTCTGTCCAGAATGTCGAAGCCACCCAGAATTGTGTATATTGAAGTCGCCCGTAATAACGATTTCAGTATGAGGATACAGGGATACAATTCTTTGAATGGAGTCAGACAGCGCATCAAACTCGTTAAAGGTTGAATTGCTGTCCAGTTTGGGGCTTCTATAAATAAAGCAGTAGTGAATAATTTGCTCACGGAGATGGAATTTTAACCACATGAAGTTGAATTCCGGATTGGAACATGGATCACATTGTGGTTGAGTTTGGTAAACTACATCACTACGAACATAAATGGCGAGACCGCGGTGAGAGAAGAATAATGGCACTAGTTCGTAACCAGGTAGCTTCAGATCAGAATGATCTGAGAGGTGTGGGCGGGGATCTACCTGTGTTTCACTAAGTGCCAAAACAGCTGGTCTGTACTTACAGACGTGAACGTACGCAGAAAAATGATTGCTTTTTAGCCCGCGTATATTGGCTACGTCTACCCTGAATTCCCTAGTCATAATCACAGACAAACACAGAAAACACAAACACCGACGATACTAAGCAAGGCAAGAGAAAATTTTGACTTTGATTTACCGAATCAAATTGTTGTAGGTGTTATGCCCTTACAACAATATGAAACAGTGCACCAACAAAATTTTCACTCACAACCCGTTATCCATCAGTTGTTACATACACTCAGCCACTGCCCGTACCTGAATAGTAAATACAGTAACGGCAGTGATTGGGTACAAGTAACAGTACTTCGACTTCGAGGTGCGATACCCGCACTGTGTGATTTTTTTTTTTTTCACTGCACTTGCACTGCACTTTTTGTTTTTTTTTGCACACGCGCGGCGGTTTTTTTTTTTTTTTCACAGCACACGATTATATTGCGATTGCACTGGTTGAGTTGTGCACTCGACGGCGGTCGACTCGGTACTCCAAGGTGGAGACGTACTACTACCACGAATACCACTCATTCCGACCGACATCCCGCTCGAGTTCAAACGACTTTAATTTCCAATACGCTTTGCGTTCGCTATGCCTATTAATAAAGTGCAAAGGCAATCTTTGTAAGTGTGCGGTTTGAATTTAGAAAACGATTGCTTCTCTCATGGGCAATTATACGTCGCACACTCCAGAGTCGGTAAACCGTTTGATCTTTATGCTTATGCAGAAAACTGAGAAACAAAAAATGTGAAAAAACATCTTTTTTCTTCCTTTCCTTTCATTTAATTTAGCCACCTTAACGCAAAGCAGGGTATTAAATTAGACGTGTTTTCTCGGTGATACTACGTTCGTTAGAATACACTTATTTATGGTACAATACTTTCCACTCATTTCAAATCAGACTGTGCCACAGCGAAGCGTAGCCAGGCCTAACTAGTTTTCAATATTTCTGGACGATCTAGCAACATAACAGTTAGAGAAGCGTTGAAATGAATGTATCACTCTTAGAGGAGAGTATGTTGATGAATAAAGTCGAATTTTTAAAAAAACTATAGTTTTTCTTAGTTCGACCGGAGATTTATTCAGTGATATGTTATATCCTAAGCGAAATTGTATTTAATAGTTTTCCCATAAGATTACTTACGTATGCGGATAAATAAGTTGCAACAATACTAATACAGAGGTTTAAAAACTTAAAAACTCCATAGGTGCTTTATCAAGAAATAACCCCAAGGACCTCCAATCTGCAATACCTATTACTGTCCAACTATCAACCAAATTGCAACTTCTCTGTGAAAGCAAAAAGTATTTTTTTTTCAATGAATGGACCAGACGGAAATAAAATGTGATTTCTAGCCCAGAACTATTGTATACCATGAGCTTTGCAAGAGCTCGTTGCATCAATTATGTATTGACTCGAACAGAAATATTAAAAAAAGAGAAGCATGTATTAACGGCCCAAACACAGATACAAATCCTATCCTGAACCCTCCATTACAAATTAAGAAAAAATACATCTTGTAAATGTATTCATTTATTTAAAAGTGTTGCGTTGTTTTTCGACACAAGTGTAAGCCTCATATGGTTGACAGTTTTTTCTTGAGTAAATCTGTACTGTTACCATCCGATTGTGTGATCTACTCGAAACGGCTTTATTTCCATACATTTACCACATAAGAACCACGTATTGTATGACAGACAGAGTTCAGTTCTTGTAATAAAGGCGACTCATACGCATCACGAGTCTTTTTCTTTCTTCATAAAACCCCCCACATAAATATTGTAGTATGCTAAAATCCATAGTTTTCAAAACCAAACAAACTTCTACACTTTATTATTCCATATGAGATGGATCGGAATGCCCTCTTTGCAACTGCGTACAGTCTGCATATTCTAAATGAAGCAGTGTAGCAAATAATAAATACGAGGGGCGTTCAACATATTCTCGGTATCGGGGTGAAGCTGTGGTTGTATATATAAATTGACTTATTTGTCAAGTAATACTATTATTTTAGTGCATTCATGTAAAATTTCATATAAATGTGATTATTAATTCGCGTTTTATCTCTAGTTAAACAGAATCATAATGGCAACTGAGACGATGGTGGTGAAAATTGAGCATCGCGCTGTAATTAAATTTCTCACTAAGCAAGGAAAAAGTCAAAAAACTATTCATGAAGAGATGGTGGCTGTTTACCAGGGTTCCGCACCTCCATTATCAACTGTGTTGAGTGAGTTCAAGAGAGGCAGAGAGAGCATTGAAGACGCTCCGGCTACTGCTTATACAGGAGAAAGCATCAAAGAAGTCGAAAAACTTGTTCTTGAGGATGCCCGAATAAAGGTGAAAATGACGGCAGGGATCACCAAGCTTTCAATTGGTACCATTCACACCATTCTTCATGACCATCTTAACCTTTCAAAGGTCAGTGCAAGGTGGGTGCCACGAATGCTCACAGCGCCTCAGAAAAAAGTGAGAATCGCATGCTGTAGAGAGCTTTTGGAGATGTGTAGTGAGAACGCGGACGGTGTTATGGATCGAATTGTAACTGGGGACGAAACATGGATCCACCACTATGACCCTGAAAGCAAACAATAGTCCATGCAGTGGCATAAAAAAGGAACAGTCCCCCCGAAGAAGTTCAAAGTCACTCCGTCTGCCGGGAAGCTCATGGCCACAGTTTTTTAGGACTCAAAGGGAATCTTGCTCATTGAGTACAAAAAAAAAAAGGTGAAACCATCAACGCCACATCCTACGCTTCCACTTTGCATAATTTGCGGGAGGAAATTAAAAAGAATAGACGGGGTAAACTCGCAGCGGGTGTGTTGCTTCTTCATGACAACGCTCCTGTTCACACGGCGCGAGTTTCCAAGGCTGCTGCGCGAGATTGTGGTTTCGAAGAAATCCAACACCCACCCTGTAGTCCAGACCTTGCCCCTAGTGATTATTTCCTGTTTCCGGATTTGAAAAAATGTCTTCGTGGAAAAAGATTTTCGGATGATGAAGAACTCAAGTCGGCAATAAATGGGTATTTTGCAGAGAAAGAGGAAATTTATTTTTTTAAGGGTTTAAAAAAGCTTATTTCAAGATGTAGTAAATGCATTGATGTTAGGGGAGATTATATTGAAAAATAAAAGCAATTTAAATTGAATCCGCATTTTCCTTCATATCGATACCGAGAATATAGGTGTCATATAATATGATATTTACATATATGCGTATATATTTAATTTTTGTCAATCACAATAACCTGAAAAATTTATCCAGAAACAAATAGAAAATATAAAGATTTATTAAAAAAAATATTGAGTTGCAGTTTACCTACAAAATGTGTTTTCAAAAATTTCTTATTTTCCCTTTTGCTGCGCCTTGGAACACTTTCTTTGGCATTGAATACGAACAAACAAAACTTTCTTCCTCAATTCGCTGAATATATTATCATAGACAGAGAATATTAAACTACATATTCATTAAGGGATCAATCTATCGACAAAAAAAAACCTTAACATCACTTATTTGCACTTTATAAAGCACGCGCGGCTATTACGTATAATTATGCGAAGGGGGTATTTATCATCATCATTCAAAACAGCACTTAAACCAATTATGACACTGCAATCATTATTCAGTAAGGTACCAGTTTCCCCGCATTTTTTAAGCGGATGTTCACTGTATGCTTTTACCAAAACTAACTATATGCACACAAGGTTGTGTTGCGAAGGAAAAGATGGATATATTGTAATTATCAATTACTTAACTTATTTGTAGATGTTTTCTTTTATTAGTTGTTATCGTAAATATTTCTTTTTTTTTTCTTTCTAAGCGGTTACGAATAAGAACAAAACTCAGACGACATAATATATTTTGTGTATTTTTAAATATCACTTTCACTTGGAGAAAAATCTTGCTAAGCAATTTACCATTATAACGAACAACAGAAAATATTCAAATTTTAAACAGTTTTTTTTTTTTTTGTTTCTTTCTTTTTTTAAGACTTTTAAAAATGGTATTCACCAAATTTAAACGAATATGTTTTATTTAAAATTGAAAAAGTAAATGAAATTTCTTTCATTCATTAATAAGAAAGACAACAAGCACTTGGTAACCAAAATAAACTCATAAATCGAAACTTACAAAAAAGCTTCACTTTCACTCAGGGGATAGATGCAAGAATTTTTATTTTACGATACAGAGTATTTTTTTTTGTTTTTTTAATTCGGTTGCAAAAACTAGTTAAAATTGATGAATTGAAATGTAGATTATTAAATAACTTATTATCAACATTTTCAAGCAAAGAACTACTTTCTTTTTAATCTATCACAAATTTATACGTAATTATTTGTTCACATAACTTTTTTATTTTGAATAATAGTATACGAATATTGTTATATAAGTGCGTTCATTTTTATTTTGCCTTAGCTGCTCTTTCAGTGCATGTACTAATCAGCAATTTTAAAAGGTGCTAAATATAATTAAAGGAAAGGTATTGTTATTGTTATTGTTAAGAACTGCGAAGGTTTGAAAAAGTCATAGCGACAACGAAAACACACTAAGCAATCAACTTACCGACAACAACGTGCCGGACGAAAGGCCAGACGTACAGGTATTGACGAATGAAATGAAAGGTGTAGAAAAGAGAACTTCTATCCAAACTTAATAAATTATAACTGGCGAGCGCACTACTGCTGCCACTAAATGATGCACAAAACTTATTGCTTTTCGTTTATTTGTATTGTAGCTACAAAAGTTGGTCAAGTCAATTCAAATTTAAATAACTCAACAAAAATAACGAATTGTAATATTTGCTACGTTTTCATAGGAAAAGCTTATTTGCAGATATGGAAAATATTCAATTCAACTTTACTGTAAAATAATCATATAAATTTATCAGTCAACAGGGTTAATAAGAAAGATATTCGTACCATGTATAGGATTTTTTATTTATATTGTATGTAGGTACACCTATATTAATACCACCATGTACGAAAATCGAACCTGAACGCTTTTATTGTATTTAGCTAAATTGCATTCAAGCAAAAACTTTTTCGATTTAATTCCATAATAGTAAAAAAATCATCGGGAACACATACGTAGTCGTATATTCATGTATCAAGTTATATTTTCAATAGATATTACCGCAATAACACAGATTAGGTTAGGTTAAGTTAGGTTAGAGTGGCTGTTGGAAATACCAACCCACTTAGGCCTATTGGCTCTATCTATGATCTTCTTACTACTGGAACAAGTTTGAGCTTATAATTAAGCATAGGAGACTGTTAACGTCTTTATTTTCTAGATCGTTGTAAAAGAAAGTTCCTAGATGAAGCTTTCTTCTCTGCGAGAGAGCTGGATATGTACAGAGTAAGTGAAGGATTGTCCCCTCCTCTTCCTCGTCCACGCAGCTTCTACAGAAATCATTTGTAAAAGCGCCAAGCCTTCTTGCGTGCTTGCCTATGAGGCAGTGTCCAGTGATGGTACATATTATGGCGCTGAGATGTTTCCTATTTAAAAGGATCAGACACTTAGAGCGATTCAGATCCAGCTTTGGCCAGATCTGTTTGGTCGCTAGACATGTTTGCCCAACAGTCCACACAAGGTCTGTTCTTTTATTTGGATCCAGCTTTAATGATAGTTTGCACGTAGCGATTGGTATACTTATGCTACCCTTTTCCGGTAGAATAGGTAGAGTGGTTCCAATTTTGGCGAGTTCATCGGCTTTGCAGTTCCCTGGAATGTCTCTGTGGCCCGGCACCCAACAAAGGTGAATGTTGAACTGCTCTGCCATCTGCATGAGAGATGATCGGCATTCAAGGGCGGTTTTAGAATATGATGAGACCGAGTCCAGAGACTTGATTGCGGCCTGACTATCCGAAAATCCTTTGAAGATATCACGTTTTTCTTCAGCCAGAAAGAGAGCTTCTTTAATCGCCAAAACTTCCGCCTAGAACATGCTACAGTCAGTGCTTTGGAAGATGGAAAGAGAGGCTTAGATTTAGCTTATCTGAGAAAATACCGCCACCAACTCCGCTATCGGTTTTAGATCCATCTGTGTAGAGATGGACTGACTTGTCCTCCATGAAATCATCCTCCACCCAGAATGATCTAGAGGGGACGCTTACATGGAATTTTTTGTCAAACCAAAGTTCAGGTATGGTGTAATCGGTGTTCTCTGTGAGGATTCCTAATGTATTAAGAATGTTGGCGTGGCCAAATGAATTATTTGTCCACTGTTTAGTCGCTTTAAGGCGAATAGCTGCAGTCGCAGCTACTTGCTTGCTAAAAATGTCGAGGGGTGTCAAGTGAAGCAGAATATCTAATGCCGCAGAGGGGGTAGACCGCAAAGCTCCGCTTGTGCATAGACATGCTGTTCTTTGGACTCTGCTTAATTTAATGCGGTTGACTGCATTTTCCAAGGCCGTCCACCAGACAACCACCCCGTAAGTAAGTATCGGTCTTATGACCGAGATGTATAGCCAGTGGGTTATGCGAGGTTGAAGGCCCCATTTGTCCCCAATGGCTTTCTTGTAAGAGAATAAAGCTATTGTAGCTTTATTGACTCTTTCTTGAATGTTAGGTTTCCAGTTTAGTTTCCTGTCAAAAATGAGACCCAGATATTTTGCTGTATCGGAGAAAGCTAAACTGGTACCGTTTATTGAAGGAGGGTCTATGATTGGAAATTTATATTTCCTAGAAAAGAGGACAAGATCATTTTTATGGGGGTTTATTCCCAATCCACAGCGATCTGCCCAGCAGGTTAATCTGTTGAGATTTACTTGGAGGAGTTCTTTAACCCAGTTTGGAGTTAATTATCCTGCTTTTTAGCATTCGACCGATCAACTCCTCAAGTGAGTCGTCTACCTGCAGAGTTGATAGCGCAGTCGTGATTGCGGATGTGTTGACGTTGTTAAAGGCGCCCTCTATGTCTAGGAAAGCAACCATTGTGTACTCCTTATATTGTAGGGATCGTTTGATGTGGCTAGTCAGAGAGTGCAAAGCCGTTTCCACCGACTTTCCTTTACAGTAGGCATGTTGAGCCGTTGACAGAAGTCTTTGATCAACTTTAGCTCGAATATGGATATCAATCAGTCGTTCTAAAGTTTTCAGAAGGAATGATGATAGACTTATAGGTCTGAGGTCCTTTGGGACTACATGAGAATATTTTCCAGCTTTGGGAATGAATACTACATTGACTTCTCTCCATAACAGTGGAATGTGGATAAGTTCTACACAGCTCCTCATAATATTTTCCAACACTGGTAGAATAATATCTGAGGATCTCTGTAGCTCGGCAGGTACTATACCGTCCGGACCAGCAGACTTGTATGGTTTGAAGCCATGCAGCGCCCAGAGCAGTTTGTCTCTCGTAATCAGACCATGAATTTTGGTCCCGGTTGTAGTAGGCCTGTTTGGGCTGCTACTGGCCGCGAGTTGGGAGCTACCTGGAAAGTGGGTGTCAAGAAGCAGGTTGAGTGATTCATCACTTGAGGTTGTCCAAGAGCCATCGGTTTTTTCAAACAGCTAGGCATCATAGGATTTGTGGAGAGGATTTTTCTTAGCCGCGATGCCTCAGAGGTTTCTGTAATTTTGTCACAGATTGTTGCTTTGCCCTCCTCAGTTCTTTTTTGTATAATTTGAGGGATTCTTTATATAAGTCCCAGTCGGTCACTTTTCTTGTGCTTTTTGCTGCGTTGAAAAGTTTTCTGCAGGCGTTTCTGAGCAGTCCCAGTGCCGATGTCCACCAATGTGGCTTTTTCTTGCCTCTTGGTTGAATAAGAGGGCAGGAAGCGGCCATAGCCTGATTGAGAGCCAAAGTAAATTCCCTGACTTTCATGTCAAGCTCATTGGTGTCACGAGGGGGACTTGATAGTTCAGAGAATAACGTTTTTGACAGTATTCCTCTGTAATTTGGCCAATCAGTTTTCCGCTAATTCCGGAAAGCTGATTGTCCAGGTGATGCTGTCGGAGACAAGAGTAATATCTAACACTTCTTGTCGGTTTCTAGTTATAAAAGTGGGCTCATTGCCAATATTGCAAATTAAGAGGCTAATACTTAAAATGTAGTCTAAAAGTGACTCACCTCTATCATTGATGTCGGTACTGCCCCATACCGTGTGATGTGCGTTAGCGTCGCATCCGATTATGAGACCAGTTTTTTGCCTTCCAGCTTCCTTTACCACCCTTTCTAGGTTATCACCAGGGAGAGGGCCCACTTGGTCGTGGTCAAGGTAAGCCAATGACAGCCAGTAGGAGCCTTTGGCAGTCTCTAGTCTGGCAACGGTTAGTCGGTGTCACTGAGGTTGACAAGTAGAAATACATTAAAGCTACGTTTCACTGATATACAAATTCTAATATTACCGTTGTCTCTTGTATTGAGCGGAGCGTATAAGTCCACGAACCACGCCTTCTACAATCCATGTTTCCTGGATTAGGATTATGTCTTCTGCGTTTTTAGAAAGACACATAATGAGTGCGGCCGAAGTCTTTTTTGAGTGGTGGAGATTAATCTGGAGAAACCGTATCATTGCTACAGTTTTCCAGAGTCGCCTCCACCACGGTGTTGTTGAGGTCCTTCGATTCTGAAGATGTGCCCAAGAGCTCATCTTCTATCTCTGATCGTGTAGGACCTCTAATTGCTTCGTCATCGGTTTCCATTTCCGACAGGGTGTCAGAAGAGGAGACCGACGGCTTGATAGTCACCTCGGACAGATTGGAATCGTCGCTATCCAATTCTGGAAAGGATATTAATGCTCCGAGATCCAAGGTTGTGATATCAGGTATTAAAGGAGAAGGAGGTTGCTTATCAGCATCCAGCTCATCCTATTTGTATACCCTTAAATATATGGACTCGAATCCGAACCGAATCATGCCTTCCGTCTGCGCCAGCGGATTAAGGGATTCCTTATTGATCACAATTAACGCGCATCTATAAGAACCCCTTAGTTCCTCTAGTTTCGCCACTTTCTAGTCATGAGTCGGAAGAGTCGGATTACTGAGCCGGATGATTTCCAGAATACTTTCTGGAGAGGAGGGTTCGGCTGGGATCCAGGTACGAGTTCGAGGTCTGCAAGGAATGTCTTCCTTAGACACGACCTCGAGTTTTGCACCTGGCCAAATCTCTCCTAAACCACCGATGGCCTTGGTGAAGAGATCAAGAGATCTCTGGTTGGAACAAGCGATGAGCTTGACATGGCCTTGGTGCCAGCCAGCGTCGCTTGTGATAGGAGGTGGTCCGGGGTTTTCCCGCATGCTGGCCAAGAAGTTGGTCGAAAGCTTCAGCTTGACCGGCTGCCAACGTTCCGATGTAATGGAACCGTCGGTATCATTCCTATCGATCACCGCGATCACCAATACGTCCTTTAGGACTTCATTGTAAGACCTCAGATATGTGCTGTTGGATGGCCCAGGGATTTTGGAACTATATGTTTTGGGCCTCTTGGAAACTGGCACGGTTTCCTCCAACGATCTCCGGCGCTTAGAGGAGTCTTTTGACATTTTAAGAGCAGTGGAAGCAGTGGGTAATCCGTCTTTTAGGATGTTTTCAGCCCACTCAACCTTGCTCTTTATATCCGCACTTCTCTCAACCTCCGGAATGGATCCGAAGGTTTTGATAATGCGTGAAGCATTTCAGCGTCTTGTATAGAGTGCCTCAGATGGAGCTTGCCGATGCTCCTTGGAGGGAGTTTTGATAGCAGCAACAAGTCCGTGGCCTGCCACAAACTTGCAGTGAAAACAAAACTAGGTTGGACAGCCTATGAATCAAATAACTATATCGCAGTATCAACACCAGTAGTGTTACATATCCGAGCAAGACAACCCTATGAACACTTGCGCAATTTGGTGAAGGAATACTTTACAGCAATTTTGGCATATATCTATCGCCTACAGTTCTAGAGTGAGAAGAGAACAAAAGAGCCCACCAAATCAATCAAGAAACATCACGTCGTTTAGGGAAAAGTTTTAAAACTGGTTTGCTCTAGAAAAGTTTTCAGCCCAGTTTGACAGACAGTTTTGAGATGGCTGAAAACAGTATGATCGGTGTCGAAAAGAGGATGTCCGGAGATGCAGAATTTGCCACCAAGTCTACAAGTGAAATTTCAAAATATACTAACAAAGAATACGCCATAAAACTTCAAAAGTGGGATATCGAGGACACAAGTAAGCTATGATAGTTTGGTATCTACCACATTTTGCTGTGCAAATCCCACACAAACCCGAAAAACTTAGAATAGTTGTTGACGCTGAAGCCACAGTCGATGGAAACTGTCTTAACTCTGCTCTACTCAAGGACCTGAGCAAGCCAAACCAGTAATGAGCATTTTGTTCAAGTTCCGAGAAGAATCGAAATACGATGACGAAAATAAGAATTCGTCCAAACGCGTAGCAAGCGCAAACTTTTTTATGGTGAAGTTGAAACACAACCCAACCTATTGATCATTACATCATGGTTTCAATGATTTTTGGAGCTACAACATTGCTATGTTTGAAGATTTTGATTCGTGACAAGTGGTATACGCTCGGATAATCTGCTAAACTCTGACAGCAACAAGAAATGGCAAGCATAGTGAAAAGAATTCCGAGAAATCAACGGGTTTAAGATAAGGCCTTGTTATTCATTGCACATATTTCAAGCAAGTACAATCGATTTACATGTCTTCATGGACACGTCTTGCCACCGCTGCTAGCTACTTCAGACTCATCCATTGGCAAGGAATTTTTGTTTTTGTTTGCAAAAAAGCACAAGGAGCACCTCAAAAATTGACGTCTGTTCCCAGATTGAAGTTGCAAGCTGCAGTTCTGGAAAAACGTCCACATTTATAATACCAAAATTTATAATACTACCTTCTGGACGGATTCAAAAACACTGATTTACTGGCCACTGCCGTGGCTCAAGTGGTAGTGTATTGGCTTCCTAATCGGACGGATCGGGGTTTTATATCAGCCGTGAGCGAAAGACATTTTTTCAGGCAACTAAAGTCTCGTGAGATGAATGCTTGCCTAAATACAACATCAAGTCAATTTACACTAATAATTTAGTCTCCACATTAAATGTTGGATGCCACCCATGGAGCAAAATAGCCACTGAGCCCAAACATATTTTTCTCTCTTTCTGTCCAATTTTCCCAAAAACTTAATACATGCTTTGGCATAATAAGTGTAGTCATACCCACTTGAGTGTTTAAGTTCTTTAAAATAAAGATAAGAAATTAAAAATGCCGTAAAACGAGCCCCCACCTTGTACATGACATTCGTTCAACAAGTGTCAGTGGAAATCGTTGTTATTCTAGTTGTGTCCGTACGAATTCTCTTTAATAGACTGTTGCTCAAAAGGTATACAGTATATTCTGTATACAGCTACACAGTTTATCACCAGTGCAGGTTTGCATGGAAGTTTAAAAACGAAAGATCTGTATTTAATTTTCAGTGATTATGACCTGGTACCCAGACAAGATTCAGTGAGTTTAGCCTTCCGATTGCGTTCAGTGATGTCTTGCATTCTTAAACTAACTTGGAAGTTTTAAGAGAGAAATCGAACGTTGTCGTCCTCCAGAAAGATACCAGTGCCGCATCCTATATCGGTTTTGGAGCCTATATAGTCTTTGGTATGGAGAGTTGATTTCGTATTTTTTCTGCAGCAGGAGTTCTGGTGTCATTGCGTCGGATGGCATGTCCATAAGACTAGAGTTAAAAGACAGCCCGCGCGCCAGGTCACCAAAGCTCCTTCACGTGTTGTACCCAAGACCACATCTTTTTAAACAAAAGATAGCTTTGGTGCAGCCCATAATATGAATATCAAGGCGAAGGAAGTTCAAGACAGACGTGCTAGGGAAAGCCCCATGTGGCCGAGACAGACCGTTCTTTGGAGTCTGTTCTTTGCAGCAGTGACATATTTTCGTGAGAACTTATTCCACAGACAACCGACGCATAGGATATAATTGGCCTTATCATAGCCGTGTAGATCCAGGGGACCCTTCTCAGGGACAGGCCCCATGTCTTGCTGACAGTTCCTTTATACTGCCAGAAGGCCGACAGCCCCTTAAATTCTTTCGACGTAAAATGTTTGGTCCATAGAAATTTGTTATCCAGGATGACACTAAAATACATAGTTTCTTTGGAGAATTGGATGGTGATGCTTTTAAGCACAAGATGAGTCAGGTTAGTCAGCTTCCTCCTTCTCGTAAAAAGAACAACTTCCGTTTTGAGAGGATTGACTGAAAGCCCATGGTTTTGATATATATGCCAGTGCCAGGCTAATAGTGAAGATTCTCTTCAGGTCAGATCAGCTGAACTAAACCTCTTTGTAACATAACTGGGTATATACCATCAGTGCAGTTATCACGCTATTTGTGTGAACTCATCACACGCGCGGATTCCTACATTCACCGAATGTGCTGGGTTGAATAATATGCGCGAGCATTTAGGCAAATACACCGGACGATGGTTTATTGTCTCATCTTTGGGTTTTCCCATGCCCAGCTTTCTGCTGCGTAATCTTTAATGTTTCATATATACTATATACTTTTGCTGAACATGTAATTTTAGGTAAGTAATATAATCATAAGTTAAAATTGTAACCAGAGTAAAGTTTAAAGTAATAAACAGACATTCGTCTCCAGAAAAAATATTTTTTTTTGTTGATTTCCATAAAAAATCGTTTACTGGAACATGAGCGGATAGAGTTAAAGCTTGTCTTTGTCTAAAGAGTTTTTTCCTGTGACCTAAAGTCCAAGTTCGTTTCTTGAAAGTCAACATGCGGATGCACCTCAAAGGTGGTTTAAAGGTGGAAAAGTTTTCAAGATTACTTTTACAGATCGGTAATGGTAATTTTTCAGAAGAAAACCGCAGTCAATATAAAAAAGAAAGAATGGGATCTGTGGTGGAAGTAGAAGATGCAGTCCATTACCCAAGAGCACAGGCTCAATTCTCCAGAAATTTCCCCACCTAATCTTTATCTAAAAGTTGGAACTCCAACAATGCCGCAACGAAATTTGGTGCTTCTTAAGCTTTGTAACGGTACCAGAATACAGATTAAATCTTTGTACAAGAACGTTAATGAAGCAACAATATTCACTAGAAGTGATAATTTCCCTGACAAATTCTGCTTTGCTATTGCAATATATTAATTTACAATAGCAAACCATCTTTCGAAGCATCGGTTTATACAACAACTGGTTGCTCCGGATTATAAACAGCCAGCAACGGCTTCGAAGGTATAATGTTTAACAAATTCTGCAATTCCTTTTCATGCTCCTATGTCCACTTAAATTGTACATCATTCCTTGTCAAATAGCGTAAATGTGCCGATTGCTTTGACAAATTCGGGATGAACTTAGCCAAATACTTGAACAGACCTAATAACCTAAGTACTTCATTTTTATTTTCCGGCTTCTTCATTTTAAGGATTGCATACCGATATTTATTATCCGATTTAATCTGACCTTTCGACAATATGTGACCCATGAACTTGACCTCCGTTTGGCGATATTGAATCTTTTCCGGGTCGAAGAACAGTCGATAAAATTTGATGATTTTCCTCTTCGCCACTTGCAACAATTGCCAGATCATTAAAGTAAACTAAAATCCCGGTATATCACCAAAGATCTGCACCATCTTCCTTTGAAACATCTCAGGAGCACAACTAATACCGAATGAGACACGATTAAATTTGAAGCGGCCAAAAGGAATCATGAATGTGGTCAATTCCGAACTGCCCTGATCAAGTACGGAAAATATCCGTTTATTTGTTAATTTTGTTATAAAATCCTCAATAGTAGGAATCAAGAAGTGTTCTCGTTTGATGCACGCATTCAGTGGTTTTGGATTCAGACAAATTCGGAATTTTCCACCGGGTTTTTCAACAATTTGCAAGTTACTAACCCGGTCCGTCGGGTATTCCACGGATGAAATAATTCCTTCCTGTACCATATTATTGATTTCCAATTTAAATTTTTCAACCAGTGAAGCAGGTATTCGCTTCTTATAATGCAGCACTGAAAGATGCCTTGGTCCATCTTTGATTTATTCCGATTGAATTTATTCTACAAAATCAATTAAATTTAAGCGTGTTATATATTGAGCTAATTTTCCTAACTGTGGTACCTGTTTCATCATTCCAGCTGATGCCAGCAATGTTTCGCCGTCTGTTGTTGTTGTTGCTACCACCACCACCACCTCTGTTATTATTCCTTTTCCGATGTTGGTTTCTCTGGCTTTGCGGCACATCTTGGCGAAATGACCCGTTTTCCCACACGTCCGGCAGATAATACCTTTTGCTTTGCACTCATTCATGTGCCCGTACTTCCAAGTGCTACCACAATTGAAACAGGAGCGGTTGATTATATTAACCGTTGCGGCATCGTGTTCTGTTGTTGCAATGGATGTTACCGTTCGCTTATACGCATCCAAAATTCCTTTGTTCACATTGGCCGCTTACAAGTATCAATAACACGTGCCAATAGTTCATCACGCCCATCCAATAATTTCAATTGCAGTTTTTTGTCGTGAACCCCGATGACTATTCGATCACGAAGCATTCTTTTCTCGTATGATGCACGACAAACGCATTTGAAGTCACATTTGCTTAGTTGTGTTTCAAATTCTGTGAACGATTGCATTTCTTTTTGCACGATCGAATTAAATTTATATAATTCCATCGCAACACTCTTTTGTGGCACACAGTGTCCATCAAATGCTCATAATACTTCACTTAATGTTCGTTGTCGTATTTTTTATTCAACACGAGCTGGTTGCTGTTCTACACCATTAACAATCAATGCCGGTAACAATCACGTAACTACTGTTCGACCAAGTAACGAATTTTTGGATCCATCATTTGGGAAAAGCTAATTATAAATTCGTCGACCACCAGATCCAATTTCATCTTCACTGGTTTTTCCTCGTGCGAGCATGTACACTATGAATTCACTCTTCCACTGCGACCACTCTATTCCCAGGTCCGAACAATTCAATGGTTGTGGTCTATCTTCCATTATGAAAACGTGATTTATATCCCACTTCTGACACCATGTTTACTTTTTATTGCTGGTTATTTCTTTATTCGCGAGATGTTGCTCATACAATGGTTGATGCTGAACTAAATTATGACTGTCTTACATGAATTTGACAGTTCAACCTATTCTGGCATCACTTATTACACACTTGCCTGCTTTTCTGCAGTCGGCGAAAAATAGCTGGCCTGTATCACTAGGCAGGAACTCAGTTGATCCGGTGAGTATCGAGTAAAGACAGCTTTATTCCACAGCAAAGTCAAACCTGTTGTTTGACAAGCAAGCAATTCAGCGATCCTGCCCAAAAGACATCCTCTGGTCAATCTACGCATTATGCATCATTAAGAGAAGAACTTACATATGGGAGCGACTAAGTCATCTAAAATATTCAAGAGCGGGTTTAGATCATAAGCATACGAGTAGACTTGGAAACAGTCAAGATGTACGTAACATGTGTAAGCTGCGTAAGGCGAAGTCAGTAAAGTCGATAATGGAACAAAATCCTGAAGGACGCCTAGCTTTCCACTTAAGGCCTTTCACCCATATAGGCGTAGATTGCTTTGGACCTTTGCTCATGAAATTTCGTTAAGGTACCGTTAAGCGATACGGAATGATATTCACCTGCCTTCCGCGCAGTGCATATTAAGCTTTTCAGTGACCTCGGATTAAATCCATGCACCGTTGCCTTGCGTCGTTTCATCATCATTGGAGTCGTTACCTGCTACGTTTATAGTGATAATGGTCTGAATTTCATCGGAGCCAAAAATCAATTGGATAAAGACATTAAAGAGATGGAGAACGTGCAAAGTGAGTATGCAGTTAGGTACAAAGGTATCCAGTGGGGATTTATCACAGCTTATTCGCCGTGGATGGGAGGTGCTTGGAACGCCTTATCCAGTCCGTAAAAAACAGTGTTGAATGTCTTTCTGAATTGTAGCCCTGGTCATTACATGGTTAAAGTCCTTAAGTCTAGTTTTTGTTAGCGATATAACTTAGAGCAAGTGGTATTCTTTTTATAGCATGATGGGTTCCACGTATTCTATCTCGTTACTATAAGGGAGGGTTACTGTTTGAGAAAGTACGTCCCGAATTTATTCTTTATTCAGCAGATTCTATTTTATTTATTTTATTTATTGAAATAATTTACAAAATAAATTTATAAATTACTTATTTAAGGCATCAGGGTAGCCAGATCATGTGATGCCGTTTTATAATTTTACAAGAATTTAAGAGACTATTTACATTAACTTAGTTATATAAAGGGTCCGCCAGTCGTTCATTGATCTCCGTAGAGTACAGACGTGGTTCGGCTTATGAGTGCACAGTGATTAGTTTAATAAATAACAAAGAGATATTTGATATCTGCTCCAATTAGCAGAGTGCCAGTGTGTTCGGCCAGCATATCATAGGTCGTGGGTTCGAATCCCCGATTGCCGTAGACATTTTTTTTTTCTTTTCATTTTTATTTAAAATAAATAAAAAAAACCAATTAAATTGAAGTGTTACTAAGTGTTGTTTACTACATCACGTGATGAAGTGTGGGATGCGGTCCGCTATGCCAATAGCGGGACCAGCCGAAAAGTCAGGCGAGTTTTCGAGCGGTTCAAGCCAATCAGCCATGTTAGCAGAACCGAAGATGAAGAGAAAGAGGAGGCTAAGGCCCACTCTTAACTTGACACAACGTCCCTCTCTTACAAAATCCATCGCAAAGCTGCCTGGTGGATTAAGGGAGGAGACGACATCAACTACAAGGGCAGCAATAAACAACAAGTGTCATGGGTCGGAATATGACGAAGAAACACATTTATCAGATGGGGCAAAGGTCGTTTCAAGGGAAGCGATAATAGCTTCGCAGCTTTGGCCGTCTCAGAGTCGGACGACGAAGAGGATGAAGTCCAAGCTATAATGAGCACCATCAGGCAGCTTGAAGAAAAAGTACTTGCCATTAAGGCAAAGTATACAGCCAGGAGTGAAAAGGAGCAACAAGTATGCTCCCAATCACAACAACAACAACAACAGCAAAAGGTTGCAAGCCAGCAACAGTTAAAATTACAAACGGACAAAATAAAACAAAAACATCAGCCAAAACAGAAGACACAAACACATCAACAAGAAAAGCATACGCAGCCGCCACAACAACAACAGAATCTGAAACAGAAGCAACAACAACAATAGAACCAACAACTACATCAGCAAAAGCAACAGCAGCAAGAGCAGAAAGCCACCAAACAAAAAGTGCCACCAATCAACACTTATAAACTGGAGTTAAAGGACACTATTGATCTGTGTAAGTCGGCCATAGGCAACAACTTTTTTATAAAACGATTGTCACTAGATAGGCATGCGATCCACTGTAACACAGTGGAGCGCTATTATAAAATAAAAAAATTATTGAAGGATAGTTTAGTTTAGTTTAGTTTATTTTCATTTCATCTAACTTAAAACTACTGTACAATCCGTTCTAGGATTCGACGACGGAGTTCTTCTCCTACACCCCGAAGGGGGACAAGCTGCAAACAATGCTGCTTAGGGGATTAGAACCGTCGACTGATCCGGAGGAGCTCCTTGCACTGCTGAAAGAGAAGAAGTGCGAAGGGTCCAATTCGTGGGGGTCAAGCCGTTTGTCACGACTAGAGCCAAAAGGGAGAAGCGGCAACTGCCGATTTTCCTAGTCCAGCTAAGTCCCACCAGCAATCTGGATGGTCTAAGGAGTATTAAAGTCCTAGACTACCAGGTTGTCCACTGGGAGAAATTAAAGAGGAGGGAAAACATTTTACAATGTGTTCGCTGCGAAAGGTTCGGGCACGCCGCGTCGAACTGCGAAATGCAGCCTCGATGCGTGAAGTGCGGAAAGAACCACAAGTCCGAGGAATGCGCTCTGGGTAAGGACGGAACGTCTGAAAAAAGCCAACTCTCTTGTGCTTTATGTAGGAACACGGGACACACCGCAAATTATCGGGGTTGTCCCAAATTCCAGTACATCAAAAGAATAAATCTGGCCCGGCAGCAGAAAGTGGAAGTGAAACGTCCACCCGTGCATTTGCAAACTCCAGCCGTTACTCCCCATGTTACCTACGCCCAAATGACGGCAGGTAGGGGAAATACGGTACAGCAAGTGAAGGTTGCTTCTCAGGCCCCAGCGCCCAGAGCACCGGAACCAGTACCTGACATGCTAGCTATCTTGCTCTCTATCCAGGGGCAGATGGCTCAGCTACAACGTCATTTAACTGAACAGACCGCGCGGGTGGATCAAGTATACGCTCTGCTGCCTGGCCTAACGCACCTTTTGCCGTAATGGGTACGTACGTGGCGGAGCAAACCCTGAAGGTCCTTGCTGTGAATGTGAATTCACTGATAAGGTTCGAACGACGAGCCGCACTATTTAAGTTGCTTAAAGACCAAGCCCCTGATGTTCTTTTGGTTAGCGAAACTAAGCTTACTAAGAGACACAAAATGAGGCACAGAAGATACGAAATAGTACGGAGAAACCGACCCAACTCCATTCAGGGAGGTGGCGTTGCAATTCTCGTACGAAAAGCTATACATTTTAAAAGAGTATACAGTCGTGTAGTACGTAGGTTCCAGGTGCTGGAAGCATGCATCGTGTATATCCCACTCCGTAGTGGAAAGCGGTTGTACATGGTGTCTGTCTATGCACCTAAGGCTACTCAATCCACCTTATTTATCACAGAGCTCGAGACACTTTTTCGATTTCTGAGGCTGGAATTGGAAGACAACTATTATATTATCGGCGGAGATTTCAACGCCAAACATAGTGATTGGGGAAATAATACACCAAATACTAGAGGGAACCTACTATTCAGTTGGTGGGGTCAGCACAGTGTGATGTATCGACTCGGGCTTAAGACGACGGATAGTCCGTCGTTTCCCAGACACGGGTCTTATTTGGATCTTCTGCTGTTCGACTCACGAATACAACAACAACATGTACTAACCAACAAACTACAAACTGTCTACGCACTTTCGTGTATGACAGTGACCATTGCGGTCTCAGCACCGAAATAACTGTTCCCAACGAAATAGCGGAATTGGATGAGTTTGTCCAAAGGCATTCCTACAATTATAGTAGGGTGCGTTGGACACACTTCACCAGAACACTGACTAGAGCACTCTCCTCGAATTCGCTCTACCCACCGTCCAACAGAAATCTGTCAAACGAGGAGATTGGCAGGTATCTAAGACTAATGGACGAGACAATCAAACGAACAATGGACATAACGATACCTCGGTACCGACACACTGACGAAGAAGACCTATTCCGCAATGCAACTATTGACGCACTGCACCGACATAAAAGTAGACTGCTGTCAAGACTAAAAACCTTGTACAGACAGTTTACTGACAGACATAACCCGGAGATCATGACACTGAAGTCGTCGATTAAAAACCTCCAAACATTAATAAAAGAAAATTACAGAGCATCTGTAAATTTGTATTGGAACAGTAAAATTCGGGCTGTAAACACCAGCAACCCGAATATGTTCCCGCAAATAAATAAAATATTTCGGAGAAATAATCAGAACGACCTTCCATGTCTTAAAATCGCCCGAACGACGAACAACGAACAAATACTGGTAGCAGCGGGCATAGATCCAATGAGGCTGTTGATGATGACAACTTATTTGTGATCGAGGAGCCGCGGGAGCAGGTAGAGGCTATAGGAGCGACTTTCCAGGAAGTGTACAAGGCGAATGTTATCATTGGCCCGAACCACGATCTGGAGAATCGAGTCCTTGTGCACAATTTCTACCTTCGAAATGAAATTGTGAATTGGCGATTCGAGAGCTCGGGTTTCACCCAGTTCAGTGACGAGAATATGGCAAATAATGTCATTGCCAGAGAGGGTGACCTACCCCCGTTCATTTCGAAAGAAGAACTCCATGAGATCTTCGACACAATCAGGGCTAAGAAATCAGTGGGGACCGATGGTATTCCGAACATCGTGCTTCGACATCTTCCTCTAGAAGCGGTGGACATTTACACCACCCTGTTTAATAATGCAATGAATAATGTACATTATCCAGCGCATTGGAAAACTGCGGTGGTACACCCCATCCCCAAAAGGGATAAAGACACTTCCGAATCTCCGCTCGATCAGTCTTCTTCCAAACATCAGTAAGGTGTTCGAAAAGGTTATCAATAGAGTCCTGACTAAGTGGGTCGAGGACAAACATATAGTTCCGGATTATCAATTCGGTTTCAAGGCGGGGCATGATATCATTCATGCTGCTTCGAAACTGGTTTCTGATATCCAATGGAACAAAAGCAAGAACCAGTGCACTGGTGCCTGCCCCATTGACTTGGAGAAGGCCTTCGATACCGTATTGTTAGAAGGACTCTTTTTCAAGCTGGACAGGTTGGGCATTAGTAAACCACTTCTGTATATTCTCTTCGATATGCTCTCCAGTAGACAGTTCATCGTGAAAAATGGCGATGCGACTTCTGCTGGAACTTTTAACATTAAAAACGGTCTGCAACAAGGTGCGGTATCCTGTTCAACATTTACACGAGTGATCTGATAGGTTCACTTCACCATGCCATAGCGTACGCAGACGACATAATCGCGTACAGATCAGGTCCAAAGATTGAGGTCATTAATATGCTTTTGCAGCGGTCATTAATATGCATAAGCGATATTGCGATGACTGGAAGTTGAAAATCAACTTTCAGAAGTCGGAAACCATTCTGTTTAGGACGCTTTTGTCTGGGGCCTCTAGGGATACCAGAAAGAATTGGCGAAAGTTCTCGATCGTGGGACAGCAAGGGCAGCCACTTGCTTGTCGAATCCAAGATACCTTGGGATCTGGCTAGATCAATTTCTGTATTTTAACAAACATAGAGATGTTGCTCTGGCCAGAGCCAAAGGTGCTTTTGCCCTTACAAAGAGACTGCTTTATAACAGCCAACTCGACGCGAGGGTGAAGGTACTCGTAATCTGCTACATGGCCCTTATCAGGCCCATTCTTGTATTTGGATGTCCCGTGTGGTTCAACGTGAGAGCAAGTTTATTGGAAAAGATTCGGGTGTTTGAGAGGGCTTGTCTTAGGACTTGTTTTCGCTTATACAGAACACCAGAGTCTCAGTACATGAAATTCTATCCCAATGAGGTCTTATACAATAGGGCGAATCTAATAAGAGTGGACAATTTCATCAGTAAGTTGACTCGAGGGCACATTGCGAGAGCAATGGCCTCATCGAACAACCTGATCTCCGGGGCTTACTACCCCAATTATATGTATCATGAGAGAGTTCGCTTTGACGGCTTTATTCCTCCAGAAGCGTTCCTCTACCTAGATAGCAAAGGTCTGATCCAGGACAGATTGGCGGTGCCGCTAATCTTCCAGGTCGCTCGAACAGCTGCGGACAGGCGACTCAACTGCGACAGAGACGTCGCAAATGGCAGTGCGGAGGGTCTCGGGTTCAGTAGGGCGGTAGGGAGTCGCGACATGAGGGATGTTGCTCGGCAGCACCAACAATTTTGGTGGCTTGTTGAAGGGGAGGATGCTTCGTCGTCGAACTCCTCCAGTGATAATTAGCTTCATGTGAAGCAAGGTGGGCCAGCCAAATTTTTTTTTAGCCATGGCCGGCTTACATAGTTCTAGGTAGGTTTAAGTTAGGTGTTAAGAAAAAAATATACAAAAACACAAAAAAAATATATATATTATATATTATGTATATAGGTATTATATATATATATATATATATATATATATATATATATATATATATATATGTATGTATGTATGTATGTATGTGTATGTATTAGACGTAAGTAGGTTAAGTAGTTTAAGATTTATTTTTAGGTAGTCTATAAGGTTTTAGTTTTAAGTTTTTATAGATAAACAAAAAAAAAGTACAGGCACTAAGTTTTTCTTTCATTTTCTTAGTTCTAATAAATGTTAAAATAAAAATAAAATTAGACTGCAAGTTACGTCGAAAGGCATAGATTAAGTATTATGTTTAATTTAGAGTGCCCGCATGGGGCCAGTAAGTTACAATAAGATTATTTTTTAAGTTAATTTAGCTAATTTTTAAGCGTTTTTTGTTTAGCATATAAGAGTAATTTAAGTTATAGAAATAAAATGCATAAAAAAAAAATGAAAAAATAAAGGGTCCGCCATCTAACGTTTTTTTTTCAACTAGTGCTTATCTGATTTGACAGATAATTAGTTTTATCCTTCCGGTTAATAATGGAAAATAATTTCATTCAAATGGCTGCCTCGGCTGGCCATGCAGTAGCCTACAGCTGTATTTCACCAATGGCTTCACGAATATTGTCCTTTAAAGCGTCAATTGTCTCTGGCTTGTCGGCGTAACACTTATCTTTTACGGCACCCCACAAATAATAGTCCAACGGTGTCAAATCGCAGCTCCGAAGTGGCCAAACAACATCAGCTCTGCGGCTGATAATGCGATCTTCAAAAACAGGGCGCAAAACATCGAATGTAGCTTCGGCTGTGTGGCACGTAGCGCCGTCCTGTTGAAACCAAATGTTGCCAATATCCTCCTCTTCAATTTTTGTGAACAAAAATTCGTTCAACATTGCCCGATAACGATCGCCATTGACTGTATCGGCCACTCCTTGCTCATTTTCGAAGAAAAATGGCCCAATTATGCCTCTGGACCAAATCCGCAGCAAACAGTGACTCGTTTTGGGTGTATCGGCTTTTCAATGTATGCGTGCAGGTTTTCTGTGCCCCAAATGCGACAATTTTGCTTGTTTACATACCCGCCAAGATCAAAATGAGCTTCATCTGAAAAGATGATTTTTTTGGCAAAATCGGCATCTTCTCTAAGTCGATCGCAGGCAATATTTCCCAGCCTTGTTCAAGCGTATACACAACCATATTCGTTCAGCGGAAGGATACAACTAATTATCTGTCAAATCAGACATGAGCTAGGTGTTACGAGTACCATTCACGAAATAAGCACTAGTTGAAAAAAAAAACTTTAGATGGCGGACCCTCTACATTACAAAGCAAGTTATAGAAAATAGTTAAATCTCTTCAAACTTCTGGTGGGCAGATAAGGCGGCTTTGATTCGACGGATAGTGTAAGCACTTGATGGATTTAGGATGCTGGCGAGAATCTCGGGTACATTGTCTGGTAATGTATCTATTTGTCGAGAAACAGGACACTCCACCAAAATATGCCAGATTGTAGGAGTTATTTCACGAGTGGAGCATTCCTCTGGAGCCTCACGAGTATAAAAGTGTTTGCTTGTAAACAGGGTTTTTCCAACTCTGACTCTTAATATTTTTATACAATCTTCTCTACTTAAGGATAGATTATACGGGATACGGGTGATGACGGGTCGATGTTTTCGAAGAAAAGTATCTGAATTTCGCCAGTTTTCTGTAAGCTCTCTTTTTTGAAGATGAGCAATAGTTTTTCGCAGAATTTGGTGTAATTTGGTATACTCAACGATAAGAGGGTAGCGAAAAGCGTTTTTTGCTGCAGAGTCAGCAGCATCATTACCTTTAATTCCGCAGTGCCCGGGTATCCAAACTAGTACAATGTTTTTGTGGTGGTACAAGCAGTTCCTTATAATTTCAAGAGATGGACATTTATTTGTGGCATTGCTTAATCCTTGGAGTATACCCAGGTTGTCCGTTAGGATTAAGGAATGTTCAGAGATTTGTTGGGCGACAGAAATGGCTTTGTAAACTGCAGCTAGCTCGGCAATGTATCTGTCCGCATATTCTGGAAGTTGAGCCTGGTGAACAATAGAGAATTGTGCATTAAGTTGGCATTCTATTACAGCATAGGAGCACCGTCGGTGTAAAAGATTCTATCTAACTAGCGATTAGTTCTTCATGCAGCATTTTGCACATAGCGTCGGAAGTGTTTGGCTTTTTGTATTTAGCGATATTGCTGTTCATTTGTTTCCATGGAGGTGGGTTCTCAACTGCTATTTGTAAATCCATTCCGAAGGTAATTTGGGGGTCTAGGGATATAGAGACCATGTTAGTCAGCGCAGATACAGAGTATTTCTTTGATTTTTTGGTTGAAGAAATAACTTTTCCGTCAGCTTCAAACAACGGATGTGCTGGATTAACTACAGCCTTACTAATGTGGTTGTTTGCTCTTCTTTTGACTAGATGCTCAAAAGATACGTAACCTCCTTCGACTCTTAGGGCTTCAACGTTTGTCGATCTAAGGGCACCAGTTGCAGTTCTAAAACAGTCGTTTATAGCTGCGTCAATATTTGAAAGGTTCGTTTTTGTAGTCCACATGAAAATGGTTAAGCTGTGTTGAAGTGTGCCTTCCACAAGGGCTTTTGTTATTCGAAGAGATGTTTCCATATGCGGCCCTTTTTTTTTTGAACATATCATTTTCAACGCGTTGTTTCGGGATTTTAAATCATTCACAACCTTTTTGGTATGTCTATCCCATTTCAAGTTACCCGTAAAAATAACTCCAAGAATCTTTGTTGATCTCTTTAATGGAATGTGGGTGTTACGTAGAACGAGTGGGCTCCAGCTACATTTTCTCTTCCTGCAGAGATGAAGCATCTCAATTTTTGACGGAGTGATTATTGCACCCACTTTTTCAGACCAACTTAACATTGACAAGTCCACTTATTCAAGAGTGTCTTTAACATGATCTGGGCTACCAGAAGCGACAACATAGATGTTGTCGGCGTATACTCCGATAAAGTCGAGATCGTAAGTTGGCTGGGAAATTTCATCTATCAAAGAGTATATGTACGCGTTGTATAGAATTACAGAAAGCGGTGAACCTTGTGGTGTACCGTTGTCTAATTTCATAAGTGTGGAATCGTACCCGTCCACATTTACTTTAAAAGTTCTATTACTCATAAACGATATTATTATCTTTAGTATTTTTTTAAGTACACCCCCTTTGAAAAGCTGCTCGATTACTGGAACCATAGTAACTCTGTCGAATGCTTTTTCTGAAGAGCCGAACAGAATGTGTATCTGTAGCTGTGTCTGTATCTGTGTCGCAAGCTGTCAAGACATTAAATGTATGGAAAGCCGTAAGCCGCAACACAATGTGTGTCTGCGTCTGTGTCGTGTATCGTGAAGTTGGATTTTGCTTAACTACAAGCTACGCTACAAGATTGACGTTTAAGAATTTGTACACAAAAGCTCTTCTTTGTTCTGAAAATGGAAGTGGAAAAATTCATCGAAACCGTGCGAAAAAATGAAATTCTTTGGAATTTATCAGATCCAAATTATAAAAATTTGAAAAAAAAATGCTAAAATGGAAGGAGATATCGGACGAATTTGGAATAACAGGTAAGTAAAAAAAAAGTATTTGTAAATTGTATTTACATTTGTTTTTTTTTTCATTTCTTACAGTTGATGAGTGCAAAAAAAAAGTGGAAGGGTTTACGCGACAGCTTCAACAGGGAGTTATCAAAGCGGAAGTTTTCTGGCCAGGGCGCAGATGACATGGAACCGGGGTGGAAGTACCTAGGGTGTTTGGAGTTCTTAAAAGAACATTTGAAACCAAGGCCGTAAGTAGTTAGTGGGTTAGTCCATTTTAATTTTTTTTATAATTTCGTTGCCATTTCAGTTCCGTAAGTAATTACGTTCCACCAGACAAAATAATTAATCTGGTTGATTCACCTTCGCAAGAGGCTATATCACCTTTCGAAGATGTGAACAATATTTCTGCGCCGTTTTTTGACAACTCTGTGGAGACTACGATCACGTCAAGAAATTCAACTACGTCACAACGAGCAGGACAGAGGAAGCAAATAGATTTAGAGTCGGACTTGGAAGGTACCATGGAGTGCGTCAAGGAATTTTTAACAAAGAGGCCACGCACAGCTACAGATGCTGATGACGAGGACGAACTTTTTTGCCGTACTATGTTGTGCAAACTGAAAAAATTCCCACTACTTAAAAAAAAGAATGCAAAATTGCAAATTATGAGTTATTTAAACCAAGTTGAGGCTGAAGTATGTACTGAAAAACAAAATTAAAACAGTCTTTTTATTTGAATTATGTATTTTATTTATTTTAATTAAAAAATAACTGAAACGTTTAAAATATTTGTTTTTTTTATACTTAATAATTAATGTGGTTGAAAATAAACTCTACCTTCATTTATAAAATAGTTTGTCAGCAATTTTCGAATTTCAAATGCTCTCGCTGACCTATTATTGGTCCCACATCGGCGAACTTGTGGCAGTGTTTCGACCTCTGTACGCCAAGTTCCATATATTAATTGACCATTTTCATAACTATCACAGAAGTTCTGCGGACAGTATGCATGGATGTTGAACATGGAATCTGTGATTTTCACAAAGTTGTGCAGGATAGTACATGCAAGTATAACCTTATCTGCGGTTTTTGGGTGAAAATCAATGCATTTTCCGAGAATGCGCCAACGGGCTATCAAGATGCCAAAAGTATTTTCTATAACACGACGTGCTCGGGACAGTCGTGCGTTGAACACATCTTCTGGCAGGTTTAGTAAAATTCCAGGGTATGGCCGCATAATATTATCCCTAAGGGGAAATGCGCTGTCTGCAACAAAATAGTAGGGCACTTCCTTGTCCGAATTTGGTAGCTTTTCCAGTGGTGGAAAACAGATGTTGTTATTTATCACTTGTTGACCGAAATTTGAATTTTTAAATATACCACCATCACTCTAGCTTCCAAACGCCCCTACATCGACCGCAGTAAAAGTATAATCCGCATCACAAACTCCAAGCAAAACTACACTAAAATAGCCTTTATAGTTGTAGAACTTGGAGCCTGAGTTCGGTGGGCATTTTATTTGAACATGCTTCCCGTCGATGCTTCATACACAGTTTGGCATCTGCCACTTGTCGTTGAAGTCTTTTGCAATATGTTTCCAGTCATCAGGATTCAGAGCGGACATATATACTGGACTTAATACATCCCAAAGGACTTCACAAACTTCGCGGATAATGGCCCTGACTGTTGACGCTCCCATTCGGAAAGACCAAGCCAAATAGTTTGGCTAAACTCCTTGAGATAAATACCTAAATAGATAAGAAGGGAAAACCATAATTTATATTATTATTATTATATTATAACCCACATCAAGGTGACGACAAGTCTGCAATCGGCTACAATTGGCTTGCGTATAGATGTTTTTTTCAATTTTTCTTTTACCAAGCCTAGCAATAAATTGTACTGCTGCTTTCTCATCCTTGTTGCTTTAAAAAAAAGGTCCTCATCGTGCTCTTTGAGGTGTATGAAAGTTGTCTCAAAAAATCCTTTTTCTTTTCGTTCCTTATAAAGAGGACGAACCCACCATCTGCGTTTCCTCTTTTTCACTAATTTTATTGCTAAATAGCACATGTGCAGAACACACATAATAAAAGCAATTTCTTCTTGTTCGTCCATATCCATTATCCAGAAATAATAACAAACTTTTTTAAGCTCTAATAAAATTAAGAAGTAAAAACCCAAGAAGCAAATTTGACAGTCGCTTTCATTGTGTTTCCTTTAACCGCATGCCGCGCGGCAGAGCTTTGACAGCGCTACACGACACAGACACAGATACACATTCTGTTCAGCCCTTAAGTCGGATGACATTACTATACTGTGTTTAGTCTTTGACAAGTTTTCTGCTAGTTCCAGTAGATGCAAGAGTGTTGAGACTCCTCTATTTGGTCTGTAAGCGTGTTGTTCTGTACTAGCATTTTTCTCCAGTAACCAACTTATTCGTCTCGCAATAACTTTTTCGAAAATTTTAGAGAGAACGGGAAGGAGAGAAATCGGGCGATATTCATTGAAATCATGGTTATTTCTTGCGCTTTTTGGAATCGGCTTGAGTTTTGCTCTTTTCCAGTCATGTGGAAAAGTCCCAGTTGTTAAAATACCGTTAAAGAGCGCACAAATTCTATTTTTGAGGCTAGTATCGCTTACTTCAACCATCTTGTATGTGATTTTATCTTCACCTGGGCTACTTCCTTTTGCCATCTTAAGCGTCATTTCGAGTTCAATTAATTCAATCTTTTCTGTTAGAAGAGTCTTGGTTTGTCTGAAGGGTTTGTAACGTAAAGTTTACCTTGTTTGCTATAATATTCCCTGGATATGTAGTATCTGCGCTGTATGATGCCCATTTTTTTGCAAAGATGTTGGCTATTTTACATGGATCTACTTCCAGTTCTTCGTTTATTTTCATGTAAGGGAATTTTCTGTCTGAACTTGGCATACTTATTGCTTTAATGCGACTCCAAAACGTTCTCGTGTCAAGAGAAGAATTCATTGTATTAATGAATGTGTCCCATGACGCTCTTTTAGAACTCTGGCAAAGATTTTTCTGTGGGCGACACAGTTTTCCGCAGTTGGGAACCTACGGGCCTTTTTTCAAGCTTTGTTCTTTTCTTTAACCAATAAGGCTAACGTTTGGTCTTTGTATGTTTTGGGCTGAGTTATGGGGATGGAGTTCGATGATCTTCTGCGGTTCTGATGATCTTCTTAATCTTTGATGCTTCTTGGTTGACGTTAGCTGACTGGGCTTAGTTTTTTTGTTTCTGCTTGATACAGGTTCCAGTTTGCCAGTACTTCTTTATATCGTGGAGTAAATTTTGGACCAACTCTTTGTTCTGAGGTGCTAATAACAATGAGGTAATATGGTTGTTTATAGGAATGTTATTTTTGACAAGTATGCCTATACCTGCTTTTGAATAATCATAAGCTTTGTTGTGATGAAATGCTTGATAATTTTTAATTTTAAAATATTTTTTTGTCTTTTTCAATGATGTGGGTTTCTTGTAAAGCTATTATGTCTGGCTTTTAAATTCTCTGGGGCATGTTTGTTGTTACTGAAGCCTTGTATATTCCATTGGAGGATTAGAAAATCCATAGCCAACGAAGCCATTATTGCGGTTGGGGATTTCGGTTTGTGATTAGTGTTTTTGGTTGCGTAATTGGTGTGTTATTTTACTGTAGTTGTTGAGTTAAACTATTATTTTTTGAGAAGTTTGTTGTTTTTTCCAAAGAAGTGGAAGCATGAGGCTGAGGTTGGTCCTCAGTGCTGTCATCTATTGCAATATTATCAGAAAGATTATCAAGATCATCAAGTTTGAGATCTCTGAGTTATTTGTCTTTAATGAGGTGTATGTAGTGTTCATTTTGTTTGTGGTTTGAGATTGAAGTAGATACTGTGTTATTGGGTTCTTTTTGCGTTTGATTTGAAAGAGTAATTGGTTGGGTTTGCTGTTGGACCTTTGAGGGTTCGACTGTAGCAGTCTTTAAGTTTTTTCTTTATTGTTCGTTTGTTGAAATGTTTGAGTGATTATAGAGTTATTTTTTAAGGTGCCAAGTTTGTATAGATTCTGTTGTACAGAGGTATTTTCTGATTGGATTGGTATTTGTTCTCCTTGCTTCGATCTCTCTACTCTCGCTTTGATGATGTCTGCAATCGTGGTATTACTTTCGCCGCGCGTTTTAGGAGCAGGTAATTGATGCAGGGATTGTCCTAGACCTTGACTGGAATGGAGTCAATGCGATTTGCTTTGAGGAATTTATCTGCTGTGCTCATATTTATGACCTTAAGAAGAAGATCACCTGACCTCATGGCTTTAACTTCAAGAATGTCTTTAGAAATATTTTCGAGACCACGATTTATTTGAATCGGGTTATATGATGAGAGTGTTCGAATTTGTTCATCTTTGTTGTTTTCCATTCCCGCTACGACTACGAAGCGGGGCACATTATTGTCGTTCCTGATTATAGGCAATTCTGGGAAATCTTCGTCGTGTTTGGTTCGCTTAACTTTGCGTTTATAAACAGTCTTGTTGCTCTGGTTTAAGTCCACCTCAGGTGGGAGTCCCTTAAACCAGTTTTGTCGAGGGGGGCCTCCCCTCATCCACAATTGTAATTTTTTTTAGGTGTGTAGGTTTTTTGTGTTAGTGTTTATTTATTAAACTGAGAAGAAAGTGTAAGTGTTTATGACTCACCCCGAAGAGTAATTCGGTTGTTAAACTTTTCAAGTAACACTAGTCAAAGAAAATTTTCTAGAGCACAACGTCTATACACGGCGTTTGCCACCACAGAACTGTCAGCAGATTCCTTTCTACGCTGAGCCGCGGAGACTTTCCATTCAGTTTGTCTTTAAGTATTGCTAGCTTGTTGTATAACATGGGCTCATATTTGTCTACACTGGTGAGGTCTATTCTCTTGATGACCATGTTGTAAGTTTCGAGAATTACAACAGTTGTCAGGTGCTGGTTTATTTTATATTGTTCGTTATTATTTTCTATGGCGACGTTTTGGGTTTTCAACAGATCATCCTAATCTATTGCTATCCATTACCAATCGCTCGGTTTCTTAAATTTAGTGCATCAATTAATGAATACTGCACTTATCTATTCGGTTAGTTGTTAGTTCATTTATGACGTCTTCTTAGTTCGTCAGGCTGATAATAGGGACCATCTTAAAATTTACACTAACGATCCTGCCATTTCCTATTGGTGTATTATACTCGAATATGCTGACGATGCCGAATGGGAGCCCTTGAATTGACCTAAAATTAAAGGATAAATAGATTCGTACTGAAGTTTTGAGACTTGTGGACGTTTTTACCAGTTTCGCTAGTGACCGTAACTCAACCGTTCTACTATGTATTTCTTTTGTGTAGAGTGGTTTTTGTTTCTTATGGTTTCTTTTAATGAGTTCGGTAGGATCCTCGTCCATTTTAGCTTGGAAATCAATAAGATTTTGGAAATTAATTTTGGAATTGATTGAATTGTTATATCAGTCTATGCCTATTTCAATCTTTCCTTCATTGTAAGATGCATAGGATAGGAGGATCGGCTAAAAGTTCTTACGAGTAGTAAGAAAAGGATAAGTAAAATGAATTGTTATGCAGGGTGCGGCAAAATAACCTTCCTATTTTTATTGGTGTGCAGTGAGTAATGGGAGAACCTCAGAGTAGTGGGGTTAGCGGTAATCGACAGATGAGAGGGGAACGTGGCGTACAGAACCAGTCGTCAACATAGCGTGGACGAATGCCCAGCGAGCTTTTACCGTCGAGGCGTTCATTTGGAACGATTAATTTCAACATTGCGCGTCCAGCAGGCTCACCTGGTTTAACCCCGTGTAATCTTTTTCTGTGGGGTTACTTGAAAGCAGAGTTTTTCAAATGTCGCCATAAGGACTTGCAAGATCTGAAGCAAGCAATAAGCGAGGAAATTCATCGTATACTGAGCGCTTCAGAGTGCGGTTGTAGCAGTGCATTGACAATCACGGCCGCCATTTGTCCGACACCCTTTTTAAAACTAAATAGAAAAAAAACTTCCTGAATGATTGGAACTGAAACAGACAACGAAAGCAGAACGACATGCAATAAATTTTTCATCACGTGCTGTAAAATACGCACGTTTTGAAAGGAAAATCCATCTCTCTGGTTTGCACAAGAGGCAGCATTTGATCTCGCAAGAATTACGGTAGATGTAACAGAGTATCGATACGTGTTGATACATCTCGATGCGACCATGCTACCATTCGTCAGGAATATTATTCCTTCATAACCCGGTACAAGTAAATATACTTCAATCAAGGAGTTTCACATTTCCTCTTTTTCGAAAACAGATAAGCCAAAACTTCAATGTTCACTACACGGCCTTGAATTGGGAGAAGAAAAACAATCGAACCTGCTTCAACGTATACGAAATCTCGCAGGAAACCAATTTCCAGGAAAAATGATTAGCACATTTTTTTGGGGCAATTGCGCAAGCAAATCCGGGGAATTCTGGCAATCAGCGAAGTCACTAATCTGTCAAAACTGATAAAGTCCTCGACTTGTCACGTTGTCACGTCCGAATATCATGGCGATACGTAGCGCTGGGTTTGCATCATCCCAAAAAGCCTGTACAATAGCTGAGCTGGAGATACAAGTAAATGTTTTCACCCAACAGTTAGAAAAACTGCAACACCACCTCAGGCATATTCGTTCCAGATCAACCAGTCGTACACGAAACACAGCTAACGATAAAAATAAATTTGCTACTACCACACACGATTTGGTATTCGTGCTCGCAAGTGTAAGAAGCCATCTAGTTTTGTTACTCACCTTAGCAATTAAACTAATAAAGCCATCGAAACAACTAGCCAGCATTTTCGATATCCAACCCAATGCTCGCTTACAAATTAAAGATTCAAAAACTGGTCTCAAGTTCTTTGTAGGTACTGGCGCTAATATTTCGATGATTCCAAAGCTTAGTAATGCAAAATTACATGCATAGTGAACTTTACGCGTAAATTGCTTTCATTCTAGCAGTTTACAGGCTTGGACAAGTGTAGCAATTCACTTACAGTGCATTTGTGGGGAGTTTAAGGGATTGCACAAGTATTACTAGAGTTTCTCATCTTTTTACTCATAGTTCATCTATGGTCCGAAGTTAGCAAAAGAGTCACCAATTTTTGAAATGCTATGAAACGTCAAAGTTTTTGTATCTGTAGTGCTGTTGTACGGTAATGAGAGTCGAAATGACAGATTAGTGATGCTACAGCTTAATGTGAACAGCACCATCTATAAACGGGAAATTAAGGGAAGGACTTTGACAACTGATATCGAAAATTCCGGATATATGGAAAGATCGTTGTACTGAAAGTTCTCGAAAGCTAGCAGGGAGTATAAATACAGGCGATGGACAGAGGTGAAATCAGTTCTAAAGTGGATCAAGCGTAGTGATAAGGTTTAAGTAGAGTAAAAGTGATTGAGTTACAAATGGTTGTTGTATGTGATTTTGAATAAAAACCGCCTCTGACCTGGCTTCAATATATAAAGCATTCATCCGCCCAAAACTGGAGTATAACGCCCAAAAATATCGTGATTCTTTTCTAAGCCCTACAACTCGCTTATGGAATGCCCTGCCTAGCTCTTTATTTCCTAGCCAGTATAACTTGCAAACATTTTAAACCAAGGCATCTCTCTTTTTTCCCCTCTAACTTCCTTTCGCCGAGCTATGTGCAAACATCTTAAGGGTACATAAATCCCTTGTGCGCGCGCCAATTATTAAAAAAAAGGGCGTCCTGTGCTGATGGCAACGATCTCGTGATTGAAAGCGGCTGCGAAGATTTGGAATTCTAAGCTCACTAATAGACGTCTCTTTGAGGTCTGCAGTGCGTTTCCGTTAGTGGCGAAGAGGAGGTTATTCCGTTGTAAACGAGCAAAAATTAGGTGAGGATTTTCCTTGAAAATCAATATCAGCGAAACGAGTGCAAAAAAATCCAAAAGGAAACTGTTTCCCATGCCGCACATAAGGTAACTTTTAAAGAAATTGCACATACAGGCACATATTTATCTGTTGCCAACTAGAGTTACATACTTATTTAGCATCAGCAAGACCACGGGTACAGGTACTCGAAAGCTCGAATGAAGCCCTATTAACGTACCTGTTGATCATCGGACGGGCACTCTTTCGCCAACCTCAGGTAAGAATAAAAGAAATTTTGAATCATGAATATTATCAAGAGAACGACAGACACTTTGTCGACGAAAAGCCAGGGTGGAAGATATAAAAACGAACACCTGTCGAAAGTAGGCCAAAAACTTAACCAATATCTGAAAAGACGAAGCAGAAAGAGGGGCAGTTCTGTAAGTACCATGGGGTGCAAAATATTAAAACTGCTGTACGCATCCTTCGGGGAAATGTTAGTGGTATTGAGGACCTTCAACTGAATGATCTTGGCGCCGCTGAAGGGTAAATATTCTGCCAAGACGGATTGAGCAGGTGACATAAGACCGGAAGAGACGAATGCGAATTCCGTACAAGGAAGAAGATATTATTCAAAAAATTTTTCTTTACGACTCAACACTCAAGAGAGTATGAATACCTAAGCAGATGTTAAGTTTTTGTTTGGAAATTGGATAGAGAGTGAAAAAAAGATGGACGCAGCCACATGGTCATCTAACGGTTTTAATAAAGAGAATAACTTGTAAGTGTATATTAACTTATTGTCTTGTGCTTAGCAACTAATTATCTTACATGCTTTTCGTTTATTAAATAAAATGAATGTCTATCGAGCTCCCTCGGGAATCGAACGCCAAACCGTCCGAGGTGGAAAGCACTACACTACCACATGAGCCACCGCCAACCACGTGGGTGGCGACAGACCATTCAACGAATCTGGAACCTTCATATTTGAGCCATTTTTTATAGTATTAAAAAAGTGATCGGTAGCGAGAAATTTATGCAAGCTGCCAAGCGACTACCTCACGTACGAAGAAAGGACAATACAGTCCGACGAGGAGGACAATACAGTGTTTTTTTTATCGTGAGGATGGCCGAATTGATTGATAACACTGATTGAACTGTGGGAACAAGGTAACACTGATTGATGATTGGGGAACAAAGCAACACTTGGCTTAGTTAGATGTACTAAACGTCATTCAGTATAGAAAGCAGGAGATAATGGACGTGTTTTTTTTCTAAACATAAGGTAATAGCAGAAAAAATTTTAATGGAGCCAACGTACGTCATTCTTGTGTGAGTTTTAATCTTAAACCGGTGTGCTGGTTAAAGCAATAGCAACCTTAACAGAAATAAGTTATGCAGAAACAGTCGCACCATTGTCTTCATAATCTGCATCAGCAACAGACTATACTGACAGCAAAACTAATCAGTGAATACCACCTTGATCAAAATTTTCCGATTTGAGTTCTTTTTTTTTTTTTGTTAAGTTGGTAAATCTGTTGCTGACACTCTCTCCAAATCTTAACGTCAGAGAGTAAAGTTACGTAGCCAAGAGTACATCTATCTTTGTGTGTGTTGGCGATTTTTTACAATTTTAGAAATGGATTTAAATTTGCAACAACGAACTTGTATTAAATTTTGCGTAAAAAACGGATTTAATGGTGCGTGAACATTGGAAATGTTGTAAAAGTGTTTCGGCAACGATTCTCAAGTGGTCGTGAGTCAATCGCAGATGATGAACGTAGTTTCAGACCATCGACGAAAACATTGATGGAGTAAAATAAATGTTGCCCAATAACCACAAATTAACCATCAGAGAGATAGCAGAGGACTTGAACATTGCCTATGGATGCGTCCAAGACATTTTGACTAATGATTTGGGTTTCCGTCGTGTAGCAGCAAAGTTGGTGCCAAAAAACCTCAATTTCATGCAAAAAAGAGGCCGTGTTGACGTCGCAAAACAGAAGATTTGCGAGGCTGGATCCGATCCCACATTCACCAAAAGAATCATTACTGGAGATGAGACGTGGGTTTATGAGTACGACACGCAATCCAGACATCAGGCAAGTAAATTGCGTTCACCAAATAAGCCGAAACCAAAAAAAACTCGTTTTCAGTCGAAAAAGAAGGCAATGCTCACGGTTTTCATGGATTACAACGGTGTAGTGCATCATGAATTTTTGCCAGAAGGCCAGACAGTAAACAAAGAGTATTATTTGGGCGTTATGAGATATTTGCGTGAAGCAATTCGCTGAAAGAGACCAGAATTATTGGCAGAAAACTCTTGGATTTTATACCATGATAACGCGCCGTCGCACAGTGCCATCATTATTCGTAATTTTTTGACGAAAAATGCAACAAATACCATCCAACAGCCACCGAATTCACCTGATTTCCTGTGACTTCTTTCTGTTCAATCGAGTTAAAAAACCACTACGGGGAACGCGTTTCAGCAGCCGAGAGGAATTAATGGAAAAATCGCCGGAAGCACTGATGGACATACCGAAAAACGAAAATAAAAAATGTTTCGAGGATAAGTGTTGCAGTCGATGGGGTTTACTTTAGCAGAAGTTCTCATTATATTGTTGTATTTATTTCTTCTGTTTCCAAGCCCCATTTTGCTGTAACAGGCAATCACTCCATGCATCAACAATCTTAAAAGTCGATCAAAAAAGAAACAGAAAAACCCAAAACTGGTCCCTTTATCACATTAAATGTGTGCTATAAATCTCTAATGTAAATAGAAAAAGGTTGCAAACCCAAACAACAGACATCTGCACGGCTTTGGCTATGTACAATATTTGATGGCAGTATAAATCACAACAGCACGTAATCGCGATATTTTCTTTTTTTGTTTTTGCATGTTAGTACGAGTATGTATGAGCGGTGTCTCTGTAAATTACATATGTCATACTACATTGTGGAGACGTAGTGCAATAAGTATATTTCTGACGTCAGCACCCTTTCGACGGACTGTTGCAAACTCAGAAAAAGGAGTTTCCGGACAACCTCCCGCTACTGAGAGTAATCAAAAAATTGTAAGCCCTCTCTGTGCAGAAAATCACAAGGCGAACAGAATAGTAAGTGAGATATACAAGACCTAGGTCAAGCCCGAGCTGTTACGTCATTGGTAGTGACCAGAGATTGGCATGCGATCATATTTTTGCGACTTAAAATCTATTCACAAAAAAAGCAATGCAAATGTGTACGGTTTCCGCAAACTAGGCGATTGTTGTGTTTATCATACTTTCTACAATGAAGTCAATTGGATATGTTTCTCTAATAAACTCGAGTGTTACGTTTTTGAGTTATTGTATCTTGTACTACCGCATGTTCATATTGACTTCCCTTAAGCTTTGGTATGTGTGACCGCTATTTGTGAATTAAAATTTAATACCGAGGAAAGCGATGCACATATGTACGGTCACCGCCAGCTAAACCATTTTCCTGATGCGGCCGGAAGAGGAAGGCAACGGGATAGCAATGCGAATATGTATTTATGGTCTGTAATATATGTCTGTAATTTTGTAAAACATTCCGAATTCGCGTCGCCCATCAATGACGTTCTCTAATAAAAAGCGGGGGTAGAGCAATATACTGGTCTTATCGTAACGGTTTTCATATGACGCCACTGAAGGTTTCTACAATTTGACCAGTTACAAATTGCCGGTCATAGGTCTTGTTGGCGGCAGGACCACCGGTAGTCCCTACCAGGACTTAAATCACGGTAACATGGGAGGCAGGAGCCCACCGGATCTCGGCCCGGTCCTTGTGGGAGCGTCATGATGGCTGTGGTTTAAGCCCAAATCGCGGGAAGGGTCGTAGAGTTGCATTTTGAGAAAGTACTCGTAGATGATTCTTCCATAATTTTTACTTACAGCTCAAAAACAAAATTTCCATTACGCAAAGATTCTCCTAAGTACCCATGCTTGCGGAACATTTTTCACATTTGTTTTGACGTCGGAGACAATCAGAAAGATAATCATGTCATGCATCGGAATGCATCTCGTGAATTTGAGACGCGTTGCTCTTATTTCGACACTTTGCAGTCATACATCGCACAAGAAAATTTGTTTTTGGAGGTTTGTCCGATTAGGTCATCGGAGCAGATACCATGATACGAAATTCGTGAAAATCTGATGAAATTCCGTTCCGATCGGTTACGATGATAGACCAGATAATGTTTAAAACTTGTCACAACGACACAAGGGCATAGGTTTCATTTAGAATGTACTGTCCGAAATCTTAAAGGAAGAAGTTACTTAAATACTCCGGACATCAAAAATCTAACCTAAATCGACTTAAGTGTTGCCAAATCCTGAAACAGATGACAAAAAGAACGTCAATAACATACATACATACATATGTAGGCTATTTTCGGCTATCACTGTTTCGGGCTTCGTAAAGCTGGTGAAGTTTTTTATTAAGATAAGTGCAACCTATTGAGAAAATGTAGACGTAAATTATTTACTGCCTGATCACACAACAATAAGGTGCACAAATCAGCAGATGAAACATCAGAAGCGAAATAAATGGAGTCGTGAATACTATAGCAGTGGTGCGCCTACTACAATTGATATGTGGTCGGATAATTATGTGAAACGAAATTTTTTAGGCGTCACATTGCTCTATCAGAAAGACTTCAAATTATTTGGTATCGTCTTGGGAATGAAATAATTGGATTTTGAGAGGTCAACCCGTGATAATATTTTGAGGAAGTTAAAGACATTGTTTAGTGCATTTGATGTCCAAAATGTCGAAGCAATACAATTTATAACAGACAGAGGAACAAGTATTTTAAAAGGTTTAGAACACAACGCTTGAATTGCAGTTGCTATTTATTAGCAAATGTCTTGGATAAGTCATTTGACGAAACAACAGAGCTCGCAGAAATATTAGTCATGAAAAAAAAAATCGTGAAATATTTTAACTTCTCTGAAGAACCAATATCTGACGTGGTGAAATTCTAATTACACAATGATCAAATCCATTGTAGATAATTGCTTCGATATCAATGAAGTAGGGTATTTTCAAAAATGTCAGACTAACAAAGAACTGCTTTAGTTGCTTTCAATAATGCAGATTTTCTGCTGAACTAACTTAGTCAAACTGTATTACCCATAATTCATAAACGTCAGTATATCGTCAAACTTCTGCAGATTTTTTTTTCTTTAAAGAACTTAACTTAACATTGAGTGAATAAAGTCTTTTTTTTAAATAAATCTTTTAACATTTAATTTAATTTATACACACATTTCTTTCATATTTCGTTTTGCTGCAACCCTTTATTTTGTTTTACGTCTCAACCGATCTTGCAAACGAACATATACGAATGACTGAGTGTGTCGCTGGTGTTTATCTGGATCGCTACACTGTGTTGTGTTTGTGTGTATATATTTTGAGAAGGACGCCAATGTCGCCTTTGTTCGATTTTATTTTTCAATTTCATTTCCATTCACCGTCAAGTTTCGAGGGATTTCGCTGTTTTTGGTTTATGATTGAGGGATTTTTCTCAGCGGTGTACTTTTTAAATATTTAGCAATGTGTGATACACGTAAAACGAACTCTGGCGTTTCTTATTCGATTTGTAAAAAATCGAAAAGAAATCTCCCCGATCCGAAAATTTTTGCATGTCCTTCAAATGAAAAAAAAATGAAATTTTGAGTAATTTGTGGAGGCAGGCATGCGATTTTAAGAGCGACGGAAAATATTTTGTTTGTCAAAATCATTTTTCTTAGGAATTTATTGGCAGAAAAATAAATTCCGCAGAACGGTTCGGTGTTCGAATCCCAACCGCGCACGAAAGACATTATTTTTCAGGCAACTAAAATCACGTAAGATGAGTGATTGTCAAAAATGCAAGTCCAATTAGTCTCCCCATTAAATGGTGGATGCCAGGCGTAGAGCGAAATTACCAGTGCGCCCAAGCATCTTCCTAAATACTTAACACAGGCACTTTAATTGTAGGGCATGTATACCCACTTTTGTGCTAAGATTTTTTAAAAAAAAATTTTTTTTTTTTTTTCAATATTAAAATAGAGTAGCTGTGTATCGCAAAGTACCACGTGAAATGTCCTGTCTGACTTTCGCTTAGTCGGAAATAAGAAGTTTTCGAATGAACCTGTGCGAGAACGTTAACTTTTTCTTTTTTATAAAATAAAGTGGTACGTGTTCTTGACATGTGAGAATTGTAGGGTTCGTCACAAGTACCGTTTTTTTTTTCTAGGAATTATTTACCATGCTGTAGGCAGTCCAAATTCGAACCCTTACGTTACGAATTTAAAACGGGACATAATGCGTCATTTGCAATGAAAAACATTTATGACGCATTTGACGATGTAGCGGTAAACGAACGCACTATACGACGTTGCTTCGGAAAGTTCCGTTCGGGAGATTTCAGTCTCGAAAATGAACCAGGTGGGAAGCCGGAAGCAATCACCTCAATTATGAAATTCGAATTTTGAAGTAGTATTCGTGTCGTATCGTATTATGAAAGTAGTTATATCATCTATACGACTCCATTCAAAATCAACGCATATCAACGCAGCTTGAAATGTCAAAACGGAACAAACAAAATTTAGTTTTCTTCTCAGTAGGTTTGAATTTTCGTTTCGCCTTCGTCTTTCCAATTTTGAATGATTTAATGTAAAAAATGAACTCAATTGAATTGTTTATTATTGAGGACGACATTGAAGACCGAAAAAAGGAGTTGATTTTGATTCGCCGGTCGATCCGAGACAAAAGTGATCCAATGAATTTAGAGGATTCACGGTAGGCAGTTTTTTTTTCACATATATTTAATCATGTTATTAAATTTTTAATTCCTAGTTTTATAAAGCTGTTTCGTTTATCAAAATCATCCAACTTTTAACTGAGATAAAAACGCATTTGAAAAGTGGTTCAAATTCGAGGGGTGTTCACATGTTCCCGGTTTTTTGCTGAAGGGAGTTATCAAACCGGTCTTGGCAACGATTTCAACTTAGAAATATCTCAACCAACATTTTGTGTTATTTTGATGGAACTACTATCGATATTTAAACAATATATCTGCCCAAAATGGATAACTTTTGAGATGACAGAATTCGAAAAAGATGAAGCAAAACTCAGTTTTTATCAAAAAACAAGATTTCCAGGAATTATTGGGTGCGTAGATGGCACCCAAGTAAGAATAATATCTCCAAAAAACAGATACAGCATCTTTATTACAATAGAAAGGGGTTTCAAAAAAAAAATAAAAATTTCAGAAAAAAAAAAGAAAAAATACAATTTTACCTTTAACCAGCCTGCACTATCACGAATTGGAGGCCCTATGCTATTAAGTTTCTCGGCCAAAACACTCCAAAACATTTTTGAGTCTTGTTTATACAGACCCCATTTCCCATGCCCTCTTGCCATTTCTACGAGGGGCGTTCAACGTATTCTCGGTATCGGGGTGAAGCTGTGGTTGTATATATAAATTGACTTATTTATCAAGTAATACTATTATTTTAGTGCATTCATGTAAAATTTCATATAAATGTGATTATTAATTCGCGTTTTATCTCTAGTTAAACAGAATCATAATGGCAACTGAGACGATGATGGTGAAAATTGAGCATCGCGCTGTAATTAAATTTCTCACTAAGCAAGGAAAAAGTCAAAAAACTATTCATGAAGAGATGGTGGCTGTTTACCAGGGTTCCGCACCTTCATTATCAACTGTGCAAAAGTGGTCAAGTGAGTTCAAGAGAGGCAGAGAGAGCATTGAAGACGACCCCCGCTCCGGCACCCCGGCTACTGCTTGTACGGGAGAAAGCATCAAAGAAGTCGAAAAACTTGTTCTTGAGGATGCCCGAATAAAGGTGAAAATGATGGCAGAGATCACCAAGCTTTCAATTAGTACCATTCACACCATTCTTCATGACCAACTTAACCTTTCAAAGGTCAGTGCAAGGTGGGTGTCACGAATGCTCACAGCGCCTCAGAAAAAAGTGAGAATCGCATGCTGTAGAGAGCTTTTGGAGATGTGTAGTGAGAACGCGGACGGTGTTATGGATCGAATTGTTACTGGGGACGAAACATGGGTCCATCACTATGACCCTGAAAGCAAACAAGAATCTATGCAGTGGCTTAAAAAATGAACAGACCCCCCGAAGAAGTTCAAAGTCACTCCGTCTGCCGGGAAGCTCATGACCACAGTTTTTTGGGACTCAAAGCGAATCTTGCTCATTGAGTACAAAAAAAAGGTGCAACCATCAACGCCACATACTACGCTTCCACTTTGCATAATTTGCGGGAGGAAATTAAAAAGAAAAGACGGGGTAAACTCGCAGCGGGTGTGTTGCTTCTTCATGACAACGCTCCTGTTCACACGGCGCGAGTTTCCAAGGCTGCTGCGCGAGATTGTGGTTTCGAAGAAATCCAACACCTACCCTATAGTCCAGACCTTGCCCCTAGTGATTATTTCCTGTTTCCGGATTTGAAAAAATGTCTTCGTGGAAAAAGATTTTCGGATGATGAAGAACTCAAGTCGGCAATAAATGGGTATTTTGCAGAGAAAGAGGAAATTTATTTTTTTGAGAGTTTAAAAAAGCTTATCTCAAGATGTAACAAATGCATTAATGTTAGGGGAGATTATATTGAAAAATAAAAACAATATAAATTGAATTCGCATTTTCCTTCATATCGATACCGAGAATATATTGAACGCCCCTCGTACATTTTGTTCCATAGCAGAAACAAGTGCTTCCAGTTGGTTTCTGTTAGTAAATTTCCTTTAAATTGATATGTTAAAAGTTAACTTTTAAATAAATAGAAAAGATGTTCTTACATTTGTTTGTCTTCCATTGCCAAAAACAAAATTCGAACTGCTCAGAATAGATAGTCGTACTCAAAATGTCAAGCGACAATAAAACAATGAAAATACGACTAGCGGTGAATTTCATAATCGGAAAAAAATAAAGCGAGGTTGAGCATTTAAATCAAATGTCAAAATTTGAATTATGCCTACCACCTACTATGACTGAATGACGTAAAGCAATTTCATAATCACGATATACGAGAATAGTCGTAGGCGACTCCAAAATACGAATTTCATAATTGGGGTGATTAGTTGAACGATGTCTTATGATCAACGGTGGAAGCGGACCCAACGAAATCGGTGCGGGAGATTGCACAAAGCATGGGAGTGTCCCCAATGAGAAGTCGACACCTTTCTCCCATAAGAAAGGTAAAGAAACTCGATAAGTGGGTACCCCATGAACTGAACGAATCCCAAAAACTACGGCGCCTGAAAATCTGCGCATCGCTTACATTAAGAAACCAAACTCAACCGTTTTTGCACCGGATAGTCACCTGTGATGGAAAGTGGATATAGATGAAAAACCAAAACACATCCCCAAGCCTGATCTTCACTCAAAAAAGGTTATGGTGACAGTTTGGTGGACATCGAAATGACCAATCCACTTTTCATTTCTTCAACCAGGAGAAACGATAAACGCTATCAAACATTGTAAGGAAATTGACATATTGCATGCCAAATTGGCTGAAAAGCAACAGGCATGGTCCGATCCTTTTGCATGACAATGCTAGACCCCATACCTCACAAGTAACGGTGCAGAAAGGCTGAGTTCGTAATCGCAGTACCAGCGCAGTACTGCAATGCAAAACGTTCTTAATTGCAAACATATGGCAATGATGCAATGCATCGCGTTCTAAAATGTAACATGAAAGCAACCGCTGCGGAAACAAAAGCAACCAACGCATCATAGATTATCGTGATGCGATGAAATTTGACATTTCATTTAAGTTCGCGCTAAAAAATGGAGGCATCACCGAATTTGTAAGTACTTATTATTTTTAGTTTAATTTGTTATTATATGTATATATATTTTCTAGGAAAAAATGGACACATTTGTATACTAAGGTATTAATACAATCCAGGTTAGCGTTTGAGCAAGAACTTTTGGTAAAAAAAAAGAAAAAACAGTAATTTGGAAACATGTCCATCAACAAATATTAAAAGAGAATACAGAGTTTCCATACTCCGTTGAAGAGATTATTCGTAAATACCTAAACATTATGGTCACTTATAAAAGGAATAAAATGTCTTGGGAAGCTACAACCTACTGGGAGTATTTCGATATACTCGATGAACAGTATGGGCAGAAACATTCCATTTCAGTTCCGCAAGAGAACTTAGTTGCAACACTGGATAATGTTGAAGAAGATGTGAAGGAAGACACAGATACACCCACCCGACCACCACCCACAAAGAAAATTAAGAAAAATGCAACGTTGGAGTTTTTGAAATCCGAGGCTGAGAAAGATCGGGCAACTTTAAAGGAACTGATACAAATTGAAAACGAAAGGCTTAAAGTGGACAAGGATAGTGTGAATGAGATGCGCGACATAAAACTGTAGCTCAAATCACTCCTAGAAAAGGAATAATTTTATGTTTCTTAACCTCATATTTCCTTATTTAAATGCAACTAATTGTGATTAATTTTAGACTGAATTTGATGTTTTTTTTTGTTTTTTTTAAATGCGTTAATTGTAATTTTTGTGATGAGTTTTTTCTTTTTTAATAAATAAATACAATACAAAGCATATGAAATTTATACTTCTTTATTCATTTTGTTGAAACATTAGACTGAAAAGAGTGTAGTTAATTGTTCCCATTTAACTTTAGCTTCATTGGCTAAAGGAATATTGTCCTCTTGTATATCGTCGGCTTGTATGGAATCTTCTGAGATGTTTAAGTAAACAGGTGTTTCATGCGTAATAATAAATTTATGAAGGATAACACATGCCATCACGATTTGCTTGGCAAGAGGGATTATTTGTGCAGAAAAACAGTTAAGAAGTCGGAATTTCTTTTTTAAGACTCCAAATGCTTGCTCAATGAATACACGTGTAGAACTATGGCAATAGTTGAATGGTTTTTGTTCTGGCGTTAAACGCCCATAATCTCTATATGGAACCATTAGGTTAATTTCAAGAGGATAAGCCGAATCTCCGAGGAGATATTATTCTCATGGTATTTTAATTTTGCAGCTTTCTATAGCTTTCTTCGCCAGACTGCAGCATCATGACAAGAACCAGGATATTCAACGAAGGCATCCAGAAAAACTAAGTTGCTGTCGCAAATACCCTATCGCAGGAAGTATATGAAAACAATTCTCAGAAATATCATGAAATTAATAATACCTGCATGATTATTGAATGTTCACCTTTTCTATTGCAATAACTCGAAAAATCTTCTTTTGGGCATGCAATTTTGCAATGCGTCCCATCCAAATATCCCAAGACAAAAGGGAATGAATTAAAACGTTTTTGTTCAAATTCCTCAATAATTCGTCGCGTTTCTCTACTCTTAGGCCATTTTATTAACCGGTTCTTTAATTTCAAAATGTGTGCTATGGTTTTTCTAAAAAATGTTGTGTGCTGCACCCTTCCCTATTCCAAACCGATCAGATACCTCTCGAAAGCTACACTGATTAGCAAGATTTCAGAGAGTTACATATAAACATTGGTGCAAAGAGAAACTTGGTCTGCCAGTTTTTGGAAAATTCCACACGGTTTTTACCATCTTCTGGAGGGCCTAGAAAAAGAAAGCTTAATATTTTTTTAATTTGTTTAAAGTATTGTTTGTTCACCAAAAATGTTTTTCTTTTCATGCGAAAATGGGAAAAAAAACACATCATCAGGATAAGTTTTTATAACTTCAAGAAAAAGTTTGCACTTGGGTATACATCTTCTTTTATTTAATGACGAAGAAATTAACAATACTTTTCGACTCAATTGTTTCTTTTTTATGTCTAAAATATGCTTAAATATGCTGCCATTATAATTGCCAACATTATTAAGAAAAGTATTTAGAAAAATCGTCGCTGCTAATTTATTTGGCTTTTTTTTTATAAAAAAACAAAACAATAGGCACACAAAACAAAATGAAAGCATCATGATGCATGGCAACACATATGCAGTGATGCTTACGCGATGCGCATTTTTTTGACGTTTACGAACTCAGCCAAACTGTTGCAGTTGGGATTTGAAATTCTTCCGCATCCACCGTACTCGCCTGATATTTCCCCAACGGATTACCATCTTGTTCGCAATCTGGGTTGATTTTCCCGGCATAATGCCTTCCGAAACCGAGCAGAGGTCATAAAAGCCTTTGAATATTTCATTGCCTCAAACATTCAGCACTTCTATGAAAAAGGAATATTTGACATTGTATCACGTTGGAAGAATTTCATAGGATCCTATTTTGATTGAATAAAAATTTACGGAAAAATAATGGCTTTTAAATGTTTACTATAAAATCAGTCATTTCATGTGGTACCACCCAATAGTTCATTGAATTTTACGTTTGTTTTGTTTCAAATATAAAAAAATACAATTAGTTAAATTTAAATAAAACTCGAAATTGACATATACAATTATTTTTACTTTAATTCATGGTATTTACTTATAGGAAAGACGTTAACATTTCTTAATTTAGTTAGCTTATTTTTTAAAAACATTTGTTTGTTTTTTTATGGTTATGGGTAAAATCTTCTATCATGTTTTAATTGGTTCACTATTATTTTGCACAATTTTTAATACAATACGATTATAAAAAACTTCTTATTTGTTTGTATACAACATTAATTATAAGTAAAACGTATAATAAAAAAAAAAAAAAATAACTGCCCCTTCTGTTAAAGGAAACCAAAAATTTGTTGATCGATTCAAAGAAGCTTACCATATGCTTAACATTTTTTTTTTAAGTTTGCAAAACAAAAAAAAAATATGTATATATATATTTACTCTTTTTTCTTATCTTAAAATAATTCATACATAAAATGTTTTGGTTTTTCCCGAAAATATTTTAAGTGTAAAAAAATATTTGTTTTAAAACTGTTTTTAGACTAAAACTGGTTCCACAGTTTTTTTTTTTTTAATGGAAACTTAAAGGTTTCACCTTAGAATTCACTAAAGGAAGGAGATCCAATTTACTTCAAGTTACTTTGAGGAATTGCGAAATCTTTTAACAAGACTGAATGATTTGGAATTTAGACATTTGGAATTTACTCATTTTTTAACAATTAATCGCACAAACAAACAAACAAAATCAAGTGTTCATCTTTAAACAAGAGATGGAGTGTACACAGTTTTAACATTTTTATTCACATATTTGGGTTTTACATTTTTATTTCTAGATTTATATATTTTGTTAATTACCCTTATCGTAAGACGCTCACAAACTTTTATTTGTTTTATTTATGCGTAACATATATATTTTTAATGCTTTATTTAAAATAAGATGTTCGAATTAATGGGTTTTTCATTTTTTTTTATAAATTGGTTTGTTTACAAATTAATTTTATTGACATATGTTTTCCAATTTTACTGTAAACTTATAGAAGAACACAAATGGATTTTTTCTTTTGTTTTTGTTTCTTCTCAGGAGATTTTTTATTAATTTGCCGTACTAAATCATAGAAAATCTGTAAAGAAGAAAAAACAAATATGTTCATTGAATTTAATGCATTTTTACTGCAAAATGAAGAAGCATAACACAAAATAATAAAAATTTGATCATATTAAACAACGATCGCCAGAAACGTATAAATTTAGTGAGATAGTTTAACTTCATACTGAAAATCGGTACAAGCACCGAGAATATGTCATTCAATAAATACTCGTAACGAATAAAAGATGCACTTTTAGCCTTAACGTTTAAAAGCAACCAAAAGAGTATTTTACTTCTGACTTACTGGCGCCTTTAAAAAAAAATACAAATATTTTTTCTGTTAAAAAATCTTGATATAATATTCCTCCCATATCCTCGAAATAGTTAATTGAACGGAAAGATACAAAAAAAAAACAATACTAAAATCAACAATGGCTCAAAGTCCACCGAAAGTTCAGGACATACAGCTGCAAATTTATGCATAGTATGTACATACGAATATGTGCATGTTACTAACTTCTGCTTTCCAGCTTCTGAAAACTTATTAAAGAAACGAAAGAGAAACGTTGATTATGATTATTAGATGAGTCTCAAATGCTCGTTCTAAATTTTCTTTTGCTTCATCTATACGAAACACACGTCGTCATTGGGTTTTCATCCGATATTGGGCCTTGGAACAAATTCGTGGAGTTCTCGGCGAGAGACAGGGGATTAAATCCAAGCTTAAATTTGTGTGTATAGACATGTTTTATTGCGGTGGTTAGTTATTCGCATATGAAAACGGACAAAAATAATTATAAATATCGCCACATTCTGCAATACTACTTCGACATGGGGAAGAACGCTATTACGTTAGGCAAGCTTGCACATAAATTTGTAATGTTTACGGGGAAGGAGTTTTATCAGAAACCACAGCGCGGAAATGGTTCACTCACTTTTGTTCTGGCAATAAGCTGATGAAATTCTTGAGAAAGATAGGTATATCAGCACTGTCGATATTGGTGGACAAAGATGATGCTGTATGTGTGGTGGGACTGGAAGGGAATCGCCCACCATAAGATACTTCAGAATGGTCAATGGCTAATTCTCAACTCTATTGTGAACAACTCGAGAAGTTAAACCAATAAAAAGAAAACGACTCGGATTGGCCAATAGGAAATATGTTGTCTTTCATCACGACAACGCTCGATCACATACTTCTTTGATGACCCATCGGAAATCGTTTTGATGCACCCACCATATAGTCCAGACATAGCACCCTCTGACTATCATTTGCTACGGTATCTGCAGAATTCTCTCAATGGAATAAAACCTAGCTGCACGACAAGTCTGTGTAAACCATTTGATTTAGTTTTTCAACCAAAAACTGCAGAACTTATTCACTTTACTCGAAAAATCGCGAAACTTCGTCAATAGTGATAAAGCATATTTGATTTAAATAAATTATTTCTGTACACGTTACGAAAAGGAGACGAACTTTTTCCAAGACCCAATATATTGTCAGTAAGTATTCAAAAAGCTGAATGTTTCAAACGTATACGAAGATAATTAAGATAATACGAATTAAGCGGCCTCGTTGATTTTTGTTGTTTATATTTTATAAAGCGAAATCAAACAGTGTTCAACAAACACCTTAATTTGGTAGTTTCGGATACAGCCTCTTACAGTGAGAGTGAAGTCTAAGATATCCGTGTAATATTGAAACTACTAGTTATGAAAATGTGAAGAATTGGACATACAGTGTGTTCCAGAGAAACGTGCGTTGAATTACTTCTTTTTTTTCACACACACATGTTTGTAGTTAAATTATATTCAGTATTTAATGCTGATCGCGCATTGTTTTCATTTCCTCAGTATAAGGCCATACTTCGGCGACAATACAAAATGATTGCGGCTTTTAAAAAGCGTTTCGCAAGTGTTTTCACCCAAAAGAACCCCAAAAGGAAATGCGGTAACATCGATGATGGGTTAGGAGAGGGATCAATGTAAGTACATTCAGTAAGGACAATAGAGTAATTTGTCCAACTCGATGCGAGGGTGAAGGTAATCTGCTACATCATTGGCCCTTATCAGGCCCATGCTTGTATTTGGATGTCCCGTATGTTTCAACGTGCGAGCAAGTTTATTGGAAAAGATTCGGGTGTTTGAGAGGGCTTGTCTTAGGGCTTGTCTTCGCTTATACAGAACAGCAGAGTCTGAGTACATACAATTCTATCCTAATGAGGTCTTATGCTATAGGGCGAACCTAATAAGAGTGAACAATTTCGTCATTAAGTTGACTCGAAGGCACATTGCAAGAGCAATGACCTCATCGAACAACCTGATCTCCGGAGCTTACTACTCTAACTATATGTATCATGAGAAAGTTCGCTTTGACGGCTTTGTGCCTCCAGAAGCGTGACTCTACCTAGATATGAAAGGTCTGATCTAGGACAGATTGGCGGTGCCGCTAATCTTCCAAGTTGCTCGAACAGCTGCCGACAGGCGACTCAACTACGACAGAGATGTCGCACATGGCAGTGCGGAGCGACTCCGGTTCAGTAGGGCGGTAGGGAGTCGCGACATGAGGGATGTTGTTCGGCAGCAATAACACTTTTGGTGGCTTGTTGAGGGGGAGGATGCTTTGTCGTCGAACTCCTCTAGTGATATGTAGCTCCATGTGAAGCAAAGTGGGCCAGCCTAATTTTTTTTAGCTTACATAGTTTTAGGTAGGTTGAAGTTAGGTTTTAAGAAAAAAATATATAAAAACACAAAAACAAAATAAAAATAAAAAATTAAAAAAAAATATATATATATACTCGTATATATACAGTGCGTTTGAGAAGATCGTATACGTTTGAAAAGTCGTTTATGAAAACCGGTTTGGAAGTGGCATTTGCATTAGCAAATAAAAAAATACTTCTGCTAAGATGCTTTGAATAAAACAATTTAAAGAGTGTTCAATTTTTGTCAGAGACGGAAGTATTTTAAAATGAATGTCGCGTTTGCATCACGTTATGAAGCAGTATTCTTGTGCACGCATCCAAAAGGACCGAAAATGTCATACGGAGCAGCTGCTAAATACATGAAAAAGTCAAAAGCATTTGTTAGCAAGTGGGTGCACCGTTATTCCCAAGTTAAAAATGTTGATTTGCCGGATCGTGGGTCTACGCCAAAAACAACAAAAAAGCAGGACAAAATGATTCTACGCGTGTTTGAAAAAAATCCTCTTCTATCGTTACGTGGAGGACAAGGGATTTTACGTAAAAGGGGTCTAAATGTGTGTTGTGATACGATACGAAGACGTTTACTAGCTAATAATGTAAAATTTCAAAGCACAATAAAGAAACCACTACTGTCAAAAAAAAAACACGTAGAAAAACGACTCAGTTGGGCCAAGGAGAATTTGAACAGAGATTGGAACAACGTTATTTTTTTCGGATGAAGCTTCTTTTTGGGGATGGTCTCCTATTACTCATACCTGGTGTACACAATCCAATAAATTAATCCAGCGGACCGTCAAACACCCGGCAAAGGTGCACGTTTGGGGATGCTTCTCAAAACAAGGATTTGGCAATTTGTTCATGTTTACAAATAACTTAAACGCACCCAACATGGTCAAAATTTATAAGAAGGCCTTATTACCATCTGCCCAAAGGTGGTTTAAAAGAAGGAATGAGAATTGGTTACTGCAAGAAGATAATGACCCGAAACATCGCAGTCGTTTGTGCAGTGCGTGGAAACAGAAAATGACGTCGATGTTTTAGATTGACCATCACAGTCGCCTGATGCAAATCCCATTGAAAATGTTTGGGCGTTCATGAAGCTAAAGCTCCAAGGAAATAAGATCTCGACGGTCAAGCAATTATCACGAAAAATACGAGTTTTATGGAGATCTTTGCCTCTAGATTATGCTACAAGATTAGTAGAAAGCATGCCTCGAACACTCCAAGTTATCAAACAGACTGTATACACATATACTTACATATTAAGTATATAGGCATTATGGATATGTATGTATGTATGTGTATGTATTAGACGTAAGTAGGTTAAGTAGATTAAGATTTATTTTTTAGGTAGTCTATAAGTTTTTAGTTTTAAGTTTTTATAGATAAAAAATAAGTCCAGACACTACGATTTTTTTAATTACAATTCATTTTCTTAGTTGTAATAAATGTAAAAATAAAATTAGACTGTAAGATTCGCCGAAAGACATAGATTAAGTATTTTATGTTCAATTTAGAGTGCCCGCCCGCATGGGGCCAGTAAGTTACAATAAGATTATTTTTAAGTTATTTAAGCTAATTTTTAAGCGTTGTTTGTTTAATTTAAGTTATAAAAATAAAAATGCATAAAAACTGGAAAAAAAACTGGAACTGGGTACTATTTGTGAATTGTTTCGGAAAAACCCCACAATTTGTCTGAGGAACGCAAAAGAAAAATTGTCCAGAAAAGGAATTAAAGTGCCCATCAACACAATACGACACCGTTTGGAACAATCTGGCATCAAAAAAAGGAAGTACCAAGAACATAGTGGAAAGAGGCTAAGTTGGCCAACACAGAATTTAGACCGAGATTGGAGAAACATCATATTTACAGATGATGTCGTCATCTCTTTTTGTTTAAAATTATTGGAAGAAAGTCTGGCCCAAAAAAATACGAACAGTTTCTGCAAGGCATTTGAAACATCCAGCAAAAGTTCATGTTTATGGATGTTGCTCGGCCAAAGGATTCGAAAAGTTCATAGTATTCTCACAAAACCTTGATGCACAATTCAGAGTAAAATTATACCAGAAGGGTTTGCTAAGGTCTGCCGAATGGAACAAACTATTACGACTAGATTTTGTAAAATGATAACGATCCAAAACACCGGACGTATGCATTTGAAAGAGGAAAATGGTATAGAGACTTTTAATTGGTCGTTCCAAAGCAGATGCCTAAAGAAGGAAAATGGCCACGATAAAATTCGAGAGTCGTAAGTTTAGAATATGCGCAAAAATTAAGTGAAAGTTGCACTAGATCATCCGAAGCAATTATAAATAATAATGGTGACTGGACTCCCTACTAATGTAATTGCGCCATTCGTTTTAATACACTCCACGAAATAATGATGAGGACAAAGAAATCTTTGTTTGTTCCCTTAGGTTTTGATGAGATCTAATTCATTGAACGGAGCAGCATTGTCGCTTCGTCTTATCGCGTCATAGCGATAACCTTTTTTTTTTTGTTTTTGCTAACACATCTGTTTTACACTGATGAGTGATCTTCATTGTGGTACAAAATATTGATAAGGCCAGTTGTGCTTAAGTGAAAGAATAATTAAAAAAAAATATAAGTTTAAGCTGAGCTTCGACAGAAAAAGGGTTTGTTAGTCTTAAATATTTTTTTTTTGTTAGAAAAAATTGGAATGCTTTAGATTTTCGCAAATATCAATTACAATACCTCATGGAAAGCCATTGACCGAAGAGGTGCAAGGACATATGGCGGTTTACTGAGAACAGGGGAAAACAACAAGGCAAATCGGAGCTATTCTAAAAAGAAGTAAAACTGTTATAGCAAATTATATAAATCTTGGGGAAAATTATGGAGTTAAACGAAGTACAGGAAGAAAACCAACATTAACACCAAGAGATATTCGAGAAATAAGACGTCTTGCTGTAAATAAATCCATCAGTCCTTCTGAAATTGTAAGCATTCTGAAGGTAAATGTGTCAACAAGGCGGGTGCAACAAATTTTAAAGTCAGATAATACCACTGAATATGTTAAACGCACGTCGAAACCTAAGCTTACAGCACGACACATAAAGCGAACAGGTTGACTTTTGCTGACAAATTTCAATTTTAGGACGAAGAGTGGTGTAAATTGGTATTTTCTGACGAAAAAATATTTACTTTAGATGGGCCAGATGGTTTCCAAAAATATGGACATGATAAAAGGGCCGAAAGGCAACTCAGGCATACGCGCAATTTCGGAGGAGGCAGTTGTAGTTAAATTAAATGATTTTAGTATTTTTGCATGTTATGGAGACATATACTCACATATATTTTCACTAACAAATAATATACAGTGTTGTGCATATCAATTGCAACTAATGTTACTTATTTGAATCCTTTAGCTTTTAACATACTTTTACTGCTTTATTTAAAATTTTGCTCATCCGTTTCATTTAGCAATGATTTCTGTTTAATACAACAATAGCGAAAATGATACACAAATTAACGGTACTTTAGGATCGAGCAATACAATTAGAATGATTGTTTTTCAGTTGTGCATAACAAAAGCAACTTTAACGATTTTGATTTTGTTCACCTGATTTACAGTAAATTACTGTTACATTTCATGTTTTGTGAGTTACTGATGGTGATTCAAACATTAGGAGCATTTGCAATTGTAGCTTGGAACAAAGAAGTGTGTTTATTTTTAAGTGCATCATGGCTCGCGATAAATATCCCGAAAGCTTAAAACAAAAAATAATTTATGAGTTTGAAAGTGGATTTTCTCAAATTTCTTTGGTAAAAAAGTATAATATCAATAAGTCGATAATCTCGCGCTTAATTAAAAAGTATAAGGCCACGAAATCTAGTAAAACCATTCACTTGGGCGGACCGAAACGGAAGACGACAAAACGAATGGACAGAAAAATAATTTTGGCTATAAAAAAAGATCCATTTTTATCAACGCAATCGGTAGATAAACAGCTAAATTTAGATGTAGGCTCAAGTACCGTTCGCCGATGTGCTATAGAAGCAGGTTTCAAAAGTTGTAGGCCGGCTAGAAAACCATTGCTGACCAGGAAGCATTTAGAGAAAAGGCATGATATTGCGTTAAAATATTGCTGATTGAATTTATAAAATTTATTCATATTTCAGGTTGAGTTGTGCAAAAGCACTCTTTCATTGTACTACTGACCAATGGAAATCAGTGCTATTTAGCGATGAATCGAAGTTTAACCTTTTTGCAAGCGATGGTATGACAACTGTTCGTCGGCGAAAGGGTGAATGACTAAAACCACAAAACTGCAAAGCCACTGTAAGACACGGAGGAGGTTCGGCAATGGTTTGGGCCTGATTTTCTGGTTTTGGACAAGGACCCTTACATGAGATTAAAGGGATAATGGATCGTTTTGGCTACAAGCACATTTTAGAGTCAGTCATGTTGCCTTTTGCTCAGCGGAAAATGCCACCAGACTGGGTATTCCAACATGACAATGACCCTAAGCACACGGCAAAGGTTGTAAAAGAGTGGCTGGCAGCAAATAGGTATTGGATTGGCCTGCCCAATCACCTGACCTGAACCCAATCGAAAATCTGTTTGGCATCCTCAAGCGGCGAGTTGGTAGGCAGCGCTTTCCGAACAAAGCCGCCCTAGTTCAAGCACTAAAAGAAAACTGGAGAAGCATTCCACAAAGTACTATTGATAATTTAATAGCTTCAATGACAAAAAGATGTGCCTCTGTTATACAAAACAAAGGCTATTTTACAAAATACTAATAAAAAAAAACATTTATCTACTTTTAATTTTGTAGTTGCTTTAGTTATGCACAGTGCAATATTTTCATTATTATTTTTTTCTACTTATTGAGTTGAAACACTTGAATTAAAAAGTTATTTTTCGTTATTTTTCATTAATCTGCATATTAATTTATATAAAAAAAAAATTTAAATGAAACTTCTAGTAAATAAAAAAAAAGTTATAGTTAAAAAATGTTAAAGGGTGAAATGGTTGCTATTGATATGCACAACACTGTATATAATTATTATTCATGAGTTGGGATTGAAATTCCTTAAGATTTTGCCCATGTTCAATTCAAATTATATAAAAATAATATTGTATAATAAAAAAAATAGTTGTTATAATAAATTTAAAAAGTACTATTAGTAATCATCACACAAGAAGACAAATAAGATTTTTTCCAAAAATAAACTTCGAAAAATTTGAAAATGTCAGCACTGCAGGACAAGTAAATAAATTCGAATGAAATTGAGTTGAAATATACATACATCGTTAACATTAATTTTTGCTTTGGCAGATGTTTCCATAAATGCACAATTAAACTGACTCGCAAGACTTTTCCCTAATTCTTTTCCCACAACGCGCTCATCTTCCAAATCACATTTGTTCCCTACTAGTACCATTGGAACGTCATCTGTATCCTAATAAAAAATAAAAAAATAAAAAAAAACAATTAAGGAAAAAAAGACATAAAATGTATAAATATACCAACCTTAACTCTTAAAATTTGTTCCCGCAGATCTTGGAGATCATTGAACGTTGATTGAGCTGTTATTGAATAGACTAAAACAAAACCTTGTCCATTTTTCATGTACAAATCTCTCATGGCGGTAAATTGTTCCTAAAAAACGAAATGATTTTATTTAAAATCCACATACATTTCATCACATAATGTAAAAATAATTTAAAAAAATACAGACACCAAATCACATCCAGATCACATCTAGAAAGTTTATTCGAATTGCGCACAAAAATTTGATTTGAATTATTGTTGTCGATTATTTAAAATGCAAATCAAATTGTGCCTTACATATAATTTTTTCAACATAATACATGAAAGATTGTGTGCTCGCATACATGAGGTATATTCATTCAAAAATGCCTGCACAATACTAAGACACGTCGAATATGTTGACGTATGTATGTTTACTGCGTAATGGTCTCTCTCACGCTCTCTTCCTTTCTCTCTGAGCACAGCACGGCATGGCTGTCATTTGCTGACCAATAGTTTGTTTCAATTAAGCCAGGACCCCCTGAATGATTCTGAAGAGTAAAACTTCAATAAAATGTCAAATGATTCCATACAAGGCCAGTTTATGTCACCTCATTTGGTAATCAATTTTAAGTAAAATCTTCACGAACATGTCCCAGAGTTTGTTTTTTATTAAGTTTTTAAGTTTTAGAAGTTTATGTTTTTCATAAACACAGTGTTAGACATAGGTTTTATTGTACATAGAAAACAATTGCAAGTACTTGTAGTTAGTACCAGTAAGATTTTTAAACAAGTTGGCAATAAAAGGTAATGATAATTGAAAACGAAGCAATACACCAGAATATCAGAACAGAACATCAAACAAGGATTCAATACTTTTGAGATCAAAGCAAAAAAGCCAATTTCTTACATATTTCACAAACGGATAATGTGAAATCGTTCTGATAGAATGAGGAAGTTTGTTGAATACTCGACAGGAGGAGACAATACTATAAAAACTACGAAACCCGGTTGTACGAAAAACGGGTATATGTACCTGATTTAAAGAATTTCCACGTAAATTGTTTTTGAAGACTTGTCTGAAATTAAGATTTCCTGACCTATTAAAGAAAGTTCTTAGCACTTTATAACGGTATAAATGGCGGACCGGAAGAATTTTCAAATCCTTGAACTAGCATGTAAACGCGGTTTACGGCATATTTTCTTCAAAAGGTGTTTTTGAAGTAACAACAGTGGCTGAATTGAAGTAAGCTCCTCCCCATTCTCTGTAATAGATTTTTATCAACAATTGGATCGAGCAAACCTTGCGTAGAAAATAGAAATTTCCGAGGGTTCCACGAAAATAATTTCTCAAATTTTCTATGTGGGTTTTAAAAGTAATCTTTGAGTCAATGAGAAGCCCCAACTATTTGAATTCATTAACAGTCTCAATTTGGAAACAATTATCAATGCAGCTTTCACAACTATAAAAAGTTCAAGATGACAAACTTGTATAGCAAGTGCAGTGTGCGAGTGTAAAACTTAGGCAGTCACTTGCATGAAAGAAGATCTCGGCATCAAAACTGTTTTGCGCTACCAAATTGAAAAACATTATTTTAATTTTTGAGCTTATGACCAATTTATGCTCCGCAAACCATATTCTTAGTAGATGAAGATTCCAATTGATATCTGATATAAGATTCAAAGCACTGACTGAACCATGAGCAAAACCTATATCATCCGCAAATGCTGTCAGTAATCCTTTAAAGAGTAGTCTGAATAAGGAATTGATGTAAATCAAAAAGAGTATTGGTCCCAGAACAGAGCCCTGAGGCACTCCTAGATTAATGAATTTAATTTCGCTTCTGGTATCGTCAATTTTCATTTTTTGTATCTATTATTCAAGTAAGATTTGAACCACTCCCAAATAAAGCCTCGAAAACCAGCATTTTCAATTTTACTTAACCGCGCTGTGTACAATCACCTTAAGGGTACTCAAACCCCTTGAGCGTGCGCTGATTATACAAAAAAAAAAAACAATATATCACGATTGACCATATCGAAGGCTTTGGTAATGTTAACAAACATGACAGCTGAATACTTCTTTTTATCCAGGCTGGCAAAAATGTAAAATAGCTTCTTCAGTAGATCTTCTGAAAACCAAATTGTACAGAACCGAAAAATTTAGTTTTATTAAAAAGCTCAACATCCTCTTTTTCACAACTTTTTCGAATATATTGCTTATTGAAGGCAAGTGTTATAGGCATATAATTACGCAGTTCATCAGCACACCCTTTTTTAAAGAGAGGAAATATATCAGCACATTTTAGAGCATCAGGAAATACCCCAGAAAAAAATGCTGTTATTAAATATGTGCGCCAAAACATCAACTAAGAAACGGGCAATGTTCTTGAGTACAAGATTAGTAATGCCATCATACCCAGAAGAACTTTTTTTTCAACATACCAAAGGTTATAAGGAATTCTGATGCAAAACTATGACTCTGCAGAGGTTCACCAGGGTTACATGAAGGACTACAAACGGCATAGGTTGGATAAATTGGACACGCTTGAATATTCTCAGATATCGTAGTAAAATACTTATTAAAAGAGTTAGCAATTCAAAGTTTGTCAGAAATCGTACAACGTTCACAAGTTGGCTTTTTTATGACAGTTATTTTATTTAGGATGCTATTGACTAACGCCCATTTACCTCTTAGATTACCTTTGGCTGAATTGAATTTGTTATTGTAATCACGACAATCAATAATTTCTCTTTTTAATTCTGAACACATCTTTTTATATTCTTGTTTTAAATAAAGATTGACTGGATTTCTTAAACATTTTATTCTTAGTTTGTTTTTTTTTTCTTGACACTTCTCACATAAACTGCGAGAAAAGGACGCAAAACGCCCATGTATGTGATCTATACATTTTCGCGATATAGGTCTAATTATTTCATTTATAAACGTTACCAATCAATGAAAAGCTAACAAGTCCAAATAAGTGAGTACTACTTCACTTTTCCAAGTATCAATACTGAAATCAATCAAGATATCAATATTGAAATCTCCTAAAATTATCAAATTTTTCGATTTCTCACTAAATACTGAAACATTGAACATATGAAGCCTATAGACACATAACATGACGTTGACCTCACCTTTGATTTTAAGAGATAATTTCAAAATACCCGCACTCAGAAAACCTAACTGTTTTCACAAAACAGCCAACACCTCATGCAGAGCAATTCTCATTCGTATTTAGGTAAAAATTAAAACCAGGCAACGTAGTCGCTTCCCTCAAAATCATAAATCCAGACTTCCGAGACAACGACAAAATCAGGATAACACACGAAAGAATTTTAGAGATGTAAAATTCTCTCGTAAACTTCTGATATTTTGGTGAATGAAAATTAATTTGTTAAAGCAGTATGATTCATTAATAAAACTTCTTTACAATTTATGATCTTAAGATTGAAGGTAGAAAAATCATCAATTAATTCATTTTCGAAATTCATTTAAAATAAAAAAACAAATAAAAGACAATGCACTACATCTTTGCAAGATCATCAAAAGATCTTATTGTACTGATTTTTCCACATTCCACCTTTCTTGTTAGTATTTTGTTATTATTATTCGATAAATTTTTGAACCCCTTCTGCTTCTGAGTCTCTTTCGCCTTCACGCACGCGTATATTTTGTAAGCGCATCGTTGATGTAAATGTTGGTTCCAATACATTTACCCCCACCACTGTTGCCACTCCGCAAGAGCGTGGAATAATTGTGTCGATGATTTTAACAAATAATCGGTCGGTGGTGTTAGCGCAGCGTAAATTTCGGACGTCACTTTCCTAATCGTATCGCGCCAACTGGGCAAACATTCCGGCGCTTCGACTAGAACAAAGTGGAACCACAGGAAACCATGTAAGGCGTGGCCGCCACCGGACTGGTCGTTCGGCCGAGAATATCGCGGCAGTGACTGCCGGTATCGCTGAGAACGGAGAAACATCAACCAGACGACGAGCCACACAATTGGGCATCACCAGACACTACAGCGAATTTTAGTGAAAGACTTACACATGTTCCCGTATAAAGTGCAGTTAATGCCTCCTAAACGTCAGTCGCGTGTGAATTACTGTAAAGCCCTTCTCAATCTCAACAACGAAGAGATTTTGTGTCAAAAATCATCATGAGCGCCGAGCCGAATTTTCACTTAAGCGGTTACGTCAATAAGCAAAATCTTCGTTTCTGGGGCACTGAAAATCCGCGTATGATGAGGCGTTCACGATGTAGGAGTGATTGGGCCGTATTTTTTTGAGGACGCCATCGGCAACACGGTCACTGTTACTGGCGAACGCTACAGGGCCATGATAAACCACTTCTTACTTCCGGAATTGGATGAGCGGGTGAACATATGGTTTCAACAAGACGGTGCAACCGCACATATGGATATTGTGAAGGAAGCGTTTCCGGGTCGCGTAATCTCCCGTTTTGGCGATTTAGCATGGCCATTAAGATCGCCCGATCTAACCATTCCAAACTTCTTTCTTTGAGGCTACTCGAAGTCGCGGGTTTATGCCAACAAGCCTCAGACAATCGCAGCCCTTAAGAAGAATATTCGACAAGAATGCGAACAGTTATCACCGGAATTCTTGCGGAAAGTCATGGAAAATGTGATAAAACGGGCACAAATGTGTATCAACATTAGCGGCAGCCACTTGGTGGATATCATCTTTTCCACTTAACAGAAACAATTGTAAAGGTCCAAATAAATATTTCCATCACTCAAAATCATCTTTTTTTATTTCTTAAAAAAGTAATTCAAAAACAAAATTGGATGATTAGTTTTGCTCCACCTTATACAAGAAAACTATTTTTGTTGTACCTTCCCCTACATTAAAAACAAAGTTGCATAGAGCTGTTATTCAAGATTCTCATCGGTCGCGCTCGAAAGACTTGTATCGGATACGATTAAATTCGGTTATCATTGGCATATGGCATGGATGAGGATTTTGGTGATCCAATATACAGTGAACTCTCGATAATTAGAACCTCTATAGATCGGAAGCCTCAATAAATAGAATAAATAGAAGAACCATGAGCAACCCATGTGAAAACCTCTGTTAGTCGAAGAAAACCTACGCAATTTTTCCCTTTCGTTGATTCGAATTTACTGTTGTGCAAAATAAATTAAAAATCTCTATAATTCGAAGTCAAGTCTATTTGTTTTTCCTGAACTATTCGTTGAAATGCATACATATATGACGAAAGAAGGCCGTGAAAACAAATATTTAAGAGATGCATTTACCCTGTGTACATTCATTTGACGGAGAGTTGTGGAGATGGTCGGTAGCAGCTTGAAATTTTTCCAATCTAAAAGGTGCAATAAAATTGGAAATTGAAATTTATCTCTATCGAAAGTTTTATGTTAAAAGAAAAAGAAAAAGCAAAATCTTTCTCACTTCGTTTAAGCGTTATGAATTTCAAAGCTAGTGACGGAAAAAACTTAAAAAGCGTCATAACATAGTGTTCCGGAAAATTTGCGGTGAGAGTGCATTAATGACGGCATTTGTTCATATAGAAAGAATTAATTAGAAGGACTGCTGGAAGGTTACGAACAAAAAAAAAATTAACGCTGATGAGACAGGGCTGTTTTATAAATGTCTTCCGAACCGAACAATGTCGTTTAAAAATGAAAAATGTTACGGAGTAAAAACAAGCAAAGAGCGAATCACACTATTCCTATCTAATGATAGGAAAATATGCAAAACTGCCATGTTTAAAGAACATAAAATCATTTCCCATGTCTTATCGTTCAAATAAAAAACCATGGATGACGACGGAACTATTTAAGGAATAGATAACTAGTCTCGATGTGAAAATGAAGAAAAAGAAGCAGAAAATCCTTTTGTTTATTGCTAACTCCACTGCTCACCATGTCATCTCTTACCAACGTCAAAATAAAATTTTTACAAGTATTTGCTTCATACTTCAACCACTTGATTCAAGTACAATTCGCAATTGTTTTAAAACCTGGGGTTTTCTTGAGACAGAATCACATGGAGCTCAAGATAAAGAAGAACAGGAAATCGATTTTATACTAGTCGGATTGAATCTCCTACCTCATCTCAAAGAAATTTTAGTCTCATTCTAAGAGTTTGTCCACTTTTATGATAACTTAGCAGGCACGTGTGCCCTATCGGACACAGGCACACTACCATCTCAGAAAGAAGATGAGGGCGGTGAAAAAGTTCAGTCTATAACTTCAATGGAAGCGAAACCATCACTAGCAAAACTACGTCAATTCTTAGAGGACAGATGTTGACGATCAATTTTTTTCATTTTCATCGATCGAAAATACCCTGGACCTTGTTTGCAGTCGCTAAGGCAGAAATAATTACAGATTTTTTTGTGTATTTTGTATAAAAATGAATAATTTGCTTACTTGGAACATTACTTAAATGTCAACGTGTGCAGTATATGCGGACGGGTGGTAAACATTTTGTTTAGCAAACATGCTCCTTTTCTCTGAAACCTTCGTAATTCAAAAACCTCTGTTATTGGAAGTTTTTCCTTGGAACGATGAAATTCGAATTATCGAGAATTCACTGTATCGAGTTTCTGATATGGTAGACCAAACTGTTATTTGTCAATTTCAAAGGTAGTGCTGTAATATTTGCAAGTTTTGGCGACAGATGCTCAGTGTGCTTTTTTTTTTACTTCTCTTTGTCAATGGACCTAAATAATTTGTTTGTCCAATGATATATATTTTTTTTTTCATAGATTTTACCTGTTTTCTAACTAATAACCGAAAGCTATTTGTTCCTGGCGCATATTCATAGTTGAACCAAGCTTGTTATTTTTCCAGGCTTCTGTTGGATGTGTCTGACTAATTTCAACATCCTTTTCTAGATCTGTTCACGTTAATTGAATCCAATATAATGAGTGCAAAAGAAAATTTCAAAAGGAGAAATATATATATATATACGAGTGCAATATATCAAGTAATGTCGAAACCATGACATTATTTTACATAAATTTAAAAATTAAACCGCCATAATAAACAAACCGTTCCCCTACTTGTCGTAAAAAGTGGCTGAATGCAGAAAAGTCAGATGTAGGCACTTCAGCACCTAAGATGAGCCTAATATTAACCGAAGTCTGTATGCGAAAGGGGAAAGGGACTAGAAATCGAATAATATATACGGTACAATCTCTGTAATTCGTATCCCGTTAATTCGTAAATTTCGCTTATTTGAAATATAAACAGCTGGTCCCTCGCCAATCGCTGTTATTCGTAAAAAAAACAATGCATTTCGGTCGCTTTGGTAATTCGTAATGATTTTTGTACCCAGGGCCACTTAAACGTCTTACAGTTCGTAAGGCACTATTAACAATTCCGTTTATTCGAAAAAAAAACACTCTCCTTCCCACTCTCCAATTCTCTGAATAACGGAATTAGATGCCGAACGCAAAATAGTTAGCTTTTTTTGTGCGTAACATCTCAGCAAATTTATAATTATATTTCGATTTCTGCATAACTGTTTTGCGATTTCACCCATTTTCCTTTTGAAGATTAAGAGCTACTTGAATTTTCAATTAAAAAAAAATTATATTCAGTCCTTAAAAGTACGAACAGATGATTCTCTTTCAAAAAACAAAAAATAGTTTAGACAAGGCGACGACGTTCTTTCAGGCACAGGAAAGTCGCGAAAACGAACATAAGAGGCCACATCATTTCAGAAGTCTGTCCATTCCACACTATTGGGAGAAAACTGTTAATGTTTCATTGGTGTAGGGTCTGGGTTGGTGTTAAATATGAAGAAAGAAAAATGTACTTTTCGAGTGCAGCCAACGCCCGAACGCAGAATCTTCTGATTTGGCTGGCATATCTGGCATTTGAATATATACCAAATTAACACAGTATAGGAAGGTCACGGTGTTCAATTGAAGAAAACATACCAGTTAGAAAATTTAGAAAAAAAATACATATACTCGTATTAACCTGCAAACTTAAATTTAATAAAAATATGTTAAAGTTGCCTATGGTGTACTTCTTTTATAGGTTCTTTCACATACCATGAAGAAAAAATAAAATTTGAATAATAAAATCCATGTAATCAATAAAGAAAATAATAATAAAAATTATACAAAAAAAATAAGTTATCATAAGTAACTCACAGTTCCAGCAGTGTCCAATATTTCCAACATACATTGCTGCCCGTCAACTTCCACCTGTTTTCTGTAACTATCTTCAATAGTTGGATCATATTTTTCAACGAAAATGCCCTGAAAAAAAACAACAGATAATTAATTAAGTATGTTCCTTATAAAACAGGCAACTTTTTTGATACAAGGAGAATTCTTGAACAAAAACGAAAACTTATTTAAGTATATTTTAGATACGAGTATGCTTACTATAAAAACAATACCGCGTATGCAAAAGATTACTCCAAACCAACATATCAGCTGCAATAGCAGAAATTCAGGCACTTAGCTCTAAAAAAGGAATATGTGTGTTGTTACAATGTGAGGGCTAGTACCTACAGTAAACAGCGAATATAAGCGGATTTCTTAACATGGATTATCGGCTTGCCGCATGGGAGAATGAAAGGCATTTAACAAAAAAGGAGCTCAGAAAATCACTGCAATATGACAAATCGATAAGCCGTTTTGAACGACCACCATGCGATCGATCTGGCCCAAAATTTATAGAACTGCTTCTTGTGCTAAAAGTGTAGTTTGCTATATAAGATTGAAAAAAGTAAAAATTCAAGATTTGTCGTACATATACGAGTTTTTCTTCATAATATCTTCAGGTTAAATTTGAAGCTGGAAGCTATATGGTTTCGACCACGATTTCCTTTTTTTTCAAAGCAGACGAATGGAGTAATTAATAAAACTTAATGTTCATTAGGTAGGTTACCCTTACATAGTCATGTCAACATAATATTGTATGTGTTCAATGTTATACAGAAACGTTACCGCGCTAAGCTGAGTTCGATGTTTTCAATGACTTGTGTCTGTAACTGCATATTTGCCATTTTTCATTGTTTGGAAATTGTAATCTTGTTTGCTCGGTTTATATCTGTTCGCAGTGAAATCCGAACTTTAGAGTTACAATATATCGAAATACGAGTATATTCCAAAACTTGATTTTAGTATGTCAAAGTGAGTATTTTTATTATGAAGCAATGTTTTTTTTTCCACTGCACCTGATTTGCAACAGGTAATGGATGATATGCTTGGAAAAGTGATTCAAAATTGGACTCTCCGTGGTCAACATTTACAATACATGAAATAATCTTTAAAGAATAAATGGCAAGTATTGATTTATCAACTCAAATAAAAATTGTATACACTTTTGCAATGATTCTTTTTTTTTTTTTTTTTTTTTTTAAATTAAAAACTAAACGCTTAAAAATCTCCCATAAGAATCTTAGCTCGGGACGCAATATAACCCCCAACCCCGTCTTCCATTTTATGCATTTTATTTTTTTTATTTCTTTAGTATTTTACATGCCGTTTTTACAGTTTTAATTTCTTTCAAAATATCCTAGTTCACCAACAAAATTATGATATATTTAATAAAATCCCGTTCGGATGTTTAATTGCAACAGGCAACAGGAGTCTCAAAACAAGTCTTTAGTTACTTTAAGCAAATACGGACACATGTGTGTATGTATGTATGTATTAAACAAAACAAATATTCCTCTAAATAATAAAGCCGGTTAGGAAAAAAATTATAAAAATTCTTGTCCCAAACAATGAGAGCAGCCCCTTAATGAAATGTCATTAAAAATTCTTTGTTTTCTTCAATTATTTCACTTCACTTTTACTTAAAAATTAAAAATAGAATTTGATGTGCGCTAATGCGTTGCGCACCAGTGCCTCGGATTATGACAGAAACGCAACGCAGACGCATTTACGGGTACACTACTCGTAAGAAGATAAAAGATGCAATTTCAATAATTGCCCAAAAATATATTAAAAAGGATGAATACCTTCTTTCGTAAGAACTTATAGTCTACATAGGTATAAGTTTTGTTCAATTTTTCTAATCTTTTAAGTTTATTAGACGAGCTAGTCCCAAATGAAGCTGAGTTCAGGGAAGAAACAAATAGTGCTTCCTCAAGTTCATCGGAAAAAGACTTTGGTAAAAAAAATTTCAAATCACCCTGACTTTCTTTTTCTTAAATGTCGTTGTTTCATGTTTGTAGGGTCGATTGATAGCGTAAATGACTATAATTATGTTTATGAACCAAATTTGCCACAATCTGCGTGATACTTCTTATACAAACATAGGAACTAATTACATTAAATATTTTTTTTATTAGGAAGTGATAAAACTCCACCACGGGGTGGCTGGCTCTCATTCTGGGGTCAAGGTTCGAATCCTACTCATGACGAGTTTTTCATTTGTGTAATTTGGAACTCAGTCAGAAAGCATAACACTGACATGTAGATTTGGCTGTTGAAGAGTTTTCAAGCACAGAACAAGAGTGAAAAAATTGATAACCTTCGAATCATTCCGAGTCGAGAAAAAACTCTCCGTCCTATCGGCCAAGCATCAACGCATCCACAAAGATTGACTGTTTGGTGCGGTTTATGATTTGGTGGCATCATCGGACCTTATTTCTTTCGAAATGAGGAAGGAGACACCGTTACCGTCAATGGCCTTAGGAATAGAGCGATGTTAACCGACTTTCTGTGGTCAGAGCTGAACAACATCGAAATATCCGAACTGTGGTGCCAACAAGACGGCGCTACATGCCCTACAAGCGACGCAACGCTCGAAGTTGTGAAGGAGAAATTTGGCAACTGATTCAATCATGCGATTTGACACCACTCGATTATTTTCTCTGGGGTTACGTCAAGGTCTTAGTCTACGCTAACATGCCAACCACTTTGGACGAACTCGAGGCCAACATTCGATACGCTATTGCTGGAATAACGCCGCTCATATTAGACAGTCATCAAAAATTGAACCGACCGCTTGAAGAACTGCTAGCGAAGTCGAGGCGGCCATTTGAATGATGTGCTAATCCACGCATAATGGCATGAACGTATCTTCAAAACAAAACCAGAATCAATTTTATATCTCAAACCGTTGTTGTTTTATAACTTTATTAAAATTGAAACCAATTTATACAGATTCAAAAATGAAGTAATTTCTCATATAAGGGTAAACTACTAGGTGGGGTGAAAAGTAACCTCCTTAACCGCCAGAATGCGCTGTTACTGCAAAAAAAGGTTATGGTGTCTTGAAGTCCGTTCATATTTAGGCAGACATGAAAAATTTCAGTGCGATTCTGTCTTTAGTTTTGTTTTGACAGCTGATTGTTGTTGAGGTGTTTGACATCATGTTAAATATGGACAAAAACGATTTTCGTTCTCTCATAAAATATTATTTTTTGAGAGGCAAAACGGCGAAGGAAACAAAAGAAAAGTTGGATAAATATTATGGGGCTAATGCTCCGTCAGATTACACCGTCAAATATTGGTTTCGAGAGTTTCGTGGTGGCCGCAACCCCACTACCGATCAAGTCCGCAGGGGCAGGCCCTCCGATGCGATTACAGAGGATAATGTCAAAAAAATACATGAAATGGTGTTGGCTGACCGGAAAGTCAAGGTGCGCGAGCTAGCAGATACCACCAAGATTAGTACTGAGCTCACACGCCGTATTTTGGGCAATGTTCTGCATATGAAAAAGTTATACTGCCGCTGGGTGCCGCGCATGCTCACTCCTGACCAAAAACACGAACGCGAGAGCACTTCGAAATAGAGTTTGGACTTGCTGATGCGGAATCGGGCGGACTTTTGGCGTCGATTGGTAACTGTTGATGAAACTTGGATCCACTATTACACACCAGAGAACAGAATGTGTGCCCGGCAATGGACTGCAGCCGGCACGAGTGCTCCGAAGCGGCCGAGGGAGGCTCGATGGGTCGGGATTCTGGGATTGTCATGGCATACTCTTCGTGGACCGGAAAGAAGATAAAACGATTGAGGAGCGATAATGGTGCGGAATATTTGTCAAGGGAAGGTTTTAAGAAAGGAAGGGATAAGTCAGCAGTTAACAGTACCATACACACCACAGCAAAAAGGAATCGCCAAGCGTTTTAATCGCATTCTCTTAGACATGACCAGATGTATGTTAATCGAGGCTGAACTTCCAAAAAATCTATGGGCTGAAGCTATTAATACTGCAGCCTTTATACGGAACAGATGCCCTACCAGCGTCCTAGGGAATAAAACACCTTTTGAAATCTGTAATAGCCGAATGTAAGTTTTCTTCGGTCGTTTGGAAGTAGAGTTTTCGCACTTCAAAAGGGACCAGGAAGAACAAAGCTTGATCCGAAAGGAAAAGAATTTCGTTTAGTGGGATATTCTAAAGAAACAAAGGCATACAGGATTTGGGATGCTGATTAAAAGAGCAGAGACGTTAAGTTCTTCGAAGAGATAAACCCAAACATCTATGCATTGGACAACAGCAGATTGCCCTGGGGTAGAATAACATCCAAAGAAGAGGAACGAGATAAACTAAAGGAATTCAGAGAACCTGTGAAACCTGTGAAACAACTGAAATCGATAGATGATGATGATTCCAATTCGTATGTATCTGGAAGAAGTAGCGATGGGGAAGACGATGAAGAGAAGCAGAAATTACTTGTCATGTCTCCAGAACTTAGTAAGATTTCTCAAAACACATTTGATGACGAAAAGGAAAAAACAAACACCTGTAATGACTTTACGATCCGGGAAGAAGATTTTGCAAAATGAGGTAAATTTGTTAATTTACAATAAATTAATAGAGCCTTTATGTTTCAAGGAAGCTATGGAAAGTAACGATCGAATAATGTGGATGGAATCAATGAACTCAGAGCTAATGTCTTTGGACAAGAAAAACACTTGGGTACTGGTTAAACGACCTGAAAACAAAACGATTCTCAGCAACAGGTGGGTGTTTTGCATCAAGCGAAAGGAAGATGGAACAGTGGACCGTTATAAATCGAGGCTTGTTGCCCGAAGGTGTGAGCAAAATTTTGGGATAGATTTCGACGAAGTTTTTGCACCAGTGGCGAGGTACGAAACTATTCGTACGCTGTTTGTAGTTTGTGACTTAAAGAGTCTACATCTTCACAAAATGGATGTCATTACCGGATACGTACAAGGGAATTAGACAACGAAATTTGTATTTCACTCTTGAATAAACTGTCGAACCGTACGGACGTGTTTCTTTTTACGCATATACATATATTCTGGTGAACATGGACTACCTCGAAAATGGAAAAACCATCAACAGCGAGTATTACTGTGCATTATTGGAGCGATGAAGGCCGAAATCGCTGCAAAACGGCCTCACTGAAGCGAAAAACAATTTTGTTTTTGCAAGACAATGCGCCGGCGCACAAGAGCATCGCAACCATATCTAAAATCAATGACTTACGGCTCCAAATGCTGTCGCATCGACCTTATTCGCCCGATTTGGCTCCTTCGGACTATTATCTCTTCCCAAACCTCAAAAGATAAAAAATTCAGCTCACGCGACGAAATCATCGACGCCACGGAGGAGTATTTTGCAGACCTTCTGGAAAATTACTTTTCGGACGGGATCAAGAAGTTGGAAAATCGCTGGAATAAGTATATCAAGCTAAAAGGGACTATATTGAATAAAATAAAAAAACATTAAAAAAAAAAATTTCATTCCCAACGAGGTTACTTTTCACCCCACCTACTATTGACCGATAAATTGTAAGCAATAATCTAATTGATATTGTTAACTACACATAAACATAATATCTATTATCATAATATCATTCCCAACGAGGTTACTTTTCACCCCTCCTACTATTGACCGATAAATTGTAAGCAATAATCTAATTGATATTGTTAACTACACATAAACATAATATCTAAATAAATATTTAATAATAAAAAATAATAGTTCCAGAAAAATCTGCTCTTGCTGCAAAGAAAATTCGACTCGAGTATGCTTAGTATTTTAGTGACCCTGACCCTCAAGGCTCATTGCCATGGCAAGAAGATTATGCCTAATAATTGAAATATAATCTTACTGAAACCAACAGCTTTTTATTGCAATATCATTTTTTAAAAACAAGTTTTCCACATAAATCAAGCTCGATGGCGAAATTAAAGTAAATAAAGTATTCAAATACTTGTGAAACAAAAATAATTTTCGATCTCGAATGGTATACTGATTGGGATTTCATAGTTGCTTCACAGGCGTCCAGACCGAACGAAACATTTCTTAAAACTTTATGAAACATCATTGTTTATGAAATGTTTCATTAATGTCTGGTCTGGACGCATCTTCGCTATTGATTTTGAGAGGAGGATGTTGTTGAGGTAACACATACTTTGTATTAAATTGAATGTAACTAGTTTTGATCTAATAAACCACTTAATTATTAAAATATTGCCTGCTCATATTTTACATTTTATTACTTATATTTCTAATATCATCGTAGTAACCTGGGTATGTTAAGAAAGCAAACATTACAAGTGTGATCCTTATGGACCAGGCAGGTGATTTTATAAAGTATCGATATAAGCGATCAGACGTGCAATATATATATACCATATTAAAACACCCACGTAGCTAAACCTAAAAATAGATTTTATTGTAGCAGCATCCAGATTTTGATGATATTCTGGACCGGAAAACATATAATTTTAGAAACGATACATATTTAAGTACAAAAACAAAATAAACGGAAGACAAGACATACAAAACATAGCCTCTATCTATTGCCCTTTTATCTCTACAAAATGTAAAACTTTGATCATTATTGACAGACTTAAATTCAAAATAAGAGCGTTCTTTTCTATTACTGCTATTTCTGTAGTTTTTTATATTTACTTTCTCAATATTTCATTTACTTCTTTTATTTATATTACTTAAACGGTAATTTCCGAAAATTCAAGTTGTGTTAAAAATTAAGTTAAAAATTAAATTATATATACTCATGAATTATTCAGTTTTTATCAATAAAACTCCCATAAAAAAATCAGAAACCCTTATCAAATCGTTCGCACAGATAATTTATTTAATTTAAAAATTAACAATATTTCTACACAGTAAAGTAAATTGACATAATTTAAAAAATTCATATCGATTCATTGCGATTTTTTAACAAATGAGGTGATCCAAAATAAAACAGCCCGCAATTTGGCAAGCCTCTTAAGAGGAGCAGTAGGAATGCAGATATGTAGGAAAAATATGTATATAGGATCAGATGTAGTTATACGCGTTACATATTTATTTCAAGCAAAATTAAGCTTTAAGAAATTATAATGCTTTGTTGGTCAAAACTTTGAATAAAAAACTATTAAAAATTAACTTAAACCATTTTAGAGAGAGACGCTGTTAAGATTTATATAACTTAAAAAACGACATATGTTAGTATGTCTGAACTTACTTGCACACCCCATTCTAAATCTCAGCACAATCCATTTCCTTTCTTTCCCACCAGACTGTAAAATATAACCCCACGACTCAAATTAATACACATTCCAGTAGTATCCCATATCTATCCTATTTTTTGCTCCCGAATGTAACACACCAGCAATTTGATTTTTCGCAAGGTGTCAGTATCAGTTGTCAAATATGCGCCAGCAATTTTTGATGACTCCAAATCAATTCCCACACCAATTCCCGGTTCCATTCCCACGATATTCATTTGTAAAATAGTATATAAGTTAGAATATATTCAGAATAAACTTCACTTGTTAAGAGTTCAGCACAAGAGACGGTGTTTTTTTATTACTCAGTTGTACTGGTTTATGTGCCTTTACACAATCAACGCATTCGACAAGTTTATGTGCTTGACGATCATCTTAGAATCAAACCAAATATTCCATATTTATCTTGGAAGCAAAGGTATACTAGCATTCTAACTCTTGTAAGTCAGGATAATAAAAAAAAATACATTCCGGGGGAGATTGGGAAAACATCCTATGTTCAATTGATGTTTTTTTTTTTATAATTTACGCGCGCCTAAGGAGTTGATACCTTTTACTGTTGCCAGGGCGCCGGCGGAAAGGTAGAAGGAGGAGGAGAAATGAAAGTTGTTTTGTAGTGTTTTGAAACTCGGATGTATTTGGTTTCGACATTAGCTCTCCAGGGTTGGGAGTCCGAATAGGACGGAGAGTTTTTTCTTCACTCAGAGTGATTCGAAGGCTATAATTCACACTTGTTTTTTGTGCTTGAAAGTCTACAACAGCCAAATCTACGTGTCAGTGTTATGCCTTCACACGCAGAATTTTTCTGTCTGAGTTTCAATTACACAAATGAGAAATTTGAAAAACTTGTCAATGGGTAGGGTTCGAACCTTGACCCTTCGAGTGAGAAGCGATTGCTAGTACCACTACTCCACGGCCACCCCAGTTAAGTAAATCTACCCTTAGTTGGGATAAGGTATACCAGGTTATTCGATTAAATTAGACATTCGATAAGAGATGGCGCTTTTAGGTTTGTCGTTTTATTTTTGTAAAAACGGTACTACAATACTTTCTTTTTTTTTGAGTACGTATGAAGTTTCATATAGATCTGCTAACGCAGTCGTATATTTACAGCTATTCAAAGTTGACGTGTCATAGTGTTATTTTGCAATGGAACAAATTGAATATCGTTCAGCAATAAAAATTTTATTTTTGGGACATGTAGCAATAAAACAAATTCATGAATGGTTGTTAAGAGGTTGCTAAAATTAAACGTGGTCGTACAAGTCCACGTGAAGGCCGTCCAAAATGTGCATCAACATCAGTAATTGTTGGATATGGTTTTGGAAGATCGTCGATTTATCGAGAGAGATCTGGCAGAAGCCTAAGGCATCTCATTAGGCAGTGTAAGCAATATTTTGGCTGAAATTTTGGGTTTCAGAAAGCTGTATGCACGATGAGTGCCGCATTGGCTAACAATGGAATATAAACACATTCGAATGCGATATTCTCATCAACATTTGGAGCATTTTAGAAACGATAAAAAGGATTTTGTGCGTCCTTTCATCACTATGGATGAGACTTGGGTCTACCACCATGATACTAAATCAAAACAAGAGGCTAAGGAGTGGTGTTTAAACCCGGTACTCCGGCTCCGAAACAAGTTAGGGTCCACAAATCGGCCAAACAGGTGTTAGCATCGGTTTTTTTTGGGATCAAAGGGAATTTTGTTCCTGGATTACCTCCAAACTGGTACAAAAATAAACTTGTTTTATTATTGTAACCTTTTGGACCAGCTGGATGTAGAAATTAGTGAGAAAAAACCTGGTTTACAGAAGAAAACACGATTTTCATTGAACAAAGAGGTAATAGCAGCCGAGGAAGCGTATTTTTTCAGCCTTCCGGATTCTCACTACAGAGGTAGAATCCAGAAATTAGAAGATCACTGGAACAAGTGTGTTGAAGTTCAGCGAGTTTATAATGAATAATAAGAAGTATTTGAAACCATAAAATCTATTTTTTTCTTATCGAACGATCCACGTAATACACACAAAGTTGAAGTTTACCTTAAGCAACAAGACAAGAAACGTAGTACAATAGTTATGTAAATATAATAGATATGTGAGCGAAATATATAGCAAAAGAATTTACTGTTTTTATGTGTATTTTTTGTAAGGTACTTACTTGAACGAATTGCACTGTCAGGGCCGATTTACCAACGCCACCGCTGCCAAGAACAACAATTTTGTATTCGCGCATCTTTGTTCTTTGATTGTTATTTTTTTATAATTTTTTTTTTATATTATTTTGTCTAATACTTTACAAGTAATTTCTTTGTGTTGTGTACGTATTAATTTTAATATATATACCTACATATGTACATATATGTATTTATATAAATCTGTATATATATATATGCATATGTGTCTATATATGTATATATGCATATATATATATATATATATACAGATAAAAGAAGTTAATCAATCTTTTTTAAATGTGATCTACGAGTAGTGATCCTAATTAATTTTATTTTCAATAGATCCGATTTCTTTTATATACGTATTGACATTGGATATGATTTTTTTTGGAAAACTATCAAATTATAAAATACTTTTGGATTTCAAGCTTTCTAGTTTTTATTATTTTCTAATGGGTAATTAAATTAAATACTGATGGTAATGATGATTGTATATTTGTCACTGGATTCAAATGTTCTATTTTTATGCTGAAATAAGAAAACAAAATTTGAAGTATAAAATATATGTAGCAGTAAATAGATATACATAGCATATTAATACATATAAATATATACAGTGCATCAATATAAATTAAATAGCTCAATAGTATTTAAATATAGTCATTTAAAGTATACGTGAAAAAGGGGAGGACAGCATAAAATCCACTCGCCAGACAATCATTCAACAATTGACACAAGGGAATATTGTTCTTATTATAATATATTTCTTGTACAATTAATGATTTAGTATTCTTCACAGTTTATCAAAATATACGATTGTTCCTTTTTCTTCTTCTTTTGCTAATTGTCGAAATATGTAGCGTGTCTTATTTCTCCCACGTACTATCTACTGCATTGCTTCTGACTACGAGACATGCGTAGTTGGCTTAGTTCGCGCACCCTAGCACCATTCTACAGGTCACTCTATATCAGATCACGTCGTTAGTGAGACCAAGAGTTTATTGATATTTTTGCATTTAAGTTGATCCAATTATATAATAATATAATTAATTATAAAATAATGTAATAATAACAAAATGAAGTTCAAAACTGCCTCATTTGACCTGAATTTATCAGACCATCACTTAACAAGTATCCAAATAGATAGTTATGTTACGCGTACCAAACCAGCTGAATGTGTAAGTTTTGAAAAGATCAACTATAATGTCCTCAAGAACCGTTTGAACTTTGAATTTTGGGAAGAAGTTTTTAGCACAGCTGATCCGTCAATAGCTTTTAACATATTTTTAATGAAGCTTCTCATATCACGAATAGCAAACATATAAAAAGTGGCATAAGCAATAAAAATAAATGTCTGAAGCCGTGGATGACTCTTTTACTCCTGAAAAAAATCCGAAAAAAACATAGACTCTGTCTTCGTTGCAGAAAATACCCAAATAATACTAGGTTAAAACAATATTACGAAAAGCTAAATAAAGAACTTAAAGTGAAAGTCCCATACTGCAGAGATAATTATTTTCGTAGTAAATTAACTGCAAGTCTTGGCAATTCCAAAAAAGAATGGCGGGTTGTTGACGAAATGCTTAATAGAAAAGCTTCAGAAGTGGAAATAGTTTTGAATGTTAACAACTCAACCATCTCTGACCCTTTGCAAATTGCTGGTTTATTTAATGATTTCTTCTGTAGCATTAGTTCTTCTCAAAACGCACCCAACAACAATTTCACTTACACGAGTAGTTTTGATTTAGTGGATAAGGAAAGTCAAGCAGAGAGTTTTTTCCGTGAACCATTCACTGCTTTAGAGATCCATAAGATAATCTATTCTCTTAAAATATCTAATTCTACTTCTAGTGATAAAATCTCAAGTTTTATGTTGAAAAAAATTTCTTTTCAAATCTCTGATGTTTTATTTTTAATAGCAGTATAGAGTTAGGAATTTTTCCACAATCTTTAAAAACGGCAATAGTATTACCACTCTATAAAAAGGGCGACAGTACTATTTTAAATAACTATCGTCCTATATCTTTATTATCAGTTTTTTCAAAAATATTTGAGAGGGGTATTAAATCGAGAATATTGTCGTTTCTAGAAAGAACACACTTTTTCAGTGATTGTCAATTCGGTTTTAGAAGTGGAAGGTCCACTGAAACTGCACTGCTAAAACTAACTGGTGAAATATATCACAGCATTAATTTATCAGAGATCCCAGCTTCTTTGTTTATAGATATCACTAAAGCTTTTGATATGGTGGATCACTCAATATTATTAGATAAGCTGTTCCATATCGGTATTAGAAGTTATATATTTGATTGGTTTGTTTCATATTTAAAAAAACCGTCAGCAAATTGTAAAAATCAAAAAAATTTACAGCTCTCTGAAAAATATCGAGATCGAACCACAAGGTTCGGTTTTAGGTCCTATTCTGTTTTTAATATATGTATATTCTCTGTTTATTCAACCCTTTAAAGGTAAAGTTACTGCATTTGCTGATGATACTGCGCTCTCATACTCAATACTCATACCTCGATTTACTGAGAAAATGGTTTTCAATACACAAGCTCAAAATCAGCGAGTAAACGAAATTTATGATATTCAGTATTAACAGTAAAATTTGTGATGATTTGCCATTATTTTACCACTCTCAGGGTTGCAGAACCTTTCCCCTATTTAATTGCGACGATAATACTTTTTCCTTTAACAATTTAACGCCTTGTTGCAGTAATTGTTTTAAGGTTGAGTGCGTCGACAATTTTAATTATCTAGGTATTATCTTAGATAATAAGCTTAGTTGGAGCAATCATGCACATTATCTCAAACAATATCTTAATAAAGTTGTAAGACAACTGTATCACCTTAGCCTTTATTGTCCACAATCAACCTTAAGACTTGTATATAATGGTCTATTTAAATCTAAATTGGAATATGGTATTTCGTCGTGGGGTGGAGCTTTTTTTAATAAAATTGAACCTTTATTAATAAAACAAAAACACGCAATTCGAATCTTATACAGAGTAAATCGCCGAACTCCAAGTTTGAATTTGTTCAGAAACCTTGAAGCTCTTCCTTTAAGGCATCTTTACTGCTATAAAGTACTAAAAATATTTTTTCAAAATGCGGCTTTTTACGCAGTTAGAAATATCGATAACTATGGCTTGCGAGGAAATACTAGAAATTTTGTAACCGTTCCTATAGTTCGTAAAGTTCATTTTGGACGATTTTACTTTGCCACCGCACCCCGTCTGTTTAACCTACTTCCAGATAATATGAGATGTGAAAGAGTGAAAAATGTATTTCTTAATGGTATTAAAAAATGGATACTGTCCTTTGACTACTCAGCTATGAATAGTTTATTTATTAATGAATTTTGCTCTTTGAATGCCTAATTATTTCTTTATATTTTGGTCTTTTGCTTTCATTTTGAATCTCCCCATCAATATCAATGTTATATGTTTGTATGTAGACTGGTACATTCAACTCTTGTCACGTAGACCGTAGATTGTACCTACTATTTCATTTTTTTTTTAAACAATGAATTTGTAAAATTGAAGATTTGTTAATAAAAATATGAAATAAAGCAACCTTAAAAAAAAAAAATAAAATATATATATGTATTTCCCTCTGCCCCTTTGTTAATAGACAGAACCGGTTAGTAAAGAAATCAAACAGTTACAAGACGAATAGAAGAATTGCATGTAGTATAACAAGATCTTAAATCATATAAAACTTATATAATGAGAACTGAAGTCTGCAACTGACCGGTTGGATTTCCTTATTAACCGATTCAAATAGTTGACAACACCATTTTAACGGGTAAATTACCTACATATGTCTTAAGGAACGACAAGTCGTTCATTTCAATTTTGTAAGCGGAAGCCATAGAACGTAAGAATGGTATTTCAATTATCTTTTATATATGTATTAACTTTTGTTCTACTAAGGTTTTAAAAATCGAAATACATGAAGAATTACGAAAAACAAGATTTGATTTTGCACTTACACCCTTCTTCGAACCTCTGGAAAGCTTGAATTCTACTGCCCTTTGGACCAGATTTTCTCACGACCAGCTGATTTGTTCACATTGAGGTTTTCCCACTATGGGTTTTGTAGTATTGAGGATTCCACGAATACAATTCTCGCTATTAGCAACTTTATACATTGTATATAATTACAATAATCAGAAAATATATAAAATGTCTGTTTTTTGCCTTGTGCCAGCTTTGTTATTCCCGATTTAAGTGGCACGTGCTTTGTGGTGCATGTTTTTAGAATTCTCTTTTGGGCACGCATGGCGCATTTACACGATTCAAATTTTTACTCAAGTGCTTTGATGTTCAAGTTCTTTACATTTTCCTCAATACGCTTTCGTTCTAGCAGGTAGTCCAAATTCAATTTGCTTTCCCATGTTAAAAGCGATTGAAAAAACATAATCAGGAGGGATACTACCAGTCCCGAAGAAAAATCAGCAGCAACTTTGAAGTTCATTGCAACAGGAGAATCAGGCAAAAGTACAAAAACTAATTTCTATAAAAACAAAAAAAACCTTTCGAACAATTTGCTTACCAGCAAACGCGTGAAAGATTAATGCAGAAAATCAGAGGTTGAGGATATTTTTCGTGGTATTGTGGTATAGTCAAATATTTTTAATAAAAGGGCCAACATTTATGTGCCATAGTTGTTTATTTAATTTTTTTTTTCTATCGTTCTTATCTGGTCACCCATTACAAAACAAGGCGATGCGGACAATTCTAAAGCCAGCTCTTTTACGATTCTCATACAGTATCCACTTTTCATCGCAGGTCAAAAAAGGTTGAGTGAGTAGAAACCAAACTCAATCTAAGCGATGCGCATATTTCCCCACTTATCGAGTTTTTTTACCTATCCTATGAGAGAAAGGTGTCGACTTATTGTCATTGGGGATACTCCCATTTGTGTAATCTCCCGCACCGATTTCGTTGGGTCCGCATCCACCGTTGCTCTTAAAACATCTTCGTCAACTAACGTTTCCGGCTTCCCACGGGTTAATTTTCGAGGCTGAAATCTCCCGAACGGAACCTTCCAAACCAACATCGTATAGTGCGTTCGTTTACCGCTACATCCTCAAATGCTTCATTAATGTTTTTTCATTGCCAATGACGCAATATGTCCCATTTTAAATTTGTAAAGGGTTCGAATTTGAACTGCCGACAGCATGGAAAATGATTCCTAGATAAAAATAACGGTAATTGTAATGAACCCTAAAATGCTTACACGTCAAGCACACGTACCAACCTATTTTATAATAAAAAATTAGTCAGCCACCTGTTTTCATAGCGTAGGCAGGAGTGGCTAACTATAGAAGAATGTTTTCTGATCTCAGCCATTTAAGTAAAAGATGAAAAATACCTAGTTAACAACTTCTAAAATTATTTTTCAAAAAAGCAAAGGTACTTTTCATAACAACACAGAAGATGCATTAGCTGAAGCTTTAACAAAATCCGTAAAGATAAGTTGACCATCTGCATCCATGGCAGAGTTGTCGATAAGCCAAGAAAAATAGGACCCGAGACAGTTCTAAGTGCAGCCGAGGAACAAACTCTTGCCAATTAGTTGATTAATCTTGCGAAATGAGGATTTCCATAGAAACCGACATACCTGTTGAATACGGTGCACAAAATTATCCACGGAAGTGTCGGTTCGACAGTGGATCCGGGAATTAAATTAGCATTTACAAGAAATAAATGCAGCGGGCATTTTAGAAGACCCTTCTAGAATCTTCAATGGGGATGAAACGTCTTTCTGTCTGTCTCCAAAAGCAGGTGTTATTTTGGCTCCTAAGGGCTGGAAGAACCTTTATAAGGTCACTTGTGGAAACAACAGAGACAATAACTGTACTGTTGCTTTTGAGTGCTGATAGGAGGCAAACATTAACCGCTATGGTTGCATTTCCCTATGAGCGTCCTCCTGAAGCCGTGGTTAAGAGTATGCCAGATGAATGACAGTAGGAAGATCAGAAAGTGGCTGGATGCGGTCGGAAATATTTTCTCGAATACATGCCCAACAGTTTTAATGAATGGCTAACTAAAAACAATATCAAACGACCAGTATTGTTTGTGGTCGATGGTCAAAACCCACAGCTCACGATAGAGCTCAGTGACTTTTGCCGCAATAATCGGATAATTTTATGTGCGCTCTTTCCAAACTCTACTCACATTACTCAAGCAGCCAATGCGGGTGCTTTTAAAAGCATCAAAAATTGAATATAAAAACACTGTCCACAAATGGCAAAATGTTTCGGGTAACGCGGGCAAAGCGATTACTAAAATTAACTTTGCCCTAAAACTAGTTTTAGATAGCTCTGATCGAACAGAGACAATAAAAAATGTGGTATTAATACGTTCAACGCAAATGCCACAGCAAATGCGTTCAAAATTAACTAGAAAACTAACTGCAAAAAGAAAGAGTTATCGGAGTTAAGTTTTAATGAAACTAAAAAAGTTATAGCTTTAGTTAAGGAGGAGCTGAGAGTAAAAAAAACATTGGTTTCGATTCCATAATAGATGGAATAGTAAAGCTTGAGCAAACTCACTTGGGTGAACCTACCCAAAACGGAACTATAACCGGCATATACTTAATAGATAATGCATACAAAGAATCTGCTTAGATGCTACTGTTTCCATATCGGCAACAACATCATTCATTACCATTAGTAATCCAGAAAACAATGAAGTCGAAGATTCAATTCTTGAAGTTTTGCAGAACGCAGAAGAAGTTCTATCAACGCACATTGGTAGGACCTTAGGTAATTATACTTTAAATTTAATCAAATTGTTTTTGTTTTTCATTAGCCCAATCATGCAGCCATACTTCTAATTCCTTCTCAATTATAAATGAAATCTTGATAAACATTGTAAATGAAAAACAATCTGGTGTACACACGAGTATTTACTTATCAATATTAGAAATAGTTTTTCTTTTTCTCTTTATTATCGTTCAAACTCTTGAAATTGCTTCAAATTCGATATCTTTAACTCAGCGCATACCATCTTCTTCTAGTTCGGTCAGCCCTGCTTTCCAAAAACACATTTTATCCAGATTCTCAAAATCAGCCAAACAAAATCGCAGTATTTCATTAATAACATGGAAGGAGTTTTTTAATAGAAAAGAACAAGAAAGAGCCAAAGAAGTCGAGAACGTAGAACTTAAGAAAAAGAATCGGTTGCAAAAGTGTTTATAAAAATAGAAACTAGCTAGAAAAAGAAGGCAGAACTAATTTCAGATGTTGAAGACAACGATTTTAAGAATATCGGCTGTGATTCATGTTCAAACCGGTTTCATTTAAAATGTACACCATTTGCTATACAACGTTTTGAGCAAGTATGAGCCGAAACATTTTTCTGCGAAAATTGCAATGAATTTTTATTTCAATTACTCGTATGTAATGCTTTGTTTTTTTTTTTATGTTACATAAAAAGTATTTTATTAAGCTTATTTATATGTATGGCTGAAATAAATGTACCTTTTTATTCTTAAATTACCATGTTTTTTTATGAATTAAACTGTTTTTTGTATTGTTGGTAAAACGATTCCTATGTAGAAATATGAAATGGAGCTGACTACTGGATACTCATTAGGTGGTAGGGAAATTGACTTACTACGTTTAGAATTTCCCAATCTATTGATTTCAAATACTTAAAACAACTAAAAACTCTAATCAACAGTTGAATAATGGATTTGTCAAGCCCATTTAAATATAAAAACTGGGTTAAAGGGCTGACTACTAGTGCCATCACCCTATGTGTACATATGCATGTTTGTAATCATTAACTTATATATTATACATTCAAATATCATTAACACAGTATACTGAATGAACATTCATTGCTTTTTTCTTTTTTTTTTAAGAACTTAACGCTCAAGAGGATGTGACTACTCTTAAAATGCCGGAGCACCCCGAACCATCCAAGCCAATACACTACCACTTAAACCACATAGCCACCCACGGACGTGTTTATATCGTTGATCACGGATAGCTTACAGGTAACACATGCCACACAGCTTAAGTAACCATTCAATTACTGCATGAGTCATTTTCTGGTCGTGTAATTTTCCGTTTTGGTGATCAGAATTTGCGGCCCAGATCATGAAATTTCAAACCGTTGAACTTTTATCTTTTGGGATTTTTAAAGTAAACCCACCCTGCGAAGGAGCAAATTAAGTGCTGTATCGACGAAATTCAGCCACATTTATGCAAAATTGTCATGGAAAATTTCGACAAAAGAGTGCGTATGTATCAGCAATAATATATAACCCTATACTGCATACTTTATGAATCAATAAAAAAATCACAAGTTTTAAATAAAAACTTGTGTTTTCTATCAAAATTATCTTGCGCGAATTTTGGGACGGCCTGTATAAAAGACAAATTTTGAGGATGTCAGGAGGAGAAAATGTGATAAAAATCAGTACATATATCCACGGAGTCTCCATTACATTAAGAAACCCATACACAGTGTGATGAGTCTGCAATCTTGCAAAAGCTGGACAAAATTAAAGAAATCACAGTTTAGTCATTTGACTTTAAAACATTTTAACATTACATTTTTGGAACACATTAGGAAAAACTAAGCTTGAAAGTTTGTTGTTCTCAACGCATATGTTGCGCAAAATGTGCTAAGCAGTAAGTAAATGAAACTATAATTTAATAAATATTTAACCAATTTAAACCCAATTTTGGGACATAACGTTGTTTCCACATACTAAAAGGCGTTTAATGTTTTTTTTGTACTTTTGGTAGCTTGGCAACCATTAAGTAAGGTGTTTAAAATAAGTACACAACTTGGTTAAACAATCATGCTTTAAAATAAGGAGAAATGAAAATTGTGCAAGTTATCCGTTCATAAACCTTTAACACTTGCAATGCAAACATACATATGCTTTTGACGTTTCAACTACTCTATTACATGTGCTTTGCAGATAATTTGCTTTGCAAGTCGTGTGTTTACGAATTCACTCTCCTTCACTTTTACAGAATGACTCCGTCACGAAAGGAAGTTTTTGAAACTTGGAAAGAAACTGCTAAGATACATAGTAAATACATGGTCTTCCAAATATACCTAAAGATGGGAAAAAAACCTAGAAATAAACATTAATATTCTATGATTTAAGATAAGTGAAAAATTGGATTTTTTTTTTAGAACTTAACACTCAAATGGGTATCACTACATTTAAAGTGCCTAAGCACGTGTTAAGTTTTCAGAAAATGGGACAGAACAAGAAAGAAAGATGTTTGGGCTCAGTGACTATTTCGCTCCATGGGTGGCATCCAACATTTAATTGGGAGACTAAATTATTAGTGTAAATCGACTTAATGTTGTATTTAGGCAACCAGTCATCTCAGCAGATTTTAGTTGCCTAAAAAAAAGTCTTTCGGTCACGGCTGGTTGATACTTGTCGGTAAAATATCTTTGGAATATCTCCACATCATTCATAGATTCGTTTTATGAAGAGTATATTCCACATAGCATATAAGCTTCCTGTCATGACCTGGCAAGCTCCAAGAGCGAAAAATAAAGCAAAGCAAGTGACTGAAGGAAAAAAGAATACTCAACTGAGATTTCGCAATGAGATGGATCTGCTTTTGGACACAGCAACAAATGATACTAATAATGCTAGGCGGTTCTTCCGAGAAGCAAAAAAAAGGTCTGAAATCACCGGAGTTAATAAGCAATTGATGAATGATTTCATATTATTTTGAAAAATTTGGGTAGTGGTAACGCTATTAATGAAGATGTCTTTGAAAGCTTTATTGTTGAAACAAAAAATTTGTACTTAAATGAATACCCATGGTATATTATGTCAGTTAGTGTCCATTAAATTCATTTTCATAAATTTTGAATTCTGCCTATAGTATAGCTGTCAGAGGAAGCTCAACAGGCAAGGAATAAGGACACGAGGAAATTTAGAGAGATGCTCACTAGAAAATCATTGAGAGTAGTCACAAACACAGATCTTTTCAATCGACTCTTAATTTCTTCAGATCCTTTTCTTCCCAGTTTGCGTCACATTCCTATACGAATGTATACAGCATCTAAAATCTACGATATGTATATGCCAAAACCAAAATAAAGAAAACAATTATTTTCAAATATTTTATGAACAATAAAATTGATGTTGTCCGACTCTTTTCCACAAGAAATCACTTCATAATTTAAATTGTCATAAATTCTTTAAAGAACTTAAATTTACCATTTACAGCCATAAATAATTCTTCAAGGACCTATTAAACAAACAAATTTTCAATCTAAAAAATGTCTTTTCTTGACAATGTGGGTGGCCGTGGGCTCAAGTGATAGTGTATTCGGATGGTTCGGGGTTCAATACCAACCGTGACCGAAAGACATTTTTTCAGGCAACTGAAATCTCCTGAGATGAATGGTTGCCTAAATACAACATCAAGTCAATTTACACTAATAAGTTAGTCTCCCCATTAAATGTTTGATGCGATCCATGGGAGCGAAATAACCACTGAGCCCAAAAATCTTTCTTTCTCTCTCTGTCAAATTTTCCGAAAAGCTTAACACGTGCTCTGGCATTTTAAGAGTAGTCCCTCTTGAGTGTTAAGTTCTTAAAAAAAAAGTGATTTGTTTGTTTCCCTTTTTTTTTCATAAAAATTGCAGCCTTTTAGAAAAAATCTTTATTTTTTTATGGCCATTTAAATATTTGAATTCATTACTAAGAAATATATAAGCAAGAAGTGATTTTATAATTTTGTCCAGCTAGCTTTGCCATTCACCACACTGTGCGATAATGGGGAAAGTGCAGGTTTAACGGATTAGCTGGTTTTATCATATCCAACAAAGGACGCCCGCAAATCCACCCCAAAAAGGCAAAGAAGAATAATTTCAGCAAATATTCGAAAAAGACACGGAAAGACAAATAAGTAGATCACTCAAATGTCTTAGCAATTCCAAAATAGGGACGCCTGTTGAATGCTCCTTTGAGCTCCCCTAGTTTAGCCAACCCACTAAACGGTCTAGAAGCATTAGATATATGTACTCATATTTATTCATATTATCTTTCAACGGTCAATTTGAGATACGTACATATGCATAAATAAGTATTGTACATATGTTTTTCTTCACATTATAAAAAAAAATCTGTAGACGGGCCCTTAGGAGAACTTTTAGGAGTTTGAAAAAATTCACTTCATGGAGCCGGAAAGAAACCAATCGCTTAATTTGAGCACGCTGTAATGAATTGCCAATAAATTACATGTGATGTGCAAAATAATGGGGACATTTCTACGTCGATGTTTCAAAAGCCTCCAATTTCTATGACCATTGAACGGGATCTTAAGGTTTACTGTTTTTTTAAACGCGTGTTCAATGGGTTATTATACCTTTATTCGACAAGCAATAAGTACGGCTTAGGAACAAATCACGATATTTCAGAGTACGTCCAAAAGTGGGCTTGAGGGTATACTGATGAGAATTCATAGCGACACATGTGTTAAGATTGCAGTTTTGAAGGGACGGAATGCTATGTTTGCTAAACAAAACAAAGTTCTCTCCACCCAAATACTCTCCGTATATTCCGAGCTGTGTCATTAGTATGCGGAGTATGGTTGATTTAAGCTGGCTTTCTCAATCGCCAGACTTAAATCCTATTAAGAATCTGTGGCAAGAGGTCAAAAATGCATTGAGGGGTGTGAAACCGTCCAATAACAATGATTTGTGGGCACATGTTAAGGCGGAAGCTATTCCATCAATGCCAATGACAACTTACGTTGAAATGACCACATATTTGATATCGCCAAAAATGCTGCGAAATGCCTACGTTTCCTCAAGCGATGTAAGAAATATTTTACCCCCTCTCATCTGGCCTCAATATATAAGGCATTCATCCGACCAAAATTGGAGTACAATGCCCACATCTGGTCTGGTGCTCCTAAAACATCTCTGTACCTGCTAGATGGGATTCAAAACCGTACGATAAAACTTATTGACGATACTAATACCAGTCAATCAATTGACACCCTCGAACACCGACGTAATGTCTCCTGTCTCACTTTGTTTTATCGCTATTTCCACCACCAGTGCTCCTCTGAAATCGCCAGTAGCATTCCGCCCATTCAAACTTTCAACCGCTCAAGCTCAACTCAAGCCCATTTTCGGACGTACTCCAAAATATCGTGATTCGTTCCTAAGCGGTACAACTCGCTTATGGAATGCCCTGCCGATCCCTGTATTTCCTGGTCGTTATAACTTGCAAACATTTAAAAATAATGTACATCGGTACCTCTCTTTTCTTCCTCCCTAAATTTCCTTTGTCCGCGCCGTGAACAATCACCTTAAGGGTACACAAACCCCTTGAGCGCGCGCTCATTAAAAAAAAAAAAAAAACTAACTATAGTAATACTTGCCAAACACTAGTGGATTCAATGCCGCGACAATGTTTGGCTGTTATCAAGAACAAAGGCTATACAATATAATACTGAACTAGCCATTTGATTGAATATTTCACTTATTACATTCTAACATCAATTTTTCTTTTATTTGTTTTAGTTAGCATTCAGAGATGTTTCCAAGTAGAATCGTTGAATCATACGATAAATAAGAGAAACCGAAACATTTATTTGTTTTTCTTAATATTTATGTACAAATTTTGGGTCATGTTGTTTGCTTTCATAATATTTCAATTCAAAACAATCAATACAAAATCCAAACAAATTACGGTGAAACTCCCATAAGGGACAACTACTTTAGGCGAACAGTTTTTCGCCGACGGAATATTTTCTATTTAGATTGCATGTGTTACACACTGCCTTTAACATACGCCTGCATTGAGCGATCGCGGATAATAATATTCATTAAAAACTATTCAAACTACAGTAGAGCCTCGATTATCCGGCGGGCAGCGGACCGCGGCTTTTTTTTTTTTAACACTCAGAGTGATTCGAAGTTATAATTCGCACTAGTTTTTTGTGGTTGAAATCTACGTGTCAGTGTTATGCCTTCACACGCTGAATTTTTCTGTCTGAGTTCCAATTACACAAATGAAAAACTGACTTGTCATGGGCAGGATTCGAACCTGGACCCTCCGAGTGAGAAGCGATTGCTAGTACCACTACACCACGGCCACCCCGACTCCGATGTTAATTGCATGTAGCAAAATTGTGTTTGGTAAAAAAATGTGGATTCCCGGAAAGTGCGCCGGATAATTGAGGTGCCGGTTAATCGAGTGCAGGATAATCGAGGTTCTACTGTACCACTATTGGAAGGAGACAAACAAAACTTTTCAAGTACGAGTACGAGAACAGAACGATCTAACACATGACAAAAAACAGAAACAAATGGTATGCACATCAATGAATACTCGTACATAAATAAATACTTATTTATACGTACAATTCTCTTTTCATTGATCATACTTAGTTATGAAGGACAAGAGTCACTGTGAAGTATTGATATTTGAATATGTTTGCATTTGAGAAACCTCTTTCCATGAAGTATTTTTTCTCAAATCACATGCATTGATGAGTAAAGAATAGAAGCTAGTTTGGTTTCAGCTTGCGATCCTTTGACATAGAGTAGACCGTCAAAGAAAATTGGATCGCGGTAATAGCGTTGTGTAAGTGCGGAAAAAGTGCTGGCTAAATTCTTCAATAGCTGATACCACTAGATATATCGAGAATGATTGTTTTTCGGGCTACAGTCGCTTCGGTGAACTGTCAAAAGTAGAGGACAGGTCAAAAAGCGGTCGCCCATGTACCGTCCATACAAGTGCGCTAGTAAAAGCGGTGCTTGAACGAATTCGCAGAAATCCCCTTCGGAAGTAGAAAATTATTTCCAGAGAACTGGAGATATCCAGCAAGTCCATGTTAAGATTGATTCGGGATGATCTTCACATGAAAACCTATCGTCGGTCAACGGGACATCTGCTAACTCTTCAACCGTCAAAAATTAGGCTAGAAAGATGCAAAAAGCTCTTGCAGTCAGTGGCATGCAGCAATAGCCATGAAAATGCAATATTTTGTTTACGGATGAGAAAATATTTACTGTGGAAGAAGTCTTCAACAAAAAAAAAAATAGGACAAGTTTTACGCTACGTCATCTTAAAAATTGTTAATTGTTCATTTTTACCTAATAAAATTATCTATCTTTGGTGGGGAGCATCTCAAAGTGTCACATCCCTCCATTTCAGGGAAAAAGGTGTAAAGACGGGTGCAAAAACTTACCCAAAAGATATGCTAGAGGGAGTTGAGAAGGATTTAACCAATACTCTTTTCAATAAAGAAAGATGGATATTTCTGCTCCGGCATACAAGGCAAAAAACCATACAAGAGTTGTTCGGGGTAAATACTCCTGGTTTTATAGAAGCGGAAGATTTACGGACGGGAAGTCCAGATTTGAATCCACTGGATTGTTTGTGGTCAGAACAAGTGAACATGGGCTGCAAGACTCCTCACAGAAAATTGGAAAGTCTGAAAACTGCATTGGAAGTAGCAGCGTCATCGACATGCATTCAGTGCGTGCCGCTACTGCTTTGTGGTCACAATTAATAAAAAAATTATATTGAATATAAAATATTTGCTTGATTTTTTTTTTTAAATCGTTCAAAATTTGTAATAGCATTTAGGTATGACAGGACTATTTAAAAACGTATGCGTGTACAATGAATTTCCTACATGCATGCATATGAATTCGATAAATTAATTAATATATCAATTAGTGGGACTACATACTTTACGTATTATTCTTCGCTTTTTGAAGAGTCAAAAAAGGGTTTAAATTTTAAAATTTCCCTTATACGGACACCTCCTTTGGTCACCGTGGCTCCCGCCAAAGAGAAGTTTAACTGTATAACAATCAAGAGCTTCTAAGATTGTTCGTTTTTTTTTCAAAAATTATCATAGCTATCCCTATTATTTTGCACATCACTGTATGTACATAGGTAAATGTATGTATGTATCTTCATATGTATGCACATAGTTGGCATGTTAAGATTTCGCTTTTTGATATTGAGCAATACCTTTTCATTCTGCAAATAGCATCCTAGAAAAAACTGGAGAGCTCTTAATTCAATGTTAAATTGTTTGTATGTACATATGTACAAAAATCAAGTTGGTGCAAGAAAGTACTCCAGTTCTCTAGGCCGACAAGTTATTCCTTTTAACAGAGCTAAAGCAAATAAAAAAAAAATTACCCAACAGTTTATTTATATTTAGAATGCAATCAAATGAAACTTAAAAAGTATGCACCAATACAAAATTTCTATAAAATATGTCAACATTTTCATACCCATGCATGTATGTATGTATGTATGTATGTTCATTTTACTGTGGATTCCCTTATGTTTTTGTGCCTCAAAACTCCCCAGTTAAAGAGAGCACAAAAACCACTCCCTTTTGAGTGATTTGTTCTCAAAAAAAAAAATAAATTTAAATAATAATAATCAAAATAAAATTGGCTTGCCTTGCTCTCTAAACATTTAATTCCCACCTATAGAGCTAAGTTGATTACAATGATAATAAAATAAAAGAAAAATAATAAACAAATACTAAAATGACAAAAATTTAAGCAGTGAAAACTTTAGATAGACAACGCAGTCGTCGAGTTTTTTTTTTTCAACTGAAGTTAGACCAATTATTTTCAGACGAAGAACACTTTTAAGAGCAAGGCGTAACTCAAATGAGAAAACGAGAAGGGGGATATAAACAACATGTTATATACAATTTACATGTGTATCTATGACTGCTGGTTTTCACCAATCTTTATCTAGTCAGATAATGTACAAATTAAAATTAAATAAAGAACCATTCATTCTTACACAAAATACGTAAATTTGATCACACTTTTTTACATATGCATATATATATATATATATATATATATATATATGAATATGTATTTAAATATATACTCACTCAAAGTTTTGTAAAATTTCTTATCTTAAAAACAGTCACCCTCATTTAATTAACCAAATTATCAGAGGCGAAACGGAACAGCAAATTGCTTGCCTTCAGCTTAATCCACACCAAAATATTAATTATATTAAAAAAAAATGCTTAATTTTCGGAAAGAACTTTCACATAAATGTCAACAAGTAACGCAGAACTGAGAAGGCATATGCATTAAGACCAAGTCAACTAAAAGAGATAGATACATCGAAACCATTGTTCACCTTTGGACCGTTCAGAAAAGAAAAAAAAATAAATAAAATGTTACAATCCAAAGTAGGAATTCGACGAATTTATTAATTAACCCAAAGCCATTTAATTAACTATGAAGATAACAATTTAATATCTCGCTTCAACACTTTAATGACAAATTAAACAATTACCTTTTCGTGTTCTTGCTCAAACTATGCAAAAGGACAAAACGATTTTCTAATTTCTTTCTTCTATTAAACTTTATAACTCTGATAGCATATATCACTCAAATTTTTATTTGCTTTATGTATTTCTATTTCTGTGTCTATCTCTTTAAAAATGATACTGTTGTTCAATACCAATTTACACGAGAGAATAAAATGAAAACTTCCTTTTTGTTACTCTCCCACTTTCATAAATTTCCCTTCGAATTATTTTTCGATTCTTTTCTCATGGAAACAAGACTTCGTCCTTGTCACTGTTATTTTTAAAATTCTATGTATATTGCTATGCTCATCACCAAACACTTGCACCGGAAATTAAAATGCAACTCCGAGGTCAGACTTACTTAATGTAAAAAAAAAAATTAAATGAAAATAACATTAAAAAAGTTTAATCCACTTGAATGTACACAAATAAATGGAGACAAATCACACTGTACCATTAACGATCGAAAAATGAAAAAAATAAAAAAAAGTACGCACACAAATTTCTTAGAAATGTATCATCGACTCTACCCACGGCACTTTTACTCTACATGCAAAATAAAATATCAAAAGAAATTCGTGAAAATTCGGCGACAGCAACAATTAATACAATTGGCGTTGCTACCTACAAATATGCAAATGACAGGGCAAAGGCAACGATGACACATGCTGCTAATAAATGATTTATTATATGGTTCATATAAAATGACGTAGAATCTTAAATCTATGGGTTTTCCAATTAACTCGCCAGTAGTTCAATACTACACTCTCAAATTATATTCGATTAATCTATTACGAAAATATTATTTATACCATCCTAATACATGGGCTGATTGAAACTAAGTTCAAACTGCGTTGGTTCATGTTCATAACAACTCGTCTCCACGAGCAATTTTTCGCAGCTGCTACCTGTCACTTTTCATAGACAGACATTCATATGAGCAACTTCTTTTCATAGAAAGACATTCATAGCATGCTATGAATATTACTATAAAATCAAACACACTTTATACAAAAACACCATTCCAACGGAAGATGTCAGAAATTCAAAACAATCAATATTGTCAGATATCAAACTATGTAGTTATTTTCAGGATATTCAGCTATTTGACTTGTGTTGGTAAGTATTATTGCAAAATATGCAGCTTTAATTTATTTAATCATTCTTAATAATCCTATGTTTATATATTGCAGAAAATTAAAAACATAAAAATAGGAATGAGAAAACGGTACTCGTGGTTGGCCGAGTACGAGGCCGACGAGTTGAGATATGGGCCGACTATCCCTCTATTCGACCCCAAACCAAACTCCAACCTCAACGTATCCCTATAACTCAAACTTCCAGAACTCAACCCCTAACACACAGGGCTTTCCCTAATTTCGAACTCATGTCTCACTTTGTTTTATCGTTATTTCCACCACCAGTGCTCCACTGAAATCGCCAGTATCATTCCGCCCATTCAAACTTTCAACTGTAACACCCGTCTCGCTATGAATGCTCATCAGTATACCCTCAAGCCCATTTTCGGACGTACTCTAAAATATCGTGATTCGTTCCTAAGCCGTACAACTCGCTTATGGAATGCCCTGCCGATCTCTGTATTTCCTGGTCGTTATAACTTGCAAACATTTAAAAACAATTTCCTAAATTTCCTTTTCCCGCGTTGTGTACAATCACCTTAAGGGTACTCAAACCCCTTGAGCGCGCGCTTATTATAAAAAAAAAAAAAAAGAACTGGAGCTAAGTGTGCTAACTTCATCAACTCTTATATTTTAAGCCCCACTTCAGGAATCCTATCTGTTGCGACACCAAACCCCTCTTCCTTAACTAATCACTCTTTTATTGACCCCACTTTTGCCACCCACTGTTAAATTAACGCAGCAACCTAGTGATAGGGCTAAAATGATATATGAGTATATGTGTCTATATCTCGCCTATCTGCACGAAAAAACCGACTCGGTGTGCTACGAGCGTAAAACAAAAACAGGAGTTACGTTGGGAGATCCACGGGATACTAAAAAAAACAACCTTTTCCTTTGTCTGAACAATACACAATACTTTATTAGATTTTCTTTACAATTATTTATATTGTAATAACCACTTAAATGTAAGCAGCGACATCTAGATTTACAGAGCAGAAGATGTCGATAATCGAAAACCACAAGATTTCGATACTTGAATAACAAAGTCTCGACCATTGATGACTGGAGAGTGGAATCGAATTTTCTAGCAAACTGGAAATCGTATGGGACGCTGGATGGCGAAGGTTGTTCTCGAAGTATGTCATTCGAGTATAAATACCAGCATCCCCAAGGTATGCAAATCTGTTCTAAAGTGTAATTTGAAGTGTTAATTAGAAGTGATTAAGTGGTTTAAGTAAAAGATAAGAAAAGTATATGTGGTTGAGGAATTGAATTGTACTGAGAGAAAGAATTAAATAGTGAATTGTAACTGTACTGAATAAAGGGATTTGTATTGAAAAGAATAAGTTCTATCATTTGTACCCACACAAACATTCAACATTGGTGTCAGAAGTGGGATAGGACTTATTGTGTTTAAAAAAAAAAAAAAAAAAAAAAGTGTTTTCTGACTATTTGAAAAAGCTAGAATGAGTCGAAAACTATTGCAGTTGACCCTCGTCCAGCTCAAATCCGAGTTGAACAAGAGAAGCCTCAGCGCCAGTGGAGGAAAAAGTGACCTGGTGCTCCGACTTCAGGAGGCTTTGAACAACGAGGGACATGATCCTGATGCATATTCCTTTGATGTTGACGAGGATGAACAGACAAGTACCGGCAATGACATGGCTGCAATGATGCAACTCCTCTTATTAAAAATGGACGAACAGAAGAACAGTCTCGACCAACAAAAGAAAAATCTGGAAGAACAAAAGAATAGCCTCGAACAAAAGCTGGATGAACAAAAGAATAGCCTCGAACAAAAGCTGGATGAACAAAAGAAAAATCTAGACGAGCAGAAGAGTAGCATTGAACAAAAATTCAACGAACAAACCAACAATCTGCACGGTCTTCAACAGAGAATGGATGAACAAAAGAATAATCTGGAAGAACAAAACAACATTCTCCAGCAAAAATTCGAAGAAATCGATGACAAATTTGAAAGAATAGAGAAGAACGTTGATGACAAATTTGATAGAATAGAGAAGAATGTTGGCGAAAAATTCGAAGAAATGGACAGCAAAGTTCACCAACTGACAAAAGAGCTCGACACAGTGCGAAAACAGAAACTGCGAGAATGTTCTTTAAACGGTCCAAGGAGAAAAGAGTTGAAGCCTCCCTCATTCGATGGCCAGACCTCATGGTCTACCTATAAGAAGCAGTTTGAAATGGCTGCCTGTGCAAACGACTGGGACAATGAGGAAAAGTGCTTTGCCCTAACAATGGCCTTGCACGGTCCTGCAGCAGAATTGTTGCAAACAGTAGACATCGAAAAGCATAAAGATTATGTGACTTTAGTGCAGGCTATCGAGAAACGGTTTGGGGACAGCCACATGCACGAGGTCTACAAGGTGCAATTGCAAAGCCGAACGCATCAAAGAGGAGAAACACTGCAGCAGCTCCAAGCAGACGTGAGTAGACTTGCACATCGGTCATACCCCACCGCAGGCCAGGAAATTATCGACGAAATGGCAAAAGATGCATTTATCAGGGGAATTGCAGATTCGAAGCTACAGTCAGCAGTAAGGATGACCGGGAAAAGAACCCTTGCTGAAGCACTTGCCTTCGCTCTGGCGATGGAAGCAGCCAATCAAGCTTCCAGGGGAACACATTTCGTCAGGGAAGTAGCATCTGTCGAATGTTCCTGCACAAGAATTAGTGCCGAGGAACGAGATACTCGACGGGATAGACGAATAATGCGCTGCTGGAATTGCAATAAAATAGGACACCTTCAAAGGCAGTGTAAAGAACCGGTGCGACGAAAAGACTGCCCTCACTGTGGTGACAAGCAAATAGAGGAAGAAACTCGCAGAAACAGCTATCAAGAAGCCGGTCAACCTTCCCGAAGCCATCAGTCGGGAAATGCTTAAGCACCAACTTCGCGGGGCAGAAGTTGGTAGCAGGAGTCGACGGCCCCAGGACCATCATCCAAGTCTCGCTGGCAAAACGACGCAGCGAAAGCCTTCTAGTAGAAGTAGTCAGTGGAAAAGAAAAATGGATGGCAACAATAGACACCGGTGCCACGGCCTCAATCATCAGGAGGAATCTTGTGCAGAAGTCTTGGCTGCATAACACTAGCAGCTGCAGCTTGCGAACAGCTACAGGAGCAACGATTAAGGTATATGGTGAAGTCCGCATAAAAATCCAACTGGCCGGAATAACATTCACTCACGCGTTTCTGGTAGCTGACATATGTGACGAGTGCATCATTGGTACAGACTTCATGAGAGAACATGGACTTGTAGTCGACTTGGGGGCACACACCCTGAAATACGGAAACATGGAGATACCAATGATATACGGAAACGCCAATACCTCAGTCTCAAATGTCATCATCTGCAGCAATCAGAGTCTAGAGCCTTCGTCAGAAGCAATTTTGTGGGCAAAAGTGGAAGGTGGTCCTGGTAGCCACCGATTCTATTTGATGGAGCCAGAAAAGAAAAGAGACTTCATGGTGGGAAAGACCTTAGTGGAGCCAAAGAACAACATGGTCCCTGTAAGGATTCTAAATCCAAAGACATTCAGTGTAAAGGTGAAAAAGGGGGAGATAGTGGGAAAATGCGTACCTGTTGAGGCTATATCGATCACAACGGAAAAAAAGTGTGCAAAACCGGTCACAACAGTTCAGAGCATAAAAATCAAGAACAAAATTCTCAGCCTCTGTAATCTGGACGAAGATCAGCGAATCCTGGCAGAAAAACTAATCGGTGAGTACGCTGATATATTTGCTACACAAGACGGAGAATATGGACGTACGCATATTGTTCAACACCACATTGACACCGGAGACACTCTACCAATCCGTCAACCTGCAAGGCGTCTTCCATTGGCAAAGCAAACAGAAGTTGCCAAAATGATGTCGAAGATGAAAGCTGAGGGAGTGATTGAAGAATCGCAAAGTCCGTGGGCATCTCCAGTGGTCCTCGTGAAGAAGAAACATGGCAGCACGAGATTTTGTGTAGACTACCGACGTCTCAATGATGTCACTAAAAAGGACAGCTACCCACTTCCGAGAATCGATGACACTTTGGATATGCTTTCTGGAGTGAAATGGTTTTCAACACTTGACTTGAAGAGCTGTTACTGGCAGGTAGAGATAAATCGTACGGATCGTGAGAAAACTGCCTTCACTACAGGAAGCGGTCTTTGGCAGTTTGCAGTGATGCCGTTTGGACTGTGCAACGCTCCGGCTACCTTCGAGCGACTAATGGAACGAACATTGCAAGGACTCACCTGGAAAACCTGCCTAGTATATTTGGACGACGTTATCGTCATAGGTAAGACGTACGAGGAGCACCGCGAAAATCTAAAAGAAGTGTTTGAGAGGCTACGAAGTGCTCATTTAAAGCTCAACCCGGAAAAGTGCGCCTTGTTTCGTCCGGAAGTAAAATATCTGGGTCACATTATATCAGCGGAAGGAGTAAGAACGGATCCTGACAAAATCGAAGCCGTGAAAAGTTGGCCTTCTCCAAAAGATAAACACCAACTGAGAAGCTTCTTGGGACTCGCCACGTATTACAGAAGGTTTGTAAAGGATTTTGCTGGCATTGCAAAGAGCCTGCATCAACTTACAGAAAAAGGCCGACAGTTCAGGTGGTCTGGAGAATGCGAAAAAGCATTTCAAGAACTGAAGCGACAGCTGTGCAAAGCCCCCATCTTGGGTTACCCCACGCCCGGAAAAATGTTCATCGTGGACGCAGACGCTAGCAATGTTGGGGTCGGAGCTGTGATCTCCCAAGTTCATGACGGTCAAGAGAAAGTGGTCGCATATTACAGCAAAGTACTCTCCAGACCTGAACGGAACTACTGTGTAACCCGGCGCGAGCTTCTGGCCTTAATTCTGGCTACGAAGCATTTCCATAAGTACCTCTACGGACAAAAGTTCATTCTCCGGACAGACCACGCAGCTCTGAAATGGCTACTCCAATTTAAGAACCCTGAAGGCCAAGTTGCAAAATGGATGACTTACGCAGCAGGATTCGTAAATTGCATGAAGACACCAGAGAAAAGATGAAGCTAGCAAGCAGCCGCATGAAAACTAGGTACGATATCAAGGCGAAATCTTCCGGTTTCAACGAAGGAGATCTGGTTTGGCTGTATAATCCTCAGCGTAAGAAAGGCAAATCACCAAAATTGCAACAGGACTGGGAAGGTCCATACAAGGTGATAATGACGTTGTCTACCGGATCCAGCGTGGGGATCGAGGAAAATTGAAAGTGGTCCATTTGGATAGAATGTGTCATTTCAACGGGAAGCTGAATGACGAAGTTGTTCGGGACGAACAACTGTAGGGAGGGAGCAATGTGATAACCACTTAAATGTAAGCAGCGACATCTAGATTTACAGAGCAGAAGATGTCGATAATCGAAAACCACAAGATTTCGATACTTGAATAACAAAGTCTCGACCATTGATGACTGGAGAGTGGAATCGAATTTTCTAGCAAACTGGAAATCGTATGGGACGCTGGATGGCGAAGGTTGTTCTCGAAGTATGTCATTCGAGTATAAATACCAGCATCGCCAAGGTATGCAAATCAGTTCCAAAGTTGAATTTGAAGTGTTAATTAGAAGAAGTGATTAAGTGGTTTAAGTAAAAGATAAGAAAAGTATAAGTGGTTGAGGAATTGAATTGTACTGAGAGAAAGAATTAAATAGTGAATTGTAACTGTACTGAATAAAGGGATTTGTATTGAAAAGAATAAGTTCTATCATTTGTACCCACACAAACATTCTACAATATGTTTAATTATGATTACTTTACAATTTTACATTTGTGTTGTTTTGGCATTTACAAAGTTTTGATTAATTAGGTTTATTGCGGAAGTGGGTTCCAATTGCATCCGGTTGATTGCTGACCCAATGTGTATTCTGTTTGTATTGTTGGGGTTATCGGCGGTCAAGGTAGTTGACCTTGGTGTGTTGCGATCGTAACTCCTCCCCCCTTAGAGTAAAGCGATGGCCAAAGTGACGTCATCGAAGCGGTCTCGGAGTGATGAGATGATGTCTCTTTAGCAGGAGCGTATGTTGGGTGAAGGGTAGTTACATGATCTGGCGTGGAATTTTTGTAGAATTGTTTTTTGGTTGTAGAGGTAGCCAGAATGATTATGATGATGATAAGGATGATAACTATTGATGTTCGTGTTAAGTAGTTGTATATATCGGTGGTGGATCTTATTTCTAATATTTTAGCTTCTGTATTGAAGTTGAAGTCTTGCAGTTTCTGTAGGCTTAACACGTCTGTTGTAGTGTTGGTATGGATCTTGCTGCTTGATGGAAGAAGAATGTGTACCGTATCCCAAAAGGTGTCCGGGTTGCCTTGGTATGTTATCCCGTTAGCCTCTATGTTGCATTTCTCGTAGTGTACCAAGACTGTGCCTTTTATAAGATGTGTTTTAGGCCTGAAGGTAGAGTTTATTACTAATTCATATACGTTAATAAATAATATAAAATTGGGTTGCGGTTGTGTTATTGTTGTGACTCTGCCCACGTCGCTGAGTGGACAGTGTGCAACCGTGTTGTCAAAAAGTTTCCCAATTCATTTGGAGTTGTTGGTGTCTTCTTCCAAGGTTGTTGTCGAGCAATAATAGGTACCTTCTATTTTGGGGCAGGGTGTTTCGAAGTGTTGTATGTGTTTTTCATTATAGTTTATGTATGGTTTGACTGTTATTATTTTTGTGTCATTTATTGGGAGTGGAACAATATGATACATATAGTATTTTTCTTTTGACATTATAGGTATGCGAATATTAAATATAATATTTGTTCCGTTATAATAGGCTTGGAGTCCTAAGAATTCATAACTTTGCTCAAGTGCATTAATGGTAACATTTTGCGCAATTAATTTATTTTTTATAAGCGTTAATTCATCATATGTTAGTAAGAGTTTAGGAAAGAAATTTAGTTTACTAAGGACTATTGCTTCTGCTATATTTGAGAGGTGATTAGTTAATAGGTCTATATTGAAATTAAGTTGGTTAAAATATTGTATGTCTGTAAGTGTATCGTGTTCTCTTCTAATTTTATTTGCCGTATTTTTGAGGAAGTTCTCTATGTTGTTTTGCTCTATATTAATGTGGTTACTTATATTTTTAAATCTTTCAATCATTTGAGAGTTAAGGACATATTCTTTTTCTAGTGAATTTGCTAAATCGTTAATGTTAGTGTTAATATTTTGTATTTGGTCATTAATTTTAATTGCATCTTGTGCATCCATATTTCCTGTTATTAACTTAAGTGTGGACCCTAATCCATTTATCAGTCCGCGTTTATTTCTTTTAAAGGGATATAGTGTTTGAAGTTTTCTGTTAAGTTCTTCAATTTTAAGTTTTGTTATTTGGAAAGAGCTATTGATGGTAGTATGTTTTTGGAAGAGGTGGAGAGATTTAGTGATATCTTCTATGTTGTTATTGTAATCATCGAGATTTATGATGTGTATTAAATTTTGGAAACTAGTGATGTATCTAGATGGTCCTAGTCGGAGGGGTAATATGCTATGTTCTTTGGGGATGTTGAATATTTCTATTCGTTGAGTGTCAGCGAGTGGTGTACTGTAGGTTAGGAAGTGAGAGAAAGTGGTTGAATGTTTTGGTATAAGTATTTTGGGAGGGGTTAGTGTCTCGTATCAAAAATGCGTGCAACTTAAAATTAAATACATGTATATATATATGTTATTATTATTATTATTATTATTTTTTTTTTTTTATGTCTTTTGTGTTTCTTTCGTAATTTATATTTATAGATCTTTTTGTTTTCATTTGTAATGATTGTTATTTTCTTATTTCTTTTTGCTATATGTTTTGAGAATCTTGGTGTTATTTTGTTGCGTCTAGCTTCTTTTCTAAAGACTGGTTTGCCTTCAACTACTTCTTCTGGAGTTTCTCTCGATTGGTTTAACTTTTCTATCCTAGCGTTAGTAATATTTTTTACTTGTTCATGAATTTTTGGATATAATTCATTAAGGAATTCGTTTAGCTTTTCAAGGTACTCGTGTTTGTTTGAGAAATCAAGGGTTTTCCTAAATTTGTAAGGCCGGGCAAAGAACAGTTCGTAAGGGGTGTGCTTTGTTGAAGAGTGTATAGCGTTGTTGTAAGTTATGAAGGTTTCCGTTAGTATCTCTTCATGTTCAGTAGTGAGTCTCTGTTCTCGTCTTTTTGATAGAATAAGTCTATATATTTCTGTAAGGGTTGAGTGTAATCTTTCTACTGGACCATTGCTACTGGTTTGTTGGAAAGATGTGTAGTGCAAGGTTATTTCGTGTTGCTTACAGAAGTCTTTGAAAATATTGGCAACAAATTCTGATCCTTGATCACATACAATTTTTGTTGGGATGCCCTAAAGGCTGATGTATTTCTTTATGCCATTTAAAATAGTTATGCTGCTTCTACAACTTAAAATGTATCCGCAAGCGAATTTGGAGAATTTATCTATTAATATAAGGATAATATTGTTATTAATGCTGTATAAGTCTATATGGATAATTTCTAGTGGTTTTAGTGGAATTTCGGGTTTTTCAAAATGAGGTTTAGCTGGGTTTCTATCGTATTTAAGGATTTTACATTTGTCACAGTTATTAATTGTTTTCGTTATCAACTCTTTCATTTTGGGAAAGTAAACTTCCCTCTTTAAATGCAGGAAGGTTTCATTTATTCCCCTGTGATTTGAGTTTTCGTGGTAGTTTCTAATAAGTATTTCTTGGTTGTCTTCTAACCTAATGTTCCTAAGGATTTCTGTGCATCTAACTAATCGGAAAGTTTTATTTTGGCTGAAGAATTTAGAATAGGTGGACTGTACGAGACGGAATGTATTATTATCTGAATATATTGCGCTGAGTTTATTTGGAGGAAAAAAGTTTTTGAAAATGTCTACCAATGTTTTGTCATCGAATTGGGGTCTTCGAATGGTCCTTCTTTGTTTATTTTTAAATATTATTTCTGTAGTCATTGGTGAATCTGTGTTACTTACTTCAAGAATTATTTGAATGTTGAATTCGTTTAATGGTTTCTCCGAATGGGGATTCCATCATTTAAGTTTTCTTCGCCGCTATGCACGGTGCTCAAGGTTTCTTCGTGATTATTAAATAATTCTTGGTTATTAATTTTGATACGACTAAGGGCGTCTGCATTCGTGTTTAGTTTGCCTTTTTTAAAAATGATTTCGTAATCGAATTCTTCAAGCTTGAGTCGCCACCTAACAAGTTTGGAATTCGGTTCCTTCAGGCTCATAAGCCAAGTCAAAGGTCTGTGGTCGGTTATTATTTGGAATTTCCTTCCGAAGAGGTATGGGCGAAAGTATTTTGTAGCCCAGATGATGGCCAAGAGTTCTTTCTCTATAGTGGAGTAATTTTTTTCGCTTTCCGACAGGGTACGACTAGCGAAACAAATAGGTTTATCGCTACCTATGCGACCTTGTGAAAGAATGGCTCCCAAGGCGAAGTTACTAGCATCTGTAGTAAGTATAAATGGTTTTTCGAAATCTGGATGTTGTAAAATTGGGTCATTCATCAACATGTTTTTACATGTTTCGAACGCTTCAGTGTATTTGTTGTCTATGATAATTTCGGCGCCCTTTTTTAAACAGCTAGTAAGGGGTTTGGTTAGTTTAGCGAGGTCTTTAATAAACTTCCTATAATAACCTATTAACCCTAAGAAAGCTTTTATTTCTTTTCGATTTCTCGGCATGGGGAAGTTTTTTATGGCATTGATTTTTGATGGGTTGGGTTTTACGCCTTCGGGGGTGATGACATGTCCTAAGAAGGCTATTTCCTTTTTGAGGAACTCACATTTGTCCAACTGAATCTTGAAGTTAGCTTCTTTTAGTTTTTTGAATACTAGTTCTATACTTTCTAGGTGTTCCTGCAGGGATGTAGAGTATATGATAATGTCGTCGAGGTAAACTAGGCAAACTTTTCCGATGAGTTCTTTCAGGACGTTGTCCATCACCCTTTGAAAAGTTGAAGGGGCATTTTTAAGACCAAATGGCATTCTTACGAATTCGTAATGGCCTCCTTCAACTGTGAACGCCGTTTTTTCTATGTGTTTTGGGTTCATTTCTATTTGGTGAAATCCGCTTGCTAGATCAAGCGTTGTAAAATATAGACATTTGCCTAGTTTATCCAGTATTTCTGAGATATTCGGAGTTGGGTATCTATCGGATATTGTTTTATCATTGACCTTCCGATAGTCAATGACCAATCTCCATTTTCTACGTCTGCTGGCATCTTGTTTCTTCGGGACAATCCAAACTGGAGAGCTCCATGGAGAGTAACTATGTCTGATGATTCTTTGATCTAACATGTTAGTGATTTGATTTTTTACTTCTTCCTTATGAATAAACGGATACCTGTAGGATTTGGTATAGATTGGTACTTCGTCGGTGGTTTTTATGTCATGTTTGATCTTATTCGTAAAGGAAAGTGGATCGCCCTCTCTATACAGTATTTCACTGTAGTTTCTACATAGTTTAAGGAGTTTTTTGCGTTCTTCTGTGTTCCGATGGTTTGTTCTGATTAAGTCATTTACATGCGTGTTGGTAGGTTCATGGTCCTCAGTTTCGCTGTTGAAGTTATTATTATTATCTCGATGAAATTAATGGAATCATATGCTTCACCATTTAGGGGTTGTTCAATGATGATCTTTTGGTCATTTTCAGAAAGGTTTACTAGTTCAAGTGTGCTGTTCCAGCTTTCGGCGTTATATAGGCCTTGACTTACGTACAGATGTGGGTTTAGTTCTGTTGTGTTGATATAAATATTGCCATTTTCTTTGTTGACAGGAAGTTTCGCTAATATTTTAGATTTGGAAGGTATTACGAGTTGACCTGAAGTGTAGTTGGGTTTGAGGTGGATTTCGTTAGTAGCGTTTGTTGTAATAAGGGTTTTGTTTTCGAGATCAAGTTTAGCGTTAAGTGATAATAGTGCGTCAATACCTAGTAATCCGTCAAAGTAATGGTGGAATTTGAATATCAGAAATTTTAAGGAACCTGGTTGATTGAATTCTGCAAAAATGGGGATAATCGATTCTTTGTTCAACTGGTATTTTTTGAATACTGTGGTAATGGTAATTGTTTCACAGTTAATTTGCCTATCTTGTGATATAAATTCGGGGTTTATGAATGATGTCGAAGCCCCAGTGTCTAGGAGGAATCGCAGGGGTCGCCCGAAGGGTGACGAAATATTTATGTATGGCAAAATTGCCGGATGTTTCTTTTGATCTATGTATCCTGTGCCTTGTTCGAGGCTTGTTTGGAAAAATTTTCCTCATTCACGATATTAGTTGGGTCATTCTCGAAGAAACTGTCCAATTGTTGATAATTATTATTTTCTAAATTGTGCATTTCTTGAAAATTGAAGTTTTCCCTTCTAGTGTTTCTGGTTTGCTGACTAGGGCTTGCTTTGATTTGTGGGTGATGCCTTGTCAGGTTTGGATCAGTTTGAGTCTGCTCTGTTGGCCCTTGGTATCTTGTGTTCCTATTCTGTGTGTTTGGGTTTGTTCTAGTATGTGGATTTATTGGGTTGGAAGGTCTGGTTTGGTTTCTTTCGTATGAGGATGGGCCTGGGGTAGAATTTCTTGAATGAGCTCTATCTTGTGGGGAATTGTAGGGTTTATATTGGTGAGGTCTGTAATGGTTTGGGTTTTGAGTATACTTTTGGTACGAAATATTTTGTTCTTTGATGCACTGAGTCAGTGCTATGGCCAAAGAGTCTGGCTGCATAGCTCTGACTCTGGATCCTAGAGGCTCATTGAGTCCGCTGAGAAATGAGTTGAGGCACATTTCTGAGTAGAGATCCGTTTTAGCTTTGATGACATTATTGTCATTTTCGTGGATCAGCACATTGTTGCAAAGAGCAGATTGTAATTCTATTATTTGCCCGTAAAAAGATTCAACTGTTTTGTTTAGCTGTTTTATTCGGTGGAGATCTCTTATCAAGGATGTTTCCGTACGTTTGTCGGAATAATGTAGGATGAGATTTTTTTTAATATCATCCCAGTTGAGAGGGGTTCCGTACATATTGAGAACCTCGTTGGCTTGACCCTCAATTTTATTGCGTATGGCTCTCAACAAAAACTTCCCGTATGGGGTGTTATCGGTTTCTTTAATGTAGAGGAGGATTTCCTCCACATTATTAAGGAACTCATATAAAAGTCTTTGGTTGCCGTCAAATTTCGGGAGATCCTTGATGGCATCCGGAATTCTTAATCAATTGAATATGTCCATGTGGTTAGTTAATATGTTGGGATCTTGCTCTAATTGATTATTGTTCATTGTTTTAGAATTGGAGAAATTTGGGGATGACGAAGAGGTTTCGAGAGGAACTCCTGAATCGGTAGTTTCTGGGATAGAGGGTAAATTCTTTGACAGTCCTCTTAGGTTGTATGGGTTAAATCTAGATTTTTGTTTCGACATAAATTGATTTAAGTGCTTAATAATAGAAAATAATTATATATATATATTTTTTTTTTATTTTTATTTTTTTTTTGATCATATACGATAGTTTAAAATTGTGTGAATATATTCTTTTTATTTGTTATAAATCGCGTAGTTCTTTAATTTTGTTTATAATGTGTTTAGTAATATATGTATACTTATATCTATATATAAAGTTATATTTTTAGATCGTAAAGTTTTGTGAAAATATTCCTTTTATTTATTATTTATTACTTATTTTAACTGGAGTGCCTTGCGATAAGGGTCGCAGTTCTTTTATTTTTATTTTATTTTAACTGGAGTGCCTTGCGATAAGGGTCGCAGTTCTTTTATTTTTATTTTATTTTAACTAGAGTGCCTTGCGATAAGGGTCGCAGTTCTTTTATTTTTATTTTATTTTAACTGGAGTGCCTTGCGATAAGGGTCGCAGTTCTTTTATTTTTATTTTATTTTAACTGGAGTGCCTTGCGATAAAGGTCGCAGTTATTTTATTTGTGACTGGAATTCCTTGCAATAAGGATCGCAGTTCCTTTATTTATTTATTTATATTTTTTATTTTAACTGGAGTGCCTTGCAATAAGGATCGCAGTGTTATATGTTATGTTATGTCACATACAATAGTCACTTACATGCACCCAATAGAGATGATAATGCTGGTTAGTAGCATTGCCGATGATACTGATGGTGGTTGAGGTCAGCTGATGTGGATAAGTGATGATGATTGTGGTCTGATGATGTGGATGAACTATGATGATTGTGGTCAGATGATGCGGATGATGGTTCGACGGTGAATAAGGGGGTAAAACCCAACAGTTAGTATCCAAGTATAGGTTTTTAAAGTTTGTGACACAATCACGAAAGCATGGATTTATCACTTATATTGCACGATGCAATATCGAACTAGTTCACGATTCAATCACTTTAATTTAGGAATTAAAAAAATTGTTCGTCTTCCCTTTTTTTTTGTTTTTCTGAATTGAGCACCTATACTGCACGATGCAATATCGAACTAGTTCACGATTCAATCACTATGTTTCGCAATTATTTATCTTCACTCGGTTTCTAAACTGTTTCACCGGACTGCCGACTCCAGTTACGTTGGGAGATCCGCGGGATACTAAAAAAAGCAACCTTTTCCTTTGTCTGAACAATACACAATACTTTATTAGATTTTCTTTACAATTATTTATATGTTTAATTTTGATTACTTTACAATTTTACATTTGTGTTGTTTTGGCATTTACAAAGTTTTGATTAATTAGGTTTATTGCGGAAGTGGGTTCCAATTGCATCAGGTTGATTGCTGACCCAATGTGTATTCTGTTTGTATTGTTGGGGTTATCGGCGGTCAAGGTAGTTGACCTTGGTGTGTTGCGATCGTAACTCAGGCGTCATGGTTTCCATCCAGCGGGAAAGCCTCCTTACCGATATTACCAGTCTCAGGATACTTTATATAAAGTATAACGAGATTTTCAATACGGCTGCCCAAAAATATGCAGACGATCTTGTCGCTTTTCGCCACTATGTACACTCTAAAAAAGTCTCATGCCTCCAACGCAGTGAACTTGACCACGATAAATGTTTTCGATCCTGAAAGGTCATGCAAAAAGCTTCCTCTGACCTTCTAAAGGGTCCGCCATCTAACGTTTTTTTTTTCAACTAGTGCTTATTTCGTGAATGGTAACACTCAGCTCATGTCTGATTTGACAGATAATTAGTTTTATCCTTCCGCTGAACGAATATGGTTGTGCATATGCTTGAACAATGCTGGGAAATATTGCGACATTACTTTGAAAATCATGGTAATGTTGCAGAATGTGTGCGAAAATTGCGTACGTTATTCTTTATCTTGTGAAAAAAGTGAAAGAAACTGGCATCCTCATCGATAAACCAAAGCGTGAAAAGCCAAAAACAGGGCGTACACCCGAGAATATTGCTGCTGTGGCAGAAAGTGTGCGTGAAGCGCCATCAACATCAATTCACCGTCGTTCTCAGCAATTGAACATTTCGGAGACAACATTGAGACGAATTTTGCATAAAGACCTTGGTATGACGCCATACAAAGTCCAATTGGTTCAAGAGTTCAAGCCAACTGACCATACAATGCGTTTTCACTTCGCTAAGTGGGCCTGTGATCGACTTAGAGAAGATGCCGATTTTGCCAAAAAAAATCATCTTTTCAGATGAAGCTCATTTTGATCTTGGGGGGTATGTAAACAAGCAAAATTGTCGCATTTGGGTCACAGAAAACCCGCACGCATACATTGAAAAGCCGATACACCCAAAACGAGTCACTGTTTGGTGCGGATTTTGGCCCAGAGGCATAATTGGGCCATTTTTATTCGAAAATGAGCAAGGAGTGGCCGTTACAGTCAATGGCGATCGTTATCGGGCCATGTTGAACGAATTTTTGTTCACAAAAATTGAAGAGGAGGATATCGGCAACATTTGGTTTCAATAGGATGGTGCTACGTGCCACACAGCCGAAGCTACACTCGATGTTTTGCGCCCTGTTTTTGAAGATCGCATTATCAGCCGCAGAGCTGATGTCGTTTGGCCACCTCGGAGCTGCGATTTGACACCGTTGGACTATTATTTGTGGGGTGCCGTAAAAGATAAGTCTTACGCCGACAAGCCAGAGACAATTTACGCTTTAAAGGACAATATTCGTGAAGCCATTGGTGAAATACAGCTGCACACAATCGATAATGTGCTTAAAAATTGGACCGATCGTGTAGGCTACTGCATGGCCAGCCGAGGCAGCCATTTGAATGAAATTATTTTCCATTACTAACCGGAAGGATAAGGCTAATTATCTGTCGAATCAGATATCAGCTAAGTGTTACCATTCACGAAATAAGCACTAGTTGAAAAAAAAAACGTTAGATGGCGGACCCTTTATATATTACCAGAACGTAAGAGAAATGTGTTCTAAAACCTACGCCGTTTTGCGTTAACATCATGCTCTCCCTTTTGATATTTACTCTCTGACTGAAACTTGATTTACTTTGATTGACTCTCCTTGTCGAGGTGCCTTACTGGCCGTTCACAACAACTTTAACTCTTCCCTCGTTGCAACTTCGTCTGCTTCTAAGCTCGACTTTGTGTCAGTTAAAATAACACTTACTCGTAGATGCTTGTATATTATGTGTTGTTACATTCTTCCGGCCCAACTTATCGAAACCTACCAATTTTCTATTGCATCAATTGACAATTTGATCGACTTATTAGGCTCGCTTGATAATGTCATTATCTTCGGCTATTTTAATCTGCCTCAGCTGAAGTGGACTCCTCTAAAGACCTATCTTTGTACGTCGCTTCTAATCCCATTTCTTCTAAGGAATGCCTCTCCTTAAATTGGTTAACAGACTCTAGTCTATGTCAAGTCAGTGGCTTTTCCAACTATGTTATATGGAAAGGCATCACAACTGATCCAATCAACTCCTCAGTATCGTGTTGTACCCTATAGAGCCGAACAGAATGTGTATCTGTAGCTGTGTCTGTATCTGTGTCGCAAGCTGTCAAAACATTAAATGTATGGAAAACTGTAAGCCGCAACACAATGTGTGTCTGCGTCTGTGTCGTGTATCGTGAAGTTGGATTTTATTGAACTGCAAGCTACGCTACAAGATTGACATTTAGGAATTTGTACACAAAAGCTCTTCTTTATTGTGAAAATGGAAGTCGAGAAATTCATTGAAGCGGTACGAATAAATGAAATTCTTTGGAATTTATTGAATCGTGCTCTTTGAGATGTTAGAAAGTTGTCTCAAAAAATCGTCTTTTTTTTCTTTCCTTATAAAGAGGACGAACCCACCATCTGCGTTTCCTCTTTTTCATTAATTTTATTGTTAAATAGCACATGTGCAGAACACACATAATAAAAGCAGTTTCTTCTTGTTCGTCCATATCCATTATCGACAAATAATAACAAACTTTTTTAAGCACTAATAAAATTAAGAAGTAAAAACACAAGATGCAAATTTGACAGTCGCTTTCATTGTGTTTCCTTTAACTGCAAGCCGCGTGGCAGAGATTTGACAGACACAGATACACATTCTGTTCAGCCCTTATCTGTTTCAACTATTTATAAGTTTCGTCCTCCAGTTCTTCTTTCATTTTTCCATAACTCTCTCCTCCAGTCGCCTCCCTCGCAGTTCTATTTTCTTACAATTATCTCAAAGCTAATTTCCGTAAAATCAATACCTATCTAAGTAGGGTTGTTTTCGAGTTTACCAATCTATCTCTGGTCGCTGCCCTCTCCATTTTTTATAGAGAAATATTATGCCATATTCCCACCATAAAACATCAAGGTACAACACATCGGTTTTTTTCCATATCGTTCCATTTCTGACATATTTTTTCATTTTAGTTTTGATCGTTGATGAGAAAGGAAGTGTGAAGAATGGGAAAAAAGGTATGTTTCAGGGAAACTGCTCACATTTAAAAATTAAAAATGTTCCGATTCAAGTGTTCCACTTGTCAAAAAGTCTTTCAACTCCATGGCAATGTGAACACGACGTTATGGTGAAGACTTTCATCGTCGCCAATGTAAACAGGCACAAATGGATTTTCGGTGACAGTAACTGTTACAGAACGAGGAACATAAATGTAAACGTGGCTTAACTTCCTTCCTCTCCTTTGTGCTTGACATTTAACTAATTCTTTTTTGGTTATTCGCTTTATGCGCAATTATGACATTTCTTAAAATGACCACATTTGTCATTTGTAAGCCGCCAAGAAAGGAAGGGAGTTAAGCTGCGGTAAGTATTCGTTTGTGTTTGGTATATGTATTAAAATTTACTTTCTTTAGAAATAAACCGTTTATGTCAACTTTAAATCGTTAAATTCGTTATCCCTTCGCCTTTCGACGGCCGCTACAATTTTTTATTTCGCAGTTTACACACTGCATATAGCCGCCATTGCCGCCTCAGCAGAATTCATTCACGCCGCCGTAATAAAGGATTTCGTACCGCACACAGCCGCCATTGAAGTCGCAGTAGAGTTCACTTAAGCTGCCACAACAAAAGTTTAAAACAGTTCCCAAATGCAACGTTCACCGCCAGCAATACGAAAAAGCCCCCGTTTTCAAAGCGAAGTTGCCGACACCCCAGCCTCTATGACCAGTATGGAAACTGTAAATTCCGCCACAACTGTTAATCAGGTAGGTACAATGAACACTACATTAGCGACAACATCAGCCAATATTTCCACGACCGCACCGCAATGTTCTGCGTACATAAATGTTGCCAATGCCGCTGCAGCACAATGTTCCGCGCCCAGAAATGCTGCCACTGCCACCACAGCACAAACCGACAATATTCTTTTGTCAATGCAACGTCAAATCGCCGCATTGGAAAACCAGCTAAAAAATACCCAAGCCAGGTTGAGGGAAAATGATTTACAATGCCATTCACTCAGAATGGCGGTTCAAAGTCAGCTACCATTAGCTGTCCCACTTGCTCCTACGTCAACAGTACATGAAATAACGCCATCGCTTCAAGCCGTTACCAAGTCAGTCGCCACTGTTTCAACTGTAACCGGTTCACCAAGTGACCTCCAACCAACGTCAACGTTAATTCAATCGAGTCCCTACAGTAGCATATATACTCAGCCAGCATTGAGTATGCCATCCGTATATACGACCATGCCGCCGGTAAGTTATAGGTACTCTAATCCAATTGTAGGAGACATGAATTTTCCTTGCACGTCAAACAACATCTCCGCACAGCCGCTGTCTTCGACTTACTACGCCACACCGCAGCAATATGCCAGCATTCCTGCATGCTCCTCAAATACCACGGTGCCTCGAAAGATCCAGGATCTCCCAGCGTTTGGTGGACAACCCGAGGACTGGCCAATCTTTTTTACAGCGTACGTTCAATCAACAGCCGCCTACAACTATTCCAACCTGGAGAATAACCAACGTTTGCAGAAGTCCCTGACAGGTGAAGCAAGAGAGATCGTTAAATCTCTCCTTATTCACCCTGACAATGTGGATGCCATTATAGATCAGCTGCGTTTCCGGTTTGGCCGTCCAGAACTACTTATACGGAGTCAATTGAGCCAGGTGCGGGAGATTGCACCAATTAGTGAAAACGCAGTGATTCGTCTAGTTCCCTTTGCGACTAAAGTAAAGAACCTTGTCGTATTTCTTCAAACAGCGAACGGCCAACAACACATGGCGAATCCAACATTGTTAGAGGAGCTTGTCTCAAAGCTTCCAATATCTAAGAGGCTAGAGTGGGCTAGGTATGCTGCACGGGTGCAACCATACCCAACGATTGTAAACTTCAGTGACTGGGTAAGTGAACTTGCCAATCTAGTTTGTATTGTGCAAGATGGTGACAACAGAGATCCAAAGAGACGCATGCCAATCCTCCATGCTGCAGGGAAAGCCCATCCACCTACCCCAAAGTGTTTCATATGTCAAGGTCAACACAAGGTAACTGAATGTAAGCGATTCTTAAATTTAACAGTATCTGAAAGGTGGTCAAAGGTAAAACACAATCGCTTATGCTTCACGTGTTTGAAAGCCGGGCATGCAACCCGCGACTGCCGATCCAAGAGCCACTGCTCCTTTAATGGATGCCAGAGACGACATCACGAACTACTTCACGAGTTGCCAATCAAGTGTTCTGCGTCTGCCTCACAACAACGACAACCGGAGGGCGAAGAAGCTGAAGAAACAGTTGCATGTAGTTCCGGTAGTACATTGCTGGCTATGAAGGATGTCATGAAAAACAACAGTCTGCTCTTTCGGGTATTACCAGTCACACTTTATGGACCAAATAAAACCATCGAAACATATGCCTTATTAGATGAGGGATCATCAATTACCATGTTGGATGCCGAATTGCTGAACGAGCTTGGTCTGAGTGGTCAACATCGCAGTTTAAATATGCAATGGGTTGGAGGTAGACAGGCTCAAGAGCCTACAGTGCTAGTTGATGTTTACGTGAGTGGAGCTGGTAAAAAGAAGAAGCATATGCTGCGAAACGTCTATGGAGTGCCAAATCTCAATTTACCCGTTCAAAGCTTAAGTGAAAGCGAACTTCGTAGCCTCAAAGGCAACCAAGAGCGATTGAAACTGCAGCCATATTCCGACGCCAAGCCTAAGCTGCTAATCGGATTAGACCATTGTCACTTGGGATTGCCAAAGGGTTTCCATGCAACCAATAGAAATGGTCCGTTTGCTTCAAATACGGAACTAGGTTGGGTGGTGTTCGGGCCCACTACGAAGATCGTTTCCACAACGCCGTCATGCCTCCTGACCTACGCACCGAGTAACGAGTCATTGCAGAAGCTGGTCGCGGATTATTTTGAGACCGAAAATTTTGGGGTAAAATCATCACCTCCAATCGAAAGCGAAGCCGACTCTAAAGCCAGAAACATCCTTCGGTCAACAACGAAAAGGATAAATGGGAGATTCCAAACCGGACTGCTGTGGAAGGCCGATATCATGAAGTTACCCGATAGTTATCCAATGGCAGTGAAACGTCTTATTGGAATCGAACGAAAGATGAAGCGAGATGAGAACTTTGCCGCCGCCTATCGTTCTATTCTCAAATCGTACATCAATAAGAACTACGCCCGCAAACTGCAGCCAGCAGAAGCCGCCATAGTTGGTCCGAGAACATGGTATCTGCCACATTTCGGAGTGTTGAACCCTAATAAGCCGTCCAAATTACGCCTTGTGTTTGATGCTGCCGCCGAGGTGAAGGGGATATCCCTCAACTCATGTCTAATGAAAGGACCTCTAGAGTATAAACCATTACCATCAGTGTTGTTCCACTTTCGTGAAGGAGCCGTCGCCGTGTGTGGGGACATCAAGGAGATGTTCCACCAAATACTGATTCAGCCTGAGGATAGGTGTGCCCAAAGATTTCTTTGGCGTGATGGAGATGACTCAAAACAGCCTGACGTGTATGAAATGGTTGTTATGACATTTGGAGCCGCGTGTTCACCTTGTGCAGCCCAATATGTAAAGACTACAAATGCTATGGAGCATCGAAGTCACCACCCACGTGCCTTAAAAGCTATCACGGACCATCACTACGTGGATGACTTTGTGGATAGTTTCGAGTCCACGGAACAAGCCATTGAAATATCGTTGCAGGTAAAGGAGATCCACAAGAACGCCGGCTTTGAACTTAGAAACTTCACCTCGAACTCGCCAGAAGTTGTAAACGCTTTACAAGGTAAGGATGCAGATGTGTTAGTGAGCGCTAAAGGTAATCTGGAAACTGAGAAAATACTGGGTATGTTCTGGCAGCCAGCCAGCGATAACTTCAGATTCCAGTTGCGGTTCCACCACGTCGACAAAAACATCATCAACGGAGAAAAGAGCCCTACAAAGAGAGAACTGCTAAGCGTTATAATGTCAGTTTTCGACCCGTTGGGGTTTCGTAGCCATTTCACTATTACTGCCAAGTTATTAATGCGAGAAGTATGGCGACATGATATACGATGGGATGAGCCGCTGCCTGATGAAGTTCTCCAAGGGTGGAATAGATGGCGGTCAGTGTTGTCGCATGTGGCCAATTTCAATGTCTCACGTTTTTATTTCCGAGACGGTTCCTCGAGAGAAGTCCAGCTTCATATTTTCGTTGACGCCAGCGAGGATGCCTTCGCTGCAGTGGCATATTGGAGGGTAGTTAATGCAAACGATAAAGTGAATACGTCATTTGTATGTTCAAAAACGAAATGTGCTCCGCTGAAGCTACTTACAATTCCACGCCTTGAGCTTCAAGCAGCAATCTTGGGAGTACGCCTTATGACAACTATAATAGAGCAGCATTCGGTACGCATCTCTCGCAGCGTCTTGTGGACTGACTCAACAACTGTCATAAAATGGATAGGCAGTGAACATCGTCGGTACAGACCGTTTGTGGCCCATAGAATTGCGGAAATTCTAGCGACTACTAATCCATCCAATTGGAGGTGGGTGCCAACCCAGGAGAATCCTGCTGACGAAGCTACGCGGTCAAAAGGTCTACTCGACTTCAGCGCTTCATCACGTTGGTTACGAGGTCCCACATTTTTGTGTAACCAGGAAATTGACTGGCCTGCAAATCCCACCACCATAATCAGCGACCGTGCAGACGATGATGAAGAGCTTCGCCCAAAATATTCTTTGATCATCGTGAGTATAAACATTATAGATTTTAATCGTTTCTCCTCTTTTAACAGGCTCGTACGAACCACGGCCTGGGTACTGCGATTTTTGGACCGGTGTCGTAAACGTTCCCGTAACAACGAGGGAAATAGCTTAACAGCTTCCGAGCTTGAAGTAGCAGAATTGTTACTGTGTCGCCAGTCCCAAACAGAAGCGTTTCCTGCAGAAATAAAACAAATCAGATGCAACGAAGGAGTTCCAAAGGGGAGTGTATTGCATAAACTCTCCCCCTACATCGATAGTGCTGGCGTCCTCAGAGTCCAAGGTAGAGTCAATGCAGCTAGCTGGCTCACTTATGCAGCAAAGCGACCAATCATATTGCCACCAGTTCATCCGTTTACGACGCTAGTCATTGCCGACAAACATCGCAGGATGAAACACCAAAACCTTGAAGCAACGATCTGTGAAATCCGCCAGAAGTATTGGATTCCCCGTCTACGCCAAAACATGCGCAGAATCGTCGCGAATTGCCCTGAGTGCAAGATTGCCAAGGCCACACCAGTAACTCCAATGATGGGACCTTTGCCTGAAGACCGACTTAAACCGTTTGTGAGACCATTTTCTTACACTGGATTGGATTTCTTCGGCCCACTCACCGTTTCGATTGGACGCCGCACGGAGAAGCGATGGGTAGCACTATTCACCTGCTTGGTTGTGCGCGCCATTCACCTTGAGATCGTCTACGACTTATCCACCGACGCATGCATTGTAGCTATTCGGAACTTCATCAATCGCCGTGGAGTCCCAGTAAAAATTCGTTCTGATAATGGGACAAATTTCGTCGGCGCTAACCAGGAAGCGAAACGATTTTCCGAAGTATTTGACTGCGACCGTGTGCAGGACGAGTTGGCCACCAAGGGAATTAAGTGGGTGTTCAACTGCCCAGCTAATCCATCGGAGGGAGGAGTATGGGAACGTATGGTGAGATGCGTAAAGCGAGTGCTACTCCATACCCTCAAAGAAGTATCTCCACGCGAATACACTCTACAGTGCCTTGTGATAGAAGCTGAAAACGTGGTAAACTCTCGGCCGCTCACGCATTTGCCAGTGGATCCCGATCAAGAAGAGCCGCTCACGCCGAACCACTTCCTGCTGGGATCAGCAAATACATCGCAGACTCCAAGCGTAAACGAGTCGCTAGAGAAAATATGCCACTTGAGAAAACAATGGCGAATAGCCCGACAGCTCAGGGATCGTTTTTGGAAACGATGGGTAGCCGAGTACCTGCCAACTTTAACACGCCGAGCCAAATGGTGCCAAAGGTCAAGGCCAATTGCTAAAGGGGACTTGGTGTTTGTCTGTGACGTGAACGTACCGCGGAGGCAGTGGTGTCGGGGCCGGATTGACAGAGTGTATACAGGAGCTGACGGAGAAGTTCGAAGTGCCGATGTCCGCACATCTAAAGGATTGATGAGACGTCCTGCATCAAAGCTAGCCGTTCTGGACCTGGATGTTTGTGAATCGGGGTCGATCCACGGGGGTGGGGGTGTTACAGAACGAGGAACATAAATGTAAACGTGGCTTAACTTCCTTCCTCTCCTTTGTGCTTGACATTTAACTAATTCTTTTTTGGTTATTCGCTTTATGCGCAATTATGACATTTCTTAAAATGACCACATTTGTCATTTGTAAGCCGCCAAGAAAGGAAGGGAGTTAAGCTGCGGTAAGTATTCGTTTGTGTTTGGTATATGTATTAAAATTTACTTTCTTTAGAAATAAACCGTTTATGTCAACTTTAAATCGTTAAATTCGTTATCCCTTCGCCTTTCGACGGCCGCTACAGTAAACCTTCTTCTTCCCACTTCAATAAAAAGCGTTCCCTCTCTTTCGGACAATCTTCCTGCCCGCGCCAATGTGAACAGGCACATAGAAGGTAATATACTCCGTGCAAATATTTTGCTTTCGTTCTGCGCATCTGTTAAATGGCAGCCGTCTGTGACATAGTTAGACCAAAAAAACTTTGTTTACATTGGTTATATTTGATTTAAAGTGAATACAGAAGATTAAAAGTGGTAAAATGCACTGTGCAGTTTTTGGATGTTCTGTGAACAATATAACAATAAAAATAAAACTGGGAGTGAAGATATGTAGGAAGTGCGCGTAGAAAAATAAACAAACACCTCAAATCGACTTTGACAATTTTGTTGAGAAGAAGAATTCGTACTCAACGACTACAACTCGGCCTTCCTGACGGAGTGATCGCCCCGATAACTCGCACATAAATTATTAAATTTGCATCAATTATATTATATAATATTTCAAAGAATAATGCAACTACTTTACATAGATAATTTTAGCATAAGCTCACATATAATATCACAAAAAAAATTTCAGATTTCAATATTTGAATTCAATGTGTTTATACATAATTTTAATTACTTACATATAGCTAAGATTGGTTCCGCGTACAAAGACCCGAATTGAAATAACTAAAATTATTAATTCAAAACGAATATTTTCACTTGGTCTCACGGCATAAGATCGCATATTGGCTGGCGAACAAATGTCTTTATAAGGTAATCGACTTATTTGCATCCCCCCAACATCCCCTATCACATAGCGATTATTTGATAGAGCTTTATTAACCTCATTACGACGAGATCTCCTACATTGTATTCTATCAGCCTCTTGTGACGACTATCAAAGTATTTTTTGCTGCGGAATTGATTAATTTCGATGTTCTTTTGAGCTTTGTGCCTAACATCATCTAAGCAGTTGGGGTTCAGCTTTGAAAGCTTTTCGAGATACTCCTTTATTTTATCACAAACAATACCTTTTTGATTTACACCAAATAAATGGATACTAGGTGTGAACCCAGAAAAAATACATTTCAAGCAATTCTTTATATACGACTTGATCTTATCCTTCATCCGTGGAAACCAGTAAATACTAGATATATGATCATAACATTTGTCTACCCCTAAATGACACAAAGCTTCATGATGCGTCCTAATAACTGCTTCTTCTATTTGAGATGGCACATAAAACAAAACCTTCTCCTTATCTTTAGCCTTGCGATAAATGAGACAATTTACCATTTCAAAAAATGTACTTTCTCATTTCTCCAATATCGAAACCAAATATACCTGAGTTTCAAACCACTATATCACAACAATGTTTTCGTTTCTCCTCTTTCTAACTTCCGCCCGCGCCATGGCAACAGTAGAAGGGTATCATAACCACTTAGGCGCTCGTAAATTATAAAAAAAGAAAAAAAGGAAGCAATTGACATAATTTTTGAATCTTTCTTTTGTGCCGCAGCTAGCATCAACTCAAACGATTCACTATCTACATAAAGAATATTGAACGACCTACTTAGAGAATCCACATGCGACATTTTGTCGCCTTTTCTATGCTCGACACTATTGTCATAGGTCTGCATTTCTAAAGAACAACGAGAAATGTCCTTTTGTTTAACGTCATAGTAAGAGCTTGGCAATTTGTAACTATCTTAAATGGTATAGCTGTAAGATATATTCTAAATCGCCTAAGTGCATATACTTTTGGGATTTATTTTCTACTTTTTACAATAATTGCGTTTTATTAGTCTGGCATCTGCCGCTGAAAACGTTTAGTAGTCGTTAATTTCAATTCGAACTGTGGCAAAGTGCCCTCTGGCAGCTGAAATGATTAACCACTAGTACTGCCCATTTTCCAGTGATGCCAGTATGAAGAACAGCTACATCACTCCCCCCCTAGTGACTTGTAATGATGATTGATTAATCGTCAAACGAAACCTTTTTTATTTGCTTGTTTCCCCCAACAAGCTGAAGCTAATGTGGATCCCCAGTCACATGGGGATTCAAGGTAACGAACACGCCGACATAGCTGCCAATTTTGCACACAGCGCTCCAGTGCACAAATTTGCAATTCACACCAGACCTGATATGTTAAGATTTATTAACAAAAAGGTTATACTCGTATCTAGGCAACTCTTGGCTTGGAATAACTACCATCACCATTATTCCACCATCAACACGGACAGATCGCAGCCAACCTACCCTACCACAACTTCAAAAGGCATGAACACTACCTTCGTGAGGATGCATTTAGGACACACAGCAATCACCCACCAACATCTCCTCAAAAGGGAATCTCCGCCATCTTGCCAATCCTGTCACTCCCAAATCAACATCAGTCACATCATAGCAATAGGTGAATATCGGAACTGCCTACCAAAAAACCAACATCCACCCTACGAATTTTTAAGTAAACCCAACTTGTCCAAATTAGCAATTTTGCAAATAAATTGAATCTACAGATTTAAGTATCTTTACTAACACATATTAATTTAGTTTATAACTAAGTACCATAAAGCCGAAGGCCTCGGCAGCTAGTGCTCGTTTTCTATGTATTAACACATGTATTTTAATCATATGTTAATAAATTATAATAATAATAATAATAATGTTCCAAAAATTCAGAAAATTCTTCCAAAAAGTTTCGCACTGTACGCTTATGTAATCTATAGATGCATACAAAAGAGTAAGACACACCAGAGATTTTGCAAGAAACATTAATAATATCAGCACTTTCCAATGTCCATTTTTTAATTTCACAACCTACTATATTATTTCTGAAAAATACTGCGAAACCTCCAGCAGAATACGACTCATTACAGTTCGCTTCAAATCTAAAATTTGGTATTTTGTAATTAGCTACCTCTTCTTCAAAAATCCAAATTTCAGACAGAAAAATGAAATCAGGTAAATAAAGATGCAAGATGTGTGAAAAAAGTATAAAAATTGGTTTTCGAATATTTTGATGGATGACCGAAAAACCTAATTGTTGTTCATTGTTTGGATGACCTATACACAAGCATTTCAAGTTATTAAAATTTAAGGAGGAAAAGCTAAAATTACTATTTGTATTTTCATGAGGATCAATTAATGAATTACTAATTACGTTAATCCTTATAAATAAAAAACAAAACAAATTAATTTTCAAGTTTAGAAAAATCCTCAAATGTATTAATTTTAATTAGTTTGTCAGCTTCACTTTTCTTGATGAGAACAGATGAATTCCTAATCCAAACAAATTTACATTTGTTCTTCCGCTTGGGATTATTTGCCATTTTCAATAACGATCTTGAAAGACAGTGAGGCAATCGTTGATGAAGATTTTACTGCCGCTGATGTTGTTGTTGCTGCCCTCACATTGATGTTGTTGTTGCATGGAACACGCATCCAAGTCATTACAGCTTTCTTTCTTAAAATCAATGAGAATTTTACGCATACGATGTTAGAAGGCGCATCTTTTTTTTCGTATTCGCTTTCACATTCTTAACATAGCAAGATTCGATTTAATTTTCGTTGAGTTTCTCGCCATTAACAGATGTTAAGAGAGTATTAAGCTTCGCTTTGACATTTGCATTATTTACATCAGGAATCCCAACAATGTCAACTGCACACTTTTCTTCTCTTTGATCCAGTGAATTCAACTTCATTTCCAAAACATCAACCTTCTTGATAAAAGAAGCTTTGCTTTTCTCAAGAGATCTAATTTTGGTTAGCGCATCAGTATTGAGTTGTTGGAGCTTAATAATCTCAGTATACAGCATTTGCAGTGTTAATGTATGCTCGCCCGTATTGTTAGCATCATGGGGAGCAATTGCTGATATTGGAATAGCTGCAGATGTGCCAGAAATAATATTACAGTTGCCGGAGCTAGAACTAGTTGGAGTTCGAGTAGAGGTATCACTCTTCGAAGAGACGATGTTAGCAGAGACATTTATGGGAGCATCTGCCAATATTGATTTTCTTCTCTCTAAAATACAACTACTGCATTTATAACACTGACTACTCATTCATTCATTTTTTGTTTATTTTTATTGTATCGTAAAATTTATGAATAAACTAACATAGATGACAAACTATTATCTTGAAAAATCAGAAACTCGCTTTCCACTGATGGCCTCCAACCATTTGACCCTGGCTGTGAATACGTGTAAATTGTCATCCATGCAATTTTCCTCCCAGTTTACACAAAACCGGTCCATTTTACTCAAAAAACGTTATCCACTTTTGGGGGTGGCCGTGGTATAGTGGTACTAGCAATAGCTTCTCACTCGGAGGGTCAATCCTACCCATGAAAAGTCTTTCAAGTTTTTCATGTGTGTAATTGGAACTCAGTCAGAAAAATTCTGCATAACACTGACACGTAGATTTGGCTGTTGTAGAGTTTTCAAGCACAAAAAACAAGTGTGAATTATAACCTTCGAATCACTCTGAGTGAAGAAAAACTCTCCGTCCTGTTCGGACTCCCACCCCTGGAGAGCTAATATCGAAACCAAATCCAACTGATTTTCAAACCACTACAAAAAACAATTTTTCTTTCTCCTCCTTCTACCTTTCTGCCCGCGCCCAGACAATAGTAAAAGGGTATCTAACACATACTACATAATGAACTTTACGTGCAAACCGCTCTCAGTCTAGCAACTTTACTTGTAAATCGCTCTCATTCTACCTCGAATTTGCTAGAATTACGTCGTTTTCGTATTTTTGTGTTTTTGTCCTCCGGAGCACAAAAGTGACAAAGTCTTTTCTCTTAATTTTTTCAGAATCAAAATTTTGCTTCTAGTTCTCATTTCAGAATCAAAATTTCTCCTGGATTTTATGTCAAAATGTACTAACGCATATAAATATTGGGTTGTACCACATGAAATGACCGATTGTCGCTCAGTCGGGAATAAGAAGCTATCGACTGAACATCTGTGCCAGAACGTCCTACCTACCTCCCTGCTTGCAGTAGGTACTCTCCATCGACACTAGATTTATTTCTTACAACCACTCCTAATTCGCTTACAACTCCTGTTGTGCACAATGCGCTCAGTTCTGATCATTTTCCTGTCAGCTGTGATATTTTACTTAGTCCTAATATAAACAATGTGCAATATTTAGATTGTAGAAACGCGAACTGGGACGTGTTTAGATACCATCTCACTCGCAATATACGAAGTTGTTCGAAAAACCTTTCTGCTGTGAATAGTAGTCAAGATATTGACGATCATATAGAAACATTTCAAAGCCAAATATCCGAAAGCATTCGTGCTTCTGCTCCATTAAAAAAGTCTCGCAAAAGAGCATTTATGCTACCTCGAGAAATACTCAATTTAATAAAGATTAAAAATCGTTACAAAAGGCTCTGGCAGAGGTACAGATCTCCTAACGATTTCTATGAAATGAATGTATTCAGTCGTTTAATTAAAATTCGAATAAATGAGTACAGAAATTCTTTATGGAACAATAAATTAAGTTCACTCGATTCCAACTCTAGACCTTTCTGGAATGTTACTAAGATACTGCGCAAGAAAAACTTTTACTGTCCTAACTTCGAAGTTAACGGGTCACTAATATCAACTAATGAAGACAAAGTGGAAATCCTAGCAAATACATTCCTTAAAAACCATACGACGACAAATAGTTTGTTATCTCCACTTGAACCGGAGGTTGAAAACGAGATAACTGTTTTGAACAACTCCACTATTTCCCTACCCTCTAATGAATTCACAACTGTTGAGGACATAAAATTCACAATTTCGGACCTAAAAGATCGTAAGTCCCCTGGTCTTGACAGCATAAATAATAAAGTGATAAAGCAGTTGCCAACTAGTGCCTTGATATATTTAACATTCATCATCAATGCCTGACTAAAAATGCTCTACTTCCCTGATTTATGGAAGAAAGCCAAGGTAGTTCCACTCTCAAAACATGAGAAAAATCCATCCAATCCAGTCAATTACAGACCAATCAGTCTTCTAAATGGCTTTAGCAAAATTTTTGAAAAAGTAATCAAAATTAAAATTGACGCCTTTTTGAGTACTACTAACATTCTACTTCCTGAGCAATTTGGATTCAGAAAGAATCACAGTACTACGCATCAAATACTAAGAATTTGTAAGACTGTTAAGCAACAGCTTAATCTTAAAAAGTCGACTGGCCTTGTCCTCCTAGACATTGAAAAAGCCTTTGATTCAGTCTGACACAACGGCTGATAAAACTAAATTTTCCTAAGTATCTTATAAAAATACTACAAAGCTTTTTGTCCAATCGAGCCTTTAAAGTATATCTTTTTGAAACCTTCTCCTCAACAAATCCTGTTCCAGCCGGAGTTCCACAAGGCTCAGTTTTGGCCCCAGTTCTTTTCAATGTTTTTCTTGCTGATTTACCCAGAGTTCCCAACTGTGATATTGCACTCTATGCAGACGATCTGGCTTTATACCCTTCCTACGAATATGGGCCAATGATAGAAAATTATCTTCAAATTGGAATCCAAAAAATTTTCGATTACTATAAATGCTGGAAAATAAAAATAAGTGTCGATAAGTGCACAGCTATGTTCTTCACTAGAAGAAGGCTTAGTTGCTTCTTGCCTACTGGAAGCCTCAACTTAGACAACTCCAATATACCGTGGGTCAGTACTGTAAAGTACCTAGGGGTGTATTTAGACCAGAAATTGACCTTCGGGTATCATATACGAGAAACTCTAGCCAAGATAGATGTTTTAATAAAAATTCTTTACCCTTATAGGTTCTCAATTAAAACACGTATACTTATGAGACTATAACTATTTTATTCAAATTTCTTAAACGTACAAATTGTTATTTTTGAATTATTAATGCTTGAGGAGCCAGAAACACGTCAGTTTAATTGAAAGTTGGAAGTCGAATAACTTCCATATCTCTTCTTGGTGGGAAGTGCGCCATCTACCGTTCGGTACTGCCATTTGCAGTGTCGCCACATCACTCCCCCTTCAGTGACGAAGTCATGATGAACTGTCAAATGTCACTTTCTTCTTCAAATATGTTTTAATATCTGTTGAATTTTGTTGTGTTGTCATCGTTTCTGTTTCAAGATGCGCTGGTTTCAATCTTTCAACTGAAATATTTAGCCTCCGTCCTTCTGCCTCAATGGTGAACAACCTGTCGTTAATCCTTTGGATGATTGGATACGGCCCTGTGTAAGGTTGTTCAATCGGTTTTTTAACAGCATCGCAACGAAGAAAAACGTGAGTGCATTCGTATAAGTCTGGATAAACGAATAATTTTTTCTTAGCGTGATGTGCAGCTGGTGTCGGTCGAATCTGTCGCATGACTTCTCTATGCTTCTCAACAAATACCTGTGGATTAGCTGAAAAATCATCATTAGTGAAGAGCTCACCGGGAACTCTAAGACTGGTCCCGTAAAGCATCTCTGCCGCTGAAGCCTTGATGTCTTCTTTGTATGCAGTTCGTAGTCCTAGCATCACTGTTGGAAGGGCATCAATCCAGTTGCTACCTTCGTGGCACATCAGTGCGGCCTTCAATGACCTATGCCAACGTTCAATGAGTCCATTGGAAGCGCTTTGAACAACGCTGATTCAAATTGAGTTCCTTGGTCGGTTGTAGGGATTTCGGTGAACCAAATCGAGCGATCCAGTGCGTGTAAAATGCAGTCGCCACCGTGTCTGCATACATATCCTTAAGGGGAATAGCTTCCGGCCACCTGCTAAAGCGGTCAATCATTGTGAGACAATATCTGTGGTCTTGGCAGAGTGGAAGAACTATAAGGTCTATGTGGACGTGATGAAATCGTTGTTCGGGAACTTTGATAGAATCAGGGTGTAAACTGTTGTGTTGTTGGACTTTCGAACGTTGGCATTGGATACAAGTGCGTGACCATTCCAATGCGTCTTTCTTGATGCTGGGCCAGACGTATTTTTGGCGAAGTTGGCGGCTTGTTGCCCTTCCACCAGGATGAGATAGACCGTGAACAATATCGAAGGCCTTGCGACGAAGAGCTGATGGTATGTACGGCCTGATTGTGTTAGTTGAGATGTCACAGAATATCTCGCAGTCTGAATCTATCGTGAGTTGCTGAAGTTTGAGAGCTGATTCTTTTTTATTGTTTAGAATCTCTTGAAGTTCTAAGTCCTTGAGTTGATATGAGTGAAGTTCGTGTGGGTCGAGTTTAAGCGGCATGGTTATGGCATTGATTCGCGACAATGCGTCAGCTATGGAGTTGTCTTTGCCTGAGACGTAGATGATATCCGTGGTGTACTGTGATATAAGGTCTAGTTGTCTCAACCGTCGCTGTGGTGCCTTGTCTGAACGCTGCTGGAACGCATATGTGAGCGGTTTGTGGTCTGTTTGTACGACGAAGTGCCGGCCGTCGAGAAGGTATCTGAAAAAGCGCACAGCAAGATAAATCGCCAACAGTTCTCGATCGTAAGTGCTATAGCGACTTTGTGTAGGTGATAGCTTGCAGGAAAACAGTCCGATAGGTTGAATTTCACTACTTTTTATCTGCTCAAGCTTGGCTCCAACTGCGATATCGGATGCATCTGTTGTCAAGACCAATGGTGCCTCAGGATCTATGTGATGCAGCATGGTTGCCTTGCTGATGCTGTTTCTGCAACTTAAGAATGATTCTTCAGTCTGTGGAGTCCAGGGAATAGGGCGGTTGTCGTTTTTCTTGGAATCCTTTATGAACGCGTTTAGTGGTGCCTGAATGTGGGCACAGTTGGGCACGTACCGCCTGTAGTAGTTTACAATTCCAAGAAAACGACGTAGTTCAATGATGGTGGATGGCTTTGGGTACTTCAGAATTACTTGGACTCTGTCTTCAGGCGGTTTACTTCCAGTCTTGTTTATAGTGTGTCCCAGGTAAGTAACCTCTGGTTTTCCAAAGACGCATTTGGTGGTGTTGATGGTGAGGTGGTGTTCGTGGAGACGTTGCAAGACTTGGCGGATATGTTCTCGGTGCGCATCTTCTGAATCCGAAAAGATGAGGATGTCATCTATATAACAGAAGACAAAGTCCAATCCACGCAGCACCATGTTCATGTGCCTTTGGAAGGTTTGAGTGGCATTCTTGAGACCGAAAGGCATGACGGTAAATTCAAATAAACCAAAAGGAGTGGTAACTGCCGTCTTCTCAATGTCTTCGGTTGCCATCGGGATCTGGTAGTAGGCTTTGTCTAAGTCCAAGATTGAGAAAAAGCTTTTGTTGTTAAGAGGCTCAGTAAAGTCCATAATGTGAGGAATTGGGTAACGATCCGGTTGTGTCTGTGCATTCAAACGTCGGTAATCTCCGCAACATCTCCATCCGCCGGACTTTTTCTCTACAAGATGGATAGGGCTTGCCCATGGACTGCTGGACGGTCGGCAGATACCTTTTTTCACCAATACTTCGAAGTCTGCTTTTGCCTGTTTTAATTTATTGCCTGCGAGTCGTCGCGGTCGTTCAGCAACTGGTTGACCTGTGGTGACGATGCGATGTCGTACGGTGCTGATTTGGGCCTCGGCTCCAGATGTGTTGCTGTTGGCCTTGGATGAAAAAAACTGCTTCACAATGTCGCTGTATGGTTGCAAACCATTGACTGTTGACAGTCCAAATACAGAGGCTGTGTGGATATGTCCGGAAACTGCTAGGGATGTTGTTGCATCAATGACACGTCTGAATTTTAGGTCAATGATTAGCCCGTAGTGCGCCAGGAGGTCTGCGCCAATTATTGCTGTTTTCACATCAGCAACAACAAATGGCCATGTGATGACGCGTCGAAGTCCCAAGTTGAGGGTGAGCACTTTCTTGCCGTAAGTGTGTATTGGTGAGTTGTTTGCTGCGTAGAGAGTTGTTTCCCCGGATGTATTTTTGCAGCCACTTGGACGAGGCAGGACAGAAACTGATGAGCCGGAATCAAGTAGAAATTTCTGGTTGGTGTTTTTGTCAAAGACATGCAGGCGGCATTCCTTGTTGGATCTTAAGCTGTTGTCAACCGCCTGAGATGACAACAGCGGTTTCAGTTTAACTGTTCTACGTAGCTGCAAGGTTTGTCGCACTTCCGAGCATCATTTCCAAACTTCCTATGATAGAAGCAAACTTTGAGTTCTGGTTGGGACGTTGACTTCTTAGGAATCGAACTGTTCCTCGATTTAGAGCGGGATCGCTGCTTGTTGTTGCTGCTGTGACCAGCCGTTAATGCCTGCACCAATGTTGTCAAGGCTGACAACGAAGACTCGATAGTGTGAAGGCGTCGATGGATATCGCTGACAGAAGAGTTTGTAGGTTGCGAATATTCCTCTTGGATCTCAGTCGAAAATACTGCTTGGGCGGATGTGTTATCGACGATCCTGTCTGCGATTTCTGGCAGAATGACTTGCAGAAAGTATGCCACGCACGTGACTTGGCATTCGCGTCATCCACAGAGTTAGCAGCATTTCGTCAGGAACGTTTTGACCTGCTAATCTGCGAATTTCCCTTAGAAGACTGGACGGTCGCCTGTCTCCAAGTTCGAGCCCTGTCATGAGCCTGTTGAGCTGTCGTTCTTTTGATTCTGTGAACCTAGAGATTAGTTGAGTCTTAAATGAAATATACTTCTCTTTAATCGGCGGCGTTTGAACCAGGTCCGAGACTTCGTTGAGAATTTCCGGATCCAAGGAGGCAATGACGGCGTTGAAACGGTTGTTATCGGCCATTATCCTGTGGTTGTGGAAAACAGCTTCCACTTGGACGAACCAAAGAGCCGGATTAATTTTCCAGAATGCTGGAATTCTCACGTTTTTTAGGGCTGCGATCTCTTGAACCTCCGCTTCGGCATAAGGAGCAGTTGACTGCGATGACGTCGTGTTTGTTGTTGCAGATCCAGAAGGATTAGTAACTGCGTCATGATTGCCAGTATTCTCATCAACAGGATTCGACATGATGTAAATGTCGTAGCAGAGTAATGTGACCAAAATGCGTAGTTGACTCAGCAGAGAAATGTAGACGTGCGCAGTTAACACTACAGAATGTGCATGTGTCCCTTTGTTCGTAATTTAATGAACAGCTTTGCATATACATATATGTTATACATGCATGTACGATGTACGTGACGCAGTAGGAACTTTTTTATTTTTCCTATATCACGTCGGGGTCACCAACTATAGGTTCTCAATTAAAACACGTACTGTCAGCGAGCGGATTATGTATTTGGTTTTCTTTTTGGTAGAGCATTATATTATTATTTCTTAAGAGTTTGAAGTTGAATTAAAAAAGAAAGATTGAAGTCGAGAATTTAAAAGGAAAGATTGAAAAACGAACCACCGACGTCTCTGAACACACTCATCAAGCATTATCCTTATGTTTTTTCGAAGATCGTAACCTTTATATTTGTCAATCTCCTTCTCATTTGAGAAATGAATTTGCGCCATTTTCCGGCATTATATTTTTTGATTATTTAACGTCTGGGCATGCAAGACGGCCATTATTTCATGGTTAGTTGGTCACGTAGGTTGTTGGAGCAGTCGTCGGGGGTTTCGTTTGGATTTGTAGTAGAAGTTTAAGGAATGTTATTTATTTAAATAAAATGTACATTAGCTAAATTAAGTATTTTTTTTCACAGAAAATAAAATTGAATTTTCATCGAGGAAATAAAGCAATTTTTATTGTCCATTCGCAACATCTGTCTTCCGAGACCTCCCGTGACAACACGTACACTTATGAGACTATAACTATTTTATTCAAATTTCTTAAACGTACAAATTATTATTTTTGAATTATTAATGCTTGAGGAGCCAGAAACACGTCAGTTTAATTGAAAGTTGGAAGTCGAATAACTTCCATATCTCTTCTTGGTGGGAAGTACGCCATCTACCGTTCGGTACTGCCATTTGCAGTGTCGCCACACCCTCTTATCAATCGTAAATCACTCCTTAATAAAAAGAACAAAATAATAATTTTTAAGGTCGTTTTTCAAGCACTGATGACTTACGGGTCTCCTGTATGGGGTAATTGCGCGAAAACTCATATTAAGCGGCTTCAAGTTGCACAAAATAAGGTGTTAAAAATGATGCTCAACCTACCGCGAGACTTCTCAATTCTTATTCTGCACGAAAGAGCAGGTGCCATCCAGATTGGTAGAAGGATTGAAATTCTCAATGAAAAGTTCATGTCCAGATTAATTGACGTTGATAATCAACTTATTAGAGACTTACAGCTGTTATAACCTTTTATTTATGTTTTCAACTTAAAGCTTTATTATTTGCCTATTATTATTATTATTTATTTATTTATCTATTTACTATTTAATTTCTATTTATTATTTATTATTATTTATCTTTTTTGTAACATTATTTATTGTTCACTGATTCATTTGTTTGTTATTTATTTATATTATTTATTTACTGTTATTTATTTATTTATTAATTGTTTATATATTTACTAATTTTTTAATTATTTATTTACCTATTTATTTATTTATTTTTCTTTTTTTAACCTAAATGGAGGTTTTTTTTCCATAGTTTTCCTCCGACTGTGCATTTAATTACTGTACTACATATCCTCACTCATTAAACAATAATTTTTTCAGCAGTAAGGTTCTATATAGACTGTTTCTCTGTGCAAGCTGAGCAAATTGTACAAATATTGTTAAACCATTGATAGTGTAACAAGAAATAAAATATATCTAAGAACGTCGTTTTCGTATTTTTGTGTTTTTGTCCTCCGGAGCACAAAAGTGACAAAGTCTTTTCCCTTAATTTTTTCAAAATTTTGCTTCTAGTTCTCATTTCAGAATCAAAATTTCTCCTGGATTTTATGTCAAAATGTACTAACGCATATAAATATTTGGTTGTACCACATGAAATGACCGATTGTCGCTCAGTCGGAAATAAGAAGCTATGGAGTGAACATCTGTGCCAGAACGTTAAATTTTCTTTTTTTATAAAATAAAGTGGTACATGTGCTTGACGTGAAAATTTTAGGGTTCGTTACATGTGCCGTTATTTTTTTTCCACGAATTATTTACCATGCTGTTGTCAGTTTAAATTCCAACCCTTTTCCTTTGTGAATTTAAAATGGGACATGATGCATCATTTTCAATGAATAACATTAATGACTCATTTGAAGATGTAGCGGTAAATTAACGCATTACACGACGTTGGTTTGGAAAGTTCCGTTCGGAAAATTTCAGCCTCGAAAATGAATCTCGTTTGAAGCCGGAAACGTTAGTTGAAGATGATGTTTTAAGAGCAACGGTGGATGCGGACCCAACCAAATCGGTACGGGAGATTGCACAAAGCATGGAAGTATCCCCAGTGACAATAAGTCGACACCTTTCTCTCATAGGAAACTTAAAGAAAATATTGGTTTTTGAATTTTTACTATAAAATCGTACATTTCATTTATACAAATTAATATGTATAAACGTCAAATAGTAATGTGTGTCCAACTAGATTTCTGTTTTCGTACAATGGGCTGTGTTTGGCCAACTTATTATTCTGAGTGCTCAAATTGATTCGCAAGAAAATATATTTAAAAAATAAAAGTCCGAAGAAATTTTTAGAGTTCCATTCTAATCAAAATCGGAGTATAAGACAAAAGCCTTCTGCCTGCCCAAACGAAAACGCCATCAGAGACCAACTTCCACATAAAGTTCACTATTACCCAGTTTATCCGAGAGTTCAATTTGCGTTGAAGCAATCCGCATTGGTTCAATACGCTCGAATAAACATCACTCCAAACCGCATTGAAATATTCAACACGCATACGTTCATTCCTGCTTATAAAGCTCATTGAAAATTTGTAACCGCTTTGGAATATCATATAAACATTTTCAAATCGCATTGAAAGATTTTACTCTCTCGCGCTCTTATCATTCTTTCATCATCGGGCAGGTAATCAGTTGTGTATTTAAAATGTGGGATTGCAAATGAGATATTTGGAAAAATAAAGAAATAAGAATAATGTATCAGGGTTAGTGTCAAGTGTCAGTTCAATCAGCTGTTTGTTAAATTTCTCTTAATTTTCTCTCGCTCATTTTGGATAATTTCATAAAAAACACTAGCATTTCTACGGGTATTGTACCAATGCGGATTGCTTCAACGCAAATTGAGCTGTCGGATAAACTGGGTATATGTGTGTGTAATATGGTTATGATTTTTTTGGAAAAGTGAGGGGGAATTGACATAATGTTGACAATTCACACGTTTTCACCGACAGGATTACCCAAATAAGGCATCAGCGGTCAGCGGTTTCTGGAACACTGGAAAGTTTGTCATCTATATTAGTTCATCTATGATTAATGGTACAGAGTACATATAGTTTCATGCGAGTCTCAATTAATTTTGTGTTACCATCGCGACAAATACGAGTTGAATCCTTATGTGATGCTAACTGAGTCGAAGTAGTGTTTTCATTGGTATTATCTCAGATTGAATCCACAATGGATTCTCATGGAACCGAAGTAATGATGTGTGAGAAAAGCACACTGGTAAATCCCAGAAATTCTGGAATACTTGCACCTATATGGAATGGATTTATAATTTTTAAATTCTATGGCTATACGCTTATTTTCATAGACTAATTGTACATACTATACATAGTTAGTCTATGCTTATTTTGAAGAAAGTGCACAGTAATTGGTGTTTTTGCCGCGAAATAAATAATAATTGTTAATAAAGTTCGAAAAATTGTAAAGATCTCGTAAAATATTCAATATTTGAGATAACTCTAACAAAATAGTTATGGACATTTCGAGCGTTTATATAAAATTGTAAATTTTCATAATAATTTACATGATTCTAAGCAGTTAATGTTTATATGATATTGAAATCTGGTGCGATGCGAGTATGGAATGATTTGAGAAAAAATATACGGAATTAAAAGAAAATTGCAAGAGTGGATGCATTGAAAAAGGGATTTTATTCTGTTAATCATATTTGTATTCACTATTCGCTTTGAACGTATAATTGCGTTTTCTTGAAGAATATTGTGTTGTGGTGTGAAACGTTTTTACTGAGCAAAAAAAGAATCGAAAAAGAAAGGTGAAGAGATGATTTGTGAATGTAATTACGTTTTTATTAATTATTGCTTTTATTTTTATTTTTGCAAGAGGCTTATTTATTTTCTTCTCATTAGATTCAAAGAAAAGCCTTTTAGCCATCTTGAATGGCAGTGCATAGTAAGTTTATGGGAATAGGGAAATTAAATATTTTAGATAGAGGGAGATAGCTTTACTTGCTATTTTTAAGAGTTTCGTGGTTTTATCTGTGGCGAATTTGAGTACCTTTTTGGTGCAAATGGGAAAAGTGTTGAGAAATTTCAATTGCATGAATGAATTGATATATTTTATTGCATCCAAAGGCAAACATTTAAATTCACGTGAATGTTTGTGCCCCGGTGGAATAACTGTGACCAAAAGTAAACACGTTTTCAAAATAGAAGTTATATCCTTATACTATGGGCTATAAGTAAAACATGTATATTTTTAAGGCCGTTCTTTATTATATAAACTCTAATTTTTACGTTTTCATCGTTTCTTCAATTTTTGTTTTTGTCATTGAAAATGTCTATATTTTATTTATAAAGGGTGTTCCGGGCAATGTATCAAAGACTTTAAGGGGGATTCCTTGATATGTTTTGAGAAAAAGAATCGTATCGGTCGTGGGGTCGGAAATGCATCTCCCTGATACAGAGGTTTTAAGCAAAGTCTTAGTAAATATGTAGACCCATAATAGGCGAAAGGATCATTAGCTAGTAGTTTTTTTTTCTTTTCTTTTTTCTATGCGCCAAAGGGTGTACATTTCAAAAATACCAGTAGCCCGGGCTACCAGCAAGCAGGATTCGCTAGCCGTAGGAATACGCCTACGTACTAAACCACACCCTACACACTTCGACCACTATCCTCGCGGGACTGCCGTTATGTATTTCTTTGCGGGACTGGTAATCAATCCATCCTATATGTTCTAAAGGGTGATTCTTTTAGAGAGCCTTTTTTCAAAGAATAAACAATCAGAAAATTCAACTTTATCGGGTAATCTTTATTATCCTACAAAATAACCAATCTTTACATTAATTTTTTGAAGATTTCTTCTTTAAAATTTTGGCCGTAATTGCGGCTAACGTGGTCCATTCTGAAGTTCCAGGTCGGCCGGTTTCAGTTCTTGCACGAATTGAATTTTGTATGCTTCTAAACCAGGATCCTCACTAAAATACGCCATGTTTCTGCAAGCCAAGCTGTTGAGGACGGTCATACATCGAGTCATCACTATCATCGTGTATGCTCTCCGCTACTGCCGCTATATTTTCTTCACTACGTGCTAGATGTGGGCTGTTTGATGTCGTATTATCCAATAATAAAAATTTGATTTGAAACTTTTCGATGGTATAGCGAATTATGGGTTCGGTAGATCGATTATGTAGACCATAAGTTGCTCTAAGCGTGCCAAACACGTTCCTCGTAGAACGCTGAATTTCGTAATACAGCTGAATAATTTGTAGATGCTGTGCCAGGCTAAGTCTTTCCATGAGGAAATGTCAAAAAATACTGAACAAAAATATCATATCAGTGTGACACGACGCATGTGTGTTCTCTCCTGAAATCCTCACTGGAAAAAGCACCTCTAAAAGGATCACTCTTTTTATTTGCTGCATCTGCACTTCTCATTCTTTCGATTATTCGCAGCTCGTGTTGTACGTTTATTATGAATATGCACACATCACATCTACAACGGTTTCAAGGGGGACTATTGGCAACGTATATGTTGACTATAGTCTACTTTTAGACTTAACGCCTCTGCGTAGACTGGCGCGGCATACAGAAGGATTTATGTTGTTACTCTGGAATGTAAAATTTTTCTAGTGCATCCAGATCCACCGATATTGAGCAATATTCCCGATAATGCTGCCTATACTTTCGAAACTTTTTCACATACATATATAACCCAAGTGCTTTTTGTACTGCAATTTGTTGTCCAACATAACTCCCATGTACCTAATTGTTTCTTTAGACGAGATGGTTACCGATTCGAAAATTGGCGAATTCAATGTTTGTCCGACCTGTTAATAAACCTCCAGTCCAACTAAGAAAAAGAAGTTTTTTTTTTTACCTTTTTCAAGATAGTCGATGAGCACAATACCAGGCGTGTCCAAAATACGGATGCCATAACTTTACCAGCCGCCTTTGCGTTTTTGGTTGTTTTGGACGGCTGTCGACTCTACTGACGATCTTTTTAATTCAGGTGTGTTTTATCCGTTGTCACCTACCGACATAAGAACTCATTTTTATCTCGCTTGAACAGCTCCAAACAGCGCTCTGAATCGTCTACGCGTGTAGCTTTTGGTCCGGTGTGAATAAACGCGGAACCCACTTAGAAAGCAACTTACGTATGCTCAAGTTTTTGCGTAAAATTGTACTCACACTACCTTTTTATATCTTTAAGGTGTTAGCTATTTCACGCAACTTCATTTTACGGTCTTCCAAAACGATTTTGTGGACTTTTTTATGTTTTCCGGAACAACTGAAGATTTTGGGCGATCAGAGCGTCCAGCATCATCGGTGTTTGTACGACCGCGTTTGAATTCAGCATACCAGTCAATAATAGTTGGTTTCAACAGTATTTTTCCCCTTCAAAAGACGAATTTTTTTTATCCATTGTTTTGAAAATAACAAAAGTTATTTCACTAAAACCACTGTAACTTGTAAACTAATAGTTGGAATGGAATGCAATTTTGACACGTATCGTTTCAAGATTCGTACTATACAGAAATCATATGGGTCTGTCAACAGTGGTGCTATCTGTGTGCCAGACCCGAGATGTGTGTTATGAGGTCAGCTTCGGTTTTATGATCAATCAATCTATTTATCAATTTTATTGAGAATTTTTAAATATTAGTACATTAAATTCGTTTTTGTGTTTTGTTCACATGCAGTGTAGTCGGCTTCGTAACATATACCTGGCGATGCTTATAACCACAGATAATAAAGTTACATAAATATCGCATGCAGAGCAAAAAAAAATACCACTTTTTCACCGACAATAAAATTCTCAAACCTAAGGGTTGTTGCATCCATTCGGTATGAAACCATTTTAAGTTGTATAGTCGTGGATTATCAACCATCTTCCAGTGTGTTGTAACTTCGATATATGTACATACATTTTTTTCATATTTCGTTTTGCCGCAACCCTTTATTTTGTTTTACGTCTCAATCGATCTTGCAAACGAACATATACGAATGACTGAGTGTGTCGCTGGTGTTTATCTAGATCGCTACACTGTGTTGTGTTTGTGTGTATATATTTATTGAGGAGGCACATCGTACATATACATATGTATATATTTTGAGAAGGACGGCAATGTTGGTTTTGTTCGATTTTATTTTTCAATTTCATTTTCATTCACTATTTCATATTCATTCATTATGATTGAGGGATTTTTCTCAGCGGTGTACTTTTTAAATATTTAGCAATGTGTGATACACGTAAAACGAACTCTGGCGTTTCTTATTCGATTTGTAAATCCGATCCGAAAATGTTTGCTTGTCCTTCAAATGAAAAAAAAAATGAAATTTTGAGTAATTTGTGGAGGCAGGCATGCGATTTTAAGCGCTACGAAAATGATTAGGCGACGCTGTTCCCTCCTTAAATCTAAATTGTAATTTAAATTTAGACTTAAGTTAAGAAAATCTTTTATCTTTGCTACAAAAATGGAGAAGGACCTCTAGTAGTTCAAATATTTCTTGCGTTAGATGCAATAAATTATTAGAAAAATGCGCACAAGAGGAGAAAACAAATTCTGAATTAAAAAAAAATATATTAAGCTTTCGCTCTATAACTAAAACGCATAACGCTCTATGAACTAGCAAAATATCAATTAGTTTATCATTGCAAATTCAAGTACTTGATATTCCAGAGCATTAAAAATTTTTTTGTGGTATATTGATGGGGCTGTCCAAGTCCAAAAAATATAATGTTGCCGAAAGAGATTTTTCCCAAAACATTTTTTACAGATCTCAGAACGCTTATAAAGTTCTTCGAGATAGACTGGGATTTAGACTTCCTCACGTACTCTCATTTTATCGTCGGGCTCCTGTTAAAGGCTTACAACCTGGATTCCAAAACAATGCCCACTGTTTTCTGAAAGCAAAGTTTGCGTCATTAAGCCAACGGGAACGGAATGTGGTACTGATATTTGATGAAATTAGAAGATATTTGATGAAATTAGAATTCGTCCAAATCTCACGTACAATATCAAAAATGACTTAATTGATGGATTTGAAGATCAAGGAGTGGATCGAAAAAGATTGTTTTCATGGTAAACGGTCTCTTTGATAGCTGGAAGAGTATTTTAAATTATTTTGTTCCAGCAAACTCTGTCAAAGGGGTGGTTAACCTGTAGTCTATTTTAGAAAATAATTTGACAATTTGCCAAGAACTTGGTCTGAAAGTGTGCACTATAGTTTGAGACCAAGGACTTAACAACAGGAAAGCTTATCAATTATTAGGTGTTACAAAAGAAAAGCCTTTTACAATTTTCAATAATGAAAAAATACTTTGTTTTTATGATTTTCCTCATTTATTAAAATCAATGCGTAATGCCTGAAACACATGTGCAGAAAATACTGTGCGTCAAATTTAGAGAAAACTGTTTTTTGTACGAGCGAACACATATGCCAGCTGCACACCTTGCGTCGATGCAAGATATCTTTAATTCTAAATTAGAGGCATCCAGTACGTGTACATTTTTGGTAATTTGACAGTTGGAGTGTCAATTTTGAAAATATATATAATTTAAATTGGTAAAACAATGGAAGAAAAATTAATAGAATTTGTGAGAGGACACAGTTTCTTGTTGGATAAGAAACACAAAAATTACAAAAATATATTTTTAAGGGACAAAACATTTGTCTATTTCCATTGCAAAGGCAAAATAACCACAATGTGAAATTCTAACAAAATGACTGTCACTGTCAAAAAATCATCGATGAACTGTCATAATCCAACTGCACATGTGTTTTAAATGCGTTGATGCACGACAAACTGCTTGCAGCGCGACTGCACATGTGATTCAGGCTAATGTTTTACTCAAATCTGATATGCTAACTCCAGATGACAATGTTTCAATGCAAGAGTCTAATAATCTTCCAAGGAACTTTTGTGTAAAAGGAACGGAGTTTTATTACTTAGTGAAGATATAAGTGATGGTTTATTCGGGAAAGTTGAGTATTTACTTACAAATTTATTTTCTATTATTCACAGTAAAGGCGATAATAACAAAAATCCCTTTGTGTACGAATTTAATGTCTTAATGTCAAAAATTCTGTCCTCAAATCTAATTACTTTATCTCCTCATAGTAATTGTGATGATGACGATGTATAACTTTTAAATTTACATACCTCCTAGACTCAACTGCACACATTTAAGAACTTTTTTATTACCTGAAGCACGCGAGGAAATTGTATTTGATAATACATACTTTTTTCGAAAAAAATGATAAATGAAATCAAAATTACAATTGGAATTTCACAGGATATCTGGCGTTTAAAATGCTTTTAAAAAACAAGTGTGCAAATTGTTCGAAATTATTTTTAAAAATTGATGAACAAATAACATGTCCGTCAGAATTTTTCATTTTTGCTAAGAATTTTTCCCAAAATAGTGATTTTGGAAGTCTCTTAGCACAAAGTATACCATGCAAGTTTTAGAGATCGTCCGCATATTAGAAATATAAGGGAGAGAATGGCCTTGGAATGTATGCGAATAGCAATAGGTGTGTTTTTTTGGTATTTTGTATAGGCTTAAAAAAGTACTTGCCAGTAAAACGTCTATCCAGGATAAGAAATTTCAACACATTCGCTTGGCAGCACCGCGAAATGACATTTCTGTTTACCTATTTGGTTTTGTTTTGTGATTTGTAAATTTTTCTGTTGGCTTTTAAATATACAGTGGCGAGCAAACCTGGATACATAATTGGTCATTTCATAATTTCTAACGAATAAAACATTTTCTTCTAAATCAAACACTTTAAGAGTTTGAATTTCATTGTATGAAATGACCAATTATGTATCCAGTTTTGCTCGCCACTGTACATAGCAAAATGTTTTTTCTTATGACTGACGTCTCTCAGTTGTGTCACTTTTGACATTTTCGATAACAATCTGGTTTGGTAGCACAGTTTTTATCGCGGCTAAGGAAATAAGGCTGGATAATTATCCAGATTTCGGTATTCTATATAGGCTAAGTTGTTAGCGTAATTTATATGGAAAATATTTGTTAAGCCTATATAGAGAACCAAAAAAACACGCCTATTAACAAACCTTAGAGACTCGAACTGGTTTGATAAGCAAAACCAATGCTTTGAGCATCGCAAAGAAATTCTTTACTTTGCACTTCTTATTCTCTTGCGAAAACATTGTGCCTGGAAAATACAAGAAAGAATTATTAGTAAAAATCAAAAAATTCTAATTTTGTCCGGAAAACAAATGCAAAACAATCACGAAATTGAACCAACTCCGCCAGAATGAGAGGCACGGGGACCTCACTACAAACCAGCACTCCAAGAGTGAGAGGCACTGTAATGACCGGTGCTGCAACACTAGATAGCATTAGCATAACAAACACAAGTTGTAATTTCGATAGAACTTCTTTATTTATATTTATTTTGACTACCACGCTCTGACACGATCTCTAACAGACTAACTCGCGTAGCCGAAGTTGTGTGGAGAATTACCGGCGAGCGAGAGAGCGCATCGTGGGTGTAGAGAGCACTATGTAGTGAAGCGATGAGTGGCGAGAGCGTAAACCTGCGTGTCAGCTCAGAGCTCGTCCTCGCTGACAGGTCGCCACAGGCATCTATAAACCAACACCTCAAGACTTAAAAGCAGTATCTCAAGCTGCTATTGCGAGATATATCTACTTTCCTTTTAATCTCCTCCCACTGTTCTTAAAAAAAAACAAGGAAATACCCTTGAACAAGAAATTCCTTCCATTGAATCACAAGCAGAATCTTAAATACAAAAACAAACACACTAGGTACATGAAAACAAAAATCGAAATAATGACAAAACACAAAGAGAAATAAGCAAAAGCAACAAGCAATTTTCCAACCAAATTTGAAAGAACATCATGTCTTATGCACGATTCGAACGAGTTCGATCAAACTGGGACGTAGTAGTAAATCCCATTCGCCTGAAAAAGTGACATATTTTTTGACACTGCATGCGATATCTATGTAACTGCATTATCTGTGTTGTAACAAAATTTTTATTTATTTAAAATTTGTTTTTAAAACTGTGTTTAAAACTGTTTCATAGTTCGCATTTTACATTTTGGTTTACTTTTGTATTAAGTAAAAACGAAATAAAAAATTACATAAAGGAATTTGAAGAGAATACGAGTACATACAGAATAATAATAATACATACAATATATCATAGAATAAATATAGAATACACATATTGGTTATCTGGAATAGAAAGAATATTATTATAGCACTCTAAGAGTGCTAATAGTCTTCTATCTTCTTCTGGTCTGACCATAGATTGAGATTGTGCATCCATGAGATCTAATGGTGAAATATAGTAATTGTCTTCTAGACTAAATGTTCCATTTGAGTGCAGTAAAAATTTAATAAGGGGATTCGGGTGATATTCTATTCGCTGCAGTTTCCTTGTTCTAACTCTTTTGCTATTGTCGGCGAAATTATGAACCAGGCGCTAAATCCGTACGCAAGAATTGGCCTAATCGCAGTCTTGTAAATTAAAGCTTTCGTTCTTTGCGCTAATGACTGATTGTAAAATATGTTTTAAGGTTGTAGTCACGGCTTTTGCTTGCGCTAAAATCTTTCTGGCATATTTATTAAATAGAAACCTATTTTGAAAATATAGACCAAGATACTTCATTTCCGTTCTTACTTGAATGATACTGCCATTAATTTTCAGTACTTTGCTTTCTTTAACTGCGTGTTTATGTCCCTTTTACCACTGACTTGCTGCTCTGATCTGACTTGCTGGTATCAGGGTTTCGTCAGCTTAGAGGGAAGTGACCGTGGTTCGGCCACAGACATCTGGGAAGGAAAGTGGAGAAATATATTGAATAAGGTCCTTGTTGTATATCTGACCTTACTGAAAAAAAGTCTGAGTGTCTACTAGCCATACTCGTACATACTGATGAAGAACGACCTTACAGATAGTAATCGGATAAGATGTTTAGGAGCAGTAAGCTTAATAAGCTTGTAGACGAGACCTTTGTGCCACAGAGAATCAATCAAATCTCACCGTACACTATTTGTTCTTCAAGTTTTTAACATTATTGTTGCACAGAAAAAGGATGGCACGCTATGTATAGTGTTCTTTCCTAAATCCAAATTGGTTACGTTGAATAATATGGAAATAATTACAAAAAAAGTTAAGCTGCTCAGCTCATATTTTTTTCAAATAGTTTATCAGTATTAAAGAGCAAAGATAGTCGAAATTCTTTCATTTTTAGATGATTTTTTTTTTAATTGTCAATAACTTTGCTTCTTTCCTAGCTGTGGGAAAAAAACCGTTATTAATGCAATGATTAAAAATGCATTCTCCAAGGAGATGAAGTAATTCGAATTGCAATATGTAATTCGAAATGTTACCCAAACCAGCGGATTTTTTGTTATTAAGGCTAGTAGTTCTGTACAGTTTGACCTTCTCATGTGAAATAAATGAAGAGACGTTTGGTCTAGAAACCGGTTGCGACAACGAAAAACTTGTAATAGTGGAGCAACAAAAGTTGTGAAAAAAAAAATCCCTTACAGTGGAGTTGACTCTGAAAATATTATCAAAAATGGGCGTTCTTTTTATATATTGTACAATGTAGAATAGTAGTCATTTAATACTGTACATTTTGATTCAATATCGACTACTTCTATTTCATTATACATATATAAACAAACCGTTAGCCTTATCAAAGTTAAAAAATGTTTTCCCAGTAATTATGTCTATTTTTAGGCCTTATTTTTTCCAGTCTTGTTTTAAATATGTGTTGCTAATGTCATTACTGATCCAACGATTACTAATCGTGGTTAAACAGTGGATTCTAGACGATAATTCGCGGTACTTCTGGTTTACTCTGTTGAGATGCCTGTGATATATTCGATTTAACTTTTTAATCCAAAGACTTCTCACTTTAACTAGTTTCCAAGCTTGAGTTAGAGTTTGTGCAATAAGTTATTTTAGAAGTTACGAAAATCGGATCTAAAGGAATTCCATTTTGTGCTTTTATAATTAGTGTGGGTGTGCAAAATTATCTAGAACTATTTGGGTTGATATTCCAAAATGGTGGGAAGGAGTGGCAACATTAACGAGTTACTTTTGTTGAAATTATTAAGGCGAGTAGACATAAGGGAAAAGTCAAAGACCGTTGAATAGGGTGTAAAAGTGGGGCAGTTTCGCAAAAGAAGATCAAGGTGTAAAAGGAGCCATTAAAGATCAATTTATCATTTCTTCCCAATAAAATTTCCTCCAATAAATACTGAATCAAATGTGTTCACCATACTAAACAATCGATAGAGTCCTTTAGACAAATCCGAGCCCACTTTACTTGGCAAATACATGCTTCCAAGTAGGATTTTTCGCGGTCTCTGACATTTGGGGAGGAAATCGTTGCCATACAGATCGAAAAGGCTCACGTCTGGAATGGTATTGCCTCGTATTTGCATATTTCGTCTATTAAAATATTGCTTAGTACTCGTATCGTCGGTGTTTGTCTGTGATTATGACTAGGGAATTCAGGGTAGACGTAGCCAATATACACGGGCTAAAAAGTTATCACTTTTCTGCGTACGTCCACATCTGTGAGTACAGACCAGCTGTTTTGGCACTTAGTGAAACACAGGTAGATCCCCGCCCACACCTCTCAGATCATTCTGATCTGAAGCTACCTAGCTACGAACTAGTGCCATTATTCTTCTCTCACCGCGGTCTCGCCATTTATGTGCGTAGTGATGTAGCTTACCAAACTCCACCACAATGTGATCCATGTTCCAATCCGGAACATGTGGTACATGTTCCAATCCAACTTCATGTGGTTAAAATTCCTTCTCCGTAAGCAAATTATCCACTACTGCTTTATTTATAGAAGCCCCAAACTGGACAGCAATTCAACTTTTAACGAGTTTGATGCGCTGTCTGACTCCATTCAAAGAATTGTATCCCTGTATCCTCATACTGAAATCTTTATTGCGGGCGATTTCAATATACCCAATTCTGGGTGGCTTCGACATTCTGGATAGACAACACCCGAAGGACGGTGTGTTGAGATCTTCGCTGCGGAAAACAACCTAACGCAGCTTGTAAATGAGCCCACGCGAACACCAGACGTTGATAGTCATACCGCCAACACCCTGGACTTGTTTTTAACTTCTCACCCTGATAAGTACACCATTGATGGCTCGTCGGACCATTGTGTCATATCAGCTAATTTCTCGTACACCGACCACACAGTTAGAGAAAAAATTCCTAAAAGAACCGTATGGCAATACGAGAAAGCCAACTGGAGCGGTCTTAACAGCTTCTTTAGGAATTTTAACTGGTCGTTATGCTTCCTCGATAACGACGTGGATGCTGCTGCTGATATGATTACAGACACCATTCTCTTTGGAATGAGATCCTTTATTCCTCATCGGATGAAGAGTATCAAACCAAAAGAAAAGGTATGGTACGACTCGAGCTGTAAAGAGGCCGTCAGTGTTAGAGAAATGTTTTTTCGGTCCTACAAGACCAACCCGACAAAGGAAAACCGAAAAAAGTTCAAACGAGCCAGAAATGACTGCAACGCCTTTCTTAAGCGTGTGAAATTCCTATACGACCAAAAACTGAGGCAAAAAATACTGCAATGTCCCAAAGGTAGTAAAAATTTTTGGTCGTTCGTCAAAAACATTAGAAATTCCGCCTCATCCTCCATCCCAACGCTCATTTACAATGACATTCCAGCTGTCAGCTCTTTGGATAAGGCCAATCTGCTTGCTGCACACTTTGCGGCCAGCTCAACACTCCCAGATTGTGCTTTGCCTCCGCCTACACTTGAGTGCGTCGAATCTTCAATGGGACGAATCTACTTTCGCACTCGTGTAGTAGCAAGAGTACTTAAAGATTTCAACATACATAAATCCGGTGGTCTAGATGGTATATCTCCCCTTCTTCTGAAGAGGTGTTCTTCCAAAAACCACGTTCCCGGACTCACGGCCCTGCTCTTCGGCTGTAGAACGAGAAAGGCAGCGGATGCTAAGCTCATTAAATTCCGATATCAACAGCATAACCAATTGGAGAACTATCAACAGAGTGGAATTTAATGCTTCCAAAACACAATGCTGTCTGCTGTCGTTAAAGCGAAATTTAAACACCCAACCATTATCCATGAATGGCACTTGCATCGTCGAAGCCGAAATACTTTCCATTCCCGGTATTTGTGTCAATGACAACTTACGTTGGAATGACCACATATTTGATATCGCCAAAAATGCTGCGAGATGTCTAGGTTTCCTCAAGCGATGTAAGAAATATTTTACCCCCTCTGATCTGGCCTCAATATATAAGGCATTCATCCGCCCAAAATTGGAGTACAATGCCCACATCTGGTCTGGTGCTCCTAAAACATCTCTGTACCTGCTAGATGGGATTCAAAACTGTGCGATAAAACTTATTGACGATACTAATACCAGTCAATCAATTGACACCCTCGAACACCGACGTAATGTCTCATGTCTCACTTTGCTTTATCACTATGTCCACCACCAGTGCTCCACTGAAATCGCCAATAACATTCCGCCCATTCAAACTTTCAACCGTAACACCCGTCCCACTATGAATGCTATGAATGCTCATCAGTATACCCTCAGCCCATTTTCGGACGTACTCTAAAATATCGTGGTTCGTTCCTAAGCCATACAACTCGCTTATGGAATGCCCTGCCGATCTCTGTATTTCCTGGTCGTTGTAACTTGCAAACATTGCCGCCCAAACCTGAAAAACAAATTTGTGTCTCGATTGCAATCGGGGCTCAGAAAGAAATCAAACGTATGGTTTTCGGTTTTTGAGAATGTTTAACAATGAATATCTCCTCGTTTACAAAACTATGGAGTTAGAATTCATGTATAATATATTAAAGTAAGTAGAACCCATTATACAGCAACAGAGGAAACAAACTCTAAATATCTATACATTTCTTCGCCTTTAGAGGGTATTTGTTTATTTGTTGGCCAAAACTGCCTTATTTTTATCAAGAAGTCTTTAAAGGATATGTTGAAAGGGTTTTGAGATTTATTTAGGAAATCATTAAAGTTACCCGATTGCTGTTTCCCTGAAGAGCATTATGCCTGAAAAAGCTTGGACTGGTTGATTAAATTTCTACTCGACTTGTCTCCTATACATCACAAATATGTGAGCTAGCCAAGTGCTCGGACTCATTACAGTTAATAAATTTCGGCACTGGTAACTCCCCATTATTTTCTTTGCGCTTTTTATAGTTTTCGATACACACTTCTACAAGCACAACAATCTTCCGTGCGCTCGAATCTTTGACAGCGATAACACCTGATAATTATTTTATTAAACTTTTCACCAGTAAATTTTTTAATGCAGTAGATATCGAATACTAATAAAATCTTTAAGGGTCTCACGTACTTCTAATTGGACAACAAAAATATTTCATTCAAGCCGAAGTTATTTTGTTCTAGCTGGAAAAAATGGATTAATTTTACTTATTTGAATATTCGGATTTGACTCTATAAGTGCTTTGTGTAAAATCTCCATAGGTGTGCCTCCATCTAATCCTTGCAGAGGGATAGAAACATTTTTTGTTCTCTCTTATTAATTTATGTACTGTCGTATTATTTACATATAAAAACTTGTACTGTATATCAGAAACTTTACATTCACATGCAGCTACTTTAATCAGGTCAGAATTAATAGTGCAATTCGCACCAAAACAAACATAGGTTGGCAGAACTCAGTTTTTCTTTTCAGAAACAGGTCGCTGCGGCACATTGTTTTGGTTGTGGTTATTATTGACATTAATACCTACGTCATTTTTTTGATCGTTGGTTTCCATATGCTGCAAGTCTGCTAGTGGTGAAAACGGATTGTTCGCTAAATTTGGTTCGTTTTCAATGAGACGATCATCATCTCCATGCCTTTTTCTTCGTTTTCCCATGTTTTCGTTGAAGTTTAGGGCACAGCGTTATAGCTTGTCAATTACTGTTTTACATTCAATCTCTTCGAAGTTCTAGTGGCCATTTCTCATGCTCGGGTAAAAATCACGTACTCTTATACTCGTACTTATTGTTCTCTCAATTACAATATTTTGGTTTAAACTTGATTGGTCGGATATATATTCGACTGAACTGACACATTAAGTAGCATTATTTTCATGGCTATTGCCTTCTAGTGCATTTGAATTATAATGTTCCAGCGTTACACTTTAATATTCTTTTATGTTTATAAACACTTGCTATTTTCCATTTTATTGAGTCTCTATCTCACTGCAGAAAACAAGGTTTACAGTATTCGCGGCAAAACTCCAGTCTTTTGTTTTTAATACTATAGTTTGTTTTAAATTTTCCCTAAAAACTTTCGGTTTTATGATCGAATCAGTCATACGTGGCCCTGGGACCGATCTCTGCTGGACCCTCGCAGAGACTTTGTAGTATTTTACGCCTTTATCAGAATTGTAGCTCCGATTTCTGTTGCTGAAATAGTTCGTCACTATCCTCAGCAATTATTACGGTGCGTCCATCTTAGTAAGTTCCTTCTAATGCATAACCAGTTCGTAGAGTGTAACTACAATACTACACAGTATGGCATCAACATTTGAACGCTCTTTTCTGAAGCCAAATTGGTTGTCTGAGAGGGCCCCTTTCTCTTCTACTACTGCTAGCAGTCAATTATAAATTATCCTCCCGAGAATCGTTCTCATGGTGTCGAAGAGGCATATTAGGCGATAGGAAGATGGCTTAGCATGGGGCTTCTTTCCTTTTGGTATCAGATTAAATGCTGTGTTTTCCATCTTTCGGTAAAGGCTCCTTCTTCTAGACACTTTTGCATTCGTACGTCTACGTACGTTAATCTACAAATACAAGCGATATGTATTGTGCACCCAAAATGTTGCATTGTTCAGTTTCGTCCAGTTTTCCTTCACTTCAACAACCTCACAATTGCGAGTAGGTTTTGAGCGGTTTTAATGAAAAACTTGTTTTACTACTAAGGAGTTTCAAAAGCTAACAAATTTATGGGAAAACTTCCTATTAAGGTTACGAGAATTTTCGCGAAAACTAGATTTTCGATGCGGTGTTAAAAGGGCATTACCCTGCCCTATTGAGAATAACGTATTTCAAGTGCATGGTAACAAATGGGGTATCGTTGAACCCGTAATTATGAGTACTTCAATTGTGTCAATATAAATGTTGCCCTAAAATTAAGGCTTTGCTTAAAATCTCTGTATCTCGGAGGGGATGCATTTCCGAATACCCGAACGATTTCTTCTCAAAATACATATATTAAGGTATCTCCCCTTTAAATCTTCGACCTATTATCCGGAACACGCTGTATACTTAGGGGTCGCTACATTTCGAGTAACACTCAAGTGGGTATTACTACACTTCAGTTCTCTATATCTTTTACTACAGGCTAAAGTTTGAGGCCGCCCTCAGTGCTCGAAGGAAATACAAAATCTAACATCGAAAAAAAACTCTAGTAGAATAATAATCATGTAAAATGAACGGGGAACATTTGTTATGAAACCAAACGAAGAAGAAAACTGTTTTCATGTTTTTCTAAACATTATGGAATTTACTAAAAAGAAGAAAAAAATTACTTAAACCAATTTTCGTCGAAAAAGCTACCTTTACATGCGATTAATTTTTGTACGATTCTTGGCATTTTAGTTATCAGTTTTTGAATTGTTGCCTGTGGTATATTGCTACAGCAATCCAATAGTATATTCCACAACGCAGATTCTGATGATGGGTACTTATTCCGGACCCTTCTATCCAGCTCCTTCCACAACAGCTCTATACGGTTCAAACTTGGTAATTGCGACGGCCATATCATGATTTGTAAGATTTCTTCATCTTCCCTCGGTTTCAGATAGTCCTGATAAAGTCTTGACGTGTGACGACTAACTATAACTAGTTGTATTTTTGTTTTTCTTTCCAAGTTTTGATTTCTTGTCTTAATTGTTTAGTTAGGTTTTTTTTTGTTTTTCTTTTATCTTGAGTTTCTGTAGTCCTCTTAATTGTTCTGTGGTAGTTGTTTCCTTTTGATTTCCGGAGTATCCATTTCATTTTCATTTAATTTTGAAAGCAAACTAAAAAAACTAGCTTAACTAACCAAACAATCTTATTTTAGCTTCTGACCCTAACTATCTAACTTACTGTTATTTTTTAATACAAATCTGAGCTGCTTACGAATTATATTTTCGCTCAATGTAAGAAGATTGGTGAGTTGTAAATCATGAAACTAATCTATTTGTATATAACTCGCAGCTATATATCAATTAAAATATATTCAATAGAAATAAATCTATTAGGTTTGGTATTTTGTTTGAGTTCACCGGCCAGTAAGTCAGTTTTTCAGTTGATAAGACATACATATTTCGTTTTCATTGTATCTTATCCATTTCTTTACCTTTGGCTGTACTTTTCGTGGGCTTTCTTGTTTAACTAAAACATATTCTTTAGAATTTTCTCTAAGCAAATATTTGATTTTTATTTCTAAATGGCCCTAAATACGGATGAAACTCAACAGAAATTATGGAATTACTGAAAATACCGGATGCGTTTTATGTTTCAGGCTAATTTTATTTGGCTGTCATTCCATAAAGGGTGTTAAAATTAAAACAAAAAACACGCATATTCCCATAAATGACCGTGTTTTTTTTACTTGATTGGAAAATGCCTGTCACATAATGTATGTATTAAATATAATTTCAGAAACCTCGAAAAATGTAATAAAGGTCATCCTGTCAGCTCAATTTTTGAATATATTTTTGAGCGAATCAGCCTGCCCATTCGGGATAGCAATTATAATATTTGTTTTCAAGTCGTCAATAATATATTGCACCTAAAGAAAATCGACTTGGAGAAAGCGTTCGACAGAGTTCCCAGAGATCTTATTTGGAAGATCTCAAAATATACCCGAGAAGTACGAAGAATGATACGCGATATGTATGATGACGCTAAAACGACAGTTGCACGGCGGGAATAACCGGAGTATTCGAAGTTGAGATGCACCAAAGCAGTGGTCCGTTGTTTTCTAACGTCGTGCAAGATTTACTATTAAAGCTGCACATCAGCAAATCCGGAAGAACTTCTCTGCTTTCGCCGATAATAACGCTTTCATAAAGAAGTAAGTGACAACACTTCAGGCAACTCTTAATAATTAGAGAAACGTGCTCTGCCGTGGTAGAGTCAATATGGGTGTAGATTAAGCGTTTGTTATACACAGCAGTCGTTCGTCTAGTTTTAACATATCCATCGCAATGTTGGGCGTTTTACGAAAAATAGAAAGGAAAATTGACAGTGATGAAAATAAAAATGTTACGAATGCCAGGGAGTGAAACAAAACGTGATCATTACGTAACCGATATTTAAGAAACTTCAGGCTGAGCAAATTTACTGTTTTTGCCATGTTCAACGAAGATCGTTAGAAAATTCTGTTGAAAAAGCAATAGAGGCTCAAGTTCCGGCCGAGTTTCAAAGAAGAGGCCGAAAGAAAAATAATTGTATCACTCAAGATGATCCTAAATAGAGTCGCCTGTAGAATGGTGCCATGGTCCGCAAATTTAGCCAACCTCACAAGCGGTGCAGAAGCGACGCATATACGTGCGAAAAATATGCGACCACTACTTCTGCACATCGGAGCTGTGATCTATCTAGTTCATGATGGTCATGGTCTGCGCAGAACTACTGGTGACGAAGAATTTCCACAAGTACCTCTATGAGTGGTTGATATTAATTTATAATACAGCGCAATACGTGGTAACGTTATTAAAATGCTTTTGTTTAAACAATTGTGAAAACGCAATTTAAATTGCATTACCCGGTGTCGATCAGAGATGTCCGGTCGCATCAAACACTCCGCTTCACTCACGTTTACTACCTTGTCGCCCAGACTTTGGTTTATGTATACACATTTTTAAGATTATTATTACTTACTTGGAGATGATTGACACAAAAGAAAATTACACAATTTTCTTCGGTTGTTCACGATTGAACAATTATTTAAACTTCAAAACCTTGTTGCAGCGTTTGATGGTCCAAACTAAATTATTTAAACCAATCTCCACGACAAATTACAGCCAAACAAAATCAGCCCAAATCATAAAACGCATCCTGTTTTATACAATTACGTTACAATACAGCCAAAAAAAACCCCTGCTAATGCCCTCCCGTGGCAATTAGGACTTATTCTGTGTTAATGAAAATGTGTGAAAAATTTTTGAACGCATGGTAATAAGAAATCTCAACATCTCAGTTTGAGTGTTAGGTATTAAGCAATTGTCAATACATATGTGTGTTTTTTTCTATATGCGTTCTGAATATGTCATTGTAAACACAAAATATAGATAACGAAAGCGATGAAAGTTAGTAATGAGAGAAAACGACAACAAAAACTAATAAGACATTTAACTTGTGATTGGTAAAAGTGGTTGTTTTAGTCTGAAAATGTATGTTTTGAGCAAGCTCATTGAATTAAAAAAAAAAATGTCGGAAAGAATTTGAAGTTCGCGTTATTTGAGAATGTATGAAATTGCAAAGCATGACTCTGTGTTTTTTTTTTATTTAAGGATAAGGGCTTGAGCGATAGGATATGATTATCATCTTAGTTAAATATAATTGATGAATGAAGTAGATGTCCTCGTTGATCTAGTTTTTAATAAATATATCTTTTTATGGGTTAATTGTTACACTGAAATTGGTGAGATATGTGTATTATGATTTTTTAAAATTATTCAATTTAAATTAAAATATGTGTGTATCTGAAAACTATTTTGCGTTGTACCGCATTAAGCTGATTATCCAAAATATTTAGTTTTGCTATAAGTGTGTGTCAAGAGTGTTTCTAACATTTCATAAATTGTAGGCAATTTTTTCGTAACAAAATCATTCATAGACATTCTTTCTTGTCTAGAAATATATTTGTGCTGAAACTTCAATTTATATACCGATGGATTTCGTACAAGTGGCTGAAGAGGAAGGTGAGGAGCCTATTGAACTGCCAACTGAAGAGGATGGTACCTTATTACAATCCACACTTCAAGCACAGTATCCTGGCTCTTGTGGTTTAAAGTATCGCAGTGAAGACACAAAAGCAGTTCGTGGAGTTCGCTTAAACGAGGGTAGATTTTATCCACCATCTTCCGAAAACGCGTGGGGAAGCCAGATATATTTTTGTGTATTTCCTAAAGGTAAATATTAATTATTCATTCAAAATTAAATGCTAACCTTAAGTATATACAGTACAGCCTGGATGGCGTGAACTAATTATTATGAAGGTTGTTCACGCTAACCAAATTGTTCATCTTATCCAATCATTTTAATCTGACTTCGACTTTATATATCAATTAAAGACACTTAGGCAATACTTTTGTTTATTTTTTTATATATTGGATTGGCCGATAAGTTCCCTCTATTTTTTTTTTAGTCACAATTAAAGAATTGATATTTATTGTCTTGAAAACTGTTAATCAGTTATATATGCACCATTTTTACTGCCACCTTTCGGGCAATTTCATAAATCCCCTTTCGTAGAACGTTTGATTTTTCTAGGCGACAAATTGACGAATTTGTTTTCATTGAGTGAGTTCTGCAGGGATAGGAATAAATGGTAATCGTAAGGTGCAAGATTAGGCGATTAAGGCGGGTGGGGTAAAACATCCCATCCAAACTGCGGCAACTTCTTCTTCGATGGAACACGACGCCCCTCCGATTAACCAGTTCGGGGCTAGCTAAACCTACCCAAATCTTCACTTCTGCCGCAGTATTTTTCATACGATTTGACGTCTATGAATCGCATCTAAATTCGTCATTTATAATAAGCCTCACTTAAATTCTCTTGCGACACAAATCAAGCAATCCTTTTTTATGTTAGAAAATGTCATTTTCGTGAGAGTAGGAGACTAATTGAGTGAAAGAACTCATTACACAAACACCTCAGACACTTCTTGGTTTCTTTTGTAAAAATATTACCGGCTGTGATGATCTTTTTGACAGTAAACGTCAATCAGGAGTTCACGCTGCCCAGGCGTGGTGATGCCATCTGAATTTTTTTTAATGTATTTGGATTCATCGGAGAAAATGACTGTTTTCCATTTAGCAATTGTCCAACTAAGATAAGGGGAAATTTATATAATTTGGTTCGAGGAAATTGATGGATCCTTTACAATTGCTCTTATTATTAGAGAGTCATCCCTTGCATTCGTTATCCGAGGTCTTCCCCCCAGAATGTTTGGTGGTAGTATTACCGGTTGTGTCATACTTCCATATCAATCGAAATATAATAGATCTATTTATTTTATATTGATCGCTTATCTCATGACTCGATAATCCTTTTTTTATAATCAATAATAATTGTTTGTTTAAAAAACTTCATTATAACAGTTCCTTGCCATTTTCTTTAAACGTTTATCAAACGCCACAATTCGTTTTCAAATTTTGACTTCAACTGCGCTTTCTCGAATTTTTTGCATTGTATTTATACCTTGTATATAACGGTAAAATAGAGAATTCTTAAACTTATAGTAAAATAAATTATGGCAGACTCTTTGATTTGATGGAAATATATTTTCATACGGTGCTTTAGTTTTGTCCACGTGAATTTTGTACTTTTTATGTTTAAAGATTTTTTTTTTTGTAACTAATAGATGTTATGATTATATTTTTGTTTTGCTGAATAAAGTGTAAAAAATTAGAAAAAAAAATCCACTTTCATTACTACTTTCTGAAATCCGTTATAAGTAAAATCCTTAGTTTGTGCAGTGGGAATGCTTTAGTTTTGTCCAATACTGTATATTGATTTAAGATGATGGCTTTTTTTATGTGATCAGGCGATTTAAAGCTCAAAGTTTTTGACAACAAGGAGACAGCGTTCAGGTGCAACTGACGATGTAGACTGTAATGGTCTCAATTCGCAGTTTGTGTCGGTCTCTGAGCCGTCAGCTCAATATCAGTTTACGAATCAGTCTAGCGACTATGACAATATCGCAGATTTCAACTTTATTCGCTTTACGGGTGAAGATCTAGTTGAAACCTTGCTATCGGTTAAATCTGATGCGATAGGTTTGGATGAAATTAATCCTACATTTTTAAAACTCCTGCTTCCTTTCATACTGAAATACATAACACATATTTTTAATCACGTACTTACCACTTGTGAATACCCCCTTTCGTGGAAAATAGCTAGGATATTACCGATACCCCAGTCACAAACCCGAACTAACTCTGAGTATAGACCAATCGCAATCTTACCGTTATTATCCAAAGTATTCGAGAAAACTATGCTAAAGCAGATGCAAGCGCACCTAAGCGACAACAAACTCTTACATCCCGCCCAATCCGGTTTTCGCGCAGTAAGGAGTTGTGAAATTGCATTTTTGCTTGTTGTTGGCGAAATCCGCAATTGCCTGGATATTAACTGTCTTACGTTCTTGACGTTGTTGGGCTTCTCGAAAGCATTCGACACGGTACACCACTTTCTCCTCTGTAAGAAGCTTCGGTATGAATTTGGATTTTCGTCTCTGGCAGTCAAACTCTTGCATTCATACCTTACGGGTGTCAGCAATGGACAGTAGGAAGCCAAATGTCTTAGTTTCTTGGAGTTCGCGCGGGATTTCCACAGGGTTCGATTCTTGGGCCCATACTATTTTCACTTTATGTGAACGAACTCCCACAACTTGTTAAACATTGTATTGCCCACATGTTCGCTGACGACGTCCAATTATACTTGTGCTGCCCTGCTGGATATGCTCAGTATTGGCATTGAAAGGGTGAATGAAGATCTTGAAATCATACAGCAGTGGGCCCTCAAACACAATTTATCACTGAATCCAGTGAAGTCCAAGACACTGTATTTATAACCAGTCACTAGATACTACCACATTTCCACCAATAAAATTAGGGCAGTTATCCATATTTGGGTATTGTTTTCAACGATACTCTACAATGGCCTGCGACTGCTATGGGCAACGCAAAATTCTTTGAAGATCAAAACTAAGATGCTACTTGTTAAGTCCCTCTTATTACCTATATTGCTATATAGTTGCGAAGTTTTCTGCCTTGTTGACTATAATACTAGGCGTAAACTAAATGACATCTACAACAACTTAGCAAGATATGTTTTTAGTAAACGATACTTCGACCACATATCAAGTTATTCTACAAATAATGGGTATCAGCTTCGAAAACCTTATTAAGTTTAGAACGCTAATCCTCTTGCATTGTATTATACAGACCCAACAGCCTGAATATTTGTATAACAGATTAAATTCTGCGAGTTCACAAAGAACAGCCATCTTTATTCGGCCCCGATCCCATTGCATGCAATCTGAGCGCTCATTCTTCGTCCATGGCACTCTCCTATGGAACTCATTACCCATTACACTAAGGAGAACCACAAACACAAGCCCATTCAAAACTTATCTTTTCCAACACCTGGCCAGTGATACATAAATAAAAATTTAAGAGGTTTGTTAAATGTTATATATTTTTTATTGTTTTTGTTATTAATTCAGTTTTGTAGTTTCCAATTAAATTAATTATATGTAGTCACCTATTTATAATATTAAATTTGCTTTCGAAGATGTAATCTTACTTACATATTATTTAAATATAAATACAAATACAACCACAACTTGCGCAGCAATAAATAATTATTCTTTGTTAACATTCCTTGACCACGATTCCGCAAATCACATACGACAGTCGAATCCGACCACAGTCGTTAGTTTAGTTATTATTCTACAAACCCGTATTTTACGAGCCCACTCGTACTTAATTCTTGACAGGAGACGTATGTATCGCTACGCATACGAGTCTCCTATTTTATTGGTATTAAGGTGTCGTTTGATGGTCGTATTTATTTCGATTTTTACTCGGATTGAAAGTTGACTACGACTTAGGCTTAAAGTGAATGGAAATGGACAGAATATATAGTAAAGGTGCTGCTTTTCTTTGGCTGGAAGGATAATCCCAATGTGTGTTCTATCAATGCATCCTATGACTCCTGGAAATCTTGTCTTCTGGTAAAACGACAGTTTAGCTTCTTCTTTTTCTTGTGGCGTTATATCAAACTTAATCCACTCTGGACAAATGTGTTGCTTAAACACATTTAAAAATTCTACTAGGATTTTTGAGAATTATTATGTTTGGTAAGTCACTTCTGTACAGAATCTAAAAAAGACGGCAAACTTTAACGCATCTCTTTCTGTAAGGGTTAATTTCTCCCAATAAATAAAAGGAAGCCTCCTTAAGGGAGTAGTCTCATGTTCGATCAGTTTTTTTTTTGCGTATTTCCAAAGTTTAATAAGTTGAGAATGTAGTGTGAAAATTTTAGACCGATACACTAAGTGATTTTAAAGTTACAGCAAATAATAGGAGAGAGCGTACCCTGCAGCTGTGGGGATTATACCAAACTTTAAACGCGTTTTTCTCGAAACTACTTTTTATCCGTCGGCCTAGATGATTAAAAAAAAACTATTGGACCAATTCGGCTGAAATTTTAACACAATATTCAACACATGAATGGTTCTGTCCGGTACCTGAATTAGATTTTTTTATCTACTTTTTTTTTATCTCGACTTTAAAGCGAAAAAACAGTACGTTTTTTTTTTTAGGCCGCCCTTTTGTTATTTTCCACTCAAATCTTTTAAATCTTCTACGGGATAGAATGACAACCCTACGGAATAATAATCTTTTTGGAATTTGTATTTCAGATGATTACAAAAGAAGCAATCAGGGGGACCAGCCACTTATTTTTATTTTTTTTTTTGAAGATCCCTACTTTACCTCACCAAAATGACGTTAAAATATTGTTTAGTTTTATTTAATAAATTTTTTTTATATTATTCAATAGCTAAATAATAGCATATAAGTATCATAAAATTATATTTCATTTTCCGCACCTCGGACATGAGCCTACCCCCTTATATAGCCGAAATGATTCCAAGAAACTGGAAAGTTGAATTAAATTAGTAGAATAAGTAGAATTAGTACCAAGAATTCGGAAGCTTCATTGGATTTGAATGGTCGTATCTACGTATCGATGCCGAATTCTCATCTTTTTCCTGACACCAAAATAATTCTATCGAATTCTTGATTTATTAAATATTTTTTTACAACTTTCGATTGAAAAAAAAACTATGAAAACAACAGAAATGTTTGTTTGTTTATATTTTCATTTATTCGCTCTGACATTTGGATAGCTACGATGGTATGCATCGCATTATTCAAAGAGTCGGATACATTGCATACGAGTCGGGGAATAGAGATATGAATTCGAGGTGCAGTGAAATAAGGCCAAGTGAAATGGCCTTATTTCTCTTTAGCAAATTGAAATAACACCGACTTATTTTGAGAAATAAAGCAAGTTGGCCTTATTTCTATTTAATAAAGTGAAATAAGGCCAACTTTAATATTAATTAAAAAAGGGTGCAGTTCCGAGCATAATTTTTTGCTTTCTGATAAAATTTTTTCAATTCTCATCCCATTTGATCAAAATTGAAAACGCAATAAGTCCAATTTGGTGTTATTTCACTTGGCTCGGTCGATACGACCCTTATACGAAAGAAATACGACCATTGTGTACACCTTGCGGAATTATTTCCGGACCACAGCCTATCGTTATTCTTTTACTGTAGTTTCTTGCCAATCCTTTAACTCACTTCCATCATCTTTGAGATCAATAAATGTACGAAATAACTTTTTGAAAGCTCTCAAAAACTGGTTCCTCAATTTAGGTGTTGTAAGTTTAGACTCTTCACTTAATATTCAGACATAAATGGCGCTTCAGATTTTTTGGTGTTATCTTAATTTTGTTTGTTGATTTATTTTTTTTGTATATCAAAATTACTGCTTGCCTTACCGAGATTAGTGTGTTAATGTTATTTTCTCTCTTTTTTTTCCGTACATTTATAGGTCACCCAACTTACGTTCCTTTTTTTAAGTTTTTTTTTTTAGCTGATTTATATTATTTTACTCTCTAAAATACAGATGTCATAATTTCTTTTTGCTTTGTTTAGTAATAGTTTCTTTTTTTTCTGAAAGAACTTAATTATTTATCCATATTTTAATCATCATATAGCCTGTCTGGTCCAAAGTGGGACATAGGCCTCTTTTAAATTTTTCCACGTTCTTCTATCCTGAGCTTTTTGTCTGGAACCGCTCTTTTGATATCATCAGTCCATCGTGCTGGTGGCCTTCCTCTGTTTCTGACGTCTTCTCTTGGTCTCCATTCCATAAGTCTTTTTGCCCACCTCCACTTCGCCTTTGCAATATGCCTGGTTATATCAATGACTCCAGTTCTTCTTCGAATTTCTTCATTTGGAATGCGGTCCCAGTATTGCTCTTTGGACTATTTCCAGCCTGTTAATAAACCATCAGAGTTAAGGTCTCAGCTCCTTAGGTTATAACGGGTAGTATACATTGGTCTAATACTTTTCGCTTTAGGCGCATAGGAATTTCCCTTTTCAGGACATTTGTCATCATCCCGAAGACGGCCCAGCCTAATCCAATACGCCGTTGGATTTCATGGGTTTGGTTGTCTCTTGATATGCTAACTTCGTGTCCCAGATATTTGTATTTTAATATCTGTTCGATCTCCTTTTCATCTGCTGTCGTAAGGTTTGTATTTGTATTTGTATTTATTGATTTATTTGAAATTGCTTATCACAGTAAGATAAATCTTATAAGATAGTGAAAGCCTTAAAATTAAGTGTACAAATTGAACATAATAAAATAAAAATAAGAACAACAAATGGTTGAACAACAAAAAATACATATTTGAATAACAAAGAAAAAAGAATTTAATTGAAACTAAAAACAAATAATAAATAAATAACTAACAATTTAAATTTATTGCTAATTGAATATGCTAATTATACTCACTGGCTAAGTACCTCAAAAGTAAATTCCTAAATCTTTTTGTGTTTCTGACTCCTCTTAGTTCACGGGGCAGGGAGTTCCATAGGCGAGTGGCATCAACGAAGAATTGCCGCTCCGATGTTAGGCAAGAATGTGGAGTTTGCATTAAGGTCAGAGTCCTTTGCGACCGGGGAAAAACTAATCTGCTATAGAGATACTCAGGTTGATGTGTCTGTATGATGTCATGCAGGCATGATAAGGATCGAAGTGCTAGCAGGTTATTGAACGAGCAGCCGACAATAGACTTTGAGTAAACGGACACGTGATCATAATTTCGGAGGCCACATATATACCGAGCAATATTGTTGTATACAACATTAAACTTACTATTAGAAATTGAGTCAACTTTGCCAAAGACCTCACACCCATACAGTAAAATTGGCAGTATGAGTGTTTTCGCCAGCATAGTTCTAATAGCTGTAGGTAAAAACATCTGCGTTGACCAAAGTATACGAAGGCCTCCATAAACCTTGCCAATAGTAATGTTTATATGGTCAGTCCATGTTAGGGAGTCATTAAAAATAAGTCCGAGATTTCTTACAGTATGAACAAAGGGGACGATTTCTTCACCAAGTTTTATCGGTGGGATGGTAGCAGGTTCTGTGTTTTCCTATGAATCGCGAGAGCTCTCGACTTTGCCGGATTCAAACACAGAAAGTTACGTTGAGCCCAGAGAAAAATATTGTCAAATTCTTCATTTATCGAAGCAGCGACTTGATCTAAGGCATTTATATTTCCACTCAAAGCCAATTGGACATCATCGGCATACATGTGGATCAAACACCGTTGGACAATTTGTGACAAGTCATTGATGTACATAGAAAAAAGAACAGGTCCAAGTATTGATCCTTGAGGAACTCCGCTCGATAACCTCAGAAAGCTCGAAGTTTTATTGTTGACCACAACACATTGCTGCCTATCTACTAGGTAGGAATAAATAAGCTTTGCCGATTCTTTGGAGAAATTGTACATGGTCTGAAGTTTTTGGCAAAGAAGAACATGGTTAACAGTGTCAAACGCTTTTGAAAAGTCTAAGAGAATTAGGAAAGTAACATATTTTTTGTCCAACGACTTCCTAATGTCATCGACTACTGACAATAATGCTGTTTTGCAGCTGTGTTTGGGACGAAAACCGGACTGACAACTGCTCACCAGCTTATTTATAGACAAATATGCCTGCATTTGTTTCAAAATTACTTTTTCCAAGACTTTACTTAAAAACGGGAGAATCGCTATGGGTCTATAGTCGTCATTTCCTTTTTTAGGGATTGGGATAACTTTTGCCCTCTTCCATTCACGTGGATAATCGGAAGCTGTTATTATACTGTTGAAAATATGGGTAATGGAAGGAAGAATGTAAGGAAGGAGAAGTTTTACGAACCTGGGATCAACACCGTCGATTCTGGTTGCGTTTGACTTTATTGATAGAACCGCTTCGACAACCTCTTGATCACTAATACATATGAAACCGAACGATTGATTGGAGACGGAGTTGTCTGAAGGATCAAAAGTATTACACACGTTTTCATTTGTGAAAGAGGATGGTTTTGTGACAAATTTAGCGTTTAAGAGTTCACAGTCAATGTTATCGTATATTTTTGGAATCTCTTTTCCAACTCCAAGTTACTTAACAGCTTTCCACTTATTTTTCGACGAACAACTATGGCTTAACCTATTTTCATAGTAGAGCGTCTTTGTGGACCTTATGTCTAGCACCACTTTGTTCCGCAAACGGCAGTACTCCCGATATAGCGGTTCGCATCTATATCGTCTCCAAAGACTATAGGCTGTATTACGTTGCAGCATCAGCTTCTTAATTTCGCTGCAAAGCCAGGGTGGCGATGTTCTACGGATAACTTTTGTTTTTAGTGGGATATGTTTATTAAAAAGGTATCTGATCTGCTCTTGAAAAAACACAACTTTATCGCTAACAGACTGCATGCACCTCAGACTATTCCAATCAGTACACTGAATGTCATACAGCAACTCACTGTAGTTCGCGTTCTTAAAGTCACGAAACTGGAAGTTGATCTCTTTTGGCCTGTTTTTAAAGTCTAAGGTTAAATAAATGAGATCATGTCTCGAGAAACCAGAAGCTTAAAGCTGACTATAAAGTAGGATCTTACTAACATCACTAACAAAAAATTGATCAATCAGAGTACTTGAATCACCTTGGAAATGAGTAGGAGTTTCTATATTTACAGGGAATAAGTTCAGCGATTTAAGGTTATTTACGAGTAGCAAATGAGAAGAAACGTTCACATCCAACAAATTGCAGTTAAGGTCACCGCATAGAACAACATGGGAGCTACTATAGGAAAGTTGCTCTAGAATGGTTACTAACGGCATATAGTCTACAGATTGATTTCCCCTGTAAGCAGTACCTAATAAAATTCTTTGACTCTCACATACAATTTTGACGAAGCAATAGTCTAGCCCTGTGTCCTGCATAGAACTACAAACAGGTGTACACTGCAACCCTTCGCGTACATAAATAGCAGATCCTCCACCTACTCGACCCACTCGACGATCACCACGAAAAACATTAAAACCAGGCACTTCATACAATTTGTTTTCGGAATCCGAGTGAAACCAAGTCTCAGACACACATACAACAGCAACCTGAGATCCTACAAATAGATATTTGAATTCCTCTAGTTTCAATGCATTGTGTAAACTTTGTGCATTCAGATGACAGATTTTTAACCCATTCTTCTGTGCACAGAGCACACGGATCATATTATGCAAGTTCTCGTTCCTACCCACACCCATGACACTCCCATTAGTGTTATCTATATGGTTGTTCATTAATCAAAAAAAAAGAAAAAAAGAGTCAGAAACAGCAAGTCACAAAAAAAATTAGAGAAATTGATTAGCCAGAAAGTATTTACAAACGTTATTTGAATATTTAAATTGAGAGTTGAAAATATAAATAATAAATAAAAAGGAATTATGAAAGAAAAAATTAAAAAGAATACAAAATAGTTACATAGAATAGGTATGTTGTTATTAAGTTGTCTCAGCAGCAGCAAGCAGGTCATCAGAGCTTTCGATAAGAAAGCTTTTCGAATTCACCAACTTTTTCACGTAGACACACCCACGCTTTGTGTGTACCGCAAACAGCTGATTTTTTCGCCGGAGTTCGATGGCACTGTTTAAGAGAAAGCGAGTACGTTTTGTTGAGGTAGCAGTTAGCGTTCGATTCTATGCCAAGATTGTTGAGACGTAATTGTGATGCATTTTGTTTTCGATAAATTGCAGCAGAGGCAAGCACAGAATTCCTCTCTTGCGGGCTGCCGAATTTTAACATGATTGGTGATGGTGTGGTATCATTGTTGTGCTGATTTTTTGTGTGATCGCGGAATGCAGTAACTGAAGCAGGGGGCTTGCAATTAATTGTGTGACAGAGATGATTGAATAGGCTTTTTAGAATTTCGTTTGGTAGTGTTGGTACTCCAAAGAGCACAGCGTAACGAGCGGTTTCTTTTCTCTCTAACGCGTTTAGTCGTTGCTGCATGGCTGCAGTCTCGACATTATGCACTATTACAGCTCTTTTGGTGTCTTCTTCCTCAATGCGTTGAATTTCCTCAGTAAGGTGGGATATTACTTTGTTGACATCATCAAATCGTCGACCCCAACTCTCCTTAATTTCTTCAACCCGTTGAAATTCACTCCGCATTTTGGAAATTTCTTCAGCAAAGCCAAGTCTAATTGACTCCGCTTGCTTAGTTAGATGTTCCTCCAATAATTTGGCAGTGAGTGTGTTCTCGTTTTGATGGGAGGGAGAGACAGTTGTAAGCGTAGATGGAAGGCCTTTTGTACTAGCAGCTTTTGAGCGTAGTTTTACAGCTGACATGATTTCTTGAGAGGAGAGAAACTTTACTGTGCAGGGCAATGGAGAAATAAAATCACAAATATTTCACGACCGAAAACTAGATTTTTAAGTTTAGCTGGATCAATAAACTTCAGCAGCACTCGTAAACCAAAGGCAACATGTATTGTTACTTAATTATTAATTAATTTGTATATGCGATTCTCTTGACTTTTTATCTAGGCGAGTGCTCACTTTAGTTTTTTCAACGTTCGTGCTTTGGTACGAAGGTTTCCTAGGGTTACTAAGTTAGTCATAAATTTTGTCTTCTGAAAGTTTAAGCTTAACCCCACTGCTTTTGAAAATGCTTGCAGTTCGTCCAACCGTAATTTTGCGTTGAGGTGACTATCACTTATAGTGAATGCGTCATCCGCAAAGCGTAGATGTCTTGTGTACTCTCCGTCGACATTTATACCTTTGTCGTTCCAATCTAGATTTTTGAACGCATATTCCAGAACCGCGGTAAAAATTGTTGATGAAATTGTGTCCCCTTGCCTGAATCCTCCTGATTCTTGTTTTTTTTCATGTAGCAAAACACACGCTGTAACGCTGTCGTGTATGTATTGCAAAAGTTGCAAAGCGTTTCGATAACCCTATATATTTCGACTGTATCTAAAGGCTTTTTGGAAATCAACAAATGTTAGTACTATTGGCGGGTGTATTCGACTTGTCTGCAAATGGTCATTCGTGCTTTGTTATAATTTTGGTCAACAGTTTATAAAGATGTGGCAGGAGACTAATCGGTCTGTAGTTTCCAGATTCTTGTGGATAAGGTAGACACACGAATTTCTCCATTGCGCCTGTATTTTTCTCTGTTCAATGCACATATTAAACAGTTTCGTAATTTCTTGCTTGAAGCCTTGTTATTTTTCATTTCTTTTAGGGATTTCTGTAATTCCTCCACCGTTACGTCCGCCATTTCCTCCGATCCAGAGTTTACAACTCGGTGTCTGGTTGATTCTGTGTTGATGGCTTGCATAATGTTTCTATTAAACGTAGTATTTCGTGTTTGCTTGTAACGATTTCATTGTTTTCGTTCTGGAGTTCTACTATTTCATTTTTCCAATCAACTGTAGTTTTTCTCAAAACTTTCATACTTTCAGACTTTTGCACTGTATTTTTTCGTAGTTATACCTTCGGATGTCTTTTCGGATTTCCTTGGATATTACTTTATTTAATCTTCATTAAACTTTATTTTCTTTTTATTATAAATAGTTTTATTTGCAGTGCTTTTTTTTCGTGTTCATTAGCTCGTTATTTACTTTACAATATGTATCTTGTTCTGCTTTAATTGCGTTTGTAATTGACTCGGTAATAATTTCTACGATTTTACGATGATTCTAGTCTACTTTGTTGCTAAATCGTTGGCGTTTTCTTGTTTATCGTTTTCCTTCTTTCACTTTTAAGGTTCAGCTTCATTATTGCTCTAACTGCTCTGTGATCGCTTCCTATTCCGGACTTGTTAAGTATTATAACATTTGTTATTAGTTGTTTTTTGTCTGTAATAACAAAGTGGATTTCGTGTTTTGTGTTTCTGTTGGGGGTCCATCTCCTCTATCGAAAAAGCTGTTAATTTGGTATAGGTTGTTTTTGTGTATATTAACTTTTGTCTCGCTCGTTTCTATCTTCTATGCCAAATTTTCCAATAGCTTTCTTTGCTTCGTCCTCAGGCCTGCCCGCTTTTGCGTTGAAATATCCAATTGTAAGCACAAAATGGCATTTATTTTTATGCATTGCTTGTTCTATGTCTTCATAGAAGTGGTCTACTTCCTCATCAATTTAGTCAGTGGTTGGTGCATACACCTGTATAATCTTAAGCGTGTAGAGGGAGTTAAGGCTTATAATTAAATATGTCACTCTGATTGATATACTTTTTATGTTCTCAATTTGCTTTGCGTGTTTTTAGTGAATAAGGAAGTCAACATTTTTAATTGAGTTATTGGCATTGTTGTGATAGAGCACATGACCTGAATGTAATGTTATTTTTTATCTTTACTTCACATATCCCTAGAAAGTCGTGGTTTATATATTTCAATTCATTCTCTAGTTCGTTTAACCGTTCCTTGGTTGATACGTTGGTACGTTGTATGTAACTATTTTGTATGTTTACTATTTTTCTGTTTGTATTTCTTTTAATTTTGTGGTTTATTATATTAGTTTTTTTTCTTATGTTTGTCAATCCAGTGTCCCCCCGCAGAATCCACGGGACAGCCTGAAATACTCGTAAGTTCAGTGCAAGATTTTGAACAGTGTCCTGTTCTGTTCTACTTGCCCGGGGTAAAATATTTTCAAAGATTATTTCATAATTTGCAATTCATATAGTTCATTTATTTAATTCATTCATTTCATTTATTTAGAAGCCATTTGGCTGTTAAAACGCCACGCTAGCCACTGCGTGTTGGCGAGTTTTCATTAATTCATTTTCTTTTTTCCTTAATCTGTATTCATTTGTGTAGGTATGTGCGTGGATTTATATAACTTTGTTTGTTTGTTTCTTTTTTCTCTTAGTGCAAATAAAATAAAAAAAATAAACAAATTAACCTTTGAAATATACAACGCGTATAATTCCATAATTTCTCCTACGTTGTGCATTGCTACTGCGCCGCTTGTGGATTTGCTACAGCCCGCTTAATTTTCAATTACCTCGTCAATGAGACTAAGAGTTTGCATTTGACTGACCCAATTTTTTCCTTTCGGCCTCTTCTTTGAACCTCGGTTAGAACTTCAGCCTATATTGCTTTTTAAATGGGATTTTCTGACGACTTGCGTTGAATATAGTAAAATTAGCTGTTTTGCTTAGTCTGAAGTTAGTTCTGTATCATTCCTATGTACGTTTTGGATAAATTTAGGGATCCAAGAACGAAATTCAAATCATTTGATCTGATATTTCGCAATGTTTCTGAATTATTATTGTAATTTGTCCGTCTTTGTCTTCATACAGTGGAATAAGAAAGCTTTGTCTCAATTTGTTATGCATCATAACCCCTCTCATAATTTTATTAAACAAAATTGCGGGCAATTTAAATACAATATTTCCAATTGTCTGTCATCCATATTTCGGACAGTCGGTGATTCGGTACGAATGCACGTCTTTTGACTGCTTAGTCATTAGACTTCGGCCGTTTCTACCTTGTGCCCAACAGCCAAAGGAATGTTATTAACAAATGTTCCTCGCCAATATATTTCATCTTAAAAATTTTGCTTCCCGCAACCATTCAGAAAAAACTAAAAAGATATTTCTTTAAAAGGAATTAATTTTATTTTTAAATAACTTATTAAAACAGACAAAATTTTCAAATGATTTGACTGGCTATGTATCATGGTATGTACTTTCCTCAAGACAGTAGGAGCAATGAAGTTTTATTGGCGGTGTATAATCTGCTTCAGTATGTCTTGTACAATAGAGTCTTGTAAAATACTGTCGTCAATCTTCAAGTTTTGTTCCCATTCCTCCCATTTATAACTCGACTGAGTGCTGGAAAATCAACAAGTCGACACTCATTTTTCATTGTGTTAAAAATATACTGACGAGTTTTGACCCAATTATATAAGCTTTCGTAACATGTATCATTTAACGGGCGGTCTGTAGTCTCACACTGTAAATGGTCGACCACGTCGCAATAATCGTGGCAAGTATATTTGAGAGAATTTTCGCTTCAGTAAACAAACATCTTCTTTGATGAATTACAGAAACACCAGCTCTCGCCAGCAAAGTCTGTTTTACAACTGCAAAATCACACATAATAAAAAAACAGACAATTAAAATAAATACTTAATTTTTTCCAAATTTATTTTGAATGCAGAATATACGCATTGTTGCCATTACATGTGGGATGCCCTAAGGTGATTCATGAAACGTGTACATATTTTGAATTTAAAAAAAGGCACGTATTTTGTATATTATGAGCTGTACCGTTTACTTAATTTGAAAGTTTGATTCAATACGTGAATGAAAACTTCGGCCATGATAACTGAAATTTTTGATTACATGTTGGCATATTTCTTGTGTAATCTGACGGCGGGGGGCATAGCGTAAGCTCAATCCTTCAGAAGACCCCATAGAAATAAGCCGTCATAGGGTGGCTGTGGTTGAGTCTGAAAATAATTACAACAACAATTGTACACAAAGTTCAGTGGCTTCCTTTGTGTTTCAGTGGTAATGTGCCTACAGGCACCATTGTTAGGGAAAAAGCTTTCCCATAAGCCCTGTACTGACTTGTTTTGTTGAATAAGGTATAGTTGCTAATTAATAAATAATAATACCTTTCGGAACGTTCAATTCAAGTAGTCTTAGATGGTTTCAAGTCTGGTATGGAGCTCTAGTGTGCCTCAGAGCTCCGTTCGGTCTCCGAAACTTTTTCAATTTTCATCAACGATCTCTTGTCTGGGAATTAATGCAACTAAGTTTTTAAATGCAACTAAGTTTTTCAATCCAACTCAGTTTGGTTTTCAAAAAGGGAAGTCAACTGAAGACGCACTACTACAGTTTTGCTCTCAAATAATGTTAAATCTCGATAGTAAAAAGTGCACGGCTGGTTTGTTTATTGACATCACCAAGGCCTTCGATATGGTCAACCATAATCTTTTATTGAGAAAACTGGAAAAAGCAGGTCTTCGTGGTTTCATGCTTGATTGGTTCAGGTCGTATCTTGGGAATAGGTCGCAAAGAGTGAAATTAGATGATATTAGGAGTGAAGTTAAGTTCTTCAACTTGGGTGTACCCCAAGACTCTGTTCTAGGACCAATTTTGTTCTTGATTTACATAAATTCACTTTTTTCACTTCATTTTAAAGGTACACCAACTGCTTTTGCTGATGATGTTGGCTTTTCCTATGGTTTTAACAGTCCCTTGGATCTGGTTTCGGACATTAATTGGGATCTCAACTTACTGAGAAACTGGTTTGCGGAACATATCTTGGCGATAAGCTCTAAAACGAAAACAATGTTTTTCAGTTTTTCACATAACTTAGATGCAAATGTTTATTTTCATGCACCCGAGTGCCAAAGATAAAAACTGTCCGTTTTTCATTGTGCGACTGGTATTTCTTCTAAATCTTTTTGTAGCAAATTGAACTGCAGTGACAAATGTTTTTTAATTGAGAAAGTTAATGAATTTAAATACTTGAGACTCACGATTGATTCTAGAATGAGCTTTCTGAATCATGCTGAAACATTAAGAAAGTATTTTCGATGGACTCTCAGACACTTCTTTTATTTGCGTAATATCTGCTCGAATACACTCCTGAAAACAATCTATTATGGAATATTTATGGAATCGCTTGTTGGGGGGTGCATATTTAAAAAAATACAACCCTTGTTAACCTTGCAAAAATATGTAGTAAAAATAATATGCCATAAGCCTGGCAGACATCCTAGTTATCCTTTGTTCTGTGACCTGAACATTCTTCCAGTTCGTCATTTATATCGTTTTAAGGTTTTAAAAGCTTTCTTTATGAGGTCTCGTAGTCGTAACTTTCGTTTAATATCATCTTATAATCTACGTGGAAACTTGTCTAATATGTTATCTGTACCTACTTTTCGTACTACTGCTTATCGTAATTTTTACTCTATTTGGTCGTTTCGCTTATTTAACAAACTTCCTCACACAATCAGGGCAATTTCAACATCTGGTTTGTTTATAAAACATTTAAAACTCTGGCTCCTCCAATTTAACTATGCTAGTCTAGAATCATTCATTCACTGATGCTCGACTTCTGACATTCTGGTTAAACCTTAGCTCATTATTGTATTCATCCTTTGTCTATTTAGCTATCTAACTGATGTATTTTTCTTAACACAAAAATGTTTCTGTTGTACTCTATTATGCTTACATGAACTTTTCCTTAGACATTTTTAAATTGTTTGAAATATTTCAATCTTATATTTGCTTCCTACAGTCACCGCACCCAAAAATTTTAATTTTATGTTGTTAAAGTCCTTTGAAGTGACATTCAACACTATTTTCTTTACTTCTGTAATCTAAAATACAGAATGTCACCAATCTCCTTATTTCTATTGCTCTGCATTTAAGGTTTTTATTTACTTATTTTAAGATTTGTGAATTACAATGAATTTATAAGAAGAAATAAATTATATCAATCAATCAATATCAATATAAAAGTACTAATGTCAGAACTATCTATGTATGAGCTGAACTGGATGGATGTAATGTTATATCGATAAGGTCATGGAAACGCTGATAAATCGTCACCTCATGAAATATCTCGAAACCCGAAAACTTCTCAATGACCATTAGTGATTTGATGGCATATCTCACCGAAAAGTCGAACCAAAGCGTACATCAATCTGGCGAAAGCAAGATAGTTGCACTTAATATTTCTAAGGTATTTGACAGTGTTTGGCATGAGGCTCTTTTGTCGAAAATGCGTGCATTTGGGATCGACTACCCTCTTCTTCAATGGATTAGAAACTACCTTTCGGAACGTTCAATTCAAGTTGTCTTGGACGGTTTTAAGTCTGATATTCACAAAATAAATGATAGTGGGCCCCAGGCCTCTGTTCTGTCTCCGATACTCTTTTTAATTTTCATTAATGATCTCTTGACTGTTACTTCTAATCCAATATATTCCTTTGCTGATGACAGTACTCTCTGCTTTTCATATTCGTTCCCGGACTCACGGCCCTGCTCTTCGGCTGTAGAACGAGAAAGGCAGCGTATGCTAAGCTTATTAAATTCCGATATCAACAGCATAACCAATTGGGGAAGTATCAACCAAGTGGAATTTAATGCTTCCAAAACACAATGCTGTCTGCTGTCGTTAAAGCGAAATTTAAACACCCAACCATAATCCATGAATGGCACTTGCATCGTCGAAACCGAAAAACTATCCATTTTCGGTATGTGTGTCAATGACAACTTACGTTGGAATGACCAAATATTTGATGTCGCCAAAACTGCTGCGAAATGACTACGTTTCCTCAAGCGATGTAAGAAATATTTTACCCCCTCTGATCTGGCTTCAATATATAAGGCATTCATCCGCCCAAAATTGGAGTACAATGCCCACATCTGGTCAGGTTCTCCTAAAACATCTCTGCACCTGCTAGATAGGATTCAAAAACGTGCTAATACCAGTCAATCAATTGACACCCTCGAACACCGACGTAATGTTTCCTGTCTCACTTTGTTTTATCGCTATTTCCACCACCAGTGCTCCTCTGAAATCGCCAGTAGCATTCAAACCATTCAAACTTTCAACCGCTCAAGCTCAACTCAAGCCCATTTTCGGACGTACTCTAAAATATCGTGATTCGTTCCTAAGCCGTACAACTCGCTTATGGAATGCCCTGCCGATCTCTGTATTTCCTGGTCGTTATAACTTGCAAACATTTAAAAACAATGTACATCGGTACCTCTCTTTTCTTCCTCCCTAAATTTCCTTTGCCCGCGCTGTGTACAATCACCTTAAGGGTATACAAACCCGTTGAGCGCGCGCTCATTATAAATATTAATAATGCATAATAATTAAAAGATGTAAAGACAGTTGTGCTGCTTATCACACCTAAAAAGGATTGGTTAGGTTTATGCTAAATTTACAAGTATGTATATATATTATAAGGTGTGTGTAGGTTTTCAGATTCGTAAAAGTATTTTTCTTGTAAATTTAACATGACAAATTTTAAAAGAAAAATATTATATTAATTATCTTAATACGTTTAGATTAATGTGTATGTGTACATGCAACTCTTTATACTTGCAGAAAATAAACGCAAGAGTGATGACAACTTAGAAAATTCAACAGCAAAAACAAAACGCGTAGAAACACGCCCACGTTGTACCGACTTGATTGTTCTAGGGCTGCCATGGAAAACAACAGAAGAAAGTTTACGCGAGCATTTTGAAGAATTCGGTGATGTTTTAATGGCACAGGTTAAGAAAGATCTGAAATCAGGTCAGTCGAAGGGATTTGGATTTGTTCGATTTGCTTATTATGAAGCACAAAAACGCGTATTATCAACGAGGCATCTTATTGATGGCAGATGGTGTGAAGTAAAAGTACCAAACTCGAAGGTGAGAAATTTGAGTACATTTCATTCGTTTCTCTTTACAGAAATACAAAGTACACCTCTAATGTTTGTCTACAAAAGATATTAATAAATAAATAAATGTGCTTGAAGCCGTATACTATAGCCCCTAATTTAACCTTATAGTTATCTTAGCGAAGTATAATACTTCTACAGAGATAAGACATAATTTCGTATTGCAAATAGTTCAGGGGTATGCTATTTTCGAAAACATTTTTAAACATTTCAAGATATATACACCTCAACGTTGCTTCATTAAATTTGTCTTTATTAGCTTGTGATTAATTGAACTTTAAAGATTAGAAAAAATTCAAAATTCAATGTTTTTGCTATATTTGCAAAAATTATAACTTTCGTTCTGGTCATATGAAATTAAAGGAATGTACCTTGTTGAAAATGAAAAAAAATGGAGCTTTTAACACATTTTTTTTTAAACCGAAGAATAATCCAAAATCTAATTTCTAACACGTATTCTCGAATAACTCAGACAATTTTAGCTTCTTGTCGTTATATCAGCTATTTAATAGCAACAAATAAATATTTTCATCAGTCTAACCAAAGAAAAACATAGATATCTACACTAAGCAAATAATAATCTCTGCAAGGATGATCACCTGCTATAGTTTTGTGTAACACTGTAAAATCGTTAATCTAGAATCATAGCTTTTAATTGCCGAAATACACGACGGATCTGTAAATTGTCTACAAGTTTATGGATACATTCCAGACCGTAGTTGCTATTTTCAACTGTTTTTTCTGCCATATTTTAAGATTTTAAAACAAATTTGTTTTCGAATGATTATCGAGTCTTTCAAACTAATGATTTTGCATCTGCTCCAGGACTGCCATTATAGCACAAGTTGGTCCAAATACAAGTTTCTTTTTGAATCATATGTTATTTTTACACTAACAGGTCTTTCCCGCTCGAAATATTGACTTTATTTTATGGGGGGGCCCTTCAAAGTCGATGTTATGCGGACAATCCAACCGCCTCCACATGATTGAAATTGTATTCCACAAGTAATGGGAATGGTCGCTCTTTCTAATAATCGAAAACAATTGATTTTTGTTTATTTTATTAAAAAAAAAAATAGCCGTTAAAGCTGGTGAAAATGGTGGCCAGTATAAATTCGAAAATCGCGATATTATTCGATCGTCAAAAATTTCCCTCAGCAGACCCATTAGTTTGACGGGCTGTGTGAACTGTGGCTCTATCTTGTTGGAACCACAATTCCGGATTGTTGTCCACCTCTAGCCTTAAAAAGTGTTCAACCATTGAATGCCATCGGCATTAACCGCCACTTCTTCATCGTTTTCAAAAAAACATGGTTCAAGTTTCTTTTTGAATCAAACCTTTTTGGAGGTTACTCCACACTAATGATGGAATAATTAGCATTAGCAAAGTCAATTCACGATGAACATTGTTTTCGCATGAAAAAGTATGAAAAGCAGCTGCTCAATTTGATGAAATGCTAAGCTTTTTTTCTGCATTGTGTGTTATGCGCACAATGAGTCAGAAAGAGAAGAGGAGGAAGTAGATAAATAAGTAGATAAAACAATAACGTACATTTTGAATTCTTGCATGCACAGAGAAAAAAAAGTAGAAGAGAACTAAGTAGGCTCGTACAAGACGTTTGAATATTTTGAATGTTGCGTTGCATATAGTGTATACACTTACACCTTATGTATATTTTCATTTGAAGTTGTTTCACTGTTCTGGCCTGGCTTCATTTGCATTCGAATGTATTGAATGGTGTACGAAAAAGTAGGCTTTAGTTGACATTAGCATAGCACTAGCCCATACACACGCAATGAAATAGCATTATCTTTAGGAAAATTATGTGATTCACGTAAGGCATTAATTAGTCTGCTAATTTTTTGTATTAGAAGGGATTTTTCTGGCGATATCGTGCATCTTGTTTACTTATTCTTTCGTGTTTTAGAGAGTACTCGTAAGTTCAATTTTGTCTAAATTCAAATGAATCTTCTATAATTATTGTGTTTTCGTTTCCCTTTTCAAAAAAAAAGTATCTATCATAAATAAACCGCAAAGGTGTTTCGGATGCGCTCTTCCACTGCAATTTGGGACTTCTTCACTAAAGTGAATGGAACTGATAAGGTGGCTAGTTGTAATCAATGTTAAAAGCAGCTCTCTTACCGGAAATCTATTACTAATTTGAAAACTCACTTGAAACTTAAACATATTGCACACTACAATAGCTTTGCAACAGAACGGGAACCATTCCGAGAACCAACGATTACGATGCAGTGAACTGCGTTACCCCAACTATCGGTTTCAACTTCTTTACAAACTATCACAGCTTCACATACAGAAAAGACTCCACACATTCAAAATGAAAATGACGCAGTTCCAGCAAAAAGACAAAGAATGGGGCAAAATAATATTTTAAGCTATGCCAGAAGGCCCTTACGCCCGGATGAAAAAAAAAACATATTGATGCCATGTTTTTAAAATTCATAGCTCGAACTTACCAACCCTTTTTCATCGTAGAAGAGGAAGATTTTATTGAATTTGTTGCAGCCTTAAATCCTAGCTACATTTTGCCCGGACGAAAAACTATATCTGAAAGATTGATTCCATTTCTCTATAATAAGTGTTTAGAAAACGAAAAGCAGTAAGACGGTGGTGTTAAAATGCTGCCAGGTTCATGGTGCACACACGAGCAATAATTTGGCATCAATTTTGAGAAATACGGTCCAAAATTGGTATCTTCAAGATAAAATAAATTTTTACGTTACAGATAATGCAGCAAATATCGTCGGTGCCATTAATGAATTAGGTTGGGATCACTGTGGATGCATAGCTCATAAATTAAATCTTATTCTTCAAAGTGCTTTGAAGCTTTTTGAAACTACTTTAAAGAAAGTAAGGAGAATCGTGAACCGTTATCGCTCTAGCTAAAAAGCAAAAGAAAAACTTCAAGAGTACCAAGTTAAAGTTATGGAGAACTCTAATCCCTTAGTCCTTATAAACTCAGTTGTAACACGATGGAATTCCACGTATTACATGTTACAACGTTTTATTGAATTGCAGGATGCGGTACGGGCTACTATACCAAATTTAGGTACTGATTTACCAGTCATCACAGTTGAAGAATGGCTCTTAAGCAGCTCTGCCAATTTTTAAAACCTTTTGAACAGGCGACAAGAGAACTGAGTGCCGAAAAGTATGTAAGTGCATCAAAAGCTATTCCCCTCGTAAACGGTTTATTCGACGTGCTAGAAGAACTGAAGAAAAAAACAAATTATTTACCAACTGTAATTAATTTAACAGAACACCTTAACAAAGAAATGTCATATCATTTTGAGGGAGTAGAAACCAACCCCAATTTGGCGCTTTGCACAATTTTAGACCCACGGTAGAAAATGACTATGTTCCTTAATGAAGAGTCCGCAGAAGCTATAAAAAAAAAAATTAATTAATATAGTGCAAGACATGATAGTCGCGGATCAAAAAAGTAAAGAAAACTCTGGAAATACCAGTGGCATTTCACAGAGTCTGAATAATATCGAAATGGGTGAGATAGAAATAGATCTATGGAGACGAAGAAATATTTTAATTGAAAAAAGAAAAGCTACTCCAGGTCCAAACACCACCTCACTGTCAAAGCAAGAGGTAGAATTATACTTGAATGATGATTTCGCTGACAACCGGTGTGATCCTTGTAATTGGTGGCGAACCAATGGATATAAATATCCTCATTTATCAAAAATATTTATTATAAAGTGTAATATGATCGCAACATCTGTTCCAAGTGAGAGAATATTTTCGAAGGCTGGCTATACAATTACAGATCGAAGAACCCGACTTTCTGCTAGCAAAGCCGAACAATAGGTGTTTCTAAATGCTAACTTGAAAAATACCGATTACATGAAGCTTATACCGTAATCCATATGTACATACATACATATATAATTAACATTTTGGCTTCAAATAATTTATATGAATAAAAAGTTTTTAAAAGCTAAGTGAGTGTCTTATCATCAAATCATATTAAATTTAAGTATGAAAATTAAAATCTAACTTCACTGAGACTTTTTTTTTTAATGATATTTCATATTAATTTAGCATTAGCATTTCACATGCTAAGTATAAAATAATCGCATTAATTTCCATCACTACTCCACACCATATTGTGCACCTAACTGGGTGCATTTGATGTTCAACGTGATTGCCCTGTCGCTCATTATGAGGTTGTGAATAAAATCGTTGTTCTCTGGGAACAATTTTTAAAAACGCCGAACATATTGAATGCGTGTTTGTGGATCATTTTGTTTTTAACTCATGGACCAATTGCAACTTATATGAAAAAAGGTGTAGCTGCCGTAAAATTATTGGGAAAGACTTCCGAAACATCACTAACTGCTGAGAATGTCGCCTGGTGGAAGTTTCAGGGTTTTCTTCAATACTTGCTGGCACTCGAGCATTGTTTACCTCGTTTCGAACTCTTTCGATCTTCTGGTATACGGAAGGTAAATCGAATAAAATTGAACAACTTTTGTTCTTTGCTTTAAGCTGAGTCTCCTAATCATGAATTTCTCAAGTAATTCTGAAAAAAATACACACTTAACTAAAAATATTATTCAATAGTTAAACCATAATTATGCAAATTATGCTCCACCGTGTACTTAATACGTAGCAAAATAAAATGCATATTGCATATTGTACTTAATACGTAGCAAAATAAAATGCATATTGCATTTTATGTGTGACTCGTTGGAAAACCAAAACAAAAGTTGTATATTTTTTCGGTACAGGTCCTTACTATCGACAAATAATTAAAAAGTAGAAGCATTAATTAAAAATGTGGAATATTGTTTTGAATGTTAAGTTTTCTTTTACTTGGTTCAGACTTCGGTATGAAACCGTTAATACCTGAATTGAAGTAGCTGCTTATTCTGGACCATCAAAGTTAGTTGATATTCTGAGGCAAGAAAGATCTGCAAAAATGATGAAGAACGAGGAACAGTTGCTAGCTAGCTTTAAAACTTTTGCTGAAGGAAGCAACAGAAAAATTAAAATTGAGGTCTTCGGTCAGGATTATTAAAGAAAATATATTAAAGAAATTATGGAATGGCCAGCTCAATCCTCAGACCTTAGTCCAATTCAGCACTTTTGGTCTATTTTGCATGAGAGGATTCAATTGGATAAACGTCGCAACGTAACATTTTTGGAAAGCCTGTAAAATTAATGGGAGAAAATTTTATTCCATATATTAAAAAATCTAGTCTTCAGCATGCCCAAGCGTCTTACGGTAGTAATTTATAATAAAAGTGGAGCCATTAGCTACTGCGCAGGGTGGGAATTTGATGATTTGGTTTGTTTTTGTTACTTTTTTTGAATTTACGCTTTATTTTGTCTGCTTCCATGAACTTAATTTTCTTTTAATAATATAATATAATTTTATTTTTAAGTTGATTTGCTTCACTTGCCCAAAAATAGTTCAACTCTTGTATTATAAATAATGAAATTAAAAAAAAAAACAAAACTTAATTAAAAAATTCCCATAATACCGCTCTAAAATTTATGAAATGCATTCAAATTGATTTTTGCACTTTATTTTGTCCGACAGTTTACATTGAAAATATTGACGAATTTTGCGCTGAAAATTATAAAATACACAAGGTCTATTATACAAGTAACTATCAAAAATGACACGAAATTGAAGGAGAAACCTGCAAAGCAGTTTATTTGCTATTTTCTTTTCATTTATTGATTAATTGATTTACATCTTTTACATATAGACTCAAAGCCTTTCAGTTTGTAAAAGTTTACATATTTTACATATTTTGGTTCAAGCATAATTCGTATTAGAATATACATTTAAACTAAAACGTTATTTGATGAAACACATTTTAGGAAATGAAAGAGAAGCTTTCTTATTTAAAGGGGACCTACTTAAATATTATTATCAGCCAAAAATCTAAATACCACCCTCTCGAATTGCCTGGTTCCTCTCAGTTTTCTAATGAAGAGGGGTAGGGAATTCCATTGCCTGATGACGTAAACAAAAAATTGGCGCCCAGAGCTGTTTTTTCTATTTCTATTTTTTTTCTATTCTATTTTTTCATAGAGGTACAGTGGCTCTTTATTGATCAGCAAATTATTTAATGTCTTAAGGGAACAGTATTTCATGTAGGTTGCATCCCAGGATGTTTTTTTGAGTAGGCCGATATGTGGTCAAACCGTTTAAGATTGTACATGTACCAGACTATGTTGTTAAAGGCTACAATTAGGTTTCGTCTAGTTTGAGTATTATGACAACAGAAAATCTGACACCCGTATGTGATGATGGGCATAAAAAGGGTTTTCGCTAAGCTGAGCCTAATATGTTGGGGTGTAAAGTTTTTTGATAGCGATAGAGTTCGTAAGCAACCATATATCTTGCCAATTACTGACCGAATGTGAAGGTCCCAGCTAGTGTTAAACCAGATGCCCAAGTTCTTAACTTACTCCACATATTGTAGAACAGCATTGCCGAGATACAAGACAAGAAAATAACTCATTTCAAGTTTGGTTTTATAAATAATCATACAGTGAGATTTGCTGAGTTTAAAAAGAGCTTATTCTTTTCGGACCAGTGAGCAATTACTTTAAGGTCATTGTTGAGTTGTTGGACCCCGTCCTCGATCATTCCAAGCTACCAAGCAGCTCAGGCGGATTTGTGCATCGTCGGCATACATGTAAATTGCTGAATTTGTGACTGCAAGCGGAAGATCGTTTATGAATACACTGAACAATAGAGGGCCGAGAATAGATCATGGAGGCATTCCTGACAATAAAACGGGACGATTTTTTACCAGCAACAACAGCTTGTCTCCGGTCAGAAAGGTACGACAACATCAGTGTAGCAGCACTTTTTGTGAAACGAAATTGATTTCTCAGTTTTGAGATCAAAATTTTGTGATTGACCGTATCGAATGCTTTTGAAAAATCAAGAAGGCAAAGAAAGGACAAATGGTCACTGTCAATTGCCTGTCTGATATCGTCGGCTACGTTTAAGATGGATGATGTGAAGCTATGATATTCTCTAAAACCAGACTGATGCGGATTCAGAAGCTTGTTATTTTTAATAAAAGTCGACATCTGCTTGTGTAACATTTTTTCAAGTACCTTAGACAGAAAGGGGAGAATGGAGATCGGCCTATATTCGGGTGGTGAAAGACGGGTAGCAGGTTTTTTGAGTATTGGAACATTTCCAAGCAATCGGAAAAGATGAAGTTAATATAATAGTGTTACATATATGTGTAAGTATTGGAAGAATATGAGGCAAAATGATCTTAATGAATACTGGATTTATTTCGTCACAACCAACAGCTTTAGATTTGATATCCAATATAGCTCCTACAACATCTGCATCGTTTAATCTTTGAAAAAAGAATTCATTGTCACAGTTACGGTCACTTAATATTTCGAATGTATCTGGTACTAAGGCATTTGGTGAGGAGCACTGAACTTTGTCAAATTCAGCATTTAGAGCATCTACGTTGATGTTTTCAGGAAGCTGTGCTTTCTGACGACCAACACCTAGCTCGCGAATATTTTTCCACAAAGTTTTTAGGTGCAAGGCTTTTATCGAATTTCACCGTTTACAGTCGGCGTTTCGCTTCCCTGATTTTAGCACGCACTTTGTTTCGCAAAACACAAAAAACATCGTGAAATTTCGCGAGACGAAAGCGTTTCCAACGTTTATAGGCCAGATCCCTCAGTTTCATGGCATCCTGAATTTCCGTTTAAGTGGTACGTGTTTTTTAAAAAGGTTATCTACTGCATTTTGCAAAAAGCTAACTTGGTCATCAGCTGAGACCATGAAATAAACCTGCTGCCAATTCACCTGATATATATCATGTTCTAGTTGACTAAGGCTTAGATTCATAAAATCTCGGTATTCATACGAAGCAGTGTAAGTTTCAGGCATCATCCTGAAAGTTGCAAAAATTAGATCGTGCTTAGAATAAACCGGGGCTGAAAGCTGTGAGTATAAAAAAGAGTATTATCTGGATCATTGACAAGAAACAGGTCTAACAATGTTGATGCGGAAGCTGTGAAATGAGTTGGACTATCAGAGTTAATTGTCACTAGGCCAAATGTATTTATTTTTTCCAAGAATTCTTTTGAGCCCGCTTTACAGAGGATATCACAATTATAGTCGCCACAAATAATTATTTCAGAATAAAGCGGTGAAAATTCTTCAAGTAAACCAAAAAATTGTGAAAAGTCGACGTTACTATTTGGCCTATAGACAACACCAATCAGACATTTGTTTCCACTAGAAACAGTAATTTCCGCGAAACAGTAGTCAAATGGAGAATCGGGACAAGACTTAGTAACAAATTTGTATTTAAGGCCCACTCGATTATACCTATCGCCACGAATCAATTTGTAGCCGTTTAATTCATACAGATGAATTCTGAAACATATTTCTGGTTTAGGATAAAGACTTTGTGCATTAATATGTCATACTCTAAGGCCGATACATTCTTTACAAAGAATATTAAGCAAGACACGCAAATTGTTGTTGACATCATCGGCTACATATAATATGTTATTGTTGCTCATTTTAAAAGATTATTATGCGATAATATACCCCAATGACAATTAGACAACAAGACAAAGCAAAGGAGACCGGGGCATTGAGATATTTGGCAGAAGTACGTATAAAAAATTGATAATAAAAAATAATACAAAAAAGAAAAAAAGATAAAATAAAAATAAGAAACCACCATAGAACGCATTTCCTCCATTATTCGATGTACCATCAATACATGTGTTACCAGCAATTGAAATCAAGCTTCCAGTTTATCGATTAAAAGTGTTTTCCCTGCTGCAGTGACTCGAATATAAACTCTCCCGCTTCGGGTGAACACACTCTCAAGCTTTTTTTTGACGTTTTAAGGAGAGAGCTTTACAAAGAATAATATGACTGTTTGTCGATAAGCTTTCATTTACGAATATTCGGCTGTCCGATTCAAGTCCAACATCATGTAAACAAAGGTTTTGTTTTGTTTTTTTTTCCAGCGGAGATGTATTGATTTTAGCAGGGAAATTCTGTCAGCAGCTGATTTGAATTTCACAATAATTGTTGTTGAGTTATCCGGGGTAGCCTTTGATTGTGCACGAAAGATTTTTTCAGGAACAGGAGCTGGTGTGCAAGCAACAGAATGGCATAATTTTGTGAATAACTCCAGCACGTTTTCATTCTGTGTTCGTGGAATACCTCGCAAAATTGCATCCATTGCATTTTTTTCGCGCTCAAGACCGTCAATTCGTTGAACAAGTATTAGGTGTTGTAGTTGTTGCAGTGGGTTCCGATATAGATTCATTGATGAACTCTTTGGGACAGATCTGCAACTGTTTTACTGACTTCTGCGAAACGCTGAATGAAATCACTCTCAATGTTGTTAAGTTTGTTGTAAATTTTTTTGTTTTCCTCCAAAATCAACTTTTTGAGTTCCTCGTACTGTTGTCTCATCAATAATTCGAGACCTTTGTTTTTGTCTCCTGGTGTATTCACAACTGAAGATGCAGGAGATAGTTGTTGTTGGCTCTTGGCTGAGGTTGAGCGAAGGTTACGAATGGGTGGTGGCGGCATAGTTGTCATTCGAGATAACCCCTCAATAATTTTGTGGATTTATGATTTTACAAGATAAATCGAAAAAGGGATTAAGGGCAGAATTATTGCACTGTCGGGTATATCCTGAGTTCTTGAACCAATTTGTTAACACTTTTTTGAAGAATAAAGCAATTGAAATTGAATGCACTTGATTATTGTTTGCACGATAATTTCTCTCAACTACATTTCGAGCAGAGGAACTGTCAAAAAAAGTCTATTTACGAGTAACTCTATTAAGAAAACACGATAAAATGGTAAACCGTTGAAATATTGTATGAGTGGCAAAGTAAAGTAATGAAATTTTTGACTGAATTTGTATTATTATTATTATATACATACGTATTATATTATGAAACCAAATATGTTTTTTTTTTATTTATTTTTTTAGCAAGGAATGGTACATCAAGTACCATGCAAAGTATTTGTTGGACGATGTACAGAAGATATGACTGCTGAAGACCTTCGGGAATATTTTTCAAAATTCGGGGAAGTAACTGACGTTTTCATACCAAAGCCTTTTCGAGCATTTAGTTTCGTTACCTTTCTCGATCCTGAGGTAGCTCAGTCACTGTGTGGAGAGGATCACATAGTTAAAGGTAAAAATTATGAATATCTTGTAAACTTGACCAATAGATAGACAACTAAACTGAACTGAATTGGACTGATATTTTGCAATTATAAGCAAAACAATTAAATAGTATAAATATTTCCTTTTTTTAAGGCGTTTCTGTCCATGTATCCAATGCAGCACCAAAAACTGAGCAAAATAGATATAATGCTAATCATGGGAACTATAACAACTTTAACAATTTTAACGGAAGTCCCAATCAGCCCGTAGCCAGTATGCATGGACTTTCGCCTCATGCACGCAATCCCAACAGCGGTATAAATGGTTACGGTAGCAGTATAAATGGTGTTAACAGTGGGTTAGGCGGTAACAATGGTCTTGGTATATCGGGCGGTGGAGGAATGATGGGTAATGGCCTTGGTAGTGCTGCGCTGGGTGTAGGCGCAATCGGCAATGGTGCAGTTGGTGGGGGCAGCAACGGCGCGAACGGAGGCGGACTAATCGGGTCCTCGAATTCAAATTCTAATTCAATGACCCGTCAAGATGCTGGCATGCAGCAATCATACAATTCACAGAGCCGTGGCGGCGTATATATGCAAAGTCAAGCTATGCCACCGCAACAGCATAATGGCGGTTGGAATAACCAAAATCGAGGGAATCTTGATATGCCCAATTTACAAGCGTTAGGCATAAATCCTCAGGGCCAGAACCCATCGAATCAGGGGCAAAGTTTAAATAATCCACTTGGGGTGGGTTTAAATCTAAACACATTGCCTATGAATCCAGCTATAGTTGCTGCGGCTCTTAATCAATGGGGTTTAATTGGAAATTTACAAAATCAAACACAAGAACAAGTATATATTGGAAATAATTAAAATAAACACTTTAGATAATAAATTCACATCCTTTAAGGGTTTTGGTGCTGGTAATGGACAAGGAAGCCAGAGTGGATCTTCCAATCAGGGTGGTAGCTTTTTATCTTGGATGACTCAAAGTGCTGGGGGCAGTGGAGCAAGTGGCGGTGGACAAAGCACAACGACTGCTGCTGCCGTGAGTAACGATACGCAGCAGGTAAGAAGAAGAAACCTCATCGAGTGAATTTTAAAGTTAGTATCTAATAATTTAAAAAAAAAAAAATACATTTTTATTTTTAATCTGAACAGCCATTTTATGCTTTTGTTTTCTTATTATTGAATATGACAAGAGATATAATATTATATATATTATATTCCTAATTGCCTATTACCCCGCGCATATTAGTGAACTATTTCAGGGATCACCATAGCTTATTGGATAGAATCTTAAATGCGGCACACATACTATACATATGGTATGTTTATATACAGTGCTTTACAATGAATGGCTCTTACATTACTGATTTTGTAACCCAGTCATTAGAGCAACAAATAATATAACATTTGACGTTAGAAAAATGTTTCTTGACCTTACTTCCATCCCGCGTAGTCAGTTTTTTTTTTTCAATTTGAAAGTTGTACATTTTAAAGAGATTATCTTGAAAACTTTTCTAAGTTGATTTTTTATAGTTACATCACCACTGTAGCTACGTTGCATCATCAGATATCATTTGAATCTGTCCCTTAGTTTCACTTTTTCAGTACAGGATTAACTTGGCCAGCACATCAAGCTGGGTTTTATCACTGCTCTTCACCATGATTTATCGATTCAGCTGTCAAAAACCTATCGATTCTGTAAGGATATCTTAGCTTTGATTGTTGCTCTTTTCCTAGATTTGCATTGTTTTTTTTTTTCTAATCAATTCGTTTTCCTGTATTCGTTTACGCACAAAATATCGAAAAGAAATCCAAGTTTAGTAAAATTTGAATTAAACTTTTTCACTTGCTGCTTGCTTGTACCAGCTGTTAAAAAATATCTGTTTATTTAATCCCGAATTAATACATACGAAGTTAACTCAGAGTTAAAATTTGCTGAAAAACTTGTTCCTGAGGTTAACTCTAGTTTAATCCCAAAACTCAAATGATTTAGCACTGAAAAATTGATCAGTGTTTGTGTATTTGTTTGTGTGACCCTTTTTTTATAATTTACGCGCGCCTAAGGGGTTAGATACCCTTTTGCTGTTGCCAGGTCGCGGGCGGAAAGGTAGAAGGAAGAGAAAGGAAAATTGTTTTGTAGTGGTTTGAAACTCAGGTGTGTTTAGTTTCGATATTCGCTCTCCAGGGGTGCGAGTCCGAATAGGACGGAGAGTTTTTTTTTTCTTCACTCAGAGTGATTCGAGGTATAATTCACAGTATTCTTTTCTGTGCTTGAAACTCTACAACAGCCAAATCTACGTGTCAGTGTTATGCCTTCACACGCAGAATTTTTCTGTCTGAGTTCCAATTACACAAATGAAAAACTGACTTGCCATGGGCAGGATTCGAACCTGGACCCTCCGAGTGAGAAGCGATTGCTAGTACCACTACACCACGGCCACCCCTGTGTGACCCTTGATTTGGGAAAAGCCAGTTGAAGATACTTTTCTATAGATGCGATACATTTTTCGAGTATTTTAACAATCTAAAAATTTTCAAAAGCATTCAGATGTGAACACTAAGCTTGCTATTTGATAAAAGGGAATTTTTTTCCAGTGGCAAAGTGGCAAAGCACAAAAAACACAACCGATCTGTTTCAGAGAGAGAGTTTATTTGACATTGTTGTATACATTCAATTACAATTACATCTGTCAACGTTCATATAAATGTTCGTTCACACTTTTAACACTATTCCATAATCGGAACTACATCATTGTAAAAATTCGTCGACCAATTTGCTCTTATGCTTTGGTTCGTTATCCTGTTCTCAGAGCTTTATCTGCTTCATTATTGGACTATTGGCAGTTAGATTTTTGTATTCAAGAGCTCAATTTTTAATGTAGACCTATCTACTTTCAAGGATTTTTTTTTTCTTTATAGACGCCTTGTTTTTTGACTAATCGAATATCTTCAAAACAATTAAATTAACAATAAACATTCCGGACTGGACTAAAGCCTAGTCTTTTCCACTCACTGTTTTATTTGTCTTGTCATGTTTGTGCACAGTGAAAGGGGTAGCTGGATTTTTTGTCAAAAAACTTTCCATTCTCGGTATGTGTGTGTGTTTATGACAACTTACGTTGGAATGACCATATATTCCGAGTCGTTTTCCGTTTCCTCATATGATGTGAAAAATACTTTTCCCCCTCTGTCCTGGCGTCAATATATAAGGTATTTTTCTGCCCAAAATTGGAGTAGGACTTAAAAGTTTGCGATAAAACTCATAGGTGATGCTAATATTACACAATCAATTAACACCCTTGAACACCGACGTAATGTCCCCTGCCTCACCTTGTTCTATCGTTATTTTCACCACCAGTGCTCCAATGAAATCGCCAGTAGCATAAAGTCCCTTCTAGCCTTCAGCCGTAACAAGGGTTTCACTACGAATGCTCATTAGTTTACCCTCAAGCCCACTTTCGGACTTGCTCTGAAATATCGTGATTCTTCCCAAAGCTGTACAACTCGATTATGGAATACACTGACGAGTTCTTTATGCCCTAGTCATTATAACCTGCAAACATTTACCCCTCTCTGTCTCCTCCCTAATTTTCCTTCGCCCGCGCTGTGTGCAATCATTTTAAGGGTACATAAATCCCTTTATAAATCATAAAAAAAAATTCAAAAACAGATTTAGTCCAATTCAACTTCGCAGGAATATTTATCTATTCTTTGTTTATTTATTCTTTATTTATTTCTTTTTTTAATTTAATATTAGCTTACTGTAAGCTAATATTTGATAACTCAATAATAATTCAATACATGTTTAAAAAAAGAATTAAGATATCTAACGTTTTGTAATTTAAGAGCAATTAATTCTCAATTATTGTTAAACGGCTTTTCATTATTTTTTATACAATAATTCATTAATTTCAACAATATCAATGCGGGGTAACAATCAGTAACTTACGATACAGTAGCGGACATGGGAACCCGTGTAAAAAAATTGCATTATGCTGAATATTTTTGGGGATTCATCAAATAATCAGAATTCGTCTTTAGGAAACTTTTATTGCTTCAAATGCATTTTAGAAATGCATAACAACATACCGATTCCCGAAATACGAGTAGATACGAGGGGCGTTCAATATATTCTCGGTATCGATATGAAGGAAAATGCGAATTCAATTTAAATTGTTTTTATTTTTCAATATAATCTCCCCTAACATCAATGCATTTGTTACATCTTGAGATAAGCTTTTTTAAACCCTTAAAAAAATAAATTTCCTCTTTCTCTGCAAAATACCCATTTATTGCCGACTTGAGTTCTTCATCATCCGAAAATCTTTTTCCACGAAGACATTTTTTCAAATCTGGAAACAGGAAATAATCAGTAGGGTCTGGACTATAGGGTGGGTGTTGGATTTCTTCGAAACCACAATCTCGCGCAGCAGCCTTGGAAACTCGCGCCGTGTGAACAGGAGCGTTGTCATGAAGAAGCAACACACCCGCTGCGAGTTTACCCCGTCTTTTCTTTTTAATTTCCTCCCGCAAATTATGCAAAGTGGAAGCGTAGGATGTGGCGTTGATGGTTTCACCTTTTTTTTTGTACTCAAGGAGCAAGATTCTCTTTGAGTCCCAAAAAACTGTGGCCATGAGCTTCCCGGCAGACGGAGTGACTTTGAACTTCTTCGGGGGGTCTGTTCCTTTTTTATGCCACTGCATGGACTCTTGTTTGCTTTCAGGGTCAGAGTGGTGGACCCATGTTTCGTCCCCAGTAACAATTCGATCCATAACACCGTCCGCGTTCTCACTACACATCTCCAAAAGCTCTCTACAGCATGCGATTCTCACTTTTTTCTGAGGCGCTGTGAGCATTCGTGGCACCCACCTTGCACTGACCTTTGAAAGGTTAAGATGGTCATGAAGAATGGTGTGAATGGTACCAATTGAAAGCTTGGTGATCTCTGCCATCATTTTCACCTTTATTCGGGCATCCTCAAGAACAAGTTTTTCGACTTCTTTGATGCTTTCTCCCGTACAAGCAGTAGCCGGGGCGCCGGAGCGGGGGTCGTCTTCAATGCTCTCTCTGCCTCTCTTGAACTCACTTGACCACTTTTGCACAGTTGATAATGAAGGTGCGGAACCCTGGTAAACAGCCACCATCTCTTCATGAATAGTTTTTTGACTTTTTCCTTGCTTAGTGAGAAATTTAATTACAGCGCGATGCTCAATTTTCACCATCATCGTCTCAGTTGCCATTATGATTCTGTTTAACTAGAGATAAAACGCGAATTAATAATCACATTTATATGAAATTTTACATGAATGCACTAAAATAATGGTATTACTTGATAAATAAGTCAATTTATATATACAACCACAGCTTCACCCCGATACCGAGAATATGTTGAACGCCCCTCGTAAGTTATTACTATTTACGTTATTTTTAATTCCATATATGTGAAGCTGCAAACAGAATCTTTTAGTTATGAACCAATTATGCATTGTCCTTCTAAAAACAGCATTAAACAACTTCGTCAGTAAGAACCCATGGTCGACCATGAATAAGAACAAAACCTTTATAGACTGATTATTATTTAAGCCCTCATATAAGTGACTACAAACTCTAAGAATGGTATCCTCGGTTGATAGTCCTGGACTAAAGCCAAATTGATTAACAAAAAAAAACTATTTTTTTTCTAAAATGGTTAATATTCTAACTCTAATCAGTTTATCAAAAATGTAATAGGGATATATGTAGGTTTATAGTTTGGTGTTTCCTTACATTGCCCTCTTTGAAAAGCGGAATTACTTCCACACATTGTCAGCCATTACTGACACTCAATTTAATACATAATTTAAGACATCGACAATTTGCTAAGCAATGTTTTATAATAAGGTGCACGAGTTTTTGTTTTATACTTTAGCTTATAAAGCTCAGCAGAATTAATATTACTAAATACAAAAATATTTGCTGATATTTTGAGGCAATGAACATGTGTGAGTGCCGTAGGTCTTTGGGGAAGTCAAAAGCGGTTGAAGGATTCTTATCCGAGTAAACAGGTTCCTAAAATTCATAAATCAAACATTCATTCAAGCGCTGATAATATATGGCAACTCGAAGATGAATCTGCAACACGAGTTGGATAATTGATAACACTTTTTAGCCTATTTGATGCAATAAGAAATATATATTTCTCGATGAATTTTTTCTAAAGATCTAAAATGTTTATATTTATATCATCCAAGACAAATAGATTTTTATTATTTTCATCCTCTAAAGCCGACTTTATCGCAACAAAAATATCACTCCCTCTCAAGTCCCTTTACGTTATATGTTGCTACATCCTACTAGATCAACCTATCGAATCTTAACAATTTGTTATTGATTTTTTTTCATACCTCTTCATTCCAGTTCAGTAAACTTATGAACATATCTCAGAACATATGAATATCTCAGCAGATACCTCTTTAGCTTTCACAACCTAAGTATAAATGATGCCTTATCCATTTTCTTATTCTTTGTTTTTATAGTGATGATTTCTTTGGCTTGTATGTACAAAGGGCACGTTTTAGAAGAAGAGGTGTGTGGGAGAGCGCAGTTAGCACACAACGTGCGAGAGCAATTGGATGGTGAATGAGGCGGCAGACCTCATGAATCATATTTTGCACTACTGTTGCAATGCTTAGTTGTGTGCCCCAATAATTGTCAATTACGGCACCGCATAGGATTGGGGATGTATTCAGTCACTTTGGCTTTATACCAGCCGATTTTTTACAGTTTTAGGGGTTTGGAACAAGACAAACGTTAACAGTATTAAACCCGTTGGTTTTTGTTTTCCGTCATTAGGTTTTGTGAATTTATAAACCTCCGTCACCCCCTGGGGTTTCATTTCAGGGACATTAATACACAATCCCTTTTGTAGAATAAAGACGGTCATGAAGATTCACAATAACTGGACAAACAAGATTTTGTGGGTAAGTCAGGGAAATCGTGTAAAACGATTGAGTTGGATTTAAGTTTTTTGTTTAGTTGGAAATCGAAAGAGAAATCATCTTCAAGATCTTTAAATCGATTCCTGTAGCTATAGGGCCCGAAGGCCATGATTGGTGTGGGGAACACTACCGCGCGAAAAATTAATGAAACACGTGTTAAGTGTCAAATTATGCAAACGGAAGACTTTCAAAGAGTAAGAGACGAAAAGCAAAACCGGTTTGAGAGAGTGCGCACTTAAAAAAAAAAAAAAACTAAGCTCACGGACGAACTGATATCGATGCTATCGGCTCGAAAGCTAGTCGCTGACTGTGACGACTAATTTAAAAGAGCTACCGTATGACCAGAGATGAGGTATAGAACTTCCTTACGAAATCATGGGAACAGACAATTCAGCGACCGCACGATCTCGGCTTACATGTTACGCGTACATAAAATTGCTTCATAAAATAAAAATAAAGCCGATGGTGGTTTTTGGTCGCACGGTAGCTCTCGTTACAAATAAATCTTAATCCAAGTTTGTACAAAATTCCTGAAATTAATTAACTCAATAATTTGCTCGGGAATACGGATTTTAGTTCGATTTCATATTATGGCCAACATAATACTATTGATAATGCTTGGTTTATTCTTATGCTATAACTTACTTTAAAAACGAAGAAGTGGGTATGATCTTAGCGCCGTACAAAAAAGATCTCTTAGAACTTTGTCGAACGCTTTTTCCAAATCGATGAAGAAAAATAGCTCCCTCAATTAGTGATTAGTCTAACTGCACTTACCGCTATTTTTGTCTCTTCGTTACACCACTACGTTTCTTTATTTATGAGGAGCCGGCCTTTTGAAACACCGAGCAGAGTTTAAATTGTTTTATCATAATTGTTCCACATATCTTGCTGCTCCTATGTTTATTAAATCTTTATTGACGGGTGCAGGTTGTCGTTTGATTTTCTTTTGTTTTTGCACAAAAATTGGTAGTAAGCAAACGCCAATTTTGTCAATACATACATATATGGTTTGTATTTTAAGACGACGATAAATATCTAGTGTTGGTAATTGAGTTTTAGTGCGCAGTGATTTTTTTTTTTTTGTAAATGTTTCTATCGAAAACATGGAGTTTAAAAAATGAAATAATATATAACAGCATTTTATGTTTCACATTTTTTTAAATTTTCATTTTACAGTTCTATAGAAAATTGTTATGGTCTTCGAATATACTCGTATCTGTAACTCTGTAACATTTGTTAATGCGTTTCTATTATTCCTATAATAACTATGGGGTCATCCAACAAGAGGTGTCATTTTAAATCAATAGAAAAATGTAACATTTTTATGAAAGTGTTTTTTTTTTATCTACAGTTGTTAGCAATGGAATACAATATCTGCCAATAATCCGCCTTGGCTTTACCTACAATTAGTATTTTTTTTGTCGTTTGTGGAGCACTGGCGTAAATTTTATCTTTAACATAGCCCACAAGGAAAAAATAAAGGTGTTGAATCGCACGATCTCTGCCACCAATTGAAGTCTCCATTTGGAGAAATCAAACGTCCAGAAAATTTGTCACGCAATAAAGCCATTGTTTCACCAGCTGTGTGGCGTGTGGCCACGTCCATAGCATCAAAAAGCCAGTCAACATCGTTCGATAATGCAATCCATTCACTGAAACTGTTGCACCAGCATCATTTTTGTAAAAATATGGTCCAATGACATCGCCATCCCACAAACCGTTGGGATGGAGAGATCATTCCACTATTTCATCTGGGTTTTCGGAGCCTCAGGTGCAACAGTTGTGTTTGTTTACGTATCGAAACAAATGGAAATGAGACTCGGAATAGTTTTGTGTAAAAAAGTATTATCTTGATCATTCATTTCCGACACTCTATTAGCAGACGTATGGCGTTGTGTGTTATCTGCTGGCATAAATTTTTGTGTCAACTGGACCTTATAAGCATGTGGGCCGGCCAAGATAAATGTGGTGCAAAGTGGTTGCGGATAGGCCCAATTTCTAAGATCGTCTTGAAATGGACATATCTGGGTTTTCAGTCACACTCAGCTGCGGCGGCGGCGATATTTTCTGCTGACCTTGCCAGACGAATACAAGTTGAAGTCTTCACATCACTAACCTATCCGCGACGTTTAAATTTATCGAATAAATTCACTATAGCTGTACAGGAAGACGATTGATGATGACCAAAGCAACACGAACTTTACGAAACGTTTCTGTGATATTTTCACAATTTTTGTAGTGAATTTTCACTATTTCAACACTGTGCGAGTATGTATCGTTCCATATTTAATAATCTCCTAGTGATGCTTATTAAAAATCATCGCATGATAGTTAAATGTTGACAGTTCAACAATGGTGCGAAATTTAAAATGACACTTCTTGTTGGATGAGCCTCTATAATCATATATTATATTTAAAAACAAAAACACATTAAAAAACATACATATTTTTTTAATTCTTTTAAGGCAAACCACCAGGCCTGGCCACGACAGTCTAATGGATCGGTGTCAGATAGCTTGGATCCAAAAGCCAACTTGATTTAAGCGTCCAGCTTTCATTTTTGACATAATGTTAATTTTATTTTAATTACAATTTTTGTTTACCATGTCTATGGTATATTTTCAAACATTGATCATTTAAATAATTTGACAGTAATTATATATAATCCATTTAAAAAAATACATACATATGTGTATATGCATGTTAAATTATTATATGTGAATATAAAATTGATAATTTTCTTCCCAAATATAAATATATGCACTAGTTTTTAAGGAAACAAGTTGAATTTTGTGAATAAGTCGTATTTTAGTTACAACTAACCCAGATAAACAAACACCCTTCACCTTTCCATATTATTTGTAACATCTACAATATATTTATTGTATGTAAACATAATAATTAAGGTAAAGTATTGAAAGTAATTTCAGTTTTCACAGTAAAGAGTACAAATTTCGATCTTTGGGTTCCTCATGAATTGAAAGAGATTCAGTTAATACAAAGAATCACTATTTACGATATGAAAACGTATCTTAAACACAAGGAAATTGATCCTTTTTTGAAACTAATAATAATTACTAGTGATGAAAAATGGATCGTGTATAACAACATCAATTGCAAACTATCATGAGCTAAATGTGATTAAGGTTAAGGTTAAATTACCCTTAAAATGTTTCCACACAGCACGGGCGAAAGAAAATTAGAGAGGAAAGAAGGATAGGTACTGATGTACTCGTACGTTGGTAGTCTGAATTTTCTAGTGACTAGAAAATAGAGAGCTCGACAGGGCTCGAATGATGAACTGTATAAAAAGAAGCTGCTTCCAAGGAACTCAAGTATCAACTCAGATGCTTCGTGACTGTTAACGAATATAGTTTCAATTTCATTTTGTTGTAAACAATTAATTATTCAATTTAATTTTACCTTGCATTGTAACTTATCGCGATATCAAATTAATTATAAATCTTGTACTGATCCTTCGTTTTAAGAATTACAGATCACACAGCAACACTCATCAGCCCACTGATGCAATTGTTACATAGCTCGCATCATAATACCTTTTCGCCCTCTGTTAATTGAGAGCAATCTTAAAATTTGTAAATGTGCGTGAGTTGCGTGAAAGTTGATGGCTGTCGCTCAGTGACACTCTCGCTCACTTAGATTTAGTTCACCAAAGGGTTAACAAATATATTGTTAATTTCATTCGCTGTTTTTCTGTTTCTCTTCCTTTGGTTCGTTATTGAATTATAAAACAGTGTCAACAGCAAATGAAACTGAAGGAAACAATCAAAGAAAAACGGCCAGAAGTGACAAACCGTATTCCATAATGACAACGCTAGATCATACACATCTCTGGTAACTCGTGAAAAATTATCGAGCCTTAGATGAGAATTGATGTAACATCCACCATTCACCACCAGAGTTTTATTTGTTTGCAAGACTCTAAATGGTAATTTCACCAATGATGATGACCTGAAATCGCACTTGGTCTGTTTTGTGCTTATAAAAAAAAAGTTGTATTCCACACTAAAAATCCGAAATTGCTTTCTTGCCAAATCAGTAGTACTAAGTAATAAGTGAAAATAATGTTAAGTAGCATATTTCTTGCTTAAAATGATCCTTCATTAAATTATATTATAATATTCAATTTATTAGTATTAACGAATCACGGAGCGAAGATGATTTTGAAGAAAAAATCTTTTTTATTATATTAGTCACTTCATAAGACAAATGAGAAGGCAGACACAAACACAAATTAGTATTCTCATAGTCAATTTTAGTGAACTTTGAATGAGATTTCTCACACTGTGTTGTAATTTTTCATGACAAAGAGATGATAGTTTCTGCTTTTATGAATTATAATAGTGGACGTTTGCATATAAACTTAAGAAATTAAAATGTTTTTGGCAATTTTTTTTTTATTACGAAATGAAATGAATTGTATAATTTCTGTAGGTCAAAAACTCAACTAGAAACCAATTTGAATCCTTAATTTCAATCATGGAGCAAAATCGTGGATTTTTTTTTATATATAATTTACGCGCGCCTAAGGGGTTAGATACCCTTTTACTGTTGCCAGGCCGCGGGCGGAAAGGTGGAAGGAGAAGACAGGAAAATTGTTTTGTAGTGGTTTGAAACTCAGGTGTGTTTGGTTTCGATATTCGCTCTCCAGGGGTGCGAGTCCGAATAGGACGGAGAGTTTTTTCTTCACTCAGAGTGATTCGAGGCATAATTCATAGTATTTTTTCTGTGCTTGAAACTCTACAACAGCCAAATCTACGTGTTAGTGTTATGCCTTCACACGCAGAATTTTTCTGTCTGAGTTGCAATTACACAAATGAAAAACTGACTTGCCATGGGCAGGATTCGAACCTGGACCCTCCGAGTGAGAAGCGATTGCTAGTACCACTACACTACGGCCAAGGGATCCTACAGCAATTTCATTGATAACAATTTTTTTTAAATATTTTGGAAAACTACCGCAATTAATCTAAATTACCTACGCCCTCCTCTACGGATGGTGGAGTTTGCTTTCTTACTTAGGTGGCGCTACAATTCGGGGTGAACCTGAGCCTCAACCAACAAGCCTCCATATAGTCCCGCCTTTAGTTAACTGCATCCAGTTCCGCACTCCAAGTCGGTTGACTTGACGTCCCCTTCCACTCTAGCACGCCACCTAAGGTGAGGTTTTCCTCTACTGCGTTGTCCCTCCGGGTTATATTCGAAGACTGCAGGCCGGAGCATTGTTGTCCATTCGCTCTACATGTACTAGCAATCTCAAGCGCTGTACAGCTAGTATAGTTCAGTGTTGAATCTTATCATCTAAAGCCCGTTAACGCAAACGGGACTGAATATTTTTCCCTCGAAACGACTGAGGATATCTTCTTCCGTCTGCTATAGAGTCCATTCTTCGGCGCTAGAAAGTAGGACTGGAATGATCAAGGTTTTATATAGAGTCTCCTTAATTTTTCGGGATAAGGCATTACTACTCAATTGCCTTCTTAGCCCAAAGACACTGCGATTGGGAAGATTGTGGGGTTCCATCTAATTCGTTAATGTTGTGTTTCCCTTCCTGTTGACAGCATAAACTTGATTCCGCCCTCATTAACCACTAAACCCAGCTTCCGTTTCAATACTAGCGAATGCACCTGTGACAGCCCTCTGAGTTCTCCCAATTATGTCGATATCATCGGCGAACGTTACTAATTGCACAGACTTGAAAGATTGTGCCTCCAGTGTACACTTGTGAGTTCTGCACAATTCTTTCTAGTATAATTTTAAATAAGTTACATGACAGCGCATCACCTTGTTAAAACCTTTTTTGATATCAACGGTTTCGGCTGAGTCGTTACCGACCTTGCAAAACTATACATGTATCTATATACATAGCTCGTCTCTATAAATACTGTCACATACGGACTTAAAATCAATGAAAAGATACTGACTATCGATTTTGACTTGAGCTTTTTTCCAAGATCTGCCGGAGTGTGAAGATTTGGTTCATTGTGGACTTTCCTGGTCTGAAACCAGTCGGGTTGTTGGCGAAGGGTTTCAAACGTTCACACAATATGGCAGATAGATCTTGTAGCCGATGTTGAGGAGACTTATACCTCTATAGTTGGCGCAGTTGAGAGGGTCTTATTTCTTGTAGATCGAGCAAACGATGCTGAGATTCCATTAATCAGGCATACACTGTTCTGACCAGATCGGAGAAATGAGTTGGTGCGTGCTCTCGACAAACTCATTTCCACCAGCTTTGAATACGTCGGTCGGTAAGCCGTCAGGTCCAGCTGATTTATTGGATTTTAGTTTATATATAGCTGTCCTTACTTCGTTCGGTGAAACAGTTTCTATAATTTCAATAGAATACAGGCGTTGGAACGCTACGGTGAAACGCGGTGTTAAAACGCTCTCTGCTTGATGGAACCTTAAGAGGGTTGAGGACAAAAGTATAATTTCCGGATAATCAATTAGTTTTCAAGGCGGGTCATGATGTTATTCATGCCGCGTCTAAACTGGTTTCTGATAACCAAAAAGGCAAGAACCAGTGCACTGATCATTAATATAGTTTTGCAACGTGACTTCGATAAAATTAAACAATATTGCGACGACTGGAAGTTGACGATCAACTTTCAGAAGTCGGAAATCATTCTGTTTAAGACGCCTTTGTCTGGGGGTTCTAGAGACAATAGAAAAAAAATGTGAAGTTAAATAAAGCAAGAGGAGGTAATAATAGCTTAAAATGTACATTATCCTAATCATTAAATAAAAACACAATTCAAAGACAGAGAGAAAGAAAAAAAAAGAGTATTTGAAATTCTTAATAATTATTATTTTCGCGCGTGAGGCTTTCATTCGAGAGCTTTTGGAATTGTTCGTAATATTACGTATGTGCCTGTTTACATTGGCGACGGGATCAAAATCCTCACCATGAACGTCGTGTTCACAATTGTCATGGGGTTGAAAGACTTTTTAGTCTTGAATCGGAGCATTTTTAATTTTTAAATTTGCGCAGCTGGCCTGAAACATATCTTTTTTCCTATTCTTCGCACTTCCTTTCTCATCAACGATCAAAACTAAAATGAAAAAATATGTCAGAAATGGAACGATATGTTGCACCCGAGAATCCACTTTAGAAATGGATTCTCGGTGGAAGTAACCCTTCTTCCCACTTCAATAAAAAGCGTTCCCTCTCTTTCGGATAACCTTCCTGCCCGCGCCAATGTGAACAGGCACTATTGGAACTGGTGCTAGTGCTGCAGCTGCTGGTAGGGTTCATGACCGCACTGAGTTGATTAATCTCCAGCTGCGCAAGTGTTAGTCTTTTGTTGTTGCCAAATGCTGATAGTAGTGCTTTTACTAAGAATGGGTGGAAAGACAGATATGTAACGTGGGATCTCCACCGTTGATTTTAGCTATTATGTTCCTCAGAAGGGGTTTATGGGCGAATTCGTAAACGCAAGACTTGCAAAGCAAATGTAACAGAACAGTTGAAACGTCAAAAGCATATGTTTGCATTGCAAGTGTTAAACGTTTATGAACGGATAACTTGCACAAGTTTCATTTCATATTTTAAAGCACGATTGTTCAACCAAGTTGTGTACTTATTTTGAACACCTTACTTAATGGTTGCCAAGCTACCAAATACACTAAAAAGTACAAAAAAAAACATTAAAGGCCTTTTATATGCAAGTATGTGGAAACAGCGTTATGTCCCAAAAAGAATAGGATTTTTTAAAATTGCCAAAATTTTAGGATGAGTAAGATAACGTACAAGGGTACAAGGTACGATCAAGAATAGTATTTAAGAAAAAAAATGCACTTATAATTTCGTTTCATTCGCAGCAACTTCTATCAAAACTTGAACCCTTTTGGAAAACCGCAAAAACCGGCAGACCTGGAATTAGTATGAACCATGCTTTACTAATAACAATTTGGAAACTAGCAAATGGGTGCTCTTATCGAGACTTATCGGATGGATTTTGTGTGGGACGAGGTGCTTCGCACAAAATTGTTTTGAAAACAATCAAATTTTTAAGCAAACATCAAAGAATCTTCATGTTTAACTTACGCCAAAAATGGAAGAGTTTCAATCACTAAGGAGATACCCGTTTCCACATGTCATTTGATGTGTGGATGCAACTCATGTTCGAATCCCTGCACCTTCATCAAATAAAGAGAGCTATTACTCTCTTATTACTCATTCCATGATACTCCAAGTAAGTATGCGAAAGATTTCAAACTAAAAATCAACGATATATTTTTGTCTTATATTTTATGGTATTTTAGGCATATGTGACGCAAATTGCATTTTCACCGATGCCTATTTTGGCTGGCCAGGAAGAACTCATGACGCAGCAGTATGGCGAATTAGTCCTTTGGCTAAGGGTATAAAAAATTGGTTTATTCGGATTCCCCAAGGAACCCATCTCTTAGCATATCCGCTGTTATTGCACATGATGGTTCCATTGCGGGACCTCAATAATCATCAAACGCGGTTTAATATGTGCTTCAGTTCATCAAGATTCTGCATTGAGCCAGCTTTTGGGATTTTGAAGCAAAAGTTCCGAATTCTTAAGTTCCTGGAAATATTACACAGTGCCAAGGCCTAACTGAAGATTATGATAAAATTCTGGAAAATGACAGCAATCAAGTTATTAGAGAAGTCCCACAAAGAGAAGAAAATTTAAGTCGAGATAATAGAGAAGCGCAAGATAAGAGAAACGGAATAAAACCTTTCAGCATAAAAGCTTTTCTTTTTAAGAAAACAATCTGTACACTTAAATAACGAGTAAATTCATTTATTACAAAAAAATAATAATAAAATAAATTCATTGGAAAGGACTAAGAAACATCAAATTAATACATTACATATTATTACTTCTGTAGATATCTACACGTCATGGCTTACTTCAGCACCTAACATGCCGTCTAACAAATCCTTAATCCAACTTAACATTTGCTTTGATTCCATCTCCATTTGCTGTTCATGCCGAATTTGTTCCTCTTCTGTATCCTTTTTTAAAAATTCCAGAAGCGCATTTCTAGATGTCTTCTTTCTCTTAGTTGTCTGTAGGCATTGAGCAGATGATAATTCTTCTGGTGCATCGGATTATCTCCTGGTGAGTCCAGTTCCCCAATGTTCTGAAAACATTTTGGGTTTAAATTGGTTAATTATTTATTAAATTATAGTTTAACTTACTTTTCTCTACTCATTTTTGCCATTTCAGTATATTTAATATAATACAATTTAATATGTAATTTGCCGCCAAACATACTCGTAAATACAAAGTGGAATGTGCAACATTACTTTGATAGTTGCACAGATGCTCTTGCTTTTGCGCAAAAAACTGAATCTACTACGTTTTAGAACTGTTTGCCTTGCAGTAATTTTCCGTTGTGCGTTTACGAATCTCCTGCTTTGCACATTTTGCGCAACGAATTTGGCCTATATTTTCGAAAAAGGGAGTAACGAATTCAAAATTTTGTGTTTTATGAAAAAAAGTAAATTTAAGTTTCATCTCGAATACAATTTTATACAATCACGCTAGGGCAAAGCGCTAGGTATTAATATATATTAACAAATATAAATAAACTGAAAACAATAAATAAATAGTGAACAATAAATAATGACTTAATTAAAAAAATAAAAATAAATAATGTACAAAAAAATTAAAAAATAAATTAGTTAATGAATATAACAGGAAATATATAACAATAAATTGACAAGTAGGAAGTAACAAATGTATTTTGAAAATTGGTTATATGTCAATTGATGTAGTAAACCTGAAATCAAGTGGTTATCAGACAATTTGTGAGATCAGCTGAATGATACCATTTACATTTTTTAGATGACATGTAACTAACTCTTCAGTCACAAAATGCCAAGGCAAGTTTAAAATCATTTTCAAGAGCTGGTAACTTACGGAGCAGAGTTCTCGCACTTTTGCCTGGTGATCCATAAGATATAACTGTTTGAAAAATTGTTTTGAAAATTATGAGTTTGTTTTCAGTACTCATTTTAGATTTCCGGTATATAAGTGGATATAGTATTTCGGTGTTAATTTTTCAATCGTTTCTTTGACATGAATACAAAATGTTAGTGACTTTTCAATGTGTATCACAAGATACGAGGGTGGGTCAATAAGTCCGTGACTTTTGGAATAAAACACAGATTTTTTGATAAAAAAATAATTTTATTTTTCAACGTAGTCTCCCTTGAGCTCTATACACTTTGTCCAACGCTTCTCCAATTTTTTGTCGAGGTCCTCAAAATAGGCCTTTGTTTGCGAGATGACTTCATCATTGGAGTCAAATCTTTTTCCACCAAGCCATTTCTTCAGGTTTGGGAACAAGAAGTAGTCGCTCGGAGCCAAATCTGGACAATAGGGTGGATGAGGGAGCAATTCATAGCCCAATTCATGGATTTTTGCCATGGCAACTGCACATGTGTGCAAACTTGCATTGCCTTGGTGGAAAAGAACTTTTTTCTTGGCCAAATGAGGTCGGTTTTTTTTCAAATCGTCATTGAATCGGTCCAATAAGTTGGCATAATATTCCCCATTGATTGTTCTTCTCTTTTGAAGGTAGTCAATGTGGATTATCCCGCGTGCATCCCAAAAAACGGTCGCCATAACTTTATTGGCTGACAAACCCACCTTGGCCTTCTTTGGCGCCGATTCACCCTTAGAAACCCACTGTTTTGACTGTTGTTTGTTCTCTGGTGTGTTGTGATGGATCCCTGTTTCGTCCACGGTTACAAAACGGCGCAAAAACTCCTCCATATTGCGATTAAACAACGCCAAACCTTCCTGTGAAGTGAAGCACACGAAATTCACTTTTTTCCATTTTCTCCTCAAATTAGTGAGTAGTCTGATAAAAATAGCTGTCAAACACAAACTAACTGACGCAGCAAGTTTAAATTTTGACAGGAGTCAACTGACAGATGCCTGTTGACAGGAGCAGTGTTGCTGTTTCAGTAAAGAGGTCAGAAATTCAAAAAGTCACGGTCTTATTGACCCGCCCTCGTACTTTGAATTAGATTTTCAATCTATTTGTACGTTGTTGAGTAGGCACTATCTGCTTGGTAAGAAGCAGGCTTTTATTTTCTTTGTAGCCAGTGTCTTTGAAGCATTTATTTTAATATTTCCAATTGCTGCAGTATGTTTGGATTACATTCAAGCCAGACTGCAAATTAGCATGTGTCATCAGCCAAGATAGCAGATTCACAATTGCTTAGTCTTGGATAATATGAATGGAAATATTAAAAAAGGGTAGGCCCGAGCAATGAGCCGTGAGACACATTTGCTTCACAATTAGGAAGGCAGTTGATAACAATTTTTTTTATGATACTGTGATAACCATTTAAATGTGAGCAGCGACATCTAGATTTACATAGCAGGGGATGTCGATACTCGAAGAGCAGTAGATTTCGATGCTGGATTAACAAAGTCTCGACCATAGACTAACTATAACTAGATATCAAACTCAACTAATACTTTTGCAAACCATTAACTTTCGCACAGACACACTGGTGGTGTGTCTTTTTCACTGGTGAAAAAGTGAAGATAATGAAAAAAATCTCTTTTTTTTTGTTTCAAGTGCACAAAAAGGGGATAGTTTCAGAATAAAATTAAAAAAGGACCTAAGGATCATATTTTGAATGTTTCGTTTCAGGATATAAATGAGTTGAAACTATTACAATTCTGAAATCAAGGTTAAGCTGGTATTGTAAGTCAATTGTATAAGCATTTTGCATGTTTAGGCACAAACTCTGTGCTCTGGACGTCGATGAAAGGGATCGTTAATTAATGGCATCTTTTAAAATCAATTTCCTTGTTGCTCTTTTAGTTTGACATGTGTTAAGTAAATAAATTAATTAAATTTTGTTTATAATTGTTTTCAACAGATTTGTTTGTTTGCAAGTAATAAATGTTTATTTGTATTTTCTTAGAAGCAAAACAATAACATTTCGTTCAGAAAAAAATATAGAAATAAAAATGTTTCTCTACATGTAAAATGAGCGCATCTAAAGTGTTGATACCCTTAAAGAAAATTATTAGTTTATGTCTTAGTTTTGCGGAAATTACCTAATATTTTGTTGAGTACCCTTTAAGCCTTTTAACTTCTTTAAGCCGGTCTGGCATGAACTAGCTATTTCTTACCATTCCGCTAAAAACAAGGCTAACTGACAATGATTTCAAAGACGTTCTGTTGGGTTAAGGTCGGGGCTTTGTGGTGGTGTTACTAGCAAGCGAGGGACTGTATGTATCATCCTCACCATTTATGCGACACGCTTGGTATCATGGTCTTTTTGGAAGTACACATTTTTTGCGATAACCATTTTTCGTGTATTTGAAGCAAATTTTCCTGCTAAATTTTTTATTATGCTTCTTTTGTCATTATTTTAATGACTATGACTAAACTACCGATCCCAAAAGTGGACATTTATCCCCAAATCATAAAACCACCATCTCCGTGCTTTACTTTTTTCCTTGTGTTTTTGGATTCAACGCTTCATTTGGTTACCTTCATGCTTTCGAAGGCCTACTCGATCCATAAATGTTAAATTTTGACTCTTCTGAAAAAATCCTAGAAGCTAAATCCTTTGTTTTTGTATTCGTCAGCAAAATCTTCTCTTTTTTTTATTTGCTTCACTGACGTAATGTTTCCTTCTAGCTGTATAGGATTCATACTCAGTTCGTTGTGTCTATTTACATCCTATGTACTTTTGCTGACATTCTCGACAATCCCGCCAAATTTTAGCATTGCAACGTGATATTTGTGAAAGGTACAGCGTTGTGTTTACATTGATATTTTTCTTCTCAATATTTTTGGATGCAAAAACTGAGCAACGAATTTGGAAAGTATGTCTTTTGCAATGCCCACGTGCTATTTTTCTCTGTAAGAAATTCAAGTCTTTTATGTAGATGGACTGCCAGAACGGTCGATGACTGCTGAAACGGACATGCCAATCGCACAGCATTATTTGTTTTAAAATCGGTTAAAAGATAGCGTCACACAAATAGGTATTTTAAAATTGAAATTGTTCAACGTAGATAATTTTTTTTAAATTCAGAAATTCATGTAAATTAATTACCGTTCGCCGTGTAGTTCAGATCTTTTTTCTCTGTTGTAGTCCAAATGTGTCCAGTCACACCCATATTTTTTTTTTAAATATGGTCAATTCTCTGTTGTACCAAATGGACTTAAAAATCACAAATTTAGTTTATTGTGTTTGTTGCTATTACCAGTATTTTAAATTAAATTTTGCAAAAGGTTTATGTAAAGTTATATTTTCACAAATAAAAACAGTCAAAATAATCATTAATCCTTTTCTATTACTTCGTATGAAAAGTTAATACAATAATTGAATTACATGTACGTATTTTCCATCTAATCTAATAATCCAATGTATTCATGAATTGTTATTTCCATTTTTTCGGAACATACTCTCCTGATAAAAGCATTCATGGTGAAGCGAAAAATTTGCCCAGACCGTGGTGAAAGGATCAAATGTCAATATTTGTTTTAAGAAGGAGCAAAAATGTAAGTGAACAAAATTTATATTGTTTAATTCAATAACACTAATCCGTTTGTATTTTATAGAGCAATAATAAAGGGGAAAAACAAGAAATGAAGCTTAGGGTATCGGGACCCACATCCATTTGTACCCCCCAAGATGCGAGTAAGCCAGGTAAGTTTATTATGTTTATTATGCATAGTAAGAATATTGTTTAGAAAACCCGTGAAAATCACCGCCCAGCGTTTTACGGGACATTGAGATACTGTGCATGCATGCATTATGATTACACCAAGAAGGCTGTTTGCTACAGATAAGGTTTGTTCTTTTTATTTATATTTTCCACTAATATGTATGCACTCATCGACCTATCGGTTCTTTATTTTTAATAGAAATTCTTCGATTATGAAGGAAGAGGAACCAGGCAAATCACTTAATTGAATATGACAAATCAGAGATGAATAAAAAGTTGATAACGAATGGTTTGCAATACATTTACACTTAAGCGATGAAGAGCTCTAAATCGAAGACGAAATTTACCCCAATATGTCTCGTGAAGAAAAGAAAAAATCAACCCCGATTAATCAGTGCAATTTGGGAGTATGTAAACAACAATCAACCTATCACTGTCCTACAATCATCTAGAATAGTGTGTGTTTACATGCAATGAAGTTTTGTGAACCACTGCTTGTTGAACAGCTGCTTGGAAGCACCGATCCTGAACCTAAAACACCACCACCATAGGAATAGGCTAAAAATCGGCTAAACACATGCATACATATGTATATTGCATCTAATACCCCTTGTTCCAGAAAAAAAATAAAAAAATCTTTTTTATGTAAATGAGATAATCTTTTTAATTAAAATCTTATTTTATTTTTCACTTTTCAGAATGCAGAATGGGTGCAATAGGCCTACAGGGGAAACTGACTTTTTGCAGTTACGTAAGAAGGTAGTCGATTGACATTTGGTGATGCATTTATGAAAGCTAGTTTCATGTGTTAAGTGTACCAATAATTCAATTTAGTTGTCTATCTCGGTCGGTTGGCAATCGGAAAATTTAAAAAAGTGATTTAAGTTGTGTTGAAGTATAATACAATCTATAAACTAAATATGGAAAAAAGCCGTCGTCGCACTTGTGAAAATTGCCCCAATAAATTTTGTTATGTCCGCTTTCATACGTCGCAAGTGTGTAATGCGCATGTTCTGGTTATTTTCTTTTGAATTGTCATTCAGTGATGCGAGCAACTCTACATGAAGACTTTCCCCTTCTTTGAGTTTGCATGTTATTTGACAGTTCTCTTTCATTTCATCTTTGGCGCTCAGTCTTTCATAATTGAAAATGAGCCCCCTTGTTAATTCTTTGGTCCATTTCAGTTCATCCGCCATACTGAAATGTTGTGCTCGTAACACAGCGAAAGAAGTAATGAAGCAAATTCGAAAAAGAAAGAAGAAGGAGAAAAAGAAATGTCAAAAACTTGCAATGAAATTGCTACCCACAGGCAGTGGGAATTTGGTTAATTGGGTATTTTTTGTTTCATTATCCTTCCCTTTTGCACTCACTTGAATCTTTCGAAACATGCGACGTATGAAAGCGGACTATGTGTGTGGCCAATATATTGTAAAGATCCAAGGAGTGGCTGTAACTGAAAAAACAGTAAAGCAGACTTATCAGCTTTATTTTAATCGTTCTATAAAACAAGATTCTATTCTTTCTTTATTCTATTCTTTATAGATTCCGTAATTGTTTTGTATCTCGTGTTATGTTACACTTATCGAATGGTTAAATGGGTTAAAAAGAAGTCGATGCCGTTTGCTATTCTAATGATTTGGCGTGAACAAGTGAATCATTTTGATGACTGTTATTTTTGTTTAACTAAAGTCAAAGGATTTTCAAAAAAAAAAAAAAAAAAAAAATACCCTAAAGTAGCTTCTGAGTCCATGACAATACCTCATAGTGAAGAATTGCCTACGCCAAGAACTTAAGAACCATTTGATGAGGATGACAGTGAAGAAAACTGTGCGCCAGAGAGGGAAATATCCGAATATGTACCTCCTAGAAGCTTATTGAAAGAACTACATATGATTCAGCAGCAAGAGTTGAATGATTTGTTCCGTGACTTAAATTTTTCCATCAGACAGTCTGAAATTCTCGTTTCTAGACTACAAGAATGGAATCTGTTATCACCAGAAACTAAGATAACTTTTCCAAGGAAAAGAAACAAACATTTAGCTACCTTCTTCACACAGAATGAATCCATATGCTACTGTAACGACATTAACGGATTGATAAATGAATTACGGATCACTTACAGAATAAATGAATGGTGTCTCTTAATTACTCTAAATTAGATTACATTAAATGAGTTTAAAAGCAGTTCTTCTAAATAATGATAGCGAATATTCAATCACTACTGTAGTATATTCAATCGCTACAGAGGAACACAACTTGGCACAAAATGTTCTTCTTTCACCTTTAACACATAAAGCTGGATTTAATGAAGGATTTCGTAAGAGCTATGGACAAAACTGGTGAAGGTTTTTTACATTTAAAATCTGTATTCCCTAAATTAAGTGATGCCACGAAAATTTATGAACGATGTCAATTTTGACCTTAACCCAAATACAAAGGAACTAGCAGCTTGGACATCATTGAAAGCTGTAATAAACCGGTTTTCAGGAAATCACCGAGCCGTAAATTCTGAAACTTTTGCATTCACCTTTTGATTTTTTTTCCAAAAAAAGCTTGGAGCGGTGAGTGACGAACAAGGAAACTGCTTTCACCAGGACATATGTAAAGAAGATCGAGGTCAGTGGCATGCAGCCATGTTAGGGGATTACTGTTGGTCTTTAACGCGAGAAGATTGAACAAGTCACAAACGTAAAAGCTGAATCATAGTATACAAGTTTTAAAATAAATAAAAATACAAGTATTTGTGTTTTAGAATGAATTAAATGAATTTACCTTTTTGCATTTTTAAGTTTCAATGCCAATACAGGTGTTGTCACTTCTAATTTTGTATGTACAGTGGATTCCACTTATTTGGGAGATCGCTTTATCGGGACAGCCGCTTAATTAGGATAAATAAACAAGAACGGAAACAAAAAAGAGATGATTTTGTTCGTTTATTGTGGACAGCAGCCGTTTATTCGGGACATATTCATCGCACACATCTTACACACATTTTGATAAAAATATCGCCACATTGCCAGCAAAAGCCACACCATCGTGTGATGACTATGAAGACGGGAAAACAAATTGAGCCAATGCTTTTCAAGTAACGGTACTATCTCGTGGTGTTGCGCTCCGTTTTACCTTTGCATAGGGGTGGGTAAAACGGTTTCTTGTTGTTTCAATTTGTTATTCGCTTTGATGTTTCTAGTTTTGTTGTTCTACGCTACGACGTGGCGTGCTTTTGGTTTCGTTTCAGAAAGTGCCGAGATAAAATTGGTCGCGTATCCGTGCATTTGGTTAAAATGTCCAGAATAGATTTAACATTAGCTGATAAAATAGCTTTGCTTGATAAATTAAAAAGCCAAGCCCCGAACACTTCCTATCGTGATCTAGAAAGGATTACTGATGTTCCTAAGTCTACAATAGCACGTGTCAAAAGCCAAGAAGTTAAACTGCGTGAGGAATGGGAAAAGGGGAAGGAAATTCAAGAAAGCGGAAACGAGGAGGAAAATACCCAGATGTTGATAAGGCACTGAACCAATGGTTTTCTATTGTAACTGGAAGAGGAGTTTGTGTTAGTGGCCCAATTTTGAAAGCGAAGGCAGCTTGCGGCAAAGTTGGGTCATGCCAATTTCAATGCTACGGATGGTTGGCTATCGCGATGGAAAACCAGACACGAGATCAAGTTTAAGAAAGCACATGGGGAGAAAGCTAGTGCAGATTCTTCCAGCGCAGATCACTGGAAATTGTGTAAGCTTCCGGAACTACTACAGATGTAGAGTCCTAATGACATTTATAACGCCGATGAAACGGGGCTATTTTACCGTGCCACGCCAGATGGTTCTTTAAGCTATAAACAACATGAACTCACAGGTTCAAAAAAAGCAATGGATCGTGTCACTGTGTTATGCAGCTGTAATATGTCGGGAAGTGATAAACGGAAGCTCTTAGTTATTGAAAAAGCCTTTAAACCTAGGTGCTTTAAAGGTCTTAGAATGGACAGTCTACCAGTACTATATTACGCCAATAAGAACGCGTGGATGACAGCCAACATTTTTACTAAATGGCTTTCCGATTGGGATGCGGAGTTGCAACTTACTTCAAGGAGAATTTTTCTACTCATTGACAATTCGGCTGCACATCCTCCTTCAGTCAATTTATATTTATTAAATATTAAAATAGAATTTCTTCCACCAAACACCACATCTTTGATACAACCACTGGACATGGGAATCATAAAAAACTTAAAGACCTTTTATCGAGGAAGATTGGTGCAGTTCATCCTTGAAGCAATTGAAGAAAATCTCTTGACAACATCTACAAATGCTAGAGAAGTTAGCGCAAAGGTGAATACAGGCTATACAATTTGTTGCGGATAGTTGGAGACAAATAAGCTGCTCGACAATTCAAAACTGTTTTTCTCACTGCGGTTTCAAAAATTCAAATCAAGAAATCATACCAGTTCCAACTAATATTGAAAGCAACTATCCACTGGAGCGCGTTACAAACCATCAAGAGTTCTTATCCATTAATAACGATCTGCAATGCCACTGCGAATACGAGAATGTTTTGGATGACATTATTGAGGAAATTGCAAGAAAAAATAACGCAAAAGATCCTGGAAGTGATGTGGAGATTGATGAACCTGCTCCAGTTCCAGTTACCACTCGAGAGGCGAGGAAGTATTTACAAGAATTGCGGCGATATTTCATGCAGGACGGTAGTGAAGGCAGCCCATTATCAGCATTAGAGGTTTGTGATGATTTTATAACACCACAAAGACCTCAAAATATTCGCCAGGTGACAATCTACCAATATCTGGAACATAAGATATGAAATCAATTACTTTTGTATACATTTTTTTTATATTTTTTCAATAAAATATGAATTCTAAATGTAAATAAGCAGTAGTTTGTTTTCACTTTCTATTCCACTGCGTTCTTTTTTACATACGTAGCTATTTCAATCATTTTGCATTTTCTTTACTTGATCATCACATCGCTGTGTTGGGACAGCCGCTTAATTGGGACTAAACTATCTAGCCCGGTGTGTCCCAAATAAGCGGAATCCAGTATATTTTAATATTAATTCTCGTATTCATAACACGGAAACGGTGCGTGTTACAAGATAATCATTGCTATATCCTTAATTAGAATTCGCAATTGATAAAGGAATACCTTATTTTACCAATGTTATACAAACAAAATTGAAACTTGTCACGCAGCGTTATTTAAGGCTAGACATGCTAGAATGAGATAAGATGAGTTCTTCCGATAACTTCTCTTTGTATTGTCCATCTATATGCCATTTATGCCTGAAGGTGTTTGGGTAGCACTTTTAGTTAATTTGCCTGCTTTTCAATATACGAGTATTTTGTCTGTATTCACGTTCTAAAAACATTTTTCCATTTGAAAATTTAATAATTAATTAATCTTCTATTTAAATCTCACTTATTTTTGGCAAAACAAATTAAGCTGCCCCAACAAATTGCTTGGACTAAAATCGACAAAAAAAGGGGTAGTGAATTGTTTTCTCATTTCACTCTCTTCTGCGAAAAACTACGAAAAATATGTGTACGCAAACGGATTTTGGACCTTCGTAGATTTTCGTAGTTTTACACAGTTCGCGAACGGACCTAATGCTTTCATCAGGAGAGTATGTTCTGAAAAAATGTAAATTACAATTCATGACTAAATTTTTCTATCCAAAATATGTATAGATGGAAAATACATATACATACGTAATCAAATTATTATTTTACATTTTCATAACAAACATTGTTATTATTTTGACTGTTTTTATTTGTAGAAATATAACTTTACACAAGCCTTTTTTTGCAATATTGATTTTAAAATATTGGTAATAGCAACAAACAATAAACAAAGTGAACAAAATTTGTGGTTAATAAATCCACTTGATACAACAGAGAATTAACGAATTCTTTTAAAAAAAAAATATAATTGTGACTGGACACATTTAACTTACAATGGAAAAAAAATTCTAAATTACACGACATATAGTTATTAACTTACATAAATTTCTAAATTTCAAAAAATGATCTACTGTCAACAATTTCAATTTTAAAATACCACCTTACTTAAAAAGCTCCTAAATGGCCACTGTGCGGCCATTGACCGATTTTAATGCAAACAATGCATTACGATTGGCATGCCCGTTTCAGAAGTCACCGACAGTTCTGGTAGGTAGTCCATTTTTATGTATTATGCTGGTGTCGAGGAACTTGAGGAAAAAAAAAAAACAATCTTTCGGCCGAATGGCCTTCGTTTCCAACTCTAAGGCGCAAACAAGTAGAAGAACAGTAACAGAGAAGTTGTTCAAATGCGGGTACGCCCCAAACGGTTGCATTGGTAGGAACAATTTTAATGAAAATAGTTTGGATTGATGTACTAGTCAACTTTTCTGTGGATTAAGATTTAAATAATCCCTAACTTTTTAAGAATAACAAATACTCATTTGTTTTATTAATAATTTAATTTATTACATGGATTAACACGTAAAATAATTAAGTAAACACCAGTATTATTTCAATTTTGTTCAAATATTTACAATTCATTTTCATATAAATAATGATTCATTTACATACATACCATATGTTGTTGTTGGGAAGTTCAGAGCCACATTGAGTCGTGAATAAAATTTCAAGACGACGTTCGTGTGAATCAATTGACCACAAGAATCAAATTGGTTGCGACAGAACTAAAAACTTACATAGTTGTATTTATTTATCTGAAGTTTTTGACAACACTCACAATTTTTGGACTTCTGATGTAATTTCGTAAAATACTCGTACATAAGAATTTCAAATTGTTCAAATGTTTATCAATAATTTGGCCTCAAAAAAACAGAAAAATAATTAGTGAAAGCATTGCAAGCAAATACTTGTTTCATGCTTACAAATTAAAATATTCCGAACAAATGTACATATATACGTATGTTCTTATTAAAAAAAAGTACTACAGCTGTCACATTTAAAAGCAAATATCTATGTACATTCAATGTCATTTCATTAATGAAATACTTAATTTACACAGCCATTAGTTTGACTTTTCTCCAAATTTTGATGGAATCCAAAGTCTATACAGTCGTCTAAATTTGTTCTTACTTGTAGTTAGTGCAGTATACATTTGATCATAATTTGCATTTCTAAAGAGGTCGGGGATTGCACACTCTAATCCTGAACTTCCCAGTTATTACTTATTTTGATCTATTCATTTATTTTATATTTATTCATACATACATTAACATTTATCATAACACATAAATGGAGATATTTTACAATTACATATATTCTCGTATTGTTAAATTTGGCATTTTTTTTAAATGTAAATCAGTAATTTCATAAATGATAAGTATGATATTAGCATCCGTAACTGAAAGTAAAACAATCATTATTTTCATTATGTTTATTTTTACATATTTATGACAATTTTTCCAAGAAGTGTTTTCATAAACCCGAGGAACTTTTACTTTGCTTAGAACTTGAATTCAAATTTGTTGCATAAAAATATCTTGCTTTAAAAAAAAGCCTACGAAGGAAAAAATACTTATATCTAAACAGAAACCGTTATGTGTTTCTTTTCACAAATAGTGGTTTAAAGAAAGTGGTTAGTTTCGTTCATTTGAGCACACCAGTAGGATGAAAATAACTCTGTTATATGCAAGACATCCGATCGCGAGATGCCAGTATTCAAATTTTTTTTCGTACATTTATTTTTTTAAACTGTCAACATATGTTTTCTTACAATAAGTAAAAGGTTTGTAATCTGTATATATCGAGCTTTTCATTAAGGACTATACATCTTTGTTTTTTACTTCAATAACTCGATTCATTGGTAATTGATGCCGTCCTTTTGAAACCACATCTCACCAATGTTGAGTACACGCAATTGGAGTCAAAAATAACGTTCCAACATGTCAAGATAGCGGTTTCCATTTACTGAAACGTGGCTTCCAAAGTCACCAACGAAAAAATACGGCCCAAAGACGCATCCGGCATGGAACCCACACCAAACAGTCAATTTTTGTTAATGTAGTGGCGTCTCATGAAGCACATGTGGGTTTGTAGCCATCCAATACCGCATATTTTGCTCGTTGACGAAGGCATTTAGCCAGAAATGGGTTTCATCGCTGAACTTGTTGTAACAATTTCAGTTGTAACCATTGTAAATGTTGCTCTTTCAAATACTGAACCATGCCTAGATGGTATCTATTGACGAGCAAAATGGTAAAAACAGTTCACTAAAAAACAAACATTAAGGGTGTTCACATAAAAAAAAAAAAATAGTTTTTAATTTTTTTTTAAAGAATTTAACACTCAAGAGGGTATGACTGACTACTCTTAAAATGCCGGAGCACGTGTTAAGTTTTTCGGAAGATTGGATGGAGAGAGAAAGATATTTGGGCTCAGGGGTTATTTTGCTCCATATAGGTGGCATCCAACATTTAATGGGGAGACTAAATTTTTAGTGTAAATTGTTTTGATGTTGTATTTAGGCAACCATTCATCTCAGGAGATTTCAGTTGCCTGAAAAAATGTCTTTCGGTCACGGTTGATATTGGACCCCGAACCGTCCGAATGAGAAGTCAATACACTACCACTTGAGCCACGGCCACCCACATGTACGAGTACTTATGTTTAAATCAGTCCGTTAAATATTCGTAGAAATGAGGAGTGCTCCATCTGAAAAGTATCGGGGTGATTAAGAAATGATTTAAGTAAATTAATTAGTATTAATTCTATTTAAACTAACTTTGATTAGTCTTATTATAAATTTGAAGGTTTCGTACAATTGTGATTTTATTTGTATAGTAATCCCAAAGGAAAGAGGAGAGTAATGACTGTCAGTAGAATATTGAGGAAAATTGCTGTACGAAATTTTTGGAGCACTGCGATGAACATTCCGCGACAATTTTTAACTCAGGATGAAACTCGAGTTAATTACTATGATGCCGAAAACAATCAAACAATCAGTGCAAATGAATCTTACAGACCCTTTAAAGAATTTTAGACTTGTTTTCACGTGAACAGATCGTATTTTCTGTTTCTTTTTTAAAGACCTTAACACTCAAGAGGTTTGAGCTCAATAGTTATTTTGCGCCATGGGTGGCATCCAACATTTATTGGGAGATTAAATTATTATTGTAAAGTGACATTTTGTATTTTGGGCAACCATTCATCTCACGAGATTTTAGTTGCGAAAAGGGCGCGGTTAGAATTGATCGCCGAACCATGCTATGTATATACCCACATGTATGTATATACATATTATGTATAAGTGTATACATATGCGAATTAGAGTCTTACAACTAGTAAGTTGTGGTCGATATAGCCTCAACAATATTTATATCAGACTCAGCTTTTTATACTTTCATACCTTGGAAATCATGAGACACCTTAAAAAAGATCGGAAAACAAGTTGTTGAAATAAACTGAGACTCTAGTATGCAAACACAAACTCTAACAGATGTTAACCCAGACTCTTAAATGTAAACCTTCTAATTTTCCCTTTTTTTAATCTTTGCAACGGCAAACAACTATTTTATTAACAATAAAAGCTTATCCAATTAATCTTATTTTTCTACTAGCATCGCAACAGGTTATGCGCCTGGAAAAAATTGTTTAAAACATTATGAATCCACATATGTATATTGTATAATTGGTTTGTTTAATTTTCGTGAAGAAAATGTTAAATTCTACGAGTTTCAACATAGAGAAACTACAACACGTGGGCGTGTTCTTCCTTCAACATGAAGAGGTATGGAATACTGTCCAGGGGAATATCCTAAGGAAAGGAAGGAATAAACGTGGAAGGAATATGGAAAAATCGAAAATTATTTTGTTCAGTGATAAGATCAATTATATGCACGTAGACGATACCGAAACTGGTAAAGGAGTCTGGTACAAATTAAAAGCAGCCTTTCAGGATTCGGGTCTTACTCGTACAGTCGGACTTCTTAGGCAACTCATAACCACTCGTCTGGAGTCAAGTGATGGTATTGAGGAATATTTCAGCAAGATTGTCTCGACAGCACATAATCTAAAAGAAATTTATATACATATTACTAATGATTTAATCTTTACGCTACTGCTTGCGGGCTTGCCCGAACAATATGTGTAGAAAGTTCTGGAACTAAAATTTCATGCGATGCTATCAAGACCAAATGCAGCTCTAGCTGAATTTTAACTTTAAAATATATTTTGTGAATATTCGGTTGTCACAAGCACCAAAATTATTTAGCAAATGATTAATTATATGAATTCCAAAAAATTTGTTACACATTGTTTTACGTTTAAAAAAACACTGCGCATCGTGTAACATTTCAAAACATCATGATTCGTAACGCAACGGGATACGGCCGTGGCTCAAGTGGTAGTGGACTGGCTTCTAAATCGGAAGGTTCGGTGTTCGAATCCAGGCTTCGCCCGAGAGGCATTCATTTTTTCAGTTAACGAAACTCAAGTAAGATGAGTAATTGACTAGAAATCAAAAACAAGCCAACTTCCGCTAAGAATTTAGTCTCCCCATTAAATATTGGATACCATCCATGGAGCGAAATAACCACTGAGCGCAAACATCTCTCGTTCTCTCTCTATCCCATTTTCCAAAAAAACTTAACACATGCTCAGGCACTTTAAGTGTATTCATACCCACTTGAGTGTTAAGGTCTTAAAAAAAAAGAAAGAAAAAAACCGCATCGCATCATAAAAGCATCGCATGCTAGCGTGACAGATGCGAGGTACAATCACAATGCGCATTTAGTTTAAATTTTGGAAAGCAGTCATATTCAAAGGGATTTAGATGATTTAATTGCAACCGCTATGGTCACCGAGCAGCTGATTGCATAATAGAATGAAAAGAAAAAAAACCAAAACAGTATCAAGTAGGTTTATGTACTGGTTTCGTAGCGAGTACACTCAATGAAACTCAGTGGTTTAATGATTCTGGTGCAGGCATGCACTTAAGTTTGCGGGAAAATCTATTTCATGAAATTCGAGAGTCACCGGTTAAAGAAATTTTTGTGGCCAGCAAGTAAAAGTTAGTGTTGAAGGCTTGAGCGACGTCAGTGTTGATATTTTCTATCAAAACTATCTGAGCCGAGAATGGAACAGGAAACTCGATATGGTATTGAAAGATTTAAAGCTGACCCATTCAAAGGTAGATTCGCGTATATACATACTTCAGCTTCTCGGACAACAAAATGTTTTCCATATATGCTTATGTCGACGATTTGCTAATTTTCAGTAATAATCAATATTTAAAAGTAAAAATCAAGGCTAACTTGAAACTGAATTTTACTATGAAGGATTTAGGACAAGCTATAAATTGTGTTTGCCTAAGAATTACTCGAGGTAGAAAACAACAAAACAACAAAAACAGTATACAAAGGAAATAATAAACAGTTCAACATGAGTGACTGCAGCCCTGTTTCAACACAACCACAGATTGAGAAAAACACAAAAACTCGACTCGGCTATTGACTACGAAAAAATTCTGTACCAAGAAGCAATAGGGAATTTAATATATCAAGTTCCATGTACTCGACCGGATATAGGTTATGCAGTTAATTACTTAAGCAAATTTAACAACAACTTCGATTCCTCGCTCTGGAAAGATGTCAAGCGGGTGCTTCGTTACTTGAGGCAAAAATTAAGTTTTCGAAAGAAACAGAGTGCAACTTCGTTGGATTCTGTGATGCAAATTATGCAGGAGATTTAGACGACAGAAGGTCATGTACACGATATGTCTTCACTCACCAAGGAGGAGGAGCTATCGGTTGGAATAGTAGGAGGTAAACATCTGTAGCGCTGCCAAAGACTAAGGGTGAAATGTGGCCATGTCAGCTGAATTTCAAGAGGCAGAGTGGCTACGACAATTGAAGGATGAACTGGTCAAACAAGGCCAGGAAAAACTAATGGCACTCGTATGTTGCGACAATAAAAGTGCCATTAGCTAGCAAAGGCGAACGCATATCACGCACGGTCGAAACTCATAGATGTGCGTCATCATTTTCTGCGTGACAAAGTTGTATTGGGATATTTTCAACTGGAATACGTTATATGGCTGCTCATATATTAATAAAAACTATTGCAAGTCAGAAGCATCACAAATGTTCAAAGATGACGGATCTTAGGTCTAATTTTAATGGAGGTGTTGAAATAAAATAATAATGTAATATGTAAATGTAAACCTTCTCTTTTTCCCTTTCTTCTCTCTGTTTTTAATTCTCGCAACCGCAAACAACTATTTTATTAACAATAAAAGCTTATCCAACTAACCTTGTTTTTCTACTGGGATCGCAAAATAAGAAAACAAGTGCACATGTTATTTTACACAGATTAAGAAAAGAGTGTTCATCAACAAAGATTTTAAACTTAATCGAAGGCATTCTGATGACATATCCCTTTAATGAAATAAATTATGATTGAAATTTGACTGAAATTATTTGTACAAGGAGATTTCCTTAATTGGTTTGTTGCTTAGTACAAAAGTTTTCCCAAAAATGTTGTAATGTTATTGCCGCAGAGATCGCCTCTAGCCAGATGTTTTGAAAGGGCAATTTAGAGGACACAAACATTCAATTTCCTTCAATTAGATTGTCATACGGCAGGCATTAACAAAAATAAGAAAATGTTTGATTTACTAAAAACACAACAATTATTATATTATTATTATTATAGTCATCTTATGGATTCCGGAAATTTGTACGTATGGATACGGAGTTAGACTATGCGTTTGCATCAATAACAAGGCAAGAAAATACTCAAGTGATAGAAGGTACAAATTATTAATTACAATATAATGACTACTCACTCGCAAATTGGGTACTCCGTGAACTGAACGCACCAGGAAAACATTATGCGGCTTAGAAATCTGTGCATCGCTGATGTTAACGAACCAAAATGAACCGTTTTTGCACCGTGAAAGGTAGATTTTTTATCACAACGGTAAAAGATCTGTGTAGTGGTTGGATGCAGAAGAAAAACCGAAACACACCGCCAAACTAGGTCTTCATCCAGAACAGATTATGGTGACAATCTGATGGACATCGAAAGGGCCAATTCACTGTCCCTTTCTTTAACCAGGGGATGTAGATATCAAATATCAAATATTGCGCATGCAAAGTTGGCTGAAAAGCAACCTGCGTCGGCAAATAGGCATGGTCCGATCCTATTACATGAATGCTAGACCCCGTACATCAAGCGTAACGGGGAAAAAACTGTTACAGTCGGGATTTGAAATTTTTCCGCATCCATCGCACTTTCCGGATGTTTTTCCAACCTTCTTAGCAGATTGGACTCATTTTGACGGCAGAGCAGAGTTAATAAAAGCCCTTGTAGACTTTAAAGCGTCCAAAAAGCAAGCCTTCTATAAAAAAGGAATAATGGATATTGAGTTATGTTGGAAAATATTAAAGATGCTAATTGTTCATATTTTGACTAAAAAATTATAAAAAAACAATATTGGCTTTTAAATTTTTACTTCAAAATCGGACATTTCATGTGGTATAACCTAATAAAAAAGAAGAAAATATTGCAGGCATCTGTGGGCCACTGACTACATGCGATATTGAAGCCAAAGCAAACCTGCAAAGTGAAACTTTTAAACCAACAATATTGTATCCAAACAATCTTCCCCTCAACCCTATAAAATATGTGGATGTGATTACTTTGGGAAAAAAAAGTATGTTCTTCCGACTGATATGCCCTTCTAAATATAATACAATAATTTAGCGTCTCAGCAGTGTATTCAAGAAACTGAAAATTCGGATTACGAGGGTCAAAATGAAGCTCCCCATTAATTTTCTCAAAAACGGTGCAAAACAAAACAAGTCCAAAAACAAAAATATATTCTTTTTTTTACTTAAAAACTATGATTTTTGAAATTTTTTAAAACTAAAAAGATGTGTTTTTATGTTTTCTTTCCAAAATAAATTCATAATTTGCAAATACTTGGTCTACCTATTTTTAAGGTAGGTTTTTTCAGTTTTCTCAACATTTAAAAAAGTGGAGTCATCTGGTTATTGCACTAAGTACATCAATTCAGGTGCGATTTCAGTAGCGCACATTTCAATTATCATACACAATAGGCAGTTTTTAGAGTCCATATAGACTGGTATATCGGGTTCACGTTAACAAATTCTCTATAGATAGATAGATATTTATTTCGTTTATTAAATTAGATTCAGACTTGGTATCGTACATTTTACAGAGTATAGTTTTATTTTTCCTCTAGAATAGCATAAGTTGATTAATCTAAGATAAATAATAAAGTCGAGTATTCTATCGTTACAGTTCCACTTTAGTGCTTATTTTCATGTAAAAAAAAAAGCAAAGTTTCGGCAGAAGGAAGACCACAGGAGACTAACGGCGGAATTAAACTTGGAAGAAACTGCTGGTCTTGTCATACGAATAGTAGTATGAAAATTTCAAAACAATTGATGTTTAATCAAAAGAATTTGTACACCAACTGTTTTTTTACGAAATTAAAGCCTGTTCACTACCTTTCAAATATATTAATATGTTCATTATGAACCTATTTTACGGGATGCAGAAAGCTGAGATAGACCCAATATACATACTCACAATAGTGATTCTTAGTGGAGATCTACAACAACCGTGCATGCCCCTAACCTAACAATAAAGCATAAGTAAACAATATTACTATAGTGCCAAACTTAATATCAACTACTCGTGTAATTCCCGTAATATTTAGAAAAATTTACGTAAGCTCGAATTTATTAAATAATTACTTTACTACCTACATCTGCACCAGACACGACTTTTACTTTTGACGAATTTGAGAGTGGTTGCAGCTCTCCAGCATATCTTGCTATAGGATTGGATGTAATATCTTTGAAATTCAACAGATTAATACTGCCATTTGTGATTGAGACGCTTACGCATATTTATAATTGCTACCTACTTAGATCTGGCTTTTCCACTCTTAGGAAACCCGCGAAAATAACTCCAATTGCAAACCCTACGGAATGCTCTGACTTTCGTCCAAATATCATTCTTTTGGGCTTATCCAAGTTTTTAGAAATCATTGTTAAGAGTCAGCTGCAAGTACTTGTACATCTTGACACCCAACATTTAATAAGCCCACATCAATGAGCCTTACTAACAACGAATCGTTAGTTGCTACTTAAAAAAGGTGTCGGCTTAAATATTAATACAGACTTAAGTCTAAAGTGTACCAATAATGATTTAATAGTCAGCTTCTACTTAAACTTCACTCTTTCAAAGAAACTACTACATTTTCATTGGATTTACTACATAACATTGGTTTGACGTTTGGATTAATTTAAAATGATTTAGATTTCCGATGATGAAATGTATAATACTCGTATATGGATAAATAATTAATTGCGGAATCAGTTCTTTCGCGAAGGGTAAAATTAGCTGGCAAGTTTTTCAAATCTTTTGCCCAATTGATACAGAGCGGACGTTATTTTACATATAGTACTTACATACATCATAAATTTATACATCAGAAAACGCTGATACTCCTGGCACTCGAAAGTCGAAATCAGCTGAGATTGTTTTCTTCGTTTGTGCATCTAACAAGGTGATGCCAATGTACTGAAGTTAATACTCTTTGCTGGCTCCGCTTTTCCTTCCTAAATGGAAATTGGATTCCATAAGAGTTTTTTTTGAAACTCAAATTCAAATTCGAGTTATAGTATCAAGATATGATAGAGAAGGGTAGCAACGTACAGGTAGGTCAAAAACAAAAATGTTTTTATGTCATCCAACAGACCTAAGAAAATATAGAAACAGATGCGAATACTTATACGATTTTGAAAAAAACTTTTTAACGCTGATAATGATGAAGTGATATGTAACCCACAACATGCGAATTGTTTTATAGAGTTATACTATACTATGTATACTCGTACATATAAACATTCTTTTAATTTGTCGGTGAGTCTACAAAATTTTAAATATTTCGATACGAATTATTCGTTTTTTAATGTTTAAATAACGAAATTTTTACGAAAAAATCGTACTTTCATTTTTAAACTTTCCATTGACTATTCAATTTTAGTTTTTTATACATTTTCGAGGTTTAGCTACGAATTATACTTATTATTAACATTTTTTCATTTTCCTGTATTCAAAAATAAGAACGGAGAGTGTACGCAAATTAAACGCTATTCTTTGCATCTTAGTTTAATGCTTCAATACAACACGTTTTAACCAGTTTTTACTGCAATATATTTCAATACATTATAATGGAGATAGAGAAATTTCAAATTCATGAAAGTTAAATAACACTTGTATAATTTCAACTAAATTCAATTAGGAGATTACGCATAATTTTAGTATTTTAGATACCAAATCAAATCTTTTCAGTATTTTTCTTAGTATTAAATAAGTGCATTGGCATCACTCTGTTCTTTAATGTCATATTTAAAAACTTAGACATGACTTTCTCTACTTTAAAATTTACCTCCAAAATAACACTAAAGCCGACTATTAAATTCGTTATTGGTACAACAATATTGGAAAATGTGGAGGTTATACTTAAGCTGTATACTTAATTTGGTTGTTAGTAAGGCCCAATCTGCATATCGAGCAGGGCATAACTGTACTACTACATTCATAAAAATAGTTGCCCGTTGAGCTTTGATGAGATTAAAACAACCCTGCTTTGTCTTTTGGACTTCTCCAAAGCTTTTGATTAGCTGAATCACAGCAATTTTTGTAGGAAACTTTATTCTAAGTTTTGATTAGATAAGAGACCCGTTGAACTGATTTGGAACTACCTCAACGAAGGATTTTAACATGTTTCCTTAAACAGAGATGTTTCTTTCATGCTGGGACTTTGTAATTTTTAATTTAATTTTGGTGGGGACGAATGCCCCCATTTATTCGGCTTAGTACAAGCTATAACTTAAAAATTAAACTTAAAACTAAGGTTGGTTGGAGTGGTGAAGGAGAACGGATTTGAGGTAGGAAGTGGTGCGGTGGAAGTCAAAAACGGTAGGGTTTGAGTTGATTTTACGTAACATACGGGAGATAGAAGAGTCGAGGGGTACGTAGATTACGAGGGTTAGTGTTGCGGAGCAACTCACGAAATCTAAAACCGCCATCAATGTAATGTGGAAAAACTGTTTCAGCAACCCACAGATTACGCACAGCAGTAAATTCAAAGTATTTGAAGCTGCATCGGAGGCAGTAATGCTCTACGCGGCATAAGTATGGGGTAATAAGCCTTATGAGGAAGTTGAAAAACTACAACGTTTTTTCATTAAGAAATCCTTCCACCTCCCTGTAAAGACTCCGAACTATATGCTTATGCTGGAAACAGGCCTATCTCCGCTATTCCTTAAAACGCTGAAATTGCAGGTAAACTACATACTAAGGGTTATCCTGTCAGATAACCGACTTCCAAAGATAGTGGCCTTACACGCGATTCGGAATAAAATAGCATGGTTCGAAGAATGGCTAGAGTTAGCTGGCGGGTGTGGTGTAGAGGTGAATGCGGAAACCATGAACTAGGAAAACTCACTATACCAGCTGATAACGAGAGTTGATGAACAGGCCAAAATGAAGTTTGTAGAAGAAGCGACGGGATCGCTACATTGTAGTACGTATAGCTGACTAAATTACAATCTTGAAGATAAAAACTACTTCAAAGATATCCATACCATTCCCGAAATATCAACATGGGGAGAGGAAATGGTTTTGAAAAATTTGGTATCGTCGGCGTAAAGGGAGATAGACGAGTGTTCGATGATCATATCGAGATCATTTATGGTTAAAATAAAAAGAAGGGGACCGAGATGGCTGCCTTGTGAAACTCCAGAGGTGGCCAAAAATGGAGCCGAGTAGGCTGACCTAAAACGAACACTGTAAAAACGGTTTTCGAGGTAATAGGATATCCATTTCAACATAGGATATGGGTTCAAAGCCGAGGGCAGACAATTTAAAGATGATTAATTGATGATAGATCGGTTGCACTACATCGACTTCATTGCCATTCTCTAGGGCAGAGAGGGCAAAGGATACGAATTCAACGAGATTTGTGGTGGTTGACCTACGCTTTAAGAACATGGCTTCCTAGGGGAAATAAGTGATTTGCATTGGAAACTTAGAGCTTCATACAAAATACTTTCGAAGAGTTTGGGTATATGGGAGAGTTTAGCGATGGGACGATAGTTGGTTATTTCATTCTTTGATCCTTTCTTGTGGATCGGGGTTATGAGGGAGGCTTTCCAAGCCTGAGGAAATTCTCCTTGTGAAAGGGATAGACGGAAGAGATTAGAAAGGGCAAAGGAAAGAGAGGAAGAACATTTTTTAAGAAATATGGCAGGGAGGCCATCTGGGCCGGCTGTGAATTCGTCATTGAGTTGGTGTAATTTTTATTCGATATAAGACGGGTCCAAAATATGAGAGAGAAGTGGGCCATTGGAGAAGTTCAGTAGGGGTGTGGGGGGGTGTAGTTATCGATTGTTGAGAGAGATAGGGGACAAAGTGAGACTGAGGAGTTAATTGGATCTGTAATTGCCTGCCCATATAATTGGATATGCCACTGACTTGTCATAGACTTGAGTCTGTTAAGCGATCTAAGAAGATCTCTGTAGCTGAGGAAGATTAAAGTCGCCGAAAATAAGGACATCATCAATAGAGTCTGACAGGTCAATTAAATGGTCGATGGCATCAATAACAAATTGGTAAGATTCGATAAATTGAGCTGGTAGGATGTAGCAACATATAATGTAAAGGGACTTGAGAGGGAGTGATATTTTTATTGCGACAAAGTCGGCGTTAGAGGATGAAGAAATTGTAATGGGAGAAGAGTTAATGCTGTTGTCGATCGCCAGTAGGACGCCTCGACAGGGGGAATCTTTATTTGTGCGGGTAGGATCGTCGTCGCGAAAAACATTAAAAGTAGGGGGGAACAATTCCTGGTTCTTTATGTCGGGAATCAAATTGGTTGCGGCCAAGGCGTAAATATCAAAGGGAAGAGTATGCGATTGACGTAGGACAGAATTGGTTTTAGAGCGAAGACCTCTTACATTCTGGTAGTAAAATGTAAGAGGGATGTTGTGGGTGGAGGTGTGAGGCAGGATGGTTAAAGGGCTGGCAAGGGAGGCACGTTATGGACGAAAAAATTTGTCGTGGTCGGCTCGGCTTCGCTGTAGGTATGAGACTCGTTTAGAGTGAACATAGTTGCCGAATGCAGCAAGGTCGTCTGCTACTTTCTGGGGGGACATGTTCAAAATCTCGTGGTACCTGACACAAAGTTTCCTGATACTGATAGGGTAGGTAGGGAGGCCTTTCTGCTGCATGCAAACCATGACGCTGGTTTTGGTTTTCCCTTCGTAGCAGACCGAGTCCGATTTGTCATGTAGATAGGCAAGAAAGAGACGAATGTTTTCATATATCTTTCTTTCTCTAAGCCTCTGTAGTGTCATTGGTTTGCTGTGTTAGTTTAACAGTGGAGGAAAAAAGGGGATCAAGAATAGGAGCAGTGGAGGGGGGAGATGGAGATACATGTTTGGATATGGAGTTGGACGAGTGATGAGATGTGGGGTTTATGGTATGGGAGTTAATGAAATTAGGGTACTTAGCTCCAGTTTTAAGGTCGAAGTTGGGAAATAAGTTCCTAGCTGGGTTTGGTGGCGTAGAAGGTTGAGAAGGGTGTTCCAAAAGCCTCAACCCTTGGACCTCTGCTCTTCGTTTTATAATACGATATACCTATGTGGGGATGGTGTCTAAATATAGAGGATGTTCAAAATATTAGGAACACTGCAAAAATTTAATTGAAAATATGAAAACAATGCCAGAACGAATTCGTGCGTTAAAAAAAGTCAAGAGAGGTGTGACAAGATATTAGACAAAATAAATATGATAAATTTTAAAATTATAAAGTTGAATTTTTTATTTCATGCTGCAAAATCAAAATCCACAACAATAAAAAAAAAATATATGAAAAAAATGCAGTGTTCTTATTTTTTGAACACCCTCTGTATTTGTCGACTTCGCGGTCACAAATCGGGTATTGTGTCATCAAATTTAATGAGGACTTGAAGGCAATACATCTCTGGGCAGAGTTGAATGGTCTTCTATTTAATCCCAAAAAGTCCCTTAGGCCAAACATCGAGATTGTTGACGAATACCTTGATATTTACTTATCTAGAGAGAAGATTCCTTTCTTTGAAACGGTAAAAACTCTTGGAATCATTTTAAATATCCGTCTTACAACTTGCGACCATATAAACCTAATTGTAAGAAATATTTATACGGCGTTGCGCATGCTGTGGACTGCTTGCTATACTCAAATAAACATTCGGGTAAAACTGGTAAAAGCTCAGCTTGTACCACAAATAACTTACTGTTGATTAGTCTACAGTCCTCTTGATTCGCTGTCATCTCGAAAATTATAACTTGCCTTCAAAGCTGTGATAAGATAAGATATGTTTTCCATTTACGAAAGTTCGACCATATTTTCACGTTCAGACGGACAATCTTAGCGTGTTCGTTCCAGCAATTCCTGGACAATCGTAGCTGGTCATTTCTTGCAAATTTAATAACCAATCAGAAACCCAATTACCTATACATATAGAGCTGCAATTTCCTAGGTCTCCCAGGACCGGTACTTCAATTCCTGCCTATCATAAATATTTAGAAAGTAGCCGTCTGTTCATTGTTCATGTTGTTAGGCTTTGAAATTTGTTACCATACGAAATCAGGTATACGGTAGGGTTCTTGGGTATGGTTGAACACAGCATTTTAAGAATCCTTGAGGCAAAGAGTATACAAATTTGTATAATTTTGCACATATTCTTATTATTTTTTATACATTATTTTATAAATATTATAATTATATTTATACTTATTGATATTTTTTGTTTTTAACTTTATAATTTTATACCCTTTATTTATCATGAAATATTACAAGTACATATAGTACAAACAGACCAGAAAGGGCTACTAAAAGTAAATATGACTTTTAACCAAGAGAAGAGATTGGGCGACCCGATTGACGTTTAACAAGACAATGGAGGGCAACAATATAATATAAGGTTGTGAGAAACCTTTTCAAGCGAAAACCATCCTCTTGTAAAAAGTGATACATGGATATGGTACCGGCTGACATGGAAACAAAAGAGTTAAAATGGATGTTTAAAAAGAGGAATTTAACCAATAGCGGTATCTCTTGCTGCAAGGCCAGTCTGTATGGGATAGAATTTGTACAGCGGATAAGATATAGATTTTGTAGGCAATGATGATGAGGGTTACCTAGAACATAACGTCATCCATCAGAAGGAATTTTTATAAAACATAGTTTAGTGTTCAAATATAATAAAGCGTAGTATAGACTAGAACAAACCACCCGATGTTGGAATGAAAATTAACCATCTCGTTAATACATCCACATTTTCATCACTTCCAACCAAAAATAGGCATGAAGAACTTAATGAACTGATGAAGCAATCAGACAACTTAAATATACATATGACTGCATTTGGACGGTGTTAAACACAATTAACAATAAGTATCGACACTAATGACACTCAAAGCCCACTTACATATGTAAATATGTTCTATTATGTATAAATCATTTCTACTTATTTTTCTCACTTCCTGTAAGTTAAATTTTTTTCCTACAATACACTTCTTGCGTATACCTATCTTAATTCACCCCTTCTATAGATGGAAACAGTGAGCTAAAGTATAAAGTAGAAAGAAAAGTTATTCTTGCTGTTGGTAATGTGTTTTACTCTGTTCTTGCTTTTGCTGTCCTTTTCTATTTGCAATTAGTTTTAACGAATAGCACTCTGAGTTTGCTCATATAAGACGAACAATTTTTTTTATCTTGTATTGTTTTGTTTAATAAAGGTTTTCGATACAATAAAATACTAAATAACTTAAATAACTAAATATTTATCATATCCTCAAGAGAACTTTTCAATTTCGAATAACGGATAAACATGACCATAACTGACAACGAATCTTAAAATGATGTACAATACATGAACTACAAAATAGTATTTACTACGAAGTATCCTGTTGTGCACGGTTTGCTGATTAAAGGGAAAACTCTTGTTTATTGTAACCCGTACCCCCCCCCCCCCCCCCCAAAGAAAAAATAAAAAAGTATGTTCTAAATATTCACAAGTATTTATTAATAAAACTGTCATGCAATACTGTTTAGTTTATATTTTTGAAAATATAAAAAAATTAACAAAAAAAAAAAATTAACAAAAAAAAAATAAACAAGAAATAAAAAATAATAAATAAGTAATCTCATTTCGTAATATTTTTTACGAATGGTAATTGACAGACTTTTTCATTGTCTTTACAAAATGTGCCTTTTGGGTGTTTGCTACTGCTTGCCGACATGATTCTAGGGATCTGAAAACTCTTTTTTATTTAGATTTTATCCCGAACTATGTCCTTAAAAATTATAATTACATAACATACATACATATATTTTCATTTATACCTAGGTTTTTAGGAGAGCAAACATGGATTCGGACAATTGTTTGGTGCTTGTACATATCAGTACATAAAAAAACAAAAACTGTGAGCAGTTTACCGTATACGTTACCGAGTAAGTAGATTTAATCATTACTATAGTCACTTTGGGATGATGACACATGACAGCTAATGTATTGAAATCAAACTTATTTGTTAGCAAATAGTTCTCAAAAAAAAATCCTGTGACAAATTCAAAGCAAATTATTGTATTACTTTGTCATTATTTTATAAAGAATATATATTTTCTTCAATTTGATTTGACAGCAATAAAGTATCAGTATCAATATATCAAATTAATAAAATATATGTTTGCATCTTCGTATTATTTGTTTTTTCTTTTTTTCAAAAACCTCAAATCCATTTGCACGTGAGCTTGATGGCTTTCGTGCGTTAATAGCATTCGATCACGGATAATCGAATCACGATATTCAAAGCTCGATAACGTGTACGGTAGTACGTACACCAAACGTGTATTTCATTGGCAGGCTGATTGAAGCAAATGAAACATTTATCTATTTTAAAAACACGTAACTATGTAATATGTTTATTATTGACTTTCCCAGGGTCCTTTCTTCAGTTTAGACATAAGCCTGTGAAATTAGTACAACAATGAGTTACAATATACATATACAGTTACAAGTAACACGTAACACGGAACATTGATATATCGCTTATATTAGTTTTGCATGTTTAGAAATAAAATGTTTGTTTCTTTGTTTTCTTAAACTTTAGACAAAATCATTTCTTGTCCAACCATTGAAAGAAGATGAACAAACGGAGCTTGGGCCGTTTGACTCGGGAATATGGAAAAAGAACACAAGTGACATTTGCAAAAGGATTTGAAAGAAGCAACTTAAAAATGTGCAATTTTCTCCTCTTCGTGAATTACGACCTAAAAATCTACTAAATCCAATTGAAGCCGTAAGCACATTGAAGACTTGAATATTAAAAAAAAATCCGGTTCATCGATTATTCATAAGGAAAATATAATAAATAAACCGTTTTGTTTAATTTTTTAACAGTTAAGCTGAGTAGTAAATTGGACCATACTCGTGCATATTTCCGACATTGTCTTGCTTTAGCGGAAACATAGTTTTTCCTTCGAAAAAGATCAAAAAGAAAAGAAGAAAATCAGTGCATTTACGGTTGGGCCTTTGTTCCTGTATTAGACCAGGGGCATATAAGAGCAATAATATACATATATATATATATATATATTTGTTTTTTTCAGATACATAAATCTATTTGCGATCGTTGTAGAGATCGAGGACCTATACATTTTTTCAGCTCCTTTATATAAGTAAATTGGGTAATTATTTTGTTTCGCGCTCACCAGGTTTTTTACTCATAAAAAATAAAAATTTAAAAATCAACTTTTTACTTTTGTTTTTTTTTTCAACTTGTTTGTTTTGACAGCGGATTTATGATAACAATCACAGAAATAAGAAAAAAAAATAATATTTCCAATAGTCGTATGGCTTTGAATTGCTCTAAAAAAAATACAAGTTTTCACGAATAATCGGCCCCTGCAACGAAAATCGGAAAAAAGGTTTTTTTTTTTTATTTAAAGCATTTAAAGAAATCTTGAATTTAGATAGTTTTGGATAATTTTTTATTATAAGCCCGCCGTAAAACACTAAAGAAAAAAAAATTAAGATTTATTCATTTTTCGATTTTTTATGGCCAAAAAACTAGATGACCGCGAAAATAAATACTTACCGTAAATTGTCCCAATCAAAATATATTATGCCAATAAAATTTGACAAAATATGGAACAAGTTGTTTTTGTATATTCATTTGTATGTTTTATATGGCTATTATCAATTTGCATTTGATTTTTTTTTTTTAAATCAGAGTATAAATAACTATGAAAGTTGACTTGTTTTTTGTCATCCAAATATAAATACTTACAAAAATTAATAAAAAAAAGAGTTCATTATTTAGTGGTATTGTATGTCTTAATTGTCTTATCGACGTCTACAAAAATTATAGTGTTTCTTTTTGATTATATGAAGACGGAGATATAAACATTAATTGTGTAAGAAAAATGTTAGAATTAAAAAAAAAAAATAAAGAAATATTTAGATTACCGCATCTTTTATGAAACACCGAAAATTATATATACATACATTTGCATATGGACTCAATCATTTAAACTCAAAATATACATACACACATATATATATATATATATATATAAATATATATAACTAAAGGTATAATATTTAAAATATTAAGACTAGAAAAATTCAGTTTTTGGCTAGCATTGAAATCATTGATAATTAATTTACTTCGATTTATGCTCAAGAATGATTTCATAAACCACTTCATGCATGGAAAAAATACCCTTTTTAATTATTTTTTTTAGCATATGTTAAGAAGTACGGATGCATATTTAATTCATGACATCTTTTGGAAATTAGACAGAAATTATACTATCGACATTAGATGATCCAGTATTTGATGATACTGTTAGTGTTGATGTTGCTGTTGTTACCGTACACGTTCTTGCTGATGTTCTCTTTCTAGCAGTTCTGCTAATAGAAGTGGCCGCTTCAGCAGCCTCTGATTGTCAGGATATCTGATTTAGTTTTTTTTTTTTTGCAGCATCTTTGAGTTGTTTAGGCATGGGATATTGTGATTTTATATCCCAACGTTTCATCCAGTTTCGAAGCGTTTTTCGTGGTACTTCATGTAAACGAGACGCTCTACAAGAAATTACCAAAGTAAATGTTAAATATTTTAAAATACATTAATAATATTAAAATATATAAGAAGTAATTATAACTTTCCTGCAATTGAATAATTTAACAGGCCCGGAGTTTAGGACAAATTGCTCTTATAACTACCATAAAACTAAAGAACAGGGAAGTTCAGGGTCAGGAGAGGCGATAATTGGGGGTGTTTTTGAAGATACTTCTGCTGTAATGGAAATCGAACACATGGGAAATTTTATTAGCTTCACGCAGCATTCGAGACAGTGGTTCGTTAAAACCATGTGCCTGCGCAGAACGAAACGTAGGAATCTACAGCTTCGATATGTACATAGAATATGGTTTTTATATTAAGGGGACCATACCTGGATGGCATTGTAGTGGCCTAACAAAACTTATGTACAGTGATTTTGTGACATAAGGGTCAGAAAACTCTTTGGACCATCGTTTAACAAAGACTAGCGCGGAGTTAGCTCTGTTAATTATGGAATCAATGTGGGTGCGGAAACTGAGTATTGCAGATAACGCCCAAGTCCTGCATTGAAGTGACCGAAGCTACAACTTGGGTTGATGTATAGTAAGTTCGGTCAGGAAGTATTGAACCCTTCCGGGAGTATGAGATGGCTTGACATTTCTTTGTGTTGAGCTCAAGGAAGATTGTGTGGCACCATGGACGAAAATTGACTGCGTAATAGCGTTATTCCAAGTAGGTTTTGAACCAAGGTTGGAAACTAAGTGCATTGAGTTTGAATTGAATTAACTTATGTGCGATTTTATCAAAGGCCTTGCTAAAGTCAGTGGTAATCACATCACTTCTTTCTCTTGCTCTTGGGCGCACAGTGTACTAGAAACAAACTCAATAAGGCTGGTAGCAGCTGATCTGCCTCTAATTCGGACCAAGGATAGATCTGCAATGAAAGAACATTGTATCATAAAGATCTTGGGAATGCAGAAAAACTTAGCAATGGGTCGGTAGTCGGCAATGTCCTGTTTGAGTCCATTTTTATGAATAGGGATTATAATGATTAAGAATTTGGTAGTTAATTGTAAAAAAAAAAACACAGGAAAATTACAAAAGTGTAAAAAATTGTTATTTGAGTTGATACTAGGTAGGGTGAAAAGTAACCTCCTTGATCGCCAGAATGCGCTGCTACTGCAAGAAAGGTTATGGTGCCTTGAAGTCCGTTCATATTTAGGCAAACATGCCAAATTTCAGTGCGATACTGTCTTTAGTTTTGTTTTGACAGCTGATTGTTGTTGATGTGTTTGGCATCATGTTGAGTATGGACAAAAACGATTTTCGTTCTCTCATAAAACATTATTTTTTGAGAGGCAAAACGGCGAAGGAAATAAAAGAAAAGTTGGATAAATATTATGGGGCTAATACTCCGTCAGACTACACTGTCAAATATTGGTTTCGAGAGTTTCGTGGTGGCCGCAACTCCACTACCGATCAAGTCCGCAGCGGTAGGCTCTCCGATGCGGTTACAGAGGACAATGTCAAAAAAATACATGAAATGGTGTTGGCTGACCGGAAAGTGAAGGTGCGCGAGCTAGCAGATACCACAAAGATTTGTACTGAGCGCACACGCCATATTTTGGGCAATATTCTGCATATGAAAAAGTTATCCTGCCGCTGGGTGCCGCGCATGCTCATTCCTGACCAAAAACACGAACGCGAGAGCACTTCGTAAGAGTGTTTGGACTTGCTGATGCGGAATCGGGCGGACTTTTGGCGTCGATTGGTAACTTTTGATGAAACTTGGATCCAATATTACACATCAGAGAACAGAATGAGTGCCCGGTAATGGACTGAACCCGGCACGAGTGCTCCGAAGCGGCCGATTGAGGCTCGACGGGTCGGAAAGGTTATGGCGTCGGTTTTCTGGGATTTTCATGGCATACTCTTCGTGAACTACCTCAAAAAAGGAAAAACCAACAACAACGAGTATTACTGCGCATTATTGGAGCGATTGAAGGCCGAAATCGCTGCAAAACGGCCTCACATGAAGCGAAAAAAATAAGAGCATCGCAACCACGGCTAAAATCAATGACTTACGGCTCCAATTGCTGTCGCATCCACCGTATTCACCCGACTTGGTTCCCTCGGAATATTATCTCTTCCCAAACCTCAAAAGATGGCTCATCAATAAAAAATTCAGCTTACGCGAGGAAATCATCGACTGAAAATTACTTTTCGGACGGGATCAAGAAGTTGGAAAATCGCTGGAATAAGTGTATCAAGCGAAAAGGGGACTATACTGAATAAAATAAAAAAAAAAACATTTATAAATTTTTTTTTCATTCCCAAAGAGGTTACTTTTCACCCCACCTAGTAAATCAATGCTTGCCATTTATTTTTTAAAGATTATTTTACGTAAATATTGACTACGACTACATTTTAAGTGGCCCATACGAAGACCCCAAATTTGAACCAATTTTTCGAGCATGTTGGCAGCTATGTCGCTAATAACACAAGGCTGCAATTGACCCTGATCGCACGATCTAGCCGGCCAATTCACCGGTCCAAAACGAGAAATAAATTACTCACCAAACTCATTTCTCAATTGGTCCATCGATTCATATGCTGTGTGGCATGTAGCACCGTATTGTTTGAACCACATGTCGACCTGGTTCAGCTCCTGCATTTTGCGCAAAAAAAGTTCGAAATCATTGAACGTCGTTTCCACCCTGGATGCTTCCGGAAGAAACTATAATTACCGACCTGGCATACTTTCCTAAAGCTACAACCAACAACGACATATACAAAACACTATTTTTCGAGATAGCCGAAAACTATAAGCGATTAGGATGGACCATTCTATTCACCGATGGCTCGAAAACAACTGACGGAACGTCTTTTGTTGTTACAGACGAAAATGGATCTCTTATCTCCAAAGGACTGCTGCCCTCATTTTCATCAATCTTCTCAGTCGAAGATTTCGCCATCCTTAAGGCAATTGAGATGACTCGTAACAAAAAAACCGTAATATTCACAGATAGCTTATCCTCAATTACCGCTATAAAGAACACGAACAACTCTTGTAACACCATCGAAACCATCCGTGACAAACTTATAGCGAAGAGGGGTAACGTTAAACTCGCTTGGATTCCAGGGCACGTTGGGATTAAAGGGAACGAATACACAGACGAAATTGCAAAATCGGCTTTAATGGAACCGCTCACCACTTTTTACACCTATAACAAAAAAGACCTGAAAAATCACATCACCTCAAATTGGAAATATAGGAAAAAAATTTGCTGGACTGAGTATCAACATCTATACAAAGAATTCAACCCGTCTGCCGAGAAAGTTTTCTTCCCAGGGAATGTATTTATAAAAATGTTGAAAATCTTTATAAGACTTAGAATGGGCCATCACCCATAAACACATTTTTACGAAGCAATCACCACCCCTCTGCCATATTTATGAAAAAAAAACCTATCCTAACAGTAAACCATCTCTTGGACTGCCAACAAGTAAATACAATCTGTCACCAAATCTTTAACCTAAACCTCAAAGGCCTTTTAAGTACGACAAACGAAGAAAATGTAAAAAATGTATATAAATTGATGATAGCCATTAAGTTAGTTAATAATATTTAGAACTTATCTAGCCGAAAGCCCTAGCAGCTAGTGCTTTATTTTGTAATTTTATTAATATTTAATTTACTTATGTATTAATAATTTATAATAATAATAATATTTGGTTAATTTATTTTTAAATTACAAACTTGACATACAACTGATTTTACTGAGTGTTCGCTGCAGACGCTATTCTTGCATTTACAACATATTTCTTTTGAAGCGCGGCCTATATCATGAGAACACCTGTGACATCGTTTCCTCTTTCTAGACGTGTCAGCTTTGTTGTCTTCAGAATTCTTTGCTGCAGATGGCACTACATATTTCACTAATGACATGATTTAGTGGCTCTGATAAATACCTAGTCTTGCGGCGTAAAATGTAAGGTGTAACTAATCCCATTGCAAGATCTCTGAGAAATTGTGGTCTTGCTTTTTGCTTTTTAGGTGCATTCCAATTTGGATATACATATATATGCACTATACCCGTAGCATCAGTGGGCCGCCTGTTTGACTTTCGTTTGACTGAAAATGCATTTCACATCTGATCCAAAGTACGAGTATCAACCGCCCCCTTAGTTGAGTTGTAAAATAAATTAACTTCTGGTTTGTTTTTGTTGTGGATGACCATTGTTTTAGTATGAAAAAACTGATTTTGTTTTTTTTTAGTTAACTCACTAATGATATTTTTTCCCTGAACCCTAATAATCTTCACTCCAGATCCCTGATTTTATTGGGAAGAAATTCTTTTGGAATACATGCCTTATTTTTTCTTCGGGTTCCAACACTGGTGAAACCCCTGCTAATAATTGATTTGCCACATGATATGATGTAAAAAAAATTATCATTTTCGGTTCGATCCAGAGTAACATAAGACTCGGAAATCATCAACACCACATTCTCCGCTTGATTACAATCTCTTTTATTCCCTTGCTTTCCAAGGTAAGGGAGATCAAACAAGGGATAAGATGTAGAGCTATCACATATCCACCAGATCTTCATTCCATATTTATCCGGCTTTGAAGCGATGTATTGTTTGAATTGCACTCTACCTCGGAAGGGGACCAGTTGCTCATCAGTTGTCAGGTTCATACCAGGCACATACATCTTCTTCCAATTTGTCATAACGGAGTTCTAGAGTTCCCTTATTAGTGCAAATTTTTCTCTCTGTCGTCTATTTGACCTAGTTGATGTGTCATCGAATCGTAAATGTTACGAAATTTTGGCGAACCTATTTTTTGACATTGTTGCCCTGAACATTGGATGGCCATGAACTTCATTCCAGAAGTCTTTAAAATCAAAAATGCCTTCCTTTTTTAGTGCCCACGTAAATAAGCAGTCCTATGAAACTTCTTATTTCAATGGCGTCAGCAAGCTTTCTGACCTTCCTTTTCTGCACCATGGCCATTCGTAAATTTGACAATAAGACCAATAACGGTACTATCAAAAAAAGCGAATGCATCACTTCCGTCGTCAATATGCTTTCCAAGCGGTAAAACAAATTTATCTAATTGGTCTCTAATAATGTTCTGACTGGCCGATTTTCCTTGACTGAACGGTTCAGAGTTAAATTTAGTTCCATCCTTCCCAAGATATTTTTCAGCTTCAATGTTTATCTATTTATTTATTTATTATTTATTTAAACATAATTTTTTTTTTTTTTTTTTTTTTTTATAATTTACGCGCGCCTAAGGGGTTAGATACCCTTTTACTGTTGCCAGGGCGCGGGCGGAAAGATAGAAGGAGGAGAAAGGAAAATTGTTTTTGTAGTGGTTTGAAACTCAGGTGTGTTTGGTTTCTATGTTTGCTCTCCAGGGGTGGGAGTCCGAAGAGGACGGAGATTTTCTTCACTCAGAGTGATTCGAGATATAATTCCCAGTATTTTTTTTCATTGCTTGAAACTCTTATAACAGCCAAATCTACGTGTTAGTGTTATGCCTTCACACGCAGAATTTTTTTGTCTGAGTTCCAATTACACAATGAAAAACAGATTTGCCATGGGCAGGATTCGAACCTGGACCCTCCGAGTGAGAAGCGTTTGCTACTACCACTACACCACCACAAAAAGAATGATTTCTTGTAGCAGCGTAAGGATTAAGAAAAATTCGAGAGAGTATTTAGATTCATATGTTATCAGAACTCTATTGATGTATATACGAGTAATTTTAAAGCTAATGTTCAGAGGGAGACTAGGATGATGAAAGGAATTTCAGGTGGGAGGTTCTAAGAGTGCGGTGATCTGCGATACTTCTTATTAGAGAATTCCACTGACGTGTGGTATAAACAAAGAAAGTGCGTTCGGATGCCGAGCAGGAGTATCTTGGTTGGATAATCACATGCGATCGCTGCGAAACTGGAAAGTCCAATTTTCTATAGAGATAGTCTGGTTGGCCAGTTCGCATAGCTTGGTGGATGCAACACAAAGCTTTTTAATTTCAAAAACTTAACAAAGGAAAAGATTTTTATTGAGTGTTGTGATACGTGGTCATAACGTCGAAGATTGCAAATGTATCTGGTAATGTTGTTAAATATAACATTTAAAATTCTTAACGAGTTACAGTCGGTGTTAGACTAAACTTCGCAGCAGTACAGCAGAGTAGGTAGAAGAAGAGCATTAGCCAGTAAAGTTTTGATTTTGATAGGGACGAAGTGTTTTGAGGCCCATAAAACGCGAATGGCAGCATAAACTTTACCAATGGTAGTGTTTATGTAGTCGGACCAGGTAAGCGTGTCATTAAAGATGATCGGCGACCATGAGGACGGTGGAGTGTCTAACGGCCTGGGGGATCGTAAATGTAAAGTACGAAAAAAAGAGGGCCTAAAATTGATCCCCGGGGTACACCACTGCACCTGACGTCTTATCTCCAACAACCACACATAGATGTGTCCCTGTAAGGTATAATTGAAAAAGCTTGGTTGCGGTTGAAAAGAAGCGAAACAAGCTTTTTAGTTTAGGACAGAGGATCACATGATTGACTGAGTCAAAAGCCTTGGAGAAGTCGAGAAGAGTAACCAAACTTACTTCTTTCCTATCCATTGCTATGCGTATCTCATCAATAATATTAAGAAGTTCGGTCTTACAGCTCCGATTAGCTCTGAACCCAGAATGATCACCATTAAGGATATTATTGACATCGAGAAACCTTTGTATCTGTCTTGAGATCGCTTTTTCAAAAACCTTTGACAAAAAGGGTAGGATAGAAATTGGCCTAAAATTTACTGAACCGCTGCCGCTGGAATAATCTTGGTTTTTTCCAATCAACTGGGAACTCAGAGGTTGTTAAGATAGAGTTGTATAGATAAAGGTAACGAACCTGGGATCTATATACATATATTGTCCATACCCATGGCATTTGATTTTACTGACAGTAATGCTGCAACAACATCAGTATCATCAAGCAAGGTAGGGCTAAAGGTTCTATCAGCTTCTTCGGGTGGGTCAGGAAACAAATCAGCAGGTACATTTAAACTGGTTTTGTTTAGATCCAGAAATTTTGCATTCAATAGATTGCAATCAATGTTGTTGGGACCTTGCGGTTTTGTTTAATGATACCTAAATTTCTTAAGGTCTTCCAACATTTTTCCCAGAACCCGTAGGGTTGAGGTGGTTTGCGTAGTAATTTTGTTTATCCAATCTAATTTTATACACAATTTTATTCCGAAGGGTAGAGTAGATTGCATGCAGCTCAGGAATTCTACACCGCTTCCATTTCGATTTTTAATATATTAACAAATGTTAATATATAAAAGATAACTTAAATACCATTCTTACGTTCTATGGCTTCCGCTTACAAAATGGAAATGAAAGACTTTTCTTTCTTTAAGACATACATATGTAGGTAATTTACCCGTTAAAATGGTGTTGTCAACTATTCGAATCGGTTAATAAGGAAATCCAACCGGTCAGTTGCAGACTTCAGTTCTCATTATATAAGTTTTATATGATTTAAGATCTTGTTATACTACATGCAATTTTTCTATTCGTCTTGTAACTGTTTGATTTATGTACTAACCGGTTCTCTCTATTAACACTCCCCCTCATAAGTCGGCATCGGATTACCATCTCCTTCGTTTCGTCGTACATCGAGTACCCCTAACTTGGTGGCGGGCCGGGTATACACTCCTGTTTTGGTTTGAACCACTGCAGACCGCACTTGCCCATCTTTGCCTGTTGCAACCTGGATGACCCCGCCTTTGGACCATAATCCCCTTGAACTACTGGGATCTACCACGATAAAGATATCCCCTTCAGGTAAAGGTTTCACCGACTCAACCCATTTTGTTCTTCGACATAAGGTCGGTAGATATTCCCTAAGCCAACGTCCCCAAAATACATTGCCAAACTGTTCGCAAGCATGCCAATTCTTCTTTAGAATAACACCATCACAATTCAACTCACCGAAGACCTTGGCCCCATTCGATGCACCAAGCAAAAAATGATTTGGCGTGCCAAATGCCTCTTCTGTCTCTCCGTCCAGTGGAATATAAGTAAGTGGTCTGGAGTTTATGATATTCTCCACCTCTGTCATCATACTCAACAGCAACTCATCTCTAGGTTTCCGGCCGATACTAATCCTTGTCAGCGCCTGCCTGACCGATCGTATTAGCCGTTCCCAGCTGTCTCCCATGTGAGGCGAAGCCGGTGCTATGACTTTCCAACTTATGCCCTTTTGAATACAATCTTCGGTCACTTTATTTATTTCCATAGCTGATAAGGCCTCTCTTAATTCTTGACACTCAAGTGGGTATTATTACACTTAAAATGCCTGAACACGTGTTAAGTTTTTAGTGCCGTTATCACTCCACATCTTCCACGTCTCGAACAAAATCTCTTTACTGCCAGGATGCAAGAATCAGCTGACAAACTGTGCGCAATTTCCATGTGAATGGCTCTTACTGGCTCGCTTTTCCATGAGTCGTCCGAAAATTACTGATATCGGTCCAAAATAGTTCATCCGGGCTGCTGGTAACGCGGCCAGCAAGGATTGTCTGGGGTGCGGCATTTATAATCTTGCAACCCAGCCAATTTTTGGTGACCTTCTTTACAGTGTTAATCAGGCCGGAAATGTAAATGTACACTTGACGAATTTCATTCATCACAGTCTCAATAAACAGGTGGTGATGACGCTCATGAAAATGTTGAATTATAAGAGATGTGATGTAGTGTCTCTTTGGTAGGACGATAGGACGTTTGCAAGAAAACGGTGCATGGCTGCATGCATCGATGCGACCCTTTATACGAATAACTTCATTCTCATCCATATACGGACTTAATTTATATAAAGAGCTTGATTTACTTATTGGCGAATCTGGTGGTACGCGGGTCTTACTGAGTTTTAAAGAGTTCCATTCTTCGGAAAAGACTTCTCGTTGACAAGTTTTTAAAAGGTAATTATCAGCAATCTGAAGGTCCCTTACCATAATATTGAGTATACCTTTTGTTCGAGTTCTTTTGTGACGGTTTATATTTATAAAGGCGATAACAATTGCTACTGCTCTTCTTAACTTCGTCCATGAAGAAAATCGGGAGAAATCGACCAGTGGCTCTTGAGGCTGTTGTTGGTGTAGCAGCAATATCACTTCCTCATCGGTAATAAGCTTTAGGGGTTGTAATGGCCGTTCTTTCTCGGGTCTGCTGAGAAAGGTAGGGCCGAAAAACCATCGACTATCGGCTGTGAAGTCCGTGTTGCCGTCAGCCCTTGTCCTATCGTCCGCGACGTTTTCCGCGCTCGAGACCCATTTTCATTCATTGGGGTTAGATTCTTCCAAAATTTCTCCAACTCTAAATGCTACGTAAGGTCTTAATTTTTTCTTACAGTTTTTTATCCAGCATAATACAGTCTGGGAATCGGATCAGAACGTTTGATTGTTCGTTACAACCTAATGGTAATCTGAAATCAGCTTTGCCATTCTGACCCCTAGAAGTGCTGCCTCTAATTCCATTCTTGGAATGGGGCTTTAGCGGCTCCACTTTAGTCTTAGCACATATTAAGGCAATTTCAGTTCGAACTCCATCTGAGACAGGAAAATAGGCTGCAGCCGCGCACGTCCACAAACACGTGAAGCTCAACCTTATGATTGTTGTTAAACTGCAGCTGTTCCAAGTAAGGTCTCCTTATCCTTAACGTCTTCATATTCGGTAACCGATCTATACACTTGCGCCACCCTTCAAATTGCTCTGTACGTATCTCTTCATCCCATGTCACACCTGAGCGCCATATCTCATGCAGAAGTATTTTAAGGTAAACGAGAAAAGGTGCAATCAAACCCAACGGATCGAATATACTCATTAGGGTTTTAAGAACTAGCCTTTTTGTCGGAACTAACCCTTCTTCATTGAGTGTCCACTTGAGTATTCGAGCATTATAAAGGAAGGAGAAGCTGTCATCGGAAGGAGACCACCACACCCCTAGTACTTTCTCCGTACTTCCCAGGAGCTTGTTAGCTGAAAGTTCTCTGAAGTTGTCCACGTTAGAATCCTGTTGGATCGCTGCAAGAACATGCGCTGAGTTACTCATGAAATTTCTTATTTCAAAGCCGGTTTGCTGGTGCACGTACTTAACGGACTTTGTAACTTCGATGGCTTCCTTTTAGAGTCGAAGCTGTCGAGGTAGTCGTCGACGTAATGATTGTCAGTAATGGCCTTGGCTGCTCGAGGGTATTTGTTTGAAAACTCCATAGCGTTTGTATCTTTTACAAACTGCGCGCAATAAGGGGAGCATGTTGAGCCAAACGTCATAAATTGCATGAGATAATCTTCTATTTCTCCTGTCCTCTTGATTCACCAAAGAAAGCGCTGGGCATGCTGGTCTACCTCCCGTATCGTCACCTGGTGAAACATTTCTTTTATATCGCCACAAATGGCGAATCTTCTCTGACGGAATTGAAATAATACTACCGGAAGCGAAGGAAGATTGTCTGGGCCAGTTAACAGCATGGAGTTGAGTAATATTCCTTCGACTTTAGCGGCTGCATCCCAAACCATGACGTTCTGCGGTTTGTTTGGGTTGGTGACTGGAAAAACTGGTAGGTACCAAATAACCATGTCAGAATTACCATTTAATTCTTCCTTTGAGATTTTACGAGCATAACCTTTTGCTACGTAATCGTTGATCTGTTGATTCATATTTTCAGCGAGCACCTTATCTCTCTTCAATCGCTTTTCCAGACCTAGCAACCTCTGGTTGGATATGGGTCTACTGTCAGGCAACTTCATTTAAGTACCCCTCCACAACAATGGTACTGCAAAATGCCTTTCAACCCGTCGGCAATTCTTCTTCATGATTTGTTCAGCTTTCGCATCATCGTTACTCATAATTGTTTTGGCAGTTTTTGGACAAAAGTTTTTGGTATAAAACTGCTTTACCATTTCCTCGAGCATCGCATTCGACATCGCGCTACACTCACACTCATGGTAGTTGTGGTATTCTTTCGAAGAATCATACGTAAGTCCGCATCTCCCAAATACTGTCCAACCCAATCTGGTCTTAACTGCTATCGGCTGGTTAGTGTCCGCTTCCCGTGCCTTTTTAGGCTCGAGTTATCTAGGCCTATTAATATTTGCGGGCGTGCATCTTCGTAAGATTTGATTGGAAGAGCTCTGAGATGACTAAAACTCTTCTGCAACTCAAGCAAGTTAATTGTCTGATGAGGTAAATCAAGCGATTGAATAATACGTGCACGTAGGTTGTATTTCCATTCCACGCTGAGATGCCAAGCGTTATTTCTTTAGAAGATTTTTCAACGCGGTGCTCATTCGAAGTCCACTTTATGCACAACGGCTTTTCCTCGCTTTCAACTTTCAAATCCCGTGCAAGTTTTTCTTCTATTAGGGTTACATTTGATCCATCGTCGAGTAGGGCAAACGTATCCACCCTGCGATTACCATTATACACCGTCACAGGAAGGATCTTAAAAAGAAGCTTAGCGTTCTGCTGATGTAAAAGCACACTACTACATTGCAAATTATTAGTTTTGGCAACGTACTTGTGCAGCAGCTTGTGGTGCCGCTGGGCTAACCTCATACCCTCATAAGACAGTCACTGAAAGTTGTAATGTTGATTGCGCCGAAGTTTATTTTAAACATACCCCAGTTTAGCCGCGTTTGAGGTGGTAGCTTGTCTACTAACTCTTGTAGCAAACACGGGTTCTCTATATGAGCTCTTAACCCATTGTGCTCCATAGTGGCGGCAACGTCCTGCACTGAGAGAGCAAATGGAATAAGGGACCAGCTCTAGGTGCCAGCTCATTGCTGATCTTCGCAATCATTGAATTGACGATTGCATCCGGTCTGTCATAAAGCATCTTAAGTGTCGCAATCACATTAGAAACCCGATCGGTATACAGCAATCTTGCTCTAACAGCTTCAAGTGTCTTTCCTTTGAAACACCTTTGTAAACGCAGCAAGTTTTCGTAGTCACTGAAGCCACACGATCTAGTAGAGTTCTCGAAACTGTTGATAAATAGAGGCTTGGTAAAAGACCAAGCCAGAGAAATACGGCAAATCTCTTTGCAGCACCATCCTTGCTGCTAATTGCTGATTGCTTAAAGGGTTATGTTCACTTGATAACTTATCTCGAAGAAAGGAGTTACTAGAACCACCCACCGCTTGAAAGTTATTATTGTCTCTGCGGCTACGCATTATATATCGCACCTGTGAGGAATCCAGCCCAAGAAGTAAATATATTATTAGAAAAAATCCTTTCAGTACGACTGACGTTCAAAGCTCCATCGCCTGTTTGGCATGATGTCTTTTGAAAGCACACACCCGAGTCATGAATTTAGAGTTTATCATCAGGCATCCGCCTACTGATTGTTTTCGCTGGTGTGTGTGAAGCAGCCTTACCGGCTCTACTTGTGGCGATCTCACTGCGCTTTCGTTTATTTGTGACAATAATATGTACTTTTTATTCAGATATCCTAAATCTCTTTTTTCTTGCAAGACCCGTTCTTCCTCGAAGCGCTGTAACTGTATTTGAAGAATATTTTGTTCGCCAGACACAGCCCCTAACTTTAACGTAGCAAATGGGTAAGTAGGAACACAAAGTGAAGCGCTTTGGTTGTCTTGCCTCGATGTGTGGCTTGACGAGTGCGCCCTAACCTCGCTTTCTGATACATGTGTTTGAGGAATTCCTCCACCTGCAATTGCGTTAGATTGGCATGTTGGACAAAGCCAGTCGCAGTTCGCCACTTCGTGTGTGACGCCCACACACTGGTAATGATGCCATTGATCATTGATCACATTGGTCACATTGTCCTATGTCGTTGTCATCGAGACGATTCTGTGTATTATATTTGATAAAACAATTTTATCATTTGCACGCCTTGTTAAACGCTATGTCCGTCCATGGTGAATTGGCAAAACAGACTGAACAAATGACAGCCAATTTGACAGATGTACTATAGCTTCAACAATATGGCCGCTACCAACTGTTAAAGTTCAGAAGCTCATATTGGAAGACCCTGTATTTACTTATTTTTCTATAAATATATTCACATTCTATTTCTCCTTTTCAAATTGAAACTCTGCGCTGGGTGGATTTTGTACTTCTAGGCGCTATTAGTCTTCTTGTTATTACTATTCAAACAAATTGCACAAGAAGACCGGCTAGTTCTTTATAAATACCTATGCCTACAATAAGTTCTTATTATTTTGTAAAAAAAATTTACAAGAGTCACCTTTTTATTTTGAGTTTCGAATTATTTTTTCATGGTATTGCCTGTCAATTTCAAGAAACTGTTTATTTCGGCCTCGAGATTTGTCATGTTAAAATTTAGACTTGCCGCTAAGTTTTTTGGTAATTATTTACTTTACCTGGTTTTTTGATTACAAAACAAAAATTAACTTAATTTTTTTAATTGTTTGTTTTAACGGCGGATTTATGATAAAAATCACAGAAATAAGAAAAAATTTAAAATATTTTCAAAAGCTCTGAATTTCATAAAAATTCATAAATTTTTTTGTTACGTTACTATATCGACTTTTTATATTTTAACTCATAATCTGCATGAGAAAACAAACAATTCTAAAAAAAAAGAAAAAAGAAATTACAACTAAACCTGACGACCACCATTTGTGCCTGTTCACATTGGCGAGGGGATGAAAGTCCTCACCACGAACGTCGTGTTCACATTTTCATGGTGTTGAAAGTCTTTTTGACAAGTGGAACACTTGAATCGGAGCATTTCTATTTTTTAAATTTGAGCAGTTGGCGAAAGATACTTTTTTTCCAATTCTTCACATTTCCTTGCTCATCAACGATCAAAACTAAAATGGAAAAATATGGCAGAAATGGATTTTCGGTGCAAGTAAACCTTCTTTTTCCCACCTCTATAAAAAGCATTCCCTCTCTTTCGGACAATCTTCCTGCCCGTGCCAATGTGAACACAGGCACTTTGGTTGTTTGATTCATGAGTGTAATATATGTATAAGCGTCTACCTGACAGTTTTTGACATATCCGTAGCGGAGCCACGAGGTCTCTCTGAACGGCTAAACCCTACGAAAAGGAAGATGAAACCCCTTTTGCACAGGAAAATCGAAAAAAAGGTTTTTTTTTTCACCATTTAAAGCTAGGGAACTATTAGAAATCTGGAATTTACATAATTCTGGAATTTTTTCATCATAAATCCGTTGTAAAAACGTTTTTTTAAAAAAAATTAAGATTCATGCATTTTTCGATTTTCTATGGCCAAAAAATCAAGTGACCGCGAAAGCAAATAATTACCGGTTTTTGCTTTAGATCACTTATGCGATCTTCTCACGTATAAGGTTGTAATAATTTTTTTGAGGAAATAATGCTAAAAAAATTTGGAAAGTAACGTAGTAATAGAAAAATTTATTAAAAAGATAAATACTAACCTGTAAATGCTCTCTCCATACTTGACAGCCATTAATGCGTTGTATAAAGATTCAGTGCTATAATGTCTTGGCTGATTACATCTGGGATTTCTTAAGATTACGGTCTGCGGCGAATGCACTTCGCCTTCCCTTTGGGGAGAATTGGGATCTGTATTTTGAGCAGCTTCGGTTTTAGTTAAAGTAATTTTGCCATTCTCTTTGTTGGTAAGCGTATGAAGATAGTGAAATTGATTATGTCCTAACCCTGTTTGCATAATTGAGAGCGGTACGAGTGTTGGTGGTTGTTTTTGGTTGTTTCTAGATACTGATAATAATTTTAAATCCAAGTCTTTTGGCCCATTTTGGTAGGGTGTATATGCCATCATTTGCATGTCCCTTAATCCTTTCTCATATTCGCCTTCGTTTCCGTAGGTTTCTTCCACCAAGCGGTCATAATCAATACATACTCCAGCTTCGTTCTCATCACACTCCATATCTTTACCATCCTCATCAGCATCGTAAATATAGGATACATTTGGTTGACAAATTATATTTTCAGCTTCAGTCTCGTTTTTGTTTTCGGTTCCAATACCAGCTTCTTTATTCTTTTTCGCTAACCTTGCAGCTTGATCTTCCCTTTCTTTTTTTATCATTGCATAAAACATTGGAAAATCAGCTTCGCTCAATACTGCTTCCCCTAATTCAATTTCATTTGATTCTGATGGTTCATGCTCTGCTTTAAGATGATAGTGACCATTTTTTAAGTATTGGTGAGATTCCGTTGACGAGAGTTCGCTTTCTGTTTCTGTTTCCATTGCCATATTCAGTACGTTCACTTTTTCCTGCGTTTCAGTACGATCTAAGTTTTTCATAGATATGGCCATGGAACTACTATTAAATCTTAAAAACGATGGTACACTGGCTGGGTTATGTGTGGGTTTAGAGATCAGTAAATGATTTGATATAGGTTCTAGATGTTGACTGCTGTTAGCTTGCTGGATATTTTTGCCAGATGTTTCGGTTTCATTTCTAGTCACTGGTATATGGATATAGGTCCATGGCATGATAGTTGGCGTTGCCTGGTTATTGGAAACTCCCACCGAATTGTTTGTTTTTGAGTTGTTTGTAAACTGAAACAAATTTATTAATTTGATTGCTGGTTTCACGCGAATAGTTGGAACTACTGATGTTATCACTTTTGGCACATTAAGCGAGTCATTTATATTTTCTTTTTCTAAAATGTTTTCTTCATCCTTTTTTGTAAGGGGCGTAAATTCGGTATTTGGGTTAGCAAGTGTAGCTTCATTGCATTCTCCACTCTGGAAGTGGTTCATATTTTGAAAATATTTTGAACAACCATTATCGGAGTTCTCAAAAACCAGAGCTATGAAATAAAAAGTTCAGATGTTTTTGAATAATACAATCTTATAATAATAACGTTTTTATGATGTATAAAAGAAATGTTATTGAACAATATAGTAATGCACTTGTTTTATAAAACTCACGTTGCCTCACGAGCAAAAACGTTGTCTATTAACAAATAAACATTTCAATGGAAGAGTTCCAAGGTATTGGGCCAAGACGATGCTTTCTACAGATATTGCAGCCAAAGGCAATCAAAAAGATTTCAAGGAGCAAACTTTCCCCACTCATATTGACAGTTGAGAAGTAGCCTTGGTAGGAAACGTTTCACAATATTTATTTAGATGGTAATTTTTTTTATTTTTAAATTGAGGCCGTTGTCAGTTGTGGAACCATAACCCAACATAAACACAAAAAAAAAAAATATAAATAATGAACGATTCGATGTGAGCAATGGATAAATATCATAAGGAGTGCAGACGGTCTTAGGGGAGAAGGGATCGCCAATAATTAGTTGAATGCGGTTGATGCTTTGCGAACGTTATGGTCAATGTTTCATGGTAACAATGAAATCTCCAACCGTTAAACGAAAAAAAAAGAAACGGAATAATCCATTAGAAATCGGAGTTATTGATGAAAGTAAACGGACTCATCTTAAAAATAATGAAAAAGGAAGAGTTTGAAAGAAAAAAATCAGACCAGCGAATTCTTCACTTCTTCAGTTTATAGAGAAAAGGATTGTTTTGCAAATTCAAGGCAGATGCATTTGCCGCTATGGTCGAGATCCAAGTGGCAGATAAATCATCCGACCGAAATCTCTACCAACGGAACATTTTGCGTTATGTACAAACAGTAAAGAAATAAATAAAAAGGTAGTGTGCGGGCGCACTGTTGGTCAAATTTAACAAATTACAATAATATATAGAGCAACAACTAGTTAAGGATTTTAATTTAAATTATGTGATGTACTATAAGAGCGTTCTCAAACAGAGGGCAATAGCCATATTAGAAATAATCAATCAAAACGTATTGCAGATAAGTTTTAACATGCTTTCTAGAGAGAGAACTGATCTTATAATACAGATTTTATTATATGGAGAATAGTAATCATCAAATAAGGTTAAAATTTAAGCTCCAATGACGCCATTATATAATACGAAAAAGAATAAATGTTTTTAAAAACTGTACCACAGTAATTGTTTAAATTCTGAATTGTAAAAGAACAAAGTCTTATTGACGCCGCACACTGGGGCAGAATGGCCTAATTGTTGGCAATAAATCAAAAAATTAAGTTGCCCGTATGAATCTGTTTTTATTTTTTATTAATGGTCAAATACCCCACTGTCAATTATGTAATGGCGTTTTCGTGTATGCAGACGATTTAGAATCCAATGGAACACTTCTTCGGACTTTTATTATTTATATATGTATATTTGCTTGCGAATCAATTTGAACACTCAGAATAATAAATTGACCAAACAAAGCCAATTGCACGCTAATTTGAAGTTTATACATATTTATATGTGTTAGTACATTTTGACATAAAATCCAGGAGAACAATTTTGACCCTGAAATGAAAACTAGAAGTAAAAATTTGTTGCTGAGAAAATGAGATGAAAAAGTTTTATGTCACTTTTGTGCTCCGAAGCACAAAAAAAAAAGCCCAAACGAAAACACCATAACAGTCCTAAGCCGTTCTCATAAGTTTTGTTCACTGATAGCTAGAGTTTGTTATGAAGTAGTTTATAAATATTTTTTGGCTGTACTAAAAAATATTGTATTGCAGTTATAAACAAATTGAATTTTCAGTATGGAGTAAGTTCTGGTATGTGTAAAGCTATTTAAGAGTTTTTTTTTTTGTGAGAGTGTGCTACTATTTTTATGAAACGGTAATAATCATCAAAATTATTTTTAAACTTTTTTTCCTTTTTTATATCTTTGTAAAATGAATGTATAGCATCTCAAGAATATTGTGTTAAAATTTTAAGTCGTTCGGAGGAAAATTAACGGAGTTATGAGCATTTTTTTTGCTATTGCGTGCACGTATGTATGTATGTATGGTAAAGCTGTGTTCTCCAAAGCCGCCTAAGACCTAAAAATATTTTTTGATGGTAGCTCGTTTTATCGTTTTTGAAGAACTGTAACAAATTTTTGCGAATTCATTAATGCTGTTAGAATACGTTCCGAGTCAGTGGAAAGTTACTGAAGTCATAATGGTCCTAAAACCAGAAGCACCTTCAAATGACAAAAAATCTGATAGACCAATTTCAATTCTCCCAATTTTATATTGAATCTGAAAAGATAATTCTGAGACGTATACTGCCAATTATTGACGGAAAAAAACTTATCTATACTGGTAATAGGTAAAACGAACTGGTGGTATACAACTTTGGAATTGTACCAAAAAAACGAATGCCTATATTTTACAAGATTTTCAAAATAAAATGCTAAGAGAAATTGTCTATGAAGGTGTAACGACTTACACCGAGACTTCGAAATTCCTATTGTCGCAGACGAAACAAGAAAACTTCGCGAAAAACGGGCATATGGACGAGAGAAGCCTATTGCGCCGTCTACAAAGGACCAAACGTTTGGACCTAGCACGATAAAATGAAACCGCATTAAAAGGGGAGCATCTAGGAATTTTCATTGGAAAGTCATCTGTCAAACGGGTCTATTTTATGGTAAAAAAATCACTGCTTAATAAGTCGAAACTTAGTTGCAATAACATAAACATTAATATCGTAGTCAGGTGTTTAGTGAGTAAGAATCTTCTATGAGCACGCGTTTGCGATCCTCATAGTGTTTAATGGAAGATTTTCACCAACCCCCGCCAAAAAAAAAAAATCGGTGGTAGACCGATGGGAGGAAAATAGTGATATAGTATTAAAGGAAAGCACTACAGTGGAAATGGCAAAACGGCAAGTGTGCGTTTTAAATTATACTGCGAACGGAGAAAGAAAAATAATAATAAAAGAAGTGCAACATGAAAGAAAGCAAGCATATGTTATTGAGAATGCGGAGAAAGGCCAACAAAAAATCCCAGGAAATTTAGTTGTCCAAATATATTGAAGACGAGCAGGGTCGCGAACGAAGACATTTGCAATAGATGGAAAGAGTATTTCAAGACCTTACTTTAAAGGTAGAATTCATTGCAGATTCTACGGAGCCGAAGTCAGTGAAACAAACTGTTGATTTTTATTAAAAAACAAAAAAAAAACATCATCAGTCACCGACTGTCACATTCGCTCTTGTTTTCGTTGGTGAATTCCCGCTACTCCGTTAGCTGTATTTTATTTTCTGCTCTTTCTCGTTGCCTAGCAGTTAGACAAAAAAAAAAACAAGTGCATAACCCCCATGTGAAATGGCCTCCGGGCCACGTGTGCTTACTGGAAACCGCTTCAGTGGTCTTGATGAAATCCTACTTGCGGTATCCAATAACAAAAAACGAAAAAAAACTAATATAAGTGCGATATAGCGAAACTGAAGGGAATAAAGAATATTTGTTATACCACGTAATTCGTTACTATGATGTTCGTTATATAGAAGTTAGGCTAATCTAAGATTCGTTTAAACGAGGTAAAACTAAGAACAGTAAAAGAATGCATCACTTAACATTAAACAACAATGATTGTTTTACGACATACTGGTTATGTCTGAACATGTCAAGACATGAATTATTGTGAAATTGAGTGTGTTAAATATATAGGATTCGTTATGTAAAGGTTATAAGTATAAAATTCGTTAAGTAGAGGAATATAATAATTTAACATTATATTTTGCAGAAATTCGTTATAAAAAGGTTTTCGTAATGTAAAGGTATATTTTGCATTAGCTCTCACGGACAGTACTATAGGATTTCGAAGAATTCGTTAAATCGAAGAAATCGTTAAATTGAGGTTCGTTATATTAGGATTACATTGTATACCCCGGTATAATCCCCGTTTTATAATTATCGCCCCAGTAAATACCGATAAACCACTCTCATTCTTTAGCGTCTTTCTCTTTAAAAAAAAAGCTATTGATGGCATCAGTACGTCCTACAAATTCCAACTTTTTCCAACTCCGCGACGGAAATTTGCTGATTCCGGCTAAATCGCAAAAAAACGCCGACATCCTCCTTTCAAACAAAACCCTATCAAATCTCTGTCCCATTACAGTCAAACTACACGATAACCTCAATGTCTCAAAAGGTACTGTGTTCGCCCCTTGCCTCATTGATGTTACGGAGTAAGAAATTGTTGAAGAAATGTCCCCCCAGGGTGTTACAAGCGTATCTAAATACACTAAAATCGAAAACGGTTCACAGCGCCCTACAGTCCTAGTATTGCTTAGGTTTGACCTAGGCCTCCTAGCTCAGTGGAAGTTAGTTGGTGTAACCTCAAAGTGCAAGAATATTTCCCAAATCCTATGAGATCTTGGTTACACTTGGTCACAGGTGCAAGGGTACTCCCACTTGTGACACCTGCGACCTAACACCACACTCACCAACTAAGTGTACACGTGTTCTATGCGCAAACTGTAAAGAACAGCATCTTCCTCCAAAAACTGCAAGCGCTATTTGCAAGCAAAGGAGATACTATAAATAAAAACAGTTCAAAAATGTAGCTTAGCACAGGCCAAGCAAATATTCAAAGAAGAAAATCCATCCTTATCCCCGCTCCTCCAGTATTCATCTGTCATAATAAATGGAAACCAGTCACCTGCATCTACCAATCATGAAACCCCCGTGGTTAATCCAAGGAAAAAACTACGTCTCATAACAGGCCCCTACCTCGCCTGTCATCCGACCCCTCCCGGCCATCACTTACACCATCAACTTCAAAGAACAAACAAATTACAACTCATGCCGAAAAAAACAACTCACTCTCTGATAATAATACAACTAAAACAATTCCCAATAATAATACAAAAGATATACCTACTTACACAAAAGTCACCCAGTCACATCTTACCCCCAACTCTCCTATTGATGATAATGACCCTAATCATTCCCTTTTCACAAGGATTATGGCCCATTCAGAAGTAAACTATACAGCAAGTACATCCACACAGCCGAACATTGCAAGAGTAAACACCTCACCAACATCTACAATTATTCAAGATCTTATCCGAAACCATCAATATTACCTCCCACCCACGAAATTATAAGATGACTCCAATTAATTACTATATAGACCATATACGCAGCTTAGGCATCGGTAAGTCAAGGGGCGACCGAGTTAAGGATGTTGATGGTAATACTCTAAACCAAAAATTTGTTTCCGTGTCCTCGCTACGTCCATTGAGTACGACAGAAGCTTCCTTTTCGTTTGCAGATTAGTGGGACATTTCTGGTTTTGGTTTTCGAGCAGTAGATCATGCCGATGTTGTGGAAGGTATGGTTTCTATAAAGTCAAATTCTGTGGGTATGGACAGAATTCATCCGTCGTTTTTAAAAATTATTCTACCTATTGTACTGCCACACATAACCTATTTGTTCAATACAATTTTGATGGCTGTCATCAAGTATCCCGATCTATGGAAGCTGGCTAAGATCGTACCTCTTCCAAAAAAACACTCAAGGGGATGTATTTAGGCCCATTTCAATTTTGCGCTTTTTGTCGAAAGTGTTTGAAAGGATTCTTCAAAAACAAATTAGTGCTCACCTAATGGCGAATAATATGCTCACCCAAAAACAATCTGGACTTCGTGAAAAGTTGTATCACAGCCTTGTTAAGTATCACAGACGATATTAGGCAGAAGGCTTTTGACACAGTTAATCATATTTTATGTAAAAAGCTTATTCAGCAATATAACTTCTCAGTTATATAAATATAACAAAGCTACTTTGTATGGATCTCCCTTATTTTTCTTCGATCTTGTTGAGCGACGCTCCTATCAAATATATTGAAACTGCAAAAAATCTTAGGTTGATTTTCAATCAGTGTTTAACTTGGGATAACCACATTAATTCACTCGTCGGTAAAGTATATGGCGTACTGCGTACCTTGTGGGTAACTCAGTCATTTACATCAATTAAAACACGAATGTTACTTGTTAATACATTGGTAATACCGATTTTAATTTACGGGTGTGACCTTTTTTTAGGTGCAACCATGTAAGTAAAAGAAAGCTCAATGTGACATTTAACAGCACTGTACGCTATGTCTTAAGAAGATGTAATAGATTGTCTGGTTTTGCTAATCGTCTGCTTGGTATGACTTTGGAAAATTATCTTCAACTTCGAAGTGTAACATTGCTTTCCGATGTTTTTCTAACACGACAGCCACAATACTGTTTTGAAAGAATTAGTATATCATCCTCGAGTAGGTCCCGTCAATTAATTCATCCTCGTTTGTCCTGTTTAATATCCGAGCGTCAATGCCGTCCGTCAGTAGAATTCTCTACTTACATTAAAGAAGCACAGAACGCAACAATCATTAAAAAGATGTTAACAAAACATTTTCTAGTAAATTCGTTAATTTAATTTCTAATTGAAGATTTAATTTATGTATATCAATTAATTCATAAAATCAAAACCAGCTCTCTCTTGTAAAATAAGCTTAAGGCAAACTTATAAGATATTGTATCTAACTGAAGCAATCACAAGTAAATAAATAAATAAATAAATAGACCCAACAAATCCTACATTTCCGACAATAAAAATGACGATGAAGACTCCGTCTAATAATAACTATTCAGGCCCTTTACCAGGCCCGTCCACTTCAACATCCGAGGCACGGAGTAGTAGCACTTCAAACTTCCCCCAATGCACTAATAGGAAACCTTCACTGCCTACAGACGCACTTTTGAAAGTTCTACAATGGAATCTAAAAGGTTATTATAATAATTTTCATGAGCTGCAACTTCTGGTTAATGACATACGACCAAGTATAATCACCTTGCAAGAAACTCATATCCCATTCGGTACTCAACCGTTTTCACCAGAACAATATACTTCATATTTTCACCTTAATAACCTTACCTCCAAACAAGGAGTTTGCCTACTCGTCCGCAAATCCATTCCACATACCCCCATTACAATAAACGCAAACATATCAGCAGTAGGAGTGGAAATCAACCTCAACACGTTCACCTATGTTGAATTTTTTATTTTTTTTTTAAAGAACTTAACACTCAAGTGGGTATGAATACACTTAAAGTGCCTGCACAGGTGTTAAGTTTTTTGGAAAATGGGATAGAGAGAGAAAGAAAGATGCTTGGCTCAGTGGTTATTTCGCTCCATGGGTGGCATCCAACATTTAATGGGGAGACTAAATTATTAAATGGCTTGTTGTTGAATTCTAGTCAACTATTCATCATACTTGATTTTCGTTAACTGAAAAAATGAATATGAATCCCAGCGAGGCTGGGATTCGAACACCGAACCTTCCCATTTGGAAGCCAGTCCACTACCACTTGAGCCACGGCCACCCATTTGTCGCTCATTTCACCTTCCTTCCTTCCAAAGTCTACCTGGAATATTTCCAGCAACCTCTCTGGAAGTGATCACTTTCCTATCCTCATAACGTTAACCTCCGGCCCCTACAATCATCAGCCACGAAATCAAGACAAGTTTTTGCGCACCAAAGCAAACTGGGACCGCTTTCGAACCACCATCACAAGCGAACTACTCGCGAGGAAAGGATCTAATAATATTAAAAAGGAATCTGCAATGATTCACAAGATCATAAGATCTGCAGCAAATCATTCCATTCTCCAGTTAACAACAACAAGATGCACACAAAAACTGTTCCATGGTGGAACAAGGATATTAGTTCCCTTCGCATGCAAAAGCAAAAAGCCTGGCATAACTTTAAGAAATCACCCACAGACTCAAATCTCATACTCTATCGGAGACAGAACTCCAAGTTTCGTAAAACGGTAAAGGCTGAAAAACGAGTTTTCGAAAAATTCACCGCCAATATCAGTCCAAAGTCCACCTCTCATAAACTTTGGTCTGACATAAAAACTTTAACTGGTACTTACGTACCACACTCCGTCAAATCCATCAATACGAGTACTGGCAAAAAAATGCTTGTCTGTCCAGAGATCGTCAACCATTTCGTACCTGGGGACAATTAGCAGATGACTCAAATTTCAACCCAACGTTCATTAGGAAAAAATTCAAGATCTTTAACGACCAAAGCATATCTTTCAACCCCCGTCCTTCAGCACTCTACATCGAGACCAATCTTAAAATATCAGAACTCTCTGCTTGTTTGTATTCCGCAAAAGGTAACAAAAGGTAAAATCCCAGGTTTCGACCGCATTTCATACGGAATACAAAAAAACTGTCCCAACGATTTTAAAACTCGTCTATTGTCACTGTACAACAACATCTTTGACACAGGAATAATTCCACAAGCATGGAAAGTTGCGAGCACCATCCCACTACCTAAACCAAACAGAGATCCCACCGCTATCTCCGGGTACCGACCAATCTCATTGCTTCCTTGTTCCGGTAAGGTTTTGCAAACAATTATCACCAAACAGCTTTTTTGGTTCCTAGAGAAAGAAAACCTAATAGGCAAGCGGCAAGTCGGTTTCAAAAAAGGATAGATCCAACTTGGACGCACTACTCGTTCTCGACCATTTTATCTCCTCATCATTGTCCGAGAAAAACCATGCCTCTATTCTCAGTATAGACTTTGAACAAGCCTTTGACAGGATCGGGGCACATGTTGTATTAAAACAACTACTAAAATGGAAGATTGGCCGAAAAATGTTCAATTTTATAAAGTCTTTCCTTACCAACAGGAGATTTCGTGTAAAATACGATAACATCCACTCCAAATCTTACAGGCTTAAAAACGGTAACCCGGAAGGATCACCATTATCAGTGATCCTATTCATTATAATGAAATAAGCAAAATAATTGACACCTTCCAGAAAGTAGGACATGTACTTTACGCAGACGATCTTTTAATTTTTTCAAAATGCAAAGACCTGTCTGTAGTAGGCGATACTTTTTCCCGCATTATCGAGGCACTGTCCAGCTGGAGCAAATATACAGGCTCCACTATCTCTTGCCATAAGTCCGAAGTACTGCATAGTTCTAAAAAGTATAGTTGCAGTAAAAATATTTCAGTTAATTTGAACAATGATCACATAAAAAATGTAAATTTTATCAAAATTCTTGGAATCCTGTTTGATTCCAAGTTTTCGTTCAAAAATCATTGCCTAAACATAAGACAACGCCTGACTGCCAGGGTGAATATTATCAAATACTTGCCCTCAAAGAATAGTCGTGCTAATGTAAATACTCTTATAAATTTAGTTAAATTAATTTTGTTATCTAAGATTGACTATAGTCTACCAATTTACGGGAAATGCGCCAAATCATCACCAACTCATCAAAACAAACACCCTATCACGTCGCCGTCAGAACCAATATGAAAACCATCCGCTCAACTCCAATCAACAATATTCTTGCCGAAGCAGGACTTCCTCAGATCCTTGAAAGAATTGGGCTCCTAAATCAATTCGCCAATTCAGTCACCTATACATACTATCGTTCACCAAACCATGAAACGGAAACGAAGCCAGAGACTCCAATCAACCTTATGCAAAGCACTTCAGTCCGCCAAAGATTTTGACATTCCCATCCTTACATCAAAGAACAAAATAAACCAACAACCATTCTGGACCCTTGCAGGCTACGCGGTCAACACCGCTCTTTGCCAGTATGCTAAAACTTCCACCAACAGTAACATATGTATAACTCTTTACCTAAGCATTGATAACAAATTTAAATCCAGCGGATGGAAACTCCCTTTTACCGACGCCTCAAAAACAGATAGCAACAAAGCATATTTAGTTGTCGACGAAAATGGAACCGTCTTATCTAAAAGCTTACTACCAAGGTTTGCATCAACATTCACTGCGGAAGAATACGCTATATTCAAAGCGATTCAACTATTAAAAAAAGCAGACTGTAATTTTTCTGACAGTCTATCTGTAATATCCGCTGTGAAGAACATCGTAAACTGTACCACAATTGTCGTAAACATTCGCGACCTACTTATAGAATTTCTTCATGCTAAGTGTGCCAAACTAGAAAAAAGAGAAGTTGACTTTTTAGAAAAGAGTAGTCAAGGCTACAAATGTGACAAGTGTACGATTCAGCGTAGAAAATCTATATTAGTAGATTCTCCCATATCTCTATCTCCACACACCGTTTCATTTAAGAGCTCCACTTCTTCTACTACTGCCGATGCCAGCAAGAACTATACTATAACACTGCAAGTACATATGCACTAACCCTTGTTACAGCAGTTTTAACAACAGTATCCCAAGACGACAACAATACGGGTCAACAAACTATTACGTTACAATTGCTATACACCGAAATTATTCATCTCAGGCAAGTTAATACAGATGCACTCAAGCAGCTGAGACCTCTTGCAGATACCAATGCCGCTCTTAATAAAAAGATCAACATACTTGAAATGAAGGTGAACATATTAGAGCAAAGAGAGAAAGTGTGTGCGGTCGATATTGTCGGTATTCTAGACGTCAACAATGCCAACGTCAAAGAGAAAGTGTGCACACTCTTAAATGCAATGAATGAAGAGGTTGCTAATGATTCTGTAATTGAATCATGCTACATAAAGAACTTTAAATTAAATCAAAAGGGTAGACTACATGCAAATTCCAGTATTGTATGTGTTAAATTTTCTTCTATCTTCTATAGTTTTTTTTATGTATAACCGTGATGAACAAAATGCGAGAGAAAAGGAACAACATTACGACTAATATTTATAGTACTGCATGCAACAACAACAGCAGAAAAATCTACATAAACGATAGTTTGACTAGCTACACACGAGCATTATTAAAAAAGGCTCAAGAAAACCAACAAATGCAAGTTCGTTTGAGTGAGGATTTCTGCAATTTTAATAAGGAAAAGCGAAGGTGATAAGGTCATTAAAATTAATAAGCTTGAGGATTTTACCGAACTTTGTGATTAATTTCTTGTCTTAACCTATGTCTAATCTAAATATAAGCAATAATTTAAATCTTAATCTTCAAGATATATTATGTATTAATAATAGTTTTTCCACCTTAAGTTTTAATAATTTACAATGTTTTTGTGTAGAACATTCAAATGTTAGTCAGTATTCTGGTTTCTCTGTAGTTCACCAAAATAAACGTAGCATGAGAAGTAATTTCGACAGTTTTTTCACACATCTCTCATCTCTGAGTCATTTGCCTGATATTATATTCCTTTCCGAAATTTGGATTTTCGATAAAGAATCTTCTAAATATAAAATACCTCTACTTGATTGCGAAATTAAAAAGTGGAATTTGGATAGTGCAGACATAATAAGTGTTTCTTGCAAAATCTCTGGCTTATACTATTGCTTTGTATGTATATATAGATTACACAAATGTACAATAAGAACTTTTTTGGAAGAATTGTCGGTTTGAGATACCAATCAAACTAGTAAAAATTTAATACTCATTGGTGATTTGAATATTAACATCCTGTCTCAAACAGTTGATACTGATCATTACTTGTCAATTTTATCGTCTTTCGGTATGGATTCTGCTTTGGCACAACCTACACGTTATGGGTCCTGCTTAGATCACATATTTATAAGGCTGCATAGAAACAATAGTGTTAACTATAAAACAATGGTCTATGATCTAAATATTACGGATCACAGTTTAACTACGAGTAGTATACAACTGGATCATAATATACTTAGAGCTAATAAACCCGAGTATAAAAAACTAGTTAAAATAGACTTTGCCGTTCTAAAACAACTATTTTTTGAACATTGGTAAGACGATTATTCTGCACAGGATCCCTCTTGTGCTGTTGATCTCTTCCTTGAAAAGCTCCAATCATATATCTCAACAAGTAGTCAGAATACTTTCAATAAAACCAACAATTTTAAACGCATTAAGCAATGGATGACTTTTCCCTACTTAATAAAATCAAAAAGAAAAAAGAACTAAAGTTAAACAGCGTCCTAACAACATAAAGCTTAAAAAATTCTACGATAGATTCTGTTTAAAGATGAAAAGTGAAATTTCACGTCGCACAGCGTTTCGACTATATGGATTTAGGTGGAAAAAAGTCATGCCACAGACTAGTAAAAACCGGTTATTGAGCTTCCAGGGAAGAAGGCAAAGATCTCAAATCTATAATATTTCCATGGTTTTCTCGCTCTTTGTCTAAACTTACGGTACATTTACAATGAAGCAGTAGCATTTTGTTTACCGATGCCTCATTTGAAACGTAGCATTTGTAGTTGGCGTTGTAATATTGAGTCAAATTTTTTTCAACTTTAATCAATTGTTCCTGTATCATGGACATTTCTTCTGAAAGTATTTATGGTTTACTTCGTAATTTTTCTCTTTTTCATAAAAAAACATGCTATAGAAAAACAATTGTTTTGAATTTATCAGTTTTAATTTAAATCATCAGTAAAAAAAGGCATGAGTACCAGTTTATCAGGACTTAAAATTATATGCATCTTTTAGAGAATTTTGAATTGAATTTTGCGCACGACTTTGCAAATATTTTTATTTTTTAATTTTCAGATTCACTTTGAGTGATTTCGCGAACAGAATTTTTTGAGCAATGGATGGATAAAATATCACAAAAAAGTGAGGAATGGAAAAATTTACAGCTACATAGTTTTGACGCACAATCTTCTTGTTTCTAATAATGAAAAACAGAAGCTAAAAAACAGTATTAGGTTGTGGTCAGAAAAGATTTTTTATAAGTGGGGTAAAGCAGGCCGTCGAGTTGAGCGATTTTTTTGTACGTATGAAGAATGGCTGAATGGAGATGATATTATTTGATTCCAAAGACCTTTATCTTGCCGCTGATCAAGCTCCCCAAACACCTCAATATTTTGGTCGTCCTCCAAAATCATTTAACGATTGTTGCCAAAAAACTAAAATACAAAGGGTACAAAGGATACTCAATAATTTTACCTTGGAAGAAATTTTGTTTGCTGCTGAACATTCTCTAAGGGTCGTGAGAAAGAAAGATGCTGCAAACATAATAAAAGGCTTGAGTGATAACCTAAATGGCGCTAAAAAAATAAAAACTGCTCAGTTGTTAACTTCAAAAGAGAAATGCCGTTCCGGTGATGAGGCACTAGGCCTTTATCTTGATGCAAAATTGACCACCAATAGTTACAAACTATTGAGGAATGTAGCTCTTGGTGTAGGCCACGAACTGGTTCCTTCATTTTACTGTTTGACGAAAGCCAAGAAAAAATGCTTTCCACCTGAAGAACGTATTCAAGTTGATGAGGTTTCTGCTAGTTTTACACTATAGTCCTTGCTAGATATAACTACCCAGCGGATTTTAGAAGCATTGCATTTTTCAGGGACAGACAAAACAGAATCAGCAACGTTGATAAGTAAATGGGGATTTGATGGGAGTTCAGGGCATAGCCAATACAAGCAAAACTGCTAGTGGCGAATACCTATTTTTAGTTTGTTTCGTGCCTTTGAAATTAGTTTTGGATGATAATTTTAATACCACGCTTTGGGTAAACGTCAAACCGTCATCTACGCGTTATTGTCGTGCAATTAAATTTATTTAAAAAAAAAGAGACTTCGGCTTTAGTGCATCAAGCAGCAGAAAATATAAAAAGTCAAATCGAAAAACTAAACCCAACTGAACCTTCAAACCTTCTCGTCAAATATGTCCTTCTCTCAACAATGGTTGATAGAAAAATATGCAACATATTATCGGGTACAAAGGGGAATCAGAATTGTAATATTTGTGGTGCTAAGCCGAGTCAAATGAATTCGCCAATTACTTGTGGCAATGTAAAGACACAAAATTTTGTTTATGGATTGTCTCCACTTCACGCACTTATAAAAACTTTCGAATGTTTATTACACATTTCTTACAGATTGCCTCTAAAAGTATGTCAAGTCCGAAGAGAGAATCAAACCGTTTTCCAGGAAAGGAAAAATGTTATCCAACGAAGATTCAAATCTGAATTAGGTTTGAACATAGACTTGGTAAAACTTGGGTTTGATACGACTAATGATGGGAACACTGCCAGAAAATTTGTTGAAGATTATGAAAAAACTGCCGAAATAAATAACCTTGATAGAGAGCTAATATATAAATTCCATATCTTACTTACACATAGCAGCATCGTATCTCAGTCTATATCCGTGGTATTACATGCCCGTTACAGTACACAAAATTTTATTTCATAGCCTTGATATATATAGCCCATTTTTTCGAGCACTCGCAACAAGAGTTGAATTTGAAACACTTTTAGTTGGTTTTGACTTTTTTCCACCTAATCCCATATAATCAAAACACTGTGCGTCGTAAAGATTCTTACTTTACTAATAAACTGGCTAGAAATGTTGGTAATGCTAAAAAGGAGTGGTCAATAGAATAGAATAAATAGAACTACTATTAATAGTGATATATCCATAAAAAGTAATAATTTAATGACCTCTGAGCCTGTGGAAGTCGCAACGTTATTCAACAATTTTTTTTACTGGTACTAAATCAGAAGACTTCGCATTAAGTCCAACTTTAAATTCTTTTAATTTATGTCATATGCATTTTCAACCAGCAACTTTTGTTTTCAATGAATTTACTGCATTTGAAATTCACAAAATCATAATGACACTTGAAACAACGAGTTCTATTTTAAAAAAACATTTCATTTCAAATTTCTAACGTTCTGAGTTTTATTTTCAATCTCAGTGTTCAAAAGGGTATTTTCCCGGATTCACTGAAGAGAGCGATAGAAATACCCCTTCACAACAAGGGTAATACTTATGAGCTTGAAAACTACCGCCCTATTTCACTACTATCAGTTTTTTCAAAAATTCTTGAAAGAGGTATTAAGCCTAGGATTGTCTGTTTCTTAGATAAGATTAATTTTTTAGCATTTTACAGTTCGGCGTCAGAAGTGGGAAATCTACAGAAGATGCTTCATTGAAACTTACTGCTGAATTATACAATAGTTTAAACAAATCTGAAATACCAGCCGCCGTGTTTATAGATATTACGAAGGCGTTTGATATGGTGGATCACACAATATTACTAGACAAATTATACAAAGCGGGTTTTAGAGGTTTTATTTATTCTTGGTTCTCATCATATCTTACAAATCGTAAACAAATGGTAAAGATCCAAAATCAGCTTAGTAATCAATCAGTAAGTAATCAAAGAAAGTAATCAATACTGTTGTGGCACAAGGTTCTGTTTTGGGCCCCATTTTATTTTTTGATATATGTCAATTCCCTTTTTATTTAACCTTTTAAAGGCAAAATCACAGCATTTGCTGATGATACAGAGCTTTCGTACTCCAATAATAATTATATCAATCTTTTTTTCGAGGTCAGTCATGATTTGGATTTATTACGAAGATGGTTTATATACCACAAATTAGTCGCAATTCTTTTCCAATTAACAACAGTTTAAATTGCAGTAATACATGTATTATAATATAATGCGTTGATAACTTTAAGTATTTAGGAGTAATATTGGACAAGAAACTCTATTGGAAAGACCATACTCTGTACGTTAAAAATAACCTTAATTGTGTTATAAGGTAACTTTACACCTTAGTCTGTATTGTCGATAGCTTACTTTAAAGTTGGTATATAATGATATTTTAAATTCTAAGATGCAGTACGGTGTATAATGTTGGGGTGGTACAGTTCTCAACAAATTCAACCTTTACTCTTAAAGCAAAAACACGCAATCAGAATAATGTGTAAAGTGAATCGTAGAACTCGATGAAAATTATAATTTACGAGTCAATACCAAAAATTGTACAACCATTCCAACAATCCATAAAACACATTATACGCGTTTTTATTCCGTAACTGCACCCCGTCTTTTTAATGCATTACCGGCAAACCTTAGATGTGAGAGAGTGAAAGCAGTTTTTCTTAAAAATACAAAGAAGTGGTTATTCTCTTTTGACGATTCTACTATAAATAATTTAATATATTTTAATGTATAATAAATACAATTTTGCTCTATTGCTTATATTTGTTCATGTTCATCACGTTTGTTACTATTACTATATTTTCTTTCTTTCTTTCTTTTTACATCTTTCTTTGTTCTCTTTTAATGAGTTTATTTTATTGTGTTTCCCCATCAATAAAATTTTAAAATAATTCATTTAGAAATGACAGGTACAGTCACCTCTTGTTATTGAAAAGACAACAGATTGTAGCTAACTATTTCATGTAAAATGTATTCAATTATAATATACAATGTAATTTAGTATAAGTTTTGTTATGAAATAAAGAAGAAAAATATATTGAACAGTGAAACACTAAAAATCGCTTGGGTTCCCAGTCACATAGGAATCAGAGGCAGCACGGTCGGCGACTAAAGAATCTTTGGTCACGTTCTACCAATACAAAAAAAAAAGACATAACGAACCACATACTTAAAAATTGGGAACTTAAACTCAAAAACGACTGTACTTACTACAACCACACATATAAAATTTGTAATCCTACTGGAGTCAAAGCAATCTACCCCAACAATGTCCCTTGGAAAAAACTGCAAGTGTACACAAGGCTTAGAGTAGGTCACTCATATATCACGCAAAAGCACCTATTCAAAAGGGAAACACCTGCACTATGTCATTTTTGCGACGAAAAACCTACGCTTACCATGCAAAAATGTTGTCCTGACCTGCAAAAACATTACCGATCTTTTATCAAACGTTAACCTCGAAAATATAAACAATGTTTACAACATTATGAATGCCCTAAAGCTTGTAGATTCCATATAACTTTCTTCTCTCTCATTTTTTTGTTATCTATAAACCACTACTTGAAAGCCCTGGCAGCTAGCACTAGATTAAGCATATTAACTTTGTAATTTACTTACATTTTAACAAAGTTATAATAATAATAATAATATTTAAAAACATTAATCGCACCGTGAGCGGAGGGTTTCTGAACGATCATGAAAACTTCGCCCTATTTTGGGACATCAAATTTCTGAAAGAAATCTTACGACCGAGAGTCGAACATTGGGCTTCAAAATACGTGTCGTAGTATTGGTGTGGAATGATTTGTGACAAAAATAAAGAAAAACTGATAGCTGAGGTTCGCAGAATGGGGCGAAAGGAAAATAAGTGGATCTCACTTAAATATGAAAATCTGTACATTTTTGGCGTCACTCACGAGATAATTTAAAATATAATGGCGTGTGGTGTGGTACTAAGTTTTACAAATTTAACCAAACATGTAAGAGGAATATACATATCAACGATTAATAAACGAATAATAAGAAGAAGAGTAAGAATATACGTACATGGTAAAGCTAAAGTATATGGTAAAGCTAATAACAAACAAGTTATAAATTATACCTTTATTAATTGGAGGGACGTCTTCAGTATCTTCAATTTCTATTACATCAACTATGGTTTCATTTGGCGCTTGGTTTTTTTGAATTGATGGCAATTCAAAGTTATCTTCATTGTTTTTTATGGTTGAAGCATCTCTTTCATCTGTTTCCTTGCCATACATATGTTCATCATTTTCTTTTTCTTCAGTTCTTTGATCGGTACAAGATTCATTCTGTGGGGTATTTTGTTGTTTTGTGTGTGGACTCTCTTCTGGAGAATCTGAGTTATATTCTTCGTCTTTCAAGAGATCTCGAAATTGAGTATACGAGTCATAAAGCCCAGTCACCTGAAGAAGCTCTGCACTTTCTACCAACTCCTTAAGTCCAGTTTGAGTGACATTTGTTTCTCCCTTGTACATAAAATCAATTAGAGATTTAAGGGTTTCAGCTTTAATTCCAATTGGTAAAATAACTATTGGATGTTTAGAAGGATTCTCCAGTAAAAGCTCTTGAAAAAGGGGTGAGGATGCTGCTAAAACTAATCGATGACATTGAAATTTATGTCCGTCACATGCCAATGTAACATCAATAAACTGCTCACTCTCCAGCAGCTAAACAAGAAAAACAGAGTAATAAAAACAGAATTAATGAATAAAATGTAACTTCGTAAAACATTTACAATTTTATATAATTTTTTTTTAAGTAATCAAACTAACAACTAATTACTTTTCATTTGATGATTACAAAGCCCTCATTACAATTGTACACTTTCGGAAAAGAAAAATTCAAATTCTGGAAAATATCCTGAAATTACACGCAGTTTTTTGTAATATACGAGTATGATACTAGTACAATACTATTTGCTTTCAATACGAAAGCAGAAATGATCCAAATTGCAGTTGCTGATTTTTTTTTTTTGAAAATAGAAAGATAGATAGATTTATTTTGCATAAGAAGTTTACAAACGTTTTTGTTAAAACACATCGTTTGGGTATTGAATTCTTATGACTTCTTGAAGGAATAAAAGAAATTAAAGGTGTAGAAGCTAAGATGGAAGAGAACAGTGTAAAAGGATTGCATTTTAAAGTTTGTGACATTTTTAATACACCTGATTTGTTGGGCAAGTGAATTCCATAGTTTTATAGCGTGAACAAAGAACAGGCGTGAGGAATTAAAGTAATTGCAGACGGGTTAGAATTCTTAGTTCTTGACGATCCCGCAAATTATATTTTATGGTACGGTGGGGATTAAATATACTAATGACCTGGTGTAGGTAAATGCAGTTTCAAGCATTGAGATATTGTTTCAAAGTACATTTGAGGAGTAAGCTTTTTGAATGATGTGTAGAAATATGGTAGTGTCTACGGAGCAAATGTATATTTCGCATTGAGTTATTGAAAGCTATTTGAGGTTTACGCTGAGATAAGGAGTCGAGGTCATTGAATATCATCTCGGAATAGCTTATTAAAGGTACCGTTAGAGTCCTTCCCAATTTCCGTCGCAATTGGGGTAAAGCTAATTGTTAGCAAAAGCTTTCGTAAGCATCCGTAATTGCTGTTGATCGTTGATCCCGTGATTGTGTATTGCGAGTGCCATCATGCCATCTCGATACACTGCTCAGGAATATGCTAACATGCATCTCATTTATGGGGAATGCAGGTGTAATGCTAGTGCTGCAGCCAGACTGTATCATGATACCCAAATGCTCAGTTTGCAAATGTGCACCGGTCATTCTCAGAGGGTCGCTTTCCAAACCTAATGGTTAGTGAGGGAAGACCCGTCACGCAATAAGAGGACGAAGTCTTACAAGCAGTCGCACAAGACCCTAGCACGTGCAATCGAAGAAAGCATAGAAGTACCCAGTACAGTACAGCACACCGAATTCTAAGGAAAAACCAGCTTCATCCGTACCATGTACAGCGCGCGTCCAAAGTCTGCTACAAGAGTCCAATTTTGTCGAACGATGGTGCAGAGCAGAGAGCTGCAGCGGGTTCTTTGTATTTGTGTATACCCGATCAATGACTCAGATTTTGTTTGTCATGCAGAGTCATGCAGATACATGCATTTGAGTGTTCGGGTATTTTGTGCAGTATTAGCAAATAATGATAGTTTATTCGGGTGGTTGAACACACTCCACACAATCGAGATACTGCAGACACTCGAATATACCCTTACCCATGTCCAAGCCGTTGCTCAAGTGGTAGTGGACTGGCTTCCAAATCTTAAGGTTCGGTGTTCGAATCCCAAATTCATTCGTGGCGAGACATACACGAGATTAAAAATCAGTAATAGTACACTACTGCACAAACTCGAAATTTATGTTTCGAGTGCGCAGCCTGAACAACCATACATCTACCATGAGTTCGAATAACTCGTATCGAATTTTTAGTGACAATGATCGAATCGACACGATCATACTCAATGCAACTCAGAGGTTCAGAGAAGATCTGAGATTCATCGAAAAAATTCTATGGTCGGACGAATCAACTTTTAAAAGGGACGGTTACATGAACCTCCACCAATTTACACGAGTGGCATGTGGAAAATCCACATTTGATGCGGGAAAATAGATCACAGTACTGTTGTAAAGTAAACATGTGGACGGGAATAAAATATGAATGGTAGAATTATTGGCCCATTCGAGCTGCCGCAGAATTTGAATGCGGAGGTTTATTTAGATTTTTTGTTGAACCACTTAACAAATTTATTGGAAGACTTGCCACTTAATAGTTATGCATGCATCTGGTATCAACAAGATGGCTGCCCAGCGCATAATCCTCGCACAGTACGAGAGTTCTTCGATCGGGAATACTCCAACAGGTGGATAGGGCGGCGTGGCCAGCCCGTTCACCTGATTTAAATCCACTCGATTTTTTTTTACTGTGCAGCAGTAAAAGAAAAAAATGTATTCCAAGCCGGTAGAAAATTTAAACGAGCTGCGCCAAAAAATTGCAGAAGCCGTTGAAGACATCAACGCCAGAAGATTTTTTTTTTTTTTATAATAAGCGCGCTCAAGGGGTTTGAGTACCCTTAAGGTGATTGTACACAGCGCGGGCAAAGAAAATTTAGGGAGGAAGAAAAGAAAAGAGAGGTACCGATGTACATTGTTCGGCAGGGCATTCCATAAGCGAGTTGTACCGCTTAGAAACGAATCACGATATTTTAGAGTACGTCCGAAAATGGGCTTGAGGGTATACTGATGAGCATTCATAGCGAGACGGGAGTTACGGTTGAAAGTTTGAATGGGCGGAATGCTACTGGCGATTTCAGTGGAGCACTGGTGGTGGAAATAGCGATAAAACAAAGTGAGACACGAGACATTTCGTCGGTGTTCGAGGGTGTCCATTGATTGACTGATATTAGTATCATTAATAAGTTTTATCGCACGGCTTTGAATCCTATCTAGCAGGTGCAGAGATGTTTTAGGAGCACCTGACCAGATGTGGGAGTTGTACTCCAATTTTGGGCGGATGAATGCCTTATATATTGAGGCCAGATCAGAGGGGGTAAAATATTTCTTACATCGCTTGAGGAAACCTAGACATTTCGCAGCATTTTTGGCGACTTATTACCAGATGATATGTAAGAAGATGTAGAGCTTGCATTGCTGCTGGAGGCAAACAGTTTGAACATTTGTTGTAAGATACAAGATCGGTAGATGGCGTTTAGTCGCGCAACAAACAACAGTTGTATAAAGCGATCCTGAGAGTATACACAAAGAGAACGTAGTGTCCTGTGTGCTCTGTGATGGGAAAAAATGAAATGAAATGACAAGGGTGGCATCTCTATCTGTTTCACTCACACTAGTCCAAATGGCGTGTTTATCCGTCTCAATCACGGCGTCACTGTCTGTCTCGCTCACACTTGGTACTCATTTTAACTTACTAAAAAGAATTAACTATGACTCGGGTTTCTTTATCAAAATATTTTTTTTTGTCCTCAATTAAGCGTTAGTCTAGCAAGTGTCATACCACTTTGGAATCCAGACTAAATGCGCCATCTTTTAAAGTTACTTACCAAAATGGCATAGTACATTTTTTGTCAGTTCAACTTGGATGATTAATGATTTTCAGATACATGGATGGACAAAAAAGCAATATTTTAGTTAAAGCCGATATCGTTATGTTTCAATTTTGGACCGTAATTTACAGAAGAGTTACTCAAGGTTACGTAATAAAAACAATGGAAGAAAAGTAAAGATTTGCGGTCACAGCACTTGAAAGATCGTCACAGGGTGTCAGATTTCTCGATTTTTTTTTGAGTGCCAATAATTTTAAAAGTACATGGCTTAGATTTTTTTTTTATAATTTTGTGATAACCTACACCCGTTTCCGGCTTGACGTTGATTTTTGAGACACCATATGTACATGTATTATGTTAGTTTCAGTTGGTGTTTTTAATAGTTCAACAAGCGGAGTGATGGATATGCGTTTAACTGAGTCGTTGACCTTCTGGCATTCAAGTAAATGTTTGAGGGAGGGTACCATGTTATTTTGGCAAAAGTGGCAAGTTGGGGGATTACATTTAGATAGAAGATGGCTATGTGTTTGTGTGGTCCATGCGGAGTCGTAGGAAGCATTTTACCATGTTTGTGGACAGTTTGTAGGGTATAAAGCCATATTTGCCTGGGAGTTGATTGTTGAATAATAGTGGATGTACTCTTTCCACCTATTCCGTCTTCTGTTATTCTACAGGGTCTTTAATTTATTCTTGACGTCCTTTTTGTTGTGTGTGTAGAAGGTAATAAGCGGTTCTGTTATTGCTTGTTCATTTCCTATGATTCCGGTATGACCAGGAACCCATACGATTTTAAGCTTGTTTTCGTTTGTGATAAGTTTGTCTCTAATGCCTTCTATTATCGGTGTTGTGTTGTTGGTATTTTGGATGGCGGAAATTGTTGATAGGCTGTCGGTACAAATAAGTATCTTTTTGTTTGGAAGTAATTTTGTAGCATGAAAGACTGCAAGAGCTTCAGCGGTGAATATAGAAGGTAATTGAGGCAATTTACCCTTTATGAGAACATTGTTAATACTGTGATAACCACTTAAATGTGAGCAGCGACATCTAGCAGAAAATGTCGATACTCGAAGACCAGAAGATTTCGATACTGGAATAACAAAGTCTCGACTGGAGAGTGGAATCGAATTTTCTAGCAAATTGGAAATTATGTGGGACGCTGGATGACGAGGATTGTTCTCGAAGTATGTCATTCGAGTATAAATACCAGCATCCCAAAGGTATGCAAATCAGTTCTAAAGTGTAATTTGAAGTGTTAATTAGGAGAAGTGATTAACTGGTTTAAGTAAAAGATAAGAAAAGTATAAGTGGTTGAGAAATTGGATTGTACTGAGAGAAAGAATTAAATAGTGAATTGTAACTGTACTGAATAAAGGGATTTGTATTGAAAAGAATAAGTTCTATTATTTGTACCCACACAAACATTTTACAATACCATCAACCACTGCAAAAGCGGTACAGTTTTCTGTCTTTGATGCATCCGTGAAAAGCAAGATCCAGTTACTATCTATAAATTTTAGCGTTAGTTCTTTAAACATAGCTTTGTATATCTGGTTGTTTGTAGTTGTTTTATAGTAGTTGTGTAGGTGAGATATAATAGAGGATTCGTCGAATAACCATTGAGGGTGCCTAGGTGTTTTATGTGTTTCAATATTGTTTGGCATGTCGGACCATATCGGGGAGTGCAGTGCATTGTAAATTGCAGATGATAGCTGGGGTATTTTCTTCCAAGATAGTATTTTTGGCATTTAGAGTTATGGGTGATTCTCGGGATGCTATGATTTTCGGGATAAGAAGAGCGGTGAGATAGTCAAGCCTTTCTTCGATCGTAAGGAGTCCAGCTTCTGTTAAGATACATTTTATTGGGGTCGTATTGAACGCTTTGAGGCCGACCCGAACAGCGGAGTGATACTGTGGTTTGAAAAGTTGGAGTGGACATTTACTATAAATGACTAGGCCGTAATCGATCTTCGATTAAATGATAGATTTAATAACGCTAATTATAGTGTTAATTATAGGCTTTTTTTAAGTATGTATAGTGATCCTCAAAATTAAACTTAGAATCAAAAATAACGCCTAATATGGTTAGTGAACAAGGTGAGCTTGTTTTTTTTTTACAAATATGTAGTATTTTTGAAGATATATGTTTGGGAGTGCACATTATATAATTTTATTCGGAACTGTCTGTTAATTAGGAATGACTTGATGTATTTGAAAATTTTTCGATGAGTTTGTTAAGAATTATGTGTATGCCAATTCTATCAAAGGCTTTTTCGAAGTCAATAGACAAAATTGTAACATGATTCTTTGAAGATAATGCAGATGAAAGAAAATTATCGATGTGGAGAAGAGAATCTATGATAACCCGACCGCGCTTGAAAGCGACTTGGTTTATATTTATGAGATTATGTTTTTTCTATAAACCAGAACAGCCTTTTTGAGATTATCTTCTCTAGAACTTTGCCAACATATGGTAAGAGGGATATAGGTCGATATACATTGACTTCGGTGGCTGTTTTGTTCGGCATTTGTATTGGGACCACGCTGCAGTTTTCCATATTTGGGAAATGATCCCTTTATCAAAGATCAGATTGTAAACTAATCAGATTGGGACTAAGGGGGCATTTTTGATCATAGGGTATGAAATTCAGTCTATGCCAGGGGTTTTCCCTTTCGCCGGGCGGAGAGAGCTTTCCAGTTCTGTAAGTTTGATAGGAACCTCGATTAAGCTAGCTGGGGATGTATGGTTGAGGAGAGGTGGGTTATTGATAACTGCTAAATATTTTGCTTGGAGGAAAGCAAGTGAAATATTGGACTCAAAGGCATGGTTAGACCATGTTTTGGCGAAATGTTCGGCGATGTCAATAGGAAAGGATTGTGTGTTTGACTCCGATCTAATAAGACTTATAGAGCGGATTTTATAATCTCCAGTGAGTGATCTTATGTTATCCCAGAGTTGTTTACATGAGGCTTTTGGGTTTATGTTTGAGGTGAAGTTTTCAAAACAAGCCTTTTTGGCGAGTTTGGCTGCTTTGCGGAATTGCGCATTGGATTTACGGTAGGTAATGAGGTTTTATTGATTCGGATGTTTTTTAAAGTAGTGCCAAGCTTTTTGTTTGATTTGTCGAAGATCCCTGATTTCATTGTTCCACCAAAGAACGGATATTTTATGTGGCAGGGAATGAGTTTGGGGAATGGCAATGTTTACTGCGCTTCTAATGGATTTATGAATGAGGGCTGCTTCTTTATTTATGTTAAGGGATGGTATCGTGGATGTGGTGAAATTTGATGCTATACTTTGGAACAAGGGCCAATTGGCTTTATCAGTTTGAAATTTTGAAGGTCGTTTTGGGTTTGATGACTGGGTTCCTATCGTCACTGTTGTGATTAGAGGAAAGTGGTCACTACCATGTAAGTGTGGAAGGGTTGTGCATGTTGTATTGGGGTATAACTGGGATGAAATTAGGGATATGTCTACATGGGTGAAGTTGTTGTAGGTAGAAAAGTGGGTGGGTTTGCCGTCATTTAATACAGTCAAGTTGGAGTGTGTCAGGAAATCTTCCACAATTTTTCCCCTTGTATTGGAATGGAGAGAGCCCCAAAGTGGGCTCCATGAGTTGAAGTCACCTGTGATCAGTATGGGGGAAAAGTATTAACATTATTTTCGATTTCAGAAACAGAAAAAGTTTGTTCAGGAGGTATGCATAAGGATATGACTGTGATTTTTTGTTTTAGTTCGATTAAGACGACAACAGCTGATATTGGAGAGTTGATTTCAATAAATCTGTGTGGAAGGGATTTGTGGACTATGAGTCCTGTACCTTGTTTGGCCGTAATGTTCGCTGGGAGGTTATGAAAAAATGAAGCGTATTACTTCGGTGAGAAAGGTTTTGTATCTTTTGCAGGTAAATGGGTTTCTTGAAGCGATATCACAGAGGGTTTGAGGTCATTTATCAGTAACTGTAACTCATGATAGTTATTAAAATAACCATATAAATTCCATTGTAGGAGTTTCAATACTGTGCTTGTTGATATTGGAGACTTTTGAACAATATAACCAGAGGTATATTGTGAAAAATCAGAGGTCACGTTAGAAGATGTTAAGCAATGACTCCGCAATGGACTCGTAGTCGAGCTTGGGGGGTTCAATCCCTGAGCCGCAGAGACCGAATTAGTGGTGAGAAAAGTGTTATTTGATGTCATCATCATTGTGTTGTGAGGTGTGAATGAAGTATTCGTTATTTTTTATGAGCGATTGAGTGAAGGCAGATAGGGGTGAGTGTGAAGGTGTAGTGTGTTGGCTATTTGTTATTGGGGCTGTATTTGGTTTGTAAGTGGTTTTAATTGATTGACTACTGTTTAGAGAGTTATTGTTTTGGAAAAGTTGAGAGTTGTTTGGGTTATTTTTGGTGTCTGTTCTTTTTGGGTAATTCGAAATGGGATATAGGGTTGTTTTGTTATGATTTTGGTGATTTGTTTTGATTAAGATTGTGTTGTCTTGTGAAGAAGAGATGGGATGCATGTCTACATTAGATAAGGCAGTCAGTGTTTGGGGGTTTTGCTGGTTTAATGTTGGGGTTTTGTTGGGTTGGCTGGTACGATTGGGGTTTGTGCTTAAGACAGCATTAGATACTGTGGGTTGATTAGCTTTAGGGTTTTCAGAGGGTTTAGTTTTCGACTGGGGTATTGTTTGTTTGGCTTTTTCGGAGTAAGAGACTGAGGTTGAATTTGGCGAAAGAGGGGTTTGTTGGTTATACACGCGTGTAGCCTCAGCCATGCTGCACTTATTTGTGGTTTTAATTATCAAAACTTCTTTGTTCTGAATGTATTTAGGGCATTGTTATGGTGAGAGGGGTGATTATCTAGACAATTAGCGCTCATCACACGTGTACACTCATTAGGATCGTGGGGTGGGAGGTTACAATTTTCGCATAACTTGCTCTTGGTGCATCGCTTTGTGGTGTGGTGTTCAATGTTGGCTCTGAGCTCTTCCAACGTCGTCGGCGTGTTGGCATAAACCAATGACTTAACGTAGCCCCACAGAAAATAGCCAAGCAGCGTTATATCGCACGAACGAGGCGGCCAATCGACTGGCCCATTTCTTGAGATAACACGCTCACCATACTTACTCTTCAATAAATCGATTCTAGCGTGTGCTGTGTGGCTTCTGGCATCATCCTGTTGAAACGACATGTCGTCCAAGTCCATATCTTCCAATTCGGGCCAAAAATAATCGATGATCATGACACGATAGCGCTGACCATTCACAGTAAAGTGACGATCGTTATCGTCGACGAAAAAATATTTTTTTGTGGATGAAGTGGTGATTCATGAAGCACATGTGGATTTTCACCCGACCAATAACGCATATTTTGCTTATTGACGAACCCATTGGGCCAAAAATGAGCTTCGTCACTGAAGATGATTTTGCGATGAAATTCATCATCTTGGCGCATCTTCTCCAGAACCCAATCGGAGAACGTACGTCGCTTCAAATGGTCCATTGGCTTCAATTCTTGAGTCAGCTTGATCTTGTATGGGTGTAAACCAAGATCCTTACGCAAAATACGCCATAATGTGGTCTGAGCGATGCCCAATTCTTGAGAACGCCGTGGAATTGACTGATTTGGATCGTTTTCTACGAACGCCTGAACGCCAGCGATATTTTCGACACTTCGACCAACCCGTTGTCTCACTGACACGGCAACATCATACAACGAATATGTAAACTCAAATTTTTGCACTAAACTTGTTATTGCCTGTCTACTAGGGCGAGAATTACGACCGAAAATTGGAGTTAACGCTCTTAAAGTTGCAGTCACCGACTCCGAATTTCGGTAGAAAATTTTTATAATTCGCAGACGCTGCTCGTTCGTGTACTTTACCATGATGAAAATGTTGAGTTTACTGAATAAATTGACAGTGACAGTTTGATGATTAGTGAAAGAGTGCGTTCACAAATTAAATTCAAAGTTGTCAAGTCCCTAGTGGAAAACCCTTTATAATATAATAATTCATTTCCGGCCGGTGGAACTACCATCTAAGAAGCTTATTTAAAAACTGTATTGTTTCTATTTCTGTCTTTCTGATATGATTCTGGCGACAAAATGCTATTTTTATGTGTTTTTCATGTTTTTATTCTTCCGAATATGAGAGCAAAATTCAAAGAATTTTGTTATTATAGATGATAAAAATCTCATTTGATACCATACCTCAATGACAGCCAGTAATCTTGGTTCGAGCATTAATTATCCTATAAAGGTATCACATGTATTGATCATGACATCGAAATGTTAGTGCGCATATTCCTTACCCAAGTCAAGAGACATATCTGACAAAGTGCAACGGGTAGAGCAATGCTCCCGCGTTAATTGTGAGGCAGAGGAATAACAAACATAGGGCAGTTGCATAGCCAACAGCAACTAAATCTGCGAACATATTTTCAGAACACAACATCAAACCTAATGAAAGCTATTGCACTAAGTGATAATGATTGTACGCCAGCTTGCCTCACAGAATTTACCAAGTTCCAATGATATATGCGGAGTTGATATTGGTTATTAAATAAAATAAAATAATGTGAACGTAGCGTTATATAATCTTACCGTGGCATTAAAAACGCGTTCTGCTTGACTGAGGCCTTAGAAAGACTTCTGCCGCAAATTTAAACAGCAGTTCTTTTGGGCACTTTTAATATTGTTAGGAGGCAGCTCCAATAGAAAATAATAGAGCCTAAACCTTATAAATGTTAATAATAATAATAAAATTAATAATAATGACATTAATAATAGCAATACCAATTATACTAATGACAATAATAATAACAATAATCATAATAATAATAATAATAAGTGAACAAAATATGCCGCCAATACCCCGTTCACAGCTGATACGAAAGCAATAACCAATTCTTTAATCATAACTGAAAAGAAGCGAGGTCAATGTTCTTACTGAGAATGAGTTGAAGAAACTGAACATTTCTGGGTATCGGTCTGGTCCAGACCAGTATACCACAATACAAACGCGCCATGGATTGAGTCAAAGACTCTCTTCAGTACCCCAAGTGCAGCAACACAAAATCTCAATCAAAAACCTATCATCTATTACAGAAGAGGGTTCGAAACTGGAAAGCGCTTAGTCCTGATAGAATATAAAATTTCTAGTTTAAACAATTTTGCGGAACACACTACAAGATAGTGGAACTGTTAAGTAAAGTTATATGAGACTCTCATACATTACCACGTTTCTTGACGCAAGAGGTCACAGATCTTCTCCCTAAGGAAACATCAATGAACGTTGACCCATCATGATCAATTTCTTGTTTTTCAACCCTCTATAAGATACTTTTTTTGAAACTGCGATGAAAAGATCACGTATAGACAAAGAACAAAACCTCAACTAAGGCAGACTCAGAATGGAAAAGGAAACACTAGATTCAAATTATAAATTCGATTTTATTGGAATTATAATCATCTGGTTGAAATCCAAGTGAACGAGAACATTAACATTATGATGGACATTAACGATCATGATAATACAAATCCACATGCATTTGCGCATCATGCGTGCATTCTGGTGATGATTCTGAACATCTTCTTCGTATAATAAAACCCCATACACCGCGTCTCCACGAGACACAAATAGTCAGACATTTCGTCTGACATTTTTTCTTTTAGGGCAAAGTACTACATGACATTTCATTCTGTGAGTGTAAGCTGGTTGAGTAGGTGTGAACTGTTTACACTTCGTGTCTTTTTTGTTCACACAAAGCAACTACATTATAGTAGAAAACTGGCGGTGCAGATGTATGTAGATTTCTTGTTAATTTTTACCAACAAATGGCATTGTGGTTGTGGAAAATTTAAATTTATATTTCATTATTATTACCTATTATTATCGTACTTATAATTTTGTTCTTGAAATTCAGATCGATTTATTATTGTGAACTACTCTTTTCATGCATACATACATACATATATATTTGAAGGGGTGGCCGTGGTGTAGTGGTACTAGCAATCGCTTCGCACTCGGAGGGTCCAGGTTCGAATCCTGCCCATGGCAAGTCAGTTTTTCATTTGTGTAATTGGAACTCAGACAGAAAAATTCTGCGTGTGAAGGCATAACACTGACACGTAGATTTGGCTGTTGTAGAATTTCAAGCACAGAAAAAATACTGTGAATTATACCTCGAATCACTCTGAGTGAAGAAAAAATTCTCCGTCCTACTCGGACTCCCACCCCTGGAGAGCGAATATCGAAACCAAACACACATGAGTTTCAAACCACTACAAAACAATTTTCCTTTCTCCTCCTTCTACCTTTCCGCCCACGCCCTGGCAACAGCAAAAGCGTATCTAACCTCTACCTCTTAGGAGCGCGTAAATTACAAAAAAAATATGATCAAGTGCCGTTGCTAGCACATTTGCATTTTTTTCTATAAAAACAGTAAGTCTTTTCTCCTAAACATAACGCAACTGTAATATCTAATAAATAACTATTACTATTATATTTTGAATCGGGTGTTTTAATGCGTGATATATTATACATATTCATTGCTTTTTTTACAGTGGTGTATCACCACACTTTCTTATTATTATTTTTTTTCACATTCCGAAGTCAAACTGAAAAGTGCTGTCAAAAAAATATCAGAGTTGGTGTCTACAGAGATGTCCTGAATAAAAACCAGACATTTATTTCTTGAAATATTTCTTGTCTGCAAACCACCCGTCTCCACTGGACATTTTGATTTCATGAAAATTTTCTTAACACCAGCGATGTCTCGTGGAGACGCGGTGTACCGACATCCAAATAAGACGTTCGTTACTAACAAATGTAAAACTATCGAAATTCACAAGGGTCAAATATGTTCGACTGAAGAGGATCTTTTTGATATCCAAGAAATGAAACGAGAAGGACAAATACATATCTGGGAATGAAATATGAAAAAAAGATTAATAAGTGAAGTCTTGAGCTGAGTACACAGACTAGCCAAATCAAAACTCAATGACAAAAATTTAACTAAAGCAATCAAAAGGTTTTTTATCTCCGCATTAACCTATAGTTTCGCGATTCTGAAATGGACTAGTACAGAACTTCAGGCGCTCCAGAGAAAAGTAATCGGTATTTTCTAAACCACAAATTGAGCATTATATGGTACTTGTGTATTAATTTGCATTTAAAGATAAAGTTTTGTATAAAACATATACATACTCGTGAGCTAGCTTTGGTTAAAACTGTAACATTAAAAAAATTTCATAAGTAAATAAAAAATAGTTAATACAATATTAAATCGCGAGACTAAGTTTTATCTTGAAGGTACAAATATTTTTTAATAAGTAAATTTGTTGATATGCAAGTACTTACTCTGTTAATTGCAGTGTCCAAGTTCGTTATGTGAACATTAGAGCGGACTACATACTGTGCCAGCTTCATTGCAATTATTTTACTTTTCGCTATTTACGTCCAGATTAAACTACGGGTGTACTACCATTTTTATCTGCAACAAATGAAAATAATAAAAATTATTATATATTTGAATGAAAACATTTATTATATGTATACTTGCTAATTACAAAGCCCGAAGAAAAAAGACTGAAAAACATCCTTTCATAAAAATCAAAGATGGAATAGGAATAACATTCGAACATAATGTACCAAATAACATAGAAAGAGGAGAAGCAGATGTTAGATATCATTAGGTGAAAACTCCTTCACACACACGGAATAATTTATCCCGATACATAAGACATAGTATATTAGTTTTAATAGCATTTCCTGTAGATACAATAATTTATGGACTATTATGGATTTTTAATAGCATTTTCAGTAGCTAATTTATGGACATAATTTACCTTTGATACATCGTACGTAACCCGGCTGTTCTATTTTGCACAACCTCGTCATTGATAATTTTTCTTTCGGAACCTACTTCAACTGGAAGTGTTGGTTTAATAAAAAAAAATTAAAAAGCAATGGACGTTGAACTATATCCTGATATATTCCGATTTTTTCTTCGAATTTTCCAGTCAGTCTGACTGACAATATTGATTTTTACGTATTAAGACTTTTTGAGGTTTTAGCATCGTTCATACTATATAGGGAACTTTATTGAACGTTTTTGTGAAATCTACTCGTATGTATGGTAGATGACATGCAAATCTTTTGCAGCGTCGCATAAACATAAACATGAATTTTGAAATTATTAGAATCCATTAGTATATTCTGATTGGGAATTATTACAGTTTCTTGTGACATTCTTGCCTTTATTGGTTAGCAATTAATCTCCTCACATTGTTTAATTAATCAAAGTCGTGAACCATCTAAATTTAAGAGTTTTTGTTGAGGCCCATGTTACTTATGTCATATTTTCACCTTTTTTACTGCTCTCAGTTTTTGACACATCTGACGTTACCTCTACGTGCACGACAGCAGAGCCAATTTTATTGTTGGGCGTCTTTTATAACTTGTCGAAGAAAAAAGATTAATGAGTATCTTGAGGAGCCCCTGTTCTCATGTCGGGGTTTTGTAGAAGTGGGATCAATTTTTATACTCAACAGCTATCCAATGGCACTCCGTCGTTTTCAACATCTCGAACGGAAAATGAGCAATAATAAGCATAAGATTGTCCAGGTGCGAATATATCTAATTTTTTGCAAAAGGGACACGCAAAACAGCTAGGGCAAGACGAAATTAAAAAAGACAGCAGGCAATCATGTTTTGTACATTGAAAACCCCAAATAAACCTTTGAAGACGAGATTAGTGTGTGACGCGGCTGCATACTGCAATGGGTCAAAGATCGCTTAACAAATTTCTTTTAAAGAGAACTGATCAGCTCGTGCCAATCAATACCGTGCTATATGGATTTCGTTGCGGAAAGGTGGCCAACTCGGTCCTCCTCTTGCTGCCCTATTTAACTTGTCTGTCTCAACAGGTACTTTGCCTTTCCTATGGAAGGAATCTTACATTATCCCTATTCATAAAAAAGGAAGTAAGGCCGAAGTCGATAAATATAGGCCCATAGCAAAACTCTCTTGCATACCCAAACTTTTTGAAAGCATAGTCTATCAACAACTGCTTCCGTACTGTAGGCCAACTATCTGCACAAATCAGCACGGCTTCATGAAAAGTAAATCAATGATCACTAACCTAACAGAGTTCGTCTCTAGGACGCTTCATGCTTTAGAAGACGAAGTCGATTCAATTTCCACAGATTTCAGCAAGGCATTCGATAAAATTTCTCACCAACTTATCATCTTTAAACTAAAAAAACTTGGCTTTTCCCCTCATTTTGTGGCATGGACCAAATCCTATTTAGAAGACCGAGAATACAGGGTCATCTTCAGATCTTCAATATCCGAACCCATTAAAGCAACATCTGGTGTCCCTCAGGGTAGTCACCTTGGTCCAATCATCTTTATCCTCACAATTAATGATATAAATTTCATTTTAACGAACTCTAATCTTTCTATTTTCGCTGATGACATGAGAATTTCCAAAGTCATCTCATTGCCTTCTGACTCCCATTGCCTGCAAGATGACTTGAATAAGTTTTCTGTATGGTGCAAGCAAAACTTTTTGGAGCTAAATGTCAGCAAATGCCAAGCGATAACCTATTCCCGTAAACGTCTACCTCCCCCTCCAAGAAACTACTTCATCAGCGATGAGCCTATTCCTTCCACTACCCAAGTACGGGATCTAGGTATAATTTGTGATAGAGAATTGAATTTCGACTCACATATTGACAGCATTATAAATAAAGCTAACTCTTCACTCGGCTTTATCAAACGCTGGTCAAAAGAATTTTCCAACCCTTACGTTACAAAGTCCCTGTACATTACTTTTGTAAGGTCTCTTCTCGAATATTGCAGCCAAGTTTGGTCACCCTATAAACTAACCCACATTCAAAGAATAGAAGCAGTCCAACGCAGGTTTATCCGTTTTGCACTTCGTGGTCTACCTTGGGTCGATCCATATGGATTACCCCCCTATGAAAATAGGCTAAAAATAATTAGCATGCATACCCTAAAAAACGTCGTGAAGTCGCTGATGTACTTTTTATCCACCAGTTACTGACTGGAAATATCAGACTGCTCGACAATAACGCAAAATATTGCATTCACTCCCAATCCCCGTAATCTAAAAGATCTGTCCCACTCTTCCTGATCCGAACTCACCGCACCAACTACGGTCACTTTGAACCCATATCCAGAATGTTGCGTATAACGAACAACTACGCCGAAGTCTTTGACGTAAATAGCAGCAAACAAGAAATAAAAACAGCGTTGCACAATATGCCACTCCCTTAACATCTCCCCCGTCCACCATTTCTCCTCGCCCCATTAGGTTAAGTATATCTTTGTTAGTTTTTAAGTCTAGTTTTAAGTTTGGCTTGTTAATAAGCTTAATAAAGTTGTCCGGGTAGACCCGGGCCAATAATAAATAATAATAAACTGTGGCAATATCGCTGAGAAATTTCATTGAGTGCGTGTAACGGAAACGTTTAGGCAGACACAAAGATTTTTACGGAGTGGAGTACGCGACTCGAAATAATATTGGTGACTTGTTTGACAAGCTTCAGAAGTGCAATTATTTTTCGACGATTGATCTTGTGAAGGGCTTCTACCAAATAGAGGACTATCCACGCGACAGAGCTAAGACAGCTTTTACTACTAAAAGCTTCCATTATGAATTTGTTAGAATGCTGTGTGCACTCAGGAATGAACCTGTGACATGTCATAGCTTGATGAACCATATCCTAAAAGGCTAAGTCTGCGTTGTTTACTTAGATGATATCCTTATATTTTCTACCAGCCTCGAGGAACATTTGGAGTCTTTAAAGAACATTTTGCAGAAATTAAAGGAACGTAATCTAAAAATCTAAGTAAACAAATGCCATTTTTCCGAATTGTCTACCACCTTGTTATTGTTAACAATGGAATCAAACCAGAGAGCTAATATCGAAACCAAATATACCTGAGTTTCAAACCACTACATCACAACAATGTTTTCCTTTCTCGTCCTTCTAATTTTCCGCCCGCGCAATGGCAACAGTAAAAGGGTTTCATAACCCCTTAGGCGCGTAAATTAATAAAAAGTAAAGTCAATAACTAACAATTAGCATACGAGGTATTAAATAGTTCTTGGGGATAACCATTTATTAGAGATTATGCAAAGGTTGCATTCCCTATAATAAGGTGTCTAAAAAATTAAACATATCCGATCCCCAATATATTAAACTGTTTAACAACTTGTAATATCAATAAAGATCCTGTATATAAATCAGCGGCGCAGACTGCAGCGAGGCAGCCAAAAATTGTCCTCGAAGCAGATCACAACAAAAGTGTACAAAGAAATAAACGAACAATAAAATGATAAATAGATTTTCTTCTGTTTAATCTCACTCGCATTCTACACCTCAGAAGTGGGATAATAAAATCCAGTGCGTGAACGATATGGTGGCGTGATTTTGGTTTACAGCGTCGTTGCAAATTCACAAAGCCAGACCAATTGGCATCAAGGCAGTGGAAAAAAAACTCAAAAAACTGGTATCCACCGAGGACGACATTTTTTCTGATTGCTTGCTGTTCAACTGTTCATTGGCATTTGGTGGGGATTTTATTTTCCGGCTGTAAGAAATTGTCTAATTGTTGGATACTTGCAGCCGTGTGCTTTTGTTTGGTCTACGTGAATTACAATCTGTTCTTGGCAGAAGAAAGTTGGCGATTTTTTTGCTCTCAGGATTTGGTGGAAGCTAGGCTTGAGCAGAACGATTTCATCAGTCAACAGTTGGAGTTACATCTTTTTTTTTTTGCCGGAGTTGACAGTGCGGACAAATACGATCTGCTTTGGACAACTGTGAGATCAAAGGAAATCGTCGGCAGTTATGGAAGCGTTTACTATTTAAATAGTGGGCAAAAGTTAGCCAATTTTTTCTGCAGATGGACGTGAGGGCAAAACGAGTATGGTGCAATGACCGGAGATAAGCTTCAAGACGAACTGCGGCGGAGGGGTTTAGATCAGGTGGCTTTAAAGGAAGAACTGATGGCAAGACAGATAAAACAGACTCTGTGGTGCAGAGAGAAAATGACGCCAGATGAAAGGAGGCTGCTGAGGCATATGAGCTTCAACGTTTCCACCAAATGTAAGATGTAAAAGTCGAGAAGACAGAACTCTCGAAGACATCTTACGAAAATACATAGGAATAAGATCTTATGACTATTTCGACGACATCATTATCTTTAGAAAAATGAAACAGAACACTTCCAAAACTTAGAACTGGCATTCAAGACACTAGAAGCAGCTAACATGAAGATTTCAATTTCAATTGAAATGTACATTAAGATAAATATCTTTTTATAGTACTTAGAGTTCATACATCAAGCAACTGAATTAAGATACAGTTAGACAAAAGCTATTTCTTTCAGAAAGAAATCGATTTTCCAGGCTTTACAGTCAGTACAAGAGACGGTATCAGAACAAATTCAAAGAAAGCACACGTCGTCGTTGATTTACCAATACCTAAGACCCTTAAAGAACTAAGATCCTTCTTCGGAATGTCAGACTATTATCGACGGTTTATCCGAGATTATGCGAAAATAGCAAAACCCCAATGGAGCAAACACTTGTTTCTAAAGAAGTCTCACCCTCTCATCCGAATTTCAGTAAAGACTTAAAGACTCACGATCGATGCTTCAGATTGTGCAATCGGAGCATTGTATCAGGCCGAAAAGCCAATAACGTTTTTGTGCAGAACATTGACGAAAACTAAGGAATGCTATGTCACTAAAGAGAAGGAGATGGTCGCAATCATCTGGACTCCCAACTCGTTGAGCCACTTCTTATACGAAACAAAGTAAGTGAAGATATTAACGGACAACTAGCCGCTCACGTGTGCGTTGAACAATAACAACACAAACCATAAAATGAAACGCTGGAAGCCCATGCTGGAGGAATACAACTACGAGTTTTCATACAAACCAGAAAGAATGACGCAATGATGCACGCTCATCGCAATGCAGACAAAAACCGAAAACATTTTGATGCAGATATTTTACTTTCCTAAAATGCCATTAAAGATTAAGAGATTGATAAAATTTTGTCAGACTTGTAAAGATAACAAATAAGAACGACACCCGATCAAACCTATGATTCAATCTACTCCCATTCTGAACTATCTATGACACACGCTACATATTGACATTTTTTCGACAGAAAAACATCAATCTGCAAATTTACGAAATTAGTTAGAACCAAGATAATCAATTCAAGAGTTATCTCTGACATAAAGAGAGATACTGGAAAACGTGGTCATGGTTAACGAAAAGGCTCTAAGTTCGGCAGCAATAGCATCTATGATGAAGGACGAATTGGGTATTCGTATCTTTAAAACTCAACCATACAAAAACGAAGTGGACGAATTAGTCGAACGGTTCCATTCCACACTTTCGGCAGAGCAAACACCTAGATCCTTCGAGGAACTGCTCGATAGGGCTACAAATGAATACAACTTCACGATACGTTCTACGACCGGTAAAAATTCCGTTGAACTATTCGGTCGATTTCCCAGGTTTACTCCTGAAGACTTCCAAAATGTCGAACAACTAAAACAAAAACAATGAAAAGATCTAACCTTCCATAATAAGAAGAGAGAACCTTTACAAAACTATGACGTAGGTGAACTTTTTTACGTTAAACACAAAAGTAAAGGATTAGCTATAAACTCACTGTTAGGTATATATCAAGAAACTGTTAGTGTAAATAAGAACACGGTTGTGGCAACAGAATCCGATAGAAACATTACATATTAGAAAGCAATTTCTTTTCAGGTGCATCCTTTTTGTTGTATCGGGAGAAATTCAAATCCTCGATTTTACAAATTCTCAAATCATTACACTTAAAACCGGACAAGCAACATTACAGACAGGAAATTTTAATATAGTACATGACATAGACCAATACGTGACTTTTGCTAAGGAAATAGAATCAATCGCAAAACACATCCTCGAAGAACATATCCTTTCCGCCTAGTTTCATCATGAACTGGCACAAGCAAGGAATCTTCTAGATAATTTAAAACCAAGAAAAGGCAAGCGGTCATTAAATTTTCTCGGCTCAGCGTGGAAATGGATTACTGGCAATCCAGACCACGATAATCTCTAATGAATGGGACAGAATAAAAAACATTACTAGAATCCTTAACAATTTGCAAGACTTAATGAAAAAATTTTCTAAATATAAGGACGATAGTACTTCCATATTGCAATACAAAATTAAATTGATTAAAGAGGATTTGATGAATGTAAAATATGACATACTCGTATAATGGGTAAGCACAGGAATTGCAAATACAAGAATGTTATCCCAAAAAGAAATAAACCTTGTAACAAGTACTTTTGACAAAGAAGAATTATCTTCTATTACACCTGAAGAAGCATTGGACTTCTCAAGCCCAAAAATATTAACAAACGGTTTAGATCTACTTTTTTCAAAGGATCAATACTCGTACATATAAATTTGTAATGTCCGGGATTTTACGTAGGAGTACTTATGACCATGTGGCGTTTGTCAACACCACGCGGTGCACCGTGTTCCAATGTGATCCCTTATCTAGATACTTACCGCGACCATACTTTATATTATTAATGTTCAAATTAAAAGCTCAGTCTGCAATACAAGAAACGACCAACAAGTCTCCACAATAGAAGGAATAATGTTACTAAATGACTATAATGGAACTATCACCATCAATAGCAGCCGCCAAAATCTAACCGGAACATTCCTAATCAAATTTAGCAACGCCACGATAAATGTAGATGGTCAAACATTTTCATCCAGCACAATATCCAACATTCAAGCTCTTCCAGCTGTCTTGCAATCGAAACCTAGAAAAAAACAATATTCCGAAATTTTGTCATTAGAGATGATGAAGGAAATGAGTGTCAATAAACCTAAACAAACCCAACTTTTGAGAACCAAAGAAAACTCACAAAAACGGACCAGTTATGGGCTCGTCATAGCCATACTCTTTTTTCCACTTTCCTTCATGGTAGGTAAATTCTTTCCAAGAAAACTGAAATAGTCATCAACCCTCAATCAGCAACACTATATTTTAATCCTGAACAAAAATGTATAGGAAATCTTAATAGGTTATTGACCTTCACCAGCTTGGAGGAGTTCCACAACAGAAGCTCTATGACCTCCCATTTTTCTAGTAATCAGGCACGATAACACTTAAGGGTAGTTTAGAATTTTCAAAAAAAATTTTTTTTTTAATATTTTGAAAGTATAGTCTTTGGAGAATATACTGTCAAATTTTTCATAATGATATTGACGGTATTTTAGGTTTTACAGCCCTTTTAGCAGTTAGCGAGCGGTTGCCCCGCCTCATGTATGAATCCATTGTTCGTAGCAGTGCAGCTGCTTAGGTCTTTCAATAAAGTTTGAATGAGTCATATATACCTGACCCTGTATTATTGTCTACGTATATTTTTAAAACTATTCTAAAATTATAGTAGGGGAAAATTCGTCTTGTATTTAGTTTAGGAGTTAGGTAAAGGTTCATGTTCTTCAGAACTAAGTTGATCAGTATAACTTTTCGTGCGAAATAAGTAAAATCAAGAAATTTACTCCAGTTCAAAGTTATATTTTTTAGTAAATATACAGTGTCTCACAAAATTGATCAAATGATTTGTGAAACAAACATCATTCGATTTATAACGGTAAAGTTGTTAACCGGTGACCGAAAATTTGCTGTTGTTTTGTGAACACATGTTTTCTCATTTCATGAAATGCGATTTAGTGATACAAATTTAAAACTTCACTGTTATTTGTGAAGTGCTGGTGACTGGTTGATTTGTGAGTTTAGGGATCGCACGTTTATTGTGACACTGAAAGTTAATTTTACAAGAAATAAAAGTGAGTAAACGTTTTTCTGTAAAAAAGACAGTTGTCAAAATTAAAAATACAACAAATAAGTGAAGATAATCTTACTATTTTTCCGCCGAATATGACAGATTGAAGATGAAGCCAATTCCAGCAAACTTAATCAAAGAAATCCAGAAATTGTTGGGAGAAAGGAAATCCCACCGTCAAATTTCTGACCGACTAGGCATTCCTGTTGGTGCCCTTAGTAAATACAGGTGAAAGATAAACTCAACATCAGTACCACGGTTGAAGGCGGGACGAAAACCTTTGCTATCAAAGACCATCCAACGCAAGATTTGCCGCCGAGCCATAACAACAGGAGAGGAAGAAAATGCTGTTTCAGTGCAGAAGTCTCTAATTAGAAAGATAATCTCCACGTTAGTGCAGAGACAGTGAGAAGAACTGTGAGAAAAACTGGATTAAAAGGTTGCGTCAAAGTTAAAAAGCCATTTCTTACAACACGTCATAGGAAACTTCGCCGGGATTTTGCCAAAAAATACAGAAATTTCAATGAAGCTGACTGGGAAAGGGTAATTTTTCAGACGAAGCCAAAATTAACCGTTTTAGGTCGGATGGAAGAAAATGGACTTGGAAAAAAACAGGGGAGCCTTTACGAAGACGTGTGGCAAAAGAGACAGTTAAGTTCGGTGGTGGAAATTTAATGCTATGGGGTTGTATGGCTACAAAACGATCGGGTTGTGTCAGAGAGTGGTCGGAAGAATGACAGCAGTAGACTACATTTCAATTATAAATATAAGTTTAGTCGGAAGTTCGGAAAAATGGAACAAAAATGCTTCCAACGTTATCTTCCAGCATGATAACGATCCGAAGCATACTGATAAATTAACAAAAGCTTGGATCCAACAACGTGGGATTAAAGCCTTAGATTGGCCTCCACAGTCTCCAGACTTAAATCCCATAGAGCATTTATGGCAACACCTGAAACGGAAACTTGTGGAATATTCAACACCAGCACGAAATCTAGATGAACTGTACGACAGAGTTGACTCAGAGTGGAATGCAATTCCTTCAGAAACGTGTGAAAATTTGATAAACAGCATGCCACGTCGTATTCAAGCCGTTTTAAAAGCCAAATGAGGTCACACGAAGTACTAAAAGGTAATTGATCCTTAAACTCACACAATTGATCAAATACTAATCTACCTTACTTGTAATTATTTTTCACAAATAAAGATAAAGAATAAAAAAAAATAGAATAAGAAAAAGTCTAATAAATACTTATTCTTGAAAAAAAGTATTTAAATTATTCTGCATAGATTTAAAACCAGGAAAAAGCTACATAATTGACTTCAAGTAAAACATTTGATCAATTTTGTTCTGTATAAATTTTCAAAAATATATATATTTTATATACATATTTACTAAGAAATGGATAGAAAACAGAGTCAATTAGGATTTAACTACTGCACGGCGGGAAGCAAAAAAAAACAAAAAAACAACTATTTATCTGAATAATCTCAAATTTTAATATGTTATTCATTATACCTGTGGCTATGGTCGAAACCACCAACAAAGTTTTATTTTAATAACTTTTTATTTTATTCAAGAGCGCGCCATTTTTTCAAAATTGATTTTTTTTTCTGGTTTAATAATAACCAGAAAAGATTAATAATTTATATTATTTAGATTACTATTTTTTTTTTCAGACGAGTGAAAGAGCCAAAACCAAAACCGCCACCCAGGTCCATCTTTTGAGGGTGTCATCTTCAGCGGCATTTTTTTCAATAATTTAAATTTGTTTAATTGTTGTAATGTAAGAAATGCTGTGGTAAACTTAAGAATACAATAATTAAAACTGGCTTTTTGTATGTATTATATTAGTATCATAATAAACCTACAAAGTTTAATTATCGTTAAGATTTCACCTTTAAAAAAATCCTAAAAATGCCTTAAATTTAGGCCGCTAGACCACCCTTAAGAGGGGAAGAGTTAATTTCAAACAGGTTGTTTCCCACATTTCTAATGATAACTGACACTAACTGGACGATCCCACGACAAGCATGGCTCGTTACTTTACACCTGAGCACACGTATCCGCAATAATGCTGACAAAGCATCTGGCAACACTGAAGCTGACCTAGTTTAGTATTGCAATAGAAGGTATCTTTAGATATTAAGAATAAAATTGATTAGTCTTTTAAACATTGTAGATTAAATAAAGTAACAGGCATAGCCTCGAGAAATTTTTTTTTTATTTCGTTTAAATCTAACCGAACTTAACTTATATGTCTTAACACCTACTGCGTATCGGATCAAGCGAGATCAACACAAAATATAGAGGAATCACCCAGCTATACAAATTTAAGTAATGTCCCATTACTCATTACTCATTTTGTGCACAAAAGAATATAAGTAATCAGTTCATCTTTAGCATTCATTGGTGAGTACACACATGTTTATTCATTTCAATTGAAAAAACAGATTATTGCACTCCACAATAATGGATTAAGCTAGGGAGCAATCGCTGACCAGTTAGAAGTAAGCAAAACCTGTGTTCGTCAAGCCATTTAAATACATAACTTATACAGTACTGTATCAAATAGAGGCAAATCGGGTCGAAATAAGACCGTTACTCCACGTATCAAAAGAGCTTTGATTGCAACAGTAAAAAAAAAAAGAAGATAGAACTGAAAGTAACGCATAGTTAGCGGTAGAAGTGCGAAACAAAACTGGTACTAATGTATCACCGACACACGTACGCAGTATTCTCTGTTTTTTTTAAACTTACACTCCGAATACCAACTTAATTTTTTTCAAAAAATCGAATGCCAAATTTCGCAGGGAAGTAAGTAAAACTTAGTAAAGCTAAATGCCTTAGGGCACTTCAACACTTAATGCGAATACATCCACCAGCAAAATCTGGCAATCCATTTGCTGCCGGACTGGTAACTACACCTCACAATCGATTAAGTTGTTTGAAACACCTGAAATTCCAATATCCACTCTTTTTGAGTCTTTCGCCCGAAAGACACTAATTTTTTCAGTTAACAAAAATCAAGTAAGATGAGTAGTTGCCTAGAAATCAATATCAAGCCAAATGGCACTAAGAATTTAGTCTGCCCATTAAATGTTGGATACCACTCATGGAGGAAAATCCAATATGCTTTGCTAGAGAATACACCCAAAGTCTTCTGGATGGTACTTCTCTTTTATCAACTCTCGTTTCTGATCACGATCTTATCTTTTGTACCTATAACATCCACGATGAGTAAGTGCTGTCCCTTTGTTTTTTTTATTAATAATGATTTTCCTTCCATTGACATCAATGTTCTTAAAAATGCCACAAACACTACCCCTTGGGAACTATGCCGAATAAGTCCTGATCGGAGCCAAAAAGCAGATGCTCTTCAGGGTATTATTCAACAACCCTATGATTCGTGTGTATGCGTCAAAAACTTTACTATATGTAATAAAAGCTGTCCTTGGTTTACCTCAAATATAACTGATGCGCTTAAATTTCGAAATACATTGTACAGTAAATGGAAGCATAAACCAATTAATATCAATTGGCTTAGACATAAAAGTTCGCAATGCAAAAAAAAAAAAAAAACTACTACGCCTCCAAATTCAATACATCATTGCCGTTTACAAAGTTGTGGAGAAATTTGCGCGGACGGGTTTCTCTGGTAGTAAACAAAGATAAGATAAATATCATAATTTCGATCCTGGTGGACACAACGACTTTTTTGTGGATAGCAGGATTGACATTACATCTTTTGTCTTTGGTGAAAACACTGAATCATCGGTACCTATACTAGAAGACTTTGAAGTGGTAACGGAATATGATGTCATTGCACGTGTATCTGACATTAAGTCAAATTCTGCTGGGGAAGTCGGCATACCAATCCGTTTTATAAAAATTATCTTGCCCCTAATAATAGCGTCCATGTCACATATCATTGCTACGTCATGGAAAATCGAAAAAGTCTAGACCAATCAGCACATTGCCATGCTTATCAAAGGTCTTTGAGCAACTTATTGAAAAGCAGATACTTAAACACCTATCATTGTATCAGATACTTACCCCACATCAGTTTGGTTTTCGAGCCAACCAAGTCCACGGCCACGGTTAACATTATCAAAGAAATCAGACAAGATTTTGATAGGGGTTTAGTGACGTTCCTCTGTCTGGTAGATTTCTCAAAGGCCTTTGATAAGGTCAACCATGAAATACTCTATTGGAAACCTAGTAACTTTTTCGGTTACAGTGACGGACTGCAAGACTTGTTCGCAGTTTCCTCTCTGAAAGTCTGTAACAAGTTATATCCAGCAAAAAACTTTCAGCTCTAAAACCTGTTTCACAACGGGGTACCTCAGGGATAGATATTAGGGCCGATCTTTTTCTGTGCAACTGCGTGAAAAAACTCATCAGTGCACCTCTATGCAGATGATGTTCAGTTTCACATAGCTCGTCCAATAAAAAGCGTAAACGAACTTGGTTTCCGACTTAATGAGGATCTGGAGCTTATAAACAGGTGGGTGGTGTTAAATGCTTAATTCAAATAAGTCGTTTCTCACACCGATTTCAAACAAAACACTCGATTTCAATCTTCTTCCTGATGTTTGGCTCTGTAAAACCAAGTTAAGATCTGTTGAGGCTGTAACTACTCTCGGTTATATAATAAATTGCATTCTGTTAACCTATGCTCATACCAGCGCTATAATTGACCGTATTTATGGATGCCTTCGTAGATTATAGCTGACTGCAATCTTTACGCCTATTAAAACTCGACGAAAGCTAATAGTAACTCTGGTACTGGTACAGCACAGGTTAAAAGTGGCTTTTAATGATGCTGTGCCGTATATTTATGGCCTTCGTAGGTTTGATCATATATTAGAACACTCCAGAAATGTTCTTGGCTGCACTCTGCAAAACTTCATCAATACCAGATACTGTATTTATTTGCATAAAATAATAATAAATCAAATTTCTCCGTATCTTTTTAACAGACTTAATTTTTCTCCTTTCGGTTGTTTTTCATTTATGCCGTCAAATTACGGCATATGCTGCGGCATCCAATCAAGGCAATTTCCAGCATCAGAAATTTTAAAAGTACAATCTTTCTTCACTTTCTTTACAAATATGTATTTACCTATTTTTCTCATCCCATTCCTCTTTCTTCCCCTTCATTCTTAGGTTAAGAAATACAATTTTATTAGTTTTAAGAATTGCAATTTTCTTATTATCTAACTATGTTTCTAAGTACTATAAAAGATGTAAACCTGGAATTGGATTCTCATTGCAGGGGTGATTCCACCAGACTGCAAATTAGCAACATTACTGCATAAATAATGTCAGCATATCCCGGTCAATATCACTTGTTCCCTCTATGTTAAAGGTTTTAGAGAAAATTGTCGCTAAGAGACTAATTTGGTTTATTGAATCAAAAAGAAACTATTACGCTCAAACCAAGTGGCACTTCTCCATCTAGACTTCTTTATCTCCAATGCCCTTTCAGCTCGTAATCATGTCACAATCCTCCCCCTTGACTTCGAAAAAATTTTATACTACATTTTACTACATTGCCCACGAATAGAAAAATTTGTGTAGAAGAAAATAATTGGTTCTCCTCATCCCTCCCGCTATTTAATGGAATTCCCCAAGGCTCTTCACCATCAGTGGTGGTTTTTATTATTTCTTTTGTGAGTAAAATTATACTTAAACACAAACAAATTGATCATTGTATTTATCCAGATGATTTACACATCCTGTGTTAACATACGGTCCTAGTAAAAACTAAAACCCTACTAATAAATACAGTCAAATAGATACCAAAATTGTCCAATGTTTCAGGTGCCACATTATCATTAGACAAATGTAAGACTCTACACATCTGCCGCAAAATTTCTTGTAATGGTTTAACGTTGAACTTTAATGATTTAAATATAGAAACCGTAAAGAACTTAAGTATCCTAGGTCTAATATTTGACAATACGTATAATTGGAAATATCAAATATAAAAAAAAAATACTAGCTGTGATAGCCAATATAATAAGTTATTTAGACAGTAAGAAATGCAATACACACACATATCAAGACTGTCTGTTCAATTGTAAGAGCTATAGTTCTTAGCAAGATTGATTACATCATAGGCATCTACGGAAACTGTCCGAAATGTACAATAAATATCATCAAGCCGCATGTATTAATGCTTTTCCCACAAGCACTGTGACGAACATCTTGGTAGAAGCTGGTCTGACTAAAATAGAACAACACATTGAAGTGACGAGTGCTAAGGTGTACTGAAGGGGAGCAAACCCTTTAGAATTTTCAAAAAATCGATTTCTTTTTGTTATATTTCAAAAGTATGATATATTAAGAGTATATTGTTACAAGGAAAAGTCGAAATATTAAATATTTACGGAGTTATCGGAAATAGTCGAGAGCGCCTGAATACCTGAGTCAGGTAATCGGAGCGCTTAGGGCGGAGTAACCTTTTCTATTACAATAGTTTTATATTATTCTTTTGTTCCATTAGTTTTGGCTCAGCATTGACTATACATAAAACAAAAGAAACCTTTACATTGTGTTGATAGGTATACTAAACGAACGTTGTCCGAGCATTTGAATTAGTTTAGCTGGGAAGTTTGTTGTGTACGGTTGAATTTTTAAAACTTAAATGCCAAACCATCCTAAAGAAACGCGAGGTAATATCACTCAAAAATGTTCGAAAACGACGCATAATCCAGGTAATCAATATGCAAATAAGTGCGGGGAGATTTTTGGACCTAGTTCAACATAAGTAATGGTGCAAGTGCAAGTGAAAAAAAACTAAAGTTTTCTAGTAGTGATTCTTTGCACGGAAACAGAATTATTGAATTTTTCACTATATTTACTGCTGTTTCAGACATTTTGATTTGTTCTACATGCAAGCAAGAAATAAGTTTTGGAGAGTCGGGGTGTAGGCCTAGGTTTTAAAATTGTTTGGTGACTATCTCCAAAGCACGTGCATTCTGAGTTAAAAATTATTGAAATCTCAGCTTTCATTGCTGAGAGGATATTCAACGAACGCTTCACGTCAATCCTTCAAATCATGAATAAATGAAATATAATTGTTGGCACATAGTTTTCGCCGAAAACATGGATGAGGCGCGAGTAGCGAGATACAATCGAATGAGTCTTTATTAGACAAAAGCAACTCGTACAGCTCGAAAACAGCAGCTGGTTGAAGATAATCAGCTTTTCGAAGAGGCTGAAGGCTTATTATATGCGCCTGAAATCACTGATTGGTCGGCAAGTCACTAAAACTAATATGTTTATCATTTTGAAAGTTTAAATGCGATTATTTTGAAACTGCATTTTCAAAAATTGTGCGTGCTGTAACTCAAAAAGTTATTGATCGATCTGGCTCAAATTTTAAGAGGTTTCTGTCTATATTATTAATGGAAGGATAATCCTGACGTTTTAAAGACATCGCATAGATAAATTATTTTTTTGGGGTCAAAAATTTCGAAAATTTGAGCATTAAGTTAAACAGCCTACTTAATTTTTGACTTTATATTTTTTTATAATTTTAAAGGTTTATCCTTTCCCTGAACAGGTTAATAATCGAAAAAAAATATTTTTGTTTGTTTCAGATCAAAAGACAAAAATGACAAATGAAGCACTATTCGATGCAACGCACAAGACGCATGAAAAAACACTTTACAGAGCCGCCATTTTGTGAAAAAATATTTTTTTTTCTACACTTTAATACTAATGTGTTTTAAACGATTCAATCATTGACAAAGACTTAAATTCTGCTATGAATATGAAAACTAAAAAACGCCGTACATCCGCTGTTTCCCTCGCACTAATCTGCGCCAAAGAAATTGAATTGCCAAAGAGAAGTTTTGTGTACATTGACCGTTACATCCACCGTGGTGCAAAACAAATGATCACGACATATCTTAGGTATAGGAGAATGTCAATCTTTTGTACATGCAAACCAACGGCTCAACCTGAAGTGATCAGCCTACGAGTTTTTAAGAAATCCCAATCAAGATAATATCCTTAAAATGCACAACTTCATTAAAAGATCTAACTGGCAAATTTAACTAAATATTTATTATCGTTACTAATGTACAATACCGTTATATATGTACAATATATATGAAACTAATACACGCTAACCTAAAATACTATGGAGCCAAGAGAATCTGCAGCTGTCCTCTTGTTGTTAATATACATACATATATATTTTAATCAAATATAATTATAATAATGATACAAATCCATTATCTGGCTAAAGTACTAATGTTGTAGTAGATATGTATATAAGTTTAGTTTACATAGGGCCAAAAACATTCACAGCTACCGCTCATATACCGTTAGTATTGTAAAATGTTTGTGTGGGTACAAATGATAGAACTTATTCTTTTCAATACAAATCCCTTTATTCAGTACAGTTACGATTCACTATTTAATTCTTTCTCTCAGTACAATTTAATTTCTCAACCACATATACTTTTCTTATCTTTTACTTAAACCACTTAATCACTTCTTCTAATTAACACTTCAAATTCAACTTTGGAACTGATTTTGCATACCTTTGGGATGCTGGTATTTATACTCGAATGACATACTTCGAGAACAATCCTCGCCATCCAGCGTCCCATACAATTTCCAATTTGCTAGAAAATTCGATTCTACTCTCCAGTTGCTAATCCAGTATCGAAACCTTCTAGTCTTCGAGTTTCCTGCTAGATGTCGCTGCTCACATTTGATTGGTTATCACATTGCTCCCTCCCTACAGTTGTTCGTCCCGAACAACTTCGTCATTCAGCATCCCGTTGAAATGACACATTCTATCCAAATGGACCACTTTCATTTTTCCTCGATCCCCACGCTGGATCCGGTAGACAACGTCATTAATGCGGGTTATCACCTTGTATGGACCTTCCCAGTCCTGTTGCAATTTTGGTGATTTGCCTTTCTTACGCTGAGGATTATACAGCCAAACCAGATCTCCTTCGTTGAAACCGGAAGAATTCGCCTTGATATCGTACCTAGTTTTCATGCGGCTGCTTGCTAGCTTTATCTTTTCTCTGGTGTCTTCATGCAATTTACGAATCCTGCTGCGTAAGTCATTCACGTACTCGTTCACCTCTTTGGGCTCCGTCGGTGGGGATCCGAATTTTGCTTCACTTGGCAACCGAATTGTTTGACCAAATAAGATCTCGGATGGTGTGTGCCCTGTTGAGCTATGGACCGCGTTTCGGTAGGCCATTAAGAAGAGGGGTATGTGTCGATCCCAATCCCGCTGGCAGTTGCTGACAACCTTAGATAGATGCTCATTCAAGGTCCGATTGAATCGCTCGACCATTCCATCAGATTGAGGGTGTAGTGGCGTTGTCCTTGTCTTTCTTATTCCCAAATATTGGCATATTTCCTGGAAGACTTTTGATTCAAAGTTTCGCCCTTGATCAGAGTGCAGCTCCATTGGGACCCCAAATCTGCTCACCCAGTTGTTGACTATCTGTTCGGCTACGGTCTTAGCCTCTTGATTTGGGATGGCAAACACTTCCGGCCACTTACTGAAGTAATCCATGACTACGAGAGTATATCGGTTTCCATTAAAGGTTTCGGGAAACGGCCCAGCGATGTCGATGGCTATTCGTTCGAAAGGTGCTCCGACATTGTATTGTTGCATTTGTCCATGTGGCTTTACTTTTGGGCCCTTGGTAGCCGCACATCTTATGCACTTTTTGCACCAATTCTCGACATCTTGTTTAGCGCTTAGCCAATAGAAACGTTCCCTTACCTTTTCCAACGTCTTATTTATTCCCAAATGGCCTCCTGAGATTCCGTCATGTATTTCATGGAGCACTTGGTTGACTCTGGACCGTGGCACAATTAGCTGCATACGAGATGTTGTCCCATCTGCACTTTCCCATTTTCTCTTCAGCAATCCATCTTGCACAAAAAGCGAGTCCCACTGTGCCCAGTATGCCTTCAGAGTTTGGCTCCGATCTGATATCTGCTGCCAGCTTGGTCTTTCCTCGTGTTCTTTCCAGGCCAATATTGGTTCGATGTCATTGTCTGCCAGTTGGGAGGAACGGATTTCGTCTATACTCCAACCCTCTATTGGCTCAGTCCTGATCATTTGGATAGCTGCCTGTTCTTTTGCTTCTTTACGATTGCAGTGTTCGCATTTTACTCCGCATGGTCGACGAGAGAGAGCATCAGCATTTGAGTGGAGTGTTCCCTTGCGGTGTTGCACTTCAAAGTCGTAACCCTGCAGCTGCTCGATCCATCTTGCAACTTGGCCTTCAGGGTTCTTAAATTGGAGTAGCCATTTCAGAGCTGCGTGGTCTGTCCGGAGAATGAACTTTTGTCCGTAGAGGTACTTATGGAAATGCTTCGTAGCCAGAATTAAAGCCAGAAGCTCGCGCCGGGTTACACAGTAGTTCCGTTCAGGTCTGGAGAGTACTTTGCTGTAATATGCGACCACTTTCTCTTGACCGTCATGAACTTGGGAGATCACAGCTCCGACCCCAGCATTGCTAGCGTCTGCGTCCACGATGAACATTTTTCCGGGCGTCGGGTAACCCAAGATGGGGGCATTGCACAGATGTCGCTTCAGTTCTTGAAATGCTTTTTCGCATTCTCCAGACCACCTGAACTGTCGGCCTTTTTCCGTAAGTTGATGCAGGCTCTTTGCAATGCCAGCAAAATCCTTTACGAACCTTCTGTAATACGTGGCGAGTCCCAAGAAGCTTCTCAGTTGGTGTTTATCTTTTGGAGAAGGCCAACTTTTCACGGCTTTGATTTTGTCGGGATCCGTTCTTACTCCTTCCGCTGATATAATGTGACCCAGATATTTTACTTCCGGACGAAACAAGGCACACTTTTCTGGGTTGAGCTTTAAATGAGCACTTCGTAGCCTCTCAAACACTTCTTTTAGATTTTCGCGGTGCTCCTCGTACGTCTTACCTATGACGATAACGTCGTCCAAATATACTAGGCAGGTTTTCCAGGTGAGTCCTTGCAATGTTCGTTCCATTAGTCGCTCGAAGGTGGCCGGAGCGTTGCACAGTCCAAACGGCATCACTGCAAACTGCCAAAGACCGCTTCCTGTAGTGAAGGCAGTTTTCTCACGATCCGCACGATTTATCTCTACCTGCCAGTAACCGCTCTTCAAGTCAAGTGTTGAAAACCATTTCGCTCCAGAAAGCATATCCAAAGTGTCATCGATTCTCGGAAGTGGGTAGCTGTCCTTTTTAGTGACATCATTGAGACGTCGGTAGTCTACACAAAATCTCGTGCTGCCGTCTTTCTTCTTCACGAGGACCACTGGAGATGCCCACGGACTTTGCGATTCTTCAATCACTCCCTCAGCTTTCATCTTCGACATCATTTCGGCAACTTCTGTTTGCTTTGCCAATGGAAGACGCCTTGCAGGTTGACGGATTGGTCGAGCGTCTCCGGTGTCAATGTGGTGTTGAACAATATGCGTACGTCCATATTCTCCGTCTTGTGTAGCAAATATATCAGCGTACTCACCGATTAGTTTTTCTGCCAGGATTCGCTGATCTTCGTCCAGATTACAGAGGCTGAGAATTTTGTTCTTGATTTTTATGCTCTGAACTGTTGTAACCGGTTTTGCACACTTTTTTTCCGTTGTGGTCGATATAGCCTCAACAGGTACGCATTTTCCCACTATCTCCCCCTTTTTCACCTTTACACTGAATGTCTTTGGATTTAGAATCCTTACAGGGACCATGTTGTTCTTTGGCTCCACTAAGGTCTTTCCCACCATGAAGTCTCTTTTCTTTTCCGGCTCCATCAAATAGAATCGGTGGCTACCAGGACCACCTTCCACTTTTGCCCACAAAATTGCTTCTGACGAAGGCTCGAGACTCTGATTGCTGCAGATGACGACATTTGAGACTGTGGTATTGGCGTTTCCGTATATCATTGGTATCTCCATGTTTCCGTATTTCAGGGTTTGTGCCCCCAAGTCGACTACAAGTCCATGTTCTCTCATGAAGTCTGTACCAATGATGCACTCGTCACATATGTCAGCTACCAGAAACGCGTGAGTGAATGTTATTCCGGCCAGTTGGATTTTTATGCGGACTTCGCCATATACCTTAATCGTTGCTCCTGTAGCTGTTCGCAAGCTGCAGCTGCTGGTGTTATGCAGCCAAGACTTCTGCACAAGATTCCTGTTGATGATTGAGGCCGTGGCACCGGTGTCTATTGTTGCCATCCATTTTTCTTTTCCACTGACTACTTCTACTAGAAGGCTTTCGCTGCGTCGTTTTGCCAGCGAGACTTGGATGATGGTCCTGGGGCCGTCGACTCCTGCTACCAACTTCTGCCCCGCGAAGTTGGTGCTTAAGCATTTCCCGACTGATGACTTCGGGAAGGTTGACCGGCTTCTTGACCGGCTGTTTCTGCGGGTTTCTTCCTCTATTTGCTTGTCACCACAGTGAGGGCAGTCTTTTCGTCGCACCGGTTCTTTACACTGCCTTTGAAGGTGTCCTATTTTATTGCAATTCCAGCAGCGCATTATTCGTCTATCCCGTCGAGTATCTCGTTCCTCGGCACTAATTCTTGTGCAGGAGCATTCGACAGATGCTACTTCCCTGACGAAATGTGTTCCCCTGGAAGCCTGATTGGCTGCTTCCATCGCCAGAGCGAAGGCAAGTGCTTCAGCAAGGGTTCTTTTCCCGGCCATCCTTACTGCTGACTGTAGCTTCGAATCTGCAATTCCCCTGATAAATGCATCTTTTGCCATTTCGTCGATAATTTCCTGGCCTGCGGTGGGGTATGACAGATGTGCAAGTCTACTCACGTCTGCTTGGAGCTGCTGCAGTGTTTCTCCTCTTTGCTGCGTTCGGCTTTGCAATTGGACCTTGTAGACCTCCTGCATGTGGCTGTCCCCAAACCGTTTCTCGATAGCCTGTACTAAAGTCACATAATCTTTATGCTTTTCGATGTCTACTGTTTGCAACAATTCTGCTGCAGGACCGTGCAAGGCCATTGTTAGGGCAAAGCACTTTTCCTCATTGTCCCAGTCGTTTGCACAGGCAGCCATTTCAAACTGCTTCTTATAAGTAGACCATGAGGTCTGACCATCGAATGAGGGAGGTTTCAAATCTTTTCTCCTTGGACCACTTAAAGAACATTCTCGCTGTTTCTGTTTTCGCACTGTGTCGAGCTCTTTTGCCAGTTGCTCAACTTTGTTGTCCATTTGTTCCAATTTTTCGCCAACATTCTTCTCTATTCTTTCAAATTTGTTATCTATTTCTTCGAACTTTTGGTGTAGAACGTTATTTTGTTCTTCCAGTTTTTGTTCTAGACTATTCTTTTGGTCGTCGAATTTTTGTTCAATGCTGCTCTTCTGTTCGTCCATTTTTTGTTCCAGACTGTTCTTCTGTTCTTCCAGATTTTTCTTTTGTTGGTCGAGACTGTTCTTCTGTTCGTCCATTTTTTGTTCCAGGCTGTTCTTCTGTTCTTCCAGATTTTTCTTTTGTTGGTCGAGACTGTTCTTCTGTTCGTCCATTTTTTTGTTTTGTTCGTCCATTTTTTTGTTTTGTTCGTCCATTTTTAATAAGAGGAGTTGCATCATTGCAGCCATGTCATTGCCGGTACTTGTCTGTTCATCCTCGTCAACATCAAAGGAATATGCATCAGGATCATGTCCCTCGTTGTTCAAAGCCTCCTGAAGTCGGAGCACCAGGTCACTTTTTCCTCCACTGGCGCTGAGGCTTCTCTTGTTCAACTCGGATTTGAGTTGGACGAGGGTCAACTGTAATAGTTTTCGACCCATTCTAGCTTTTTCAAATAGTCAGAAAACACTTTTTTTTTTTTTTTTTTACACACAATAAGTCCTATCCCACTTCTGACACCAATGTAAAATGTTTGTGTGGGTACAAATGATAGAACTTATTCTTTTCAATACAAATCCCTTTATTCAGTACAGTTACGATTCACTATTTAATTCTTTCTCTCAGTACAATTTAATTTCTCAACCACATATACTTTTCTTATCTTTTACTTAAACCACTTAATCACTTCTTCTAATTAACACTTCAAATTCAACTTTGGAACTGATTTTGCATACCTTTGGGATGCTGGTATTTATACTCGAATGACATACTTCGAGAACAATCCTCGCCATCCAGCGTCCCATACAATTTCCAATTTGCTAGAAAATTCGATTCTACTCTCCAGTTGCTAATCCAGTATCGAAACCTTCTAGTCTTCGAGTTTCCTGCTAGATGTCGCTGCTCACATTTGATTGGTTATCACAGTATATTAAATTTCAATTATATGTTAATAAATTATTATAAAATAACAAAAATTTAAACGATAATATAAATACCAGGATTGATGCACCAAATATCCATTCCTTTTTATATTAAAACCTAATTTCTCCAATTTTGTCGTCGGCAGCTGCTTGCATTCGAATTTTAAATGTCAAATAATAAGAAATCAGAGAATTGTTAAAAGGACACCCAGTTGGTATAAAGAGTGCATTCAGGGACGTGCACCTAAAAGTATGCCCTTGCATACTGATATTGCTCCTTTTATACTAATTATTATTATTTTTTTAAAGAACTTAGCACTCGAGTGGGTATTTTTACACTTAAAATGCCTGAGCACGTCTTAAGTTTTTAGGAAAATGGGATTTTTTGAAAAAATTCAATTTAAAAAAAGAGCTGCCAAAACTATTGTAGAAGAAGAAGTAAGTACAAGATGAGGCAAAAGTAATGAATTGTAATGTTATAATTCAAAGTCTGATCGAATCGCCAGACCATTCCATAAAATTGAGTGTGTAGAAGCGTTGTCCTTGTCTTTCTTATTCCCAGATATTGGCACACTTCCTGGAAGATTCATTTTGATTCAAAGTTTCGCTCTTGATCAGAGTGTAGTTCCATCGGGACCCCAATTCTGCTTACCTAATTTTTGACTATCTGTTCGCCTACAGTCTTACTCGTAGTCTCTGGATTTGGGATGACAAACACTTCCGGCCACTTGCTGAAGTAATCCATGACCACAAGGGTGTATCGGTTGCTATTAAATGTTTTTGGAAACGGGCCAGCGATGTCGATGGCTTCTCGTTCGAATGGTGCTCCGACATTGTATTGTTGCATCCGTCCATGTAGCTTTAGTTTAGGGCCCTTGGTAGCCGCACACCTTATCCACTTTTTGTACCAGTTCTCGACATCTTGTTTAGCGCTTAGCCAATGGAAAGGTTCTCTTACCTGTTCGAACGTCTTGTTGTCTTGTTTATTCCCAAATGGGCTCCTCAGATTCCGCCATATATTTCGTGGAGTACTTGGCTACTCTGGACCGTGGCATGATTAGCTGCATACGAGATGTTGGTCCATCTGCACTTAGGAAATGTAAGTACCGTAGAGGAACTTATGGAAATGCTTCATAGCAAGAATTAAAACCAGAAGCTCGAGCCGAGTTTTGCAGTAGTTCCGTTAAGGTCTGAAGAGTATCTTGCTGTAATATGACACCACTTTCTCTTGACCATGAATTTGAGAGATGGGAGCTCCGACCCCAATATTGCTAGCGCCTGCGTCCACGATGAACAGTTTTCCGCGAGTGGGGTAACCCTAAATGGGTGCATTGCACAGCTGTCGCTTCAGTTCTTGAAATGCTTTCTCACATTCTCTAGACCACCAGAACTCTTGTCCTTTTTCCGTAAGTTGATGCAGGCTCTTTGCAATACCAGCAAAATCCTTTACGAACCTTCTGTAGTACGTGGTAGGTCCTAAGAAGCTTCTGAGACGCTGTTTATCTTTTGGGAAAGGTCAACTTTTCACGGCTTCGATTTTGTCAGAATCTGTCGTTACTCCTTCCGCTGATATAACGTGACCCAGATATTTCACTTCCGGACGGAACAAAGCAAACTTTTTTGGGTTCAACCTTAAATGAGTACTTCGCAGCCTCTCAAACACTTCTTATAGATTTTCGCGATGCTCCTCGAACGTCTTGCCTATGACGATAACGTCGTCCAAATACAATAGGCTGGTTTTTCACGTGAATTTTTGTAATGTTCGTCCCATTAGTGGCTCAAAGGTGGCCGGGGCGTTGCACAGTCCGAACGGCATCACTTTAAACTACCAGAGACCGCTTCTTGTAGTGAAGACAGTTTTCTCACGATCCGTATAATTTATCTCTACCTGACAGTAACCGCTCTTCAAGTCAAGAGTTGAAAACCATTTAGCTCCAGAAAGAATGTCCTAAGTATCATCGATTCTCGGGTGTGGGTAGCTGTCCTTTTTAGTGACATCGTTGAGACGTCGGCAGTCTACACAAAACCTCGTGCTGCCATCTTTCTTCATTACGAGGACCACTGGAGATGCCCACGGACTTTGTGATTCTTCAATCAGTCCCTCAGTTTTCATCTTCAACACCATTTCGGCGACTTCTGTTTGCTTTGCCAATGGAAGACGCCTTGCAGGTTGACGGATTGGTCGAGCGTCTCCGGTGTCAATATGGTGTTGAACTATATGCGTACGTGCATATTCTCCGTCTTGTGTAGCAAATATATCAGCGTACTCATCGATTAGTTTTTCTGCCAGGAATCACTGCTCTTGATCCAGATTACAGAGGCTGAGAATTTTGTTGTTGATTTTTATGCTCTGAACTGTTGCGACCGGTGTTGCACCATTTTTTTCCGTTGTGGTCGATGTAGCCTTAACACATTTTGCCACTATCACCCCGTTTTTCACCTTTATACTGAATGTCTTTGGATTTAAAATCCTTACAAAGACCATGTTGTTCTTTGGTTCCACAAAGGTCTTTCCAACCCTGAAGTCCCTCCTGTTTTCTGGCTCCATCAAATATATAGAATGGGTGGCTACCAGGACCACCTTCCACTTTTGCCCAAACAATTGCTTCCGACGAAGGCTCTAGAATTTCTGCAGATGACGACTCTTAATACTGAAGTATTGGCTTTTCCGTATATCATTGGTATCTCCATGTTTCCGTATTTCATGAAATCTGTTCCAATGATACATTCGTCGTATATGCCAGCCACCAGAAAAGTGTGAGAGAAAACTATTCTTGCAAGGTGGATTTCTATGCGGACTTCACCATATACCTTAGCCGTTTCTGCCGTAGATTTTCTTAAGCTGTAACTGGTGGTGTTATGCAATCAGGATTTCTGCACCAGATCCCGGTGTATATTGTTGCCATCCAATTCTCCTTACCGCTGAATGATTCTACTAAAAGGCTTTCATAGCATCGTTTTGCTAGCGAGACTTGAATGATGATCCTGGGGCTTGCTACCAACTTCTGCCCTGCAAAATTGGTGTTTAATCATTTCCCGACTGATGGTTTCGGGAAGGTTTACCGGTTTCTTGATAGCCGTTTCTGCTGGTTTCTTTCTCCATTTGCTTGTTTCCACAGTGAGGACATCCTTTTCATTGCACCTGTTCATTACACAGGTGTAAATCCCTGTGCTACTTCCTGCGTTCTATTGGAAGCCTGGTAAGCTGCTTCCATCGTCGAAGCCATGCAAGTGCTTCAGCAAATGTTCTTTTCCCGGCCATCCTTACTGCTGACTGTAGCTTCGAATCTGCAATTCCCCTGATGAATGCGTCCCTTGCCATTTCGTCGATAATTACCTGGCCAGCGGTGGGGTATGACAAATGTGCCAGTCTACTCACGTCTGCTTGAAGCTGCTGCAGTGTTTCTCCTCGTTGCTGCATTCGGCTTTGCAAATGGACCTTGTAAGCCTCCTGCATGTGACTATCCCAAAAATGTTTCTCGATAACCTGTACTAAAGCCACATAATCTTTATGTTTTTCGATGTCTACTGTTTGCAACAATTCTGCAAGGCATCGTTAGAGCAAAGCACTTTTCCTCATTGTCCCTGTCACTTGCACAGGCAGCCATCTCAGACTGATTTCGAGACTTGAATAGCAGAAGCCTCAACCATTGGTGAATGGAGAAGGGGATTGAGTTTTCTAGCAAAATGGAAATTGTATGGGACGCTGGATGGCGCGGATTATTCCCGAAATATATCAGGAAGTATAAATATCAGCGTCGCAAAATATGCAACTCAGTTCATCAGTTGAATTTGAAGCGTGATTAAGTGGTTTAAGTAAAAGATAAGAAAAGTATAAGTGGTTGATATAAGCTATTAAATTGCGAATTGTAATTGAATTGAATAAAGCGATTGTATTGAAACATTTTACATTATTGTTATAATTACTTAAAATGTGAACAGCGTTATCTGTAATTGAATAGAAGAGGATGTCAATATTTGAATAGCAGAAGACAGAAGCAGAAGTGGGGTAGGAAAAGGACACACTATAAGTGTATTAACAAAAAAAAAATTTTTTTTTGCTATAATGGGTCATAAACTTGCAATTGACCCTCGTCCAACTCAAATCCGAGTTGAGTAAGAGATACCTCAGAGCCGATGAAGGAAAAAGCGGCGTTTTGAAAAACAAAGGACATGATTCAGATACATATTCCTTTGATGTTGACCAGGAAGAACAAATGATTACCAACAATGACATGGCGCCGAGTTGCATCATCCTCTTGTCGAAAATGGACGAACAAAACCATAGCCTCGAATAAAATTTCGACGAACAAAAGAACAGTCTCGAACAAAAGTTGGACGAACAAAATAAAAATCTAGACGAACAAAAGAACAGCCTGCAGGGCTGAGTAAAAGAATAATCTGGAAGATTAAAAGAACATTCTACAGCAAAAGTTCGAATGACGAAAGAATATTGATGAAGAATTCGAAGAAATGAACAGCAAAGTTGAGCAACTGGCAAAAGAACTCGACACAGTATGAGAACAAAAACTGCGAGAATGTTCATTGAGCGGTCCAAGGAGGAAAGTTTTGAAATCCATACGTCACAGTTTTCCAGCTGAAATCACAGAAAACACTAACAAATTAAACAAATGCAAGTTATTTACAACAAATAAAATTGGTTCCAACAAACTAAGGCAGACGTGTTCTATGTAGAAGGTAGAAGAGAAAGTGTTGTTAGCTTCAATCGCATTGTTGTATATTACACGAGTATGTATGTATTTTCCACAGTGGGTACGCGCTTGTTCTGTTAAGATTGTATTACATATGTATGTTATTTCAGAGTATGTTTTTTTTTGCACAGATTTGTTTTTGAATAACTTTAGAATTGTACTTTAATTTTGAGAATTTAGAAAACCCAGTCAGTGATAAATTTACATATTATTTTAACACTGACTGGGTTTTCTAAAGATTGTCTCTTTTTTGTAATTGTTTTGTTTTTGTAAAAGTATACAATACAGTATATTTATCCTGTATACAACTGAATTAAGTCGGTTAAAAAATATTTTCAAAAAAATGTTGTCTCAGAAATGTATTCAGGCAAGAAAAACTATCAGGTAGGTAGTGAGTGTATGAGCAAACAGAAGGCGATTGAGGCAGACAATACAAAACATGCGCTGCACTTCAGTAAATACCTTACTGTGTGGTCAAATTTAAGTGATTAACTTCAATTGTTAGTGGAGCAGGGTCCTGTTCAAGAAGAAAATTTTGATTTCCTGTAACTAAAAGCAGGAAGTTTAGTACCAGTTTTTACCAAAGAGATTTAAAAAATGGTGAGAAAACATCAAGGGCATGGTTAGTTTACTCGAAATCTTCGGACTCTATCTTTTGGTTCTGCTGTCTCTTAATTTCGCTAGCGAAAAGGTGTGTCGCTTTGTCCAGCGCAGGCTATAGTGACTGGAGTCACTTGTCAAGGGCTATTCAAGAGCATGAGACAAGTCCGTTAGATATGACAGCTTTTCGGGCTTGGAGAGATTTAGATTTAGGTTTGCAAAAAGGCAAAACAATAGACTCTGTAAAGCAAAACCAGATGGCTAAGGAAGCTGAGCATTGGAGAAATGTTCTGAAACGGCTTATAATTCTCGTGCAATTGATTACTACACAGTCTTTAGCATTTAAAGGAAACACCGATATTTTATTCGAGTAAGACAACGGAAATTTTCTGCAACTCGTGCAAACTGTAAACTTTGTTCGTCCCATGCTCCTCGCATTCGCTGAATCTAGTCATACTTGATGTTGTTCAATGTTCTTTTGACGCTGTAGCATTTTTTGACACGGTTGAGAGTTTATATGTCTTTTTCTCTAGCTCTATAAACAGATGGTTGGTTCCGAAAAAAAATCTTATAAGTTTGACACTAAAACCGCTATGTATGACAAGATGGGAGAGCAGAATAGATGCGATCAGGCCATTATACCTATACTTAGGAGAAGTTTAGAAGCTTAGAAGCCCCTATTGCAAACTGACGACCCTAAATCCAAAAATATGGCCCAGTCCCTTGGCGGCAAGATGACTGATTTTAGATTTATTTGCTGCACTGTATATTGCTAGCAAGTGCATTCAACAACGGAATATGTACCCCAAGCTGGCAGTTGAGATTGTATGTTCAACAAAACAATTTCTCATAGAATTGAGAAATGATGAAGAATTCTCCTTGTTTTTAGAGGAAGCTAGGATCATAGCGGTTGATTTAGAAGTTCCTTGTACTTTTCCAGTTATCGCAGTCTTGCGGTCCCGAAAAAGGGCAACTCGGTTTTCCTACGAAGGAAGAGATGAGCCCATTATATAACCGCAAGAAAGATTTAAGGTAGAATTTTATTTTAAAGTTTTAGATCAAGCCATTTGATCAATATCTGAAAGATTTGAGCAGATAAAACAATGAAGTATACATATAATGTGTATATATAAGTGGCTCAGAATTTTATCAAGAAATAATCATGTTGTCAACTTTGATTAATGAAAATGATTCCGCGATAGACATTATGAAGGCTGTTTTCCCAAATACTGCTATAGCCCTAAGAATAGTTTTAACTTTACCAGTTACTATAAAACTTAAGATTATAAAATGTATTTAAATTATATTTATTAGTTCCTAAAAATGTTTTTCTTTGTTGATTTTTTTGGTTATTTTTAATGCATGAAATGCTTAGCAAGTAAACCTTATCTGAACTTTTTTGAATTGTATTTATATGTATAGAGGAACAGAAATACAAAAAAAAACCCCATTGTTATTCTACCTCCTTGGGTGATGTGGAAATTTCTACATACATAATTAAATATTTTCGATTTTGCGATCTTTTTAAAATTTAGGCATATTGTTTAAGGGGTTACATATGTCTCTCCACTCAAAAAAATCGACTTTTTTTTTGCATGAAAAAATTTTATATTCTTTTGCGATTCAAATGCCGCAAGAATTTTTCAAAAATTCCAATAATTAAGAAAGTTATGACCGTTAGACGTCGGACCGGGCGGAGCCTTTTTTTTGCCTTTTCAGTTTTGCACATTTTTAGTTTAGCTTTCGAAGCCGCGCAGGCAAGACACACTGCAGATTTTGCATTTCGAAAAGAAATAATGTGAAAAAATTATGTCGTTATCGCGCAAAAAGGTGTCGAGAGAATACCATAAATCTGGAGTTTTAATAAAAGGTGTGAAATCTAAGTGAGTACCGCCGAAAAATCGTCATCAGGCTAAATGCGATGACTTTACTTCAAGTGCGTCCGCAAAAAAATTTAAAAGTGCTCGTGATGTGCTCATGATCAACGGATAACGAACCGCATCATGATGATTATCCACCGGGTTCCAAGTCATGGTGTTCATGGCAAAAGGCAAAAGCCTTTTGTGTAGGCTACACACAGAATAATACTCGTAATGAGTGTCTCAACAACTTAATCTGGAAAATATCGCCAAATCCGCTGCACTCAGGCTTGGCAGTAGTTGAGATTGCTTGTAATGCTGCTGCCTGTTTGTTTAATGAAGGAGCAATAACTTTGTTAAAGATCATGCAGATTATGGGGATTGACAGTGGACCCAATGCCCACCGCTGGGTCGCCTTAGAGGACTCGCGGCGACTCGATCACGCTGAACGTGCGGCGCTTGGCGTAACGAAAGCAAGGCGTTCGCTCATGACCGAAGCCGCAAAAGCCAAATTATATGAAGTTACAGCATCTGGAAGTGACGCATTATATGGCCCAGGCATCGATGATGATATGTAAGTTACCAAAAAAAAAATCATATTCTATTTATATACGTCTTTTTCGACCTACAACCGAGTGGCAAAACTTTGAACGCGTTTTTCTCGAAACAGTGTTTTCCGAGCCGATTTGCATGCCATTTCGCACTGATATTCTTAATAACATTATGTAGTCTCCTACGTAGGATTTTTTTGATATCTTAATTTTTAGATTTGTTATAAATAAAAATGTGACTCGTTTTTCAGTCAAAAATAGCCTTGTACGTTCAAAAAGCTGCCATTTTGTTAAAAATGAAAATATTTGAAAACTGCTATGATAGAGACTAGTTTTATCTATCTACTACAACAGGTTTTTTTTTTGTTTCAGATGAAACCTACCAGAGATATTCCTGGTACCGCCCAGCACGTTTTTGAAAAGAGGCTTCCGGAGATGGGCGAAATGTATACTTTAAAATTGTTTTTCTTCAATTGTTAATAAAGTTTTGTATTCTTCAAGGAATACTTTACACAATGTATATTTTCCTTTTTTTATATTAATTTAATATCATACCGAAAAAAAATCTTGAAAAACCCTCCGTTTTTGAGCGGAGAAACATATGTAACCCCTTAAATCTACATTTTAAGGAGCCCTATTATTATTCTGCGCCGGGCGCCAACAATCATCGAACCAGCCCTGTTTACAAGGTCCAATTGCAAAGCCGAATGCAGCAAAGAGGAGAAACCCAGTAATGGCTCCAAGCAGACGTCAGTAGATTGGCCGTGGCTCAAGTGGTAGTGGACTGGCTTCCAAATCGGAAGGTTCGGTGTTCGAATTCCAGCCTCGCCCGAAAGACATATTCATTTTTTCAGTTTAACGAAAATCAGGTGTGATGCGTAGTTAACCAGAAATCGACAACAAGTCAACCTCCACTAAGGTTTTAGTCTCATAAAATGTTGGATGCCACGCATGGAGCGAAATAACCACTGAGTTCAAACATGTTTCTTTCTCTCTCAATCCGAAAAGAGACGAAAAGGAGAGACGAAAAATGCGGTGCTGGAACTGCGATAAAATCGGGGATCTTCAAAGAGAGTGCAGAGGAACTGCTGTTACAAGCAAACAGAAGAAGAAACCGGGAAAACGGTTACCAAGAAGCCGGTCAATGTTTCCGAAGCCATTAAATGTCTCTTGGGTTTTACGTGAACTATTGTCTGTGAAGACCTTATACATCCATGGAAGCAAGTATATGCCTTGCCATCGCCAGCTGCCTTCCTGAGCACCAAATGGGAACTGTGTTGGAGTCACAGGCTCCACCCTTGGTGTTAGTCGAGGCCGATCTAAAATTATCTTGGCTGTGTCATAGTGGCATAGTCTAAGTTTGAATTCGTGTAAGACACTCTTTTCTGAGTGACCTGTATAATAGTGGTATTCTTGCCTTATTTAAAGTTTAAATTTATTCCAGTGTGAATAAAAAGTATAATAAGACAGTGACTTTCTATAAAATAAGCTTTCAAGAGCATCAAAGTGTAACAAAACCCCTTTTATTTCATTTCATAGCGATGGCGATTTCGCTGTGTGTATGATGTGCACCCGCACGCTTCATTTTGATTACACTACGGTTATCGAGAAATCTTGGAGGGCTGGACGTAAGGAGGGAAGTGTGGAAGTGCAGAAACCCGGGAGACGACCAAAGTGCGGCTGCTACTAGCAATGTGGTAGTGGGTGCATTACAAGCACCTCGGTTACAACAGTACGACCAGCAAACAGTCCAGACAATAGATACAAGAAAAGATCTGATAACAACTCAGCTGGTCTGGCGGAGATTCGACTACTAGGATCTGAAATAAGGGAAATTACAACAAGCTCTAGATACGACGAACTTAACATACATATATATGATGAAGGATAATAATGAATGAACTAAAGGATAACAACAAAAAGAAAGACGAAATTATCGAAAACATGTAATCACAAATAAACATAATGGAACAACAAGTAATTAAAAACAATGTCGGCATAAAAAATATGCCCCCCACCGTTAATGAATATCTAGTAGAAATAGTGAAGGAATAAATATACATGTATATATAATTCGTCAACGATAATTTGGGAAATGATTCCTGGGTATATTCTAAGAAAAAAATCGTTCTACAGTAAGAGTCTATGTCCAATGCTGACATCACTTATCGAGCATTTAAGGGAAGACTTAATTTGGTATACCCTGACAAATGTTAACGGAAATTGTTCAGTTAATATTAATGGAAGAGACTTCGTTGATGACTTTTTAGAAGAAATACTACCTTTTGTGACTGCTTGTTAGGGTCTTCAGATATCCAATTTCTAAGCCTCTTCCATTTTTGTTGCCCATGCTAATTTTTGATTTTGAGGTCACTTTACTCCAGAAAATGCCTAATTAACATACCGTTTTACTATTTTTTTCTTATGAACGTAATAATAATAAAAAAAAAAATCGGCAATAAGTTTGCAGAATAACCCACAGATTTTATTATACTTGGAAAAAGCGGAAGCAGGTAAAATTTATAAAAAAGGGTTTTATTGCTTTAAGCTCCAAAGGCTATGAATAATATTTTTTTTTATTTTATGTGTATACTAAAACAGTTATTAAAGATACCCAAAGTGTCCTCCTTAGTTTACGAATGTTTATTGATGCTAACTGCTGCCTCACTTTTGATAACGCTTCGAGAATACGGTCTTAAAGTTTTTATTTCGGTTGAATAAATAAGTTCTTTCATTCTTACTCATACAAAAAAATCCAATACAGTGAACTGGTCTGGTCCATTTCTTCCTACTCTTCATCTTGCCAATTTTTAACCCCAAGACCATAGTGGGCTGGAGCCCCGTCCTGTTGGAAATATCATGAAGCTAGTTGAATTAGTGGAACGTCCTCCCATAGTTCTGGATTTATCAAAAACATCAGATAGTTTGTAGAATTCAGGTGGAAGTTTGAAGTGGCCGATTAACTTGTTTCCAAGTACACCTGCCCACATATTGACGCTGAATTTGTGCTGAAATGATTTACGAGTATGTCTCCTTGTATGTAATTTGTCCGCAGCCTAATTTTGTGATTCCATCTCTTGTAAATTGAGATTCCTCCGCCTAAAGAATTCTGCTAATAAACTCGTTGTCATCCAAGCTTAGCTCCAGCAACCAGCTAGAAAACTCAAATCTCTTTTTCAAATCATTGGGAAGCAGTTCTTGTACAGGTGTATGGTGGTATGCATAAAGATTTACTCCATGCATGTACATTCGAAATTTTATGCCTGGAAATATTGAATTGCAAAGCTGAGCGTCTTATGCTAATTGACGGATCAGTTGTAATAGCTTCCAGTATTCTTTAATCAGGCGAAATTCTTCTTACTTGTGAAGCTCTCGTGTTAGGTCGGGTATTTTAAACTGATCCTGTTTCTCGAAGCCTCCGATACGTATTTTCAAGTACTCCTTCACAAGGAATTCTTCGATTAAGATAAATTTCATGCTACCTTCGTCGCGCTCTAGTTGAACGTCCTGTGTTCAGCCCATAAACGACAATAAAGTCTGCGTATTCTTGTTTTGTAAGTGCAGACATTTCAAATAGCGTTTCTAAGTAAATTTAACCTGGGCGTAAAAAATTAAACTGATGAATTAATTTTTTTTTCTAATCTTTTATACCATTTTTGTTTGGTAAATTTTCCGAATAGGCCTTCACACCCGAAACCTAACTCTTTCTGAGAACTTTTGAGGAACAGGGTAAGAAAATGGAGATTTTGACAGGTAGTCAAGTAGACGAGCACGCTTTGAAACTTTTTAGTAAATATGGAATTTTAAAAAAATTATTGGAAAATTAATAATTCTTGGAAAACCACTGTTATTGTCAACTGTTTTTAGAACCATAAATTCCTTTTTTTACCTGCTGCAGGTTTCCTTAAATATCATAAGATCTAGGGGTTTTTCTGCAAACTTGCTGATAATTTTTTTTATTATTATTGTTACGTTCATAAGAAAAAAATAGTTAAACGTTATGTTTATTATGCATTTTCTGGAGAAAAGCTACCTCAAAGTCAAAAATTAGCATGGGCAAGAAAAATGGAACAGCTTAGAAATTGGATATCTGAAGACCCTAACAAGATATCAACTTTATTTAAATGCAGTTACAAAGGGTGGTATCTATTCTAAAAACAAAGTCATCAACGAAGTTTCTGCCATTAGCATTAACTGAGCAATTTCCGTTAACATGCGTCAGGGTATACCAAAGTAAGTCTTTCCTTAAAAGCTCGAGAAGTGATGTCAACATTGGAGATAGACCGTTACTGTAGAACGATTTTTTTTCTTAGAATATACCCAGGAATCATTTCTTAAATTATCGTTGATGAATTAGGAGACACCCTGTTGAACTAAAACTAAAAATCCAGACATATCGGCAATAATTGCTACATTTTCCTCGACGATAAGCAAAATTTCATTTGTCAAACAAGTGCGCGCAACTGATGGGACGCATCAAACTGAATGCAGTGGTTAAAAACATTGCCAACAAAAACACTACCAACGTGAGTGTTCCTGATGCCACTTCAATAACCATCTGCATAGATAAAATAAACTAGATATCAAACTCTACTAATACTTTTGCAAACCCTTAACTTTCGCACAGACACACTGTAAGTGGATTCCAACACTTTTGCAACTCTATAACTTTGTCAAAATTTGCTAGAATGAGAGCAATTTACAAGTAAAATTGCTAGAATGAGAGCGATTTGCACGAGTGTGTGTAATGTGGATGACGTTTTTTGGTTCAAATGGGCGTGGTTTGTATAAAAAAGGAGATAAATTGCCATTGATCACAATTCACACGTATTCACGGACAGAGTCTCACGGATAGTGACGATCAGTAGAAAACCGGTTTTGATTTTCCAATATCTGGAAAGTTTGATATCTAGGTATAGTTAGTCTATGACTCTACTATACAAATCAAAGAGGTTATAGAGTTGCAAAAGTGTTGGAATTCACTTACAGTGTGTCTGTGCGAAAGTTAAGGGTTTGCAAAAGTATTAGTAGAGTTTGACATCTAGTTTAGTTTAGTTTATCTATGGGTAGAGTGCGGGGAAAATATTTGCACGAAGCGGTAGTGATAGTACTTCGAACGATGTAAACAAATTAACACGCATCCAATAATAATTGCCGCTTGTGTGTGAAGGAATAGAAATGCAGAACAGTTTTGTCACAAATGCAAACAATGAATTGTTAGTCAACTTAGATTGTAGGGTAATACATGGTTTTGACGGCTCAAATATTAATGAATTAAAAGAGAATGATTGCTGTTGTTTATGTTTTAATATAAGATTGTAGCGTTCAAATTGGGATGAGTTCTGTTTAAGTATAGGTCATTTTGTAAATGCGTTAAAAATAATTTTGCTCATTGAAACAAACATTTTCTATAAAATAAATGGTTTCGAGGCCGAATTTTTAAACCGAAACAAACGTAGAGGTGGAGGAATTTTGATGTTTATTCGAGATAACTTAAGCTTTAGACGTATACCTTCGCAAGCTGTATCATACGAAAATATAAAAATTTGTTTCACGGTATATACATTGGTATATTCAGACCTCCAGGTTTTTGTAAAAATACGTTTATTGAAGGATTGGAGAATAATCTGGGTCAATTACGAAAAAATGAAAAAATGACAGTAATGGGAGACATAAACATTAACATTCGTGATTTAAACTCCAATTATGTCAAAGATTATCCGGATATATTAGCGTCGTTGAGACTTATAAACGTCATTAGAGAATTTACAAGGGTGGAACCAGAAAATGGAACTAAGTCTGTAATAAATTACATCCTACTAAGCAAATCAGATAACCAAATCAATTCTTTAGTGATCGAAAGTGATATCAGTGGGTGGCCGTGGCTCAAGTGGTAGTGTAATGGCTTCCAAATCGGAAGGTTCGGTTCGAATCTCAGCCCCGCCCGAAAGACATCTTTTTTCAGGCAACTTCATTCACGTAAGACGAATGGTTGCCCATAATACAGCAACAAGTCCAATTACACTAATAATTTGGTCTCCCCATTAAATGTTGGAGCGAAATAACCACTGACCCAAAAATATTTCTTTCTCTCTCAATCCCATTTTCCAAAAAACTTAATACGTGCTCAGGCATTTTAAGTTTAATAATACCCACTTGAATGTTAAGTTCTTTACAAAAAAAAAAATAAAAATAAAAAATCAGCGACCATTATGCACCCTTTTACTCCACAGGTGTTAAAACAACATCAGGTGGTGAAGTTGTTAAAACTACACGTATAAGAGACGCAAAAGTGAATCAGCTCATTTGTGCAATGCAACAAACTGGGATGAGGTACTTAACGAAGCCGATGCTGAGACTATCGCAGAAATTAAAAGACATTTATAAAAGATCATCGTACATAGAACCAATTGACCGGAAAAGAAATACTTAACCTAATAGCCGAATTCAGACAAAGAGATAGACTCGACAGAAGTTGAAAAAATAATAGCTTGAACAAAAGTTAAGATTTTGAGTACAAAATTTTTCGAAACAAATTTTGCAAAATTGTAGCAGCACAGAAATCAATTCATACAATTTAAAACTAATCCGCGCAAAACCTGGGATTTAATAAACCAAATACTCGGTATAAAAAAAACTAAATATTGACGAAACCATGGCAACAATTTTTACAACAGAAATGATCAGTCAACTTACCTACGAGTAATGAATGTGCACAACGCTTTTCGACTCAGATCTCAAATATAGTTCATAATTGTAGTTCAATCACATCGATTAATGAAAATGCAATAGGAGACAAATTAATCTTTGCAAATCGCGCAAGTATTTGTGAGATGCACGGCATCATAAATTCATTAGGAGTTGATAAATCGCCAAGAATGGACGGAATTCGAGCAATTGATATGAAAAGACATGTAGATATTTTTGTTACAATTTTATGTAAATTTGTTAACCTTAGTCTTATACTCGTACAAACAAAACTTCCGATAATGCTAAAAACGGCTATAGTAAGACCCATGTATAAAGGTGGAGCTAAAAATCAAATAAGCAACTATAGACCCACATCAATTTTACTGGTGTTAGAGAAGTGTCTGGAAGGTGTAATATTTAAAACACTACAGAGTTTTATTGATAAGCATTCTCTCATACATAAAAGGCAGTACGGATTCAAAAAAAAAAACAAAAACACAGGCAAATTGCTGGGAGAGTTAAATAACTGCATCAACGACAGCATACATAAAAGCGATTATGTCCTAGATCTGTTCATGGATTTTAGTAATGCTTTTGACGCACTAAATCACTCTACCCTTTTAAAAGTGTTACAACAGATCTACATTCGAGGAGTTATGGCGGACTGGCTCAGGGGGAGTTTAATGCTGCACATTTTAATATGGATATCAATTCACTCTTTATCTGCAGAACCTTTCCAAGGTTATTGCTTCCAGCAAGTACGTCATGTACATAGAAGTCAGGTCCAACATGCAATATGTCATTCGGACGCGTCGAAAACAATGCGGAGCTTTGATTTTGAGCTCTCTGGCTTTATACGAGTAATACAATGATGCGGCTAAGAAAGCTCTACATCGTGGACGATCTCCATGTGAGAAAGATTTGTGCACTAACGCATAAACAATAAGTTTTCTCTTGAAGCGAAAATGTTCCTCGCATCTCATTTCCTCACTTGTACAAATGCGCTCTTCCACTATATTTTCAATATAGGCTCAATAGGCATATTATCGCAGATCGCTGATGGGGCAGTTGCAAACAACCTGCCGCACGCTACGGTTTTTCACTGTGCCAGACACTACCCAACCGAAAACGGTGTTTTGAGCCGTGCGCAAATTGACTCCAAGCAGTATTTGCCTAACGGAGAGAAGAAGTGGCTGCCAAATAGCAGACCAGCTAGATTTAAATTATTGAACATTCCGCGCTGCCAAAAGACTTCTCGGGTATTAAGTTAGTAATTTTTTTTGACAATTGTTATTTTTAAATAGAACTTAAATTAACTCGTGATTTCAAAACAATGTTTGTCTTAAATCTTAATAACGACCTGCTCAGCCCTATTCCACAGAAGCTGCTCAGAGATCGTTCCTTCCGGTTTCCTAAGTTAAGAAGAATGCAATATGTGATACAGATATCGTTTTTATCCACCACTTGTACTACCAGCATTGGCTAGCAATGTGCAACGTTCGCGATGTTGGTTCAACTTAGTTGAAATGGTGGTATTAAGCACCTGTAGGATGTTCTGGTTACGGTTTTGATCGACGTGAAACTCAGGAGCATTTATACTGTAGAACTGGTTAGAAGTGGAAGAGTTTGGTATAGCTATTGGATGTTAAAGCTTATGATGCGGGGAATTGCATTTGCGGAAAAGGGAAGAGCAAGAATTTTGGGTAGTATGATCGTGTTTCAACCCATTTAGGCTAAGTTTGGATTCATGAGCGAATTTTATAACATTTAACAATATTATGCCAAGAGCTGGAACAGAAAATGCACTTGCTTTAATGCCATCAGCCTGCTTCAACGCTGTAAATGTCTCTTGGTGAGGTCTTTTACCAATTTGGTTAGAAGTTGAGACAACACTTGCCTGTGTGTTTGCATTGCTAGCACAGTCCAGAATTTGGCAACGTGTATCGATGAATTTCACAAAGTCATTCAAAGTTGGCATTTTGCCTGACACCAAGTGACACCAAGTGCACGAAAGTGACTGTTGGTGCAATTGGCTAGTTCCCGCAAAGCTGATGGTCGCTGTATAGCTGGTATCTCAAAGATTTTCTTTAATTGCCCGGCATAGATAAGACGTTTATTTTCATATCAGGCAGTGAGAATTTTGAGTGCTGCATCATAATTAGATTTGTTAGCATCAAGCGATTCGATAGCACGTTCCGGGCAAACAGCCAGGGAGTACTTAAATATTGGAATCTTGCGATAGTGGTAAGGGAAGGATTGAAGTGTATTAGGGAATTGAAGGGCTCGTGGAAGTTCAACCATCCGGTTGTTTCACCTGTTAATAAGGGCAGATTAATTTATGGAAGCCTTATATGTTTTACCTCAATTTTCATTTGTATTCCCTCTGGCTCTTTGGTTGCTTTGAAGGACTACATCAAGGCAGTCATTCTAGGAATATTTTATAATACTGTTCTTCATATTTGGCACGGAAATCTTGAGCAGCTTTTACAGTACTTCTATCTTTGTTTGCAGCTTATCATAGGTGTGGAAATTGTTTTCCAGCACCGAGGCACGAAATTCTAATTCGGCTAATGTGATGTCGGTTCCAATATTCACCATAACTGTTCACCGACCTTTCAGGTTTCCTAACCTCTTTAGTTCTTTGGTTGACTTTTCGTCTACCAGCATGTATGACGAGTGGTTAAATCGTGATAATTCCGGGCAAGAATAAAGCAGGAATCACATCGGGTTCATGGTGATCCCATGATTAGGAAACTCCTTGTGAGAAAAAAACGCTATGGAGTTAGATTGAACTTTTTTTGTTTTATTTCAAAACGAGGGCTTCTCCAAGCAACCTGTATAACTACATATATATATTGTACTTATGTCAAAAAAAAAGTACATATGTACAGAAGAAAATAAAATGTATACAGTACATATAAAAAATCGTAACAGCAAATGTACACTTATTAACAAATTTATGTACGGGATTAGAAATTGGAATTGATGACACCTTGGATACGCTCTCTGGAGCGGAATGGTTTTCAATATTTGACCTGAAGAGCGGTTACTGGCAGGTAGAGATCAATCGACAAAATCGTGAGAAAACGGCTTTCACTACATTAAGTGGTTTTGGCAGTTTACGGTTATGCGGTTTGGACCGTGCAAAGCTCCGGCCAACTTCGTGCGATTAATGAAACCTACCTAGTGTATCTGGACGATGTTATCGTCATAGGCTAGACGTTCGTGGAGCATCTCGGAAACTATAAGAAGTGTTACAGAGGCTGCGAAGCACTCATTTGAAGCTGAACCCAGAAAAATGCGCTTTGATCCGTCCGGAAGTAAAATATCTATGTCACATTATATCTGCGGAAGGAATAAGGACAGATCCAAACAAAAGCAAAGAGGTGAAAAGTTGTCCTGGCCGTGTGCGTGGCTCAAGTAATAGTGTATTGGTTCAGCTTTAATACCAGCCGTGATCGAAAGACTTTTCTTCAGGCAACAAAAATCTCGTGAGATGAATGGTTGCCTATATACAACATCAAGTCAATTTACACTAATATCTTAATCTCCCCATTCAACTTTATATGCCACCCATGCAGCGAAATAGACATTGAGCCCAAACATTTCTTTCTCTTTCTGTCCCATTTTCCAAATCCGCTGTTAAAAACAACAAAGAAGATAAACACCAACTGAGAAGTTTTTAGGGATTTGCCACGTACTACAGGAGGTTCGTAAAAGATTTTGCTGGTATTGCGAAGACCCTGCTCAAGCGGCAGAGTGCAATGCCTCATCTTGGGCTACCCCACACCCGGAAAATATTCATCATCGCAAACGCTAGCAATGTTGGGGTCGGAGCTGTGATCTCCCAAGTTCATGGTCAAGACAAAGTGGTCGCATATTCCAGAAAGCGTAATTCGGCGCTAGGTTTTGGTTTTAATTCTTGTACCTAAGTACATAAGTACCTCTACGGACAAAAGTTCATTCTTCACACAGACTACGCAGTTCTGAAATGGCTACTCCAATTTAAGAACCCTGGAGGCCAAGTTGTGAGATGGATCGAACAGTTGCAGAGCTATGTATAACTTTGAAGTGTAACACCGCAAGGGAAAACTCCATTCAAACGCTGATGCTCTCTCTCGTCGACAGTGCGGAGTCAAATGTGAACACTGCAACCGTAAGGAAGCCAAGCACCAGGCCACTATCCAAGGACTAAGCCAGTAGGTGGGTGAAGTACAAACGTAATCCGTTATCAGGCAGAAAGCCACAGGGACGAATACAACAATATAAGGTCGGAGCACCATTCGAACGAATAGCCATCGACATCTCTGGCCCGTCTCCCAAAATATTTAACGGCAACTGAAACACCCTCGTGGGCATGGATTACTATAGTAAGTGGCCGGAACTATTTGCAATCCCAAATCAATAGGCTAAGAGCGTAGCAGAAGAGATAGTCAACAACTGGGTGAGCAGGTTTGGGGTCCCAATGGATCTACACTCTCCATATTTGGGAATAAGAAAGACAAGGACAACGCTACTACACCTTCAATCTGATCGAGCGATTTAATCGGACCTTGAATGAGCATATATCTAAGGTCGTCAGCAACTGCCAGCGGGATTGGGATCTATATATACCCCTCTTCTTAATGGCCTACCGAAACGCGGTCCATAGCTCAACAAGACACACACCATCCGAGATCTTATTTGGTCAAACAATTCGGTTGCCAAGTGAAGCAAAATTCGGATCCCTACCGACGGAGCCCAAAGAGGTGAACGACTACGTGAATGACTTGCGCAGCAGGATTCGTAAATTGCATAGAGAGACCAGAGAAAAGATGAAGCTAGCAAGCAGCCGCATGAAAACTAGGTACGATATCAAGGCGAAATCCTCCGGCTTCAACGAAGGGGATCTGGTCTGGTTATATAATCCTCAGCGTAAGAAAGGCAAATCACCAAAATTGCAACAGGACTGGGAAGGTCCATACAAGGTGATAACCCGCATTAATGACGTTGTCTACCGGATCCAGCGTGGTGATCGAGGAAAATTGAAAGTGGTCCATTTGGATAGAATATATCATTTCAACGGGATGATGAATGACGAAGTTGTTCGGGACGAACAACTGTAGGGAAGGAGTAATATGATAACCACTTAAATGCGAGCAGCGACATCTAGAGCAGAAGATGTCAATACTCGAAGAGCAGCAGATTTCGATACTTGAATAACAAAGACTCGACCATTGATGACTGGAGAGTGGAATCGAATTTTCTAGCAAATTGGAAGTTGTATGTGACGCTGCATGGCGAGGATTGTTCTCGGAGTATGTCATTCGAGTATAAATACCAGCATCCCCAAGGTATGCAAGTGAGTTCTAAAGTGAAATTTGAAGTGTTAATTAGGAGAAGTGATTAAGTGGTTTAAGGAAAAGATAAGAAAAGTATAAGCGGTTGAGAAATTGGATTGTATTGAAAGAAACAATTAAATAGTGAATTTTAACTGTACTGAATAAAGCGATTTCTATTGAAAAGAATAAGTTCTATCATTTGTACCCACATAAACATTTTACAATACAGTTTTTTTTTTTTTTAAATAAACAAGAGAAATTTGGGACCAGACAGCTAAGAAACCGGCATGAGAATTCCGAGATTCTATCGTATGGTCGCCTTGCATAAACAAACCGAACAGCATCATTATAAGCAACCTGGAGCTTGCGAAAAGATAGTGAGTCAAGGTCACTGCAGACAGCTGCGGCATATGAAATAATGGGTATTATGAGAGTGAGCACTAGTCTTCGGCGAATATTCCAGGGGGTATAGTTGGCAGAAATCCAAAGTTTACGCAAGCAATTAACGTGGTTATAGCCAGAAAGCTTTCGGTTTATGGTGATACCAAGACTTGTAGCCGCCTTAACTAACCTAATCTTACGAGTACTACCGGCTAAGCAAACATCAGGAACTAGACTTAGCTCAAAAGACTTGTTTGATATTGGAAGTACTTGGCATTTTTTTGGGTTCAAAGCTAGTCCATTTTTAGTTGCTCATTCAACAAGGGAAGCAAGATCCTCATTTAGTGTGACACTAGTTCACCTATTTTATTAACGGGATAAGATAGGTAAAGTTGTACATCGTTTGCATAGAAATGAATAAGTGCGTGCTTACAAATCAATGCTAAGTCATTTATGTACGTACAGAACAAAATTGGGCCCAATATTGATCCCTGCGGAACCCCTTGAGAAACTGACCGGAAACCTGAGCGATTGCTACCAACAACGACTATTTGTGCCCGTCCACATAAAAAGTTTCGAATGAGCCTTACAGCTCTTTCACTAAAACCATAATAATGATGCAGTTTCCAACAAAGAATGGAATGATTGAAACTGTCAAAAGCCTTAGAGAAATCCAGCAGGCAAAGCAGCGTCACAAATCCTCTGTCAAAATCTTGCCTGATATCATCCAAGATTTTTACCATAGCGGAAGAACAGTTATGGCTCTTCCTAAAGCCCGATTGGAATGGGCTCAACATGGAATTTTCAGCCAAGTTTTTCTGAATTTGTGACTCTATTACATTTTCAAAGACCTTAGACAGGCAAGGTAAGATACTTACAGGTCTCTAGTCAGAAGCATCGGAAGCAGTGGTATTTTTAGGAACACGTACAAACTTAGCACATTTCCATACCAAAGGAGTAGTAGATGTTTCTATACAAGAATTGATTATATGTGTTAGATGGCCTATGACGTGCGGCAAAATAAGTTTTATGAAACGTAGGGGCAAGCCGTCTTCACCAATAGCATTTGGTTTTAAACCTTTTATAGCACAAAGGACATCAACCTCCGTAACTACTTCAAAATCAATTTCCTGTTCAAGGCCTCTGCTGGAGACAACGTCATACTCGAAACAATCGGCAGCAACATCATTTGAAACAAAATAGTCGTTCATTTCATCTAAATCAATAGTGCAGCTCCTGTCACTACTTACACCAATGCCAACTTGGCGTAGATTTCTCCACAGTACCTTAGAGGGTAAAGAAGTGCTCAGTTTAGATGAATAGTAGTGTCGCTTAGATGCATGAACAGCATCGGTTGCAGCATTACGACAGATTTGTACCTGTTTCAGTTAATCGCGTTTTGGCTAGGCTTCCACTTACTGTATAGTCTGTTTCGCTTCTTTAGAACACAACTACCCCTTCCGTGAACCAGGGACACGCACTGTTTCGGATCGCGACGGTTTTTGTTGGTACATGATCATTGTATAATTGCATTACAAGCGTCTAGAAAATGATTAGCTTTTCATTTGGATCGGCAACCATTCTGCAATTCAACCATGGGACCGAGTTTGCTGCGGTCGTTAGTGCTTCATGATTTACTGATGAATAATCCCTATAAACAAAGGAGTTTGCGGAAGAATTGTGGTTAAAGGAAACATTGCAGGTACAAAATGATCTCCTATTATGTTCGCTGACACCTTCGAGAGAAATCTGATTAAACAGTAAGACAGAAAGTGAATCAGAAACAATAAAAAGGTCTAAAAGGCTCGGTGATGCACCTGGCCGGAAACATGTTGGATAGGAATTATTTACAATTTCAAGGCCACTTGTCGAGTCGTTTTTAAGCATGTTATAGCTTTAAAATCACCACAAACGACTATGTTATTATATAAAGGGGAGAATCCGGATAGAGAAGACAAAAAAGGTTCAGTTGAAAAAACACAATTTGGATTGTAGCAGCAAGCAACCAAACATTTGACCGACCCATCAGAAATTTCTGCAATCAAATACTCAACATGAGTTCCTAGCGACTTTTTTATGACTTCATATTTTAAAGTTCCCTTGCAATATATCGTAACATCATCTCCTGTTGTTTCCGTAACCCTATCATTACGTGAGAGCTCATATCCAGCTATTTTATAAAAGAAAACTATCAATTTCAGATTCAAACCATGTTTCATCAACACATATAACATTAACAGAAGATAATTAAGATAATCAAGTTTAATTTGGTTAAGACTCCGTCCATTAATGTGACATACCTTAAACCCGCTTCTTTGACACGAAAGAACGTTCAACATTGACAGGATTACAAATAAATAAGTCAAAAGCGAGAAATGCATTGGTTTGAAGAGGCCTGGCTATGTCTATAGATGACAGTTTCGGCGTTCAGAAGATTTTATTAACAAAGTACAACAGTAAGTAAGATTTAAGTAATGCATCGATGCAATAAGAAAATATACAATAAACTAGAAATGAGGAAAGAAATGGTTTGGTGGTCTTTGGGTCAAAAACTGAACATATGAAATAAATGTAATTTGACCGATATGGGTACCATGGACTTAACGCCCACGTCAACAAATCTATGCTTACATAGGAATAACTATAGAGACTTAGCAAAATCTCTTGTTAAACACTGGATGGCGGAACACTTTATAAGGCCCAACATATTTTGCTAAGCCTTTAAGGCCTGAAACTGTTACTTTAAAATAATATGCATCAGTCAGATTAAAAATAACTGTCATATCCATACTAGTTTTTCACGGAGCATTGCGGGCCCAGGGAGAACATGTGAGGAAAAAAGGTATAGCAAATTTTGTAACGACAGCTCCAGATCTCATATAGAATTCATGTGGGAACTAACACACAGGAGGATATATTTATATATCCCAGTATACATATATATATTTGGGGAAAAAACAAATACTAGGTTGGAATATATCAACCATGGATTGAAAGATGTGTTCTATGATAAATATCTATCTTAAATCAGAATATAGATTCTCGTATATACATAAGAATATAAAGAATTATAATGCGATGAAGAAGGAACAAACCTTTTCAAAGTACAAATAGGGGAATAATCAGCCCTCTGGCTGCAATGCACTACACTCTATTATTAAGATAATTATGTTTGTTTTTTTTTTCTGGTGTATTATGCCGAAATGGAGACCAATTTGCTCTATGTCACCTCAAAAATATGCATTTTTGCTATTTGCACATACACACATGTAACACTCTACGCGATTTAGTACAAAGAATATCTGTATATAGCGTCTTTTTGTCATTATGAAATATCTGTATAACGGTATGTACTTACATCGGTTTTATCCGCCAAATTTAATCACAATTATAATACTAAAACTAAATCACTCAAAAGGGTTTTCAATAAATGTGATGAACTTTCGTTGGGAAACACTAATATTTATAGACCACAGGTATTAAAGCCAAACTAAAAAACTTGACCATAAATGGGGTAGGAAGATGTATTCCTGTTGTCCTTACAACATGTACACACAATAACGAATTTTATGTTTTATTTGCTTTAAATACATATGCACACATATATGTATATAATACACATACTAATTAATTTATTTCACTTGAATGTTTTGAAGTAGCAAATATAATTCATAGAAAACATATGACGAACTTGTTTATTTACTCTGGAGTACAGGGAAGGACATTTACATTTTTCTTAAAATGAACTCTTTTCAAAATGGACAAAGTAGAAACAATTTTTTTATTTAAATAAACAAACAATGAATGTTTTGAAGTAGCAAATATGTATAATTCATAGAAAACATATGATCGACTTGTTTATTTACTCTGGAGTACAGGGAAGGACATTTACATTTTTCTTAAAATGAACTCTTTTCAAAATGGACAAAGTAGAAACAAATTTTTTTATTTAAATAAACAATGCCACTTACTCGTATTAATGCGATGGTAATATTGTATCACATGTAAAACAGTATCAAAATTTTAGCGGACGAAAAGTCCTGCATAGAAAACTGTATATGTAAATATGTGTAGGTGTAAGTATATACATATATTTATACAAATGTGTACTAAAAATTCGGCTGCAAATGCATAAAAGTTAATTTACCTCCATATTTGTTATGTGTATGTAGTACTTTTATTTCTCTTCAATTATTACTTTACTCATTCTCTGATATTTTGTATATATAGTTTTTTGCATTAAGGGCGGTAATTATTACAAAAAAACATAAAAAAATTTAATCACAATAAAAGCAAGCACTCTTGCTTTCGGATTAACCATTCACTTTCAGAACACATGGAACATATAACAACAAATGGTGGCAAAGTGGGTGGTGTTGTCTGCGTTGGGGACTTCAACCCCTCTCAAAGTTCTGGTAATGAAAAGTAAATTGCAAGGGAAAATCTAATGTATGTACATTTATTGACAAAAAATATACTTTTAATAGCAGCGAATGTGAGTAAAATATTCTAACGTCCTAAGAATGAAGACAAGCACCCACATTCAACTTGTTATCACAGAAAAATTTGGCAAAGTCAAAAATAACACGAACATACCTTCTTCCTGGTTATGTAGAACTTTGGCTCTTATGGCTATTATTGCCGCTTCTTTACAATAGGGGTTATAATAGAGTAGTATATATATGCACAAGTGTAATCTATTGTACCTTTACGCGTGCAAAACCCAAGCATTGGCAATTTTTTTTATACAAACGATAAAGAAATTTAAAAATAAACAAGCTAGAATACAATACAGTTCACAAAGCAATATTTATCCTGTACGTGTACTCTTTGTACGCTATTAATCACTACTGAGACCATGAACAATAACAGAAATAAATATATCCTCGTCTGCTTTTTACTTGAAAGTAAGGTGCAGAGCGAGAAATTAAGAGAATAAATGAGAAGGAAATAAATCGCAGGGTCTTCATTCCTGTAACATGCGTCCCTGTGCTATTTGAGTTTTCGTTAAAAAAAAGTGCTATAGTGCATGGAGCTAAATGCTTATATAACAAAGTAAACTTTTTGAGAAAATAAAATTATATACCTTTTTTTTTTGTAAATTTGTAAATTATGAAAAAAAAAAAATTTTATGAAAAAATAACTAAACTGATCTGTAACTTAATATGCATTGGAATCCTTTCAAATTTAAAAAAAATCTTTATTTATACAAATGCCACCATTATATGTGCATTGTACCGCAAAAGTACCGCAATGTCGAATTGAAAAAAAGAGTAACTAAGAATTATTCTTTGTTATGATTTTTTTTCCTATTCGACAATTAACTGTTAACTGCATTTCTCATAGGTACGTTTGTTATTCTCACTTAAAGTTGTTGTCTTGTAAACAATATCCATCTCATTGTTTAGAGATTTTAGCCAATATCATTTATATGAATATATTGCTTAAAATATGTAATAAACATATGTACGAGTATGTAAGATACATATGAGTTTTTAAAACAAAAAATCGTTAAACCCAGTTTGGTTATTGCATACTCGGATTTAAAATATGAAGGATCAAATGTGGAATCATATTCCGTTAGAACATCACTATTTTGTATACACGTTTTAAGGGTGCGCAAAAACAGGGTGAGATTCTCATAAACCCTTTTACACAGACTACCTACACTATGACTTAAAGTAAATAAATATATTTTTCGGGTATATACGTATAAATGTTTATTCAAAGGGTACGTATTATACCGTATTATACACCGACGCTCACGTATCATTACAAAGTGCATAGAAAAGTTTTGAAAGTTTCCTGGAAGCGTACCTATATACATATATTCCCTAGGTTATGTCTCTTATTTATGAATTCGCAATTTCTGTACAACACATAATATTAATAATTCATTTGCCGTACGGATCATAGCTGAATAACATATAATATTTGGTTATTCACCAAAATCCATACACATTCACTAAACCCGAAATGAAATCAACTGTGGATGTTTATGTCTATTAATCTGTGTTTTGCTGAAGGGTCTTATTGAAACTATTTTAAGGTAGGATATGGAAAATCAATAATTGTTTTAACCCTTCCCCTAGTGGACCTTAAAAGCTTTAAACTATAAAAAGAGAAAGAAAATATCTCGAGAGCTTACATTATATAGGTAAAAAAAATCTCTTTTATGTTACTCTATGTAAAGTATTCTATTTTAAGAGTCATTAAAAAATATTCTTAAAAGAGAAAAAATCCCATAAAGTGGAAATTCATATGGCTCAACCAAACTGTATCAAGACCTCTATGAATAGATGTCTAAAAATAAACAGAAATTAGGATAGAGCACAGGGTCTGTTAATATAATATTAAATAAAAATTATTTCTACAAATGTACAAAGTTTGTAAAATTGTGTACACAAATCTACTCATGTAAATATGTATGTATCTATGCACACACAAATTGTTTCTTTTTTGTACGAATAGTTTTATAATTTTAAAAGTAACCTTTTTACCAGTATAAACTGATATCTCTTCTCTTAGTTAAATTAAAGATTAAGTTTAAATTGCATTCTTTTTTTTCTATTCTTATTAATTTATTTCTTATAAATTCATGAATTAATCATATAATGCATTAAATATAAAACAATTCAAAGGTATTAGATAAAAACAAAAATATAAAAAAGCTTGCTGACATTCGGTATTTAAATAAAAGTAAAAAATACAGTTCAATGCCATTTCAATTGGCTTTAAAGAAAACAAAATAAAATTTTTGGTGGGGTGACCCTTTAGGCATTCAAAATATAAACTTGAACATAACAAGAAACGTATAGTAAATAAAAGATAATTCAATTGAAACAAAACTCTAAATAAAAAGTAATTGTAAAAGAAGCAAAGAAAAAGAAAGAATGAATGGAAGGATGAGGTCAAAACATCAGAAATACGAGATTCTAAGGCAGCATAATCAAAGCTGTATAGCCTTGTTTTTACGAATTTTAAGAACATTTCGAGTAAAGTTATCGCCCTGATTAACTGAGGAAGTACTCGTATATTAAATAATCGGTAAGAAAAAACACAAAAAAAAAAACTTACGATACGCAACGGTACGGAAATTGGGTACAGATAAAATATTTGTAAGATTTCCACGAAGATTATAACATGAAACTAAACGAAAATTAAGATGGCCAGACTTAAGATTTCTTTGACGCCTTAAAATAATAAAAATGACGAACAATGATAATTTTCAGGGCACAGAGTAAAGGAAAGCTAGAATGGCTACCAGATTTACGACAACATTTTGTTAGGACATATTTTTGCAAAATTAACAGTGGTTGTATTTTGTTGTCCAATTGTTCCTGTGTTACTCTTAATAATCTTCTTCGTTTCCAATGTTGGGAATGTGTATATAATGAAAATGACCCTTCTACAGCTTTCTCTAAGTTTAATAAAATACTTAATAACTATGTCTTGAAATGTACACAAAAAAAAGTTAAAAGTAATGATAAATCGAAAAAACTTAAACCGTGGATATCATGTGAGTTACTTAAGAAAATCAAAGAAAAAAATAATTTTGTTCAAAAAAAAGAAGAAACATCCCAATAACAATAATATAAATTCAGCTTACAAACAATTATGCAAAGATATTTTAAAAAAAGGTTCTTCGTGCAAAAATAATTACTATATGAACAAATTTCGTGAGGTTAAAGGTGAATCAAGAATGAATGGGAACTAATAAGAGGCATATTAAATAAATCTGTTCAGAAAGACCGAATTTATAGTTTGAAAGAAGATAATATTTTTATATCCGACAACAAGATCTTATCAGAAAAATTCAATAGTTTCTTTTCGTCTGTAGGTGCAAAGGTAGTCGCTGATAGTTCCGATTTATGCTGTGATTGTAACTGTTGATGAAGTGTCATGTTCTCAAAGCTTCTTCTTTAATCCCATATCGGCATTTGAACTATGTATATAAAATTATTTTGTGTCTTAAAAACTCTAACTCACAAATAACTGAGGGTTTTTCAAATAACTTTATAAAAAAAATAGCTTTTAATATCTGTGTTTAATAGCGTTGCATGTGGTATTTTTCCTGATTGTTTAAAAGTCGCTGAAGTTATTCTTTGGTCAAGAAAGGAGCTAATAACATAATTAATAATTACAGGCCTATTTCCTTACTTTCAATATTCTCGAAAGTTTTTGAAAAAGCATTAAAGATGAGAATGGTCAAGTTTGTGGAAAAAATAAATTCTTTAGTGATTGCCAATTTGGTTTTTGATCAGGTCGTTCCACCGAGAGTGCATTATTAAATTTTTGTTCTGATATCTACAACAGCTTCAATAATAAATACCATACTGCTGCACTCTTTGTGGACATAACAAAAGCATTCGATACGGTGGATCATACTATACTCTTAGGTAAGTTGTTCAAATGTTGTTTTAGGGGTATATTTCATAAATGGCTTCATTCATATCTATCGAATAGATCTCAAAGAGTGAAAATTGATGAGGTGTTAAGTTCTCATAGAACTGTATCTATAGGTGTTCCACAGGGTTCCGTGCTAGGTCCATTATTGTTTTTAATCTTTATTAATTCTCTCTTTGGGCAAAACTATCATAGTAAACTTACAGCTTTTGCTAATGATATGGCATGTGCTTTTACTACTGCTTCTGTTTTGAATCTTTTCTCAGATATCAATCATGATCTTGAAGTTCTTAGTCATTGGTTCAAAATCCACAAATGGTCATAAGTGACAAAACCAAGATTATGTTTTTTAGTCCTAATGGCAAAAAAATAGACTATGGATCTTTCTCTTTTCACTGTGGGAACTGCCCGAGATTTAAACATATTGCAGCTCAAATAACAATACTCAGACTTTTTACGATCAACTTTCGTGTTCGAACAAATGTTTTTGTATTGATAGGGTAAGAGAATTTAAGTACCTTGGTGTTACTCTGGACTGGATGATGAATTGGTCTGCCCACTCGAATGCATTCAAAAAATATATTCTGTCAACTACTAGGCAATTCTATTTTTTAAAATCTTATTGCTCACAGGATCTTCTAAAGAGCATTTATTATGGCTTAATACATTCTAAGCTTGAATATGGCTTAGTTGTTTGGGGTGGCACTCATTAGCTCATATGAATAAAAAGTATTAAAGCTAAGTTTACTACAATTTTTGTAGTAAATACTACATTTGTAGTATGTTGATATGAATAAAGACATCTTTACTACACTACAGTTGTCAATTGTTTTCGAACATTCTAGTTTAAAGCCACTTCGTATGAATAAAAGTAGCATGTACTACACTTTTGATGTAGTAAAGTGAAAAGCAGACTACAAACAAGTTTACTACAAGAAAAATGTCTTATTTGCGTAAACATTGGTAAAATCAGTTTGAGGTTTTAGGAATTGAAATGGTTTGCGTGATCATGGCTATGTTTATGAATATTACTGAACGGCAACATAAATCATATAAAAGAAGACGTGACGCTGACATCGATAATTTTAAAGCGATGTATAGATTTACGGAAGAAAACGTCGATTGGTTGGCACAACATTTTTTAGGCCCGGACAGTGGGGAAACAAGAGGTGGCGCTCTTACGAATTCGCAGAAAATGCGAACGTTTTTGCTGTATGTTGGTGATCCAGGTTTCCAGGTAAAAAATCTGTGAATTTTTCATGACATGATAGTAATTAATTTGGTTTCAAATTGCTTCAGGTTGGCGTGGGAGAGGATATCGGGATATATCAAACGACAGCCAACAAAATCATTTGGTTTGTATGCCAAAAAATTGTTGCTAGAGCTGGCGAATGGATTCGTTTTCCCTCCAGTGAGAATGAAATGAATGAAGCCAAAAATGTATGGCTGATCAATAACTTAATTCCAAATGCAATAGGAGTGGTGGACTGTACACATATTTTAATAATTCGTCCTCATGAACACGGCGATGAATTCGTTAACCAGAAAGGATTGAATTTGTTTAATGTACAGGCGACCTGCGATGGAAAGTATATGTTTACAAGTGTTGATTGTTCTTCGCCTGATTCGGTTCACGATGCGCGAATCTGGCGCAACTCAAACGTAATGCAAAGTATATACGAGAATGCTACCGGTGCTTCACTTTTGGCTGATGATGGTTACGGAATCGCACCATGGCTAATTACCCCATATCGCGAAACAGCAACACCGGCCCAACGTTTGTTCAACAAAATTCATGCTAAGGAGCGTGTTGCAATTGAATGTGTATTCGGCCAGGTGAAAAAGAGGTTTCCCATATTGCAGTCTAAAATACGAATGACAACAAGCCGAGTGCCATCAATGATTTTGGCTTGCTTTGTTTTACATAATATCGCAAAAATTTTGCATGATGAAGATTTTGAATATTTTGAGCATGAAATAGAAGTAGTCAACATGCCTTTACGGGAAAACACAGGCAATAATAACGAAAGATCAAGAGGTATTCTGCGCCGTGATGCCATTGCTGCGTTTTTGTCAGGTTAGATTGAGGGTAATCCTTCTAAAAAACCGTTTTCATCAAGTGCCTTATTTGAAATTTCATTTAAATTACTAAACTAAAAGTATTCCTTTTAACCAAACACATTTGCAATTTGTTATTTAATTTATTAAAAAAAAGAATTTTCTTGTTAAATGAAATGTAGAAGTGTGTATAAAAATTATAGTTCAAAAATTAAAAAAAAAAAATGAGTCAATCCTTTTTCTGCAGTTCTTGCTCATAAAATTTGATCTGTATTTGAATTAGATATTCCGCTTTTGTTAAAATTCCTCCACATCTATCGTAAAAGTCTTTCTGAACATCAAATACCTCCAATTGTTTCATCAAGACCAGGCGCTGCAAATCGCTCAAGCTTAACCTTTTTTCCCTACTGTCAATCTCATCCTTTCAGAATAAACAAAATGTATATTGGCACACGCCTACATTGGTTAAAATCCTTAATAAATCCTTAATAATCCTTAAACCTTATATTCTGATGATTTCATTTCAGAATTCACAGTGCTTATGCCCTTGGATGCTGATTTGCTGCAGTGTGTGCTTGTGGAAGGCAAAAATTCTTCATCTACCTCAGTCGTGGACACAGTCCTAAGAATGTAAGTTTCATATAAGTTCTTCCTTTTCCTAGACGAAGGCGTTTTCCATGCAAACATGGATTGTGAAACCTCAAGTTTGGCCTGATCATCATCGGAACTGCATAATTCAATTTTTTCTTGTCCAGGAGTTTGAGGTACACTAACTGAAACTCCATCTAATTCAATTGTAAATATCAAATTAATTGTTTATTAAAATGTTGAAGTACTTACAATTCAATTTAACCACAGTTGGGTTTTCTTCAGCTCCCATGAGTTCAAAGAAAATTGGCTCACCGGCATTTAAAACATATTTCCGATTGCCAGTTTTGTTATTGTCGGTCTTTGTCTTGACGCGCGTCTTCATGCTGTTCAGTTTTTTGTAAATTTGTTGCTCACTGATTAGAATGCCCTTTTGCAACAATATGAAATCGATGATGTCCTTCACGGCCAGTTTCTTTTTAGATTTCATATTTGGTGTTTGACCCTTCTTCAGCAAAACAGCTCCACATTTTTGCATGGCTGTGCCAAACAAAAAGTAGCTTACGCGATTTATTTGTGTGTCCGGTTCATCATGATCTAGAAGATATTGCGTTTCCATGTCAGACTCTTGCGATTCAATTGTATCCATTATTTAAGTAACTATTTGGGAATAATCGACTAGCTCAAACAAAATCAAAAACTCAAAGGCAACCACAACAATTCATTTTGACAGATGTTAAATTGTACAGATGTTAAATTGTAGCATACGGGGTGGTTGTCTGGTGGACGGCCTTGGAAAATGCAGTCAACCGCATTAAATTAAGCAGAGTCCAAAGAACAGCATGTCTATGCACAAGCGGAGCTTTGCGGTCTACCCCCTCTGCGGCATTAGATATTCTGCTTCACTTGACACCCCTCGACATTTTTAGCAAGCAAGTAGCTGCGACTGCAGCTATTCGCCTTAAAGCGACTAAACAGTGGACAAATAATTCATTTGGCCACGCCAACATTCTTAATACATTAGGAATCCTCACAGAGAACACCGATTACACCATACCTGAACTTTGGTTTGACAAAAACTTCCATGTAAGCTTCCCCTCTAGATTATTCTGGGAGGAGGATGCTTTCATGGAGGACAAGTCAATCCATCTCTACACAGATGGATCTAAAACCGACAGCGGAGTTAGTGGCGGTGTTTTCTCATTAAGCTAAATCTAAGCCTCTCTTTCCGCCTTCCAAATCACTGTATCGTGTTCCAGGCGGAAATTTTGGCGATTAAAGAAGCTCTGTCCTGGCTGAAGAAAAACGTGATATCTGCAAAGGATATCCGCATATTTTCGGATAGTCAGGCCGCCATCAAGTCCCTGGACTCGGTCTCATTGTGTTCTAAAACTGCCCTTGAATGCCGATCATCTCTCATGGAGATGGCAGAGCAGTTCAACATTCACCTCTGTTGGGTGCCGGGCCACAGAGACATTCCAGGGAACTGCAGATGAACTCGCCAAAATTGGAACCACTCTACCTATCCTACCGGACAAAGGTAGTAAATTTATACCAATCGCTACGTGCAAACTAACACTAAAGCTAGATGCCAATAAAAGAACGAACCTTAGGTGGACTGCTGGACAAACATGTCTAGCGACCAAACAGATCTGGCCAAGGCTGGATCTGAGTCGATCTAAGTGTCTGATCCTTTTAGATAGGAAACATCTCAGCGCCATAATAGGTGTCATTACCGGACACTGCCTCAAAGGCAAGCACGCAAGAAGGCTTGGCGCTTTTACTAACGATTTCTGTAGAAGCTGCATGGACGAGGAAGAGGAGGAGACAATCCCCCACCTACTCTGCACATGCCCAGCTCTCTCTCAGAGAAGGAAGCTTCATCTAGGAGCTTTCTTCTACATCGACCTAAACGATCTAGAAAAAATAGACGTTAACAGTCTCCTACGCCTTATTATAAGCTCAAACTGGTTCCAGTAGTAAGAAGATCATAGATCCACGTGGCATCACAATGGGCCAATAGGCCTAAGTGGGTTGGTATTTCCAACAGCCACTCTTACCTAACCTAACCTAACCTAAATTGTAGCATATGCTACATATCCCAATTTTGAAAGTAGTACCTACTTCATGTTCGAAATTTTTTTTTATTCATACCAAATGAAGAGTTTTGGGGCAGAGTTTACTTTCAGTAGATACTACAAATTTTTGTGTTTACTACTTTTTATTCATATGAGCTATTAAAACAAAATCTTCCCTCTTCTTGTGTCTCAAAAACATGTTATTAGACTTATTTGCTGCAAAAATCGACGATATGACAGCTTTTCGTTATTTAAAAGTCTCAATATTCTACCCTTGAAGCATTTTTTGAGAGATCCGGTTATTCATTAAATGGGATCAATTCTAATTACCGACTTAGAGTAAATGAACAAAATCTTGTGCTAGTTCCTTAGCACAATCTGCAAATATTTTTTCAATTTTTTTCTTCAATTGCTCCAAGACTTTTTAATAAATTACCCTATAGCATACGGTGTACTCGAAATGAATCCATTTTCCTCAAGAAAGTCAAATCATGGCTGTTAGAGTTCAATTATAAAGATATTTTTGACCTGCTTCGTGTTTTGTTTTAGTAACATTCTTAATTTACATTTGTGTCGTAAAGTTTTTAATGACCCCACTCATTCTGCTTATTGATTTTTTGTTTTATTTTTTTGTTCAATTTTTTGTTTTTTCTACCTGTTTTCGCCTCTAGTTCCTTATGAACTATAGATTACAGATTCTTTTCTTTTTATTGATATTGATTGATTGTTATATGTATGTACGTATAAATAAATAAATAAATAATAAATTTTCTTACAATACACAATACACAAATTCAGAAACACTTGGCTGAAAATTCCCTGTTGAGCCCATTCCAATCGGGCTTTAGGAAGAACCATAGCTGTTCTTCCGCTATGGTAAAAATCTTGGATCATATCAGGCAAGATTTTGACACGGAATTTTTTGTGACACTGCTTTGCCTGCTTGATTTCTCTAAGGCTTTTGACAGAGTGAATCATTCCATTCTTTGTTGAAAACTGCATCATTATTTATTTATTTATTTCAAGTTTATTAATATGTAAATAAATTACAATACCAATATGTACAAAAGAAGGAGCACTAGCTTCTAGGGCCTTCGGCTCGTTGAAATTACTACAAGATACAATATACAAGACCATCTACCAAACTAAAGTTTAAAAGGAAAAAGAATATACAATGATTATAGATACTTTTCAGGTTATTTACAATTTTAGCATAGATAGGAGTATAAATACGTTTCTTATATTTTGTTCTGAAGGAACTCTTAATATATCAACTACAATAGTTGTGTTTGACCACAAAGATGCATAACGGTTGAACTAACTTTATCGCATTCACTTATCAGGTGTTTAATAGTGAGGACTTCGTTCTTCTGGCAAAGGTTGCACAAAGGTGGTTGGGTTTTTGCTACTATATGGCTATGCGTAATTTTAGTGTGTCCTAGCCGGAGTCGTATAAATATCTTCAGCATTTTAATTGGTACATTAATTGGATAAAGCGCTTTTCCTGCTTGGGAGTTAATGAAGGTGTAATGGTGAACGGAATTCTTCCACTCATTTTTTCTCCTAGTTTCAAAAAAGTGAATAATCTTTCTTTTAAGATCTTTGTGGTTGAAGGCGTAAAATTCAATAGCTGGCTCGCTAAAAACATCTTTTGCAGTTCTATCTGCAGCTTCGTTGCCTTTAATGCCTACGTGTCCTGGGATCCAGATAAGTTTGAGCTTTTTATTGCGTACAATTAACTTGTCTCTGATTTGTTCAATGATTTCTGTTTTGTTGTTAGCATTTTTTAGCGCAGAAATTGTTGAAAGACTATCTGTGAAAACAGCTGTCTTCTTGTAATTTGTATGAAGAATGGCTTTCAGTATTGCAAAAGCTTCTGCGAGAAAAACAGAACTAAAATCTGGAAGAAGGCCTTTAGAGATTGTTTCTCCATCTTCATTAACAACTGCAAATGATGTTCCAGATTCAGTTTTAGAGCCATCAGTGAAGAAGAAATTCCATTTAAAGGTTTTAAGTTTATTTGCGATTTCTTTGAATTCTGCTTTATACTCGTATACCTCAATGCTTGTGGTTTCCTTGGTGTATTTTTGTAGATCGGTACATATAGAATCTTCATGTAGGTACCAGGGGGGTTGGAGTGATCCCCTCTTCTCCTGAATAACTATCGGGATGTTGGATGATTTTGCTACTAGAAGCGCATTGGAAATACACGATTGATATTTCTTGAACCTTTTAGATAGTACAATTTTTCTAGCTATGTTGTTAACTGGTGACTTTAGAGATGAGTTAATTTTTTGTATGATGTTGGCAGTAAGGTATTCAAAACGCTCCGGAATTGTTGGTAGTCCGCTCTCGATTAGAAGATTTTTTATTGGCGTCGTTCTAAATGCTCTTAAAGCTGTTCGAATTGCGGCATGGTATGGAGATGAAATCAGTTGAAGTGAAGACTTTGTCGTTTTTCCATAAACCGGAAGGCCATAATCAATTTTAGAAAGAATTATTGAACGTATGACATTAATTAGAGTATTAATATTGCAAAAACTATTTTTAGAAGATAGATACTTTATCATATTAACCCTGGTGGAAAGGTTCTTTTTAACATAAACACAGTGGTCTCTAAAGTTAAATTTACAATCAAAAATTATACCCAATATTTTTAAACAATTAACATTTTCAATTTGTGTATTATTACTTTGAACATTTACAAACTTACTACAGCTCGTTTTCTTACATATGTGTAGAATTTTACTTTTTTCTGACGATATTATGGATCCAGAACGGATTCCCCAATTAAATAGATCTGTTAAAATGTTTAAAAAATCGTTAGCTGTTAAATTAAGGTCTTTAAGTTTAGAGAATATTATTAAGACGTCAGCATACAAAGAATACCCAATTCTTTTATGTTTTTGAATTATTTGTGTTAATTCATTGAATGAGATCATGAAAAGAATTACGGAGAGGGGTGAACCCTGGGGAATACCATTATTAAGGTTGTGTATTTTGGAATAGACGCTTGAGATTTTAACCCGGAATTTTCTATTTGAAAGAAAGGATTTTACATAATTAAATATTTTTGGCCCGATTTTCCATTCAATCAATTGTTTTAACACTATATGAATTCCTACTCGATCAAATGCTCTTTCAAAATCAATAGATAATATGGAGACATGATTTTTTTCCGATATTGCAGAAGAAACAAAATAGTCTAGATTTAAAATCGCATCGATTGCACTACGGCCGTGCAAATGCGTGCAAATTTTTGTTAGGTTTAGGCAAAGGGACTATATTTGCTGTTTTCCACGACTGCGGGATGATACTGCGATCAAAGATTAGGTTGTACAGATTAAGCAGGCGTTTCTTCAAAGCAATTGGGGTGTTTTTTATCATTATATATGATATGCGATCAAATCGTGGGCATTTTCCCTTACTGGAGTTCAGACAACTTTCAAATTCAATTTTGTTTATATCTGCCTCAATATGTTTAGCGGAAGGGTTAATAATATAGGTTGGAGATACAGTTTTGAATTTGTTTTTTTCATGAAGAAATTCAATGTTAAAGCTTAAGTCATTGGAGAGAGTTTCCCAAGTGCTGGCAAAATATTCGGCAATCTCGAATGGGGAGGTTAAATTCGTGGATGGTGTTTTAATCATTTTTACAGACTGAGGTCTGTAATTTCCAGAAAGGAATTTTATATCGGCCCATAGTTTTTTGGACGAAGCCTTTGGGTTTATATTAAGAGTAAATTTCTTAAAGCTTTCAGCTTTGGCTGTTTTTGTTTCCTTACGAAACTTGTATTTGGCCTTGCGATATGCTATGAGGTTTAAATCATTTGGATACCTTTTAAAGGTTTTTCAAGTAGCTTGTTAACCTGTCTTAACTCACTGAGGGTTTTGTTCCACCAAGGAGTAATGGGCTTGATTGGTTTAATATTTTGCCCTTGTCTTGATTGGGGAATAGCTATGTTTCTAGCAAATCTAATGCTTTTTTGGATTAAGGCCGCTTCATGGTTAATATTATTAGATTCTTCTTTGTTGTGAAGGAACGCTGAAATTTTATTAGCAAAAAGATTCCAGTCTGCTTTGTCAAATTGAAATTTTGGAGGGTAGCCATTTGGTGATGTTTCTTTAGCATACATGATCTTTGTAATTATGGGATAGTGATCACTTCCGTAGAGATCGGAGTCAACCTTATTATTACGAGTACCTCCATGAGGTATTTGGGATAAGTCTTGGGGAAGCAAGTGTTAAGTCAACATGTGTAAAGGTACTGTGAGTCGAGAAGTGCGTCGGAGAGCCATCATGAAGAATTGCTAAATTTGAGTTATACAAAAATTGCTCAAATATTTTGCCACGGGTGTTTGTGCAGGAAGAACCCCAAATTGGGCTCCAGGCATTAAAGTCGCCTGTCAGCAAAACTGGTGTATTGAACTGATTGACCACATTTTCAAGATCAGAACAGGAAAAGGGCTGATCGGGGGGAATATAAACTGAGATTATAGTTAGTTTGAATGTGAGTTCAATTTCAACTGATATGGCCAAGATTGTTGAGTGTATAACAGAAATATAGTGTGGGATTGATTTATGGATTAAAAAACCAGCACCATTCTTTGCTGTTGTAATGTGGCTTAAATTATGAAAAAAGGGGGCGTATTGCTTAGGGCAAAAAGGGTTAGGATTGTTTGTAACGTGGGTTTCCTGTAAAGAAATAACTGAAGGTTGTTGTTCTTTGATAAGCAACTGTAGCTCGTGGTAGTTATTAAAGTAGTCTTTCATGTTCCATTGGACTATATTTAACGTCATAATGGTGCATGCGTAGTTCTTAAAGGTAATATAATCCAATATATTAAAAAAAGACACGTAGTACTAAAAAGGCAGTTCGAGAGTTTTACTATATCTCGCAAAATAAAGTTAAATATCGTAGAAATTAATTGTAAAAACAGTGATATAAGAATGGTTGCTGGGTACAGTTTTAGTGCTAATATAGCGAATTGGGTGTGGGAAAAAAATTGGGCAAGATGAGTAAGATTAGTTACTGTTTTTATTTCTTTCAAAAAGAACAAATATGAGTCAGAAATATTCATAAATAAACTAATGTCGTTTTGAGATTTTATGTTAGGATGTGTAGGTATGCTTTCATTAGCTTTATTGAAATTTTTTATTGCTGTTAGATTTGGTTTGTGTGTTTTTTGTGGTTTGTTTTGTTTGGTGGAGGTAGAGGGTAGATCTGTAGACTTAACACTCTCAGTGAGATTGCTGGATTGAACACAGGATTTTTTTTCGTTTTGAAGTGTATTTGATTGGAACATTGAGAAGGTACTTACGGTTTGGGCTGGGTGATTAATTTTGGTTGGCTTTGTATTAATGTTTGTTTGATGGCTGTTAACAACCCTGACATCGAGGTCAAAAACTCTCTACATCTTTCAAGCCTGGAGCGTAAGATGTAGAAGATATGGCAGTTGGCTCAAAAGTACTGTCACAATTACAACAATAATAAAGACCAACCAAGAACAAGAACCAAGAACAAGGACCAAGAACAGAAAAATAAAAAGTTGTGCAAAATAAAGAAAAACTAAAAGTATGTATTATTTTGTATGAGTGTATTTAAGAATGTATAAATTTAATTAATATTGTGATAACCACTCAAATGTGAGCAACGACATCTAGCAGAAAATGTCGAAACTCGAAGACTAGAAGGTTTCGATACTGGATTAGCAAAGTCTCGAACTGGAGAGTAGAATCGAATTTTCTAGCAAATTGGAAATTGTATGGGACGCTGGGTGGCGAGGATTGTTCTCGAAGTATGTCATTCGAGTATAAATACCAGCATCCCAAAGGTATGCAAATCAGTTCTAAAGTGTAATTTGAAGTGTTAATTAGGAGAAGTGATTAAGTGGTTTAAGTAAAAGATAAGAAAAGTATAAGTGGTTGAGAAATGGGATTGTATTGAGAGAAAGAATTAAATAGTGAATTTTAACTGTACTGAATAAAGGGATTTGTATTGAAAAGAATAAGTTCTATTATTTGTACCCACACAAACATTTTACAATATCTTTAATAAAAATAGGAATTTTGTAACGGTGGATAACGAACTTATTGTGTTCCTGTTTTATTTAACACTCGTTACAAAATCTGAATTTGTAGTTGTCGATAGCACGACAACAATGGCCTTGCACGAGAATATTGTAGTTATTGACGTTTTCTGAGGTTGTTTGGTTGTTTTTAATGGCTGTCTTTGCTCTATCAGCGTAGGATATAATATTGGATTTTGTTTGGGCAGGGTTTAATATGTTATAAGTGCGTCTGGCTTCGGCCATACTGCATTTATTCTTAGTTTTTATAGATAATATTTCTTTATTTTGTTTGTATTTTGGGCAGTCTGGATCGGAGGATGTATGAGTTGTTTTGAGGCAATTGGCGCACATTGTGCGTGGGCAGCTCAATGGAGTGTGTGGTGGAAGATTTCATTTCTCGCATGTTGAAGCATTGTTACACCTTTTTGCTGTGTGGCCTAATAATTGACAATTTTTGCAACGCATTGGATTTGGGATGTATTCATTAACTTTTGTTGTATACCATCCTATCTCTACAGTGTTAGGAGGTTTATATAGGTCAAAAGAAAATAACATAAGGCCGGAGGGGTGGGGTTTCCCTTCTATTTGCTTAGAGAATTTGTACACTCCACACACATTTTGTGAACGCATTTCTGAGATAATTTCAGACTCTGGAATGTTGATAAGGCATGGTGCATAAACGATACCTTTACAGGTATTAAGAGACTCGTGGAATTTTATAGACACTGGACATTGATTGGCGAGGTTAGACACCGAAAGAAATTTTTCAGCGATTCTTTTATTTTTAGTTAAAATAAGAATATTGCCATCGCGGAGTTGCGAAATATGTTCGTACTCTTTACTTATTCCGTCTATAGCTTTTCTTAAAACAAATATGCTTACACTTGTAAGGGGTTTATTTGGGTCAATTAGTGAGATCAGAAGGTAAATTTGGATATTCAGTTAAATTCACTGGTTTAAGGCGTTTAGGAGGGGGGTTTCAAGGGAAGTCTCATGGGACAACCCGCTAAACCGGTTCCCTTTCATGCTTGGCCCAGTGGCCCAGCAGATTCGGGGGGGAACACTATATGCACTATACGTACTTTTAGAACGGAGAGAGAAATGAAAAAAAAAAAACAATTCAACTGAGTCTTAAGAGAGAGTGCGACAACAACGGCCGTGAAAAACAAATGAAAAGATAAAGAAGAAAAAATTGGCTGTGATAATCTCCACGAAACGTACTCGATGAAAGTAAGACGGAGACTGACTTAAGATAATTTACATGGGAATAAGCTATGTTATAGGGTATCCCTGGCCCTTGTCATCAGTTGTGCAGCATTTGTTATTCATCGAGTTAATATAGTGTATCAAAGATATTGAGGTTAAAAAGAAGTGAGAAATACTTCGCGAAAAATTCCTCAATAATGAGAAATAAACAATAACGTTTTTCTTTTTTTTTAACAGTTTAACACTCAAGTGGGTATGAATACACTTATAATGCCTCAGCATGTGGCATCCAACATTTAATGGGGGACTTTATTCTTAGTGAGAGTTGGCTTGTTGTTGGCTTTATTGTCTTTAAGTGAAAAAATGAATGTATTTCGGGTGAGGCTGGTATTCGAACACCGAATCTTCCAATTTAGAAGCCCGTCTACTACCACTTGAGCCACGGCCACCCACCCTTTATTATACAATAAAGAGATAAGAAAAAGGAACTTTTCTTAAAATCTGTATTTTCGTTCTGACAGCCAAATAAGCATTTAGGCCCACCCGTTTGGTCTCTCGAGTGCCACAAAGGAACAAACATACATATGTATATAGTTTCACAAAATGGAGGCTGGTAGTTGCCATATTGAGTCTTGATTAATATCATGTCTTCAGTGACACGCGCAAGATTACGACAAATCTACAGATGTAAGAACCATCAAAATCGGCCAACGCATTTGGCCTCTAGAGTGTCACAAAGGAACAAACATACATACCATACATACCAAAAAGTTCCCGGAACAACAACCGTGTGTTCCGATTTGAGTTCTGTTTTTTTTGTTAAGTTGGTAAATCTGTTGTTGATATTCTCTCTAAACCTAAGCGTCATAGATTGACATTTGCAGAAGTTACGTAGAAAAGAGTACATCTATCTATGTGTGTGTTTGTGATTTTTTTTACAAATTTAGAAATGGATTTAAATTTGCAACAACGAACTTGTATTACATTTTGCGTAAAAACGGATTTAATGGTGCGCGAACGTTGGAAATGTTGGAAAAGTGTTTCGGCAACGATTCTCTAAAAAAAAACGATCGTTTACCAGTGGCACGAGCGGTTCAAAAGTGGTCGTGAGTCAATGAAGATGAACGCAGTGGCAGACCATCGACATCGAAAACCGACGAAAGAATTGATGGAGTAAAAGAAATGTTGGTCAATAACCGCAAATTAACCATCAGAGAGATAGTGGAGGACTTGGATATTGCCTATGGATCCGTCCAAGACATTTTGCTTAATGATTTGTGTTTCCGTCGTGTAGCAGCAAAGTTGGTGCCAAAAGACCTCAATTTCATGCAAAAAAGAGACTGTATTGACGTCGCAAAAGAGATGATTTGCGAGGCTGAATCCGATCCCACACTCATCAAAAGGATCATTACTGGAGACGAGATGTGGGTTTATGAGTACTAGACGCAATCCAGACATCAGGCAAGTGAATGGCGAGAGCAAAAAAAGCCGAGACCAAAAAAACCACGTCATCTTCAGTAAAAAAGAAAGGCAATGCTCACGGTTTTCATGGATTACAAGGGTGTAGTGCATCATGAATTTTTGCCAGAAGGTCATATAGTAAACAAAGAGTATTATATGGGTGTTATGAGATGTTTGCGTGAAGCAATTCGCCGAAAGAGACCAGAATTGTGGGCAGAAAACCCTTAGATTTTGCACCATGATAACGCACCGTCGCACAGTGCCATCAGTTTTCGTAATTTTTTGACGAAAAATGCAACAAATACCATCCAACAGCTACCGAATTCACCTGATTTCCTGTGACTTCTTTCTGTTCAATCGAGTTAAAAAACCACTACGGGGAACGCGTTTCAGCAGCCGAGAGGAATTAATGGAAAAATCGCCGGAAGCACTGATGGACATACCGAAAACAAAAAATGTTTCGAGGATTGGATCAAGCGCTGGCATAAGTGTGTTGCAGTCGATGGGGATTACTTTGAAGGGGACTATATAGATTTAGATGAATAAACTTGTATTTTTAATTTTCTGAATAAATTCCGGGAATTCCGTGGTACATATATAGGCTGATAAACAAATTACCCTTCCTTTTCCATAGCGCAGTCGGGTAAAAAGAGAAGCAAGTTAAGATTGGAGAAGTGTTCGCGGCAAGCTGAGCAGAACTGTCTGCATTCGATTATAGACTTTACATGATTGGCAGATTATTCCACAGTTTGAGTGCATATATGGAAAATTGTCTCCTCGATGTCAAGCACGTTAAAAGTAATACTGAGATAGGTAGATAGATAATTTATTCGTTATGAAATTTTTACATAGGTTATCGCCCAATTTACAATTAAAATACAGAGATTTGATATCTTTATTCAATCTTTCTACTGAAATTTTGACTTTTATTAATTTATTTTTCTTCTTATTATATATAGCTTCTATTTTAAAGGAAGTATAACGAAAAAAAACCTTTATGTAAATAACCAGACGACTTAAAAAAATAAAAAATACAAATAAATAAATGAAAGTAATAAAGACTAATTTTGTAGTATACGTGGACACGAAGGCAGCAAATACGTCGGTTGAGTTCTAGTTATGAACTGTCTTTATTAACCGGTTAGTAGAGTTGTAAAGGAATGCAATCATTTTAGATAGATTTTAGTACCCCTAATTTTTTACAAAGCTCGCCGAGCTTACTTTTTTGTTTTATAATATCCTTTATAGAGTCGAACAAGCAGTTCCACTGAGTAACGACTGGATATTTGAGCTGAGCTCCCAAAACAGATATAATCTGTTCTGATGTCTTTGGCCTATTAACTTTGTTCCAACGATTAGAACATTTTTGCATCACCTTTTAGAATAAAGAAATATAAATAATTTGTAAGTATGTATTTTAGATTTAAAGCTTACGGATGGACTTACACTTTTGTGTTCTATAAAAATTAAAGAATTTTCTTTCAAAATTCGATTGAAATCGGTTGATGCAATAAAATGAAATTTGACAAGATATTTTCAAATGATTCATTTTGGAATTGTACTGATCACAGCTCTTCTTCGTCTAATCTGTCTGGTAGCTCTATGCTTGAGTCTTCACTGTAGCTGGTGGTATTGCTTTCGACTCCGAACTCTTTAAAGTTTTTATAAAATTCGCAACATTGTCAGTAACTGTTGCGACTTTGTTTCCACAATTTAGGCCAAACTCTGCATGAATTTCCTGAATCATGTCCTTTATTTTGTCATATGTATGTGATCCATAGAAGATTACATTTTTGTTGGCGAAATGTATGAGATCCGTGAATGATCTTTCTTCAACAATTCTAATTGGGAGTATATTGTTTGCCAGAAATTTTACAACAAGAACATTAAATTGGTCCTGTACAACTTCTTTATTTTTGTACGCGTTAGATTTTGCGATTTTGTACTCTTCAAATAAATTGGCATGTTTGACGCGTAGATGTCTTATAAATTTAGAAGTAATTTGTAGCGATCCCTGCAGTTTGGACTTGCAGGTACAGCATTCAACTAATATTCCATTTCTTTTTTTTTAAATTCCGTTTCGTTAAGCTTAATAGAAAAAGGATTTTTTTAATGGCTAGAACAGAATGATGAGGAACGTGTTGTTGGCTATGTTATTACAAATTCAGCAAAATCGTCCGCATCATTTTACAATAAACCATTGACAAGCTGTTGCTTTTAACAGTTGCTCTTCGATTATTTTAAACAACCAATAAGCCACATAACACACAAGATAATTTATAAGAACTGACCTGCTTAATAATTTTAAAAAATCCTCCAGAAAAAATAAAGTTGTTGTTAGATGTTGGATAACTTTAAAATGATGAAGTCGATGAGGATATGATTGTTGGTAAAGATGGGAAATTCGAATCTTCATTGCGATTATCTGTAAGCAAAACACGTTTTTGCCTTTTATTTTGTCTTTCATCATCGTCAAGGTGTTGAAATCGTCGCTTCCTTGATTGAATCGAATAAGTCGGATCACTTTCATAATCGTCGGAAGTCCCCTTCATCGTTAAGATTATAACTAAATAGTGTATATATATGTATTTAATCATTTCATCATACACTACACAATAATAATTGATATACCTCATTTTTCTACTAAAATACGCTTAAGCAAATCAGAAACCAAACGAGTTCGTCCGACGATGCTAAACTTATTACAGGTAAAATATTATGTTCAAATACTGATTGTTTTACAAATACTGTATTATTTATTACCAATTGATAAGCAAAGCTGAGTTGACAGTTATGTACCAACTTTGTTTGCCATTTTATTGGCTTCTTCCGTGGCTCTGAGATTGTACGTATTTATCATCCATTGAGGACATTGTAAACTACATTGATCCTCAAACCTGGAATGCGTCCAAGTGGGCGACATATGATAAAATAACGTCATCTTGAAGCATTTCTGGTAATTTTTACAAATGCGGAAACTGTGAATATTCTTTTCTGCTTAAATTTTGTTTATAAAGGATGAATTTACCCACAAAGGCCGATAGTTCAAGTTCAAGTTCAAAGAATTTCTTTGAAAATATTGTTGACAGCATTTATAACATATTGTAAAGACTGTGAATGACTCACGCAGTGAATGACCAGTACCTCAGTCAGTGGTCGCTTTAAGTGGGCTATAAAACCACGACGACGACCAACCATAGATGGCAAACTAAGAAACAATGTTCTTCCATGGAATAGCTTTGTCGATAAAAAAAAGTTCCTCGGCTTGAAAATCGATTCTCCTCTGGTATCAGTCCCTAAATAAGTAGAAAAAAAGCAGTTCTTGGCACATATTTCTATCTGTAATATTTCGAACATATCCTGTGTTGAGGACCTGCTCTCCAATTGTGTAGGACGCTCGTAAACCATCGACTCTTGCATAGATGATGACCCAAACATCGATCTTATGGATAGCCTTTTGTCTAGTTTTTCTTAAGTGCTTGAAAGAAGGACAATGGTTTACCTTTTTTGTCAGCATGTACTCTTGATAAGTGGTCATCCATTTTTGGATTCTTCATGGTATCGTTACTGAATACATTTTCACATATAAGACACATCGGCAAGTGTTGATTTGATAGAGATGAAATAAATCCAAACTTCAAGTAGTCCAAACTGTATTGTCTGCATTTTTTTTTCGTGTCTGCCATCATAAAACTGAACATTTATAATTTTAGGTAACAACTTTTCTAAAGTAAGTTCAAAAAATACTTAGAAAAATATTAAAACGTTTTTTTTATGCTTGCCCTGTTACTTTTTCATAAAATGCAAAAATGTATGGTTACGCTATTAGTGCTGGTAGGTAACTAAGTATTTTGTATTTTTTTTTTTCAATCACTTTATTTAGCTATGTAATCACTTTGAAATCTCTTAAAATAAATTAGTAGATGAGGGTATATCATTGTTCGTGTTAAATCGCGTATATGCGTCAAATACATAGCAAGTCAAAACATGTCTGAAAAACTTGTACGCTCGAACGCATTATCTTGCACGAACTTGTCCACGCATATTGACTTGCAGAGTTTTTTATCTTGTTCGAACTTGTGCACGCTTATCCACTTGTTGAGTTTTTCAAAAGTACAACAATGATGCTTCCCACTAAGATATTAGTCATTCCTATAAAAACTTGGTCCACGTAACACAACTTATACAGTATCTTGGACGTTGTAAAAAGTTTTCGTTTATGTTGACCCCTGGGAAACTACTACTATGAATCCATGTACTAGATGATGCGAGTTTCGTCGGAAAGTGCCGCGGTCAGTATTGATGATGTAAGATCTGGGAGTACCCGCAAATTGACCGACTCTTCCCCATTCACCAATACCTCGGATCCAAACTATATCTTCAGTGTCAAACGCTGTTCTTGAGACGGCGGTATACTGTTTATTGTAGTTATTAGCCTGCTTTTTTCTAAGAATATGTTCTTTTTGCCTAACACCTTCCAAATCGTAATTTACCCGAAGTTTGCTGTCATTGATGGGGACAGTGGCCCTTATTTTTTCCCCCATTAGGATTTCTGCAGGTGATAATCCATTCCCGAGAGGTTTTGCGCGATATTCCATTAACGCAATATACGGGTCTGTGTTCTTCTTTAACAGCAATTTTACCACTTTCACACACGATTCAATAAATCCATTAGACTGCGGGTATCTTGGCAAACACTGAGAAGTTAAGCTTTTGAAATTGTGGGCCGTTGTCCGACCGTAAAACATCTGGAACACCGCGTCTGCAAGAAATGGATTTCATGCTATTAATGATACAGTTTGTTGATTGGTTTTGCAATAATGCTATTTCTGGATATCTTGCAAAATAATCACTAATCAGCAAGTAGCACTTAGAATTGTGGAAGAAAAGGTCCGTCCCCACAGTTTGTCATGGTCGTTCTGGCATTTCACTTCCGATGAGCTTTTCGTGTCGTGGGATGACCTGTTGAATGCAAATGGAACATTTTTTTTATGTAATTTTCAATGTCTTTGGAATACCCTGGCCACCAGACGGATTGTCTAGCCCTAGCTTTGCACTTGACAATACCCAAATGACCAGCATGAATTTTTTCTAATATCTCTGGTCGTAATTTTTCAGGAATAACAATGCGGTCGCAAAACTTAAGTAGATCTTCATTTGTAGCTAAATTGTATCGATCGTTGTAGAATTAACGGATCTCTGGTTGAAGTTCATATTGGTCTGGCCATCCATTTAAACAGTACCCTGCAACCAACTGTAGCTTTGTGTCAGTCTTTTGAGACTCTATAATTGATTTAAGCTTTGCCTCTGTTACAGGTAGATTTGCAATCGTTTGATTCAAATATGTTTGAAGTTGATTGTCTAAACATTCTTCGTCTTTGTGTTCACTGTTCGGTACCGGCTGATGTGAAAGTGCATCTGCAGCAACTAGAAATTTCCTAGCCGTGTAGTAAATTTCTTACGTAAACTTCATCATTATCATCCTAAATCTCTGCAACTTTGGTGTTAGGTCGTTTATGTTGTTTGTTGAAAAAATGGGAACTAACGGCTTATGGTCCGTTTCGATAAAAAAATGAATACCTGTTAATAGGTCCGTAAACTTTTCGAATGCAGCCCATGTGAGTGCTAAGGCCTCTTTTTCGATCTGAGCATTTCCTTCTTCTGATTCTGTTAGTGGCCTGGAAGCATAGGCTACTGGGCGCAAATGTCTTTCTTCGTCAACTTGTAAAAGTACAGATCCCAGTCCATAAGATGATGCGTCGGAAGATAATATAGTTTTATGTCGTGGATTGTACATTTTTAATACAGGTGCACCAGCCATCATAGCTTTTAGGCTTCTAAAAGCTGCGTTCTGTGGTTCATCCCAGTACAAGTTGACTTTACTACGTAGCAGTTGATTCAATGGTTTACAACGATCTGAGAGGCAATGTATAAATTTACCCAGGAAGTTCACCATTCCTAGAAAACGTTTGAGTTCCGTGATATTAGTTGGGTTTGGGTACTTCCTTTACCTTTGAGTCACATGGGTGAATTCCATTTGCGTCAACTTTATGGCCCAAAAAACTTATTGATTTCATACCTATGTCGCACTTATCCATATTTATCGTGATTCCATGCTCATGCAACCTTTGTAAAACTTCTCTTAAAATACCATCATGTTCTTCTACTGCTGAACCAAAACTCAAAATGTCGTCTAATAGGCAAACTACTCCTAAAATACCTAATAAAAACTTTGCATGCGTTTTTGGTATATCTCTGGTGCTGAAGATATACCAAAGGGTAATCGTAAAAAACAATACCTTCCAAATGGTGTCAGCAACGTTGTTAGTAGTTGCGATCTTTCAGACAGCTTCATCTGCCAGAAACTAGAATTGGCATCTAGTTTTGAAAACCATTTTGCCCCAGAAATTTGAGCAAGTATGTGATCAACAAAGGGCATTTGATGTATTTCTCTTTCAACAGCTAAATTAAGTTGGGTTAAATCCACGCAAGGTCCAATGTCTCCGTTTCTCTTACTCACAATGACTAGTGGCGAATACTATTCTGTTGGCTCATCTACTTTTTTATGACGTTAAGCTTTACCATTTCATCTAACTCCGTTTTTAATTTATCCATTTGAGCGATTGGTACACACTACACGGTGGCCTGTAAAAATTTGAGAAGGTTTAGCACCTCTTTTAATTTTAATTTCACATTAAAAATTTTTCACGCAACCAAGTCCTTTGAACAGTTGTGGATACTCTTCATATTTACAGTTGAATGGCTTTTATTTTCTGAACTAACGTTACCCAATTAACTCGTAGCAATAAAACCTAACTTTTCACTAGACGTGAGGCTAAGTAAAGGCATTTTTAATTTTCTTATGACGTATATGGTACATGGTACATATGGTACAGGTCATGCTTTTGACCGGCAGAAAACATGCCCAACACATTTAATTTAGAACCGTCTGGACCACATATGACTCTATCCTATGTATTTAACTTAGAATTATTAAACTGTTTGCTATAAATATCACTTGAAATTACATCCACTGGGGAACCGGTATCAATCATGAACTTAACGTTTTTGTTATTAAAACACAATTTAACTGTCCAATGTGATGGAACGTGAACGCTATTCAGAGTGAGCATTCCCAAAATGAGTGAGCATCATGACGTTGCATCATCGTCACTTACATCGACTAGTTGGTTTACGTTACTTTTCTTTTCCATAGACGACAGACAAACACTTGCGAAATGATTTAGTTTACCGCACTTGTTAGATCTCTTTCCTTTTGCTGGACAATTGAACGGTTTGTTTTTATTGTGCGAGCCGCACCATATGCACTTGTTTCTTTGAATTCGATGATCTTATTTCCGTTTCTGATGTCTGTCTACGACCATCATCTTCTTCGAAGTGCTGCTCGATATTTTATGTATTGGCGTGAACGATAAGTCTTGCTGTTGTTTTCTAACCGCGTGCTTCCTTAATTGCTTTGTCTAATGTCAGTTCGCTCTCCAATTGTAATTTTTCGGAGAGTTTGCAATCTCTAACACCGACGACTATTTTATCCCGAATCATTTCCTATCTTAACGTCCCGTAATTAAAATTTTCCGAAAGCAAGTAGAGATCGGTTATAAAGTCTTTTATCAATTCTCCCTCTAATTGATGATGTAAATTGAATTTTGCGCGCTCATAAATCACATTGGTTTTAATGACGAAATGATTTGTAAAAGCTTGCATTACCTTATCGTATTGCTTCTTTTCTGTTTCAGTTAGACTAAAAGAGAGAAAAATATAGTCCGCATGATCTCCCATTAGGTATATTTAGTTGAAAAAAAAAAACGTTATATGGCGGACCCTTTATATATTTTATGTAGTAGTGTATGATAATACTAATTCATATACAGTGTCATGGTGTATACTCTACAAATTTTATATGATATATTTAATGTCTGCTTAATAAATAAAGCAACGAAATTGTTAGGAATATTTACATAATTAACAAACAAATAATAAATAACACTTACAGTCACCGACTATCTACCGAGCCGACAACACCGCTCACCGGTTAGTGTTCTCGCTCATTTTTCGTTGGTGCCTTTCCCGCTATCTTCATAGCATTCTCTCTCACTCACTCGTGCATTATTTCTTAGGTAAATCAACACCTTCAGTTATAGTGGTTAAAAAAAATATTAAAAATGGCCCAAGAGCCACGTCGTGTGCTAATGGGGAATCCGTTCGGCATTCTCTCAGAAGAATTGCTGGAACCCAAAAATAAAAGACGCAAACAAACTAATTTCGAAAAATATACTCCTGTGACTTCCGATTCTAACCCAAAATTTTTAGTAATCTCGCCCTCCGATCCCACAAAACCCCTATCTAACTTCAGTGTGTTCATACTTAAAAAAGCCATAGATTGCATAAGTACCGCTTACGATAGTATTAGTCAATTGCGCGATGGTAGCCTATTAATTCTAGTTAAATCAGAAAAAATCGCAAAAATCTTCTTATCAAAAACAAAAAACTCCCCAATGTATGTGATATTTCCGTGAAACTGCAAAGGTACCCCCTCATGTGAAGGCTGCAACCTCCCCCCTCACTCGACTGAGAAATGCACACGCATCTCATGTGCCAACTGCTCCCAATGCCACCCATCATCTTTCAAAAAATGCCCGAAGTTCATCCAAGAAAAGGAAGTACTTAAAATCAAAACCATTCGGAAATGTACCATGGTAGAAGCCAGACAAGTCTTTAGGGAACAGTATCTCCCTACAACATCCAGCCCAACTTATTCGGAACTTGCAAAAAATACAACGCAAACTGAATCCGCCATCTAAATAGGAAAAAACCCCATAAAGAATAGCATCGAAAACAACTCTAACCCCAACAAAAACGACCCCAGTGTCCACCAGCTGAGTCAACCGAGCCCGACATCGGGCTTTCTATTTCGGGAATTCTATTCAGAAATATATACTGAAAATAGGCCTACGCTTGATCCAAATTTGGAAGGTGAAATATCATCAACAATAAGCCAGTTCTGCCAAACTCACCTGAACCGTTCGTATACATAATTTTCCACCGAAAATGATGCTACTAATTCCAATTCACCAATATTTACCACCCCAAATGAAGTTAATCAGTTTAGGCTTGCTTTAAACAATAAAAAATCTGAAGGTATAGATAACATTTCTAACTTTATCCTGCGAAAATGTCCTTATTCGCTCGACCATTTTCTCTCGCTTTTGTTTAGCCACTGTATAAATAATAGTTACGTTCCAGATACCTGGAAAGTGGCCAAGCTTTTTACCAATAGCAAAAAAAAAAATCCGCTAAAGAAGTCAAAGATTTTCGGCCCATTTCATTGCTATCAAACGTGGGAAAACTTTTCGAAAGAGTACTGGCGGACGGATTAAATAGGTTTTGCGATGCATCAAATGTAATCCCAAACAACCAATTCGGTTTTAAAAAAAGTCACTCAACCGAACATGCATCCATTACCTTGCAAGACAAAATTGTTCAAAACCTAAGGAACAAAAAATGCACAGTGAGTTTGGACCTTGACTTTGAAAGAGCTTTTGACTCGATTTGGCAGAAGGGACTGTTATTCAAAATCATTAGGCTAGGATGCCCGACGTGGACAACACGATTAATTTATAGTTTCCTTCAAAACAGAACCACTTCTATCGTCATCGGCACTGAGCAATCGGAATATTTTAATGTGCGTTCAGGTGTACCACAAGGATCTGTCCTTGGGCCAATTCTTTTTAATATATTCCTCAACGATTTTCCTTTTAAGCACCCTATCATAGAAGATCCTGGCGATATTCTCTACGCCGACGACACCACAATATTGGCTAGTGGAATAAGACCAATCGATGCCATTAAAAAGATTAAGGATAAGATAAATATCTTTCAAAATTATCTAGAGAATTGGGGACTAAAGATAAATACCCATAAAAGCGGTTTAACATGTTTTAGAAATGCTAGTGGAGAAGGTCACTATCTTGCAGTCAAGGAAAGCAAACTGTTAGAACTTCAAATTTATGGAAGTCCCATTCCACTACGAGTTGAAACTAAATATCTAAGTATTCATTTTCAAAATAGACTTTTGTTTAACAAACAGGTGTTCGTTCTAAAACCTCTACTAAATTCAAAACAACTCTCGCAAAATACAAAGCTATTGATATATAAAACGCTCATTAGGCCAATTCTGACCTACGGTTTTGCATCTTGGTTTACAATTTCACCTACAGTTGCCAAGAAAATGGAGTGCTTTGAAAGAAAAATATTACGCTTTTGCTGTGGTAAATTTAGAAAACCGGATAAAAAGTGGTTCTCTAATCAAACGCTCTACGAGACAACGAGAATGACCCCCCTTATGATTTATCAAGCAGAACTTCTACTCAAGAAATTGTATCGAATAAAAGAGCATCCCAACCCACTTGTGACAACCTTGTTAGATTCCAATATTGACAGCTGCGTGAACGATCATTACTATATTTCGCCGTTTAATCTCATACATTCCATATCGTTACAGCAATTAAGACCTGATGCAAATGGAGGTTTAGTCGTTCCCTTTTACGAGAAAGCATGTCCATGTAATTTAAGAGGTTAACCAACCACTCAATGTTTCATGGACTCCGGTCTCTGATATTGAACAGTATCCAATCTCTTTCGTTTGTAAACTAACTTTATAGATCATTAATGAGATTGGAAATTGTAAAACCCAGTATTTGTTTTTTTAGTTTAAGTTGTTTTATGTTTTATTTTGTATAGCTATGCCAAAAAGAGCAGCACTGAGAGTATATGTCGGGAGCAAGCATATACTAATAAATATCGAAATTAAATGTAGAATTGTACATTCTGATTTTTTTTTTTTTTGATTTTTTTTTAAGGTTGCTTTATTTCATATGGAAGTCCCATACTGCAGACATAATTATTTTCGTAGTAAATTAACTGCAAGTCTTGGCAATTCCAAAAAAGAATGGCGGGTTGTTGACGGAATGCTTAATAGAGAAGCTTCAGAAGTGGAAATAGTTTTGAATGTTAACAACTCAACCATCTCTGACCCTTTGCAAATTGCTGGTTTATTTAATGATTTCTTCTGTAACATTAGTTCTTCTCAAAACGCACCCAACAACAATTTCACTTACACGAGTAGTTTTGATTTAGTGGATAAGGAAAGTCAAGCAAAGAGTTTTTTCTGTGAACCATTCACTGCTTTAGAGATCCATAAGATAATCTATTCTCTTAAAGCATCTAATTCTACTTCTTGTGATAAAATCTCAAGTTTTATGTTGAAAAAAATTTCTTTTCAAATCTCTGATGTTTTATGTTTTATTTTTAATAGCAGTCTTTAAAAACGGCAATACACTCTATAAAAAGGGCGACAGTACTATTTTAAATAACTATCGTCCTATATCTTTATTATCAGTATTTTTAAAAATATTTGAGAGGGGTATTAAATCGAGAATAGAAAGAACACACTTTTTCAGTGATTGTCAATTCGGTTTTAGAAGTGGAAGGTCCACTGAAACTGCACTGCTAAAACTAACTGGTGAAATATATCACAGCATTAATTTATCAGAGATCCCAGCTTCTTTGTTAATAGATATCACTAAAGCTTTTGATATGGTGGATCACTCAATATTATTAGATAAGCTGTTCCATATCGGTATTAGAGGTTATATATTTGATTGGTTTGTTTCATATTTAAAAAACCGTCAGCAAATTGTAAAAATCAAAAAAATTTACAGCTCTCTGAAAAATATCGAGATTGGTGTTCCACAAGGTTCGGTTTTAGGTCCTATTCTGTTTTTAATATATGTAAATTCTCTGTTTATTCAACCCTTTAAAGTTAAAGTTACTGCATTTGTTGATGATACTGCGCTCTCATGCTTAAGTAAAAGTTTGCTAAATATTTGCTCGGATGTAAACCATGACCTCGATTTACTGAGAAAATGGTTTTCAATACACAAGCTCAAAATCAGCGAGAAAACGACATTTATGATATTCAGTATTAACAGTAAAATTTGTGATGATTTGCCGTTATTTTACCACTCTCAGGGTTGCAGAACCTTTCCCCTATTTAATTGCGACGATAATACTTTTTCCTTTAACAATTTAACGCCTTGTTGCAGTAATTGTTTTAAGGTTGAGTGCGTCGACAATTTTAATTATCTAGGTATTATCTTAGATAATAAGTTTAGTTGGAGCAATCATGCACATTATCTCAAACAATATCTTAATAAAGTTGTAAGACAACTGTATCACCTTAGCCTTTATTGTCCACAATCAACCTTAAGACTTGTATATAATGGTCTATTTAAATCTAAATTGGAATATGGTATTTCGTCGTGGGGTGGAGCTTTTTTTAATAAAACTGAACCTTTATTAATAAAACAAAAACACGCAATTCGAATCTTATACAGAGTAAATCGCAGAACTCTAAGTTTGGATTTGTTCAGAAACCTTGAAGCTCTTCCTTTAAGGCATCTTTACTGCTATAAAGTACTAAAAATATTTTTTCAAAATGTGGGTATTTACGCAGTTAGAAATATCGATAACTATGGTTTCCGAGGAAATACTAGAAATTTTGTAACCGTTCCTATAGTCTGTAAAGTTCATTTTGGACGATTTTACTTTGCCACCGCACCCCGTCTGTTTAACCTACTTCCAGATAATATGAGATGTGAAAGAGTGAAAAATGTATTTCTTAATGGTATTAAAAAATGGATACTGTCCTTTGACTACTCAGCTATGAATAGTTTATTTATTAATGAATTTTGCTCTTTGAATGCCTAATTATTTCTTTATATTTTGGTCTTTAAAATACTGTATCTAATATGATTGCTCATGTAAATGTAAAATATACATTTTGTTCAGTTTCAAATAGCCAGACGTACTTACTAAAGTCGGCCAAATTTATATACTTTGTGAATACAAAACCTAAATGATCGAAATTTTGTTATGTCTCAATAAAATTAAATTGTAAAAAATTGTTACTTGAAAATGTAATTGTCGATTTAAGAAACCTAATAGGAAAAAAATTATTAAAAAGGTATAAAAAAACTGCTCACATAATAATTTTGATCATTTATTACTTTACATAAATCTCAAACTTAAAATAACGACTAAAAATGATTTCTAATGACTAAACTAAATACAAAATACATTTCTTACGTTTTACCCAGAACAATAGTTTTTTGTGATATGTATTTTCATAAACTACAATATGTTCGAAAATAAAGGTGCTACGTTCTCAAATAAAACACACCAAAGGAAAATTTTTGTAATCAGATAAAAAAACGAAAATATTTTGTAAATGTATACAATATTTTTCATTGCTTGAAAACATTTCAAATCCCCAGTTTCTAGCTGAACTAGTAAAAAACAATGCCTGTTTTTTTTTTCTGTATTTATGTAGTATGTATTTCTTTAAGTCAGAATTTGTATATAGCTGTATGAAAATCAAGTATTTTTAAATATGAAGATAAGAAAGTATTGAAACAAAAAAAAAAAAAAACAAGAATATACGACAGACAGTTTTGTTTTTACCAGATGTCTGATTGTACTGCATCACATTGATTCTGTAGTTTAAAAATAATCTTTAATTTGTAGTACCAATATGAGTCGTACTGCACCAACTCCATCACCGACACAAACAAATCTCGCAATAAATTCAGAGTTAGAAACAATTAAAATATTTAATGAAAAAAATGGAAAATTTCAGTGTATATTGATTGTGCTTCTTAGTTTAAATAGCATTACAATCGGAATAAATCACACGGTCACCTCATTTCACATATATGTGCCATCATTCTTTTGCCGGGTACGTACAATATTTCCATTTTGACATTTAATGAGAAAATGATAATAACAGTTTATTGATAAAAATAAACATAACCACAAAGTATAACTATTAATAAATACATAACATAAAGGCAATGCATGAAAAAAATATTGTTTATATACAAACGGTGAATGAAAATTTGAATTACAAACTAATCACTGAATATGTTTTGCGTAGGTCAAAAACATATACGAGTAGTATCTTCCATATGTACATATGTACGATTATTTGTGATGCTTTTCTTAAGTACAGAGTACTGAAATGACATAAGCATATGGGTCTTTCGAAAATCCAGACCAAATAAAAAAATTTAAACTGGGATCATTTAGAAATTTTAACAATGAAACAGGTACTCGTACTTACATACATTTGAGCCGTAGAGAGTTAAAGTTGTGTATTGTATTTACCTAAGACATTTTTCTGTAAATTGGATTTACAGAAGTTACTGCTTACCTTAATCTTATTCAATTTAAAGTTTTTACTTATAGATATGCCAAAAAAAAACTAGTTGTGTAATAGAGACTTAAATTTTGTATTTTGTATTTTGTTCTGTTCAGAACTTCTACTTAAACATTGAGTTTTCAAAAATTTGATTTTATTCATTTTTCTGATACATATATTGAAAAGATATCGCATCAAATAATTGCAATAGAAACAACAAGCTACAAAAAGTTGTAAATATCACACGGTGTCAGGGCATCTTACCAACGATACTTAACTTATTTATTCAAATTGCGGTTACATACGATTGGATATTGAATGTCCTTTTTATTTTTGGTTTTACACTCAAGAATTTTTATTTCAATCAGCTGTTTTAAACTCATTTTGATATCATTTATATCAAAATGTTTTCAAATAATGAATGCAAATTGTTGTAAAGCACTTCTTTGTAAAAGATTCCAATAGTTCATTGCGCAACAGTAATGCACAATTATTGAAATGACATGTATCCGGAAATAAAATAATTTAATATTATTATTATGGCAAGACAAGACTTTCGATCTCGAAATAATAAAATAAACAACTGCGACAGATCTCTGGATCCTGAAGGCATTCCTATGCCCTTGGATAAAAAGTCTTGGATAGTAACATGGACAAAGTTATCAGGCAAATATTTAATTTCCACTCACAGATTTATTTTTTTTTTTCTTTTATTTTATAATTTTATATAATACAGTATTTCTTACATAATTTATTTTACCCGCAAAGCGCCGTGCTTATCGGCAGGTGGCTATATTCAATAATACATAATTTAACAGTGAACTTTCAAATTTCAATTAGAAAAAGTTTATTAAGAAAAAAAATATAAATTAATAGGTATAATATTTAAAAAAAGAGAGAAAGGAAAAAAAATAATAATAATAATTAATTTGCATCAATATGAAATAAAAGTGTATCAACAAACTTGGTATAAATCAAGCAATAATTTTTTTATAAGTTTTTTCCTTTTTTTATAATTTTGCAATTCTTTTATATTTTGCGGTATTGTATTAACTATTTTAGGCACTACATAACGAAGTTCTCTTGTACCATATACATTGTAAGTCTCTGGTATCTCTAACATTCCTTGGGCTCGTCTTCGTGTGTTTTGATTATGCTGGATAGGTTTCAAAAATCGTTGGTCGTTCATATATATTACAAGCGCCGTCATCTGAAAAATCCCTCGAACATCCAGTGCTTTTAAAGATGAATTAAATCCTCTGAGATTTTTTATTAAACGTTGCTGTGTGGCTGTAATTTTATCTGTATGGGTTTTTGCAGCAGTTGCCCAAGCCAGGATGCCGTATCTAATGTGCGACTCAGCGAGCGAGTAATACACCTGCTTCATCACATTATAATTACAAAGTCTTTTCAAATATACCATCGCAAAAATAGCACTCTTAAGTTGAAGACGCAGTATATTAATGTGTTCACTCCAAAGGAAGTGTTCGTCAATTGTTATTCCTAGATATTTTGCCCGCTGCACAAGTTTAATCTCCTGGTTCCCTACCGACAAAGGACAATTTTCGTTTCGGTGAACAATTTTAATTTCTCCGCTCCGCATGTCAATTATGAGTCCATTATCATGACACCACTTCGAAACGGCATCAAAATTATTTCTATTATATATTTTTTCTTAATATACTTAATGAATTATTGTGTTCAAATCACGTAAATTTTACACATGTATTATATATAATGAAATAAAAAATACTACTACTACTACTAAAAAAAAAAAAAAAAAAATAAAAAAAAAAAAAAAAAAAAATCACTCTGAAGATTTTTAACTGCCGTATTTAGATCTATATGTTTAACAACGATGGCTATATCGTCCGCAAATGCATACGTAGTACTATTTTTGAAGACCCGTAACAGTTCGTTAGTAAAAAGAATGTATAAGATAGGACCAAGTTTGGATCCTTGGGGAACACCGTACGAGCTTGATTTTTCTTGGCTTGTTTCCGTTGCCACCTTTACTCTGATTGTTCTATCAGTGAGATAGTTTTTGAGCCAATTTGATATTACTCCCCTCACACCGATCCTTCCGAGACTCTCTATAATTTTCTCATGAGATAATGTGTCAAAAGCCTTGCTGAAGTCAATATAAAGTACCAGTATGTTGAGGTTTCTGTTTAGTCCTGCATTGATTGTGTTCGCAAACTCTCCTAATAATCTGTCCGTGCTTTTGTTTCTTTGGAAGCCATACTGGTTTGGATGAATAATTTGATGTTTTTCTAAGAAACCATTGATCCTATTTACCATAACGTCCTCCAAACACTTTTCAACAGCAGATAGAATAGAAATAGGCTGATAGTTTTCTTCATTATTTTTAACACCAGCCTTGTAAATTGGCCGCACGATAGCTGTTTTCATTAACCGTGGTACGTGGCCTTGTAAAATACTTCGATTAATAATTGCTTGTATAACAGGGGAAAGTATATGGGCGTTTAATTTTAGATCTATTGCTCTTATATTGTCAGCTCCAGGTCCTTTTTTAGTGTTCAAACGAGTTAAAATTTGAAAGATTTCTTCTACTGAAGCTTCTCTTACAAATATACTTTGATGTACCTGTACATTCTCATGGCTAGACGTCTTAATATTACATAAGTGTAAGATGGATAGGGTACTTTTTGAAAAATGATCCGCAAACTTCTCCACAATGCCAATAAAATCGTTATTTTTTATTGAAAAGTTGTTGCATACTACTTCGTCTATTGAAAGTTTCTTTCTCCCCAATAAGTCATTTATTATATTCCATGTTTTCCTCGGATCATTTTTATTTTCGATAAATTTTTGTTTATAAAAATTAGTTTTGACTGCTTGTATTTTTGCGTTAACAATATTTCGAAATTGTTTATACTCCTGTTAGTAATTTATACAACTTCGACTGTTTCTCCATCTTCTAAAAAGCTCATCCCTCTTCTTACACATCCGAATTACTTCTTTCGTGATCCATGGTTTCTGTTGTCGTGTCTTTTTGGAAATTTTTGTTATATACAGTATATATATAATTCATTTTTTCGACGAAGTTGTTATATAAATCTTCTACGTTGTTTATCTTCAAAAACTCATTCCAGTTTGTTTGCTCTATAAGCATATTTACTATTTCTTGATTAATCTGTACAGCATTCAATTTATCCATTGTTCGGTTTTTTTTGGTATCCTCTGTTGCATACAAAATGGCAAAGTGGTTGGAAAGATCTGTTTCTATTACCGCTGAATATATTTTCTGTTTTGTAAGGCTAACATACATATGGTCAATGAGGCTGGACGTGTTTTTTTTTACATCAACACGGGTAGGTTGCATGATCACATTTGTAAGGCCTTTTGCAGCCATGACTTATATTTATATTTTAAGACTAAAGAGTTATTCTTATCTTGAACATTTATATTCATGTCACCTAATATAATGTTCGCTTTGTTTTCTTGGATCTTATCATTAATTTCATCTATGAATCTTGTAATACTTAACTTAGGCCGCCTATAGATAGCATGAATATACTTTTTTTCATCCCCTTGAATTATTTCTAGATGAATTCCCTCATAGTTTTCAGGTTCAGATGGTATTTCTTGAAAATTTAAACTTTCCTTCACAAATATAACAACACCTCCACCTTTTCCATCACGATTTAGGAATTTCGAAACAAAACCATCAATATTATAAAATTGATTTTTCTCCATTTCCTTTCTAGGTATGTTTATTTCATTAAAAAAAACTAATATATCTACATACTGCAATACGCTTTGTATTTCTGCGATGAAGATATCAAAAGTTTTTGTGGTAGATCGTATGTTGAAACTTATGCAACAAAAATTCATTCTCTTTAGAAATTCTTTATTAATCCCGCTAACACCATTGATTACCCTAAAATCTATAACAGTTTCACTGTATTCGTTTTCGTTTATCATCTTAATATTTGTTTGTACTCTTTTAAAATGCACACATTAATGTGACGTTTTGTTTATATCGTTACTGGTCGCAATATGTATAGTTTCTCCATTTTAATTTTTTTTCGCAAGTATATTTCCTGTGGTTTTTCCTGTTTTCAAATAATGAATGCAAATTGCTGCAAACCGCTTCTTTGTAAAAGATTCCAATAGTTCATTGCGCAACAGTAATGCAAGATAAGACTTTCGATCTCGAAATAATAAAATAAACAACTGCGACAGATCTCTGGATCCTGAAGGCATTCCTATGCCCTTGGATAAAAAGTCTCGAGCATCTGGGCCTCCCGGATAGTGACATGGACAAAGTTATCAGGCAAATATTTAATTTCCACTCACAGATTTATTAGAATAACCAATGAGAACTTAAAGATAAAATAACTGAATGTCACAACTGTCAAATGTTTGACCATGGGAGTAGAAATTGTTATGTACAAATATATGGTACACAATGCGCTGGGTGGCAAAAAACTGCAGATTGCATTAAAAGCATACAAAACAAATGTTGTCGTTTTTGTCATAAATTCACTGAGCTTGCATGTAGAAGCACCAGAAGTTGCTTTGATCTCAAACATTGCATCACCCACAGCATTAAACAAATAGAATCGAGAGTGCTTCTTGCGTAAACGATCACCTCTACAATGTCATTAAAAAAACTTGAGATATTTGGATTCATTCCAGTATCTTAAGTTGGATTGATAGTTACTTGATGAGTCGCAAACAATATATTAAGACTCGTTCTGTTTATTCAAAGGTGATTCTGAATTACTCAGGTGTTCCTCAGGGCAGTCATATTGGTTGAATTAACATCTAAATGTCTTTTATAGGTAGACGATCTAAAAAGTCCGAGTTCGACTGTGGTCAAGAATAGAAGTGTTTCTTAAAGTGTCGTGGGGTGCGTACTTTAGTCCCTGTCTAATCTTCCAATCTTCCTGTTTTTCTTTTAAAATGAACAGCCCGCTTTAACAAGGCAAACCAGATCGCAATGATACAGCGAAAATACAGTGCGGTGATTGTAAAAATTTGGTGCACGGCTCGTGTGCCAATATTCAACCGGCCGACATTGAATATCTCACAACCAATAATCTCACGCATCGATGCAACAAATGTTCTGTTTTGCGCCGTAAATCGCTTCAACAACCACTACCTGTTTCATCCAACTCACGCCAAATAACGCAGCCCTTAAAACCCCTTAAAACAGCAAAATTCTGCTACATCTAAGTCTACAGCAGCTTACAGCAGCTACAGCAGATGATATTCTCTGTGTACATTTCTCTACAAAAAAAAAAGAAAATTGCAAAGAGCAAGCTGAACTCATCGCTATTTATTGATGGTAGCAATAGTAATATTTTTATTAATGACAGCTTAACAAACTATTTTAAAGCTTTAATTATAGCAGCTAAAAAATTTAAAAACAGAGTTTAAATACAAATACTTGTTGTTCCGTAATTCTCGTATTTTGGTGAGAAAATTTGATAATATTGAGGCTGTTGTCATAATGCTCTTCAAGCACAATAATATGAACAACAGCTTTGATCTTACATGCGACAGCCCCACTATTAGAACCATAAGTAGTAATTTAGAAAGCTTTTTTAGATGTGAATCAGATGGCAAAACTTCAATTTACTGATGGTGAATCTTGAAACTCTCGTTAACCTGTCTGACATAATATTCGTTTCTGAAATTTGGATCTACACTTGCGAGAGTGGAGATTACCATGTTCCGAACTATAATTACTCCTGGTGGAGGGGGAGTTTTTATATCAAACTTGTATGAGTGTGTGATAAAAACTTTTAATTTAAAAAGAGCGAACGTCATTAAAGTTTGTTGCAATATTCGCAATGAATCCTTTAATTTTATCTGTGTATATAGACTTCATTCTTTTTCTTCGAATTTGTTTTTGGATGAATTTTTAAATTTGTTAGCCAATGAACGATCTGGAAATCTTGTTATCCTAGGTGATTTTAATCTAGATATCTTATGTTCTAACTCCGTTTCTGATTCCTACCAAGCGCTCATGGCTGAACATGGTTTTTTATCATTTATTGCTGAGCCTACTAGACCAATTTCAGGCACCTGCCTCGCCCAGGTTTTTGCTCGTTTTGAGAATATTGCTTTGGATTCCCTTGCTGGTATTAACTTGGATCTACATATAAGTGATCATTGCATGACGGGAATCATTCTTGAATATATAATATGCAGGAAATCAAATGTATCATCTAAAACCAGCTTTGATAAAATTATCTTTCCTGAATTGAATGATAGGCTACGTTATGATGATTGGGACAGTGTTTATGTTGAAGGAAGTGCTTCCTCAACATATAGTATAACATATATATATATAACACACAGAATATCGGCGTGTCGCCTTAAGCCTTGGATAACTCGTACCCTTCCCAAAAAAAGTAAATATCAAAAACAAATAAAGAAAAAGATATTGGAGACATTCTTTGAATACGAGTAGTAATTTAAAAACTCGTTCGTTTTGGTAAATTCTGCACAAAAGTGAGAAAGAAAGTTAAAAAAGCGAGGATTTTCGTTCGAAAATACCAGCGGCAAGTGGGAATCTTAAGAAAGAGTGGCAAGTAGTTAACAGTATTGTTAGTCGAAAAGTGTGTACTAACGCAGATCCCATTGCACTTAAAAATGGAAGTATTAACATTTCAAATCCTTTGGAAATAGTTAACGAGTTCAGCAATTACTTTGCTTCCATTGGACGAATTTCTTTTCCAGGTAATTCGCAAATTTCGTGTAACTGTTGCCCTAAGACTGGCTCTCAAAACAACTGTTCTAGAAATAGCATCATGTTTAAGTTCATTACGGGATTTGAATTGCTAAAAACTATTAATTCCTTTCCTAATTCCAATCCACATGGAAATGACAAAATATCGAATTTGGTACTCAAGTACATTGGACCCAATTTAGTAGTTTATTTTAAGTTTATTTTTATTTTATTGTGGCAAGAAATTATAATTTTTAGGACACAATTTTAGGGATACAGAGATTTGGCTTGGTACCTTACTTCTAAAATATTTGTACAATTTTTTACTAAATATAATATCACAGATTAACTTACAATTTGAAGGAAAAGCCGCTAAAAACCTTCATTAAAACAAAATTCGCAGGGGGAAGGCAGAAGCGGTTTCAACACTTGATTTCAAAAATAAAGATTATTAATTTGTGAGAAATTACACAAATAAAACGATTAACAGGAAAATGGTAATGAAGGAGAAACAAATAAATAAATAAAGAAGTAATTAAATAAATATAAATGTATTGGAATATAATATATGAACAAAAAAAAAAATAAAACATAAATAAATAAATAAATAAATAAATAAATATATAAATAAATAAATATATAAACAAATAAGAATAAGTATATGAATAAATAAATGAATTTATATATAATAAAGGGTCCACCATCTAACGTTTTTTTTTTTCAACTAGTGCTTATTTCGTGAATGGTAACACTTAGCTCATGTCTGATTTGACAGATAATTAGTTTTATCCTTCCGCTGAACGAATATGGTTGTGTATACGCTTGAACAATGCTGGGAAATATTGCCTGCGATCGACTTAGAGAAGATGCCGATTTTGCCAAAAAAATCATCTTTTCAGATGAAGCTCATTTTGATCTTGGCGGGTATGTAAACAAGCAAAATTGTCGCATTTGGGGCACAGAAAACCCGCACGCATACATTGAAAAGCCGATACACCCAAAACGAGTCACTGTTTGGTGTTTGGTCCAGAGGCATAATTGGGCCATTTTTCTTCGAAAATGAGCAAGGAGTGGCCGTCACAGTCAATGGCGATCGTTATCGGGCCATGTTGAACGAATTTTTGTTCACAAAAATTGAAGAGGAGAATATTGGCAACCTTTGGTTTCAACAGGACGGCGCTACGTGCCACACAGCCGAAGCTATACTCGATGTTTTGCGCCCTGTTTTTGAAGATCGCATTATCAGCCGCAGAGCTGATGTCGTTTGGCCACCTCGGAGCTGCGATTTGACACCGTTGGACTATTGTTTGTGGGGTGCCGTAAAAGATAAGTGTTACGCCGACAAGCCAGAGACAATTGACGCTTTAAAGGACAATATTCGTGAAGCCATTGGTGAAATACAGCTGCACACAATCGATAATGTGCTTAAAAATTGGATCGATCGTGTAGGCTACTGCATGGCCAGCCGAGGCAGCCATTTGAATGAAATTATTTTCCATTGTTAACCGGAAGGATAAAACTAATTATCTGTCAAATCAGACATGAGCTAAGTGTTACTATCCACGAAATAAGCAAAACAACGTTAGATGGCGGACCCTATATATAGATAAGTAAATAAATAAATATGAATATGAAACAAATTTATATTGCACTCCTACAAGACTAAATTTGAAATCAAGTGGTTCTCAGATGAAGAACAAGAGATATTATATTGATGGTTTAGTTTTTCAATTCTATCTGAAACCATTTCAATGTTAGCCATTATATGAAGTTCCTCTGTTGAAAAAAACCAGGGAAGATTAAGTATCATTTTAAGCAATTTTTTTTGTGGTATTTGCAGCTTGCGCAGATGGCTTTTTGCACACTTACCCCAAACAGGAGATCCATAGAACATAATTGCTTGGAATATTGATTTAAAAATTAAAAATTTGTTGGCGTCACTTAATTTTGAATTCCAGCATATAAATGGGTAGAGAACTCTTATTGTCACATTAACCTTTTTAATTATTTGTTGAACATGTAGATTGAATGTAAGTCGCTTATCTAAATAGATGCCAAGATACTTAACAGTCGATTTCCACTCAACTTGAGTACCGTTGATTAGAAGGTTGTTAGTAGGAAGTAAGCAGGCTTTCCTTTTACGAGTAAAAAAGATAGCCTGAGTCTTGGAAGCATTAATGTTTATTTTCCAATCACTACAATATACTTCAACAGCATTTAAACCAGATTGCGAATTAGTTTCAATGTTAAAACCAATTGCATCTGAAGAATAAATGCAAGTATCGTCAGCGAATAAGGCAATGTTACAGTTTGTCAAGGTGGGGAAATCGGAAATATTAAAGAGAACTGTACCAAGAACAGATCCTTGTGGGACACCAGTATTAATCAAATGATTGTCTGAAAAACTTTGGTTGATGGATACATTGAAACTTCGGGATGACAGGAACGATTGAATAATTTTAACTATGTACAACGGAAAATTAAATCTTAGAAGTTTATGTATTAAACCATTATGCCAAACGGTGTCGAAAGCTTTTTCTACGTCCAAAATTACCATACCAGTGCTTTTGCATGGTGATACGATGCACTTGGTGAGTAGTGTTGTGAAATGGCCTGGATCCAAATTGCTCCGGAGGCAAAATTGCATTTTCGTCAACAAAAGATACAATTCCTTTTTTTATATTTTTTTCCAGGCACTTACTAAGAGAGCTTAGCAGACTAATTGGCCTGTGGCTACAAGGTAAATTTGGATTTTTGGCCGGTTTCAAGATTGGAATTAACTTGGCTACTTTCCACTTATTAGGAGTTGTTGAACAAATCCATCAACTTCATAAGGGCAAAATCAGGGAGATTTTTGAGACACTGATTCTTAATCCCATATGAACCAGACGATTTTCTTGTCTTCAGACTACGTATAATATCCTTCAATTCATTAAGATGTATAAGCTTAATGTTGCTGAATAATGACTGTGAATTGAGGATGTTTAGTGATTGTTCTACATAAGATTCGATATGCGTAACTGGAATTAGGTTTCTACGAATCGAATGACTTTTGAAAAAGTTGATTGCCAGCGCATTAGCTTTATCATAACAAGAAGCCAACGAAGAATTGCCAACCTTAAGTGGAGGAATGTAAGTGTTCTTTTTCTTCACTACCTTAACGATATTCCAGAATGGCTTGCTGCCCTTATTTAGACCCTGTTGTCTATCGTTCCACGATTGGTTTCTATGGTTATTTATTGCATATTTTATCAAAGAATTTATTTTATTGTAATCCTCGAGATAAGACACATTTCTTGTACGTTTCCACCTGGATCTACAAGTGTTTCTTAGTTTTATTATCTGGAGAATAAATTGGGGAAGAACATTGGATGCACATCTTGCGACCGTTTTCTTTGGCACTGAATGTTCTACGCTTTCTAAGATCGCAGAAGTAAAAGCTTCTACATTTTGATCGATTTCAGATATGTTGCTGTTTTGAATCAAAGAGTTTTCAAGATTAGTTCTTATTATTCTTCTAAATAAGTTCCAGTTGGCATTTTTGAAGTCATAGACTTGATTTGCGCACTGCACTGGAGAAGCTTTCACACAACACTTAACAGGTAGATGATCGGAACTGAGTTCGTTGAGGGTTATGGGGGAAGTAAAAAGATCAGGCATATTAGTAAGATATAAATCCAACGTAGAAGGGTTTCTGTTCCTACTAGATGGAATGTGAGTAGGACTATCGGGAAAGAGGATTTCAAACGGATGTCTTACGTTGAAGGCTCTAAGAATGTTACCCCATGCATTTGCCCTCATACAACACCAGTGCCTATGCCTGCAATTAAAATCACCACCTATTAGGAATAGATCGTTAGTATTAACTAGACTTAGGAAGTCACTCCGGAGATCAAATCTTTTTTGAGGTGTGATTACTCCACCCGGAAAATAAGCACTATAAATTTTCAATGTGTGTCCATTAACAAAAGGAACTTCAATACCAATGGCTTCAGTTAATTTCAAATAAGTAATAGGAAGTACCTCGTGTTTAATAGTACGTTTTATTAGCACGGCAACACCACCACCACTTCTCTCTTCCCTATCCAAACGATAACACTTATAAGCAGAATTAGACCAACGATCATTTGAATTTAGCCAAGTTTCACAGATTAATGCTACGTCAATATTGAATGTACTAAGAAAAGAGTTAAATTCTAAGAGTTTCCCTCGAATGCTTCTAGCATTCCATCATTTAATGCTTAAGCTACAATTCATTACTTAGAATTATATAAATACTTAATTGCAAGTTGAGTTAGAGCGTTGAATTGTTCCGCCTTCGTAGTACAATTTCCGAGCATGGAGATCATCTCTGCAGTGAGTGCATTTACTTCTTCCAAAGAAAATAGACCATCTTTGTTCTGCACACTATTGTTGTTGGTACACTTGGCCCACGTATTCGATGCATTGCAGATGGTTGCAGCTTTCGGTCTCACGCCAGCTGGTGCATTGCGTTGATGAGGGAGTGAGGGAAATTCCATGATGTTAGCTTCAAAAGTTGGTTGGGCTCTCCTAATACGCTGTGTTTTGTTTTTGGCCGAGAGCTTTTCCCTCATTTCCAGAAAGCTTTTACGACTAAAACATTATGAGTCGGTTGATTTGTGTGTGCCATTGCAGTTGGCGCATTTAATATTTTTTGAAGCGCATTCAGTAGTCTTGTGCGACTCGGAGCAAATAGCGCAATGAGTTTTGATGTGGCAGTTTTTTTCGCCATGCCCATACATTTGGCAGTTAAAACACTGCGTAACTCGGTTGAGTTGTCTTCTTGCAAAATCCAATTTAACTTGAGTTTTATATATAGCTTTAAAATTTTTTTTAAGTTCTGCAAGTCGGATGGAACCAGTTTCAAGAAAAACTAAATAAAATATATCCACAAACCGTTCATATTGTTTTTTAATGATTTTGATGTTCTGACACTTCAGTCCGAGTGATACGAGTTCGTTTTTAAGCTCTTCGGGAGATAATTCCTCTAGCCCATACAACAACACTTTAAATGATCTTGATGTTGATAGGTCATGAGTAAAAAATTTGAGGTTTTTTAATTTTAATACATTACACAATTTTTGATGGAATTCAACACTATCAAGGTTTATTTTCACACCAATACTCATTTTTTTTCACAAAATACTCGTAGTTGTCTATTTTAACTTCACGGAGAAGAGCACGAATTTCTGTTAAGCTCTTTTGCAATACACATATCGATGGGATTTTAATTATTTTGTTCGTTGCGGGTGGACTCAAGCCTTCATCACAATCAATGTCGTCGTTGTCTGAATCCGGTAGACACTGCAGCGGCGCAAAGTAATTAGTTCTCGGGATTTTAACACTAGAACTCATTTTAAATAGTTTTTTGTTTGAAGACCTGAGGTCTTCAACATTAGGCGAACGATCGCGTCATAATAACCAAATTGCAATCTGGAGCAAATGAAGTTGAAACATATGTCAATAAATGGAAGATTACATTAAATGGTTCAAAGACTCAGACTGTCTTTTTTACACGCAAAAGAAAAGCCTGTTTCTTACCAAGCAACAAAATTATATTAAACAACATTCAAACAGATGGGAAATCAAGTACCAAGTATCTTGGAGTGCACTTAGATAAAACACTTACCTTTGGTCTTCATGTTGAAGAAACCATTAAAAAGATTAACCTGGCTATAAAAATGGTATACCCATTTATTAAACGAAAATCAAATATGAGTTCTGAAAATAAACTTGTTATTTTCAAAGCAATTTTCCAGCCGATTATGTTTTATGGCTCACCTGTGTGGGGTAAATGTGCAAAAAGCCACATCAGAAAATTGCAAGTAGCTCAAACTAAGTTTCTGAAAATGATTCTTAACCTGCCTTGGGATTTTTCGACCGATGATCTCCATTTAATTTCAAAAATCGAAAAAGTTTCTATTACTCGTAGATTACATAAATTATTCGAGCGCTATCGCCGGTCTTGCAGCTCAGCTGACAACCACTTGATTTCAAGTCTACTGAACGAATCGTAATATATTTATCATACCTGCCATATATTTAATCGATTATTTATTTATCTGTACAATTATTGATTTGCGTATACATTTGTTCTATTTATTATTCATTTATTTATTTATTTATTTATACATTTATACATACATATTTATATATTTACTTATTTATTTATTTATTTATTCATTTCGATAATAATTAATTAATTAATTTATTTATTTATTCATCTATTTATTTATTTATTTATTTATTTATATATTTATATTTTGTATATTTACGAGTATCCTTAGAAGTGTTTTAATTGTAATTGATAAATAACTCGTGTTTGAATATTTCAGTTGTTAAACCTTATGCTGAATGTTACTTGAAATCAAGCATAACACCACCACCCCCTTTATTTCTTTGTAAAGTCCAATTTGTAAAGAGGTTTTTCATCAACTTTTCCTCTGAATATACTCGTAAATGCGGAAAAGATGCAATCTATATTTTTTTTTAGAAAAAGAAAGCCTTGCTATCTTCCAGCTAATCACGTGGCGCTGAATTCCCTGGAAGCCTTGTGTTAGGTATTTGGGTATACATCTTGACTCAATAATAACCTTTAAAGAGCATAGTATGCAAACTCTTAGCAAAATTAATACAGGAATTAAGATGTTATATCCTTTTATCAATAGTAAATCGTTATTATCAAATTGTAACAAGATCAGAATACACAAGTGGTTTTCAAATCGATACTCTTATACGGGTGCCAGGTCTGGGGTAATTGTGGTCTATGTCATATTACATATTACATTAAAATTATAGGTATCGCAAAACAAATAGCTTAAAATGATATGAACCCTACCCTAGCATCATTCCACTAAAGACCTACATTAAAAAGCAAAAGCGATTATTTTATTTATTTATTTTTTTCTTGTGTGTATTTAAATGGGTTTTTTTTCGATGTTTTCCTCAATAAATAGTGATTTTTGTAATGTAATTGGATTTAAATATATCAAATCATAATTTAGTAGTAGGAAGTAAAGGATATCAGATCTCTGTGTAATATTTTTCTTGTAAACTGTGTAATAACACATTGTAAATTATTAATGAAGTAAATATCTATATTTCCGTCAGCTGAAAAGCTCCAATAGTTGAATATTTTAGTGTTTCCTTGATTAATATGTAAGCTTAAGTTCTTGTATTTAAGTATTAATTATTATAGGTAGGATTTCACAACACGACAGAACCATTTTTGAAATTTCCAAACAATAGGCTTTAGACGCGGATACCAGAATTACATTAAATACTAAAAAATAATAAAACAAAAACCATTCTGGAACATATCATATGTACCATATTACAATATATTAACCCTTTCATGCCCGAATTAATTGGGGCGTGGCTAATTTTTTTGTAAGGATATGGAGTTGTTAATCGAAACCTAAATATGAATTGATATCTATTTCAAAGTGCTATATATCCTGATTTGGTCGTTATGAAACGCTGCCTATATCCAACATTGGGCAATAGAGATCAAATTTTAAAACACTCACATATCATAATTTCTGTTTTTTATTAATTTTTAATACAATTTAAGTGTGATATGAAACAAAACTATTTTTTGTTGGTTTGAACACAAATAACCTAACTTTGAGCAGGGATAGTGTGGCATAGCCTGCATCTGCCTTTTGATCCCAATTCAACCCAGTGAGCGATTTGGTCAAATCGCATGGTTCTTGCAAGTTCCGCAACATATGAGGTTTTATAAGAATTTGACGAAGATTGCGATAAAAATACAGGTGATGAAGCTGGTGAAGATGGTGAACCTAACAGCATTGTGGAGAGAAATGATGATGCGTTTTGGAGCTGCTATTTCTTTGCGTTGAGTTACTCTTTAGCAATATCCAACTGAAAGTTAAGTAGTGACATACACTTGTTGTCTCCGGTTGAGTTTTTCAAGTGTCTGTGAACAGCCAGCTATTGACTGCTGATGAGTTTATGCCCCAGTGGTTGATTTTGTATAACTCCAACAGCATGTGGACAAGATCTACCCGTCCCATATGCTTGAATGCTAAACAACAATACCTAGACGAGGAATGTTTAGAAACTTCTCTTTTCGACACCATCTTTGCACTCACTCATTGATTTTTACCTTCGAAACCAGTTGCACATTTTTATTTTCATACGATCGACAAGCAATTAAATTATTTGTTGCTTCAAATTTAAAATCTTTTGATCCTCCTCCTTTTCTAAGAAGATATTTTTTGTTGCTTAGAGAAAAATTTTTTAAATCGATTGTTTCGAAGTTTTCTTACGGCTAATATGAAATTTTGTTTCAAACAAATCATCAGGCTTATGGGGGTAAACCAGTTGTCAAAAAGCAATTCGGAATTTTGGTTTACGTTAATATTAGAAGCTAATTGTAAAACAATACGATATGCCCTATACAAGGGATTGGCGCATTCCTTCTCCGATGTAGTGGCAAAAGTCGTATACAAATCACATTTACTAGACATTATTCGATTATAACACAAGACGTTTAAATAATTTTCTCGCCCACGCTTTGGTATTCCATTTCGCTAAGATCGTCAAAAGCTATTATGAAAAGAACAACTGAAAGAGGAGAACCTTGCGAAATTCCGTTTTCAAGATTTTTGACTAAGGAATATACATGACCAAAACTTTTCAAGTCTATCCGGTTAGGCTTAACCTGATTTTCGACCATTTTCGGACTTACTTGTCTCAAATTCTAATAGAATATGAAATATCAAAAACTACTGGAGAATACTTCAAGTTCTCTCTACACCAATTTCGGCTAGTTATTATTTTAATAGTGGCTCGGTCACCATATGGGTGAATGGTGCCTAAACAACCAGGAGAGCGAAAACGGCTTATCATTCTTGATATGATGGAGAGATGAATATTGAATTTGTTGGTAATTGTAGTCACAGCCTCACCTTTGTTAAAATTCATTATTATTTTCTCTTTAAGACCTCTTGAGTATTAAGGCTAAATTTGGAAAGGCTTATATGCACGCTCGCCCCCTCATAGAAGAAAGATGACGACACCAAAGATAGCTTCTACGACCTCTTGGATAAGACTTACGAGCAGTGCCCTAGCTATGACATGAAAATTGTTTAGCACGCGGTTTTTAGAACTCCTGGCCAATCATGATAGACCACATTGCAGTCGACAAAAGGTACTCCAGGCACACATAGCCTCGGGCCATTTCCATGCTATAGCCAAGTTACGGTTGCGGATATACCGAACGTCGCAAAGGCAAGCTAATACTATGAGAAAGTTTGACGTCGGAAGGGCTCCAATCGTAATCGATCGCCAAATCTTTTTCCGATCGAGACTCCCTTAGTATTTTAAGGAGGCCTAGTATCAAGTACCGAAGATTAGTGGCAACATTGCCAAAAACCCATCAGAGATACCACCTCTGTACTGGGTTCCATTCGGCCACCACAAGGAAACCCCCGGTTTGACGAGCGTGCCAGCAGGCGCGTGCTGCTAAGCAAGATACATACAAAGCGGCGCTACATAGAAGGACTAAAGCTGCTCACGCGCTCTGATGGAATTCATCAAGGAGAAAAACAATGTTCATCACGAGATTAAAAGGCTGGCTACTGCAATACGCAAACAGTTCAACTGTGTATTAGATTGCGAAAGAATAAAATAGTATACAATACAGTATACTAGATTTCCGAATAACGAAGAACCCTGGACATGCAAAATACAGGAAAAAATTGTACCGCTGCTATGTTTTAGGTCCCTTAACTTCAGGGATATAACAAAGGCATGTAAAAACACAACAGGGAGTAGCAACATCAAACATGCGGCAGGAAGCACAAAATGTCCTGTATACCAAGTAGCTATAAAAGTCTCAAGCAGAATATAAAAGTGCTGCAACTAAACTCCAACTACTGTGAAGCGGCACAGAACCTTCTAACACGAGCCGTTCGCGAGTTGGTAATAGTCATTGCCGTATTATGAGTGTAGTATAAGAATCTGGACGAAAAAATTTTGGGTAGCTGATGAATCAAAAAGATCTGATATATGTGCCTGTGGAGACCACGGCTTTGAAGAAAAAATGACGACAACCGTAATTGGCTTCGTTCGAGCAAAGGTCAAGCGTGTAAATTTTGTACAATTGTTATGCATCTCCAAAGAGCACCATTGAGGAATTCCAGGGTATGTTGGATAGGCTCGTGGATGATGCTAGAGGTCGTAGCCCAACAATTATGACTACAGACTGCAACGCCACTGATTGGGGCCGCACTCGGACCAATAGAAGAGAAAAGGCTTTATTAGAAGCTGTATCGTCACTAGACGTAATACAGCTTAATAAGAAAAGCGAACACATTTTTAGCAGAAATGACGTAGGCTCCATAGCTGATATCACCTTTGTAACGAATACCCTAGCAAGAGGCGCCAAGTGGAAAATCTGTAACCAATATACCCAGAGCGACCACCTGGCCATCCAGTTTAAGGTACAACCGAAGAACGAACCAGGAATGCAAATATTACATCGGGATTAATTTCACCGCAAACACAAGCAAAGCGTACAGAAGTACCTCAAGAAATACAGGATATCGCAGCTGTCACAGAAATGGAACTCCTGAGCTTATGCAGACGACTCGATGATAATAAGTCCCCTGGATTTGATCAAAACAAACACAGAACTATTTTTTCAAACTGATGGAAAAAACAACGCCTGGTGCCTAAAGGAAAAAAACGAACAGATGAGCCCTAGTCGTAAAGGCCCATATGCCTGTTAGCCACAATAGGTAGAACCCTTTTTTCTTTTTTTTAAGAACTTAACACTCAAAATGGTGTGACTATTCTTAAAATGCTGGAGCACGTGTTAAGTTTTTCGGAAAATTGGATAGAGAAAGAGAGAGAGAGATGTTTGGGCTCTGGTGTTAATTCGCTCCATGGGTGGCACCCAACATTTAACGGGGAGACTAAATTATTAGTGTAAATTGACTTGATGTTGTAATTGGGTAACTATTCATCTCACGGCATTTTAGTTGCCTGAAAAAAAAAGTCCTTCGTCTTTGAAAGCCTTTCTAACGTACAATACATTTCTTTTTTTTCAGCCTAACACTACCAACTGTCTCATCATTTAATTTAAATCATCCAATGTTAGGTCGCTTAAATTATATAGCATAGCAAATTTTATTTTCCAAACTTGAAGTTTTCATTTGTTAATTTTTAACAGGATGACGCAAAACAAACATGTAATGTATACGTCAATGGCACGGAATGTCCAAGTGGATACGCATTCGATGAACAAGATGATCGATCGGTGGCTGTGGAGGTGAGTACAAGTATGTGACATTTCGAATAATTCAAATTAAATCTTATACCCTGTCATTTATATATATATAATTTTATATATAGTGGTCTCTTGTGTGCAATAAGCGGTTATTAGCGCCTTTAGTGAACACAATATACTTTGTTGGTGTTACGTTAGGTGCTCTTATCTGTAGTATCCTTTGCGATGTATGGGGTCGCAAAAAATTGGTTTTTATTTGTATGTATGCACAAGTTCTTATGGCACTTGGACAATACATCTCCCGTAACCTGTGGATGTTTACTGTCTTTCGATTACTGCAGGGATTTTTTATCCAAGGACTTCAGACGTGCTCTTATACGCTTATGCTTGAATACTGTCCAACTAAATACCGAACAATTGCGGCAACGTTCTGGGAAGTAAATTGGGCAATTGGCTTAGGTTTGCTCGGTATGGCATCGTATTTTATAAGAGAATGGAGACTATTGACATTAGTTCTATCTATTCCTGCAATTCTTAGTATATCCTACTCATGGTAAGATTATAAGTTATACTTTAATGCAATGCAGTGAAAGAAATTTATTTACATCAGGATGTTTCCGGAATCCATCGCTTGGTTGTGTGCAAAGGATCGAAAAAGTGAAGCAATTAAAATAGTTGAAAGGATTGCGACTTTTAATGGCTCGTACGATATTGTTCAACAATGTAATTCGGTTAATTTAAATAGTACTCAGTGCAGTGGGGTCCATAAAGTAGATGAGGGTCCAAGGGAGGAATCTAAGCTTTTAGATATAATTTACAACGCGCAGTTACGCAAACACCTTCTGGCAATGATCAATATTTGGTAACTTTGAAATAACAACGATTTTTCTTATTTTATTAAAACATTTTCTTTTCCTTTCAATAAAGGTTCAGTGTGACCCTTTCATATTATGGAATTTTGTATTTTTTACCGAATTTAGCAGGTCAAAGGCATTTAAATTTTATGATTGGTGCCACAATTGAAATCTGTGCTTATATAGTTGCGTACTTTGTTTTATCAAAATTTGGACGGCGAATACCTATGGCAGCTTACCAATACGCAAATGGGCTGCTCCTTCTTATAATCGGATCATTAACAACAATTCCTGGGCAAAGTACTTTAAAAGGTACGTATGAAGACAACGAAAGAGAAATGTTTCAAAATTATACTTTTAAGCATGGCTTTGTAATAAAGTATAATATATTTATTTTAATGAATTTTAGCAACTTACTTCAAATATAATAATTAAATTATTGGAATCAATTTTTCATTAATATTGTATATCGCTTTATTTAAGAAACCTTTCAACAAAGTAAGGTGCGTTTTATGTTTCTTGAGGGTTACTTTTTTTATTTTTGTAGCAAGTACTTTTACAATTTGGATATAGGTTAAATGTATAATTTGCTATATATATACATATATACATGACATGTAATTAAAATTTGTACTTTTATGGTTTTGCTTACACAGTCTGGTTACTAATAATCATCACTCTGATTGCTAAGGGTTTAGCTGTATCAAGTTTCTGTGCAATGTTTATTTATGGCAGCGAGCTTCTACCAACAGTTTGCCGGGGACTAGGATTAGGATTATGTGGTTTTTCAGCACGCTGTGGAAGTTTATTAGCTCCACAACTATTAGCACTGGTGAGCTTCTATCACATTTGAAAAAAGACAAATTTATTTCATTTATTTTTATTTAAGGTATACTATATGCCAGCGTTCATCCCACTGCTGATAATGTCAACTGTACTTTTAATTGCAGCTACTGTGACCTTATTTTTACCAGAAACACTTTTTTCAGCACTTCCAAATACCATAGCTGAAGCTAATGCATTGTGGGCTGCAGAAAAATAGTTGATCAATATGTGCTGTATAAAAGGAAAAATATACATAAAAATGTATATTATATATTTTTATTAACTGTAATAAAAAAAAACATGATAAAAACACAAACTTTTTTTTGGTTTTAATTTGAAAATGGATCGGGCCTCTGAGACACCACCAGGCTCACTAAAGGTTAATAAAACCGTGGTGGCCGTGGTGTAGTGGTACTAGCAATCGCTTCCCACTCGGAGGGTTAAGGTTCAAATCCTGCCCATGACAAGTTTTTCAAGTTTTTCATTTGTGTAATTGGAACTCAGACAGAAAAATTCTGCGTGTGAAGGCATAACACTGACACGTAGATTTGGCTGTTGTAGAGTTTCGACCACAAACAACTAGTGCGAATTATAAACTTCGAATCACTCTGAGTGAAGAAAAAACTCTTCGTCCTACTCGGACTCCCACCCCTGGAGAGCGAATATCGAAACCAAACACACATGAGTTTCAAACCACTACAAAACAATTTTTCCTTTCTCCTCCTTCTACCTTACCGCCCGCGCCCTGGTAACAGTAAAAGGGTATCTAACCCATTAGACGCGTAAATTATAATTAAAATAATCATAATAATAATAATAACGCTGAATAATTATAACATATTAATCAAAATATATAAAAATAAGATAATGGCGAAAAATATGGCTCAAGGTAATATTGTTAGTTTTTTTAAATATATTTATTAATAATGAAAATTTTGTAAACAAATAAGGAGCAGTTAGAGCACTATTTGCACTTCCTCCGATCCGACCAATCCTAACAGAATCAGCAATTCTTGGAGCTTATTATCAGATCAGTTGAATGTACTGTGGGGACCTCTTTGTACTGCGGCATAGTGAAAACATGTAAGTTTGTGTTTAATTCAGAAAAAAAAAAGTTAAATTCACAAACGTATATTTATTACAGAGACAGAAATTTATGTGTTAACACTTGAAAGGCAAAAAACGTGGATTGAACATAAATGACAAACATAAATGACAGAAATATCCTTACATACACTAACATCTGTGGCATGCATGTTGGTATTGGTTTGTTATCTGCTTTCAACATTTTGGCTGTTATATCTTCAATCATTTGACATGAAATTTATTTTTCAGATATTAAGCAAGGACCGTGCTTGCAGTCTTTAGAAAAAATAACTAATTCTGGAAAAAAGGCCCTTGAAGTGGACACAGTCCCAATGATTGGAGTTGAAGTAAGTGTTTTTATATGTATTAATTATTTACAAGAAGCTTTTGTTACTGCAGATTGCAGTTCACGAAGAAAATTCGTATATATCATCGCCAGCTACCCTAACACCAGTGCCTTAACTTACGCACACTGACGCACGTTGATGTATCATGCTGTTCATCTAATCTGTTCCCAAAGACATCCTGGAGTATCTCTGAAGACTTACATAACAGTGACCATTTCCCCATAACCATCTCCCTGCTCCTTTCAACTAAGCAAGATATAGCAAAACATATCCCAAAATATAAAACCGATCAGATCTCTCACAGGTAGTGCCTCCCCTAAAAATATTTTGTCAATCCACACACCTACAAGAGCTATAACTAGCACTAAGGAAATCAGTAACCACTTTGCAGACACTTGGTCCACAAGATCCCACCACTCCAATTTCAGGCTTTTAACACAGAAAAATTGAATAGTCTTAACTTGACCCCACTACCGGTTACAAATGCTGCAGCGCGTCGCATTAAGACTGATATCACCTCTTTTGAACTAGAAAGCTGTTTAAGCAGATTACAAGGCAAGACACCAAGACGGGATAAGATGTTAAAGAACCTTCCTGATACAACCAAACTAAGGCTCTTATCACTCTTTAACAACATATTTACCAAAGGCACCATCCCTCAAAGCTGGAAAACAGCTACCATTATCCCAATCCTCAAACCCAAAAAAGACATCGCCTGTATCAATAGCTATCGCCCAATCTCGCTACTCCCCTGTATATTAAATCTTCTAGAAAAAATAATTGCAAACAGGTTGTTATGGTTCACCGAATACAAAAAAGTTGTAAGTCCCAACCAGGTTGCTTTTAAACCTAGGAGAGGTTTAAAAGAAAACGTGGTAACAAACGCCCTAACGGCACGCAACCATATCACAATCCTAGCACTTGACTCTGAGAAAGCCTTTGATCGAGTGGGCATCCACCTTATCTTAAACAATTTGAGAAACTGGGACCTTGGTCCCAAAATTTTCCATTTCATTAAAGCCTTTTTACCAAATAGAAAATGTTTCGCAAAAGTTCGCAATTTCTTCTCCAAAATTCAACCTCTCGATAACGGTATTCCTCAAAGATCTCCTTTATCGGTAATTTGTTTTGCAATTGCATTCAATCAAATAAGTTATATTACGAGTATTTCTAAACACAAAGATCTACATCACTCTATCTAACGAAAATACTAGTTTTAAATAAAATCGATTACGCTTTATCCATCTATGGTTCCTGCCCAAAGTCTACAAAAAAAATTATCACACCAGCATACCATCAAGCAGCAAGGAAAAGCCTCGGTGCTTTTCCAACAACACCGCTAAAAAACCTTCTTGCCGAAGCGGGACTGCCAACAGTAGAGGAGCGGTATCAAGAAATAATCACCAAACTCAACGTAAAATTATTCTTCGAATCAGGGTCAGTTATTGACAGGGATACTTGCAAAGCATTTACCCACACTCGCAGCAGAAGAATCCCATCCGCAATACACCTCATCCTCGAGGCACGAAATAAACTGGATTTTCCCCTAACCAAAACAGCCAAATTTACTCCAACACTTCCTCCTTGGTCTCTTCACAAAGATTCAGTTATCCTTGATATACAAGAACTTCGGAAGGACAGCACCAGCAACGCCATTTTTAAAGCGCGATTTTCCGAAATCTGTTGTTCTTTGAAAAGCATAGGATGGAACTTCATATATACAGATGGGTCCAAAACAGATTGCAACACCGCTTTTGCAGTAGTAGCCCAGGACGGTTCTGTTCTTACACAAGGTAATGTACCTAATATTACTTCTATCTACACAACCGAAGCATTAGCCATACGGGAGGCCATTAAGATCAGTGTATTAAGAAAAGGGAAATGGGCGATTTGCTCTGATAGCTTATCAGTATTACGAGCCGTTGTCAACCCAAGAAACGAAGCAGATGTAATAGCCAAAAAACTGCTTTAACAAATTAAACATCGCTCACATATTAAGTGATTGCTTCCAATTAGGACACCCAAATTACAACAACAGTTGCGACCCCAACCTCATAGACATCTTGAAAGAACCAAATGAGTACAATATTTTAAAAATAAAAGAATTTGTTAGCCGTTACAATTTAATTATATTTATGAAAATGTATTTATTTCTTAGAGCCGAAAGCCGTTGCTGCTAATTGCTGTTATCCTTAGTATTATTAACAATTTATAATTGTGTGTTGATGTCTTAATAAATAAATAAATAAATTAACTTACGTTTGAATTTCACGACAGGGACACATACTCAAGCGATTTGTCGTTAGTGTACTCAGAAAGAGCTTCAGCAACGTCAAAGAACAGCAGAAAGAATATATCCACAAGTGATTTATATTCCAAAGTTGTAGAACTATGCGCGAAGAGATGGGAAATGGAAAAGGCTGCTCAAGAAGAACAGCAGAAAATGTAGCAAAATATTTTAATAAACACATTACCCTTCCTTTTGCATAGCGCAGACGGGTAAAAAATCAAGAGGTAATGGCGGAAGCTTTATGCAAAGTTGGCAAGGGCTTACTCGCCGTAACTCAGTTAGTAAAAGCTGCGTTAGAGGAAAAAGTACTCGTACATAAAGATGTATTATGTTAGCATTTTATTTCAGTTAATAAATGTATTAGTATAACTTTATCGCACTCATTTTCCTTATACGTAGTAATCACTTCCTCCACTGGGTCGACTTTCATCATTCGTTTCCGTCGCAGCAACAAGTTGTAGAGTTTGATGATCCTCCAATTATGAACCAATTCGATTGGTTTGCATCATATTATGCAAAATAACACATGCATATACTATGTAATGCAATACTCGATCCTTCTTCAGCAAACATTTTAAGCGAGATTTTAGGACACTAAACAGTCCTTCAATTGTATTTCTGGCCTCAGCTCGCGAAGTAGGGTCATATACTGGAGTTATTATTCAAGGTTCCAATGGATACCCCGAATCACCCAAAAGTCATTTGAACTCCCGGTTGTTATAACTTTGAATAAGTTGCACGGGTGGCCGTGGCTTCCCAATCGGGCGGTTTGGGATTCAATGCCAGCCGTGATCGAAGACTTTTCTTCAGGCAACTAAAATCACGTGAGATGAATAGTTGCCTAAAGTGCCTGTTCACATTGCCGCGGGCAGGAAGATTGTCTGAAAGAGAGGGAACGCTTTTTATTGAAATGGGAAGAAGAAGGGTTACTTCCGCCGAAAATCCATTTCTAAAGTGGATTTTCGGGTGAAGCACGTCGTTTTTTTCCATATCGTTCCATTTCTGACATATTTTTTCATTTTAGTTTTGATCGTTGATGAGGAAGGAAGTGTGAAGAATAGGAAAGAGGGTATATTTCAGGCGAACTGCTCAAATTTAAAAAAATAAAAATGCTCCGATTCAAGCGTTCCCCTTGTCAAAAAGTCTTCCAACCCCATGAAAATGTGAACACGACGTTCATGGTGAGGACTTTTATCCCGTCGCCAATGTAAACAGGCACAAATGCAACATCGTGTCAATTTGTAGAGGCCACTGGACGATGGCGTTTGTAATATGACTCATAGAGGTCTCTCGAGAATCTTTGAAGGAGAAGCAACAGAATTGGATATTCAAGGAGAAGATGGAATAGAGTGATTAGTGGTAAGTTAGCCGTCCTTCTGTACGTTCTCGTTCGAATATTAATTATTTAATAAATAATATCTCGTTTGATTAATGTTAAAATTGTGTTTTATTTTGAACGTCAAAACGTTGGTAACCCCGACGCGCAAATTAATAACGTAAAATACACCTGCGATGAAAGCACGGATTCAACAATAAAAGGCACGCCACAAGTCTGAAACCACGCGTAGATTTTACCGTAATTACATTTTCCAACTGGTACTTCAGACAATGTGGTATCATACCTCTCCACAATCACGCGATTCCTGATTTCTGCCCTACTACGTCCAAGAGCCTACAATTTGGAGAAAGCTGCAAGTCGACTACCAACCAGACTTAACCTCCAACAACAACGTGTGCGATTGTAGCAGTTCTACCGTAACGTGGTAGTTAACCTCATTTGATAGCTTTAACGTAGGTGGCATCAATCACATCATTCAACCATGTCGCGACTGCAACGCCAACATCATCAGTGGAATTAGCGGAAAAACAGCGTTTTTCAACGATCCAGTACATCCAGCGAACGTAACAGAACCCTTAAGTACATACTATACATATATTTGAAATAAAAGACATTTTTTCTCAAATTTTTTTTATTTTTCTACATAGTCTCCTTGTAACTCTACACACTTCTCCCAGCGATGCTCCCATCTCTCTAACCCGTCCAAACAGTACTTGGCGTTTTTTTCTGCAAAATAATTGTTTACGAAGGTGATTGCCTCCACATTTGACGAAAATCTCTGTCATCCGAGCGCAGTTTTTAGATGAGGGAACAAAAAGAAGTCGTTTGGGGCTAGATCTGGTGAATAAAGTGGATGGTCAAGCAGTTCAAACCGTAATTCATGGATTTTCGCCATGGCAACCGCTGAGGTGTGAGACGGGTCGTTGTATCGTGCATACTAGGGTTAAATAAATCGAAAAACTATTTCTTGAAATTCACTTTGTGAAAAATTTTAAAAATTACGACGTTACAAATGCATATGTACGGAGCAATTTCCGTTAACATGCGTCAGGGTATACCAAAGTAAGTCTTTCCTTAAATCCTCGATAAGTGATGTCAGCTTTGGAGATAGACACTTACTGTAGAACGATTTTCTTCTTAGAATATACCCAAGAATCATTTCCCAATTTATCGTTGACGAATTAGGGGCCACCCTGTATATCTAATGAGCAAGTTCACTCTTGACAAAACAGGACAAAACAGAATGTACAATAGCAGATGTGTCGACACACTTGTAAGGACATGTTTGAAAAATCTGTCTAGAGTTTTGTGCGACATCTTTGTGTTGTCATTCGTAGGTTGAATTGTTTGTGAAGTCACCACATGACTCCCCCTCCAGTAACGAAATTACGATGAACTGTTAAATGTGACTTTTCGCTGGATTTTTTTTGTTTGGTAAATTGTCGGGTTTACAAATTATAATTTGTTGATTTGGAAGTATAGATGAACTAACACAGATGACAAACTATCCAGATATTGGTAGTCCAAAACCCGTTATCCACTGATTGCCTCCATCCGTGTGACCCTGTGTGTGAATACGCGTGAATTGTCAACAACGTCAATTCATACATAGTGAATTTTACTTGTAAATTGCTCCCACTGTAGCAAAAACTATGCCATCTATGTTAGTTCATCTATATCTTTGGAAGAAAATCAACAGAACAATGTGATGGCTTAAATCGATCCACCGAAACATTCGCGTTCATTTTAAAAATTTGTTACTGATCTTGTTGACTATTGGATGAGGACCGGTGTATGGTTGTTCCAGTGGCTTTTTTACAGAATCGCAGCACATGAATACGTGAGAACACTTGTATAGGTTTGGCGACACAAATTTGTTGTATTCATGGTTTGCGGACGGAGTGGGACGAAATTTGCGCATGACCTCTCGGAGCTTCTCTATGGAAATCTGTGGGTCACAAATGAATTTGTTATTTGTCGATGAAAGGATTTGTAGGCGAACCGAATCGCGCACTATGCGCTTTGGCCTATGTACCAGCATACATATCCAGTAATAGTACGATTTCCGGTCATCTGCTGCATCGGTCGATCATCATAAGACAATATCTGTTGCCTTTACATAGTGGAAAAACAATCAGGTCGATGTGGATATGTTGAAAACAGTTGAATTCGGGAGTGGTCTGGTATCCTTAAAAACTTTTGAACGTTGGCATTGAACGCATTTTCGTGACCACACCAGAACGTATTTTCTTCTGCTTGGGTAGGAAATATTGTGGATGCAATCGAAAGCCATTCGACACAGAGATGCTGATATATAGTGTCGAATTATATTGTTCGATATTTCGCAGTATATTTTGACCTCCGGTTTCAGAGTGAGTTTTTTTAAACTTTAATGATGTATCCTTTTGCTTGAAAATTTCTTGAAGATCCTCACCCAGAAGTTGCGATAAGTGTAATTTTCATAGATCAAATTGTATTAGCATGGTTATCTCATCTACATCTGCTGTTAAAACTGGTGCAGTTTTATGATCTACATGGTTAAGTAAAGTTACCTGTTTGATCCTTTCCTTACAAATACTTCTTCTGCCATAGGTGTCTTCTGCCAATGGGTCGTTTGTCGTTTCTCTTGGAATCTTCGACGGCCCCGTTCATAGGCGCCTGAATGTGAGCACGATTGGGTATGTTTCGATAATAGTTGATGATTCCAAGAAAGCAACGTAGTTCCATGATGACGAATGGTCTCGGGTAGTTAAAAATGGACTCAACTCTATCTTCAGGTGGTCTGCAACCAGTTTTGTTGATTGTATATTATATATATGGAGGAACCTCAGACTTCCCAAACACGCATTTTTTGATATTTGTTATAAGATAAGATGACTCCTGGAAACGTTGTAAGACTTGGAGGACGTGTTACCAATTTTCATTTCCTGAATCGGAGGTAATGAGGATATCGTCTATGTAGCAAAACAGGAGGTCCAAACCGTGCATAATAATACCCATATGTCTTTGCAAAGTATTACTACGAACACAAATAATCCAAAAGGCGTGGTCATAGCAGTTTTTTTTTCGACACCTCAAGCGCCATCTGAAGTTTTATTGAAGAAATACTCGATGAAAGCCATGATATGCAGGATCGGGTATCTATCCGATTGTGTGTTGGCATTTAAACGACGGTAGTCCCCGCAACATCTCCAACCACCAGTTTTCTTCTCGACGAGATGAATTGGACTTGCCCTCTTTTGGAATTCTTCAAACTCAACTTTGAAATTAGTGTTGTTTATATTTATGATCCTTGCTAATAGCCGTTGAGTGTTAAAGATAGTGTCGAGAAGACTTTTTGAGGCATTTCCCCAAGCTAAGTTTCCATATTGCATTCGGGGCTCAGCTAACGAATAATAAACATTTCTCTGGACTTCGATTGTGGTATGTATGTATGTGGTATATTCATGATGTATGTCATCGCAAAAACTGCACTCTTCAATTGTAGATGAAGTCGATTAATATCCTCGCTCCAAGTAAATCATCTCTGATGATTCCGAGGTATTTAATTTTTTTAACAACCTAACAACCAGCTTCTTCTTATTGCTGGACAACAAGTCCAGTCCTTTGGTATACATCCAATACAGCTGTTGTTTGATGTGCATTTGATGTATTTAGTAGCATTTATCACTAAACCGATGTCATAACATCGTGAGACCACGTCAAATTTCTCCTGCATTATGGTTTTAGCTGTACGGCGATATCGTCCGCGTATGCAAATACTGTTGATTTTATAAATACCCGTAGAAGTTAATTATATAGAGAACGGATAAAATCTCAGTTTATAGCATACTTGCTCATTTTTTCGTCGCTGATCACATAAGAGACTTTTACCTTTGCCGTTTTATCTATAAGATAGTTTTTCGTCCATTGTGCTACTTCACCTCTTATTCCAATTCTAAAAAAGACTTTCAAGAAGTTTGTCGTGCATCAGTGTGTTAAAAGTTTTGCTGAAGTGTAAAAACATAATTAGAATGTGGTGACTCTTATTCAACAACTCCTACCAACAACGTTTGAAAGTTCTCCAAGAAGCATTTGAGTGCTTTTCTTTTAACAAGCCGTTTTGATTGGGATGAAGAATTGTTTCCCTGGCAATAAAACTGGACAACCGCTTTATATTTATAAATATTGGTCTGTAATTCGCTACATCATTTTCCACTCCACTTTTGTAGATTGGTCTTAGGAACAAAACCTTGCTCAAGGCTTGAGTTAATGGTGTTAGTGTTAAAGCATTCAATTTTAGATCGATTGATCTTATTTCAGCAACTCCTGGGCATTTATTTATCGAAAGGCCACACAAAATTCCATACACTTTCGCCTCAATAGTAGTCTCCAGATAGATGATGGATTGTGATACATACAAATTTTGATGAGTAGAGGTTTTTCGGTCACAATATTGTTTGGCTGGGTTGAAGACTTTTCCGCAAACTCGTTAACAACTGTTGGAAGCCACTTAGTCCGCTTTCACACGTCGCAAGTGTGTAATGCGCATGTTCTGGTTATTTTCTTTTGAACTGTCATTCAGTGATGCGCGCAACTCTACATGAAGACTTTCCCCTTCTTTGGGTTTGCATGTTATTTGACAGTTCTCTTTCATTTCATCTTTGGCGATCAGTCTTTCATAATTGAAAATGAGCCCCCTTGTTAATTCTTTAGTCCATTTCAGTTCATCCGCCATACTGAAATGTTGTGCTCGTAACACAGCGAAAGAAGTAATGAAGCAAATGCGAAAAAGAAGAAGAATGAAATTGAATGAAGAAGCAATGAAATTGCTACCCGCATGCAGTGGGAATTTGGTTAATTGGGTATTTTTTGTTTCATTATCCCTCTCTTTTGCACTCATTTGAATCTTTCGAAACTTGCGACGTGTGAAAGCGGACTTACTCTTAAAGTTGCTTATGATTGCGTCATCCAATAACCGCTTTGGTGACCTAGCAACTCGTTCAAGGTTTGTCAAGATTGTCTGGGATCATTGGTGGAATTCAAAAAGTTAATATTATAGTAATGTGCTTTTTCTGTTTTATTTTTTTTATATATATATATTCATTTATTTTATTTCCAGGAATGATTGTTTGGATACATATTAACAAAGATAACAATTTGGGAAATAAGATAATGTGTCATGGTGAATAGCCCATTTAATTAATAAGTTTGCAATTGTTGTGGGTTTTTAACAAAAAATATGAAAAGTGAAAGTGCCTGTTCACATTGGCGCGGGCAGGAAGATTGTCCGAAAGAGAGGGAACGCTTTTTATCGAAGTGGGAAGAAGAAGGGTTACTTCCACCGAGAATCCATTTCTAAAGTGGATTCTCGGGAGCAACACATCGTTTTTTTCTATATCGTTCCATTTCTTACATATTTTTTCATTTTAGTTTTGATCGCTGATGAGAAAGGAAGTGTGGAGAATAGGAAAAAAGATATGTTTCAGGCCAAGTGCTCAAATTTAAAAATTAAAAATGCACCGATTCAAGTGTTCCACTTGTCAAAAAGTTTTTCAACCCCATGACAATGTGAACACGACGTTCATGGTGAGGACTTTCATCCCGTCGCCAATGTAAACAGGCACAAAAACATAAGCATGGTAAACCACATTAAATTCATGTATCGGCGTATAATAAACGTACGAATTATCGCACCGCAACACAATAAATATATTTTTTTTATAACAGAAAAGGCTTTTATATGTTTAATGTGTTAATTGTAAGTATATTTTCCTTAGTTTCGCTTTGTTATTTTAAGATTTCTTCGTATTTTTTTTTAGGTTTTTGATAGCAAGATACGAATTCAATTTGTTAATGCCACACATCCTGAAGCTTCCCACAACTCCATGATTCGGAATATTGGTGTTTTAAGATCATTGTGTATAAGAATGCACAATATATATTTACATGTTAGAGAATTCAATTGCATTTTTTTAGATATTTAATTTAATTTTTCTAACTTTTTTCTTTCAATATTTATCAGTTCTTCTTTGTGCCAGTTCACATTGGCGCGGGCAGGAAGATTGTCCGAAAGAGAGGGAACGCTTTTTATTGAAGTGGGAAGAAGAAGGGTTACTTCCACCGAAAATCCATTTCTAAACTGGATTTTCGTTCCATTTCTGACATATTTTTTCATTTTAGTTTTGATCGTTGATGAGAAAGGAAGTGTAATAGGAAAAAATGTATGTTTCAGGCCAACTCCTCAAATGTAAAAATTAGAAATGCTCCGATTTATGTGTTCCACTTGTCAAAAAGTCTTTCAACTCCATGAAAATGTGAACACGACGTTCTTTGTGAGGACTTTCATCCCGTCGCCAATGTAAACAGGCACTTTTAGTTTAATATTTGTCTGAATCTCATATTGCCCCAGATGTTCCATTGCACTATTGTGTCCTTTCATTTCCTGGTGCATATATTTTTGTTGATCGTAGATCCGATCAATTGTGTTTTCATAACATTAACTGCACCACCTTACTGCACAATACCTCTTAAAGCTCCAGTTCTTTTTCTAAAATGTCTACCGAATTCTGAATTCTTCACCTTGTTCTTTCCCATACCCGTTTTTTTCGGGGTAGCACTGTTGTTATCTTTATTGATGGGAATTGCATTTCCTTCTATGACTTCAATATTGCTTTCGTCAATATTTTCTTTGTTTTCTATACTGCGAACTATCATTGGAGAACATGAAGGCAAGCCAAAACTTCTGAAATTTTGCAAACCTTCAACAGAATTTACTATTGTTCCCTCCAGTGTTGAAAATGTTTATTCTCTACTTGGTCCTCCACCTGTTGCACTTTTGGTTTTTTTATTGTCGGATAATTTTTTCTTGACATATTTCTTTTATCTGGCCAAACCTAATTGTAACAAAAAAACAACAACAACAATAAAACCAAAATGAAATTTATAAATTTACAACTGCTGACTTTTCTCCATTCAAAAGTCGACTTAATTGGAGGACCAACACTATTCAGTTCCATTTCAACTGACTTCCAAAACTTGGTAACATCTTTACTTTTTTTTTGTAAATCCGTTGGCTATATCCGGATTTCTTTTCATAAATTCCACAAGCACTTCCAATTGCTTTTTATTAGTTAAATTTGTTTTAAAATAAAATAAATTCAAAAACTGTTTGATTTTCAACAAAGGATATGTTACATTCTGTTGTTCGCTCCGCACAATGCCAAGGAAAAATCTCCGTCGCGGAAATTATTCACGATACAACTTTTTGCGCAGAAATTTTTCGAAAATGTGTTCACAATACCGATTTTTCGAACCAAGGAGAAATTTCCTTCGAAAAATTATTCACGATAGTAGTGAATAAGTGCTGTAACAGTATAGAAATTAAAGAAATGAGTTTTAATAATACGGTATAATAATTGTTGCGTTCTCGAGTTTCAGCGGATCATTGACGGATGTGCCGAGCTCGTGTTCGGTTGGTTCTTTCCGCAAAAAGCCTTTACATTCCAGAATCATTGAGTCTACGCTAGAGAATGAACATTGACTAACTCGGTCTCCAGTTCGGTTTGGCAAAAGTGAGTAAAAACCTTAGTGACAATTCGCGAAATTTGCTCTCATACGTGCGCGACCCTTTTCTCAACTTTTTAAATAAGGGAGCCCTGAAATTTCCCAATAAAAAAAAAAGTAAAATCTAGAATCTCAATTCTTGACGCCATTTGAACTTTACCGCTTGTGCTTCAAAGTCTCTTCAGACCATCAAACCATCAAACATGTCTGCCCCGAATCTCCGAACAAGAGCTGCCAAAACCATGCCTTCTACACCTCCCCAGTTTCCCCCTACGACAAAACAACTGATCGGGGATAGTTTACCCATAACTGTGAAGATTTTGGAGGAACAGCTCTCCAAGCAATCTTCTTCACTGCGTCAGAGCTTCTCTGAGGAAGTATCAAAAATTCAAACGAATTTTTTCATAAGCTCGAAGAAATTACAGCTTCCCTCAGTCGAAGATTTGATGAGGTCAACACAACCATCGCCGACATAATCGAACGTGTTGATCGGCTAGAAGCTGTCTCCAATGCAACATCAAGACAACACCATGATGAAATAGCAGCTATCCAAAAACAATGCAATATGCTGGAAAAAAAGGGGATTTCCTGTGATGCCATGCTCTTCGGTATACCGATTCAGCCTGAAGATAATTTGAAAATCCTGTTTAATCGACTTTGTCATACATTAGAGTGCAAGCCGCCTCTCCTCATGAACATTTTTCGCACAAAAAAAAAGAAGTAACGAAACAACAACACCACCACCAATCGTTATAAAATTCAGCAACTCTTTCGAGAGAAATGCTGTTCTGATGTCAGCTGCCAACTACCGCAAACATAATGCCAGAGAACTTCGTCTGTACGACCTGGGTACCGAATAAACGAACAACAGCTGTTACCTCAATGAGACCTCACTAGACAAACACGCTCTCTCTTAAAAAGCGCTTTGGGCCTCCGACGGAAGAAAAAACTGACCCTACTGCTCAATGATGACTTGCAACGCGTCTATACTTGGTCAGTTACAAATGGACTACAACTGAATCCGACTAAAACTCGAGTAATTCCAATATCTAAAATAACGTTTAACCTAGATCTTCTGCCTGACGTACTTCTTAACAACTCGAAAGTTAAAGCCGTAGAGTCTGTTACTAGCCTTGGATTTGTTATTAGTCGAGATTTGTCGGGTTATAATCATACCAACATGGTCGTAGGTCGTATCTACGGATGCCTTCGTAAGCTTTGGGTTAGCGCTTTTTTTACTCCACTTGAGACGCGACACAGACTAGTTATTGCCTTAATTCTGCCTTTGGTTACATATGCCGAAGTAGTCTATAGTAGCTTGGACTCATTGTCCCAGCGCAAATTACAAGTCGCTTTTAACGATTGTGTGCGGTATGTCTATGGCATTCGTAGGCACGAACATATTTCCTTCTACACCAGGGAACTGCTTGGGTGCAGCTTGCAACAATACCTCGATGCCAGGAACTGTGTTTTTTTACACAAAATTATTAATAAACGCTGTCCGCCGTATTTACGAGTATTTAACCGACTCAATTTCACTCGATCTTCTAGAACAACTAACCTAATCTCTCACCATTGGAATTTTCTTAATTCCTCTCGTTTATTTTTCATTTACACTGTTAGGTTGTGAAACTCATTACCATCTTCTATCAGATCCATACGTAATAATTCTCTGTTTAAAAGTGCAGTTCTACGACATTTCTCCATACACCCGCAATAAACCTATACCATCCTTCATCAATCCTTATCATTTAATTTTAAGTATTATATTATAATGTAGTAGCTGTAAGTCAACTTGAATTCCAATATTTAGTTACTAAGTACTAAAAAAGATTTCTATCTTAATGTACATTAATGTATGAATAAATTGAATTGAATTGAATATATTAGCTAATTACTGACAGTTTACTCTTTTTGTTGAGTATGTTACGACACTGTTTGTACTCATGTTCGTTATTTTGATTACGTGCGTCATTTTTCGACGTTCTATATAGCTGATCTCTTTTTTGACACACTTCGATTAATTTTTGTGTTATACAGGCCTTGTTATTTCACTTCTTTTATTTTTTTAGTTGAAAGTTATGTTTTTAGCGAAGTTATGATAGTGTCTGTTTACATTGGCGACGGGATGAAAGTCCTCACCATGAACGTCGTGTTCACATTTTCATGGGGTTGAAAGACTTTTTGACAAGTGGAACACATAAATCGGAGCATTTCTAATTTTTACATTTGAGGAGTTGGCCTGAAACATACATTTTTTCCTATTACACTTCCTTTCTCATCAACGATCAAAACTAAAATGAAAAAATATGTCAGAAATGGAACGAAAATCCAGTTTAGAAATGGATTTTCGGTGGAAGTAACCCTTCTTCTTCCCACTTCAATAAAAAGCGTTCCCTCTCTTTCGGACAATCTTCCTGCCCGCGCCAATGTGAACTGGCACAAAGAAGAACTGATAAATATTGAAAGAAAAAAGTTAGAAAAATTAAATTAAATATCTAAAAAAATGCAATTGAATTCTCTAACATGTAAATATATATTGTGCATTCTTATACACAATGATCTTAAAACACCAATATTCCGAATCATGGAGTTGTGGGAAGCTTCAGGATGTGTGGCATTAACAAATTGAATTCGTATCTTGCTATCAAAAACCTAAAAAAAAATACGAAGAAATCTTAAAATAACAAAGCGAAACTAAGGAAAATATACTTACAATTAACACATTAAACATATAAAAGCCTTTTCTGTTATAAAAAAAATATATTTATTGTGTTGCGGTGCGATAATTCGTACGTTTATTATACGCCGATACATGAATTTAATGTGGTTTACCATGCTTATGTTTTTGTGCCTGTTTACATTGGCGACGGGATGAAAGTCCTCACCATGAACGTCGTGTTCACATTGTCATGGGGTTGAAAAACTTTTTGACAAGTGGAACACTTGAATCGGTGCATTTTTAATTTTTAAATTTGAGCACTTGGCCTGAAACATATCTTTTTTCCTATTCTCCACACTTCCTTTCTCATCAGCGATCAAAACTAAAATGAAAAAATATGTAAGAAATGGAACGATATAGAAAAAAACGATGTGTTGCTCCCGAGAATCCACTTTAGAAATGGATTCTCGGTGGAAGTAACCCTTCTTCTTCCCACTTCGATAAAAAGCGTTCCCTCTCTTTCGGACAATCTTCCTGCCCGCGCCAATGTGAACAGGCACTTTCACTTTTCATATTTTTTGTTAAAAACCCACAACAATTGCAAACTTATTAATTAAATGGGCTATTCACCATGACACATTATCTTATTTCCCAAATTGTTATCTTTGTTAATATGTATCCAAACAATCATTCCTGGAAATAAAATAAATGAATATATATATATAAAAAAAATAAAACAGAAAAAGCACATTACTATAATATTAACTTTTTGAATTCCACCAATGATCCCAGACAATCTTGACAAACCTTGAACGAGTTGCTAGGTCACCAAAGCGGTTATTGGATGACGCAATCATAAGCAACTTTAAGAGTAAGTCCGCTTTCACACGTCGCAAGTTTCGAAAGATTCAAATGAGTGCAAAAGAGAGGGATAATGAAACAAAAAATACCCAATTAACCAAATTCCCACTGCATGCGGGTAGCAATTTCATTGCTTCTTCATTCAATTTCATTCTTCTTCTTTTTCGCATTTGCTTCATTACTTCTTTCGCTGTGTTACGAGCACAACATTTCAGTATGGCGGATGAACTGAAATGGACTAAAGAATTAACAAGGGGGCTCATTTTCAATTATGAAAGACTGATCGCCAAAGATGAAATGAAAGAGAACTGTCAAATAACATGCAAACCCAAAGAAGGGGAAAGTCTTCATGTAGAGTTGCGCGCATCACTGAATGACAGTTCAAAAGAAAATAACCAGAACATGCGCATTACACACTTGCGACGTGTGAAAGCGGACTAAGTGGCTTCCAACAGTTGTTAACGAGTTTGCGGAAAAGTCTTCAACCCAGCCAAACAATATTGTGACCGAAAAACCTCTACTCATCAAAATTTGTATGTATCACAATCCATCATCTATCTGGAGACTACTATTGAGGCGAAAGTGTATGGAATTTTGTGTGGCCTTTCGATAAATAAATGCCCAGGAGTTGCTGAAATAAGATCAATCGATCTAAAATTGAATGCTTTAACACTAACACCATTAACTCAAGCCTTGAGCAAGGTTTTGTTCCTAAGACCAATCTACAAAAGTGGAGTGGAAAATGATGTAGCGAATTACAGACCAATATTTATAAATATAAAGCGGTTGTCCAGTTTTATTGCCAGGGAAACAATTCTTCATCCCAATCAAAACGGCTTGTTAAAAGAAAAGCACTCAAATGCTTCTTGGAGAACTTTCAAACGTTGTTGGTAGGAGTTGTTGAATAAGAGTCACCACATTCTAATTATGTTTTTACACTTCAGCAAAACTTTTAACACACTGATGCACGACAAACTTCTTGAAAGTCTTTTTTAGAATTGGAATAAGAGGTGAAGTAGCACAATGGACGAAAAACTATCTTATAGATAAAACGGCAAAGGTAAAAGTCTCTTATGTGATCAGCGACGAAAAAATGAGCAAGTATGCTATAAACTGAGATTTTATCCGTTCTCTATATAATTAACTTCTACGGGTATTTATAAAATCAACAGTATTTGCATACGCGGACGATATCGCCGTACAGCTAAAACCATAATGCAGGAGAAATTTGACGTGGTCTCACGATGTTATGACATCGGTTTAGTGATAAATGCTACTAAATACATCAAATGCACATCAAACAACAGCTGTATTGGATGTATACCAAAGGACTGGACTTGTTGTCCAGCAATAAGAAGAAGCAAAGCCATTGAGGTTGTTAAAAAAATTAAATACCTCGGAATCATCAGAGATGATTTACTTGGAGCGAGGATATTAATCGACTTCATCTACAATTGAAGAGTGCAGTTTTTGCGATGACATACATCATGAATATACCACATACATACATACCACAATCGAAGTCCAGAGAAATGTTTATTATTCGTTAGCTGAGCCCCGAATGCAATATGGAAACTTAGCTTGGGGAAATGCCTCAAAAAGTCTTCTCGACACTATCTTTAACACTCAACGGCTATTAGCAAGGATCATAAATATAAACAACACTAATTTCAAAGTTGAGTTTGAAGAATTCCAAAAGAGGGCAAGTCCAATTCATCTCGTCGAGAAGAAAACTGGTGGTTGGAGATGTTGCGGGGACTACCGTCGTTTAAATGCCAACACACAATCGGATAGATACCCGATCCTGCATATCATGGCTTTCATCGAGTATTTCTTCAATAAAACTTCAGATGGCGCTTGAGGTGTCGAAAAAAAAACTGCTATGACCACGCCTTTTGGATTATTTGTGTTCGTAGTAATACTTTGCAAAGACATATGGGTATTATTATGCACGGTTTGGACCTCCTGTTTTGCTACATAGACGATATCCTCATTACCTCCGATACAGGAAATGAAAATTGGTAACACGTCCTCCAAGTCTTACAACGTTTCCAGGAGTCATCTTATCTTATAACAAATATCAAAAAATGCGTGTTTGGGAAGTCTGAGGTTCCTCCATATATATAATATACAATCAACAAAACTGGTTGCAGACCACCTGAAGATAGAGTTGAGTCCATTTTTAACTACCCGAGACCATTCGTCATCATGGAACTACGTTGCTTTCTTGGAATCATCAACTATTATCGAAACATACCCAATCGTGCTCACATTCAGGCGCCTATGAACGGGGCCGTCGAAGATTCCAAGAGAAACGACAAACGACCCATTGGCAGAAGACACCTATGGCAGAAGAAGTATTTGTAAGGAAAGGATCAAACAGGTAACTTTACTTAACCATGTAGATCATAAAACTGCACCAGTTTTAACAGCAGATGTAGATGAGATAACCATGCTAATACAATTTGATCTATGAAAATTACACTTATCGCAACTTCTGGGTGAGGATCTTCAAGAAATTTTCAAGCAAAAGGATACATCATTAAAGTTTAAAAAAACTCACTCTGAAACCGGAGGTCAAAATATACTGCGAAATATCGAACAATATAATTCGACACTATATATCAGCATCTCTGTGTCGAATGGCTTTCGATTGCATCCACAATATTTCCTACCCAAGCAGAAGAAAATACGTTCTGGTGTGGTCACGAAAATGCGTTCAATGCCAACGTTCAAAAGTTTTTAAGGATACCAGACCACTCCCGAATTCAACTGTTTTCAACATATCCACATCGACCTGATTGTTTTTCCACTATGTAAAGGCAACAGATATTGTCTTATGATGATCGACCGATGCAGCAGATGACCGGAAATCGTACTATTACTGGATATGTATGCTGGTACATAGGCCAAAGCGCATAGTGCGCGATTCGGTTCGCCTACAAATCCTTTCATCGACAAATAACAAATTCATTTGTGACCCACAGATTTCCATAGAGAAGCTCCGAGAGGTCATGCGCAAATTTCGTCCCACTCCGTCCGCAAACCATGAATACAACAAATTTGTGTCGCCAAACCTATACAAGTGTTCTCACGTATTCATGTGCTGCGATTCTGTAAAAAAGCCACTGGAACAACCATACACCGGTCCTCATCCAATAGTCAACAAGATCAGTAACAAATTTTTAAAATGAACGCGAATGTTTCGGTGGATCGATTTAAGCCATCACATTGTTCTGTTGATTTTCTTCCAAAGATATAGATGAACTAACATAGATGGCATAGTTTTTGCTACAGTGGGAGCAATTTACAAGTAAAATTCACTATGTATGAATTGACGTTGTTGACAATTCACGCGTATTCACACACAGGGTCACACGGATGGAGGCAATCAGTGGATAACGGGTTTTGGACTACCAATATCTGGATAGTTTGTCATCTGTGTTAGTTCATCTATACTTCCAAATCAACAAATTATAATTTGTAAACCCGACAATTTACCAAACAAAAAAAATCCAGCGAAAAGTCACATTTAACAGTTCATCGTAATTTCGTTACTGGAGGGGGAGTCATGTGGTGACTTCACAAACAATTCAACCTACGAATGACAACACAAAGATGTCGCACAAAACTCTAGACAGATTTTTCAAACATGTCCTTACAAGTGTGTCGACACATCTGCTATTGTACATTCTGTTTTGTCCTGTTTTGTCAAGAGTGAACTTGCTCATTAGATATACAGGGTGGCCCCTAATTCGTCAACGATAAATTGGGAAATGATTCTTGGGTATATTCTAAGAAGAAAATCGTTCTACAGTAAGTGTCTATCTCCAAAGCTGACATCACTTATCGAGGATTTAAGGAAAGACTTACTTTGGTATACCCTGACGCATGTTAACGGAAATTGCTCCGTACATATGCATTTGTAACGTCGTAATTTTTAAAATTTTTCACAAAGTGAATTTCAAGAAATAGTTTTTCGATTTATTTAACCCTAGTATGCACGATACAACGACCCGTCTCACACCTCAGCGGTTGCCATGGCGAAAATCCATGAATTACGGTTTGAACTGCTTGACCATCCACTTTATTCACCAGATCTAGCCCCAAACGACTTCTTTTTGTTCCCTCATCTAAAAACTGCGCTCGGATGACAGAGATTTTCGTCAAATGTGGAGGCAATCACCTTCGTAAACAATTATTTTGCAGAAAAAAACGCCAAGTACTGTTTGGACGGGTTAGAGAGATGGGAGCATCGCTGGGAGAAGTGTGTAGAGTTACAAGGAGACTATGTAGAAAAATAAAAAAAATTTGAGAAAAAATGTCTTTTATTTCAAATATATGTATAGTATGTACTTAAGGGTTCTGTTACGTTCGCTGGATGTACTGGATCGTTGAAAAACGCTGTTTTTCCGCTAATTCCACTGATGATGTTGGCGTTGCAGTCGCGACATGGTTGAATGATGTGATTGATGCCACCTGCGTTAAAGCTATCAAATGAGGTTAACTACCACGTTACGGTAGAACTGCTACAATCGCACACGTTGTTGTTGGAGGTTAAGTCTGGTTGGTAGTCGACTTGCAGCTTTCTCCAAATTGTAGGCTCTTGGACGTAGTAGGGCAGAAATCAGGAATCGCGTGATTGTGGAGAGGTATGATACCACATTGTCTGAAGTACCAGTTGGAAAATGTAATTACGGTAAAATCTACGCGTGGTTTCAGACTTGTGGCGTGCCTTTTATTGTTGAATCCGTGCTTTCATCGCAGGTGTATTTTACGTTATTAATTTGCGCGTCGGGGTTACCAACGTTTTGACGTTCAAAATAAAACACAATTTTAACATTAATCAAACGAGATATTATTTATTAAATAATTAATATTCGAACGAGAACGTACAGAAGGACGGCTAACTTACCACTAATCACTCTATTCCATCTTCTCCTTGAATATCCAATTCTGTTGCTTCTCCTTCAAAGATTCTCGAGAGACCTCTATGAGTCATACTACAAACGCCATCGTCCAGTGGCCTCTACAAATTGACATGATGTTGCATTTGTGCCTGTTTACATTGGCGACGGGATAAAAGTCCTCACCATGAACGTCGTGTTCACATTTTCATGGGGTTGGAAGACTTTTTGACAAGGGGAACGCTTGAATCGGAGCATTTTTATTTTTTTAAATTTGAGCAGTTCGCCTGAAATACACCTTCTTTCCTATTCTTCACACTTCCTTTCTCATCAACGATCAAAACTAAAATGAAAAAATATGTCAGAAATGGAACGATATGGAAAATAAAACGATGTGTTGCACCCGAGAATCCACTTTAGAAATGGATTCTTGGTGGAAGTAACCCTTCTTCTTCCCACTTCAATATAAAGCGTTCCCTCTCTTTCGGACAATCTTCCTGCCCGCGCCAATGTGAACAGGCACATAGATGTGGTCACAACTCATTTCGTTGCCAAAATTTTTACAGTTCGTTTGAGCAATTAGATTAACTTTTTTTTTTGTTGGTCGAAAATAATCCTCGCTGCCGAATTTTTTTATGGAAGTAGCAAAATTTGCAAAGTGCCTGGGGTATAGACATTCTTAAAACAGAAGTGTTTGCGGATTTAAGCCGAGACCTACTGCGACCATGACCAGTTGCACACTTGTGTTTGCACAAGTGTCGTTAGAGTTGATCGAGACGACTCTATTGTGCAGAGGCGTCGGTCAAAGTCACTCACAGCATTGATGGAATATGTTTTCGGGTCTTCCTCATGGACATCAGGCAACGCAGTAAGTTGCCGTGACTGGCAGAGTATTTCACGAACGTGGCCATCCATAAGATGGACAACATGTCAGGAAAATTTTGACGTGATAGTCTTCGCATCTCCCTAAGAAGACTTGACGGACGTCTACCGCAAAGTTCTAGAGATGTCATGAGCATGTTGAGTTGATTCGGTGAACTTAGGTATTAATTGATTTTTGAATGACAATTACTTATCTGTGTCCGGGGGCTTTTGAACAGAATCTGACACCGCATTCAAAATCTCAGGGTCCAGCGCAGCGATGATTGCATTAAATCGACTGTTGTCCGACATGATCCGGTTGTTGTTGAATTGTGCTTCCAGCTGCACAAACCAAAGAGCTGGGTTGATTTTCCAAAACGCAGGAAACAAAGCTGAAGACAGGACAACTGTAGAGTCTGTGTCTGATGATCTGCAGCTGATGAAACGCCTGCGTAGCTTGCTGCGTTTGGTGTTCGTTGATTTGCCATGATTATGTATGTACATATGTACGCAATTAATAAAGTGACGTAAAACTACATTGCGTTGTTGAAAATGCGGGACAACAGAAAATTAACGTGTATGTATGATTTAATGATTTAACATATAATCGAAAAACTATTACTTGAAATTCACTTTATTAAAAAAAATTTCAATTACGGCGTTTCAAATACATATGTATATCCAATGAGCAAGTTCACTCTTGAAAAGGACAAAACAGAATGAAACAGATGTTTCGACACCCTTGTAAGGACATGTTTGAAGAACCCGTCTAGTGGTTCGTGCGACATCTCTATGTTGTCATTAGTATATATTGATTTGTTTGTAAAGTCAAAATTCTTTCATTAGTTTCAGCGCCATCTCCACACTAAAATGTCTACCAATAAATGTAATAAAAATATGTTTCATGTAGAAATTAAAATATCTTATTTAGCACCACAGTTCTCATTAAAATAGTTTTAAATGTAGAAAAAAAAACATTTCCATCGATTTAAATGACCCATGAAGGTTTTATCACAACATTTCGTAGTACTATTTCAATTGCTTTTATCTACGTCAAAACCGACACCTAGCAGCCATTTTTTTTTTGTCAGTTATACATCCATATTTTGTCACTTCAGTTTATGTGGTTCCTGCGTATAGTGTGTTTGCCAATAAATAATACAAGTAATTTATTGAATCTTCCTAGCTCTAAAAAGCGTACAACAGCTGATATATCATAGTTGAATACAGTTACCTTAGTTTTCTTTTTCCTGGAATATTAAAAGAAAAAAAAAAGAAAGTGTAACCTATAGTATTGGCTGGAATTTTGGAACAAGTTCACAAATCACGATAGATAGTTGGTTTTTTTAATCTCTTCTTTATGTGTGTGTAAACTAGAGGCAACCGCGATAGCCATAGAAAGGTGATTTAAGTCTCGTGCTTTCTTCGTCGCCCAGTGTCAAAAGTGGTTCGACTGTGTTGTTCTGTTGATTTTTCGAAGGCGATATATTTTTTCGTGACTGGTTTCTGTGTCGTTCGCGAGTGTTTTTTTTTTCGAAAAAGAAATAAAATATTAATATTTTTTTAGATTCAATCGAAAGGCGATTTCAATCGTAAATAAAGTAAGATAATATTTAAAATGCAGAATTTTTTAATTAATTTTTACATAGTAAAGCGAAAATGTAATGTTCTATTCTACTCTGGTATCGTCCAGACACCGGTCATTCGATTGATGACGCATGCTTTAAATTTTTTAACATAGAACTTCCAACCACATTTCCATTTCAAAAAAAAAGAAAAAGAAAAAAAAAATATCAGAGCATTTATTGAAAGCACACAATGGCAATCAAACATGTAATAAAAAAAAGTAAAGAAATAATGAAAAATGGATATTGAAAAATATCTTCAAACCGTTGAAAAGAGAAGTAAAGGTTCCTTGTAATTTATTTTTAGTATGCATTTCAACTATTTAAGTGAGTACAAAGCCAGAAAAGGACAAGTAGCAGAAATACTAGCGCAGATCCGCTACATATGTACGTACATTTGTATGTACCTAGATCAGGTTTTTGCTAACCTTAAAAGGATTAGTCCTAGTTGTTGCGAATTTCGGTACGTCGAATTAAATTCAGAATAGGAAAATTGTTCTAAATTAGTTTTTTTTTTTTTTTTTAATTTGATAATGATATAAAAGAATCAAAATCTTAATTTATCGGGGTCAACGTGGAAGTTTTTGTTGTTCTGCTTTTTTTTTTTCTTAGCTCGTACTATTAGCTATTTCGCTCTAGCGCATCTATCTATACACGTATATATATATATATATATAAATATTAATTCAATTGTTTTTATTTGTGTGGTGTTACCATGTGGTGCTAAGTGTAAAAGTACTTTCTGTTTTTTTTATAAGTTTTTATAAAAATTCCCAAACAAATAATTTATTTGTTGGCTATTTTAATAAAAAGAAAAAACAGATATTTTAACTACTATAAAAAAAATGTAGGTAATCTACCGCCATCACGTCTTCAACCACCCAACCTCTGTTGCAGCTCAAATTTGATAGTCATGGGATTCATAGTCCCGATTTGTACTACTAATTTTTTGCTGGGCATTTCATAAAATTGTTGTTAAAAAGTGTGAGAAGTGGACGAGGATGTCAAACATGGATGGTCCATAATTTTCTATTAATTTCCTGTATTCTCTTTTGTGGTACTTTCATTATTTTGTGAGTTTTGTTTATTCTTGTGTCACTACTGATGTAGTAAGTGGACGCACGAGTATGCATGTATCTTTCAACGGATGCATAATAATTGTTGGACTTTTTTTTTTAAATAAGTGTTTGTATGGTAATTGTATTGACGTATGATTCTCTTCTTGCAAGAAAGCTTGAAATGGCTGCTGATTTTTCTTCAGGGACAAACGCAAATTGAATTTGATCTTGTGTATCCTTAAATAATTGCAAAACGAAGTTTCGCCTTCATTTAGCAATTCTCTCATTAAAAATAAAAATAAGCCTTTTGTATCCGGTACTTTGTCCATACTCTTTCCTCGCAACACTAAAAAAAATTAATCACAATTTGTGTTGGGTCATCATTTTCTGGATCCATATCCGCAATAAATGAATTAGTTGAATCTAATAATTTAAAGGACCTGATCCGCCAATTGTGGGGCCACTGCGAACTAAAAAAATAGTTTGTACCACAAAATTAGTATTAATAAGCCAAGAGAGGCTCATCTGTTTTGATGAAATTTAGAATCTCTCTGGTGGAGAATTTGAGAGTTGCCGCAGGAATTTCTCTGAGGAAGTTTCGTCTTAAGGTATTTAGAGTCCTGCATTCACAAAAAAATGTGTTCCGCAGTTTCGTCGTCTTCCTGGGGCTAATTTCGGCACCTGTTATCGAATTAATTTGAGATGATCACACACACGATAGCTGCCGTATAGGGGGGAAAACTTCAAATTCTAATCGTAAAAGTCTACTACAACTAATTTCTGACAGTTGTTAGTCGTCCTTTGACAAACAAACAAAAAATTCCTGTGACAAATTCAAAATAAGTTGCTACTCTTGCAATATTTCCAAACTTGTTTATTCCATTTAATTTTGACAAAAAAAAATTGTAAAATGTTAGTAGAAGCGCGTAAAATTTGGAAGCGCGTAAAAAGTTGTTTTCTAAGATGGAAAATCCATTTGTACGTGTCGTACGTGAATGGCACTCGATCACAGATGAGCGAATCTCAAATTACAACACCCGAAGGTCGATAACGTGCGAGGGAATACCAAATGTGTGACGAGTAGTTCGGTAATGCGTGCGATAATTTGTCCCCTGAAGGAGACCTATTTACTGTCGGTGATATCGAGGATTTTTAGTTTTGTTGATGGGTTTGTTTTAGTCTGGCGAAGCACTGGTACGTTTTTTGGGATATACATATTTTGTTTTCCCATCTCTTTACTGTTGAGTAAATTGTGAAATTCGAAATATTACAGAACAATTTCTAGGCAGTCCGTTGGCTATTTCATTTTCGACATCTTTATGAACAGGTACCCATCAAAGATTGCGTCTTTCTCCGATTTATATATCTGCTCACTCATTTTATCAAAAATAAATAGAAACCCCACTAATGTCAAGAGCTACTTGATCGGACGAATGAAAAAAAAAAAAAAAAAAAACTTATCATCAAGGCACGAGAGTGAAATCTCGAATAGTGTAAAAGCACCATTTGGGCCCAAACTTGAATTCAGAAAACACGCCCAGCAATAAATTAGTAGTATATATCTGGATATATCAAAAAATGTGCATCTCCCAACTTAACTGATTTCGGCTCTGGTGGCCGTGGCTCAAGTTCCGAATCGGACGGTTCGGGTTTCAATACCAGCCGTGCTCAAAAGACTTTTTTTTTCAAGCAACTAAAATCTCGTGAGATGAATGGTTACCTAAAATACAACAAGTCGATTTACACTAATAATTTAGTCTCCCCATTAAATGTTGGATGCCACCCATGGAGCGAAATAATCACTGGACCCAAACATCTTTCTTTCTCCCTTTATCCAATTTAAAAAAAAAAAAAACTTAACACGTGCTCTGGCATTTTAAGAGTAGTAATTAATACCCTCTTGAGTGTTAAGTTCTTTAAACATGTTTTTTTTTTTCAAGTCCACTATTTTATTTGTTGCAAAAATGTTCATGTTAGTTTCATCGGAGAACACCGCTGCTCATATATTTTGGGAGCATCTTGGAGAAGCTCTCTGAAACGTGTGTATGAGAAGTAGCTTTTTACTTAAGCTCGACTTTCTGAACCGGCTTTTGTCTAGAACTCTTACAGTTTCTCATTAACATGGAGATTACCTATTAGTAATAATGACTTTTCATGAAAACAGTGTTTCTTCCTTGATTGTACGGCTGGAACAATTTTACGTTGGACGGTGCTCGAGTCAGAGGCTTTGGTTCCGACCTTGCAGTTGATTTTTGTCTGTTGTAACTTAATAGACCAACTGAAACATTCCATCCAAATTTTGAAAATGTGGAAATTCATTCGTGCAACCTTTTATGGATTTACTTAAGAACATTAGGCGGAATTGGTACCATGTTTAATTTGTCGTAGAGAGTCATAAAAGGAAACGAATTAATACACTTGTTTGCTAATATTTCTATTTGAACAATAGTTCATTTTAAAACAGTAATACTAAATTACATTTAAATGTATATGCAATTTACTACGCATGCATGATAAGTGATCTTATATATATAATCCATAATTGATGTCAAGAAATAAGCAGCTTATACAGGGTGTCCCAAAAATCAATGTCAAATAGGAAACCGCTTGATAAGTTAAGTGGTGTCGGTTATCACAAAATTATAAAAAAAATCTAAGTCATCTAACTTATTAAAAAGAATTAACTATGAATCAGATTTCTTTAACAAAATAGTTTTTTTTGTCCTCAATTAATCGTTAGTCTAGCAAGTGTCATACCATTTTGGAATGCAGACTAAATACGCCATCTTTTAAAGTTACTTGCCAAAATGGCATAGTACATTTTTTTGTCAGTACAGTCAGTTCAACTTGGATGATTAATGATTTTCAAATACATGGATGGACATAAAAGCAATATTTTAGTTAAAACCGATATAGTTATGTTTCAATTTTGAACCGTAATTTACAGAAGAGTTACTCAGGGTTACGTGGCAAAAAAAAATCTAAGAAAAGTAAGGATTTGCGGTCACAGCCCTTGAAAGATCGTTTTTTGAGCGCCAATAATTTTAAAAGTACATGACTTATATTTTTTTTTTATAATTTTGTGATAACCGACACCACTTGACCTATCACCCGTTTCCGGCTTGACGTTGATTTTTGGGACACACTGTATATTATCTAGACAACTCTTCGGCAAGTCATCTGTCATCGTCACAAAATCATGGTGATGGCTTTAATTGACTCTTGGAATAAGTTATAAAGCTTGTTTTAATAAAACACTATTCAGGAACTTTGCAAGGAATAAATCAAGAGATTTGCATTGCAAGGCTATTATGGTTTTTTTAATTAGTGTTGTTTAATTTGAATTTAATTTAATTTAGGAGTGGCCGTGGTGTAGTGGTACTAGCAATCGCTTCTCATTCGGAGGGTCCAGGTTCGAATCCTGCCCATGACAAGTCAGTTTTTCATTTGTGTAATTGGAACTCAGACAGAAAAAATCTGCGTGTGAAGGCATAGCACTGACACGTAGATTTGGCTGTTGTAGAGTTTCAACCACAAAAAACTAGTGCGAATTATAACTTCGAATCACTCTGAGTGAAAAAAAAACTCTCCGTCCTATTCGGACTCCCACCCCTGGAGAGCGAATATCGAAACCAAATACACCTGAGTTTCAAACCACTACAAAAACAATTTTATCTTTCTCCTCCTTCTACCTTTCCGCCCGCGCCCTGGCAACAGTAAAAGGGTATCTAACCCCTTAGGCGCGCGTGAATTATAAAAAAAAAAAACAAGAAAAAACAATCAGCTGTGTTATTTGAATTTGGAAAAAAAAGTGAAAGTACAGACGACTACAACTTTGTCATCCCAACTCAAAATGCTAATTTTAACTTATTCTACAGAAGAACATATTAAAATAAATTCTGCATTCTAATAATATATAATAAAATATAATACTCTAATATTTGGGCGTTCATTTTGTTTATTAAAAAATTAGATTGTTGAGCTTTTACTACCTGGATTCAATAAGTTGACATTTCCTCTCGTGCCGTTTTTGCTTTTTCTGCATAAACATTTCGGTTTACACCAACAGAGTTTCTCTTTGCTTAAGCACAAGAACTGTATAAATATTGCGATATTTTCAACGTTTTGCTTCACACCTGCATCAGTTTTACCGCAGTACTGCATTAAAAGAAATTTGCATTTTGTTGATTTTTTTTTTGTATTCTGTCAAATGCAGAAGATTTAGACTACAGTTGATCTCCCAGGTCGAAAATCACATATGCGGGTCGGGTTTAAGTGTTTAGTAATGCGTAAGACATTATGATATTTTTATGCTTTGTGGTAACTCTGCTACAATAGTTATTAAAAAAGGAAGGAATCTTGATTTGTTGATGTCGCATATACTGCAATCTAGTTAGTGGCACATTCGTTACCTATCTCGAGCTTGTAGAGCCTAAAGGAAAAACAGCTTCCATACTGCACGGATATGAATGCATATAGCCACATTTGCCAGGTTTTGGGGGAAAAAACGAGCTTATGCTACCGAATTGATGGTTGCTTTCTGCACAATCATGTTGTCCTATAAACCACACACAAAAAAAAAACGACATAATTTATTGGTTAAACGCTATGTAACAAATCAATCATCCAAAACATTTAATGGCATAATTATACAAGCTGCTTACTTACATACTTAGATAGGGATAGAGTCCGTTTGGACCAGAGCCTCAGCTACCATGCTCCTTCAGGTAGCGCGGTTGACCCAAATTTCGCAAAAAAAAAAAAAAAAAGAACATTAGCGACGAAATCTATTTTTTTATTAATGGATGTGTGAACAAACAAGCACAAAATGCATTAAGAGAAAGTCACTGTTTGGTGCGGATTTTAGTCTGGTGGAATCATCGGTCCGTACTTCTTCCAAAACTGGCAGTGCCATAATCGTCAACGGCAAGCGCTACAGATCGATGATAAACAATTCCTTGTAGCCTAAACTGGACCTCACGACTAAAATCATGACGTGTTAGGACTTGCCAAGAATATGCCTTGAAATAGCATTGTCAAAATTATTAATGAACTGTTATTTTTCGTTTTTACATAATCTCTTTGAAACTTATGTATTATTATTATAGCCTATTGTTTGTGTGCGCAGTATCTCAATTTATTAATTAAACCATCTGAAACAGATATTTCTTTGCGTTGAATTTTGCTGTTGTTCCTCCGTTTTCAACGAAAAAATATATATAAAATGGGGTGCAATAAACACGTGTATTTGGTTGTATAAAAAACAATGTTCTCTAATTTTGCTGCACGGGTTTTACTGCACATGTGTTTTAGGCTTTAGTAAACAGGACTTTGTAAAAATAGGTAATTGTAGTAAGGCTGTCTATTGGCAATTACATGCGTAGCCACTGTACTGTCAAAACTTCATCACTGACGATCTAAAATTGCTCGGAATTCAAAAAAAAAAAAAAAAACTTCCTTTACAACATTGTGCCTAGTGATGAAACGTGGTATTTTCAATGTAATCCGGAAACCAAGTGCCGAGTGGAAGGCGTCACACGAGCCAAAACACCAAGATATTTAGTTTGGAGATTGTGAAGACAATGTTGATTTGCTTTTACGATTCCAAGGGCATTGTCCACAAAGAATTCGTTCCACCGGGCCAAGCAGTTAATGCACAATTCTATCTTGTTTTGAAGTGGCTTGTGCATCGTATTTGTTCAGAATATCGCGCAGAAGGAAGTTGACGTTTGTTACATGATAATGCTCCACCTTATCGATCGACACTTGTGACCGATTTTTTTTGGCTAAAAATCGCATTTTAAATGTCAACCATTTTTTGTATTCGCCTGATTTGGCACCACGCAACTTTTACCTATTCGGGAAAATGCATTTGCCAATGAAAGGAAAGTGTTTCTTGGACGTAGAAGCCATCCAAAAGGCTTATACCTACGTCCTGAAGGACATCCCGGCACTCATTCGACATGCTTTTAAACCATGAAAATCGCTGTATTGAGACGATAAAATAAATCGCTTTTGCCAAATAAAAACTTTTTGTTCTTATTTTTAAAGTCCTGTTTACGTTGGAATTGACAGTCATTGAAATCGTAAAAAGAAAAATTTCGTGTGTTTTAAAAACGACGTAGCCAAATGTTAGTTTTGTTGGCTGCCATTAAAATCGTAACTTCATTCTTCGGAAGGGATTTTCTTATCCAATTAAATTTTGTTGTTTTGCAGTACGCTGTTCCGCAATGAAATGATGCTGAAGTGGATAATCGTACTAGAATAGTAGGCAGACTCCACTCTTTTTTTTGCACACAATTTATTGTTCGGGACGCAAATTGGTTGTGCAATTTTAACATCTCGTTTCTTTTTTGTTCAATACAGCAATTGGACATTTTTTTATAGTAAAATGAATGCAATACATTTTTTAAGATTGACTCTTGTCACTTCGGCTTTTAGCAGCTGATTGAACTCTCCCCGTTAAATAATTTTTCACTCTCATTTCGCTGTTGTTTTGGAGACCATGGAAAAAATTCGTTTCACAACAACTGTGTAGTGGGCTTTACTGTAAAAAAAAATAAAATAAAAAAAAATATAGTAGTAGAGTAGTCATAAAAATGCTAACAGTACTATAATGCAGCGACGACAACACTTGATTTTCGGTTAGAAAAGGAAAGAAATAAAATGACAGGTCGTGTATGGTTGGAATACGAACTACGTAAGAACTGTGAATTTTTTTTGCTGACTTTCCTCGTACATATTATTCATGTGATAATAAATTGTGTAGTAAATTTAATAGTAGCAAGGAACCGATTTTTGTTGAATAAATATAATATTATTCCCAGCTTTGTCCAGTTATTTTTCTTTTGTACGTATTAAGTGCGGTTAAGAATCTAGATATTTTGTATGTACATGTTGCAATTCTGGAATCGTATGTGTATTAAAATGTTTAGCTTTCAAATTGGAGTCAAAAATATTGCATAACATTCATATTCATACGGAAAGGAGGAAAGATTGCTCATCGTATTAAGAGATAATTTTTTTTTTATTGATTGTGGATGTGTTAGTAGTTACAACATGTCATCAAATAAATATTTTTTTTTTATAATAATAATTTATTGGATATTTTTTTAAACTGTTTTTAATGCTAATGAGGATAATTATTAATGAGTTCTATCTGTTTTGTTCTTAATTTTCATTTGTAGACAGCTTAACAAGTGTGCATTAATTCAAACTTAAAAAAAAACAAAAACAATATAAACATGACAGATTCAATGAAATTTGGACCAGAGTGGCTTCGTAATATGGCAACTGATATGACAAACAACCAAGGATCTGGTGTCGGTGGGGGTGTCAGTTCGTCAACATCTTCCACCTCATCGACAAATTCAAATAATAGTGGTACGAATAACAATTATCAGTTAAATCAACAACAGCAAGAGTTACAACATCTGCAGCAAATGCACCAGCACGTGTCACAAGTATCAGTTCGTAGCCTGTTTCCAGAATTTCGATACGGTCGGGAGGAAATGCTATCACTGTTTAATAAGAATTGTGCTATGCCAGAGATATTACCATCGTTTAAAAAATTGTTTACAGAAAAGGTGCAATACCCATTAGCATTGACTCCCAGTACTGAGGAAGAGGTCTTCTCATCTGTTTCGCAGGCACCAACGGTAAGTAAACATTTCGATTTGCTTTCATTACGATAAGAGAAACAATGCTTCTTTAAAACTCTTGTTTTTTGCTTTTAATTTTGCAATAAGTTTCAATCAATATGAAATTGTTTGAAATTTAGCTGCGAAAATGCAAAATACTTTTGCATACAGGTGTGTGAAAATATTAAGGACAGTCATTAGCATATTAGTAATTTAATTTTCAATAATAGTATGCCCTAAATTATTCTTAAAAAATCAAGTCCATTTATAATGAAAAACGAAAATAATAAAAATACCAATTGTTCACATACATTTAACCCGCAATACAAACAATAATAAACGAAACATTTTATTAAATCGCTACATCAGTTAGTGATCACAAGTTCAAGGTTTACTCCTTAAAACGACTTTGACCTCGGGCTCAATCGAATTTAAGTCTGTGAGTTAAAAACTTCAGCTTTGAATATAGAAATCGTTTTGAAAAATCCTCTTGAACACTTCGATGAGTACTTACGATCATTATCCTGTTGACGCATCTATCGAAAAGTCATATTGTTTTTGTCATAATGTAGCGTAGTGTTATTTTATTTGGTCACGCATGACCCTTCTGCCATAGCGCAGTCGTTTCTATGAATTAGACACTCTCGTAGGAATGACATCCCCATACCACGAAGCATGATTAACATGTAGAAATAACATCCCCACACCAGGTTTCACCGTCTTGGTGGTATATTTGGTTCATTAGATAATTGCTATTCTTTTTTCCATTGTTCGTGTCTTAACTTAAATTTAGACGACATTGAATACATGGACTCGCAAGGCAGGCCCTTTCATTACAATTACAAAGCACTTCATTTGCACAACTATAACACCTAAAGTCCATCAACCTGTTTCGTGTGAAAACAAAAACATTTACAACAGTTGATGCAGCGCAACCAGATCCGCAAATACCAACAACTTGCACCGCAACAGCCGTTCGACAACGCCCGCAACAGACTGACAGGTCAATAAGCTGGAAAACATTGTGTAATAAAATTCTAATCATTAAAAAAATTTACGGAGATTCTCAGCAACTGACAACAACTCACATCTCTTGAAATAAAACTGAATTGGAGAGAGTAAAAGAACTTAGGCAAGGAGAAAATAATATAAATTTCTGGCAACCTGGTAATAAGAATGACAATGCAGTTGACTGTATGAAAACCCTTTTTGATTATGTTCTATAAGTGAGTGTCACCACCGATGAGGTCAAGCAATGCTATGTCAAAAGCTTCGATATGAGAAACGCATTTCGTTAATCTACTGATGATGAGAACGAAAACAAAAAATACACCAATATTCTTCGTGTTTACTTTTGCACCAATGATGTTAAACAAAAAGTGATGAAGAATAAGAGAACTGCAAGAAACAAACTTAATTCTTCTTCATTTACTGCTGGTACGAAAAATAGTGTATTTGCTAACGAAGATTTCATTAGTTTCACTAGAGCGTTGTTTAAGAAAGCTACAAAAAAATTAAAACTGAAATCAATTATAAATATTTACGGTATCAAAGCTTACAAATCGTATTGCGAAAAATTGATAAATGAAGGATTGTAGCTATAATATCTTTCGCTGATTTTAATGCACTCAACGACTTTTAATGCGATGACCTTTTATGCAACAATCCTATAAATAAACTATAAACAACATATATAACTGTTTAGTTTCTTCAATTAGTAGTATAAATGATTATTTTTTTTGCTGTTCGCCAGAATATACCTAGTGTGCGACAAAATGTTAACTTGTTGCTTTGTAATCTGGAAGCTGTTGCATTGCTACCAATGTCACGGAGATTTGGATATAAGATTGAGAAAGAAATGATTGCTCTATTCCGGCTCATAATTTTTATTCCTACCCAACTGAAAATTATCATGAAGACGGAGTTGGAGTTTCTTAAGTTGTTAAATTTTATTACGTTGTTAAAATTTATTTAATAGCAACTTATTAAATTTTATATGTATTTATAAATTGCACACGCTTGATATTAATTTGTTTCTGGAAGAATTTTCAAGTCATATGATTGTAATATTAGGTGATATAAACATATATATCTTAGGATCGTCATCGGCATCAGTAATTATAGCTGATTTATGCCAACTAGGCGTTGTTCGGCTACATGCCTTGATCACATTTTTGGGAGGTTTTCTAAGGCCTCTTTCTTTCAATGTGAGAGTATAAATTTTAATTTAAACATTACTGATCACTGCGTGACTGGGATATTGTTCAATAACATAATAAATAAAAATCGATCTAGAATTCATGCAATAAAATGCAAGATAAATTGTGACTAACTAAATAATGCGCTTCGTTCTGAAGACTGGTCCGATGTCTTTTCAGAGGATAATGTTAATATTGCTTTTAAAATGTTTCTAATAATTTAAAAGGATTATATAAACCATTCTTCCTACACATTCCTGCAACATAAATCAGAATTACGGTTAGAACCTTGGATAAGATAAGATCCTTACTTAAGAAAATCCAATTGAAAAATAAACAGGGAAACAATTTTGTACCCATCCACTCAACGCAAGTTTGAGAAATCGCTTTAACATAATGTGTAAGCATTTGAGTAAGAAGAAGTAAGGTTGGGCCGTGACAATTTCTATCACGCTCAAAAGCAACGCTCCTTACGTAATCCTAAAAAGGAGTGGGAATTCTTTCAGTCGCAAACGTATTCAACGATTTGTCATCCTCTAGCGTTTGTTTTAATTTTTGTAGTCAGTGTCAAGGCACTGTGTTTGATATTCAAATTGAATCCCACTTTTTGAAAATTCACAAGCAATTTGGCCACTATTTCGGAATAATTTGTAGCTTTGTGGTTCCCCAAAAAGGTTTTGACAATTGATACATTGATACGAATCTTGTCTATGCTTCCGATTCAATCTGCGTCATGTGACTAATAAAATCATTGTTGTTTATAATACTACGGATTTGTGGTCCATCAAAGATGCCAGCATTTAATTTTTCCGTACTGAGGCCAGGAAACGGTTAACAAATATATTTAAAGCAATAATCGTTCTTATCTAAAGTTTTCACAAACTATTTACCAAGTTTAATATAGAGGAGCGGAAAAATGATTTTTTTTCTCCAGATATCAATGGTTCATAAACGATGTTAGTTTTTCCCACAGTCATATCTATTCTCGGCGGCCAATCATTCCTACTATAATGTTCACTTTTTTTTTTAACAAGTTTGATATTTTCATATACTTCCTTACATTTCGTTGAATGACCTATCGGGATTGAAGCTAATTTGTTTCCATTATGCAGCAACACATATTTCAAACTTTGCGATAAATTTAAATCTCGGATAATGTCATTTAGTTCACTTTGAGAGATACCCTGAAGTGTAGGATTGCATCCTTCAAATTCACTTTCACTAACGCTTTTGCTCTGCATATCTAAGATTTCAGTTTATCACTGTGCATGTTTGATAAGGCAGAAAATATCGGTACAGGCAAGACTTCACTATGCAGCATTGGTGGCTTAGCCGATGTTATGTTTGGATAAGACCATGAGCGCTTTTTGTATCGGTTCATGCATCTTACTTTCATGGCACAAAATTAGCAATTTTGAAGTGGTTTTTTTGATCGTTCCATGTCATCAGCACTCCCAGTGTAAACCCTTGCCGTCCTCCTTGACTCCAATAACGAAGTGATTCCACGCAAGTTTTACAAATTTTGTGTGGCACCCAATATTTGTTCTGTTGTTTCAGTTTTTTCTGAAAATAGGCTTTTTTATAAAATCATTTACATTTTTTCGTTGTTTTTCTTGACCAAATCTACCACATATGCAACAGAAATGGTCCGGGTCATTAATACAAGACTTCCGTGAAGAACTCATCCTTTTTTGTCAATAATAACACTCAATAGGACAAATTAATGAAGGAACTGTTATTTTCACCGATTAAAAATGACGAACTAGATGTTTTAAGTGCAATACTCAAGCAACAACAAACATTTGTCACTATTTACAAATTACATCACCTATCGCCTGCTTAGAAAACAAAATTAATACAAGAGACTGAAAGAAAGTTGCATGCATTACATGGTACTAGTACAGTAGATGAACTTTCGTAAGAGCGTAGACTTTAAGCTCAGTGCGGCACGTGTTAACATGGTCGTACAAAAAAAAAAATTGCGTAATGTTTTTAGACGTCATGGAACAAAAACATTGGGTGCTCGAAAAAAAATTCCGACTTTTGGAAATAAGGACCACCCTAATACTCGTACTTCTGACACAAAACGCATATATAAAGAACGAAATCATACTCCATTAAAATAATCAACCAGCATTCCCTCTGCTCCCTCGACTGCTCTGAAAACATGTTCTAATAAATATCCAAAACTAAATACCAGAACAGTAGAATCATATCTAAACAATTCAATGAAACTATCCCATATAAAATATAACAAAAAAAGTCTCCTTTTTTCGTGTTCCACACATACACGAAAACCTTCCCAGAATTGCCCAAAACAACAAACGAAAGGAACAAACTCATTTCCCAAATAACGGATCCAACATAGAAAATACAAATGAAAATAAAAATTCATAAATATAAAAAAATTGTTGTAAATTTACTGCAGCAAAACTTTTAAATCATTAATGAACACATCTTCTGCATCGTTGTTGTCGCAGCTTTGACAGCGGTGTCCTATTACAATCATTTTAGCTGTTAACTAATACTGAAGGCCAAAAAATTCATTTAATTTTCAAAAAGTCTAAAAAAGTTTATTTTGACAATTTTGTGTGCTTTTTTCACCGCTAATATAATCCTCATTTTCTATCGCTAAACGTATGGAAATGAATAGTTTAATTTCTGCTAACGTTCAAATCTTCAACTTAAGAATTTATCATAAAAACTTGGTGGCACATATATATATTTGATGTCTAATGGCAGTTCATTTGTCGGTTGGTGAACAAATTAAATTTAATATGGAGACTAAATTATTAGTGTAAATTGACTTGATGTTGTATTTAGGCAATCATTCATCTCACGGGATTTTAGTTGCCTGACAAATAAGAATGTTTCGGGCACGCCTGTATTGACCCCCGAGCCATCCGATTGGTACCATTATTGATCGACGGCCACCCAAATGTCTGACATCTCTGAAAATTCACACTAGAATGCTCATCGCAAATGAAGAAATTAGTATTTGGAAGCACTGTTTTATATTCGCTAAGCAGGCGGCGTATATAAATTGACTTAGCGTACATCGCTAGGTTATTCTTGTAATATACACACAAATTACTTCTTTAGCGGATAGTGGGTGTGCAAAAAACACGGCTACTTACATTCCTGCTATCCTCTCCTGATACGAGGTCAAATATTCTTTTTTCGTCGAAGAGCTGACTTTTTGAGGCAATTAACTCTTCAAAGGCTTTTACGACCTCTGCTCGGTTCCGGAAGACCTTCTGCCTGCAAAATTAATCCAGATTGCGGAAAATATGGTAATCCGTTGGGGAAATATCAGGAGAGTACGGTCGATGCGGAAGAATTTCAAATCCCAATGTTTTTTGTCTGCATCCAACCACTGCCCAGATCTTCTACGATTATCATACAGTATCCACTTTTCATCACAGGTCATTATCCGGTGTAAAAACGGTTCAGTTTCTTAATGTAAGTTCAGTTCATTGGGTACCCACTTATCGAGTTGCTTTACCTTTCCTATAAGAGAGAGGTGTCGACTTATTGGGGATACTCCCATGTTTTGTGCAATCACCCGCACCGATTTCGTTGGGTCCGCAACCACCGTTGCTCTTAAAACTTCGTCGTCAACTAATGTTTCCGGCTTCCCACGTGGTTCATTTTCGAGACTGAAATCTCCCATATGGAACTTTCCCAACCAACGTCGTATAGTGCTTTCGTTTACCGCTACATCCTCAAATTCATAATTTTTTTCATTGCAAATGGCTCATTATGTCCAATTTTAAATTCGTAAATTAAGAGGGTTCGAATCTGTGCTGCCTACAGCATGGTAAATAATTCCTAGGAAAAAAATAACGGTACTTGTAATGAACCCTACAATTCTCACACGTACCACTTTAACATATTTTATAAAAAAAAAAAAAATTAACGTTCTGGCACTTCTTCTTTCCGGCTGAGCGAATTTGGTACAACCCAGTAGCAGAGACCCCATCCCCTATATAATTCATATATAGTTAACCCCATGCTTTTGAATGGATCTCATGAACATTTCTTTCACTCCTTCTACTTTCATCATTCCTGCGGAACCTTTGTGATTTTACGAGCAGTTTTCTTCATGGTTTGCACGTCTTTCATGGAGGCACACGCTTTGCAAAAGCTGCAATTAATGTTACCGCACCGAGCAATGATTGATGCCCTCTTTTTTTCCAAGACCTATCTCCGGAAACAGGAAGTTCGTCTGCAGGCTTGTTTTTATTTTTATTTATTTTTTTATTTTTGCACTTTCTACGGCACTAGAACATGAAGCATTGACATTTTTTTCGCCACATCGTGCAATATTTTGATGCTCTTTTCGTAAGCGGTATTCGACAAATCCTTACAAATGTCCATATAATTGCAAAACAAGTTTATACCTTCCAACCCAACACCTAAAAGACGCATTACAAATATTATCCTACGATTCATTTCAAACCCATTGTGTATTTTTGGCCCGGAAGGAATTGTAGTAGGGCCACATTTACAATTAAAAAGAATGTTGAAACCAAGACCTAAATGAGCACTTTCTCGAAATTTTGGTTGAACTTTGCACTTAGCACAAATTAAACACTCTGACAGTGTTAAAAACACAGTCACAAAATCAATAATTCGGTATGATATTGTCGGATCGATTATAGCTTCGTTGATAGAGGAGGAAATTTTTCGGCGGCTGGCGTTTTTATTTTGCTCAGTCTCTTCCTTTTATTGATCAAAATGATTTCCATACTATTTTATTCTTTTAGGTCTACTATCATACATAAGTTCACTTTTACTAGCTTTTTGACGAGAATTCGACATTTTAAAAACTGAAAAACGATCCGCACGTGTTGAAAGTCAGAGCAATACTACCACGCAGTTGCCTTCTCTTCTATCTCGAACAGGCTAAAGACTCAAAGGTTTTTTCGTGCTTGCCCTTCTTCTTCTTGAACAAAACTATACCTATACAAAAGAAAAATATTAAGAAAAGGAGCAGGCGGTGCGCGTCCCCTGTTCATGCGGTTGGGACCGCCGGCTGTGCGCTCTAGAATCAAGCGTGCAACTGCGGCCGAAAATACGCTGCCATTTCGAAACTAATAAAGATTTTGCTTTGAAATTTTAAGGAGACATCTTGAAATGTTGTAGAATAAGTAGAAAAATTTTCAAAAAATTAATAAAATAAAATTTCGGGAAATGAATGTGCTGACTCGCCAGCTAAATCGGCAACCAAGTATTCGTTAATTAGGTTTTATATATACAATAACAAAGACATTCAAAAGTATATATAAAGGGTTTTCAAATAGGTACTTGACAACTTTGAATTTAATTTGTGAACGCACTCTTTCACTAATCATCAAACTGTCACTTTATTCAGTAAACTCAACATTTTCATCATGGTAAAGTACACGAACGAGCAGCGTCTGCGAATTATAAAAATTTTCTACCGAAATTCGGAGTCGGTGACTGCAACTTTAAGAGCGTTAACTCCAATTTTCGGTCGTAATTCTCGCCCTAGAAGACAGACAATAACAAGTTCAGTGCAAAAATTTAAGTCTACATATTCGTTGTGTGATGTTGCCGTGTCAGTGAGATAACGGGGGTTGGTCGAAGTGTCGAAAATATCGCTGCCGTTAAGGCGTCCGTAGCAAACGATCCAAATCAGTCAATTCCACGGCGTTCTCAAGAATTGGGCATCGCTCAGACCACATTATGGCGTATTTTGCGTAAGGATCTTGGTTTACACCCATCCAAGATCAAGCTGACTCGGGAATTGAAGCCGATGGACCATTTGAAGCGACGTACGTTCTCCGATTGGGTTCTGGAGAAGATGCGCCAAGATGATGAATTTCATCGCAAAATCATTTTCAGTGACGAAGCTCATTTTTGGCTCAATGGGTTCGTCAATAAGCGAAATATGCGTTACTGGTTGGGTGAAAATCCACATGTGCTTCATGAATCACCACTTCATCCACAGAAAATAACTGTTTGGTGCGGTTTGCATGCCGGCGGCGTTATTGGGCCATATTTTTTCGTCGACGAAAAAAATCGTCACGTTACTGTGAATGGTCAGCGTTATCGCGCCATGATCACCGATTATTTTTGGCCCGAATTGGAAGATATGGACTTGGACGGCATGTGGTTTCAACAGGATGATGCCACACAGCACACGCTACAATCGATTTATTGAAAAGTAAGTATGGTATAGTTCGTGCGATTTAACGCCGCTTGACTATTTTCTGTGGGATTCCGGTAAGTTATTGGTTTATGCCAACACGCCGACCACATTGGAAGAGCTCAGAGCCAACATTGAACGTGAAATAGCGGCCGTTTCGGCCGAAATGTGTGGCCGAGTCGTTGAAAATTGGGTCCAACGAATCGAGCGCTGCAAACGTGCCAGCGGTGGCCATATGAACGAAGTCGAGTTCCATTCATAAATGTTTGGATTGTACTTCAAGCCGATAATAAAGTTTTTGAAATATCTCAAATGGTTTGTGTTTTATCTAAAAAAGAAAGTTGTCAAGTCCTTATTGGAAAACCCTATACTATACATGGGAGCACAATAGAAAAACTTCTTGGTCCAACCATCACCGCTTTTAAAAATGTTCAACCCAAACGCAGAAAAAGTCATTTACCCAAAAAAAATTTCGGCAAAAAAGTGAAAAGGCTGAGAGCGTGCCATACAAACGCTAACCCATATCCATTTTATAACAAGCGATGCAGCAACACAATTCCATCTTATTGCTTGTAAGAATGTCGAAATTATCTGTAAACAACTTTCTAACAAAACTCTTAGCATTATTTCTACTGACAACATTAACGCTGTATATAAATTAATATTAGAAGTTATGTACGCCCTGGCAGCTAGTGCTGTAATTTTTCCCTTTACATTGTCTGCAATTATGATTTACAATACCCTCAGAGTTTTCAATTCTCACTTCCAATTTTGATCGGTCTGTGTGGGTCTACTGATAGTATGTTACGTCTTCTATGAAGTGATTACTAAAAGCAGTGTCAAAGATTCTCCTTAATTTGGAATAGTTTGGGCAATTAAGGCACTTGCCCAAGTAACAATTTATGTCAGGGGGGTTACAAATTACCAAAGCTAAGCAGGCTCTGCTGTCATTGAGATGCTTATCTTCGTTTTCTATCAGCCTGATATATTGCTACCCTCAAACATGAGTTTGATATTTTGATGGATGGTGCAAACACACACGGAATGAGTTCCTGATGCCCCAGCCAAAATGCAGTTCTTTCTGTTATTATAATATGGTTAGCTAGAACCAGGCGTTTTTGAATATGTTTTTTCTGATTTTCAATCTAACAAAAAAGCAACACGTCTTATTTTTGAACGTGAGGAAATACATTTTTGTTACCTTTATAGATACGTAGTATTTTTTCCTGGCATTAAACGGCTGATATCGTCTTCACAGTAAAAACTATCTACCAATTGCTTGATATCAGCATCTAAGTTTTTCCCAGAAGTTGAGCTTTGATCTTTTTGAAGTTTTCTAGATTTCTTGACCATATAGCTTGTCGATCTTGGAAACTCTTCTCCATTCTCAGCAAAGACACCAAACAAAACAAGTTTGGTGTCTTTGCTGGTAGTTTTATGGAAATTTTCTTTTATGTTCCCTACGAGATATTCTTCCTCTCTGGAATTATCTTCATCATTATCAATAGTAACAGAGAAAACTTTCTCTGCAATTTTCAACATAGTCTTTTTAAATTTTGACTGCACATATTTTAAGTCACTAAGTCTTCTCTTGTCGAATGTATCTTCTCCAATATACTGTATGCATTCATTAATCAAATTGAATGCAATGTATTTATCGAAATACATTTCATCAACTTCAATTTGATCTTCAACCTCTAGCAATGATGGCGTTGTATCAGAATTTCGGATCTGACTCAATTTGTTCCTACACGTAGAGCAAATTACCAACTTTGTGTTCAATTTGGGTTGCATCGTAACCATCCATGGTCGTACAGACCGTAAATCACGAGCACTGGGTTGATGAGGTGGTAAATCCAGAGGATTGCAGCACGTTTTCCACACAAAAGCACTCATTATAAATTTATATTACGATACACGTAGTGTAGTGGTACTAGCAATCGCTTCTCACTCGGAGGGTCCAGATTCGAATCCTGCCCATGGCAAGTCAGTTTTTCATTTGTGTAATTGGAACTCAGACAGAAAAATTCTGTGTGTGAAGGCATAACACTGACACGTAGATTTGTCTGTTGTAGAGTTTCATGCACAGAAAAAAATACTGTGCATTATACCTCGAATCAGTCTTAGTGAAGAAAAAACTCTCCGTCCTATTCGGATTCCCACCCCTGGAGAGCGAACATCGAAACCAAACACACCTGAGTTTCAAACCACTACAAAACAATTTTCCTTTCTCCTCCTTCTACCTTTCCGCCCGCGCCCTGGCAACAGTAAAAGGGTATCTAACCCTTAGGCGCGCGTAAATTATATATAAAAAAACAATCAAAATAAATCCCGAGCTCACGACAGATTGACATTAAGTGAGTGCAAGTAAATTAAGCCTAACTTCTAAAATCCTCAAAAACAGGAAATGTGCAGTTACTAGTCATTGAAGAAATAAAACAAGCAGTGACCTTTTTTTTTCTTAAAAAAAGCAGCTATGTACTTATGTATGTGCACTCGGGTTATATGTGAGTATGATAAGAGGAGTAACGTAATAAATACAACATTCACTTCAAAACTATTAAAGCAATCATAATTACGAGTTAAACGCTACCACATTTATTACCATATTTCAGAGAGGATGGCTTTCTGATCCCCAAACCTATACGATTTTTTTTTTCCAAAATATGTCAAATCTCCCCTTAAAGTCTTCGACACATTATCTGAAACACTGTATATTATACATATTAAAAAAAACACAATTTTAATATTATCCTTATTTGCTTATTTTAATCTAGCAGCGTCAGCCATGGTTACAACGAAGTCCCGTCTCATTTGGCTCTTCGCCAAGAGGGAATGGTCGTGGAGGGTCTGTAGATCGTGGACGAATGCGTGGAAAATCTATGTATCATCCAATATTTCCCCGACCGACACCAATGTTCGAGGATGATGCTCGTAATTTAAAGGTAAGCAGTGCGTTTGTGTGTTTATATTTTGAATATAGGGCTCTATGTTTTATAATATATTTTATAGCCAGAACGAAGTTGGTCCGAGCGCAATGGCGGTTCCGAAAATTCCTCTGTAAGTGTGCCTGACTGGAGCATTTCACCGTCATCCAGTCCAAGAAAAGATTTCGCTGGGCATCCTGTGAGGAACCTAGAAAACTGGCGAAGGAATCGGCATGAAGAAGATAACATAGGAAACAGTGGACCGCTTGTCGTGGGGAATGCAAACAGTGTTTTAAATAGTGGAGCAACCACTGGTGGTGGTGGAGGTGCAAGTGGAGATGGATGGCGAGGATCTGGCACAAATAATTTTGGTAACAATCGTTGGGGTAATAACTGCCTATATTACTTATTTAATATATTTGTTTTCTTATATGTGTTACAATTATTATTATTTTTTTAAGGACGTTCTACAAGTTGGAGGGATGAAGACGGTGGAAATGGTGGTATTGAATCAAATCCGTGCAATATTCCGCCAATGCAACGGTCGTATTCAACAATTGCCACCAGTGAACGCTCCTATTATACTGGTCTTTCGAAAAGCTCCTCGTTAACTTCGACGGCAGCCATCGGAAGTATTGGAAGCGGCCCTAGTGGTGATGGTAGCAATAAACCTTGTAGCAACAATCGCCACCATCATCAAAATTCAGGCAATCATCAATGGGATACAGAGGATATGTTGCCAGAATGGGCAATGGAAAATCCTACCGATGGTGGAGGAACGTTTGATGCCACTGGGGCCTTCCAAGAAGAAGAAAAACAAAAAATTGGAAAGAGCGTCAATTCATCGAGTACATCAAGCTTGTCGGTACCGAATAAAAAGAAAACAAAAGATTTTGATGAACAAGATGGAAATAGTCATCAAATTAAAAACAAGTTGGTTCCAAAAGACAACGAAGAAAAAGAAACTTTAGAACAGAATAGAGAGATTTTAAATAATGAGGAAACTGAATCTATTAGCATTGATCACCGTTCATATAAAGAAGACAATTCGCAAGGCTTCACAGCGTCCGAAAATCATATTCAGTCTAGTGAAGAAATATCTTCCACTAATAAGCATGAAACGAGCGAAGAACAATCGTCTAAAACTCCTCCAATTAATAATAGCTCTTCTCCTGCCCTTTTGACAACTCATGCTACTTCTACTCCGATATCTGGTAGCGCAACCGTAGTAACACAGTCATTTCAAAAACTGCCTTTTACAGAATTGTCAGACCGTATGCAGGAAGTTGCTGATGATATGGTCGAGAAGCTTATCATGGACGATGATAATGTAGCACAGAAAAGCCAGAAAATCTCCCCAACCTCATCAACAAACTCTATTGCTCCTTCAACTACGGCAATTCCAGGGAATACGGCTGTTCTACCGTCAGTGACAGCTGTATCGAATGCTGTTAAAACGCCCATGTATAAAACACAGCCCATGACAAATAATCCAATGTTTCTTCCGGTAATAGATCCTATATTGCAGCAGCATCATCTTCAACAACAAGCAGCTGCGGCTGCTGCTGCTGCAGTAATAGGTTCAAATGCACCACCTCCTGGTACCCGAATCTTACCAACACCAATGGCAAAATCAAGCAATGAACTCTGGTACTATCGCGATCCACAATCAAAAGTGCAAGGGCCTTTTACCGCAATGGAAATGATTGAATGGTATCGGGCTGGTTACTTCGACGAAAACTTGTATGTTAGACGAATGTGTGACAACAGATTTACTGCTTTAGGTGATTTGATTAAGATGTGCGGGCAAATGCCATTCCAATCGTCGCATTTGATACCACCCTTGCAATCCACTGAGATTTCCTTGGCAAACCCTATTCCAATAATACCATTACCACAGCATGAGCCAAACAATCAACCAAAAGATGCTCCTGGAGTTGGTATAGTCACTGGTCCAAATATAGGAGGTAACGATTTAAAAGGAAGTGTGACGGCAACTGCCGATGCATTAAGTGCCGCTGTTAAAAACATGATTAATCCAGTCGACATGTCACATATGTTGAATGCACACTTTCAAATGCTTCAAGAACAATATATCCGTCATCAAGAACTGCTTGTTATTGCGGAGTTTTCTACTAAAGAAACATTTAATCGCCTAACGCCGAGTGAAAAAGCCGCTGTTGTACGGCAAAAAGTTCATATGATGGGCTTACCAGAGCATTTAACTAGTTTAACCGGCCTCAGCAATTCCTTGGCAACGTTAAACCCTGCAGCAGGCAACAAACTATATGACGTTATCGCTGAATGTTCAAAAAAAGACGCATACGGGATGTCACCACTTGAAGCTCAGCTTCAGCAGTTTCAACAACAACATCTTCACCATCAACAGCAGCAGCAACAACAGCAACAACAGCAGCATCAACAGCAGCATCAACAACAACAACAACAACATCAACAACAACAACATCAACAACAACAACAACATCAACAAGCACAACAACAAGTCCAGCAACAAGCACAAAATCCTTATTTGGAACCAGAAGATTTTATTCAACAGCAACAACCACAACAACCAGCACCGCAAAGTGGAATATTTCCAAACGTTTCATATCAGTCGGCATTTCCGCAATTGGATGGAACTGGAAACAGTGCTCCAGGAGAAGAACAGCTTAACGCTGATATTTTAAATGAGCTTAATTTGCGTCTTATGATACGTCAGGGCAGAGTGAGAACAGGTCGAGAGCAGACGGCTCTGCCACCACAATTAGGTGCTTCGCCAAATGATTTTGGGACGGAGTTGCTAGCTAGAGCAAATCCTCAGGTATTAGCCGCAGCTGTTGTCAATATGATACCGCAATGGACACCGCATATGTTACCACCTGGACAAATTTCACAGCAGTCAGCTCAACCGCAGACTGCATCCCTTCCAAATGCTCAGCCACCAACAGTTGCTCCAAATCAATGGCCGATAATTGCCGGTCCTGTTGCTGTGCCACAACTACAAGCTGCAGTTGGAAAACCACCAGCTTCGATGTGGGCAACTGTTGATTCTGGAGCTCAAATGCTGATGCAGCAACAGCAACAGCAGCAACAACATCAGCAACAACAACAGCAGCAACAACAACAGCAGCAGCAACAACATCAGCAACAACAACAACAACAGCAACAACACCAACAGCAGCAGCAGCAACAACAACAACAGCAGCAACTTCAACATCAACAGCAGACGCTACAACAACAGTCTTCAGAAGTTTTGCAAACAAAAAATGAAAATAATTTTGTTGCAGCTGAGTTGCAGCTAGAGCAACAATTTCAACTTAAACAACAACAGCAGCATCAGCATGAAGAAGCTATAAGCAATAACAACGGAAAAGTCAAAGAGGAATTAATCGTGGAAAAGACTGAGATTGTGGTCAAGAATAAACCAGTTTTGGTACTAAGCAACACAATTGCATCCTCAGCTGCTTCAGCAGCTCAAACAACATTTGCAAATAATAACAATAATAAAAACAAGCATGAAAAAGTAAAACATGTTGAAGATAATCAAAATTTACTTCATACTACATTTAAACAACAACCAGTCGCCAGCACAAACAACAACAATAGCAGTGCAAACGCCGTCAGTATCAATAATAATAATAATAGCAAGCGGAATAGTAAACAAAAACCTAGTGAAAAGTCATCTGATTCATCTAAAAATAGACAACAGCATACGCAAGCTGTAATGGGTCAAAGTGAGGAGGAGCGTCGAAAAGAAGCAGTTGAAGAAAGAAAAAAACAGAAGGAAGAAAAGAAACGCCAACAACAGGAGGAGGAGAAAAGAAAATTACAACTTGTGGAAGAAGAAAAACGACGACAGGCATCGGAAGAAAAGGAGCGTCAAAAAGAGATTCATGCTCATCGTCGTAAAGTAATGTTAAACAATACAAATGTCAGTTCATCCACTACAGGCTCAAACTTTATGACTGCTAATGGAAAATCAACTTCTGCTGGCTCAGGAAGTATAATGTCCAAACAAGAACGTATGCAAACTTCTATTGCGCCATGGTCAACTAATACCCAAGCTACTACTGTAACTACACCGGGACCGAGCTTAGCTGAAATTCAGAAAGCTGAGCGCAAGGAAAGACGTGCCGATCAACAACGCCTGATGGAGTTAATGGACAAACAGATGCGTATAGCTGCCGCTGCTGCCGAGGCTACTGACAACGTTTTAAAATGGAATGCTGCTCCAATTCCAGTTAAATCTCTTGCAGAGATCCAAGCGGAAGAAGCCAAACGTTTAGCTAGTGAACAGGCCGCTAGTGCTGAGTTACAACGTCGCAAAGAACATGAACAAGCAAGTGCATCTGCTACAAATAACTTATCTTCAAACCCTTTTGCAATGATTTGGAGCGGCTCTAAAGTTTGGGGTTCCTCTAATAGCACCTCTGGTTTTTGGGATGAAGCTGTTAAATTTCCAGCAGCTGCTGGATCAGTTCCTTCTGTGACACCAACAGCAGCAGCTGTACTCGCCAAAGCAGTTGGCCAATCAACTGCTACAAGTGGAAGCAACACTAGCACATCAACAAAACAAAGTGCCTCTATTCCACCTACATCAAGTGGAAATTCAACATCTGTTGCTACCGGGGGGAATCGTAACATAGCCAAAAGTCAAACGATTTCTAATATGGTAAGCTCTAATACAAACTGGACCAATATAAATTTAGTAAATAATCAAAATCAATCCAAGCCGCAGCATCAAAACTCCTCTATAAAACAGCAACAGGGAAACACAACAAATGAAAATAATAATGCCAATAAGGGGAAAAAGGGTAACAAAAACCTTACTGGAACATCAAACTTGACTAATAGTCTGTCATCTAATTCTGTACCAACAGCTAATATAGGCAACAACAATATTAATAAAAATGATGACCTCCGTACTGAGTTTACTGGCTGGTGCATGAAAAGCTTAAACAACATGAATCCTAAAGTAGATGGTAAGCGCTTGTTTATAAATATTTTTTTTTTTTTTATTGAATTTGGGTAAATAACTACCGTAAACATGATTTAATTGTGCGTTAGAAACATCCACGATATCATCTGTAACACTATTAATAAACATATACATATGAACAATTTAAAAATTTGAAATCATAGGCTAAGTTAGGTTGCTAGATAGGTGAAATAAGGTTCTTGTGGACCAAATGTGATAATCTTCAGTGGTGGGTTAGCTGCACATTACCACACTGTCCAGTCACTTTGATCTGGGAAATAAGAAAGTTATACAATCTTTTAATGAAATTTTGAAGTAAAAATATTTTAAATACGCTTTGATATTTTAAAAGAGTCCTAAGCAATTATTCTGCAAAATAGGCATAAAATAGAACAACACGTAAACTTTTAAATGATTGTATGGTTGCAATCGAATATTTATTTGTTGTCCAAAAAAAATTATTTGAAGATTTTATTACCTGAAAAAAACATCATTATTTTCAAGTATATTAGAATTTTTCAATATCTAAATAATTTGTGCCAAAAACGAGAAGTCTTTTGTTTTTAATTTAATTACTTTGGTTGGGTTTTCAAAAATCAGAAAAAATTTTCCTACACGGCAGATAAAAAAATCTTTTTGGTGTTGTATTAAGTACAATTGTAAGTAGTTAATCTTGAAATTGAAACTGCGATGTATGGAAATTTGAATTCATAGTCGAGTTCTTAATAAGAGGTCAAGGGTTTGTGTGCAGTTCCAGCGGTTGTCTTTCAAGGTATCCAGAAACCTCAGGCTTCCACCTCATTCTGTATTGTTGTTTTGTACATCACTCCACCGGATTGTGATTTTGTGTTAGATATTAGTAATGTCAATATTAACAATTAAAATATCTGCCAGAAATGGCAAGAAGTGTGATATCGTTCCACAAAACCTCGAAGTACCTGAGCACACAATACATATTAACGTTAGAAATTTCGATGATAAGTTATACAAATGAAGCATTACTAAATCTAAGAAAAATATAGTTTTTAACTTCGTCCTTATTGTAGAAATATAATCTGCAAAACTAAATTAAAAACTCCTTATAAAGTGAAATAAATAAGGGGTTATAGCCACTCGTGACGAACGAAAGGACGAGATTTTCTCGATTTTTTGCGGCAGCATAATAAATATTTATTTGAAATTGATTAACACTGTCGATGAGCACATGTTTTCAAGTATTTGTAGAAGTTTTTTCATAAAAAAAATATTTCAAAATGGCGGAGCTGCAGTTGTTTTCCGAAAGCGCATTTTATGTGCATCAGTGGCGGTGGACATGATAACTCGGGAACAGTTCATCTAAAATCAAAATTTCAAAAAGATTTGGTTCTTATATTCTATTGGCTTGTGCTTGAACGAATGATTTGTTAAAATTATGATTTTTCGAAGATCTCAATTTTCGGTTTTTCGGTCTAAAAAAAAAATTTCCCACAAAAAATTGAAATCCAAGCTATTATCATAAAAGACAACCAGATAAAAAATTTGTGTCGATCTATGTCTAGATTTTGAGAAATCGTGTCCCCGCAAAGGTGTTTTTTTTTTTTTTTGAAAAACGATTCTGAGAAAATCGTGTTTAAAGTTTTGATTATAGATTTTTCACATGTAACATTAATTTTTGTACACTTAAAGTTTTTTGTTAACTTACACCGAGTTATCGATTCCAGGGCTATACAGTAATCCTTCTGCATCTTCTGCAGCTTCGATTTGCTGCTGCCTTCAAAGTATTCTACCCTCTCTTGTAACCCTCTCCGCGCGTAGCTCAGCAGTCGTAATGCGCACTATGAATGCTTATAACTCCTGTTCTAAGACTCCGATCATTATAAAATTTTGTGAGGATATTTTTGAAGGTTTATTATTAACGAATATGCAATAAAAAATATTTCGATTTTTTCGACCCTGACAAGTGGCTATAACCCCTTAGGATGTCGAATGCACAATATAGGTGAAGTTATCACCAATGACAAAATGTCTTAAGCATTAACAACTCATTTATTCCATCAGCTATCGTCAATTATCTTTATTCTTATTTCTCTAGTGGGACAACAAAAAAAGGGGAAATTTTCAAATTTTTTGATAAAAATAGATTTTCGTAAAAACGACACGTGATAGAAAAGCAATCCATATTGTAAAATGTTTGTGTGGGTACAAATGATAGAACTTATTCTTTTCAATACAAATCCCTTTATTCAGTACAGTTACAATTCACTATTTAATTGTTTCTCTCAGTACAATCCAATTTTTCAACCGCTTATACTTTTCTTATGTTTTACTTAAACCACTTAATCACTTCTCCTAATGAACAGATGTCTCATGTTTTTTAACGTAAGTACCTGCCGTGTGGGCTTAAACTTACGGGATGCGCATACATCCATGGGAGCAAGGATACGCCTTGCCATCGCTCTCCAATGACTTTCACTATTTTTGATACCAAATTGGAACTGTGTTGCCGGCACAAGTTCCACCCTTGGTATGAGTCGAGGCCGACCTAAAACCTCTTACTGCTCTTAGGGTCACAGCACCCAGCACTTATTGCAACTCCACATTGAGTCAACCAAAGGAAAACCAAGGAAAACCATAGGAAGACTCTTTCCCGCGATTTTGGGTTTAAACCACAGCCACCATGACGCTCCCACAAGGGGGCCTACCTCTAACAAGTCAGGCCCGGACCGAGATCCAGGGGGCTCCTGACTCCCATGGTACCGTGATTTAAGTCCTGGTAGGGACTACCAGTGGTCCAGCCGCCAACAAGACCTATGACCGGCAGCTTGTGACTGATCAAATCGTAGCAACCTTCGGTAGCGTCATCTGAAGATGTTTACGATAAGACCAGTACTTTGCTCTGCCCCCGTTCATTATTAGACAACGTCATTAAAGGGCGAAGCCTTAATAATTGGGCGGGGGCCCTCTCCTAATGAACACTTCAAATTCAACTGATGAACTGACTTGCATACCTTGGGGATGCTGGTATTTATACTCGAATGACATACTTCGAGAACAATCTTCGCCATCCAGCGTCCCATACGATTTCCAGTTTGCTAGAAAATTCGATTCCACTCTCCAGTCATCAATGGTCGAGACTTTGTTATTCAAGTATCGAAATCTTCTGGTTTTCGAGTATCGACATCTTCTGCTCTGTAAATCTAGATGTCGCTGCTCACATTTAAGTGGTTATCACAATATGTTTAGATGCTAGGTTGGCTGTGGTTCAACTGGTAGTTTAAATCGGACGATTCGGCATTTTCAACCCCAACCGCGCCCGAAAGACGTTAATTTTTTTCAGGCAACTCTAATCATGTAGGATGAGTATTCTAGTTGCCTAGAATACAACAAGTCCAATTACACTAATAATGTAGTCTCCCCATTAAATGTTGCGCCCCAGAAATCTTACTTTCACATGCTTTGGCATCCTAGTGAAGTCATACCCACTTGAGTGTTAAGTTATTTAAAAAACAAAAAGGTTTGTTTTTGAAATGCATGATATAATCCTAGATCGGTAATATACGTCGTTTCGGTGTATACGCCGGCCTTTAATACTGCATCTTTTTAATTGGTTGGCACTTTGTTGTTTCGACCAATTTTTAGTGTAATTGGAATCCGGTCAGGGATCGAACGCCGAACCTCCCGATTCGGAAGCCAATAAACTATCACTTCAGCCACCCACAACTTCGAACACCTGTAAGTAAATTTAGCAAATTGTCATATTTGGATGCCCTCACAGCAGTTACAACTCAAAAGTATGAAAACAGATCTGCAATGTGTAATATCCTAAGTTCTTGTAGAATGTTTTTTTAATTGTTTCCCCAATAAATTCAAATAAATGAACATACTTAAAACAAGATTTCTTTTTAATCTGTCACTTTCCCCATTTACTCGTATATAAACAAAAGAAAAAAGAATCTAATAAATACTTTTTTATATTAGTGCCAACATTTGTTACTTTCTTACAAGACTTGGAGTCACCTTATGAGGTAAAAGATTATATCCGAATGTATTTAGGTACGTTATTTTATTTTCATTTAAAATTTATTTATTTTTAACTATTTATTATTGTTTTGCTTAATTGTGTCTAATAGGAGAAAGCAAAGAGTTTACCGAATTTGCGAAGCAATTTCTTGAACGAAGGAGCAAATACAAAAATTTGCAGCGAGCACAAAATGCACACATCGATGACATGTGCAAGCCAGCGCCGGCCATTAATCCGTCCGGTAATGACTCTTTTGATAATAAGGTAATTAGTTTTTGGTTTGCTTGGTTGGTTTGAATGAAAAGTCCAGTACAGAAAAGGTCAGCAAAAGTGTAATATAGTAAACTGAATATTAAGGCTTATGGTGTGATAAATATAATGGATACAATTTTTTATTTATATATTTATAATAGTTAATATCTAAGTGATTTTTAAATATCAATTCAAATGATTTAAGTTGCTTACATTTTATTAGTTTATCTCTGTTGATCATAAGCATGCTAAATACTACGGATATAATAAAACATAACTCAGTTATCTTTTTTTCTTCTTTTTTCGTCTTGCAATTATCAAGCTTATTAGTTTTTCCGGCACTTAACTATATCTTGCAGCTCGGAGAAACCTGGATCCAATAAAAGATCGTTTTTTTTTTCCAAAAGTCTATAAATATTAACAATAACTCTTCCTTACTTTTATTCTATTGGTTTTTTTAATAGCACAACAAGCAAGAATTGTTATTTGGTTGATTACGGCCGAAATAACCGACCAACACAGCAAACCATTTGTTATGTAAAGACTGGAAATACTAACATATTTTGGAAATAAAACATATTTTATTTCAAATAATGATAATATTTTAAAAATGAAACGCATTTAGCATTAATCTAAGTGGTGTGTATATATTATTTGGCTCTATTTTAATAATCATAATTAATTTACTACAAAGATAAAGAAAACAGTACCAGCGGTTTGATCATTGTATCATATACATAACATAACATATGTGCACTGCGGGCCAAAAGTTTGAGGCCGCCCTCAATGCTCAAAGGGAAAACAAAATCCAACATTTAAAAAACAGAACTTTTTAGTAGAATAATGATCATGTAAAATGAACGGGCAGCATATATAAAACTAAAATAAGAAGACTAATATTTTCATTTTGTTGTAAACATAAAGGAATTTATTATAAAGAAGAAAAAATAACTTGAACCGATTTTTCGCCGAAAGGTAGCTCCTTTACAATTGATTACTTTTTTTTCATTCCTGGCATTCTAGCTTTCAGTTTTTCAACTATTGTCTATCCAGCAATCCATTAGTATATTCCACAACGCAGATTCTGACGATAGCCATTGACAACGGACCCTTCTATTCAGCCCGGTCATATCATGATATGTATAATTTCTTCATTCAATCTCCATCCATGAATGAAATCAGTTTTGTCTAGGTGAGGCCTACTCAACCTGCAGTGTTTATTGCTTTCATTAGAAAGATTCTACTTCGTATTTTATCCAAGCATCCATTTTATTTGTTTGCTCTTTTTTTCACAATGTGGCTATGTAGCTTAGATTGAAATTTAAATCAATGACCATTCCTGCATATTTTATTTGTTCCACTTGTTCAACTTACTTATTTTCTACAGTAACATTAATATTAAATTGGTATTTCAGAACCATGCATTTGGATTTGCAAACATTCAATTGAAGTTTATTTATTCTTAGCTATATGCTCAAATTATGCTGGTACTACTTTTTGATATAAAAAGTAGAACGTCATCAGCAAACAATGCTATGAATTTATTAGTCGAAAGTTGTTATTTCTATTTATGTTTATAAATTAAATAAAGCTTTGTTTCGTACCTAGTAAAGTTTTATCATATTACAATAGATCAGGTTAACCTTTCTTGCTGCAGCTTTCTCAACATCTTGTCTTATTAGACTGAACTATAATATAAACGTTTCATGGTAACTTACTTTGAATTTGAAATGGAATTGTAGATCGGTGTTGATCAGATTTTCAGTTGGAAGATTTTATCAATTGATTAGATAACAAAAATTGCAAACTATGAATGCAGGACGAAACGGATGAATCTATTAATCAAAGGCAGAACTACAAAAAAAAAACACCGACGCCAATTCGTCACTCTTAAGAAATCATTTTTTACTACTATGATATATTTTTCGATCCCATAAAGTCTAATATGTACATATAATATTTATATACTCTTACTTGTAACCACAGGTCAAAAGTATGGGATCAGTCGGTATCAATTCATTTTTGAATTATAGTCCCCAGATTTTCTTAAAAATTAATTGTTGTCATTGCTTGTAGAAATTTCGCGAAGCAATAAAATATTATTTTGAGAGGCATTTTAAAAAAGAATTAAAACGTTAATATTCAAAAATGAGACGAACATCAATGTTCGTTTTTGTAGTTATGCTTCGGTTTCCGTTCCTTTTTTTTTAATGTAAGGAGGAGATAACTCGAACTAATAGTTACCTACTTTGGGTGAAAAGGGTCAATATATAAGGACATATTTAAACCACAGAATTATTAGTTTAATAATTGTGTAACAAAACGCTAGGAAAAATTTATATTGTACAACAATCTCATCATTCTTCAAAACAAAAGAAAATTTGAGCACTCTAGAGCAAGAGTTAAACTTGGATAATACACTAATTTAAACATTCAGCAAACGAAAGAAAAGAAAAAACGATGCACAAGTAATTATAACAAAATAGAAGGAATTTAGAAAACAAATTTGTTTGCATTACATATGTAAGTACGTATTATTTCTTTTATACTGTATAATTAAAATTGCATGTAACACATTTTTGTTTCGACGTTAACAACAGTTTAAATCCTCGCGCGCAAATTAAGGGATTGCTTAATGTACTTAATAAGCTTCCCACACGTAAAGAGCCTCTGTCTGAGACGCCACAGTCTTCAATCCATGTCTTGCCCATGGTGCTTCTATGTCGATAGACTATATAGCAACGGTTGTGTAGAGTAAGTATTCGAATCTACATTAGGGTCTCATTCATGGGGTTTATAAAGATTGACCCAAAATTCACGCAAGATTTGAATCTTGCGCAAATTGTGCAGTAAATTGTTGTTCAGGGTTATTAAAAAATGAAGCGCTATACGAAAGAATAATGCGCTTTCATTTTTGAGTAATATTTTCAAAATAATGAAGGTTTGGAAGATACGAGGGGCGTTCAATATATTCTCGGTATCGATATGAAGGAAAATGCGAATTCAATTTAAATTGTTTTTATTTTTCAATCTCCCCTAACATCAATGCATTTGTTACATCTTGAGATAAGCTTTTTTAAACCCTCAAAAAAATAAATTTCCTCTTTCTCTGCAAAATACCCATTTATTGCCGACTTGACTTCTTCATCATCCGAAAATCTTTTTCCACGAAGACATTTTTTCAAATCCGGAAACAGGAAATAATCACTGTGGCAAGGTCTGGACTATAGGGTGGGTGTTGGATTTCTTCGAAACCACAATCTCGCGCAGCAGCCTTGGAAACTCGCGCCGTGTGAACAGGAGCGTTGTCATGAAGAAGCAACACACCCGCTGCGAGTTTACCCCGTCTTTTCTTTTTAATTTCCTCCCGCAAATTATGCAAAGTGGAAGCGTAGGATGTGGCGTTGATGGTTTCACCTTTTTTTTTTGTACTCAATGAGCAAGATTCCCTTTGAGTCCCAAAAAACTGTGGCCATGAGCTTCCCGGCAGACGGAGTGACTTTGAACTTCTTCGGGGGGTCTGTTCCTTTTTTATGCCACTGCATGGACTCTTGTTTGCTTTCAGGGTCATAGTGGTGGACCCATGTTTCGTCCACAGTAACAATTCGATCCATAACACCGTCCGCGTTCTCCCTACACATCTCCAAAAGCTCTCTACAGCATGCGATTCTCACTTTCTTCTGAGGCGCTGTGAGCATTCGTGGCACCCACCTTGCACTGACCTTTGAAAGGTTAAGATGGTCATGAAGAATGGTCTGAATGGTACCAATTGAAAGCTTGGTGATCTCTGCCATCATTTTCACCTTTATTCGGGCATCCTCAAGAACAAGTTTTTCGACTTCTTTGATGCTTTCTCCCGTACAAGCAGTAGCCGGGGCGCCGGAGCGGGGGTCGTCTTCAATGCTCTCTCTGCCTCTCTTGAACTCACTTGACCACTTTTGCACAGTTGATAATGAAGGTGCGGAACCCTGGTAAACAGCCACCATCTCTTCAATAGTTTTTTGACTTTTTCCTTGCTTAGTGAGAAATTTAATTACAGCGCGATGCTCAATTTTCACCATCATCGTCTCAGTTGCCATTATGATTCTGTTTAACTAGAGATAAAACGCGAATTAATAATCACATTTATATGAAATTTTACATGAATGCACTAAAATAATAGTATTACTTGATAAATAAGTCAATTTATATATACAACCACAGCTTCACCCCGATACCGAGAATATGTTGAACGCCCCTCGTACAGTTCACAATTTTCTTACAGCTTCGGTTATCGTCAAAATTGTCGAATTTGGGTTTCAGAAAACCCACTGCTTCTGTCATTCTCATCATTTGAAATAAGAATCTCCTCTTCTGGCGAAAACATCCAGATCTCAGATCTTAAGCTCAACATTTCAAATTCATGTACAAATTCAAAGTTGTACACAATTAAGCCACTTTTCATTGTCTTTCATTTAAGGCTCTTATAAACAATGTTCTAGAATCTTTAACTCGAAAAGATCTGTTTTGACTTGCTATGAACGCTTTTAATGGTAAGGCGGCAATTGTAGTACTTTATGTCATTCCAATCGAACCAATTCTCATCAACCATATTAACATCAAGTTTGCTTCTGTTGCGATTGACAATATTCAACAATTTTTTTTCTTTTCGTACATGCTAATACGTGTTTATTTCTGTTATGACTAATTCACTACTTTCGCCCTGTCATCCACCGAACTTTTGTACGATTCACCTGCTTGATATTGTGAGGTGGAGTTGTGCCATTCTGTTAAAATTTTCACTGCCCTTAATTGTATGAAAATGTCTCTTTCACTCGCCTTCTTGTTATTTGTGCAACCAATTGTTTCGACATGAATGTCGCCCGCGCTGTGTACAAACATTTTAAGGGTACCTTAACCTAACCCCTTGAGCGCGCGCTACTTAAAAAAAAAAAAAAAAAAACTTAATCAAATTACGATTCTCATGACCAAATCTACTGCATTCAACTGAACCAGGCTCTTAAGCGACGGCCCTACACGAGCAATCGATTAACGTCAATCACTTACTTCATTCTTGCATGGAGATTGAACACTACCCAACACATTCAGATAACAAAAGTAAGACTTTACACCCACGTTTTTGAACGTTGGGCGTTTTGTTTACAAAACTAAAAAGGATTAATAAACACAACTTTTTCAGACGGTCTGTCATCTCACACTGTAAATGATCGACCACAACCCTATAATCGTGGCAAGTATATTTGAGAGGTTTCTCCCCTCAGTAAACAAACATCTTCTTTGATGAATTATAAAAACCCAATTTTGTGGTTTATTGCAAAGTTTTCAAGTTTTTCATGTTTATTAACTTATATAATTTTTGGTTTATGACTCTTCCATCAAAAAGGTTGTCAAATTCCAAAATTCCAAGGGTCTTACATAAAAACCGCACATTAAAGTCATTACTTGCGATTCTTCACGTCTTGAGTAAACAACTTTTTAAAAAGTGCAAAAATCCCGGAAACTGCAATGAAACCAATCACAAGAATGCAAATCGCAGCGGGAAGCTTCACTGTTAAAAGTATCAACGTACCATTTAACGACATGTTTAAGCCGAAAGTCTTGAGAATAAATCATTGTCGAGACGGCTTAAAGCTACAACTAAACACGAGGATCGGCTAATAGTCACAATAAGCAAACGACGATTAAGACATGCTGGACTATTTGTGCGAGTTGGTGTTCGAAAACCCTGCTGCAACCACAAAACAAGTAGAAAAGATTAGAATGGGCCAAAAAGCATAAAGATTGGACGGTGTGATTGACTCCAACTTGAAATATAATTTGGCATAATTTTCGTTCGTTCGATGCAGTGGAATGAGAGATATGGTTCGAATGATTTGAAAAATGAATAAAGAGGGGCATGCAAAATAATATTGTGACAAAACGCTTGGACCTTGGACTAAGATTAATTGGCTAAGGCTACCTGAAATAGAGGGAAGATGATGAAATCTTACAAATCATGATATGGCCGTCATCATTAAATTTAAACCTTATTTTTTTTTTTTTTTTTTTTATAATTTACGCGCGCCTAAGGGGTTGATACCCTTTTACTGTTGCCAGGGCGCGGGCGGAAAGATAGAAGGAGGAGAAAGGAAAATTGTTTTTTTGTAGTGGTTTGAAACTCAGGTGTGTTTGGTTTCTATGTTTGCTCTCCAGGGGTGGGAGTCCGAATAGGACGGAGAGTTTTTTCTTCACTCAGAGTGTGATTCGAGATATAATTCCCAGTATTTTTTTCATTGCTTGAAACTCTTATAACAGCCAAATCTACGTGTCAGTGTTATGCCTTCACACGCAGAATTTTTTTGTCTGAGTTCCAATTATACAATGAAAAACTGATTTTGCCATGGGCAGGATTCGAACCTGGACCCTCCGAGTGAGAAGCGTTTGCTACTACCACTACACCACGGCCACCCTGATGGACCTGATGTTGGGATGAGCTCGATAGAAGGGTCCGGGGTCAATGTCCGTCATCCGAATCTGCATTGTGGAATATAATATTGGATTGCTGAAGCAATATACCACAGGCAGCACTTCAAAAACTGAAAGTAGGATGCCAAGAATCGTAACAAAAATAATCTACTGTAAGAAAGTGGCTTTTTCGACGAAAAGTCTCTAGAAGTCATGTTTTCTTCTTTTTAGAAAAATGTGTGTTAATTGAATCAATCACATCATCAATTTCAAAACAATAAATTTCTTCGCGCTGTTTACTTTCACCCTGAATGTTGTCAACTAATTTTCATTTATCTCTAACATTACCCCTAGCTCAGTTAAATGAATCAGAATAAAACATACAAGTTCCTTTAACGTTTCTATATAACGTCATAATACTCGTATGGGTTCTTTCACTCAATATTCATATTACCGAATACAATTTGTTTCTATTGACAGCAAACACTCCGAAAATTGGTTAATTTATCAGACCTTTGTCAAATTCGTGCAATCTACATAAGTATGATTCTCACTTCTAAAATCAGATGATAATTTCATTACATCAGTGATAAGGCAATGAAACCCAACTTGTTTCTTCTTTCCATTGCTACTAACTCATAATGTATTTGCTGTAAGGCTAGCTACGACGGAAGATCACCAAATTAATGTTGAAAGTGCCGCCATTGTTAAGAGGGTTGTTGTATATTTCCACTGAATTTGCGATCAGTTGTTGTTCGAGATGATCGGCTTTATCTTCTTACTGGATTTTTCGCCACATTACTTATTTTTGATCTGACTTTTCTCTTTCCTTTGTATTTTCTTCACCTTATGTATTTCTGCGCAGGTTATCGCAAGCGTGTAATGTTGCTTTCCATTGATGAATTTAGTGAAGGTTGATTGTCAAATTGTATGCACAAAAACTGGCTCACATCAACCGATAGCGGTTCACGACGTTTGGTAAAAACAAAATTTATACACCGCTAAATTGTATTATATTCTTTTGATGTGCCTCCTTGTTGACAGGCATCCTACAGAGAGTTCACTACAGTTTTCATAGAAAACCAACGATTCACTTTTTCCTCGGAAGTTTTGCAAATCGTTTTAAATAGAAATAAAAAACGGACTATAATCCGTTTAGATCTGATTGGAGAATTAAAGATCAATTCGGCATAATAATTAAACGTATGTAAATAGTATAATATTGAATCATTGGCTTAGCTCAAATTATGTACACAAAAACCTAATTCACAGGCGTTACTCGTCCATATGAGTACTGGAAAATATGTATGATTGTTATGAATGAACTGATTACCGCTTTTTTTCTATTATTGATGTTTACAAATTTTTTCGTCTTATTGTTAAATTAATTGTGAGATAAAATGTTGATTATTATAAGTTATATTTATTTCTTTTATAGGGAAAGCAGAAAAAAGTAAAAAAAAATAAAATGACCAAATTAGATGCACGTATCCTTGGATTTTCGGTAACAGCTGCTGAGGGTCGGATAAATGTTGGAGATCGTGACTACGGCGACGCTTCGTAAAACCTAAGAAATACATATATATACAACTCAAAATAAAATACACCCATACTTAAGAGCAAAGCAAAAATGTTTATGAAAATAAAAATCAACAATTATTATTAAACTAAAGCAAAATGAAATGATAAAAAATATATATGATATATATTGAACAAACAAAAAATAATGCAGCTATTTAACTTTTTTTTTTTATTATATCTTACTATCATTACTATTATTATTATTATTATTACTATTACTGAAGTAAATCGTTGAATTTTAATAAAAATTATACAACAATAAGCCGAAAACAAACGACTGTAGTGAATACAGCACTATTTGATGAACAATACGTGAATATGAAGGAGTGATTTCTCATTCTGTGTGCGGCAAAATTTTTCGTTTTGAATCAAGCTATTATTGTGGTTATAACAAAACCAAGTTCGAAAAATTTTGACATAACTTGTATTCGTTCAAATATTATTTGAGTGCTTAAAGGATTCGATTTTACGCGCACAAATACAATAGTTATATGTAGGGTATTGCTACTACTGCTCCCATAAACGAGCAATATAAAAAAACTGGTTATTTTTGGTAAACAAAAAGAAAATCGAATAGATGGTTGTCTCCGACATCTTAAACATGATCAAGTAAATACTTATGTATGAAATCGAATAAATAATGGGTAATATTATACAATAACAATTGCAATACAAAGGTGTGAGTGATATGAAAACTTAATTTAAACTTTTACTGTTTCGCAGGCAAACCGCTTTTTCTTATTTCACTCATGACGACTACTAAAATTGCATGAGAAAATTATGAAAATAGATGCTGTTCCGGATAATGTTCCGAGGACTTTAAGAGGAGATTCTTTGACATATTTCGGAAAAGAAATCATATGGGAGAGGGACCTGTAAACAAAGCCTTAAGGCTCAACCATAATATACGGACGCAAACTGAAGCTGACGTCAGAACTGGACGAAAAATGTCCTTACCTTAAGTTACTTCAAACGGAAAAGTTGGGCCATAATAGGATTTTGAAAACGTTTCCATTTTTTGTGTTTTGTGTATGTGCATTTTTTATTTTTCACAGGTACAATGCAAATTAATTTACATTGTCCAAAATACATGACAGTGCCGGGGAACCAAGCCCATATGGCATTTACATTAAACAGTTACTTTTGAATTTGATTAAGTGGTATATTGTGTTTTTTAAGTAAGGGGAAAAGTGATGAGTGTTCTGGATTGAGCGTGGTATCCAATAGGGTTTGTAAAGTTGGTGTCTTGTTTTGGAAGTTTTGTTTTGTCACAGGACGATTGCACAATAGATGGTCCATGTGTAAAGTTTGGTGACAGCTGCACTGTGGTGCTTGTTCTTTTTTGTAAAGATATACTTTGTTAAACAGTGCATGCCCTAATCTAATACGCCAGAGTGCTATTGCTTGTGAACGTTTTTTTTTCGAACCTTGGTTGAATTCCTTAATGCAGTTTCGTAACGCAACATTACTGTAGTGATACAATGCATAACGTTTCAAATCACAGTGATAACAAAAGCAGCCTTTGCATACAAACAGATCTGATGCAGTATTTTTGCTTCAAAATTATACAGAATGGAGGCGACGCCGGGCTCGTAAGTTATTTTTCTTATTTTATATTATTTGCATTGTATTGACTCATCTTCAGGATTTTATTAATTTAAAACAACAGCACTGCAGTGGAAATGATTGTTGCAATGTATAATGTATTTGAGGTTTAGGAATTCAGCCATAAGCTGTGTTCTTTATAATAATAGTGTTTGCTAAAGAAATTAATTTATTTCTCAAGAAAATTACTGCTTTTTGTATTTGCAAATAGCAATCAGCTGGTCCTGGTCACACTTAATGTACGAAACTGAGAAATCCGGCATTATGAGTGCAGGATTAAAATTGGTTTGCCTTTACGTTGCCCTGTTTTGACTCTTATTGAAAATAACATCTTCTAACTTTATGCGTGTTTAGTGTGCTCTTGAAATGCCGAAGCACATGTTAAGTTTTTTCGGAAAATTGGATAGAGAAAGGTGTTTGGGCTCAGTGGTTATATCGCTCCATGTGTTGCATTTAATGGGGAGACTAAATTATTAGTGTAAATTGACTTGATGTTGTATTTAGGCAACCATTCATCGCACGAGATTTTAGTTTGCCTGAAAAAAAGTTTGGCTGGTATTGAACACCGAATCGGAAACAAATACACTACCACTTCAGCCACGGCCATCCATGCATGGTAATTTACATACTCCGACAGAGCTTTTCAGCATAAGTTCAACGTCAATGTGTGGGCAGGCATGTTGTGTAGCAAGCTGATCGGCTTCCTCCAAGGCTTAATTCGAATCTTTATCTGGAATTTTGCGAAGAAAAATGGAACCATGAAACCATGGACCCATTCTGTGGCCGCCAATCTATCCGGACTTGACTCCAATGGACTTTTATTTATGGGGACGGATGAAGGACATTATTTAGTCGTGAGAAATAACAACATTGGATGACTTAAACAATAGGATTGACGAGCAGCTGCGAAAGTTCGAAAAGAATGGACATTGTTAGAGCATTTCAAAGACGAGCTATGGCGTGCATACAAAGCAATAGATTGCACATGATACAAGTTTTTTTTTATTATTGTTATAGAAGGTGGAAATCTCGAAAAACACTGAGGGTAGGACTCGAACCGCACTAAAAACACCTCCTTAATCATGGATCAATCAAAGAAAGATCGAGAAATAGTAGTGAGGGACTCACTCTTCTCATGTTTTCTTATTTGTTGGCTAGTTCAATGAAGGGACATTCAACTCTATTGAATTATATTTGTAAAAAATATCGAATGTCACCAATTGTTTGTTTTCTTTTTTTTATGACATACTACTTATTCAGATATTGAATTTTATATTATGATTAAGTTACATGTAATTTAAGAGAAATAAATAAAATACATTTAAAAAAATACATACATAGTTTACGCTTCTATAGTGCTAATCAAGGTAGGTAGGTAGCTTTCCTGCGAATGCACCTTCTAATACCGCCATTGCGTGCCGTTTTACTTTACGGCGCTAATTCTAGAGCGGATAATTCCACGATCAAAATGATATTGAAGATGAGCACTAATTTTTTGAGCAAAGTTTGTTACTTCATGACTCACGGTAGTAATTCTTAGATTCCTGTAAATATCACAATTTCTTATACACCATGAAGCATTCACGACTGCTCTTAGCGTTTTGAAATGCTTGCAATAAAGCAATGGTACAACCCCAAAGTTGTACACCGTGCGCCCAAGACTGTCTTAGCACTTGGTTATATAAAAGCAGTTTGCTATACCAATACATTTCTCCTAGCCTGATTTCGAGGTGGTTGCGGTTCTTTTTAACGTGGAAATTCTACTTAAGTTTCGTGTTTAGAGTCATTCCTAGATATTTTGCCTCGTTAGTCTACGGTATTTGTACCAATTTGATGAACAGAGGTAAGATGTCTACCTTTCTATACGTACAATTAGCCAGGTCTTCGCCCACTCGCATATTTTGTTCAAAGCTCCTTGCAGTTGTCCTGTAGATGATTAAATTGTTTTATCCGTATCGAGGATAGCCGTATCGTCCGCGAACGTCTCTTCATCTTGAGGTATGTCTTGTATAAATCAAAAACAGGTTCGGATAAAGAACTCTTCGTTGAGATACAAATGCGTGAATTTCTTTGAATTCATAGTATTCAGTCCCGTATCTAACATGAAGGAGTCTGTTTTCGAGGTACGAGTATGATTCCAATATTCTATACATTCTTTCCGGCAAGATCGTAGCATATACTCAAACCTTCGTGTCATGCCTTGTCGAAGGCTTGCGATACGTCGAGAAAAGCGCTTGAGCATCTTTTCCTCTTCTAGGTCTTTTTCAATTTCATTCGTTATTCGATACACCTGATCGATTGTGGAATGTTGAAGCCGAATTGATGATCCGTGATCAAGCGTCTTTCTGCAATTATTGATTGTAATTGCTTTAGCAGAAGTTTCTCGAAGACCTTAGATATCAATGGCAGGAGCGAAATAGACGGTTTCGGAAAGTGACTTCGACGACTTTCCATTGCCTTGGAACATATAAAAGCCTTAAAGAGGCATTTATAATGTAGAGTAACTTGACTAACGCTATTTTCGGTAGCTCCTTCAAAATTTCGCTAGTAATTGAATCATATCCTGGAGCCTTGTTATTTTTCAGTTTTCTTATTGTTTGCCGAAGATCAGACAATGAAATGGTTTTTATTTTAAAGTTGTTAGGTGCGGTATTGGATCTCCGGCCAATGACTGTACGTCGAACAGCTTGAACTGATACAAGGTTTGATGAAAAAAATAAAATGTGCAATCAATATTTGTATTTTCTTTTCTAAATTTTTCTTAACAATTTTTAATTTAACGTACATGTTTCAATAAGTTAGGTCGCATTTGGAAATTACGGACTAGAGATGAAATGATTTGGCCTTTTTGTTATTTGTAAATACTAGGTACACGCTCCAAAGTTGCAGAAAGTGGGGGTTAATAAGATATTTCTCCGAAAAAAATTATGACTAATCAAAATTTTAAATTAAAAAGAAAATCAGTTTTGATTTCCAATAACTTTTGACACATTATTTTTATTGCAACATTTACTTTAAAATAGTTAAAGTACTCATCACTAGCGGGGGCGGATTTGTAGGGTAAATTCGTAGGACGATCCCTAAGAGTAACTGACACAAGAAGACTCATTGCCTCCACCGGGCAACGGTGGTTATTTCACGGCTACTGAATTCCCTTTTATATTGCAGGCTGCGGATGCTCTGTGCACTCGTAAGCTTGTTGTATTGAAGGGTTTTCTTTCTGTGCACGTGTTATAATACCGGCAAAAATGAGCGACGAAGAGGAGCTAACCTACCTTAAAAAAAATTCTTAATTCCAAGATGGAACAGCAAACGCCGAGGGATGCATAGCTAAAAGGGTGCTTCAGTCTCAAGTTTGCGAACGTCGGATACTGGGCTACCTCCGCTTTAATTACCCAGCCTTCCTCTCAGTAAAACAGGCTCTGCTATTAGGTGACATACATACATATCGCGATTACTCGTGGGAATGAAAATTAATTCAACAAAAGTTTCAATTTTAGAGACTGATGCCTCTTTGAAAACATCAACCTCTATGGACCAACTTGTGCTCCTTGCAGCAGAAACTGTTGATTGGAAGTCTCCTGCCAACTTTGACGCTGAAATGAGGTGCGAGGCTGACTTTGCTTGAAGACATGATTAGCATGCTATCCAATGGATTATGTGAACATGTCACAAAAATTTACCCGCTACGATGGTTCTAACAGCCCGTGAAACAATGTGCACTACAGATGGGGACGGCCGTGGCTCAAGTGGTAGTGTATTGGCTTCCCAATCGGACGGTTCGTGAGATAAATGGTGGCCTAAAATACAACAAGTCAATTTACACTAATAATTTAGTCTCCCCATTAAAAGTTGAATGCCACCCATGGAGCGAAATAACCACAGAGCCCAAACATCTCTATCTGTCTCTATATAATTTCTGTTCTGTTAAAAAAAAGGAAAATTCTATTAGGGACGTAAATGAGGCAGTGGATCGGCTAAATGAAGCCTCTATCTCATCATTTAAATGCAGTTGCAATATGGTTAAAAGGTGTGTACTGTACCATGGGGAACCCTAAATTTGAACAGATGCGTAAAATAGTGAGATTTTTTTTTTTTTAAATACACGTCCACTTTAACCAACTTCCATAAAAAAAAATTTAGAACACCCAAGAGTCCTGGAAAAAAATTGTCAGAATCTGGACAAACTGTCAGAAGTCTCGCGTCTACAAAAAGATATCTCAAAGGGATATTCAAACAGCTTAGGTCAACTATTAGACAAAGAATATGGTACTTTCAAAGCTAATTGAGAGAAAACTCTGAAAATGCTTATCAAGGTTTACTTTCCAGACTCGACCCCTTTAAACAACACAAAATTGTCACTTACGAAAGTCGCTTAAGTCCTCGTCACAAAACGACAATGTGAAGTCGGTATTATAGCAGCCGTTTAAGTAATTGCCTTACGTCATTTAAATGACTTGAGCCAATTATCTCTTGTGGAGTGCATTCTTTGTGTGGCATGGGTCAAATAACTATTTGCGTTGGTACCCTGGAAGTCGTTGTACACCCTTATTATGATTAGCGAGTCGAACGAAAAGGTTAGCAAATGTGACTGTTTGGTATTATGCTTTGCAAACGTTCGCTAAATTTCGGTCAGAATCATTCGAATCAAAATATTCAGTGAAAAGGAAGGCGAATAAAGAAAAGCTAGAGTTAATCAAACGCAAGGAAAGAAAAGAAAAAAAATGTGAGAAAAACCGCCGTCATAAGGAGAACCTTGAACTAAAGTTAAAAAAATTGGAGCTGCAATCTCAACAATTGGAATTTTGAATTTTAATTTTAGATAGTTTTAAAGAAACTTAAATATTTAAGTCATTTGTGATAATTTGTGTTTTGTTATTAACAATAAAATAAGTATATATAAAGAATAAAGTTGCTACAATGTAGCTAAAATTTAATTTCTTCTTCGCACCCCTCCCAAAGTGTTGCTTGGAATTTCAGACTCGGATGGTTCGCCTGGAGTTATCAAGTTTTCTTCCTCTATTATTTCAGGCTCTGTTACGCTATAGCTGCGACAAATATTGTGCGAGGCATAACACACGTTCACTATACTTGTGGCCTTTCTCGGAGAATAATACAATTTTTGTTCATTTAAAGGTCATCTAAAGCGGCTTTTCAAGACTCCAATCGTCCTCTCCACAATATTTCTTGCTTTTGAATGAAATTTGTTGAAACGTGCATCTATAGTTTCCGAATTTCATTTCTGAACAGAGTAAGCAAATAAGGTAGAACAGGATAACCCGAGTCTCCTAAAATGTAATAAAAATACAAATTTTAATTTGATTATCAGAAAACGAAGAACATAATACACACCTGCAAAGTGAGTCGTACAACGCATAGCTTAGAACTTTTTAGGAACCGCGAATTTCTTCCTTTAAGACACTTATACTGCTACAAAGTTTTAAAAATATTCTTTGAGAAATCTGGTTATTATCAGGTTAGAACATATGATAATTATAACACCAGGAATTTTGTGACAGTACCAGTAGTTAAAAAAATCACACTTTTCTAGGTTTTAAGGTAACTCATCTTCATCTTCCCAATCACAATGTGAAGCCATCAACACATTCCAGCATTTTTTAATTGACCTTGCCTGCAGCCCATTCCATGCGTTAGATAACAGGCAAATTGCATTTCGGAGATTGAATGCTTCAATTTTTGCTTCGAGGTCTGATCCCTCACAACCAATTAAAAAGGCCAATAGACTTTTTTATAATGAAGCTTTGTTAAATTTATAACGTTCTGATCCATTGGCTGAAGAATAGCAGTACAATTTACAGAAAAGCACATGACAACAATCATGCCGTCATCACTTTTCAACTCGCCATCTTTTGGGTGACACGGAGCGTTATCCAAAAGTAGAACCGCCTTGGCTGGAAGTCCTTTTGATCTTAAAAAGATTCTTACCTTAAAAAAACAGAAAAACGTTTTAAAAAGGGCGACCTACGATCAAAGGAATTTTTCTCATCTCATGCACAAATGTGGAGTGGAACCATTGTTCAAAAAAAGCCAAGGTTATCCAAGCATTTTTATTTGCCTTATATACCACGGGTTTGGGGTCAAAATTTTTAAAAGATCTTGGATTTATCGATTTACCGATGATAAATAGCTTCACTTTGTGCAAACCCGAAGCGTTAGTATAGGCGAGAAACGTTATTCTTTCTTTACTGGTCTTTCTACCAGGAGCCGACGATTCCTTAAAGCTGACAAGTGTTTTGTCCGGCAATAGTCGGTAAAATAAGCCGGACTCATCGGCAGTATAAATTTGATTTGGAGTCAAATCGAGCTGTCTTATTTTTTCCCTAATTTTTTTTAAGAAAGGATCTACAAGCTGCTGTTTGTTTGTAAAGTTTTTCACCACAGATTAGCAGTCGAATTCCATGTCTTTTTTTAAAATTAATCAACCAACCGTTGCTCGTCCTAATTTAATTTTTTCGTGCAACTGGATCGCCTTTGATTTAAGGAGCTCGCTGGAAATTGGCACATTAAGCTTCCTTTGCTTAAGGAACCACTTATACAAGGCTTTTTCCATTTTAGACAATTCACACTTCTTTAATGTAATCCTCTTCCTCGGTCTACATTCAGCATTCGAAACAAAACTTCTTATTAAATGCTCTTTTTCTTTTAATCTGCTTATTGTAGAATTGTGAACATTATATTCACTGCATATTGATTTTATTGAAGCGCCTTTATTTATTTTTTCTAAAATCTCACTTTTATTTTGAATTGATAGTTTTTCGTTATACCCATTTTTGAGAATAAAAAACACGACCGACCACTAAACAAAACTCACGAAATAAACAACTTTCATTCAAAAGATACATTCATCCAACTACCATCACAACAGCTGCACATCAATTACGTCCCCACAACGAACTTACAAATAGCGGTAAAATAATTGCCCAGACAATAAAAAAACAAACAAAATCAGGAACCAGAGTAAGAAAAGATAGAAATAAACAAAAGTTGCACTTATCGAGTAAGAATTTTTTAAAAGTTGCGATTACTAAGTGAACAATTGTGAAAATTTACCTGTTGCGAAAAGCGAGGAGTTGCGTGAATCGAGAGTTGCGTTAATCGAGTACGTACTGTATATATGTTTTAGGTCTAATACTAAAATATTATATATATATATATATATATATTTATTTGCTTTCTTTTTTTTGTATTTTATTATTTTAACAATAATTTCCTTATTTTGACAATATTTTCATGTTAGTTAATTGGTATTTATTTCTCCGACAGAGAATATCTATGCATATACAGTGGTGTTCACCTAAATAGGACACCCTTTTATTTTAATCCATTTTGTTAAAAAAAAAAGTTGTACGTGAGGGTTAAACAAAATTTGTTTATTCTAATGAATAAAGATTTGAATTAATAAACAAGAAATGTAATTCAATCCAAAATATTAATTAACGTTAAAAAGGAAAACTTCATAAACTTAAAAATAGGCTGTTCACATAAATAGCACAGTCAACGAGTATTAACAAAATATACAAAAAAATAGAACTGAAATGTATTTAATATTTGGTAGGAAATCCTTTGCTCTTAATTACTTCCCGACAACGCTTTGGTAGACTCTCAACTAAACGCTTACATCTTCCCGATGGGATAGTATCCCACGCTGACTTTATGGTCTGCCAAAGTTCATTCAAATTCTTCGGATTTGAGTCCTTTACGATGAAATCCACATCATACCAAAGGTTCTCGATTGGATTCAAATCGGGACTTTGGGCTGGCCAGTCAAGTACGGATATTTTGTTATCCAAGAGCCAGTTTTTTACTAGACGCGAAGAATGTTTTGGATCATTATCGTGCATAAAATTCCATAACAGAGGCATGGATTCATCGGCGTATGGTTCCATATGTTCCTCTAAGATGTTTTTATATTTGTGCTGATCCAGAAGGCCATCAATCTTAACTATGGGCCCAACACCATGCCATGACATTGCGGCCCACACCATTATACTCCCACCACCATGCTTGACGGTTTTAATGGTGAACGTGGGATTGAATTCCTGATTTACAGGTCGCCTCACGTACTTCTTACCATCTGACCCAAGGCGATTAAACTTGCTTTCATCGCTCCACAAAATGTTTTTCCAAAAGGACAACGATTTGTCCTTGTGGGCATGTGCAAAAGCAAGTCTTCTCTTTCGGTTTTTCTGGGATACTAGAGGTTTCTTCCTGGCAATTCTTCCGTTGAGCTGGAATTCCATGAGGCGACGTCGCACAGTCACGGCTGATATTTGGATACCATGCTGTTCAGCCAATATGTTTTTTTATTTCCCTGGAAGTTAAGAATGGGTCACTGCAGCTAATTCTGTGAATTATCCTGTCAGTCTTTTTCGACGTTTTCCTTTCCCTATTCTTTCTAACGGGGTTCGCTGTAGACTGGGTGTGTCGTATTACCTTCATGGCATTCTGGACAAGCTTTCTGGAACAGTCTAATGTTCTGGCTACCGCAGAAATAGTCTCCCCGCTATGTATCATTGAAGCAATGATTCCCTCCTTTCTTCGGTGCAGTGTTTTCGTCTTCCCATTTTAAATCTTGATAAATTGTGCTATTAGAATAATTTTGATACTATTATCGAAAAAAATATATTCACCTCATAGAAATTGAAAAAAAAAACTACAAAAACAGAGAATATTTACACAATACCAAGGACTGCTATTTATAAGAACACTCACTCCGAAATGACAATCTTCTTTAACGAACGTAAAACTAAGAAATACCGTACGATTGTCTCTGTTTCATGTTTTGGCGTTCATAACGGTAGAATTATCCTCAAATAATAGTTTTATTGGAATCGAATCAGATCATTACAGCGTGTATTGCTAAAAAAGAGACATTTTAAATAGGGTGTGCTATTTAGGTGAACACCACTGTAAGTGTATGTGGGTGTGTGGTTCCGTGTAATTAGAAAGAAATAAAATATTTAATTTTTTTTTTTATAATTTATATGTTAACTGAGGGAGAGAACAAAAGAAGAAGAAAAGAAAAAAGAAACTCTTGTAGTCCCTAGAACGCTGCTGGTTTTTGTCGTTCACGTTATGGATTATGTTCGATCGTTATTGAGGATGCATTGCTGCTGAAGGGCTGCTGGTTGTTGATGTTGTTTCATCTGTGTTGCCCTCCGAATTTAGTATAAAATATCGACGTTTGACGAACGAGGTTTCTTGAGTTTCTCCAAGTTCTTGATGACGATGTCGTGTAGCGAGGAGTAGCGATTTCTTACCACACACAGGACCAGCCACAAACTGAGGTACTCCTTGTCGTCCAATTCGACAACGGCTCGCCTGTAGTCGTCGATGTGAGGGTACTTGGCAACTTTCGAGACGACTTTCGCACGCGAAAGGAAATATCTGAAAATCTGGTCGAAGAATGCAGCTGCTTCGGATTCAACAGCTTGAATTTCAGCCAAAGTGTCTTCTTGAATGGACACGCCAAAGTTGTTGCCATCTTCAATCTTCGGTATCAGGAATGAGATCCACATTTTCAAAAGATTTGAATCTTCGACAAGTTTCCTGATGATGGGTTTGACGATTTTGATCATCTCGCAGAGGGGTTCATTGCAAGGTACAGTACCTGTGGGCAGGACCATTACCTTTGTGCCAGGAACGCAGTAATCATTTCGTGGTCTCTTGGCGCTGGGCTCCTCAGGATCATCCACATGATTGACCACAATCGGATCAGGAACTGGAATGTTCAAATCTTGGTGTACCTCATCGAAATTGCGTTCGTTGAACATGGACGTGGCCAGTAATTCGTTCAGTTCGACAATTTTCTCAGGGAAGCCCTGAAAGATCAGGTGTTCGGCCTTCTTAACCAGACTGTCTTTGTAGTCTTGCACTTTTTTGATTGTTTCGTTCGGCATTTCGGTTGTTGATTCGATTAAATGTGAGATAAATGGTGGCCTAAAATACAACAAGTCAATTTACACTAATAATTTAGTCTCCCCATTAAAAGTTGAATGCCACCCATGGAGCGAAATAACCACAGAGCCCAAACATCTCTATCTGTCTCTATATAATTTCTGTTCTGTTAAAAAAAAAGGAAAATTCTATTAGGGACGTAAATGAGGCAGTGGATCGGCTAAATGAAGCCTCTATCTCATCATTTAAATGCAGTTGCAATATGGTTAAAAGGTGTGTACTGTACCATGGGGAACCCTAAATTTGAACAGATGCGTAAAATAGTGAGATTTTTTTTTTTTTAAATACACGTCCACTTTAACCAACTTCCATAAAAAAAAATTTAGAACACCCAAGAGTCCTGGAAAAAAATTGTCAGAATCTGGACAAACTGTCAGAAGTCTCGCGTCTACAAAAAGATATCTCAAAGGGATATTCAAACAGCTTAGGTCAACTATTAGACAAAGAATATGGTACTTTCAAAGCTAATTGAGAGAAAACTCTGAAAATGCTTATCAAGGTTTACTTTCCAGACTCGACCCCTTTAAACAACACAAAATTGTCACTTACGAAAGTCGCTTAAGTCCTCGTCACAAAACGACAATGTGAAGTCGGTATTATAGCAGCCGTTTAAGTAATTGCCTTACGTCATTTAAATGACTTGAGCCAATTATCTCTTGTGGAGTGCATTCTTTGTGTGGCATGGGTCAAATAACTATTTGCGTTGGTACCCTGGAAGTCGTTGTACACCCTTATTATGATTAGCGAGTCGAACGAAAAGGTTAGCAAATGTGACTGTTTGGTATTATGCTTTGCAAACGTTCGCTAAATTTCGGTCAGAATCATTCGAATCAAAATATTCAGTGAAAAGGAAGGCGAATAAAGAAAAGCTAGAGTTAATCAAACGCAAGGAAAGAAAAGAAAAAAAATGTGAGAAAAACCGCCGTCATAAGGAGAACCTTGAACTAAAGTTAAAAAAATTGGAGCTGCAATCTCAACAATTGGAATTTTGAATTTTAATTTTAGATAGTTTTAAAGAAACTTAAATATTTAAGTCATTTGTGATAATTTGTGTTTTGTTATTAACAATAAAATAAGTATATATAAAGAATAAAGTTGCTACAATGTAGCTAAAATTTAATTTCTTCTTCGCACCCCTCCCAAAGTGTTGCTTGGAATTTCAGACTCGGATGGTTCGCCTGGAGTTATCAAGTTTTCTTCCTCTATTATTTCAGGCTCTGTTACGCTATAGCTGCGACAAATATTGTGCGAGGCATAACACACGTTCACTATACTTGTGGCCTTTCTCGGAGAATAATACAATTTTTGTTCATTTAAAGGTCATCTAAAGCGGCTTTTCAAGACTCCAATCGTCCTCTCCACAATATTTCTTGCTTTTGAATGAAATTTGTTGAAACGTGCATCTATAGTTTCCGAATTTCATTTCTGAACAGAGTAAGCAAATAAGGTAGAACAGGATAACCCGAGTCTCCTAAAATGTAATAAAAATACAAATTTTAATTTGATTATCAGAAAACGAAGAACATAATACACACCTGCAAAGTGAGTCGTACAACGCATAGCTTAGAACTTTTTAGGAACCGCGAATTTCTTCCTTTAAGACACTTATACTGCTACAAAGTTTTAAAAATATTCTTTGAGAAATCTGGTTATTATCAGGTTAGAACATATGATAATTATAACACCAGGAATTTTGTGACAGTACCAGTAGTTAAAAAAATCACACTTTTCTAGGTTTTAAGGTAACTCATCTTCATCTTCCCAATCACAATGTGAAGCCATCAACACATTCCAGCATTTTTTAATTGACCTTGCCTGCAGCCCATTCCATGCGTTAGATAACAGGCAAATTGCATTTCGGAGATTGAATGCTTCAATTTTTGCTTCGAGGTCTGATCCCTCACAACCAATTAAAAAGGCCAATAGACTTTTTTATAATGAAGCTTTGTTAAATTTATAACGTTCTGATCCATTGGCTGAAGAATAGCAGTACAATTTACAGAAAAGCACATGACAACAATCATGCCGTCATCACTTTTCAACTCGCCATCTTTTGGGTGACACGGAGCGTTATCCAAAAGTAGAACCGCCTTGGCTGGAAGTCCTTTTGATCTTAAAAAGATTCTTACCTTAAAAAAACAGAAAAACGTTTTAAAAAGGGCGACCTACGATCAAAGGAATTTTTCTCATCTCATGCACAAATGTGGAGTGGAACCATTGTTCAAAAAAAGCCAAGGTTATCCAAGCATTTTTATTTGCCTTATATACCACGGGTTTGGGGTCAAAATTTTTAAAAGATCTTGGATTTATCGATTTACCGATGATAAATAGCTTCACTTTGTGCAAACCCGAAGCGTTAGTATAGGCGAGAAACGTTATTCTTTCTTTACTGGTCTTTCTACCAGGAGCCGACGATTCCTTAAAGCTGACAAGTGTTTTGTCCGGCAATAGTCGGTAAAATAAGCCGGACTCATCGGCAGTATAAATTTGATTTGGAGTCAAATCGAGCTGTCTTATTTTTTCCCTAATTTTTTTTAAGAAAGGATCTACAAGCTGCTGTTTGTTTGTAAAGTTTTTCACCACAGATTAGCAGTCGAATTCCATGTCTTTTTTTAAAATTAATCAACCAACCGTTGCTCGTCCTAATTTAATTTTTTCGTGCAACTGGATCGCCTTTGATTTAAGGAGCTCGCTGGAAATTGGCACATTAAGCTTCCTTTGCTTAAGGAACCACTTATACAAGGCTTTTTCCATTTTAGACAATTCACACTTCTTTAATGTAATCCTCTTCCTCGGTCTACATTCAGCATTCGAAACAAAACTTCTTATTAAATGCTCTTTTTCTTTTAATCTGCTTATTGTAGAATTGTGAACATTATATTCACTGCATATTGATTTTATTGAAGCGCCTTTATTTATTTTTTCTAAAATCTCACTTTTATTTTGAATTGATAGTTTTTCGTTATACCCATTTTTGAGAATAAAAAACACGACCGACCACTAAACAAAACTCACGAAATAAACAACTTTCATTCAAAAGATACATTCATCCAACTACCATCACAACAGCTGCACATCAATTACGTCCCCACAACGAACTTACAAATAGCGGTAAAATAATTGCCCAGACAATAAAAAAACAAACAAAATCAGGAACCAGAGTAAGAAAAGATAGAAATAAACAAAAGTTGCACTTATCGAGTAAGAATTTTTTAAAAGTTGCGATTACTAAGTGAACAATTGTGAAAATTTACCTGTTGCGAAAAGCGAGGAGTTGCGTGAATCGAGAGTTGCGTTAATCGAGTACGTACTGTATATATGTTTTAGGTCTAATACTAAAATATTATATATATATATATATATATATTTATTTGCTTTCTTTTTTTTGTATTTTATTATTTTAACAATAATTTCCTTATTTTGACAATATTTTCATGTTAGTTAATTGGTATTTATTTCTCCGACAGAGAATATCTATGCATATACAGTGGTGTTCACCTAAATAGGACACCCTTTTATTTTAATCCATTTTGTTAAAAAAAAAAGTTGTACGTGAGGGTTAAACAAAATTTGTTTATTCTAATGAATAAAGATTTGAATTAATAAACAAGAAATGTAATTCAATCCAAAATATTAATTAACGTTAAAAAGGAAAACTTCATAAACTTAAAAATAGGCTGTTCACATAAATAGCACAGTCAACGAGTATTAACAAAATATACAAAAAAATAGAACTGAAATGTATTTAATATTTGGTAGGAAATCCTTTGCTCTTAATTACTTCCCGACAACGCTTTGGTAGACTCTCAACTAAACGCTTACATCTTCCCGATGGGATAGTATCCCACGCTGACTTTATGGTCTGCCAAAGTTCATTCAAATTCTTCGGATTTGAGTCCTTTACGATGAAATCCACATCATACCAAAGGTTCTCGATTGGATTCAAATCGGGACTTTGGGCTGGCCAGTCAAGTACGGATATTTTGTTATCCAAGAGCCAGTTTTTTACTAGACGCGAAGAATGTTTTGGATCATTATCGTGCATAAAATTCCATAACAGAGGCATGGATTCATCGGCGTATGGTTCCATATGTTCCTCTAAGATGTTTTTATATTTGTGCTGATCCAGAAGGCCATCAATCTTAACTATGGGCCCAACACCATGCCATGACATTGCGGCCCACACCATTATACTCCCACCACCATGCTTGACGGTTTTAATGGTGAACGTGGGATTGAATTCCTGATTTACAGGTCGCCTCACGTACTTCTTACCATCTGACCCAAGGCGATTAAACTTGCTTTCATCGCTCCACAAAATGTTTTTCCAAAAGGACAACGATTTGTCCTTGTGGGCATGTGCAAAAGCAAGTCTTCTCTTTCGGTTTTTCTGGGATACTAGAGGTTTCTTCCTGGCAATTCTTCCGTTGAGCTGGAATTCCATGAGGCGACGTCGCACAGTCACGGCTGATATTTGGATACCATGCTGTTCAGCCAATATGTTTTTTTATTTCCCTGGAAGTTAAGAATGGGTCACTGCAGCTAATTCTGTGAATTATCCTGTCAGTCTTTTTCGACGTTTTCCTTTCCCTATTCTTTCTAACGGGGTTCGCTGTAGACTGGGTGTGTCGTATTACCTTCATGGCATTCTGGACAAGCTTTCTGGAACAGTCTAATGTTCTGGCTACCGCAGAAATAGTCTCCCCGCTATGTATCATTGAAGCAATGATTCCCTCCTTTCTTCGGTGCAGTGTTTTCGTCTTCCCATTTTAAATCTTGATAAATTGTGCTATTAGAATAATTTTGATACTATTATCGAAAAAAATATATTCACCTCATAGAAATTGAAAAAAAAAACTACAAAAACAGAGAATATTTACACAATACCAAGGACTGCTATTTATAAGAACACTCACTCCGAAATGACAATCTTCTTTAACGAACGTAAAACTAAGAAATACCGTACGATTGTCTCTGTTTCATGTTTTGGCGTTCATAACGGTAGAATTATCCTCAAATAATAGTTTTATTGGAATCGAATCAGATCATTACAGCGTGTATTGCTAAAAAAGAGACATTTTAAATAGGGTGTGCTATTTAGGTGAACACCACTGTAAGTGTATGTGGGTGTGTGGTTCCGTGTAATTAGAAAGAAATAAAATATTTAATTTTTTTTTTTATAATTTATATGTTAACTGAGGGAGAGAACAAAAGAAGAAGAAAAGAAAAAAGAAACTCTTGTAGTCCCTAGAACGCTGCTGGTTTTTGTCGTTCACGTTATGGATTATGTTCGATCGTTATTGAGGATGCATTGCTGCTGAAGGGCTGCTGGTTGTTGATGTTGTTTCATCTGTGTTGCCCTCCGAATTTAGTATAAAATATCGACGTTTGACGAACGAGGTTTCTTGAGTTTCTCCAAGTTCTTGATGACGATGTCGTGTAGCGAGGAGTAGCGATTTCTTACCACACACAGGACCAGCCACAAACTGAGGTACTCCTTGTCGTCCAATTCGACAACGGCTCGCCTGTAGTCGTCGATGTGAGGGTACTTGGCAACTTTCGAGACGACTTTCGCACGCGAAAGGAAATATCTGAAAATCTGGTCGAAGAATGCAGCTGCTTCGGATTCAACAGCTTGAATTTCAGCCAAAGTGTCTTCTTGAATGGACACGCCAAAGTTGTTGCCATCTTCAATCTTCGGTATCAGGAATGAGATCCACATTTTCAAAAGATTTGAATCTTCGACAAGTTTCCTGATGATGGGTTTGACGATTTTGATCATCTCGCAGAGGGGTTCATTGCAAGGTACAGTACCTGTGGGCAGGACCATTACCTTTGTGCCAGGAACGCAGTAATCATTTCGTGGTCTCTTGGCGCTGGGCTCCTCAGGATCATCCACATGATTGACCACAATCGGATCAGGAACTGGAATGTTCAAATCTTGGTGTACCTCATCGAAATTGCGTTCGTTGAACATGGACGTGGCCAGTAATTCGTTCAGTTCGACAATTTTCTCAGGGAAGCCCTGAAAGATCAGGTGTTCGGCCTTCTTAACCAGACTGTCTTTGTAGTCTTGCACTTTTTTGATTGTTTCGTTCGGCATTTCGGTTGTTGATTCGATTAAATGTGAGATAAATGGTGGCCTAAAATACAACAAGTCAATTTACACTAATAATTTAGTCTCCCCATTAAAAGTTGAATGCCACCCATGGAGCGAAATAACCACAGAGCCCAAACATCTCTATCTGTCTCTATATAATTTCTGTTCTGTTAAAAAAAAAGGAAAATTCTATTAGGGACGTAAATGAGGCAGTGGATCGGCTAAATGAAGCCTCTATCTCATCATTTAAATGCAGTTGCAATATGGTTAAAAGGTGTGTACTGTACCATGGGGAACCCTAAATTTGAACAGATGCGTAAAATAGTGAGATTTTTTTTTTTTTAAATACACGTCCACTTTAACCAACTTCCATAAAAAAAATTTAGAACACCCAAGAGTCCTGGAAAAAAATTGTCAGAATCTGGACAAACTGTCAGAAGTCTCGCGTCTACAAAAAGATATCTCAAAGGGATATTCAAACAGCTTAGGTCAACTATTAGACAAAGAATATGGTACTTTCAAAGCTAATTGAGAGAAAACTCTGAAAATGCTTATCAAGGTTTACTTTCCAGACTCGACCCCTTTAAACAACACAAAATTGTCACTTACGAAAGTCGCTTAAGTCCTCGTCACAAAACGACAATGTGAAGCCGTTTAAGTAATTGCCTTACGTCATTTAAATGACTTGAGCCAATTATCTCTTGTGGAGTGCATTCTTTGTGTGGCATGGGTCAAATAACTATTTGCGTTGGTACCCTGGAAGTCGTTGTACACCCTTATTATGATTAGCGAGTCGAACGAAAAGGTTAGCAAATGTGACTGTTTGGTATTATGCTTTGCAAACGTTCGCTAAATTTCGGTCAGAATCATTCGAATCAAAATATTCAGTGAAAAGGAAGGCGAATAAAGAAAAGCTAGAGTTAATCAAACGCAAGGAAAGAAAAGAAAAAAAATGTGAGAAAAACCGCCGTCATAAGGAGAACCTTGAACTAAAGTTAAAAAAATTGGAGCTGCAATCTCCAATGGCTGTCAATAGTTAATTCTTACGCCACTCGTTTTTCTCCAAATGCTCCTCCAAGTCTGTTGGACGTCTTTATGGTCTCTGATCTATCCAATGTCTTACTTCAAGATCAGCTTTCCCTTGCAGGAATATCTGACCACGACCTAATTTTTTGTACTTATAATGTTGATTTGTCTTGTGCTTCTCGTCCTTCATCTTTCACCTTCAGAGATTATAGTTCCGTAGACAATAATGCCTTACAACTAGATGCAAGCTTACTCCCATGGGTTCACTGTTATTATGAGTCAACTATGAATGACAAGGTGAATCTTTTTCAATCCTTTACATTGGATCTTTTCAATAGACATATTCCCCTAAAAACAGTTCAAGTTCGTAATGAAAACTGCCCCTGGTTCACAAGTGAAGTTCGTAATGCTATTAGGGTTCGAAACAAACTTTATATAAAATGGAAACAGAGGCCATCTATTTCTTACTGGGAAATATTTTGTCGAGCTCGTAATTACTCAACTTTTATTACACGAAGGGCCAAAAAACGCTATTTCTTTTCCAAACTGAACCCGGGTTTATCATCTAAAAAACTATGGAGTAACTTGCGTTCTATTGGCGTTGGAAAAAATTCAACGGTTGCTGCTATCATTCCTGATGTGAATGAACTTAATGATGCTTTTTTATCAGGATATATCAATAATCTTCGCTTTACGCCTGAAAATTCATTATTTGTTTCGTCGAGTTTTTACTTTGAAGCTGTTTCAGAAGTGGACGTAATTAATGTTATTCGTTCTGTGAAATCTAATGCTGTCGGTGAGGAGGGTGTACCCATTCGCTTTATTAAAATGATTTTGATCCATGTCATAAGCTCGCTTACACATATTATCAATTTTTCCATAGCTTCGTCTTCTTTTCCTGATAGTTGGAAATTGGCCAAAGTTATCCCTGTTCCTAAAAAACCTCAGCCATCGAATTTATCTGACTACCGCCCTATAAGTATTTTGTCATGTCTATCAAAAGTGTTGGAAAAGATCCTCGCTATGCAAATATCGAGGTATTTGGAGCAACACAGTTTGCTTTCTCCAGTTCAATCAGGCTTTAGAGCGGGTCACAGCTGTTCTACCGCTATGATAAAAATTCTCGATGACATTAGAATTAGATACGATATGGATAACCTAACGGTGCTCTGTTTGCTTGATTTTTCCAAAGCCTTTGATAGAGTGAATCACAACGTACTGTGTCAGAAGCTGAGGTTATACTTTGGCTTCAGTGAACAGTCTGTGCGTCTCATAGGGAATTATTTGAGTAATCGTTACCAAAAGGTCATTTACGGAGGCAAATGTTCCGATTTTAGGGAGTTATTAACGGGTGTCCCGCAGGGCTCCATTCTGGGTCCATTACTATTTTGTCTGTATATCAATGACCTGCCTAAAGTGTGCTCAAATGTCTCCATTCACCTTTACGCTGACGATGCCCAAGTATACTTATCACGGCCACCCGGACTAGCTGAAGACCTCACTGTTAGAATGAACGAAGATCTATCTAGAATCTACACCTGGTCAACTTTAAACGGGCTGCATCTTAATCTAGAAAAATCGCAAGCAATTCTAATTTCGAAAAAATATTTTGAAACTGATGATTTTCCATCAATACTTTTAAACAATAAGCCCATTCCATTTGTCGAAAAAGTAACAAATCTTGGATTCAAAATTAATCGTTCTCTTTCTGCTAAAGACCATACTAACTATGTTGTTAAGCGAACTTGGCACCACCCTTTTCGATTACCAATAATCGAAACAAATTGAAAAGGTGCAATATATGGAAAACAAAGGACTATCTCTTTCATCAACTCAAAGTGACACGCGGCAATTTTCATAACCTTGATCCTCCATTTTCTCGTTGATTTCATTAAAAACCGCCATAGAAGCCGGCAAGCGATTATTACATATCCAAGTAAAATTACATATAAAAGTAAGCCTAATATAATAAATTGTTGAGATAAGAAAAGTAAACGTAAGTTACCAATAAATAAATGTACCAAATACTAACGATTTATTTATTTAGGAAAATTAAAGTATAACCAATAAATACTATTATTTCGGAAAATCTTTTTTTATTTCAAAATCGAATAAACCTCTGAGTTGAACTCAACATCATCTTTAATTTTCGTTTAAAACGTGGAAAAATTCAACTCCAAGTTGAAACAAATTGTGCAAAGGCACGTCGCATTGGCCCGTTATAATCTTCCCCATCTCGTGTTCGTCGGGAACAACCTCATTAGCATCAAATTCATCATCTTCATCATCGCCATCATCTTCATCATCGTCATCACCTTCATCATCGCCATCATCTTCATCATCGCCATCATCTTCATCATCTTCATCATCGCCATCATCTTCATCATCGTCATCACCTTCATCATCGTCATCATCTTCATCATCGTCATCACCTTCATCATCGTCATCATCTTCATCATCGTAATCATTTTCATCATCACATCGGAACATCACGCATTGCACCACTCTCCTCATAGTGTCCATCACCATCAAACCATCATTCGCACCACATTCACTGGAAAAAAAAGTAAGTTCTGCATGTCTCATAATTCTCGTAGTCATAGTCATGGGTTGGGGTCGAGTGTTCACAATGCTCAAGGGTCAGATAGTGAGGCTTATAATTGCAAAAATTGTACTGCGCCAGATAGCAAGTCGCCCATGGTTCAATGTGATACCTGCGAAGATTGGTTTCATTTCACATGCGTCGGGGTTACTAAAAGAGTAGAAAAGGTAGACTGGCATTGTAGCAACTGCCTTAAAATATTAAAAGCACCGCGTGCTACAACCTCCAAGGTAAAATCGAAACCAAAAATTCCTGCGGCAAGCGATGAAATTCCGTCGTCCTCCAAGGAAGGTAAGGCTAGGAACGGCAACTCAAAAAAAGATTGTGAAGTTACGGGCGTAAAATCGACGAATGTAAATATCGAAGATCGAGAAAATGCAAATGCACAATCAAATGACAAGTCCATAGCTAGAGATGACACCACTCTACGGAATACGAACTCGGCTGCTGAAGTTATTCCTCCGAAGACAAAGAACTCCACAGCGGAAAGTGCTCCACCGCGAAAGCAGGGCAGACCAAAGTCAAATACTGATCGTCAAGTTTTAAACAAATCGTCAACAAACAGAAGTTCAACTTCAACGTCGATGACAAGAAAGATGAAAATACAACTTCTTAAATTAGAGGAAGAGCGTAATCTTCAAGAAAAACGTGACCAAATGTATATAGATAAAAAATATGCAATTCTTGAACAATTTGATTCGGACGAAGATGACGTTTCAGTGGCAACTTCGTTTGAGAGCGGTGGTCGCGTTGAAGAGTGGATACAGAATTCAAGTTTGCAAGAAGAGGCTCGTGCTAAGCATTGTAAAAATAAAGTTGATGAAAGAAAAAACCATGGGAGAAGATCAGACTTAGGGGTGGGTATGAGCTTAGCTCCAAAATTAAATAAATCCCAAATCGCAGCAAGACAACTTATGTCTAAAGAGCAAATTCAATTCACAGGGCGACCCGAAGAGTGGCCACTTTTTATTAGCTGGTGGAAAAATACGTCTGAGGCCTGTGGGTTCAGTAAGAACGAAAACATGCTTCGTCTTCAACGGTGTTTAAAAGAAAAGGCACTCGAGGCGGTTCAGTATCGATTACTTCATCCGGACCAGGTCGAAGGCGTAATAAAAACATTACAAATGTTGTTCGGTAGACCCGAAATAATAATTCAATCACTTATAAAAAAAATAAGAAACGAGCCTGCACCTAAATACGACAAATTAGAAACCTTAATACAATTCTCACTTGAGATTGACAATATGTGTCGTATGATGGAGGTCACTGACCTCTCAGCTCATTTAAACAACCCCTGTTTATTACAAGAGCTGGTAGAGAAGTTACCAGCACAAATTAAATTAAGTTGGGGTATGTTCAAACAAGGTGTTTCTTGTGTCGATTTGTCGGCGTTTAACGACTGGCTTGCCAGCTATGCCAGGGCTGCGTCGGAAGTAACATTTACACTTCCTCATTCGTTCGAAAATAAAATTAATAAGAAGACAAAAGCCTTTATCAACGTTCACCAAGATGAAAAACCTCAATCTCAAGAAAAAAGTAAGTGCATTGTGTGCAAAAATAATTGTAAATCGTTAACGACGTGTCCGAACTTCTCAAAACTTGCACTTTCGGAAAAATGGCAGCTGGTGAAGCGTTTCAATGTTTGTCGAATTTGTTTACGTCGCCATGGCTCTCGTCGTTGTCTGTCATCCCAACTATGTGGTGCGTCTGGATGCACTTTCCGACATAATGCACTTTTGCACAACGATGATATTCAGCTAAGAGTTAAACCTAATAACGGCGATTTAAGAGTAGACCAACCAGCAACAAGCAGTTCAATTCAAAACGCTCATTATAGTGGAACGACACTGCGTCCGAGTACAATGCTTACATTGTTCAAAATTGTTCCAGTCCGGTTGCACTTCAACGAGAAATTTATCGAAACCTTCGCCTTTATTGACGATGGATCTTCGGTAACACTTATTGATGAGGAACTTGCATTTTCTCTCGAAGCCAGCGGCACAAAAGAACCACTTTGTCTTAGGTGGACTGCTAACACACATCGTCGCGAAGAATCTTCAATGAGAATAAACTTTGAAATATCGGCTGGTGACAGCAATCGCAGATACTTACTTACAAACGCTCATACAGTTAAATCACTAGATCTTCCAAGACAATCGCTGGATTTTAACAGTTTGACACAACGATACACTTATTTAAATGGATTGCCGATAAAATCGTACTGCAATGCGAAGCCACAAATTCTAATTGGTCTACAACACTGGCGGCTAGGTATGCCCTTAAAGACTCGAGAAGGTGAAGATTCTCAGCCAGCCGCTATTAAGACCAGGTTAGGATGGACTCTTTTTGGCGTTGCATCGGATGATGATACCTCAAAACAAGACCTCAATACAAACATTAATATTCATCTTTGTGATTGTCAAAACCAAATAGATGTACAGATGCATGAAGCAGTGAAACAATATTTCTGTTTGGAAAATTTAGGCATAAAGTTTACAAAGCGATGTCTTTCTGATGAAGACAACAAAGCAAGGCAATTATTGGAGGAGAAAACTGTTTTCTTGGGTGACTCTTATGCAGTACCACTACTATGGAAATACGAACATATACGTTTGCCAGAGACTAAAGCCATGGCTGAAAGAAGATTACGCTGTCTGGAAAAACGACTTTCAAACCAACCTCAGCTTATCGAACGAATCAACATGCTAATTGAACAATATCTCAAGAAAGGCTACGCAAAGAAATTGAATGAGGATGAGGTGAATAACCCTATGTCACGTGTATGGTACCTTCCCATATTCCCTGTCATGAATCCAAACAAGCCTGACAAGTTGCGAATAGTTTGGGATGCAGCGGCAAAAGTTGGAGGAGTGTCTCTGAACTCGTGTTTGATGACAGGGCCAGACAATGTACCATCACTTCCATCGATTTTATTCCGTTTTCGTGAAAGGAAGGTTGCAATTTCAGCCGACATCCGCGAGATGTTTCATCAAATCAAAATTCTGGAAGAAGACAAAGATTCTCAAAGGTTCTTGTGGCGGAACAAAGAGAATGGAAATGTCGAAGTGTGTCAAATGCAAGTCATGACATTTGGATCTACCTGTTCACCGTTCTGCGCCCAGTACATTAAAAATAAAAACGCTGAGAAGTTTGAGAGTCAATTTCCGAGGGCAGCTAAAGCGATAATCGAAAACCACTATGTGGATGATTTACTAGACAGCGTAGACACAGAGGAAGAAGCCATCGCCCTGGCAAAAGACGTGATATATATTCATAAGCAGGCTGGCTTCGAAATTAGAAACTTTATTTCAAATTCGTCGAACGTCTTAAACGCTCTTCATTCTAATGCTACAAAATCCCTTAAAACATTTTCAGAAAACGCTCAAATTGACTTCGAAAAACTTCTTGGGATGTGGTGGTCGCCAGGTGCAGATATGTTCGTCTATACTTTCAAGTCAAGTAAGTTGCGCAGCGAAGTAATGAATGGCGAACAGGTCCCAACGAAACGTGAGGTATTAAGAGCTCTAATGTGCATCTTCGATCCTCTCGGCCTTATCGCGAATTTTACAGTCCAATTGAAAATCATCCTACAAGAAATTTGGCGTTCTGCAGTAGAATGGGACGAGCAAATAAAAGAACGACAATTTCAAAAATGGAAATTATGGTTGAGCCTAATTCCCAACATAAGAAATATATCCATAGAAAGAAAATATCTCACCAATCTACAATTTGGAAAGAGCAGTCGTGTTGAATTGCATATCTTCGTTGACGCGGGAGAAGAAGCTATGGCCGCAGCAGCTTATCTGAGAGTCTCTACAGAAGATGAAGTTGAATGTTCCCTCATAAGCGCAAAAACAAAGGTAGCGCCAATCAAAACGCTTTCAATTCCTCGGCTCGAGCTAGAAGCGGCCGTAATAGGAGTCAGACTTTCGAAGTTTATACAGAGTGGTCACACCATTAAATTCAATAGTATAACATTTTGGACAGATTCTCAAGTCGTACTTCACTGGATAAAGTCATGCAACAAAAAATTTAAAAGTTTTGTGGCCATCCGCATTGGAGAAATCCTTGAAAGCTCGAATGCTAACGAATGGAACTGGGTTCCCAGTAGAGATAATGTTGCTGACGATGCATCAAAAATTAAGAGCAATTGCGACTTCAGTTCATCGAGCAGATGGTATAAGGGTCCAACGTTTTTATACCAAAACCCCCTGCCCTTCGAAATAGAAATTCCAGAGTTCCCCCAGGATGATGAGGTTGCAGAAGAAATTAAAGAATGCTTCGTGCATCGCACTACAACAACTTCGTTCGTGTTGGATTTCAACCGATTTTCACGATGGAAAAATCTCCTCAAAACAATGGTGTATGTTTACCGCTTCGTAAGACTCTTTGTGAAAAAATGGAAAAAACTAAACACTTCAGGAGAATCAATTCTTGATGAAAAAGAAGCAGCAAAAATATATCTCTTCCAACAATGTCAAAGGGAGGGTTTTCCCCACGAGTATGAAGCATTAGTTAGTGGAGTAGTTTCCGGTAGTGAGGTCAACATCAGTAGAGCCAGTTCTCTGTATAAACTCTCACCCTACCTGGATGAACATGGAATAATCCGTATCTCTGGAAGAATCGATGCTATAAGTAATGTATCATTTGAAACTAAAAGACCAATTATCTTACCGAAAGATCACAAAATCACTCACTTAGTCGTTCACGAATGTCACCTTAAATTTCATCACCTCTTTAACGAAACGGTAGTGAACGAACTTCGGCAATATTATTACATCCCAAACTTAAGACGTATATTGAAAAGAGTACAGCAAGAATGTCAACACTGCAAAAATGACAGAACCAAGCCGTTGCCTCCACGCATGGCCGATCTACCCTACGCTCGTCTCCAACCATTTCAGAGACCTTTTTCTTATACTGGAGTGGATTACTTTGGCCCACTTTACGTTAAAGTCGGCAGGCATCTTGAGAAAAGATGGGCTATGTTATTAACATGCTTGACTCTACGTGCAATCCACATAGAGATTGTTTACAGTCTTTCTAGCGACTCCTGCATTTTGGGCTTCAAAAGGTTCATTGCCAGAAGAGGTATGCCTAAAGAAGTGTACTCAGACAACGCAACAAATTTTCGAGGCGCTAGTAAAGAGCTACAGCAGGCCATAAGTGAATTAAATAAACATGTATTAGCTAAAGAGTTCGAATTGGAGTTGAAGTGGAACTTCATTCCTCCAGCAGCCCCCCACATGGGTGGGTGTTGGGAACGCATGGTTAGATCTGTAAAACAAACCCTTGTTCAAATATCTCCAACACGAAACCCCTGCGACGAATTATTGACTAGCATGATGACAGAAATAGAAAGCATTGTGAATTCACGACCCCTAAGCTACGTACCCATAGATAGTGAAAATTGCGAGGCACTGACGCCTAATCATTTATTGGTTGGCTATGCAAATCAAGAGCAGTTGGGTCATCCTCTTATAGATGACGGAGCAGCCATTAAAAGGAATTGGCTAGCAGCGGAAAAATACGCACAAACCTTTTGGGAAAGGTGGCTTCGCGAATATTTGCCTGATTTGACTCGGCGGACTAAATGGTACGCACCACAGAAACAGTTGCAAGTAGGTGATATTGTGGTCATTGTCGATCAAAACAACCCGAGGAAAACGTGGCCCAAAGGCAAAGTTCTGCAGGTGATTACCGGCAAAGATGGAACAATACGGAGCGCAATTGTGCAGACTCAAACAGGGATTTATACACGCCCGGTGGTAAAGCTTGCAGTCCTTGACGTTATCAAGTTCGAGGGTGGTAATCTGGATCATAACCCAGTTACCAGGGGGGAGTGTTAAGCGAACTTGGCACCACCCTTTTCGATTACCAATAATCGAAACAAATTGAAAAGGTGCAATATATGGAAAACAAAGGACTATCTCTTTCATCAACTCAAAGTGACACGCGGCAATTTTCATAACCTTGATCCTCCATTTTCTCGTTGATTTCATTAAAAACCGCCATAGAAGCCGGCAAGCGATTATTACATATCCAAGTAAAATTACATATAAAAGTAAGCCTAATATAATAAATTGTTGAGATAAGAAAAGTAAACGTAAGTTACCAATAAATAAATGTACCAAATACTAACGATTTATTTATTTAGGAAAATTAAAGTATAACCAATAAATACTATTATTTCGGAAAATCTTTTTTTATTTCAAAATCGAATAAACCTCTGAGTTGAACTCAACATATGTTGTTGGACGAATTTATGCTGGTCTACGAAAGCTTTGGATGTCTTCCAGTTTTACGCCAGTAGAAACAAAACTTAGAATTATTAAAACTCTATTGCTCCCAATATTTGACTACTCTACTCTTGTGTACTGCAAACTTGATTCTCAATCCGAACATAAGTTACTTGTTGCTTTTAATGATGCTATAAGATATGTATTTGGATTACCGCGATACAATCACATCTCGCACTATCACAATCTTGTTTTGGGCTGTACGTTTAAGCAGTTTTTAAAAGTTAGATGCTGCCAATTTATGCACCGTCTCGTCAATAAAAAATCTCCAATGTACCTGTTTGAAAAACTTCAATTTCTCCAATCTACCAGGACCTTCAAATTAACTATGCCTTATTTTAACTACCTAAATTCTTCTCGTCTCTTCTTCATTTATGTTACCAGACTGGAATAGCCTTCCAACATCAACAAAACAAATCATTGGAACAAATAAATTCAAAACTACCGCTCTTCAATATCTGTAACAATTGCAACAACTATTCACCTCAATCCTCTTCCCTCTTTCCTCATTTATAATACCTTTCTTTCTTTCTATTCTTCCCAATTTTTATATTTTTCTTTTTTCCCCCCTTTCGCTATCTCATTTCCCTTCTGTTTCTATCTTTTCAATTATAGTTTTAAGGTTTATATTTTAATGTTATATGCACTCCAAAAAAATGTACTGTAAAAGACCAAGTCTTATTTGTACTTTCCTTAATTTATTAATAATAAATTGAATTGAATTGAATTGAATTGAATCTCAACAATTGGAATTTTGAATTTTAATTTTAGATAGTTTTAAAGAAACTTAAATATTTAAGTCATTTGTGATAATTTGTGTTTTGTTATTAACAATAAAATAAGTATATATAAAGAATAAAGTTGCTACAATGTAGCTAAAATTTAATTTCTTCTTCGCACCCCTCCCAAAGTGTTGCTTGGAATTTCAGACTCGGATGGTTCGCCTGGAGTTATCAAGTTTTCTTCCTCTATTATTTCAGGCTCTGTTACGCTATAGCTGCGACAAATATTGTGCGAGGCATAACACACGTTCACTATACTTGTGGCCTTTCTCGGAGAATAGTACAATTTTTGTTCATTTAAAGGTCATCTAAAGCGGCTTTTCAAGACTCCAATCGTCCTCTCCACAATATTTCTTGCTTTTGAATGAAATTTGTTGAAACGTGCATCTATAGTTTCCGAATTTCATTTCTGAACAGAGTAAGCAAATAAGGTAGAACAGGATAACCCGAGTCTCCTAAAATGTAATAAAAATACAAATTTTAATTTGATTATCAGAAAACGAAGAACATAATACACACCTGCAAAGTGAGTCGTACAACGCATAGCTTAGAACTTTTTAGGAACCTCGAATTTCTTCCTTTAAGACACTTATACTGCTACAAAGTTTTAAAAATATTCTTTGAGAAATCTGGTTATTATCAGGTTAGAACATATGATAATTATAACACCAGGAATTTTGTGACAGTACCAGTAGTTAAAAAAATCACACTTTTCTAGGTTTTAAGGTAACTCATCTTCATCTTCCCAATCACAATGTGAAGCCATCAACACATTCCAGCATTTTTTAATTGACCTTGCCTGCAGCCCATTCCATGCGTTAGATAACAGGCAAATTGCATTTCGGAGATTGAATGCTTCAATTTTTGCTTCGAGGTCTGATCCCTCACAACCAATTAAAAAGGCCAATAGACTTTTTTATAATGAAGCTTTGTTAAATTTATAACGTTCTGATCCATTGGCTGAAGAATAGCAGTACAATTTACAGAAAAGCACATGACAACAATCATGCCGTCATCACTTTTCAACTCGCCATCTTTTGGGTGACACGGAGCGTTATCCAAAAGTAGAACCGCCTTGGCTGGAAGTCCTTTTGATCTTAAAAAGATTCTTACCTTAAAAAAACAGAAAAACGTTTTAAAAAGGGCGACCTACGATCAAAGGAATTTTTCTCATCTCATGCACAAATGTGGAGTGGAACCATTGTTCAAAAAAAGCCAAGGTTATCCAAGCATTTTTATTTGCCTTATATACCACGGGTTTGGGGTCAAAATTTTTAAAAGATCTTGGATTTATCGATTTACCGATGATAAATAGCTTCACTTTGTGCAAACCCGAAGCGTTAGTATAGGCGAGAAACGTTATTCTTTCTTTACTGGTCTTTCTACCAGGAGCCGACGATTCCTTAAAGCTGACAAGTGTTTTGTCCGGCAATAGTCGGTAAAATAAGCCGGACTCATCGGCAGTATAAATTTGATTTGGAGTCAAATCGAGCTGTCTTATTTTTTCCCTAATTTTTTTTAAGAAAGGATCTACAAGCTGCTGTTTGTTTGTAAAGTTTTTCACCACAGATTAGCAGTCGAATTCCATGTCTTTTTTTAAAATTAATCAACCAACCGTTGCTCGTCCTAATTTAATTTTTTCGTGCAACTGGATCGCCTTTGATTTAAGGAGCTCGCTGGAAATTGGCACATTAAGCTTCCTTTGCTTAAGGAACCACTTATACAAGGCTTTTTCCATTTTAGACAATTCACACTTCTTTAATGTAATCCTCTTCCTCGGTCTACATTCAGCATTCGAAACAAAACTTCTTATTAAATGCTCTTTTTCTTTTAATCTGCTTATTGTAGAATTGTGAACATTATATTCACTGCATATTGATTTTATTGAAGCGCCTTTATTTATTTTTTCTAAAATCTCACTTTTATTTTGAATTGATAGTTTTTCGTTATACCCATTTTTGAGAATAAAAAACACGACCGACCACTAAACAAAACTCACGAAATAAACAACTTTCATTCAAAAGATACATTCATCCAACTACCATCACAACAGCTGCACATCAATTACGTCCCCACAACGAACTTACAAATAGCGGTAAAATAATTGCCCAGACAATAAAAAAACAAACAAAATCAGGAACCAGAGTAAGAAAAGATAGAAATAAACAAAAGTTGCACTTATCGAGTAAGAATTTTTTAAAAGTTGCGATTACTAAGTGAACAATTGTGAAAATTTACCTGTTGCGAAAAGCGAGGAGTTGCGTGAATCGAGAGTTGCGTTAATCGAGTACGTACTGTATATATGTTTTAGGTCTAATACTAAAATATTATATATATATATATATATATATTTATTTGCTTTCTTTTTTTTGTATTTTATTATTTTAACAATAATTTCCTTATTTTGACAATATTTTCATGTTAGTTAATTGGTATTTATTTCTCCGACAGAGAATATCTATGCATATACAGTGGTGTTCACCTAAATAGGACACCCTTTTATTTTAATCCATTTTGTTAAAAAAAAAAGTTGTACGTGAGGGTTAAACAAAATTTGTTTATTCTAATGAATAAAGATTTGAATTAATAAACAAGAAATGTAATTCAATCCAAAATATTAATTAACGTTAAAAAGGAAAACTTCATAAACTTAAAAATAGGCTGTTCACATAAATAGCACAGTCAACGAGTATTAACAAAATATACAAAAAAATAGAACTGAAATGTATTTAATATTTGGTAGGAAATCCTTTGCTCTTAATTACTTCCCGACAACGCTTTGGTAGACTCTCAACTAAACGCTTACATCTTCCCGATGGGATAGTATCCCACGCTGACTTTATGGTCTGCCAAAGTTCATTCAAATTCTTCGGATTTGAGTCCTTTACGATGAAATCCACATCATACCAAAGGTTCTCGATTGGATTCAAATCGGGACTTTGGGCTGGCCAGTCAAGTACGGATATTTTGTTATCCAAGAGCCAGTTTTTTACTAGACGCGAAGAATGTTTTGGATCATTATCGTGCATAAAATTCCATAACAGAGGCATGGATTCATCGGCGTATGGTTCCATATGTTCCTCTAAGATGTTTTTATATTTGTGCTGATCCAGAAGGCCATCAATCTTAACTATGGGCCCAACACCATGCCATGACATTGCGGCCCACACCATTATACTCCCACCACCATGCTTGACGGTTTTAATGGTGAACGTGGGATTGAATTCCTGATTTACAGGTCGCCTCACGTACTTCTTACCATCTGACCCAAGGCGATTAAACTTGCTTTCATCGCTCCACAAAATGTTTTTCCAAAAGGACAACGATTTGTCCTTGTGGGCATGTGCAAAAGCAAGTCTTCTCTTTCGGTTTTTCTGGGATACTAGAGGTTTCTTCCTGGCAATTCTTCCGTTGAGCTGGAATTCCATGAGGCGACGTCGCACAGTCACGGCTGATATTTGGATACCATGCTGTTCAGCCAATATGTTTTTTTATTTCCCTGGAAGTTAAGAATGGGTCACTGCAGCTAATTCTGTGAATTATCCTGTCAGTCTTTTTCGACGTTTTCCTTTCCCTATTCTTTCTAACGGGGTTCGCTGTAGACTGGGTGTGTCGTATTACCTTCATGGCATTCTGGACAAGCTTTCTGGAACAGTCTAATGTTCTGGCTACCGCAGAAATAGTCTCCCCGCTATGTATCATTGAAGCAATGATTCCCTCCTTTCTTCGGTGCAGTGTTTTCGTCTTCCCATTTTAAATCTTGATAAATTGTGCTATTAGAATAATTTTGATACTATTATCGAAAAAAATATATTCACCTCATAGAAATTGAAAAAAAAACTACAAAAACAGAGAATATTTACACAATACCAAGGACTGCTATTTATAAGAACACTCACTCCGAAATGACAATCTTCTTTAACGAACGTAAAACTAAGAAATACCGTACGATTGTCTCTGTTTCATGTTTTGGCGTTCATAACGGTAGAATTATCCTCAAATAATAGTTTTATTGGAATCGAATCAGATCATTACAGCGTGTATTGCTAAAAAAGAGACATTTTAAATAGGGTGTGCTATTTAGGTGAACACCACTGTAAGTGTATGTGGGTGTGTGGTTCCGTGTAATTAGAAAGAAATAAAATATTTAATTTTTTTTTTTATAATTTATATGTTAACTGAGGGAGAGAACAAAAGAAGAAGAAAAGAAAAAAGAAACTCTTGTAGTCCCTAGAACGCTGCTGGTTTTTGTCGTTCACGTTATGGATTATGTTCGATCGTTATTGAGGATGCATTGCTGCTGAAGGGCTGCTGGTTGTTGATGTTGTTTCATCTGTGTTGCCCTCCGAATTTAGTATAAAATATCGACGTTTGACGAACGAGGTTTCTTGAGTTTCTCCAAGTTCTTGATGACGATGTCGTGTAGCGAGGAGTAGCGATTTCTTACCACACACAGGACCAGCCACAAACTGAGGTACTCCTTGTCGTCCAATTCGACAACGGCTCGCCTGTAGTCGTCGATGTGAGGGTACTTGGCAACTTTCGAGACGACTTTCGCACGCGAAAGGAAATATCTGAAAATCTGGTCGAAGAATGCAGCTGCTTCGGATTCAACAGCTTGAATTTCAGCCAAAGTGTCTTCTTGAATGGACACGCCAAACGTACTCACCTGGAATGCAAACGGAATCTTAGAAAAACTTTATGAACTTGAGTTATTCCTAAGGAAAAACGACATTGACGTTTGTTTGATTTCCGAAACCCACTTGAAAAATGGGTCATCTGCAAAAATTAGAGGTTTTAAAGATTACTACGCGTATCACCCTTCGGGAAACGCGAGAGGCGGATCCTCTGTATACATTAAAGAGTCTCTTGAGCACAACGAAGATATAAAAGTAGAGTTCGCGTCTGTACAACTAATTGCGGTGCGCGTAAAATTGGTACGGAACTCCTTTACTATTTCAGCCATCTACTGTCCTCCACGATTTACGCCTTCAAAACATATATTTAAAAATATATTCAATTCTCTTGGATCGGCTTTTATGATTGGCGGTGATTTCAATGCCAAACACACTTTTTGGGGATCAAGATGTGTCTCCCAAAAGGGTAAAATACTCTATAAAGCATGTATGGAACACAATTGTGACTTCTATTCAACGGGCAAGCCGACTTATTGGCCAACAGATACAACGAAAATACCCGATCTTGTCGATTTCTTCGTTGTTAAAGGAATTCGTAACTCGGATATAAACGTTGATGAAAGCTTCGATCTTTCCTCCGATCATTCTCCAGTCATACTGACAATGAACGACACGTTTATTAAAAAACAAGGACCATTAAGACTAACTGGACGAAATACTAATTGGGAAGGATTCAGAAATGAGATTAATAATAACCTAGAACTAGACGTTTCATTTAAAGCAGCACTTGAACTCGAAATCGAAGTGGATTCTTTCGTTGAAATAGTCCAATGTGCTGCGTGGAACAATACACCTTGTCAACGAAAAAGCACGGCTAAACGTAACTTAAACTACCCGCCTGAGGTCAAAGATATGATAAGAGAAAAAAGAAAAGCTCGCAAAAGATGGCAAACATCTCGAGCGCCGCAGGATAAAACACGCCTAAACAGGCTCTGTAATCTGCTCAAGGAGACTCTTAAAAGTTACAGAAATTCCGATGTAAATACATATGTTCAAAACCTGACGGCAGGAAAAGTAACAAATTACTCGCTTTGGAAAGCTTTAAAATGCTTAAAAAGGCCCAAAATCCCCGCGCCACCAATCAAGGTCGGTAATAACGAATGGGCTAAGGGGGATAAGGAAAAAGCGGAGGTTTTTGCCGACTATCTCGAAGAAATTTTCAAGCCCTCCGACGGTCCAACACTGGTACCCGACACCAGTTCTTTAGAAATAGCATATAGTAATTTTGTAATGACAAATGCAACTCTTGCTGAAATTAAAACTGTAATAAGGAAATTAAAACCAAAGAAGGCTCCGGGGTATGACCTTATTACCGGAGAAGTTCTGAAAATGCTACCTCAAAAAGCACTTATAAAGCTCTTACACATTATTAACGCGGCTCTGAGGCTTGAATACGTGCCAAGTCAGTGGAAAGTTGCTGAAGTCATTATGGTACTAAAACCAGGAAAACCTCCAAACGATAAAAAATCATACAGACCCATTTCTCTTCTACCGATCCTGTCGAAAATCTTTGAGAGGATTTTGCTAAAACGTCTTCTCCCAATTATCGAAAACCAAAATCTTATTCCCGACCATCAATTTGGATTTCGGACTAAGCATTCAACAATTGATCAGGTGCATAGAATTACTGATGTAATTGAAAAATCCCTGGAAGAAAAAAAGATTTGTTCGAGCGTATTTCTTGACGTCTCACAAGCTTTTGACAAAGTATGGCATGAAGGTTTGAAGTTCAAACTGCGACGAATTTTGCCATTAAAGCTTTATAATATATTGACAAGCTATTTTGAAAATAGAATTTTTTCGCGTTCGATACGGAAATGATGTTTCGAAATTTAAAGATATCCTAGCCGGAGTACCGCAGGGAAGCGTACTGGGCCCACTTTTGTACCTTTTATATACAAGAGATATACCACACGTCGAGGATACTGTTCTCGCTACTTTTGCTGACGACACCGCTATCTTAGCGGTTGGAGAATCAATAGAAGACTCAACGGCGAAACTTCAGACTGCTTTAAATAAAGTCTACGAGTGGACAAAGATCTGGCGAATTACCCTTAATGAGACAAAATCTGTACATGTTGACTTCACCTACAGAAAGATAAATCACTTGCCCATTTCTATAAACTCGGTGTGTATCCCCTTTGCAAACGAAGCTAAGTATTTGGGAATGACACTTGACGCGAAGCTTAAATGGAAAACGCATGTTAAAAAGAAACGAAAAGAACTAGAGGCCAAATACAAAGAAATGTACTGGCTACTTGGTAAATATTCCAAGCTAAGCTTAGAAAACAAGCTGCTTCTTTATAAGCAAGTGCTAAAGCCGGTGTGGACCTATGGTATACAACTCTGGGGTTGTACTAAGAAATCAAATATAAATATAATACAAACTTTTGAAAATAAAGTGCTACGACAATTTGTGCATGCCCCATGGTTTATAAGAAATAATGACCTGCATCGAGACCTCGGAGTTCCTTTCGTGGAAGATGAAGTCAGGAACTGCGCACGAAAACATAAAGTCCGGTTAAGCGGCCATATCAACAATACAGTCCTAGAAATCTTGGACGAACGAAACATACTACGCCGTCAGCCTGTTCAAGCGTGTTTTATCCTGCGGCGCTCGAGTTGTTTGCCATCTTTTGCGAGCTTTTCTTTTTTCTCTTATCATATCTTTTACCTCAGGTGGGTAGTTTAAGTTACGTTTAGCCGTGCTTTTTCGTTGACAAGGTGTATTGTTCCACGCAGCACATTGGACTATTTCAACGAAAGAATCCACTTCGATTTCGAGTTCAAGTGCTGCTTTAAGTGAAACGTCTAGTTCTAGGTTATTATTAATCTCATTTCTGAATCCTTCCCAATTAGTATTTCGTCCAGTTAGTCTTAATGGTCCTTGTTTTTTAATAAACGTGTCGTTCATTGTCAGTATGACTGGAGAATGATCGGAGGAAAGATCGAAGCTTTCATCAACATTTATATCCGAGTTACGAATTCCTTTAACAACGAAGAAATCGACAAGATCGGGTATTTTCGTTGTATCTGTTGGCCAATAAGTCGGCTTGCCCGTTGAATAGAAGTCACAATTGTGTTCCATACATGCTTTATAGAGTATTTTACCCTTTTGGGAGACACATCTTGATCCCCAAAACGTGTGTTTGGCATTGAAGTCACCGCCAATCATAAAAGCCGATCCAAGAGAATTGAATATATTTTTAAATATATGTTTTGAAGGCGTAAATCGTGGAGGACAGTAGATGGCTGAAATAGTAAAGGAGTTCCGTACCAATTTTACGCGCACCGCAATTAGTTGTACAGACTCGAGCTCTACTTTTATATCTTCGTTGTGCTCAAGAGACTCTTTAATGTATACAGAGGATCCGCCTCTCGCGTTTCCCGAAGGGTGATACGCGTAGTAATCTTTAAAACCTCTAATTTTTGCAGATGACCTATTTTTCAAGTGGGTTTCGGAAATCAAACAAACGTCAATGTCGTTTTTCCTTAGGAATAACTCAAGTTCATAAAGTTTTTCTAAGATTCCGTTTGCATTCCAGGTGAGTACGTTTAATTTTTCCCTTTTCATTTTTTAGGCGAAGGACGTTTTTTATTGAATCTATTTTCAAACTTCTTTAGCTTATCTAAAATAAGTTCATTGATTTTGTTTTGCTGCTCAAGCTGCGCGAGAATAACGGAAAATACTTGGGAAGCAGGATCTCCGGAATCTTTTGCCTTTAGCTTGATAGCTTCAGCGTATGTAAGTTTTTCCGATGCTTTCTTTTCAACACTGGAATCAATCACTTTCGCCTTGGCGTTTTTAACGATATTTTGAGCAGATCCCGATGTTTTTTCTTTAGTTTTGGGCTTCTCTTTTTGTGGCTTAAACAACTTGTCACGTCTATTTTGCAACTCCTTTGCTACTTCACAGCCACGGAAATTTGCTACGTGTTTACCCCTGCAGTTAACACAAGTCGGAGGGGTTTGTTTGCTTACGTTGCATTCTTTGGACAGGTGTTTACCTGCGCATTTTACGCACCGAGGCTCTTTTTGGCAGTAAGCTTGCGTATGGTTAAATTCCTGGCATCGCTTACACTGCGGGATCAGTTTCGAGTTTTTGCGTCGAGGCTCAATTTTAACAATAATGTTGAGGATTGACTTAATATCGTATATTTTTTGGGTATTTTCAGTGTTCTCAAAGGTTAGCATAAAGAGGGGAAGGCTACGTTTAACTGTCATATCCTTTCCTTCAATTTTTTGTTTCTCTCGCTTTTCGATGATGACGACATCAATGATTTTAAAACCCTTGTTTTTTAAATCACTTACGATATCTTCTTTTGGGCAAGACGGATGCAGTCCTCTGGCGACGACACGAATAGGTCTTTCGCACTTGTTCTCGTATGTGAACCATTGGATTTTTTCGACGCTTAACTTGCGAGAAAGAATGCGATAGTTGTCAGCGTCCTTGACGTTGACTTTCCATACATTATTATTGCGCGATGTTACTATATAGTCCGATCTCGGCAGGGTCATCAATATGTTTTGGAGTTTCTTGTAATCTGAAACTCCAGTGACATTGATTGGCGGGGGTGTTCGTTGTTTTTCCGCTTTGATTTTTTCAGGACTCATGTTATTGTTGCCATTTTTCTTCGATTCAACTCCCTTTGCTTCACGTTGAGAGACGATTTTGGGAGAAGACGCAGCTTTACGTTTTTTTCCGGGACGTTTTTGCAAGATCCAGTCGGTTTCTCGACCCAGCTCTTCTTCATCTGTTTCGTAGATATTTTTAACAGATTCAATAGACATAACGTCGCTGTTTGACTTTTCCTTGGTTTTCAGTTTTTCCAGTTCTTTTTTAAGATCTTCGCATATCGCTTCCATTTTGGTTAGCCTAGTACGAAGTTCGGTATTTTCGTCTTTCAGGCTATTTATTTTCGCTGAAGTCCATTCTTCGCAAGACGACGTTTTTGGTGTCGTTGGACTTCTTTTGTTGTTTTCTTGTTTTGGAGATCTAGGTGGTGGAGATCTCGAAACCCGTGAACTTTTTCCGAACGGGTTGATAGGATGCAATAATTGGCTCGCCCCAGAATCCATCGAGCCGACCTCCGTAGAGGGTGGATTTTCCAGCATAGCTGGTCTGCCACCTGGGGTAATAATTCCATTTGTTTTACTCATTGCATATTTGGTATACACTTCGCGCTCGGTATACGGAGGGTGCATTTTAGTCGCCTCTTACGACAGGCATGCATACCTCGGGTATATTCTAACCCCTACCCGAAGGGGCATTGTAATTTTAATACCGCAACTAAGTAGAACTTATCAAGCAGTTTTTATTTCATAAGTTAATCACGATTGGTAGGACACTTTCCAATGAAAGACCCTACATATTCCGCTTTCTTAATGCGGTTTCAATTTATCGCGCAAGGTCCAACGGTTTAGTTCGTTGAAGACGGCGTAGTATGTTTCGTTCGTCCAAGATTTCTAGGACTGTATTGTTGATATGGCCGCTTAACCGGACTTTATGTTTTCGTGCGCAGTTCCTGACTTCATCTTCCACGAAAGGAACTCCGAGGTCTCGATGCAGGTCATTATTTCTTATAAACCATGGGGCACGCACAAATTGTCGTAGCACTTTATTTTCAAAAGTTTGTATTATATTTATATTTGATTTCTTAGTACAACCCCAGAGTTGTATACCATAGGTCCACACCGGCTTTAGCACTTGCTTATAAAGAAGCAGCTTGTTTTCTAAGCTTAGCTTGGAATATTTACCAAGTAGCCAGTACATTTCTTTGTATTTGGCCTCTAGTTCTTTTCGTTTCTTTTTAACATGCGTTTTCCATTTAAGCTTCGCGTCAAGTGTCATTCCCAAATACTTAGCTTCAACATAAAAAAAAAAAGTTCAAGGTTATTGCTTTTCATATCTATTTTAGCAGCCATGAGAGTTGTCGTTTTGTTATGATCGTCTACTATTTTTATTGCAAGCGATATTTGTTTATTGAGCACTGTGACTATCTGATTTTGGTTCGTAGTGAGAGCGTTAAGTGCTTGATCGTAATATTGTCCATCTTCAGAATCTAAATTTCCAGTTATGATTTTAAAAATGGCGCCTAGTCCATTTAAAATTGCTCTTTTGATTCTATTATGTGAGTTGAGGGTATTAAATTTGTCTTTTAACATATTAAGCTGATATTCTACAAAATTTATAGTGTTAACAATTTTATTGTACGGTTTTTTTTCGAAAAATCTATTGAATGTTTCTTTAGACTTTCGTAATGGTGATAAATATTTTCTATTTCGAAATGAGTTGGTGAGAGGTCGAAGTAATGGATGAAGGTGTGATATTTCTCTCGAATCTAAGCGTTTCCTAGTTTGAAAGGAAGGATTCCGGTATTAGTTTCCAAGTTTATTATCCTTATTTCTTGAGCATAACAAGAGAGTATTATTTGTAAAAGAATTCTGAAAAGGTATGTATGAGGAGTTTAGTTTTTATAGTTTTGTGGTCGTTTTAAATTGTTTTTGTGGTATGTGGTACGGGTTTCTACTGTGATTTTATTATCTTTTGTGACAAGGTGCTCTAAACCTAGGAGCATTTTGCACTAGTTTTGTGGTAAACTGTACTTTGTGGGCCGTAACTAAAAGGGTTATGTCTATTTTTATCACGGGTTTCTATTGTAGACTGTGTGTAGAAATTTTGCTTGAAATTATTTTGAAGATTTCTGTAGTCCGATCTTTATGTTCTTTTATATAATTAGTATAAATCATTTGATTGATATCAATATCGAAAGGGCAGTTAAAGCCAATATGGCCGTTGATAATATTTATGGGGCTGTGTTTTGTTACTGAATGTATTGAATGCTTGTAACCTAAAATTGCATAGGGCATTTGGTCTAAAATGTTAAAATTTTTGTTTGATTCCTGCAATAGTCTTAGGTGTTCAAGGATTGTAGAGTGAAACCTTTCAATAGGACTATTAGAGTTAGGGTTGAATGAAGTTGTATAGTGAATATTTATTTTATGTAACAGAGCAAATTCTTTGATTAAGTTATTTTTTAATTCGGAACCATTATCCATCACTATTAACTTTGGTGTTCCGTTGTGAGTAAAGAAGGTAATAAAGGCATTGATTATGTGTTTTGCGGTAAGCGCATCTATAGGGTATGCTTGTGCATGTTTTGAAAATGTATCCATTAAAGTCCGAAATTTTTGGGATTTGATAGTGAACGTATCTGCATGTATAGGGTTTTCCATTAAGGACTTGACAACTTTTTGTTATTAAATAAAACGCAAACTGTTTGAAATATTTCAAAGACTTTATTATCGGCTTGAAGTACAATCAAAACATTTATGAATGGAACTCATATGGCCACCGCGTGCACGTTTGCAGCGGTCGATTCGTTGGACCCAATTTTCAACGACTCGGCCACACATTTTGGCCGAAACGGCCTCTATTTCGCTTTCAATATTGGCTCTGAGCTCTTTCAACGTCGTCGGCGTGTTGGCACGTGTCGTTAAATCGCACGAACGAGGCTGCCAATGGACTGGCCCATGTCTTGAGATAACACGCTCACCATACTTACTCTTCAATAAATTCGACAAAAAAATATGACCCAATAATGCCGCCGGCATGCAAACCGCACCAAACAGTTATTTTTTGTGGATGAAGTGGTAATTCATGAAGCACATGTAGATTTTCACCCGACCAATAACGCATATTTTGCTTATTGACGAACCCATTGAGCCAAAAATGAGCTTCGTCACTGAAGATGATTTTGCGATGAAATTCATCATCTTGGCGCATCTTCTCCAGAACCCAATCGGAAAACGTACGTCGCTTCAAATGGTCCATCGGCTTCAATTCTTGAGTCAGCTTGATCTTGTAAACCAAGATCCTTACGCAAAATACGCCATAATGTGGTCTGAGCGATGCCCAATTCTTGAGAAGGCCGTGGAATTGACTGCTTTGGATCGTTTGCTACGGACGCATGAACGGCAGCGATATTTTCGACACTTCGACCAACCCGTTGTCTCACTGACACGGCAAGATCACACAACGAATATGTAGACTCAAATTTTTGCACTAAACTTGTTATTGCCTGTCTACAAGTGCGAGAATTACGACCGAAAATTGGAGTTAAAGCTCTTAAAGTTGCAGTCACCGACTCCGAATTTAGGTAGAAAATTATTATAATTTGCAGACGTTGCTCGTTAGTGTACTTTACCATGATGAAAATGTTGAGTTTACTGAATAAACGGTGACAGTTTGATGATTAGTGAAAGAGTGCGTTCACAAATTAAATTCAAAGTTGTCAAGTCCCTATTGGAAAACCCTTTATAATTTCAAAGGGCTTACCAGGAGTTGGGTTTATTTGAAATTTCTGCTTTGGAGGGTTACGGTTGTACTTCATTCTTTGACATAGTGAACAATTATTAATAGATCTAGTTACACTGCTTCGAGTGTTTGACCAATAGTAAAAGAGTTTAATTTAACTTTCGGTTTCAATTATACCGCGATGATTTGTAACACCTTCATGAATTTTTCTAACTATATCATTTTGGAATTGGTCGTTTTGGATATCTTCTAATAGTTATTGCAAATAACTAGGCTCAATGCAGAGTTTTTAAATGTGTTTTTAAGAATTGTAGTAAATCGGGGTATTAAGTCGGGTGTTGTTAAATGAACTGCAAATTTTTTTGGTAGAGGTGTTAAGTTGTTTAAAAATATTGATTATTTCATATTCAAATTTATCTTGAGAAACTTTAAAAGATGTTCTTGTTCTGTTACCAAATAAACGTCGTATTTTCGGTGATTTGGGGGAATAAAAAACATTTTCTATGAAAATTTGATTTTTAAAATTATTATTTTAATAATCTCCATCGTGTCAATTTAGCGCTTGGATCTTTCATGGAGAATAACCAGTGTAACTGTTTGTGATCAGAATAGATATTGAACTTTTTTCCGTATAAATACGAAGGAAAATATTTCATCGCCCATAAAATCGCGAGAAGTTCCTTCTCGATTGTGCTGTAGTTTTGTTCAGCATCATTTAGAGTTCTAGAGGCATAAGCAACAGGTTTATCTTGAGTTGGAGTACCTTGGGATAAAAGAGCCCCAATAAAGAATTGACTTGCGTCTATGGTTAGATTAAATGGTATTGTTAGATCTGGATATTGTAAGACACATTTCAAAGCATTAAATATATTTTGTGTCGAGAGTAATTTTAGAACCTTTTTTTAAGCATAATGTCAGGGGTTTCGTGATTTTGACAAGATCCGGGATAAATTTTCTGTAATACCCGAGAAGTCCTAAAAACTTTTAATTTCTTTTGATGTTGTCGGGATTGGTAAATTTTGAATGCATTTAATTTTGTCTGGATTTGGTTTAGTTCCAGAATCAGAAATGACGTGTCCTAAATATACAGTTTCCTTTTTCAGGAATTCCGACTTATTTAATTGAATTATAAAAGTGGATTCTCGAAGGCGTTGAAATAATTTTTTGAGATTAACTAAATGTTCTTGAATTGATGTTGAAAATACAACTATGTCGTCCATATAGACGAAACAGATCTCATTTTGGAGGCCATGTAGAATGTTATCCATTACGTATAAGTTGAAATGCAGCGCGTGCATTCTTTAGACCAAATGGTATTCTTAGGAATTCAAAGTGACCATTTTAAACATTAAAAGCGGTCTTTTGAATATCTGGGTGCATTTCAATTTGATGAAATCCATTTGCCAGATCTATTGTGGAAATGTAATTGCATTTTCCAAGTTTATCTAACACATCAGTTATATTCGGGATGGAGTATCTGTCGTCTATTGTCCTTTAATTTACTTTTCTATAGTCGATTACACTCCGCAATTTCTTTTCCCTGGACGCATCTGCTTTTTTTGGAACTACCCATATGGGTGAGGCCCATGGTGAACTGCTAGGTCTAATAATATTATGTTCTAGCATCTTTCGAATTTGTTTATTTACTTCTGTTTTATGGGCAATGGGGTAACGGTAGTTCTTTCGTTGTCCTGGTATTTCATCACGTGTGTGGATCCTATGTATTATTTGTGAAGGATAATGGATGCTCATCTGTTTGGAAGATGTCAGAAAATTTTTTACACAGGGGGGTTTATCATCGTAACCGATTTATTTGCTTCATGGTATCCGAATCGTAAACGAAATATAGACGCGTACCGACTCACGTATTTAACATTCAATTTCTGAGTTTAAAATATTCCCAAAATAGTTAAAGAATCAAAAATATATGAATAGAGAACATGAAGCGAAGAAAAAAGAAGATCTTTGAAAAATGTATCAAATATTTTCGAACTTTCAGATGCAGCGTAAGCCAAATTATTTCATTTTGTAAAATTACTCGTAGATGATTCTTCCATAAGTTTTACTTACAGCTTCAAAAATTTTCGTTTACGCAAAGATTCATTTCGTTTTGTTTTAAACGAAAATACAACCAGCTTTGTACCTTTTGTGAGTACGCATGCTTGCGGAGCTTTTGTCACATTTGTTTTGACGTCGGAGAAAATCGGAAAGATAATCATGTCATGCATCGGAATGCACATCGCGTGAATTTGAGACGCGTTGCTGTTATTTTAACACTTTGCAGTCATACATCGCACAAGAAAATTTGTTTTCGGAAGTTTGTCCGATTAGGTCATCGGAACAGATACCATGATACAAAATTCGTAAAAATCGGAGGAAATTCCATTCCGATCGGTTACGATGATAGACCAGAGTGTAATGATTTTTTTGTCTTCATTCATATGGTCAGTTCTTATAAGGTTTTCTAGTCCTTCTTGCTTTGTTATCGTTGAATCAGTAACCCCCATATGGTAAAACTCAAAATTGTTTTCAACGGGGCTTGTTTTAACTGGGTATAAAATAGTAAAATTTACGTCATGCGCTGACATGTTATGTATTTCTATTTGTGCCCACCCGTTAATGGAAAAGGAAAGGTTATAGTTTCTGGTATTTCGCAATTTTGAATAGTTTGTTTAGGTATTAAAATCTCTCCTGATTGTGTAACTACACTGGTATTTGAATTCTTGAGATTGTTTTCGCGGGCAATAATTTCTCAAGAAGGATTTTTGGATTTGAATTGAAATATTCTATGGATATGTTTAAATTTCGAACCAGATCTAAACCTATTAGTCCATCAAAAACGTTATGAAACTATATGCATTACATTTAATTTTGTTGCTTTCAGTAAATTCTTTAAAGGCAGGTATGGTGACGGTAATATTATCTGCTGAAGAAGCAAAAGATGTAGTGACTGCAAAAGGCTCACTCTTTCTCACTCTTTTTGAAAAGTATTTATCTACAATAAAGGGATCAAGGAAAGGTTTTGTGGCTCCCGTATCGATTAATAATTTTAAATCTGGAGTACTGATTTTAATATACTATATGATAATTTGTGCAAAGCAAATTCTCCTTCTGACTACCGACCAATTAGTATACTACCTTGTTTATCAAAAATTTTTGAAAAAGTGTTAGAGAAGCAAATCCTGAACCATGTAGCCACTAACAACTTGTTCTACCCGAAACAATCAGGGTTTAGAGTAAATCACAGTTGCTCTACAGCTATGATAAACCTATTTGACGAAATAAGGCAGGATTATGACAAGGGCTATGTAAGTCTTCTTTGTCTGCTTGACTTTTCGAAAGCTTTCGATAGGGTAGATCACAACATCCTAAAGTGGAAGCTAAAAAACTTTTTTGGTTTCAGTGATAGGGCTGTCAAACTTATTGGTAGCTATTTATCAGAAAGATTTCAGAGAGTTACCTCTGGCGGCAAATCCTCTTCTCTAAAAGTTTTAGTTCAAGGAGTTCCTCAAGGGTCAATTCTTGGGCCATTGTTATTCTGCATGTTCATCAATGATCTTCCATCAGTCTGCATGCAAACATCTGTGCATCTTTATGCTGACGACGTTCAACTTCATCTAGGGAAACCCTTTAACCAGCTCTCTGAGCTAGCTCTTCTTGTTAATGAAGATCTTTCCCGAATATATGCTTGGTCCGTCGTTAATGGGCTTCTTCTGAACCCACTAAAATCTCAAGTTATACCAATATCTAAGAGAAAATTTAGCTTGAATATCCTACCAGATATATGTATGTTTAAACAATAATAAAATTACTGCTGTTGAGCATTGCACTAGTCTGGGCATTGTTATTGATCGTACTCTATCAGGCTACAGTCATACTCAAATAGTCATTTGTCGGATTTACGGATGTTTACGCAAATTATGGCTATCGGCTTACTTTACTCCGGTGGAAACTAGACGCAAGTTGGTACTAACATTAATAGTCCCCATCATTATGTACGCAGATGTTGTCTACAGTGCCCTTGACTCACTGTCTCAGCATAAGTTACAAGTAGCATTCAACGATGCGGTGCGCTACGTATACGGCCTCCGTAGATATGACCATATTTCTGAACACACAAAAAAGCTATTAGGCGGCACACTGCAGCAATACATCAATACAAGAAATTGTATATTCTTACATAAAATCATTAACAATAAATGTCCATCCTACTTATTTAACAAACTCGTCTTTAATCGTTCTGTAAGAAATTTAAGTATCGTTCCTTTCCGCCACCAATATTTGAACTCAAGTCGTTTATTTTTCATTCATGCTGTCAAACTATAGAATTCACTACCACCGCGAATCAAATTCATTTCTAACCGTGCAATCTTTAAAAGTGCAGTCCTCTCGCATTTCTCTTCTTGAACTACCCATCCTTAATCCCTTCTTTGTTCCCTATAATCTTTACCTCCTAAGTAATTTAAGTAATCTTTTCAAACTATAGTAATCTTTTTCAAACTATAGGCCGATTACCAAACTTCCAATTATTCCTAAACTTCTGGATAAACTTGTAAAAGACAAACTAGTTTTCACAGTGAAACAGTATATTAGTATCCACCAACATGGTTTTTGGAAAGGCAGATCAACAGTCTCAAATTTAGTTGAATTTACTAATTTTTGTGTCAATGCATTAGAGAACCATAAACAAGTGCATGTAGTTTATACAGATTTTGTTAAAGCTTTCAGCAGGGTGAACTTGAAGATTCTTCTAAAAATACTTGAAGCATATGGATTTTGTGGTCCATTACTTCAATGGTTTGCATCTTATTTGCTTGGTAGGAGACAATATGTTGTAATAGGTGACTATGTTTCTAAGGAGATTTTGGTTAGATCGGGTGTCCCTGAAGGGAGCCATTTGGGACCGCCATTATTTTTGCTTTTTATTAACGACCTTCCTAACTTTTTAAGGCACTGCCATTGCCTCATGTATGCTGATGACATTAAAATTTTTGCAAAAATATCAACTCTAAATGACAGTTTATTGCTTCAAAAAGATTTAGATTATTTTACTGAGTGGTGTACTCTGAATGATCTGATGCTAAATATTGACAAGTGTGCCTGTATGAGCCTCAATAGGAGTTTTCATCACATTTTCCCTAATTATTCATTAAACAACTCTCGGATAAAAGTAGTTGACGATTTTAAAGATTTAGGTGTAATATTTGATAGTAAATTAATGTTTAACTTACATGTTAATTTTGTTGTTACAAAAGCATTTTCTCTTCTAGGATTTGTTAAAAGAAACTCCACAGATTTTAGAGATCCTTATACCCTTAAAGCTCTGTATTGTAGTATTGTTCGTCCTATAGTGGAGTATGCATGTATTGTCTGGTGTCCTACCTCCCTTACATACATAAAAAGAATCGAAATTATTCAAAAGAATTTTTTAAAATTCGCCTTACGCCACCTATTTTGTTATAATGAGATTCAATCTCAGCCTTCTTATCGTTCTAAATGTCTGCTACTTGGTATGCAAACTCTCGAAATGAGAAGAAAAATGTACAACGTAATGTTTATTCGTGATATTTTACGTGCTACTATTGATAGTGAGAATTTGCTTAAATGTTTGAATCTTTATGTTTCGTCTAGAGTTTTGAGGCCAAGACCATTGTTGTTTGAGAGTCGTCATATTACGCTTTATGGCCAACGTGATCCTATTTCTTTGTCAATTAAAATATTCAATTCTTATTACTCAAAATTAGATATATCTTTGCCCAGAAATGTTTTTAAAAACACACTATTCTTTCTTTTTTGCCAATGAATTTTTATTATATTTTATATTACATTACATTTTATTTTTATATTTATATTATTTTAATGAATTCGAAATCTGTAGATTGTGAAAATCGTAGATTGAATAAATAAATAAATAAATAAATAAATAAATAATCTCTTCTCGTATCGTAGTTTTAGGTTTTAAGTTATAAATGTTAAATCAGTTATAATGTCTACTCAATTTGTATCTAAGTACTAAAAAAGATATCAATCTTATTGTACATCCCAAATATTTAATAATAAATGAAATGAAATAATTTTCGGTTATGATATTAATTATTAAAGTCTATAGTTAGGATTCGGGAAGTTGAGTTTGATTTTGAAGAAAATCCTGATCTTCGCTATTATTGAAATTATGCTCAAGATGTTCACATTGTTCTCTTTCAACCTCAGGTAGTGTCTGATTATTGTTAAATTGTTCGATGCAATATACCTCTTGCGAATTGGACTTATGCGGTCTTTGAATGGTGGTTGACTGAGCCGTTGATGTGTTCATTGGGGTCGGTTTTGGTGCAGTTTTGTTCGTATTCGGGTTTGGTTTCCATACATTTTGACTCTTGCCGAAAACTTGTGTATGTGTGGGAAATTTTGAGAAAGGTGGCTGTTGTTGCGGTTGAAGAGAACGACCTTGAAATTAGGATTGAACTTGCGGTTGAAGACCAAATGTATTTGGTAAATTTGTTGTGAATTCGATGGGCGATTTTGGGATGCCCACTGAGACTGCCTATTAGAAGGTCTAAATGAATTTTTGCGTTGCTGAGAATTAGAAGGACTTGTTTGTTGTTGCAAATATCTAATGTTCTCTTCTTTTTTAATAAAATTAATAGCTTCTGTCGTTGAATTATGCTCTTTTGTTCAAACCATAATGCCGTATGGATTACGAAGTCCAGCTAGAAAAACTTAGAGGGCCTGCTGATTATGCATGTCGATTTTAATTTTTCTAATGGCTAGATTTTGTTTATAAATCGACAAATAGTTGGAAATGGTATTTATAATTTTGCGAATTTTGTCGTAAAATTGTTGTGGTGTTTCGTTTATAGCTTGTCTCAAATTACTATGATCGAACGTATGTATCTATGCTTTCAAGAAATAAATTTGGTTCATTCATGTCTCCGTCAAAATCTGGAACAGTGTCAGCGTGGACATATTGGGATGTAAACCAAGGTTACTTATAGTGAGATTTCTTAACCCTTCAAGAATAGAATTTAAATCTACAGTAGGGACAGGAAAAAGGTTTGTGTGGGAAATGTCGAAAGATTCAGCCATAAAACAATTACTTACATGGAAATCATCGGGTTCAAATTGGTCATTTTTGGCACTAGATCACTTAATTTACAGTTCAGTTTATATTATGATAATATTGTAGAATGTTTGTGTGGGTACAAATAATAGAACTTATTCTTTTCAATACAAATCCCTTTATTCAGTACAGTTACAATTCACTATTTAATTCTTTCTCTCAGTACAATTCAATTTCTCAACCACTTATACTTTTCTTATCTTTTACTTAAACCACTTAATCACTTCAAATTACACTTTAGAACTGATTTGCATACCTTTGGGATGCTGGTATTTATACTCGAATGACATACTTCGAGAACAATCCTCGCCATCCAGCGTCCCATACAATTTCCAATTTGCTAGAAAATTCGATTCCACTCTCCAGTCTCCAGACTTTGTTATTCCAATATCGAAACCTTCTCGTCTTCGACATTTTCTGCTAGATGTCGCTGCTCACAGTTAAGTGGTTATCACATTGCTCCCTCCCTACAGTTGTTCGTCCCGAACAACTTCGTCATTCAGCATCCCGTTGAAATGACACATTCTATCCAAATGGACCACTTTAAATTTTCCTCGATCCCACCGCTGGATCCGGTAGACAACGTCATTAATGCGGGTTATCACCTTGTATGGACCTTCCCAGTCCTGTTGCAATTTTGGTGATTTGCCTTTCTTACGCTGAGGATTATACAGCCAAACCAGATCTCCTTCGTTGAAACCGGAAGATTTCGCCTTGATATCGTACCTAGTTTTCATGCGGCTGCTTGCTAGCTTCATCTTTTCTCTGGTGTCTTCATGCAATTTACGAATCCTGCTGCGTAAGTCATTCACGTACTCGTTCACCTCTTTGGGCTCCGTCGGTGGGGATCCGAATTTTGCTTCACTTGGCAACCGAATTGTTTGACCAAATAAGATCTCGGATGGTGTGTGCCCTGTTGAGCTATGGACCGCGTTTCGGTAGGCCATTAAGAAGAGGGGTATGTGTCGATCCCAATCCCGCTGGCAGTTGCTGACAACCTTAGATAGATGCTCATTCAAAGTCCGATTGAATCGCTCGACCATTCCATCAGATTGAGGGTGTAGTGGCGTTGTCCTTGTCTTTCTTATTCCCAAATATTGACATATTTCTTGGAAGACTTTTGATTCAAAGTTTCGCCCTTGATCAGAGTGCAGCTCCATTGGGACCCCAAATCTGCTCACCCAGTTGTTGACTATCTGTTCGGCTACGGTCATAGCCTCTTGATTTGGGATGGCAAACACTTCCGGCCACTTACTGAAGTAATCCATGACTACGAGGGTATATCGGTTTCCATTAAAGGTTTCGGGAAACGGCCCAGCGATGTCGATGGCTATTCGTTCGAAAGGTGCTCCGACATTGTATTGTTGCATTTGTCCATGTGGCTTTACTTTTGGACCCTTGGTAGCCGCACATCTTATGCACTTTTTGCACCAATTATCGACATCTCGTTTAGCGCTTAGCCAATAGAAACGTTCCCTTACCTTTTCCAACGTCTTGTTTATTCCCAAATGGCCTCCTGAGACTCCGTCATGTATTTCATGGAGCACTTGGTTGACTCTGGACCGTGGCACAATTAGCTGCATACGAGATGTTGTCCCATCTGCACTTTCCCATTTTCTCTTCAGCAATCCATCTTGCACAAAAAGCGAGTCCCACTGTGCCCAGTATGCCTTCAGAGTTTGGCTCCGATCTGATATCTGCTGCCAGCTTGGTCTTTCCTCGTGTTCTTTCCAGGCCAATATTGGTTCGATGTCATTGTCTGCCTGTTGGGAGGAACGGATTTCGTCTATACTCCAACCCTCTATTGGCTCAGTCCTGATCATTTGGATAGTTGCCTGTTCTTTTGCTTCTTTACGATTGCAGTGTTCGCATTTTACTCCGCACGGTCGACGAGAGAGAGCATCAGCATTTGAGTGGAGTGTTCCCTTGCGGTGTTGCACTTCAAAGTCGTAGCCCTGCAACTGTTCGATCCATCTTGCAACTTGGCCTTCAGGGTTCTTAAATTGGAGTAGCCATTTCAGAGCTGCGTCGTCTGTCCGGAAAATGAACTTTTGTCCGTAGAGGTACTTATGGAAATGCTTCGTAGCCAGAATTAAAGCTAGAAGCTCGCGCCGGGTTACACAGTAGTTCCGTTCAGGTCTGGAAAGTACTTTGCTGTAATATGCGACCACTTTCTCTTGACCGTCATGAACTTGGGAGATCACAGCTCCGACCCCAACATTGCTAGCGTCTGCGTCCACGATGAACATTTTTCCGGGCGTCGGGTAACCCAAGATGGGGGCATTGCACAGCTGTCGCTTCAGTTCTTGAAATGCTTTTTCGCATTCTCCAGACCACCTGAACTGTCGGCCTTTTTCCGTAAGTTGATGCAGGCTCTTTGCAATGCCAGCAAAATCCTTTACGAACCTTCTGTAATACGTGGCGAGGCCCAAGAAGCTTCTCAGTTGGTGTTTATCTTTTGGAGAAGGCCAACTTTTCACGGCTTCGATTTTGTCAGGATCCGTTCTTACTCCTTCCGCTGATATAATGTGACCCAGATATTTTACTTCCGGACGAAACAAGGCGCACTTTTCCGGGTTGAGCTTTAAATGAGCACTTCGTAGCCTCTCAAACACTTCTTTTAGATTTTCGCGGTGCTCCTCGTACGTCTTACCTATGACGATAACGTCGTCCAAATATACTAGGCAGGTTTTCCAGGTGAGTCCTTGCAATGTTCGTTCCATTAGTCGCTCGAAGGTGGCCGGAGCGTTGCACAGTCCAAACGGCATCACTGCAAACTGCCAAAGACCGCTTCCTGTAGTGAAGGCAGTTTTCTCACGGTCCGTACGATTTATCTCTACCTGCCAGTAACCGCTCTTCAAGTCAAGTGTTGAAAACCATTTCGCTCCAGAAAGCATATCCAAAGTGTCATCGATTCTCGGAAGTGGGTAGCTGTCCTTTTTAGTGACATCATTGAGACGTCGGTAGTCTACACAAAATCTCGTGCTGCCATCTTTCTTCTTCACGAGGACCACTGGAGATGCCCACGGACTTTGCGATTCTTCAATCACTCCCTCAGCTTTCATCTTCGACATCATTTCGGCAACTTCTGTTTGCTTTGCCAATGGAAGACGCCTTGCAGGTTGACGGATTGGTCGAGCGTCTCCGGTGTCAATGTGGTGTTGAACAATATGCGTACGTCCATATTCTCCGTCTTGTGTAGCAAATATATCAGCGTACTCACCGATTAGTTTTTCTGCCAGGATTCGCTGATCTTCGTCCAGATTACAGAGGCTGAGAATTTTCTTCTTGATTTTTATGCTCTGAACTGTTGTGACCGGTTTTGCACCCTTTTTTTCCGTTGTGGTCGATATAGCCTCAACAGGTACGCATTTTCCCACTATCTCCCCCTTTTTCACCTTTACACTGAATGTCTTTGGATTTAGAATCCTTACAGGGACCATGTTGTTCTTTGGCTCCACTAAGGTCTTTCCCACCATGAAGTCTCTTTTCTTTTCTGGCTCCATCAAATAGAATCGGTGGCTACCAGGACCACCTTCCACTTCTGCCCACAAAATTGCTTCTGACGAAGGCTCTAGACTCTGATTGCTGCAGATAACGACATTTGAGACTGTGGTATTGGCGTTTCCGTATATCATTGGTATCTCCATGTTTCCGTATTTCAGGGTTTGTGCCCCCAAGTCGACTACAAGTCCATGTTCTCTCATGAAGTCTGTACCAATGATGCACTCGTCACATATGTCAGCTACCAGAAACGCGTGAGTGAATGTTATTCCGGCCAGTTGGATTTTTATGCGGACTTCACCATATACCTTAATCGTTGCTCCTGTAGCTGTTCGCAAGCTGCAGCTGCTAGTGTTATGCAGCCAAGACTTCTGCACAAGATTCCTCCTGATGATTGAGGCCGTGGCACCGGTGTCTATTGTTGCCATCCATTTTTCTTTTCCACTGACTACTTCTACTAGAAGGCTTTCGCTGCGTCGTTTTGCCAGCGAGACTTGGATGATGGTCCTGGGGCCGTCGACTCCTGCTACCAACTTCTGCCCCGCGAAGTTGGTGCTTAAGCATTTCCCGACTGATGATTTCGGGAAGGTTGACTGGCTTCTTGATAGCTGTTTCTGCGGGTTTCTTCCTCTATTTGCTTGTCACCACAGTGAGGGCAGTCTTTTCGTCGCACCGGTTCTTTACACTGCCTTTGAAGGTGTCCTATTTTATTGCAATTCCAGCAGCGCATTATTCGTCTATCCCGTCGAGTATCTCGTTCCTCGGCACTAATTCTTGTGCAGGAGCATTCGATAGATGTTACTTCCCTGACGAAATGTGTTCCCCTGGAAGCCTGATTGGCTGCTTCCATTGCCAGAGCGAAGGCAAGTGCTTCAGCAAGGGTTCTTTTCCCGGCCATCCTTACTGCTGACTGTAGCTTCGAATCTGCAATTCCCCTGATAAATGCATCTTTTGCCATTTCGTCGATAATTTCCTGGCCTGCGGTGGGGTATGACAGATGTGCCAGTCTACTCACGTTTGCTTGGAGCTGCTAAAGTGTTTCTCCTCTTTGCTGCGTTCGGCTTTGCAATTGGACCTTGCAGACCTCCTGCATGTGGCTATCCCCAAACCGTTTCTCTATAGCCTGTACTAAAGTCACATAGTCTTTATGCTTTTCGATGTCTACTGTTTGCAACAATTCTGCTGCAGGACCGTGCAAGGCCATTGTTAGGGCAAAGCACTTTTCCTCATTGTCCCAGTCGTTTGCACAGGCAGCCATTTCAAACTGCTTCTTATAAGTAGACCATGAGGTCTGGCCATCGAATGAGGGAGGCTTCAAATCTTTTCTCCTTGGACCGCTTAAAGAACATTCTCGCAGTTTCTGTTTTCGCACTGTGTCGAGCTCTTTTGTTAGTTGCTGAACTTTGCTGTCCATTTCTTCGAATTTTTCGCCAACATTCTTCTTTATTCTATCAAATTTGTTATCGATTTCTTCGAACTTTTGGTGTAGAACGTTATTTTGTTCTTCCAGTTTTTGTTCGAGACTATTCTTTTGTTCTTCCAGATTTTTCTTTTGTTGGTCGAGACTGTTCTTCTGTTCGTCCATTTTTTTGTTTTGTTCGTCCATTTTTAATAAGAGGAGTTGCATCATTGCAGCCATGTCATTGCCGGTACTTGTATATTCATCCTCGTCAACATCAAAGGAATATGCATCAGGATCATGTCCCTCGTTGTTCAAAGCCTCCTGAAGTCGGAGCACCAGGTCACTTTTTCCTCCACTGGCGCTGAGGCTTCTCTTGTTCAACTCGGATTAGAGTTGGACGAGGGTCAACTGCAATAGTTTTCGACCCATTTTAGCCTTTTCAAATAGTCAGAAAACACTTTTTTTTTTTTTTTTTTTTTTTTACACACAATAAGTCCTATCCCACTTCTGACACCAATGTAAAATGTTTGTGTGGGTACAAATGATAGAACTTATTCTTTTCAATACAAATCCCTTTATTCAGTACAGTTACAATTCACTATTTAATTCTTTCTCTCAGTACAATCCAATTTCTCAACCGCTTATACTTTTCTTATCTTTTATTTAAACCACTTAATCACTTCTCCTAATTAACACTTCAGATTTCACTTTAGAACTCACTTGCATACCTTTGGGATGCTGGTATTTATACTCGAATGGCATACTTCGAGAACAATCCTCGCCATCCAGCGTCCCATACAATTTTCAATTTGCTAGAAAATTCGATTCCACTCTCCAGTCGAGACTTTGCTAATCCAGTATCGAAACCTTCTAGTCTTCGAGTTTCGACATTTTCTGCTAGATGTCGCTGCTCACATTTGAGTGGTTATCACGCACAGTTAATAAATCTATGCAGATGTCTCATTCATATGGAAAGTTGTGTCCTATGAAAATGAAATCGAACTAAAAAAAGAGCTTTTTTAAAAAGCTGCAAGTTCTTACAAAGAGTAGAAAAATCATTTTATTTCTTTTTGTTTTCTGCTCTTGCCACTTGTCACTCACACATGCAAAGTCGTTTATCTCCTATCGCACTCCTATGTAAAAACAATACCGAAATGAACGAAAGAAATAAATATAAAAAAACATACGTTGACGTTGCCCAGCATAAACGGTTTGCTTGGGTTGTTATTTTGTTTGTAACTTGTTATGCAATGTAAATTAAATGGGGGTAGGAATATAATTTTGAAGATCATGAGATCGATGGTCCGTGAAGATGGACGTGCTGGAGGGGGTGGATATGACGTGGCACACTATAAAAGTGGTTGATATTTGAAGCACGAGGTGTTAAGGGCTAATACATGTTATGGGGTTGAAGATATACGTATCTACATGAGCGCTAGACCAATTTCCCGATTTTATTTTGTGCTCAGGACATTAAGTACTTACAAAATTTGATAAATTTCCAAGCATTAAGCAACATCGAACTTATTCGGAAAATGTATATTTACGAGTACATATTTGCTCCCATTTCTTTCAAGTTATGTAAAAGGGAGTTTTTAAAACTGTACGCAAAATATTTGTATGTAAAGATCGAAAATCTTTAATTCCGAGACTCGGGGACAACGCAGTAATGTACGGCCGAATATATGGTAGTTCGAACAAGTGGAATGGGATCTCAACCAACTTGGAGTGTAGTACCGCTGGAAACAGCTGGCAAAAGATCGCGCCAGGTGGAAAAGCTTGTTGGTTGAGATCCTGGTCCACCCCGGACTGTAGCGCCACCTAAGTAAGTAAGGTAAATATTGGAAATATTTTTCCGACAACCATAAATGAGCCATATTTTAACTAGCATAATCAATACTATATAGAGTATGATTTTTTTCCTTGGAGTAGAGACTTTGGATCCAATTTGTTAAACCAGACTGAAGTAGTAATCTTCGACAAGGTGTCATTTGTTCAGTTTACATTAACAAAATATCTAATAGCAAGGTCTTTGACTTGCGGCACCTTAACTGATACTGATCATCTAATGGGTTAATTATATTATTAGTATTCATGTTATTTTCAAAATAGTTTTCATTCTGAAGAACGTTCTCATTAAGCACTGCTTGCTCCTCTGTATCATTCTGCAAAACGGCGTTCAAATCCACCTGCAAGTATTCCGAATCTTCTTACTCGCAATTGGAACATTTCGATTTAAATAGAAATTTAATAGAATAACTTTGGCTATCAATGAGCTAAATTCAGCAACACTGGGGTTACTTTTATTTATGTTCCGCGCTCTTATTTTTCCAAAATAAGTGGATCCAAGTTTCATCAACAGTTACCAATCGACGCCAAAAGTCCGCCCGATTCCGCATCAGCAAGTCCAAACACTCTTTCGAAGTGCTCTCGCGTTCGTGTTTTTGGTCAGGAGTGAGCATGCGCGGCACCCAGAAGCAGTATAACTTTTTCATATGCAGAACATTGCCCAAAATACGGCGTGTGCGCTCAGTACTAATCTTTGTGGTATCTGCTAGCTCGCGCACCTTCACTTTCCGGTCAGCCAACACCATTTGATGTATTTTTTTGACATTGTCCTCTGTAACCGCATTGGAGGGCCTGCCGCTGCGGACTTGATCGGTAGTGGGGTTGCGGCCACCATGAAACTCTCGAAAATAATATTTGATGGTGTAATCTGACGGAGCATTAGCCCCATAATATTTATCCAACTTTTCTTTTGTTTCCTTCGCCGTTTTGCCTCGCAAAAAATAATGTTTTATGAGAGAACGAAAATCGTTTTTGTCCATGCTCAACATGATGCCAAACACGTCAACAACAATCAGCTGTCAAAACAAAACTAGAGACAGTATCGCACTTAAATTTGACATTTCTGCCTAAATATGAACGGATTCAAGGCACCATAACCTTTTTTGCAGTAGCAGCGCATTCTGGCGGTCAAGGAGGTTACTTTTCACCCCACCTAGTATATAGTGAATCTTCCATTTAGAGTCACCCCTCAATTCAATAATACCCTTGGTCGTGCATACTCGCGGTTAAAGCAATGGAGAAAAAGTTCGCAAGTAATAAAATTCTGTCTCAATCTTATTCGCGTTTTATGCAGCGGTATTTAGACCTAGGACATATGTATGTCTAAAATTCCCACAGACGAAATTTCAAAACCTAATGTCTTTTATTTACCCCATCACGCGGTGTTTAAGTCGGACTGTGCTGTAACAAAGCTTCGCGTCGTATTCGATGGTTCCTTTAAGGCTACCGATGGCAATTCTCTGAATGAATCGCTTATGACCGGACTTAGCATTCAGCGTAATCTATTTTCTGGTTGCCTCACATTTCGTAGACATCAATATGTTTCCACCGCTGACATTGTCAAAATGTTTCGGCAAATTTGGGTGGCCAAAACCGACATTGACTACCAAAGGATTGTGTGGAGAAAATCACCTGCAGATCCATTGGATTACTTCCGTTTGTGCACAGTGACATACATATCGGTTCGCGTGTTAAAACAGCTGGCAGAAGATTATAACGAAGAATTTCTCGTCGCGTCTGAAATTCTTCTTACGTTGACGATGTTGTGTCAGGCGGAGATTCAATACCTGAAGCCATGTTTAAAAGGAAGTCTCTAGTCGAACTCTTATCTAAAGCCGGTCTACAGCTAAGCAAGTGGCAAAGCAACTGTCCTTATCTCTTACAAAGTGAAAACCAACCTCTTAATGATGTTTCCTTTGATCCTCTCGGTTTTATTTCACCGTCGGTCGTACAATTGAAAATAATATTGTATTATAAGAACTATGGTATAAAAAAAACTCGATTGGGACGATCTTCTTCCGGACGACATCGTCCAAAAATGTTCTAAAATTCGTGACGAACACCCCATGCTTAGTAAAATCAGTGTCCCTTGTTCAATCGGCATGTCAGATTCATCATTTCAACTGCACGGTTTCTCCGGTGCATCGGCATCCGCGTATGCCGGTGTTATCTATTCACGGCGAGTAGTTCCTGATGGAGTCATCATAACAAACATCGTAGCGGCCAAAACTAGAGTAGCCCCCATTAAGCAATTGAGTATTCCTCGGCTTGAACTTTGTGGTGCGCTATTGCTTTCACGCCTACTTGTTGCTGTTCAAATATCTTTAAACATAACCTGCTCCAACGTCTTCGCTTGGTGCGACTCTCAAGTAGTTTTTTCTTGGCTGTCGGCAAACCCACGACACGTTGGGAAATCTTAGTTGGAAACCGTACCGCCGAAATTCTCAATACTATACCTCGCAATCGATGGTATCATGTCAAGTCGGATCAGAACCCAGTAGATTGTGCTTCGCGCGGCATAAACCTATCGAATCTTATCTCACAACCCATTTGGTATAGTGGTCCACAATAGTTGAAAGAAAGTTATGAAAATTGGCCCATAACATACGTTTCTGAAGAACATCCAGAATGCAAGCTGGAAGAAATAAAAAACAATTTAAACAAACCTTCGTTTCTAATCGTGACCACCTCCTAGATTCTCTGTCGACTCGCATCTCATCGTGGCATCGTTTGATTTATACCTTCGCTTATGTACATCGTTTCATCTTAGAACGTCGACGAAAATCCCAACTAACTCGGTTAGAACTTCTGTTTAATGAAATTTACAACGCTAAGAAAGAGATAATAAGACGGCTACAGAATTTGTATTTTGGTCACTTCGCTAAAACTTGTAAAATTTCTAACTTAATCCCTTTTTTAGATAACGAGAAAATACTGCGTGTTGGAGGTCGAATCCAAGAAGCTAACATTTCGTTTAACGTAAAACATCCCATCATCATTCCAAAGGGGCAAGTAAACTTATTTATAAAAATAAGATTCAAAAAAGTATTTTTTATGAGACAGAAGTCTTTTTATTGTCAACTCACTTAATTCTAAACACAAATTGTTCTTACACTATTACTTATAGTCTATAAATGCTGACACCGCATGAGAAAATATTCCAGATGGGAATATTGAACCTGTGTCCGGTGCAGCGAAACATTACCTACAATAATACCTTATAACTTATTCAGCAATAAAGTTCTTTTGCCCATGCAGCGCGTGTGCTGATGGTGCAAACAATAAAGTTGCAGTGCGTGTGTTGATGATGCAAAAATTGGTGTGTTAACTGGCACGTTGTAACAAAACTCTCATTGCACTCGACTCTCACCAAAGATGGCTGCATCCTGGAGTAACAGCATTGTTTACATTGATCCGTCAGAAATACTGGATCCTCGGCTGTCGAAATTTACTTAACGCACGGATGTATGAAATGTTTTCGGCAAAGAAAGGCGACATCATCCCAACTTATGGGAAATCTACCTCCTCCACGGATTCATATGAGTAGACCCTTCACACACTGTGGGTGCGATTATGCTGGACCCATCCAAATAAGGCCTAAACTTGGACCTGTACGACAAAAGGACATATCGCGCTGTACAAAATGCATACATCTAGAGCTGGTCAGTGATCTCACCACAGAGGCATTTTTAGCTACTCTACGCCGTTTTGTTGCGAGACGAGGTAAACCATCGCACATTTATTCGGACAACTTCTTTCCGAATCCGGAACTTCGAAGAAATGTATACTCTTCTCACACAAATTGTGGCTTTGTTGAACTTCCGTCCTTTATGTCAAAATTCTGATAACGGCTTTGATCCTCTGCTCATTTCATTCTAGGTGGGCCGCATTCAGCTGTTCCTGAACCCTCAGAAGAAATGCCGCTCAATCGATTGTCTAGATGGTAAACTTTGCAATCAAAGATAAGGGGCTATTAGAAAAGAAATAAAAAAGTTTTTGTTGACAAATTGGTTTTTCTTAGTCTTAAGTATACAAAATAAATATTTCTAAATAAAATGTAAGTAAAGTCGAAAGACATAGATATAAGAATTTAGAGTAGCTTAGAGTGCCTGTGTAGGGCCAGTAAGTTAGTATAAGATTGTTAAGTAATTTCAAACTAGCTGTGTTGTGTGGCTTGTGGCATCATCATGTTGAAACCACATGTCGTCCAAGTCCATATCTTCCAATTCGGGCCAAAAATAATCGGTGATCATGGCGCTACAACGCTGACCATTCAAAGTAACGTGCCGATCGTTATCGTCGACGAAAAAATATGTCCCAATATTGCCGCCGGCATGCAAACCGCACCAAACAGTTATTTTTTGTGGATGAAGTGGTGATTCATGAAGCACAAGTGGATTTTCACCCGACCAATAATGCATATTTTGCTTATTGACGAACCCATTGAGCCAAAAATGAGCTTCGTCACTGAAGATAATTTTGCGATGAAATTCATCATCTTGGCGCATCTTCTCCAGAACCCAATCGGAGAACGTACGTCGCTTCAAATGGTCCATCGGCTTCAATTCTTGAGTCAGCTTGATCTTGTATGGGCGTAAACCAAGATCCTTACGCAAAATACGCCATAATGTGGTCGTAGCGATGCCCAATTCTTGAGAACGCCGTGGAATTGACTGATTTGGATCGTTTGCTACGGATGCCTGAAAGGCAGCGATTTTTTCGACACTTCGACCAACCCGTTATCTCACTGACACTGCAACATCACACAAGCAATATGTAGACTCAAATTTTTGTACTAAACTTGATTTTGCCTGTCTACTAGGGCGAGAATTACGACCGAAAATTGGAGTTAACGCTCTTAAAGTTGCAGTCACCGACTCCGAATTTCGGTAGAAAAGTTTTATAATTTGCAGACGTTGCTCGTTGGTGTACTTTACCATGATGAAAATATTGACTTTACTGAATGAATTGACAGTGTTTGTTTGATGATTAGTGAAAGAGTGCGTTCACAAATTAAATTCAAAGTTGTCAAGTCCCTATTGGAAAACCCTTTAGAAGTTGAAGGCGGCGTCTCCCTTAACTCACCTGGCAGCTTTTCGGTGGATTTTGAAAGAGAGGGGCGCTTCAGCAGATTGGTGTTAGGCCTTAGCCTCCTCCCTCTCTGCATCTTTGGTTCAACTAACACGGCTGTTTGGCTTGAACCACTCGAAGCCTCGCCTGATTTTTCGCCTGGTCAATAGAGAAAAGAATATCAGTTACTACTTGGGACTTCGAACCCACGACCTATGATATGTCGTCCGAACACGCTGACAATCTGCTAATTGGAGCCTATAGGAATTTTCTCAAACGTCCCTTTGTTTCTTATTCTACTAATTGCTATGCACTCACAAGCCGAATCACGTCTGTACTCTACGGAGATCAATGAAGGACTGTGCATTATTCTGTATTCGTGTTGATTTCGTGCTTACAATTTTGGCTTTCTTTATTGGACTTCATTTCATTGCGACTTTGATTTGCTATCTGACCGTTTCTGTCGTACCTGGATTTCTTCTGGACTAGTGTTGATCGTTGATCCCGTGATTGTTTATTGCGAATGCCATCATGCCATCTCGATACACTGCTCAGGAATATGCTAACATGCATCTCATTTATGGGGAATGCAGGTGTGATGCTAGTGCTGCAGCCAGACTTTATCATGAGCGATACCCAAATGCTATTCCTCGATCGGGAATATTCCAACAGGTGGATAGGGCGGTCTGGTACAATTTCATGGCCAGCCCGTTCACCTGATTGAAATCCACTCGATTTTTTTTACTGTGGAGCAGTAAAAGAAAAAATTTATTCTAAGCCAAAAAATTGCAGAAGGCTTTGAAGACATCAACTCCATAAGATATACCCGTCTTATTACCAGATCATTTGTAAGAAGATAGAGAGAGCTTGCATTGCCGCTGGAGGCAAACAGTTTAAACATTTGTTGTAAGATACAAGATCGGTAAATGGCGTTTAGTCGCGCAACAAACAACAGTTGTATAAAGCGAACCTTGAGAGTATATACCAAGAGAACGTAGTGTTCTGTGTGCTCTGTGATGGGAACAAAATGAAATGAAATGACACGGTTGGCATCTCTATCTGTTTCACTCACACTAGTCGATCACGGCGTCACTGTTTGTCTCGCTCACACTTGGTACTCATTTTAACTTACTAAAAAGAATTAACTATGAATCAGGTTTCTTTATCAAAATATTTTTTTTGTCCTCAATTAAGCGTTAGTCTAGCAAGTGTCTGTCATACCACTTTGGAATCCAGACTAAATACGCCATCTTTTAAAGTTACTTACCAAAATGGCATAGTACATTTTTTGTCAGTTCAACTTGGATGATTAATGATTTTCAGATACATGGATGGACAAAAAAGCAATATTTTAGTTAAAGCCGATATCGTTATGTTTCAATTTTGGATCGTAATTTACTGAAGAATTACTCAGGGTTACGTAACAAAAAAAATTGAAGAAAAGTAAAGATTTGCGGTCACAGCACTTGAAAGATCGTCAGAGGGTGTCAGATTTTTTTTTTAATTTTGTGATAACTGTCACCACTTGACCTATCACCCGTTTCCGGCTTGACGTTGATTTTTGGGACACCCTGTATAGGGTTCGTAGAATACCGTAGGTTTTCCCTACTAATGTATTTCTATGGTTGTTCCATGTAAGGGTTCTATTAAAGAAAGACCTAGATTTTTCGAAGACTCAACAAACTCAATTTCAGAGTCGTTTTTTTTTTTTTATAATTTACGCGCGCCTAAGGGGTTAGATACCCTTTTACTGTTGCCAGGGCGCGGGCGGAAAGAAGAAGGAGGAGAAAGGAAAATTGTTTTTTGTAGTGGTTTGAAACTCAGGTGTGTTTGGTTTCTATGTTTGCTCTCCAGGGGTGGATGTCCGAATAGGACGGAGAGTTTTTCTTCACTCAGAGTGATTCGAGGTAAATCACAGTATTTTTCTTTTTTCTGTGCTTGAAACTCTACAACAGCCAAATCTACGTGTCAGTGTTATGCCTTCACACGCAGAATTTTTCTGTTTGAGTTCCAATTACACAATGAAAAACTGACTTGCCATGGGCAGGATTCGAACCTGGGCCCTCCGAGTGAGAAGCGTTTGCTACTACCACAACACCACGACCACCCCCTTAAAACTGAAACTGTTATTGGAAAAGATGGAGCATGGAATATCTCTCCTCTTTGCAACAAGGACCACGTTGGCTGGAGTCGCAACGAAACCTACAGATCAACGACTTGGTAGCAATCAGAGAGGCAATCTACCTCCAGGAAAATTAGGAAGAGTGACTGCAATACACCCAGGCAAAGACGGACACGTACGAGTTGTAACTCTACAAACTTCAAATGGAAACCTTGTTTGCCCAGTGCACTAACTGGCTCTTATTCCCACTTGCTGAAACTTTGTTCCAGGGGCGGGGGAATGTTTGGGAATATTTACCATTTAATTAGTATATATATTATTGATCGTTAATTGTATATTTCATTAATTTATAAATCATATCACACTATGAACTATATTGCTATCACTTGTAAATTCTCATTATTTTAATTTAATTAAACTAATATCGTATTAGCCAAACATTGCACACTTTACACTATCTTATTTTCAATCATTCCATAACTGAGCTTCTCTCATTAAATTTAATCCAATTTTGATAATTTTGATTAAACTCATTCCCACTGTATAACAGTTTATGTCATACGAAGTTGAATTCAAATTGATTTTGATTTTATCTCGTCCATCTGGATCTTGACTATCTCATAATAAAGACCTCTGGTCGCTGGACTTGTTATTGTCTAGACCTAACAATCCATCAAAGTATCCATAGAACTTGAATACAAGGAATCTCATTTCTCCGGGACAATTAAATTCGAAAAAATTGGGTAAACATACTTCTTTATCAATTTTATGTTGGTTTAGAATAGTTTTTATGATTACAGGTGGGACAATTTATTTGATCTTGAGGAAGAATGTGTTCAGGGTTTATAAAAGAGGATGAGGCGCCTGTATCTATTAGGAACTTCAAGTGTCTTCCGAAAGGTGACGAGATATGAATATAGGGAAAGAGTGTCCATGTTTGTTAATATCTATGTATTCAATGCATTGTTCGAGGCTGGGTTCCGAAAATTTAAATCTTGTTCTGTTCCCGTGGACTCGGATTCAGGTGGATCTTGGAGAAAAACAAATTCATCCAGATTTGGATAGTAACTATTTCAATCCGTAGTTGTTTCTTCTGATGGAGGATGGGGATTTTATTGTGTAAATTGCATCATGTTGTCAGTTACTGGTTCTAACGTCTGCTCGTTTATATTATGTATTTCCTTAATAGTGTAGTGTGACGGTCTGAAGTTATTATTTTGAGGCTGTCCATTAAAATGTTGACGAGGAGTGAATGGTGGTTTGGGATGACTGCGCAGAAAGGGTGTCCATAGGTTCTGGTGGAGGTACCTTTGGTATTGGTCGGGGTATGAAAGGCGTTTTGTATGCAGTATTTAGGAAGTTGAGGCTAGTGTTCGGTTGCAAGGAAAATCGAAAAGATTGTACGGGATACATATTTTGTAGCTGTTGTGGATTGAAATTAGCTTGTTGTTGGATAAAGGTAGAAATTTAGGGAAATTTAAACTGAGACTGTGGATGTCTGTGTTCTATCTTAATTAAAGGTTTAGAGAGGGGTTGCTTTGTTTCTGTTTGTAATATGTATTTTGTTCTTTGATACAAAATGAAAAGGCTTCTGCCAGGGTTGTTGGTTTCATTGCACGGACAATAGGTCTCAAGGGGTCTCTTAATCCAGTCACGAATACGTTTAGACACATTTGCTCATACAATTCTCGTTTTGTTTTTATGACTTATGAATCTGTGGAGTATATCTGACCATGATTATTCATGGCGGATAGCACTTCTATTACTTCGCTGTAAAACTGTTCTATTGTTTTTTTGATTTTACCTCAACCCATGCAAATCTCTTATTAGGGATGTTTCATTACGCTTGGCGGCGTAGTGCATTATGAGGTTCGATTTTATACTGTCCCAGTTCAGCGGGGTACCGTATATATTAAGAACCTCATTTGCAGGTTCCTCTATTTTTACCATAAATAGTTCCAACTGCAGATCTAATCAGAGAAAGAATTTCCTCTACGTTCGTTAAGAACTAATAGAGGAGCCTGGGATTGCCAACGAATTCTGGCAAATCCTTTATAGCATCCGGAATACTAAGAGAATTAAACAAATCTGCCGTATTTAATTGACTATTATTTGTGGTCATATTGGAGAGATTAATAACACTGTCTTCTGAATTTGAAAAATTTAAGGTAAGATGATCACTTAAGCTAGTACTAAAATTATCTTCACCATCTTCCACCTCGTTATTAAAAGTATTAAGGCTATAGGGAATACTTCTTGTCTTAATTTTATTGCTAATATTTGGCATTGAACACACAGTATTTCAATAATAAAGGTCGTTTACTATTAAGGGATGGGTTATTTCTTCCTTCATTGTCCTTTGAACTTTGGAGGTTGAGACCTCTCGAATTGATTGTTGATTGGGAGAAATGAATAGGTCACTACTATCGATTAACCGTCGACATTGAAACTTATTACTGATAAACCATCAAAAAAAGATTCACGACGAACTGGATGTACTTTTATTTGGGAGGGATACCCAAACTAAAAAAACAACTTCTTCTTTTAAACGTTGAAACTTTGACAAAAGGAACCTTTGTGTCTGAATTATATTGGTATTTATACACATTTTATGCTGACTGTTCTTACAAAAACGAATGAAAGAAAATGAATTTTGATACTAGATACATTGTTGTGAAACAAAATGCAACCAGGACACCCGACCCACTGCGAAGGTCACAGTTTGAATACTGCATCCGATGGATTTCATTTACATGCATGTGCCGGATGCACTATTCGTGGGAAGCGCTAAGTCAGCGTATTGCATCAGGTGAAATCAAGATAACGAGGAGCTGTTGTGTGGATTGGTGTGGCAGTCTTACTCCGGACATAGACGTGTAAACTATTTTAATTTTAATAAAGAATCCTTTTAAATTGAATCCGTGTTTTACTCCCGAACAGTTGGAGTTCGGTTTTTTTTTTCAGTTACCCCGAAAAGTTAACTTTAACTTGCAATGTGAGCCAAACAAAAAGTAAATAAACGAAATAAGTAGGCCGTTTTCGAAAACGTCAATTGTTCGACATTTTGATCGTCAAATTGATCGTCATTTGCAATACTTAAGGGTTGCGAACATCAAACTGCAAACGTCATTTGGTATCGCTGATCTGTGTCATCTACAAGATTTTTTTCTTGCAAGAGCATTTGACGTTTTCGAACAGAGCAAAATGGAACCCTTAACAAAATTTATTGAGAAATTGAAAAAATTAGCCGATTTTATGTACTTACTTTTCACGAGACTGAGATTCCCCTGAATATTCGAATTCACTCATTTTTTTCCAATTTTTTTTAATGCACAGCGCAGATTTGTGGCTGCTTTTTTGCAGCGCAGTTGACGTTTATGAACATCTGCCCTGCAAACACTGCATTATCGAACATGCTACAAATGTGTGATTTATGATGTTGTTTTCGAACAAATGACTTTCGCAGCTTGCGTTTAAGAACATTTTGCAAAAGCAATTTGATGCAGATGACGTTTTCGAAAACGGCCGTATTATGCGAACAGTTTAACCGTGTAAAAGAAAATGAATTTTAATACTAAATACATTGTTGCAAATATTAAATAAACAAAATAAGTATTATGCGAATAGTTTATTGATATGTGACTGTTGGTTGGGTTGTACGAGTAGGTAACTCGCTTCCCATGTGGTGTTTTCCCTCTTAAAATATATTTAAAGCGGCCGTGCCCAGAAACCCAGGAAGACTACTCCCTGACAATAAATCGAATTTCAGCAAATGATTTTCGCGCGCGTAATTGAGAATACTTTTGGCATTCTACTGGCACGATGACGTACTTACATTGCATTCAAGTCTGATATTCACAAAATAAATGCTGGTGTGCCCCAGGGCTCTGTTCTGTCACTGACACTCTTTTTAATTTTCATTAACGATCTCTTGTCAGCTACTTCTAATCCAATATATTCCTTTGCTGATGACAGTACTCTCTGCTTTTCATATTCGTTCCCGGACTCACGGCCCTGCTCTTCGGCTGTAGTACGAGAACGGCAGCGTATGCTAAGCTCATTAAATTCCGATATCAACAGCAAAACCAATTGGGGAACTATCAATAGAGTGGAATTTAATGCTTCCAAAACACAATGCTGTCTGCTGTCTTTAAAGCGAAATTTAAACACCCAGCCATTATCTATGAATGGCACTTGCATCGTCGAAACCGAAAAACTTCCATTCTCGGTATGTGTGTCAATGACAACTTACGTTGGAATGACCACATATTTCCTCAAGCGATGTAAGAAATATTTTACCCCCTCTGATCTGGCCTCAATATATAAGGCATTCATCCGCCCAAAATTGGAGTACAACTCCCACATCTGGTCAGGTGCTCCTAAAACATCTCTGCACCTGCTAGATAGGATTCAAAACCGTGCGATAAAACTTATTGATGATACTAATTCCAGTCAATCAATTGACACGCTCTAACACCGACGTAATGTCTTCTGTCTCACTTTGTTTTATCACTATGTCCACCACCAGTGCTCCACTGATATCGCCAGTAACATTCCGCCCATTCAAACTTTCAACTGTAACACCCATCTCGCTATGAATGCTCATCAGTATACCCTCAAACCCATTTTCGGACGTACTCTAAAATATCGTGATTCGTTCCTAAGCCGTACAACTCGCTTATGGAATGCCCTGCCGATCTCTGTATTTCCTGGTCGTTATAACTTGCAAACATTTAAAAACAATGTACATCGGTACCTCTCTTTTCTTCCTCCCTAAATTTCCTTTGCCCGCGCTGTGTACAATCACCTCAAGGGTACTCAAACCCCTTGAGCGCGCGCTCATTATAAAAAAAAAAAAACTTGGAATTTTTTATCAGGGAATGCTAATTGGATTGTAAAGCTACATTTAGTTTTACACAACTCAATCATTCGGCGTTTTGTCTATCTGGGGGGTTACTCTATTACTTCGATTCTACTATCAAATCACTCGAATTTGAATAATTGTCACTTAGTAATCCGAAAGTAGTATTGAGAATTTCGATATTGGGACTTCAAATTCTCTCATTTTCGATGAATTCGATTCAAAAGTGTTAGAGAATGCCAATTTAAAATGGAATCGAATTCTACTTTCGAATAGTTTTGACTTTCGAATCGAAATACCGAGTAACCCCGCATAATGTGTTGATGTCTACTATACCAATGATAAAATGCTTCACTGAGGCCAATGCCGAAATGATAGTGAACCCTCTATCTAGGCTCAAATTTCCCTTGCCGAGAAGCGTTTATATTAACTGCTGCGGACAGGCGACTCAACTACGACAGAGACGTCGCACATGGCAGTGCGGAGCGTCTCCGGTTCAGTAGGTCGGTAGGGAGTCGCGACATAAGGGATGTTGCTCGGCAGCACCAACAATTCTGGTGGCTAGATGAAGGAGGGGAAGTTTCGTCGTCGAATTCCTCAAGTACTACGTAGCTCCGTAGGAAGCAAAGTCGGTCTTCTGCATATTTTTTTAGACGTGGCTTATACAGTTTTAGGTAGAATTAGGGTAGATTTAAGAAAAAAATAATAAAAAAATACAAAATAAAAAATAAAAATCACAAAAAAAGAAAAAAATATATATTAGAACAGAAGTCGGCAACACTCTAAAATACGGCATAGGATTAAATAGTTTAAGTAGGTTAAGATTTAGTTTACGGTAGTTTATAGGTTTAGTTTTAAGTTTTAAATTATACTTTTGTTATAATATACGTATACTAAGTTTTTCTACTTAACGTTTATTTTCTTAGTTTTAGTTTTAAAAAATGTAAAAACAAAAATAAAAATAATCTGTAAGAAACGTCGAAAGACATAGATTAAGTATTATGTTTAACTTAGAGTGCCCGCATGGGGCCAGTAAGATAGAATAAGAGTTTGTAAGTTATTTAAGCTAATCTTTAAGCATTTTTTTGTCTAGCTTTTAAGTGTAAATGAAGTCTAAAAAATAAAAATGCATATAAAATGAAAATGAATGAGAAGCGTTTATGATTCATTAAAATAATGTTTATCAAAAAATAAAATTTAAGGCTTGAAAATTTGTATAAATGTTTTTTTATTAATTTTCTAAAAAGCACAACACTTCATTTAAGATTTTTGCTTGCAGCTTTATTTTGCCTTTCTCCGGCAGCATTTTCATTTTATTTTCGATAGTTTTTTCGATATCGTTGTCATCGGGTTCCGGTGCACTGAACCATTCAGCAAATATCTTTGACATATTCCCGAAAAACTCTTCCACAGGTCGGGGTTTTTTCGCTTGTTAAAGGACCTTTATGAGCCTTCGTTTGGAGATTCGTCTTGCCGATGATGGCGTCCTAATTCAGTGGCAGTTTCCACTTTACCAACATTATACTCGAAGTTGAACAATAGTTTCCACTTTGCCTAAGAAAACATTTATTTTACGTTTATGTTGTCAATGTTATATACATCTTTTTTTTACTTCCTAGGTCTTAAAGCAACGTTTAAGCTCTCCAATGATTCATAGTACTCCCATAACACGGAGTTTTCTCTCAGGCCACTACCGGAAGGCTGTTTTTTGTTTCCTTACATACCTATCTCTAAGGACTTTTCCATCGCTGTTTACATTCCTCAACTGGAAATCAAAATAAGATTATTAGATAAATATAAACTGATAATTATTCAGCAGCGCGGCATTTGTGACAAATACTTTTTTGGCTTGTGTCGCTGGCAGTTGCTGACGACCTTAGACAGATGCACTTTCAAGTTCCTATTGAATCGCTCGACTATTCCATCGGACTGATGATGTAGCGGCGTTGTCTTTGTCTTCCTTATTCCAAGGTATTGGCACACTTCCTGGAAGACTTCCGTTTCAAAGCTTCGTCCTTGATCAGAGTGTAGCTGCATTGGGACCCCAAATCTGTTTATTGACTATCTCTTCTACTACGGTCTTAGCCTCTTGATTTGGGACTGCAAAGACTACCGGCCACTGACTGAAATAATCCATGACCACGAGGATGTATCGGTTGTCATTAAAAGTTCCAGGAAACGTACCAGCGATGTTCATTGATATTCGTTTGAATGTTGCTCCAACATTGTATTGTGAATTCGTCCATGTGGTTTTACTTTTGGGCCCTTGGTAGCCGTGCACCGAATCTTGACATCTTGTTTTGCACTTAGCCAATAGAAATGCTTCCTTACTATCTCTAACATCTTATTTATTCCCAAATGATCCCCTGAGATTCCGCCATGTATTTCATGGAGCACTTGGCTGATTCTGGACCGTGGCCGTTGTTCTGCACCGAGATGCTGTTCCATCTGCACTTTCCCATTTTTTCTTCAGGAAACAATCTTGTACACAAAGCGAGTGCCACTTTGCCCAATATGCCTTCAGAGTTTGGTTCCGGTCCGATATCTTCTGCTATCTTGATCTTTCCTCGTGTATTTTGCAGGCCAATATTGGTTCGATGTCATCATAGATTTCGTTTGCACTCCAACCCTCTACTGGCTCAGTCCTGATCATTTGGATAGTGGCCTATTCTTTCGCTTCTTTACGGTTGCAATGTTCATATTTGACTCCGCACAGTCGACGAGAAAGAGCATCAACATTTGAGTGGAGTTTTCCCTTGTGGTGTTGCACTTCAAACCCGTAGCCCTGCAATTACTCGATCCATCTCGCAACTTGGCATTCAGGATTCTTAAATCGTATTAGCCATTTAAGAGCTGCGTGGTCTTTACGAAATATTAACTTTTGTCCATTGGTGTACTTACGGAAATGCTTTGTTGCCAGAATTAAGGACAGAAGCTCTCGCCGTGTTACGCAGCAGTTCCGTTCAGTTCTGGAGATTACCTTGCTGTAATATGCAATCACTTTCTCTTGACCATCGTGAACTTTAGAGATCACAGCTCCGATTCCAATATTGGTAGCGTCTGCGTCCACGATGAACATCCAAGATGGGGCATTGCACGGCTGCCGCTTGAGTTCTTGAAATACCTTTTCACCCTCTCCGGACATCTGAACTGTTGGCATTTTTCTGTAAGTTAATGCAGGCTCTTTGCAATACCAGCAAAATCCTTTACGAATCTTCCGTAGTACGTGGCAAGTCCCAAGAAGCTTCTCAGTTGGTGTTTATCTTTGGGAGTATTCCAATTTTTCACCGCTTCGATTTTGACAGGAACCGTCCTTACTCCTTCCGCTGATATAATGTGACCCAGATATTTTGCTTTCGGAGGAAACAAGGCACACTTTTCTGGTTTCAGCTTCAAATGAGCACTACGCAGCCTCCCAAACACTTCTTTTGGATTTTCACGATGCTTCTCGAATGTCTTTCCTATGACGATAACGTCGTCCAGATACACTAAGCAGGTTTTCTACGTGAGCCCTTGTAATGTACGTTCTAGTAGTCGCTCGAAGGTTTCCGGAGCGGTGCATAGTCTAAGCGGCATCACCATAAACCGCCAAGGACTACTTCACAGGCCGTTTGTTCACGATCTTTTCGATTAATCTCTACCTGTCAGTAACCGCTCTTCAGGTTAAGTGTTGAAAACCGCTTCGCTGTAGAAAGCGTATCCAAAGTGTCATCGATTCTAGGTAGTGGGTAGCTGTCCTTGTTGGTGGCATCGTTTTGGCGTCGGTAGGCTATTTAAAACCTCGTTCTGCCGTCTCAATTCGTCACGAGCACCATAATCTTAACTTTCATCTTCGACACCATTTCTGCAACTTCTGTTTGCTTTGCCAATGGAAGACGCCTTGCAGGTTGACGGAGTAGTCAGGCATCTGGGGTGTCAGTGTGGAGTTGAACGAGTTGCGTAAGTCCATATTCTACGTCTTGTGTAGCAAATATATCAGCGTACTCTATGATTAGTTTTTCTGCCAGCATACTCTGCTCTTGATCTAGATTACACAGGCTGAGAATTTTTCTTGTTGGTGCTTAAGCATTTCCCGACTGATGCCTTCGAAGAGGTTGACCGACTTTATGGTAGTCGTTTCATCCGACTTCTTCTATTTGCTTTTTTTTTTTTTTTTTTTTTTTTTTTTTATAATGAGCGCGCGCTCAAGGGGTTTGAGTACCCTTAAAGTGATTGTACACAGCGCGGGCAAAGGAAATTTAGGGAGGAAGAAAAGAGAGGTACCGATGTACATTGTTTTTAAATGTTTGCAAGTTATAACGACCAGGAAATACAGAGATCGGCAGGGCATTCCATAAGCGAGATGTACGGCCTTAGGAACGAATCACGATATTTTAGAGTACGTCCGAAAATGGGCTTGAGGGTATACTGATGAGCATTCATAGCGAGACGGGTGTTACGGTTGAAAGTTTGAATGGGCGGAATGCTACTGGCGATTTCAGTGGAGCACTGGTGGTGGAAGTAGCGATAAAACAAAGTGAGACACGAGACATTTCGTCGGTGTTCGAGGGTGTCCATTGATTGACTGATATTAGTATCGTCAATAAGTTTTATCGCACGGTTTTGAATCCTATCTAGCAGGTGCAGAGATGTTTTAGGAGCACCTGACCAGATGTGGGAGTTGTACTCCAATTTTGGGCGGATGAATGCCTTATATATTGAGGCCAGATCAGAGGGGGTAAAATATTTCTTACATCGCTTGAGGAAACCTAGACATTTCGCAGCATTTTTGGCGACATCAAATATGTGGTCATTCCAACGTAAGTTGTCATTAACACACATACCGAGAATGGAAAGTTTTTCGGTTTCGACGATGCAAGTGCCATTCATAGATAATGGCTGGGTGTTTAAATTTCGCTTTAAAGACAGCAGACAGCATTGTGTTTTGGAAGCATTAAATTCCACTCTATTGATAGTTCCCCAATTGGTTATGCTGTTGATATCGGAATTTAATGAGCTTAGCATACGCTGCCGTTCTCGTACTACAGCCGAAGAGCAGGGCCGTGAGTCCGGGAACGAATATGAAAAACAGAGAGTACTGTCATCAGCAAAGGAATATATTGGATTAGAAGTAGCAGACAAGAGATCGTTAATGAAAATTAAAAAGAGTGTCGGTGACAGAACAGAGCCCTGGGGCACACCAGCATTTATTTTGTGAATATCAGACTTGAAACCGTCCAAGACAACTTGAATTGAACGTTCCGAAAGGTAATTTCTAATCCATTGAAGAAGAGAGTCGTCGATCCCAAATGCACGCATTTTCGACAAAAGAGCCTGATGCCAAACTCTGTCAAATGCCTTAGAAATATCAAGTGCAACTATCTTGCTTTCGCCAGATTGATGTACGCTTTGGTTCCACTTTTCGGTGAGACATGCCATCAAATCACCAGTGGACCTGTTGCTACGAAAACCGTACTGCCGGTCATTGAGAAGTTTTCGTGTTTCGAGATATTTCATGAGCTGACGATTTATCAGTGTTTCCATGACCTTGGAAAGAAGGGACGTAAGTGCAATGGGTCTGTAGGAGGAGAGAGAAGATGATTCGCCTTTTTTAGGGACGGGCTGGACAAATGCTGTTTTCCATCTGCTCGGGAAGAGTCCTAAAGTGTAGGATTGATGGAAAAGCTTACGCAGTGGTTTTGCCAGCGAGGAAGAACACCTCTTCAGAAGAAGGGGAGATATACCATCTGGACCAGCGGATTTATGTATGTTGAGATCTTTAAGTACTCTTGCTACTACACGAGTGCGAAAGTAGATTCGTCCCATTGAAGATTCGACGCACTCAAGTGTAGGCGGAGACAAAGCACAATCTGGGAGTGTTGAGCTGGCCGCAAAGTGTGCAGCAAGCAGATTGGCCTTATCCAAAGAGCTGACAACTGGAATGTCATTGTAAATGAGCGTTGGGATGGAGGATGAGGCGGAATTTCTAATGTTTTTGACGAACGACCAAAAATTTTTACTGCCTTTGGGACATTGCAGTATTTTTTGCCTCAGTTTTTGGTCGTATAGGAATTTCACACGCTTATGAAAGGCGTTGCAGTCATTTCTGGCTCGTTTGAACTTTTTTCGGTTTTCCTCTGTCGGGTTGGTCTTGTAAGACCGAAAAAACATTTCTCTAACCCTGACGGCCTCTTTACAGCTCGAGTCGTACCATGCCTTTTCTTTTGGTTTGATACTCTTCATCCGATGAGGAATAAAGGATCTCATTCCAAAGAGAATGGTGTCTGTAATCATATCAGCAGCGGCATCCACGTCGTTATCGAGGAAGCATAACGACCAGTTAAAATTCCTAAAGAAGCTGTTAAGACCGCTCCAGTTGGCTTTCTCGTATTGCCATACGGTTCTTTTAGGAATTTTTTCTCTAACTGTGTGGTCGGTGTACGAGAAATTAGCTGATATGACACAATTGTCCGACGAGCCTAGAGGGGAGAGCACATCAATGGTGTACTTATCAGGGTGAGAAGTTAAAAACAAGTCCAGGGTGTTGGCGGTATGACTATCAACGTCTGGTATTCGCGTGGGCTCATTTACAAGCTGCGTTAAGTTGTTTTCCGCAGCGAAGATCTCAACACACCGTCCTTCGGGTGTTGTCTGTCCAGAATGTCGAAGCCACCCAGAATTGTGTATATTGAAGTCGCCCGTAATAACGATTTCAGTATGAGGATACAGGGATACAATTCTTTGAATGGAGTCAGACAGCGCATCAAACTCGTTAAAGGTTGAATTGCTGTCCAGTTTGGGGCTTCTATAAATAAAGCAGTAGTGTATAATTTGCTTACGGAGATGGAATTTTAACCACATGAAGTTGAATTCCGGATTGGAACATGGATCACATTGTGGTGGAGTTTGGTAAGCTACATCACTACGCACATAAATGGCGAGACCGCGGTGAGAGAAGAATAATGGCACTAGTTCGTAGCCAGGTAGCTTCAGATCAGAATGATCTGAGAGGTGTGGGCGGGGATCTACCTGTGTTTCACTAAGTGCCAAAACAGCTGGTCTGTACTTACAGACGTGGACGTACGCAGAAAAGTGATTGCTTTTTAGCCCGCGTATATTGGCTACGTCTACCCTGAATTCCCTAGTCATAATCACAGACAAACACAGAAAACACAAACACCGACGATTGATTATCCTCAAACCGTTTCTCGATAGCCTGTATTAAAGCCATATAGTCTTTATGCTTTTTGATGTCTATTGTTTGTAACAATTCTCCTGCAGGACCATTGGCCACAGGCCATTGTTACGGCAAAGCACTTCTCCTCATTGTCCCAGTTGTTCGCACAACCAGCCATTTCAAACTGCTTCTTATATGAAGACCATGAGGTCTGACCGTCGAATGAGGGCGGCTTCAATACTTTTCTCCTTGGGCCGTTAAGGAACATTCTCGCAGATTGCGTTTTCGCACTGTGTCGAGCTCTTTTGCCTATTTCTATAGGCATTTGATCGAAGTTTTGGTCAACATTCTTCACTATTCTTTCAAATTTCTAATTGATTTCTCTAACTTTTTCTGTAGAATGCTCCTTTACTCTTCTGGCTTTTGTTCGAGGCTATTCTTTTGTTCGTCCAGCTTCTGTTCTTCCAGATTTTTCTTTTGTTCGTCGAAACTGTTCTTCTGTTGGCCCATTTTCAACAAGAGAAGTTGCATTATCGCAGCCTTGTCGTTGCCAGTACTCAATTGATTTTCTTCGTCAACGTCACATACATACCCCGTATCTGGAGCATGTCCCTAGTTTCCCAAAGCGTCCTGAAGTCCTCCACTGGCGCTGAGGTTTCTCTTATTCAACTCGTATTTCAGTTGGACAAGGATCAACTGCAATAGTTTTCGTTTCGACCCATTATAGCTTTTTCAAACAATCACAATAGAGTTTTTTTTTAACACAATATGCCCTATCCCACTACTGACGAATGTAAAATATTTGTATGGGTACACACGATAAAACTTATTTATTTCAACACAATCGCTTTATTCAATACAGTTAAAATTTACAATTTAATCGCATTTCTCAACCAGTTTTACTTTACTTTATCTTTTACATAAACCATTTTATCACTACTCCTAATTCACATTTCAAATTCCACTTCAGAACTGACTTGCTTAGCTTGAGGGATCCTGATATTTATTCTCCCCTGACACCTTTTCAGAACAATCTGTACCTTTCAGCTTGCCATACATTTTTCCGTTTTGCTAGAAAATTCGCTAAATGTTTCCATTCTCAATGGTTAAATATGGAAATCTTCTGCTAATCAAATATAGATGACAATGTTCATATTCAAACGGATATCACGATATCAATAGAATATAACGCGGCGTTAAAACGCGCTCTGTTTGACGGAGCTTATCTTAGCTGCCAATGTCAGCGGTAGGTGATCCGAAAATATCTGTTCATCCATGTTTAGGTCCGTTACGCATTCCAGCCACTTCCCGCGTACGAGGCAGTAGCCGATCGTTGAGTAGGTACCTTCCCTTTAGAATGTAGGGTAACCAGGCTCGTCTCTTCTACTTCGGCTGTTTATCAATTGATTCACACATTTCAATGAATTACCTTCTGTTGTTATCAATAATTTCATCTACAGAAAATCTAACTCCCTGCACACAGCGTGTTAGAAGCCCTGGTTCAACCTCTTACCTGCGTGTCCCCTATATCGTTCCCATCAAATTCCAGCAACAAATCGTACACACCTGTAAAGTTGTCCATCCATTTACTGCGGTTGATATAAACTGGGATTATGTGAAGCTTACCGTCTTCCAAAATTATTTAGACTATGATTCTGTTGATTCTGTTAGTAAATCGCGTTCGAAGTTCGAAGCGCGTTTTTAGTTCTTTTTTGATGCCATATAAGAATCCTCCACTTGCGTTTGGGAGCGACTGACATATCACACCTTACTCCGTTCAACTCCTCCAGAAATGTCAAACCTCCTTCTTCATTACATGTCAGCTTGCTTGCAGCATCAACATAAAATGTTTTTTCGGCTACTTTGTGTTTCCCTACGGATTTGTGTATCGATATTTTTATTGCTTCCCCCGATTTTTTTTATGCTCGGAGAATAACACACATACATCAACATTGTGTTGGACTTCAACAAAACATTTGCATCTTTTGAATTTCATTATCTTATCTTTCTTACACGGCGTCTCCACAGGCAATATTTCAAAGAATACCATCTGTCACTTCCCATAGAAAGAACGAAGGAATGTTAGAATGATATAAAATTAAGTGTGGGCATGGCAAACTATTTCAGTGTCAGGCACTGAGCCATCGCGAAAAAAAATTAACACAAATGTCAAACTACAATGGAAATGACAGCTCATAGAATGATATCCATAGAATGCTCTAAGCTAAGAAATCTACAGAATGCAACTTTTCATAGCATACTATTAGTAGTCTCCACAGGCAATTTTCATAAAATGATATATGGCTTTTCGAATAGTAAAATTGTCACTTGACTGTCTATAGGTTAGGTTAGGTTAGGTAAGAGTGGCTGTTGGAAATACCAACCCACTTAGGCCTATTGGCCCATTGTGATGCCACGTGGATCTATGATCTTCTTACTACTGGAACCAGTTTGAGCTTTTAATAAAGCGTAGGAGACTGTTAACGTCTATTTTTTCTAGATCGTTTAGGTCGTTGTAGAAGAAAGCTCCTAGGTGAAGCTTCCTTCTCTGAGAGAGAGCTGGGCATGTGCAGAGTAGGTGGGGGATTGTCTCCTCCTCTTCCTCGTCCATGCAGCTTCTACAAAAATCGTTGGTAAAAGCGCCAAGCCTTCTTGCGTGCTTGCCTATGAGGCAGTGTCCGGTAATGACACCTATTATGGCGCTGAGATGTTTCCTTTCTAAGAGGATCAGACACTTAGATCGACTCAGATCCAGCTTTGGCCAGATCTGTTTTGTCGCTAGACATGTTTGTCCAGCAGTCCACCTAAGGTCCGTTCTTTTATTGGCATCTAGCTTTAGTGTTAGTTTGCACGTAGCGATTGGTATACCTATACTACCTTTGTCTGGTAGGATAGGTAGAGTGGTTCCAATTTTGGCGAGTTCATCGGCTCTGCAGTTCCCTGGAATGTCTCTGTGGCCCGGCACCCAACAGAGGTGAATGTTGAACTGCTCTGCCATCTCCATGAGAGATGATCGGCATTCAAGGGCAGTTTTAGAACACAATGAGACCGAGTCCAGGGACTTGATGGCGGCCTGACTATCCGAAAATATGCGGATATCCTTTGCAGATATCACGTTTTTCTTCAGCCAGGACAGAGCTTCTTTAATCGCCAAAATTTCCGCCTGGAACACGCTACAGTGATTTGGAAGGCGGAAAGAGAGGCTTAGATTAAGCTTATCTGAGAAAATGCCGCCACCAACTCCGCTGTCGGTTTTAGATTCATCTGTGTAGAGATGGATTGACTTGTCCTCCATGAAAGCATCCTCCTCCCAGAATGATCTAGAGGGGAAGCTTACATGGAAGTTTTTGTCAAACCAAAGTTCAGGTATGGTGTAATCGATGTTCTCTGTGAGGATTCCTAATGTATTAAGAATGTTGGCGTGGCCAAATGAATTATTTGTCCACTGTTTAGTCGCTTTAAGGCGAATAGCTGCAGTCGCAGCTACTTGCTTGCTAAAAATGTCGAGGGGTGTCAAGTGAAGCAGAATATCTAATGCCGCAGAGGGGGTAGACCGCAAAGCTCCGCTTGTGCATAGACATGCTGTTCTTTGGACTCTGCTTAATTTAATGCAGTTGACTGCATTTTCCAAGGCCGTCCACCAGACAACCACCCCGTAAGTGAGTATCGGTCTTATGACCGAGATGTATAGCCAGTGGGTTATTGAAGGCCCCATTTGTTCCCAATGGCTTTCTTGCAGGAGAATAAAGCTATTGTAGCTTTATTGACTCTTTCTTGAATGTTAGGTTTCCAGTTTAGTTTCCTGTCAAAAATCAGACCCAGATATTTTGCTGTATCGGAGAAAGCTAAACTGGTACCGTTTATTGAAGGAGGGTCTATGATTGGAATTTTATATTTCCTAGAAAAGAGGACAACATCAGTTTTATGGGGGTTTATTCCCAATCCACAGCGATCTGCCCAGCAGGTTAATCTGTTAAGATTTACTTGGAGGAGTTCTTTAATGGTATTTAAATGTTTTCCTGAGACGGCTATGGCAACGTCATCCGCATAGGCAATCACTCTGTTACCACCCGCTTCCAGATATATCAGTAGTTCGTTAACCACTAAGTTCCAAAGAAGGGGGGAGAGGACACCGCCTTGCGGCGTACCTCTACTGACATATCTTTTAGCAGAAGTCTCACCCAGTTTGGAGTTGATTATCCTGCTTGTTAGCATTAGATTAATCAGCTCCCCAAGTGAGCCGTCTACCTGCAGAGTTGACAACGCAGTCGTGATTGCGGATGTGTTGACGTTGTTAAAGGCGCCCTCTATGTCCAGGAAAGCAACCATTGTGTACTCCTTATATTGTAGGGATCGTTCGATGTGGCTAGTCAGAGAGTGCAAAGCCGTTTCCACCGACTTTCCTTTACAGTAGGCATGTTGAGCCGTAGACAGAAGTCTTGGATCAACTTTAGCTCGAATATGGATATCAATCAGTCGTTCTAAAGTTTTCAGAAGGAATGACGATAGACTTATAGGTCTGAGGTCCTTTGGGACCACATGAGAACATTTTCCAGCTTTGGGAATGAACACCACATTGACTTCTCTCCATAACAGTGGAATGTGGATAAGTTCTACACAGCTCCTCATAATATTTTCCAACACTGGTAGAATAATATCTGAGGATCTCTGTAGCTCGGCAGGTATAATACCGTCCGGACCAGCAGACTTGTATGGTTTGAAGCTATGTAGCGCCCAGAGCAGTTTGTCTCTCGTAATCAGACTATGAATTTTGGTCACGGTTGCAGTAGGCTTGTTTGGGCTGCTACTGGCCGCGAGTTGGGAGCTACCTGGAAAGTGGGTGTCCAGAAGCAGGTTGAGTGATTCATCACTTGAGGTTGTCCAAGAGCCATCGGTTTTTTTCAAACAGCTGGGCATCATAGGATTTGTGGAGAGGATTTTTCTTAGCCGCGAAGCCTCAGAGGTTTCTGTAATTTTGTCACAGAATGACCTCCAGGATTGTCGCTTTGCCTTCCTCAGTTCTTTTTTGTATAATTTGAGGGATTCTTTATATGAGTCCCAGTCGGTCACTTTTCTTGTGCTTTTTGCTGCGTTGAAAAGTTTTCTGCATGTGTTTCTGAACAGTCCTAGTGCCGATGTCCACCAGTGTGGCTTTTTCTTGCCTCTTGGTTGAATAAGAGGGCAGGAAGCGGCCATAGCCTTATTGAGAGTCAGAGTAAATTCCCTGACTTTCATGTCGAGCTCATTGGTGTCACGCGGGGGACTTGATAGTTTGGAGGATATCGTTTCCGACAGGATTCCTCTATATTTTGTCCAATCAGTTTTCCGGTAGTTCCGGAAAGTTGGTTGGCGAGGGGGAGCATCACTCAGTCTGAATTGGATGTACCTATGGTCCGAAAAGGAGTGTTCAGACGATACCATCCAGTTTGTTAGCCTTTGGGTGATGCTGTCGGAGACAAGAGTAATATCTAGCACTTCTTGTCGATTTTTTGTTATGAAAGTGGGCTCATTGCCAATATTGCAAATTAAGAGGTTAGTACTTAAAATATAGTCTAAAAGTGACTCACCTCTATCATTGATGTCGGTACTGCCCCATACCGTATGATGTGCGTTGGCATCGCATCCGATTATGAGGCCAGTTTTTTGCCTTCCCGCTTCCAGTACCACCCTTTCTAGGTTATCACCAGGGAGAGGGCCCACTTGGTCGTGGCCAAGGTAAGCCGATGCCAGCCAGTATGAGCCTTTGGCAGTTTCTAATCTGGCAACGGTTAGGTCGGGGTCACTGAGGTTGGGAAGTAGAAATACATTAAGGCTACGTTTCACTAATATACAAGTTCTAATCTTACCTTTGTCTCTTGTATAGAGCGGAACGTATGAGGGTGTCCTAAGTCCACGAACCACGCCTTCTGCAATCCATGGTTCCTGGATTAGAATAATGTCTTCTGCGCTTTTGGAAAGACGCAGAATGAGTGTGGCCGAAGCCTTTTTTGAGTGGTGGAGATTAATCTGGAGAAACCGTATCATTGCTACAGTCTTCCAGAGTCGCCTCCACCACGGTGTTGTTGAGGTCCTCCGATTCTGAAGATGTGCCCAAGAGCTCATCTTCAATCTCTGATCGTGTAGAACCTCTATTTGCTTCGCCATCGGTTTCCATTTCCGACAATGTGTCAGAAGAGGAGACCGACAGCTTTGTAGTCACCTCGGACAGATTGGAGTCGTCGCTATCCAATTCTGGAAAGGATATCGATGCTCCAAGATCTACGGTTGTGATGTCAGGTGTTAAAGGAGGAGGAGGTTGCTTATCAGCATCCAACTCATCCTTTTTGTACACCCTTAAGTGAATGGACTCGAATCCAAACCGAATCATGCCTTTCGTCTGCGCCAGAGGATTAAGGGATTCCTTATTGATCACAATTAACGCGCATCTATAAGAACCCCTTAGTTCCTCCAGTTTCGCGACTTTCCAGTCATGAGTCGGAAGAGTCGGGTTGCTGAGCCGGATGATTTCCAGGATATTTTCTGGAGAGGAGGGTTCGGCTGGAATCCAGGTACGAGTTCGAGGTCTACTAGGAATGTCTTCCTTAGATACGACCTCGAGTTTTGCACCTGGCCAAACCTCTCCTAAACCATCGATGGCCTTGGTGAAGAGATCGAGAGATCTCTGGTCGGAGCAAGCGATGAGCTTGACATGGCCTTGGTGCCAGCCAGCGTCGCTTGTGATAGGAGGTGGTCCTGGGTTCTCCCGCATGATGGCCAAGAAGTTGTTGGAGAGCTTCAACTTGACCAATTGCCACCGTTCCGGTGTAATGGAACCGTCGGTATCGCTTCTATCGATCACCGCGATCACCAATGCGTCCTTTAGGACTTCATTATAAGACTTCAGAGATCTGCTGTTGGATGGCCCAGGGGTTGTGGAACTGTGTATTTTGGGCCTCTTGGAAACCGGTACGGTTTCCTCCAACGATCTCTGACGCTTAGAGGAGTCTTTTGACGATTTGTGAGCAATGGAAGCAGTGGGAAATCCGTCTTTTAGGATGTTTTTAGCCCACTCAACCTTGCTCTTTATTTCCGCACTTCTCTCCACCTCCGGAATGGATCCGAAGGTTTTGATAATGCGTGAAGCATTTCGGCGTCTTATGTATAGCGCCTTAGATGGAGCTTGCCGATGCGGCTGAGCTCCAGATTCCTCTTTGGAGGGAGGAGTTTTGGTAGCAGCAACGAGTCCGTGGCCTGCCACAAACTTGCTGCTGCTGGGGGCGGGGGAAGTGATAGGACCATGGCTTGCCACAGTCTTAACACTCCCCGGAGTTGTTTTGGTAGCAGCGACAAGTCCGTGGCCTGCCACAAACTTGCTGCTGCTAGGGGCGGAGGAAGTGATAGGACCATGGCTTGCCACAGTTTTAACACTCCCTGAAGGAGTTTTGGTAGCCGCGACAAGTCCGTGGCCTGCCACAAACTTGCTGCTGCTAGGGGTGGAGAAGGTGATAGGACCATGGCCTGCCACAGTCTTAACACTTCCTGAATTCTTTTTATTTGGCTTGTTCCTTTTGCCTTTAGAGGATGGCGCACCATGGCCTGCCACAGTTTTGCCTCCTCTCGGCAATGCAGGAGCCTTGCCGGTAGTCGGTGTAGTCACCGTTCCACCGCCCGGTAATGGAGGAGTACCGGCCTCGGTTTTTGTTATCTGGTTATTGTCCATAATAGTCCCACGAGTAGCGGAGAAAGGGATGTCCATCTGTACAGAGATCCGCCATATACAGATAAGGCTAGCTAATCCGGAGGTCGCCAGGTATCCGGATACTCCGTTTGCGACTGAGCTATTTTTGGAGATACTGGGCCCTCAGCCAGGTTGATCTTCGGCACGGGTCGTATAACACCTTGATCCAGCCCAGGGGAATGATGGAGTGCTTTGGGAGTTGGGGAGGGGGGGGGGGGAGCATCCTTTGGTTTCAGGACTCGTCTGGAGAATTTCTTCTCGAGAGTCATTGACCCTACTCAGCCTCTACAACTCGACAAGTTCGATGCTCACGGTAGAAGTTGACTGTCTATAAATGCACTAAAAATGATTTGTTCACAGGCAGCTCATACGCAATTCGCTGAGCTGTGAATGTAAACTTCACCACAGACCTCTCCATTTCAGCTTTGGAAGGCGCATATTAATTAGTTTTTCGTCTAATAACGTTCCGATGAAGCCAAGGCCGTTTTCGAAAACGTCATCTGCATCAAATTGCTTTTGCAAAATGTTCTTAAACGCAAGCTGCGAAAGTCATTTGTTCGAAAACAACATCATAAATCACACTACATTTGCAGCATGTTCAATAATGCAGTGTTTGCAGGGCAGTTGTTCATAAACGTCAACTGCGCTGCAAAAAAGCAGCCACAAATCTGCGCTGTGCATTAAAAAAATTGGAAAAAAAATTAATGAATCCGAATATTCAGCAGAATCTCAGTCTCGTGAACAGTAAGTAAATAAAATCGGTTAATTTATTTGTTTTAACTAAATATTATGCTTATTAGAACCGCTCTGTTCGAAAACGTCAAATGCTCTTGCAAGAAAAAAATCATGTAGATGACACAGATCAACGATACCAAATAACCTTAAGTATTGCAAATGACGATCAAAATGATGATCAAGTGACGTTTTCGAAAACGGCCCAATTCTCACCATTTTCAGATACGCTATTCATTTCACCTTTGTTGATCTTCTGGGGAGGGAATTCAACGGAAGTTTCCGTAAGAATAACAAAAATAAACACTCATCTTAGTTGTTTTGTGTACTCTATATGTGTAAGCAATAATCGCATCTCGGTAGGACCTCATTGGTTAAGATATCGCTCTCTCTTTTTTAGCACATAAATTTATTTATGTGGTAATAAATTATAATAATAATAATAATAATTTAATTCTTCTTTCGCAAGAAACGAGTACTAGATAACGACGACGACATCTCAGAATAAAGGGGAAATTGTTTTATTGCAATAGGAAATTTCAACACAATAGTTTGGCAGCACTTTTTGGAATTGCTGTTCTAGGTGGAACAAATTATGTATTTGAGAGGAGTTTGTGGCATACGCTCATAACATAGAAACGAAAACAAGCCGAGGCTTAGAGAAAGTAACAACCTAAGAATAGAGCTGTAATAATTTTGTTTTATTAAAGTTTAAAAGAATCATTTCAACACATTTTAGAGCTTTGATGAAATAATTTCAGTTTCCCATTAAAAAAAAAATCTAATATGTACTATGTACTTTCGAATTACATATGTATGTATGTCTGTGCAAATTAAAATCGTTCAGTTCGCAACAAAATAGAGTATAAAGCGCAGAAAATCGGTACTAAAACGAAAAAAAAGAAGAGTTCTTGAAATCGGTTGTAATAGTCCTTAATCTGATGCAGTTTGACCATAATCCCACTGATTAAAAGTAAAAGAAAAGAAATTGTGTGTGTAAAAATAGGAAACTAATTGTATCTAAATCAGTCAATAAAATAATTTCATTCAGTTTTCTGAGAAAAAGAAGAAGAAAAAAGTGCTCAACTTAAACCCATAGACCAACCAGATTTGCTTAGCGATTGTCATTTGCGTATGTGGAATACATATGTACATATATGTTGTGAGGAATGGAAACGAAGAAAATTCAATCTTCATGTTCCTTATTTAGTTTATTTTGTGGTTCTGCTGGGGAAAAAACTTGTAATAGAAACATCATCATATGTACATATATGTCTTTATGTATGTATGTAGTGCAGGAATAATTCAGATGCATGATTTTTATGAACTCATTTTTGACGCTCTTATATATATTTTATAATAAAAAAAATAATAAATTCTACGGCACAAGGTGTCTTGTGTTTTGTATCTTTACGCCGCCGATTTGTTTTAATCTGCCATGGGAAAATTTCCTTGCTACCACATTTTGTCAAGGCAACACCTACTTAACTATGTACCTGCCTACCTCAACGTAAACATTCTTGACAATCCATCACCAGAACTATCTATTTTGGTTTGAAGAATCTTCTAAACAATTTGTTGTAAAAAAAAGAACATGTTTTTTATTTTATCAAATAGGTTCACAAGATTTATTTTGTCGTATATGTACTATACATAGGTATCTACATTCGTACATAAATGGGAAAACTAGCACAAGTCAAGGGCTAACAATTTTCCAATTGCGTCATCTTATGCTTTTGAGCTATTCTCAAGGACATAATCCTTTTTCCAGTGCAAATCAATTCAATTTCATTTACGAATTCGATCAGATTGTATATATATATAATATATAATCACATATTTGAGTCAATATTTCACATTTGATATAGATTTACGGCATTGATGAACAGAATGAATGAATATTCACTGGCACATGTTTTGATAATGATGTTGTTTTGTACTTTTTTTTCAACGAATTAAGAGTGATTGCCAGCAATGTTTCTATCAGAATTTGGACGCAAAGTATTTAATATAACAATGTATGCAAGTAATAACATTTATTTGAACGACAATCAAAGCCAAACAACGTTCTATTTTTTTACAAAACTTTTTATTCAAAACCCAAATGTATTATGTATTTTCATAGCGTCTAAATTAAAAAAAAAACAAACAGTACATACTTCCTTTGCTCTATTAAAATTGTATTCATATAAGCATACATGAAATATCAAAAATGACATCATCATATCTACTGGAGCTCATCACTATAGAGTGATTTGTGAAACAAAAAAAAAAAAAAAAACAAACCCCGGCATGTGGATCACTTTAGTTATTTAGCCTCGGTATGACATAGTCAAATCTAGAATTTCATATTGAAGCTTTTTTTTTCGCACAATAAATTAACCATTTCCTCTTAAAGTCAAAGAAATTACAATACAACAAATCCGGTTTTTTTTTACTATGTATTATTATTCTTATTAGTTTTTGTTCTTGGATAAGCATGCATTTATGTACAACATATATACAATAGATACGCACGAGTATCTAAGATAGTAATTATGTATTTTTAAAGTGTTTGATATATAAACGGACTATATAGAGTACATACGTATATGTACCTATACATAAATATAAATATGAATTTTAATGGCTGCACGTTACAACAGATATGTATATATTTTATTGTGGGTGCACGCATGTCTAAACTATGTACGTTCATAAGTAGGTATAAGCTTAATGGAATCCATTCAAAATTTGTTAATGACCTAATGGCATGATGGTACAATTTTTAAGATTCGAATTATTATTAATTGTTGACAAATTCATTTGAAGAAATTAAATTAAATTAATTTTGAAAGGTACACATGCACATGTGTGTACTAGAGTTTATTAGTTTGTCGATAAACCTCTTTTAATAACTAGAGAATAATATTTAGATACATAGGTACATACATATATACTCCTTTACATTTTTTGGCTTTTTCGGAAATACTACATTTTAAAGTACAGTTATAACGACATTCAAGGAATTGATGCCGCATGTATTTGGTCGTTATAAGCGACAGGCCGTTGTATACTTAATGGACCTATGGCTCTAAATTAAACTAGGACACTTATTTGGTTGAATATTCATGTATGTACATGTTTTTATTTTTAATTTAAGTATGCACATACCGAGATACATACGTATGTACAAACATACTTATGACTTTTTTTTTATTTTTGCTTATACTTGAAATTGGCAATTGCTTCGATTTTACATTTATAAACTCCTTTTCAATTGGTGTTTTTTTCTACTTCTATAAGGTTTTCTGTAAAATTTCTGGTGGCAAGATCATTTAATAAAAAGAATGTTTTTAATGTCCTCCTATTGTATCTCCTATTCCATATCTGAAATAAAATATCTGTTACTGCAGATACATTTGTTTTTATTAACTAAACAATCATTTCATTGGTCAAAGTAGCTGTAGGGGAATTCCACTGTGACGTTTGCGACATTTGAACATTTTTTTTCAATATTTATCTCGTTCTAACATAGCACCGGCAATACTTGTGGATTATTGAAACATATTATTTATAAGCGTAATATCAATTGACTTAAAAACAAAAATATCATATGTTTCCCTGTAAAAGAAACAGAATAAAAAATAGTTATATATGGTGTGAAGCATGAGTCATTAATACTACCAATATTTTTCTTCAAATCTTTTATTTAACTAATTTAGCTAAACTAGTGCCTAATGAATTGAAACAAAAAATGGCTTTAATGCTTCGATTTCAAGGAAAATAAAATTTAAGAAAATTCGAATAACAAGTAACAATTCACTTTGGTAGGAACAAAAAGTGGTGTGTGACACATGCGACATATGATGTGACGCACGCGACACATACGATTTTAGACACTGTAGTTAATACTTTTTAATTTTAACACTTCCGTTTTTGGATTTATAGAATGTTTCTTAGCATGAATTTCATCCCCAATACACTGCAAAATGTGAAAATTAGTAATGCCTGTGTTGGGTTGCACATCATTCCATGGCGATATTTCATCAATCTTGCATTTGATTTCATCCTCTGAAATGTAGACTATTTTGGTGTTTGGCACTAAAGATGAGGCAGCGGAAGCAAAATCTTTGGCAGACTGCACAATTAAACCGTTGCCTTGAGACATAGACTTTTGTTTTACTAAACGTTTAATATTTCCACCTATTCCATCGACGATACCCTTTCCATGCGAAGTCGCAAAATACTTCCACATGAATGAAGAGTTAAATTTTTTACTTACATAATGGCGGAGCTTAGCCATATACTTGTTTTTGAATTCGGGCGATGGACCATCACTCCATATTACGTTGGCTATATCTTCACTTCTCCTTTCAGACATAATAGAGTCTAATATATAATTAATAAATACAAATATTGCGTTTTTATTTTTTTGTTGTGTGTCCGAACATATGGCATAAGATTGCAGTTGATTTTGGAAAAAAACAGCTGCTGTGAACAATGTTACACTCGCTCTAGATCACAAAGCGCTTTGTACTTCATTTTGATATTCACAACTGTAAGACATTGCAAAATCGATTTGCAAAATTCGAGTTGAAGATGCTATTTTATCTTTTAGGAATTCATCATTTTGTATTCTTTTAACCCTAGAAAACTAAGAACACTTTTTTTTATTTCTTTAATTTCTCTCTTGCTTTTTCCGCGATCCCTTTCGTTCTTTGTATAGCTCTAGTCATCCATGAGTTCTTGTTGTGTGCGAACGCAATTTGTAAATAAATTTTTCTACAAATTGGGTTTAAACTTTGCGTCGTCGATTCGACGAATGATTAGTCTTAATATACTAAAAAATATGATTAGTCTTCTAGGGTTAATATTAACATGTTTTAAGAAACAACAAAAATCTTCTTCAGTTTTTTTTGTAATATTTCTCCAACGCTAGTTTCCTTTAAAATTATTTTAATTTCAATTTGTTGTTTTCAGTTTTAGACCACTCTTTCCAATTTACGTCTTTAGCTAGGTTATTTGTTTTTTTAATTGTTCTAAGGTTTGTACATTTTTCACATATATTTTGCCAGCAGTTTGAATTGGGAGTTGTATCACATAGCACATCTTTGAAAAAACTTTGGGAATAAGGGATGTTTAGTCCTTTGAGCTTCATCATAAAATTTTCGTGGATAAGACATTTACAACATTAATTTGGAGTATCTTTTAGAAGTAAGGTGTTTTTCGGACGTAAACTACAAAATTTGGAAAAACCAATTCTTATATCTACAAACTCTTCTTTGAAAATGAAGAAAGCTTCCTTGAGAAACATTGTCATATAATGTTTTTGAAGGATCCTTTTTTGACTATTTTCCCAAACAGCTATACTGTCTTTTAGGCCAGGACAAGTATACACAATATCAGGCCTGTAAAAAAATTCTGTTACAATTTTTTCCTCCTGTATGACCTTTTTCAGTTTTTGAACTAGTATCCATATCTGTAGCGAAATGTATCCCTATACGGTCCATCACACCCTTGACTACACATTTTTTTCTTTTCCAGACAAGTGGGAAGACTTCTTAAGCATTTAAGAACTGCTTTGCTATATGTTTGACGACACCTATAGGGATAATAATTCGTAGTTATGCAGACGTCGGCGTTTTGGGAAGTAGTTGGCAACGATTCCGATTTTTTTTATTCCTTGCCTTTCCCTCTCCTGGCGTTTCTGATTTCTTTTTCGCTTCCTTGATTCTTCTAAATCTATTCTAGACATACCTTCCTTTAGTGATTTTCTATAATTTTTTGCTCTCTCGTTTTCTTTTTTTCTATATTCTGGATCCGTCAGTTTCTTCTTATTCCTATATTTCATTGCTCTAGCAGCATCTGTACTCCTTTTCGTGTTCTCCATCGTAGATTAAAAAGGCTAAATCAAAAATTCGACTATAAGATCTTTCAACCTAGTACAAATGAAAATTTACCTAAAAACGTGAGGCACGCGACAAAACAATTAATACGAGTAGCAAATTCAAAGCAAGAAAAAACTGCAGAAAATTCAAATATAGACAATCTGCTTAGAAAAAACAATAAGTTGTTTACTTTACCTAAGAAAAATTAAGATTATGTCTGTACTATACGACTCACAATGGAAAACAATGTCTTTTTAGCGTGACGTAAGCGACAAAGATCATTCAATCTGAAAGTACCGATTTCTTATAAAATGAGAGAAATGAGAAGAATAAATGCAGTATTAACTGTATGTGAAGTGATTTAAAAAAACAGTTATTAACGATTCCAATCAGAAAACAAGAATATTAATTTCGGAAAATAATGATTTTTAAGTAAGACTTCTCAATGTCCAAGTGATAGGGTATTACATCTCGTTAAACTTGGGTATTTCGTTTTTTTTTAACGTAAGAGAAAATAAGAATTTAAATATGCAGAGATTGATTCGGCATCTTAAAATAGTATGTATAATATTTTTGAAATTTGACTAAATTTTACCGATTTGTGTGGAGTCCCCCTGACGTTAATTTGCAGTAGTTCGCCAAACGAACATGACAGGATATTTTCTGCAGATGCTAAATGTTGAATCCACTGATTTAAAGGACAACTATCCTCTTCGCCATAATCGTCTTGAATAGGAGCACTCTTAAGTCTCTTAATGAATGTAGCAGTTTGAAATGGTAGAACAAGCTACCCTCTCCCAAGCTTTAGAAATTAGTAAAATTGCTTTCAGTAAATTCCTAGGGCGTCGATGATCTATGTCCTTTAAGACCTCGAGCCCTTGAATTTCTCTATATTGGGCCTTAAGGAGATATCCTGAATTAGAATGTACAAAAAGGGCGTTTTTTCGGGGGACGAAATGAACCCATTTAACTAAGATATATTTTGTATATATTTAAAGTATATTAAAAAAATGCAAATGAAATAATAAATTACAACAAATTTATTAGTTAATTTAATGAACATCTTGCCGCCACAGTCCTCAATCGGCGGGAGTGATCCATTTCGTAATTATTGACTGAAACAAAAACCAAAGAAGAGTTAAATTGTTATACATATATTTTTCTTCTGGGTGAACTAAAAAAAAGCAGGAAAAATCGTCAAATTATAACTATAAAAAAAATGTTAAAAAAAGTGCTATAAACATTATATAAATAGACTTTTGGACCAACTTTTTCAGTTCACTTAGAAGAAGAATTCAATACTGAAGAAAGAAAAGCTTTGGTTCGATAGGTCGTTTAGTTATCACGCCCGCCTATTTAGAAAAATCGTAGAAAAAAAAACTGAAGAAAACGCAGTTCAAAGCTTTCAATAGGAAAAACTATTAATTTTTAATTACTTTACGCTAATAATCTGCTAAACAGCTATTCCTGGTCCATATATCAGTCCTTCTACTTCTTCAAAAGCCTCATTTTGATGCACTTGCTGTTAAATGCCTGGCGCATGTTCTCTCTCAATTCATCGAGCGTCAGCGATATTAGCCTACATTTTGCAGTGCTGGCCAATACTCAAATTGAACAACTGCATGACACTCAAAATCGCTGAATACCCTTCGTTGAACATACCAGTAGCTAGCAATTTCAAATTTTTTTTGGCCCGAATTTAAGTGTTTTTTGGAGTAAGCATCGCGTTAAGAAGTTATCGCTTGAGAGGGCGAATGTGTTTCTCAACTTTATTACAACATTAGAACACAACTAAACACTACTATAAATTTTAAGTATTGTATTGAAAGACCCTTCAAACTTTTTCAGGTATGAAATTCTGAATAGAAAGTCCAGAGCTTTCGGCTTCGTATTTTTAAAAATATTTGGAATTGGCGGAGGTAACTCTGTAGATATATTCTTGCATAGTTTATCTATCCATTTAAGTAATAAAAAAATACATTTTTTGTATCTTCTAATTCAGAACAATCCCCTTAAGTGATTGTATAATTCCTTGGTCTATTGGTTGAAGCATTGGAAGCCCTCCACTGCGGGGTAATTATCGAATTATCGACAAGTAACAAGATCTTTTTTGAGTCGTAATTTTCGAAAATGGAAGATGTCATCCAGGCTTTCTTGTTGTTGTTGTATAATACTGAAAGCTGTTTCACATTGTTAAAATATCTGGGTTTACTCATCTTACCAACAATCAGCAACATCTCATTAATTATACCAAACATAATTGCTCTGACCAGTTTAGTAATCCGATCTTTAGACATTTTGCCACCAACTTATTTTTAGAAGTAGTAGTTCTAGTAGTACAATAGTATTTCTTTATTAGTATATGGTTATACTTTAAAATTTTACAATTTATGTATGTTGTTTTTACAAGTATTAATATAATATATTTCATTCTTTGATTTGCATAATGCTTAATTTATTAAACATATTTACAAAAAAATACAAAAATACATTTAAATATTAAGTTTCACGAAATATACATATACATTTGCTTTTGGATAATCTATATTTGTTTGCGGTTTTTATATGCTCTGGCAAATTGATAAAAAGAAGAATTCCGTTATATAGAAATGTGTTTTGCCCGGCTATTGACATTTGTCTCTCAATTCTCAAATCGTTGCAATTTCGTCGACGATATGGTTGTGCTTTTTCTACACTTTTAATCGCACTCGTTAAGAGATTTTGCGCTCTTGCTTCGTTTTGAAAACTGCCAGTAATGTGTTAAATTATAACCTTTCGCGTATACTCATCTATTTGAGTATATTTAGCATGAGTCTTCTCGATGTAAATCTATTACATTTAAGAATACTTCTCATCGCTTTATTCTGTAGTTTCCGGAGTCTTTTCACCTGGCCTGGATTGCAGCATGAGTATATAATTTTAGAACAATATTCAAAATGATGCTTTACAATGGTGTTATAAACTTTAATCCTTATTCTCTTAGAAAAACCCATTTTCTTCGCAATTTTTTGCATATGTAATCGATGTGCTTCTTATTGATTATTATTCCCAGATACTTTATGTACTCGAAGTCAACGTTTTCTATAATGCTATTGTTGATCAGTAATAATTATTTATTTCCATTACTTTTGTCTTTTTTTCATATAATTTTAATTTATTTATCACTAACCAAGATGTTATTGGTTTTATATCATTTAAATGTTTTGTTTTGCACTAACTCACCATCTTTTCCTTCAGAATACATAAGCCTGCCATCCGTTTATATACAATAGATTATGAATAGCAGTGAACATAAGATAGGTTCTTGTGGGAATCCTATGCTTACTTCCACCTAATTTGAAATGTTGCTCTTGACATTGGTTTTCTGTGATCTAAGAGTATTTGAGAAAAATGACTTAAACCATTGCAGTTCTTTCCCTTGTATGCCATACAAGGACATTTGTATTTTGACATTCAAAAATCGAATGCTCTTTTGAAATCCAGAAAAAGTGTCATTGTTTTCTTTGCATTTCCAATGATTTTCCATTCGTTTATAACGTAGTTTACTACCGTTTCGCAGGAGTAATTCCTCCTAAAACCAGATTGGTACTTGTTAAGTACATTGTTTCCCTTCCCTGTATCGGTGTCTGTCATTTCAAAAAATAGGCCGGTTTCGTCAATATTAAAGATGTCGTCATCCACATAGCCTTGCCCAAGTTTGAGCCAGACTGCGTGCAACCAATTACACTTAACACTTTTGGCTTCTCCTACAGTTTTTCCACCAACAATTTCCGACGTTTGCGCCGTACTCATGCTGATGAGCAAATAAAGTCTTTCTTCCCAATCCCATGGCAAATTTACTTGCTTTAATTTGCAGAATGGGTATATGAACGACGAAATTTCTTTGAGACTTAAAACAGATTAGAAACTCTGGATCAATGTCTGTATGCTTAGAAAATTCAATTTTCTTCAACTTAAGCTTTGCTTCCTCGAATTGCTTTTTGATTTTGTCCTTATCCTTCATAATTGTTCGATATGGTAGGGTGTACAAATGAATATTCTTTAGCTAAATTATTGTTTTGCTCTCCAGCCTCCAATCTCCAATCTAAAAATTGTTCGACATTTTAGAACTTCAATCGGGTGAAATTCAAAAATTTCTACAAAATAACTTCCTTAATAAAGAACGAATTCAAACGTAATACACCTAAAGAAAAAGGTAGGTATGTTATTTGTCTAGACAGGGTGTCGGTTACGCTACAGTTTTAAACACATGTAGAAATATCGTGCGGCGCATAGTTTTAAATCGTTATAACCTATCTTTAAAAAAAGTCAATAAATAGGTCTTTGTAAGCAATATGTCGTTGTACCTGATGTCGTTACAACCGATATTTTATTCAATGCAATTATGTGGAGCTCAGCCGGGATGTAAAGATTTGGTCGTTATAACCGATATGTCGTTGTAACCGGGTCGTTATAAACGATGTTCACTGTACATCTGAAGGTTTCTAAAATTCTTATACTGCTCATTTAGCATTGCAGGATGTCCACCATTTTATTATGTAGCACTTTGTCGACAGCTGTGATTATGAAACACACAAAAACAATTGTGTTCCTCCCCAGGCTTTGTTGGATTAGAATGTCGAAAGCAAATAGTGCTTACCGTATTCCAAATCCATTCCTGAAACTAAATTGAGAGTTACTTACAAGTGTGTCTTCCTCGAGCTTATTATAGATTCTTTTATGTATAATTTCCAATAATATCTTTAACGCGTGACTCGTCACGCTTATTGAAGAACAATTTGTAGCTTTATTCTTTTTTAAAAGTGCAATAAATGTTGATTTCAATTCAAAAGGCATTCATCGCTAAAAAATAAAAGAAAAGAAAAAAAAATCGATTTTGAAAAATTTGACAAAAATAATTAAAACTGTTATCTACTCGTATATAAAAGTTACCTTACTCCAATACTCACTCCCATAATTCCTGTGAAGCTATGCACAACATAATCTGCGTTGACGCATAGCTTTAGTCAATTTCGGCTTCTTTGCTGGTCTTCTGTACATCAAGAAGTTTTCCTTAAATCGTTTACGTACTGTTTTTAACGGAATATTGATTCCAGATTCGTTTTAGTGCCCCTTAATATTGTGCGACCTGGTGCGTAGTTTTCCTGTATAATTTTTCGTCCAGTTCTTGGTGTAGTTTTTTCTTTTTTCCTCGCAATTCTGTTTATTTTCTTGGAAGAGCTAATATTGAGCTTATTGCTATGCTTACCACTGATGACTTAGGAATTCTAACAATTTTGGCTTTTTGAGCTTATCTGCATTTTTTATCGATTAACAAGGCATCGACTTGCGTATTTTTTTCGGTGGATATATCATTTTTATTACCCGTGTTGTAAATAATTCAATAATTCACATTTTTAGTAATTTATTTATTAAAAACTCGTATTAAAATAAAGTTAAATTTATTTTAGATATATGTATAAACTTATGTGACGACAACGCAATGAATTAAAAAATACGAATAAAAACATTTCTGCTCGTGTACATTAACCATCTTGTATTTAGCATTTTTTCTAAATCTATTACTTTTTATAAAAAAAAAGAAGAAATCAGTGAAACTTATTAGGAAGGCAAGCGGTCATAATTAAATTACCACGTACTGTATATATGACTCTCGTCTTTGTGTAGTGTTCTATATCCAATTTTAAATAAAATTTTTGTCAGTGAAATTTTATTTCTCATTAAGACCCCACATACACATATTCAACAAAGATTAAGAAATAAACTTAAATGATCCTTAACATTAAAAAATATTGTAACAGTTAAAAATTCATTCAAAATAAGTTAAAAAAAAAATCATGAATTTAATTTAATTAATTTCTTATTTAAGTACTGTTTTCTAAAGTTAGACGTCTGCAGCAGATATTCAATTGAACATTGATTCGATCCTCTTCTTCTTTTCTTTAGAAATTGAATCTTCTATTGAAGGTTTTTATTCGTTTCGTTTTTTTTATATTAAATGGCAAGTTGTTAAAAAAAAATTATTGCTGTGTACTGGTCAATCTGCATCTTGATGTTTTTATGTTGTCATTACTTCTCAAGTTATACGGCTGGACATCAGAAACTTGCACTATATGTCTATATAGACTATATGCTATATGCCATATATTCTGGTAACAATCTATTCTTCATTCTAAATATGAAGACCATTGCATTGTATTAGGTTGTACCACATAAAATGTCAGCTTTTTTTGTAAAAAAATTAAAAGTCAATATTTCTTTTTCATAAAATTTTATTTAGTCAAAATATGAACCATTGACATCTATAACCTTCTTCCACCGTGATTCAAGGTCCATTATTCATTTTTTATAGAAGGCTTGATTTTTTGTCGCTAAAAAGTTTTCAAAGGCTTCTATGTTTCGGAACACCTTTTGCCGAAAAAATGACTCCAGACTGTGGAAAAGGTGATAATCCGTTGGAGAAATATCAGGAGAGAACGGTGGAACGGTGGAACGGTGGAACCCAACTGTAGCAGCTATTGCACCGTTACGTGTGAGGTATGGGGTCTAGCATTGTCATGCAACAGGATTTGACCATGCCCATTTGCCAACGCAGGCTGCTTTTCAGCCAATTTCGTATGCATTATGTCGATTTCCTCACAATATTTGACTGCGTTTATCGTTTCCCCTGGTTGAAGAAATGAAAAGTGGATTGGTCCTTTCGATGTCCACAAGATTGTCTCCATAACTACTGGGTGAATACCAAGTTTGTCGTCAGTTAATGTTTCCGCTTTCCCACGCGGTTCGTTTTCGAGGCTTAGATCTCCCGAACGGAATTTACCATTCGTAATTCGTTCACCGCTATATTCGTTCAGACGCTATATGCGTCACTTATGTTTTTGGCTGCCAGAGACGCATTATGTCCCAGTTTGAACTCGTAAAGGAAAAGAGTACGAATTTGAACCGTCGACAGTATGATATAAAAATTTAGAGAAAAATAACTGTACTTGCAACGGACCCTAAAACACACAACAAACGCACACATCAAACACACATACAACTTTACCTTATACAAAAAAAAAACCTTTTTATACAGATGTTCACTCAACAGCTTCTAATTGAGGACTAAGTGAAAAATCGGACATTTCATGTGTGTAGAACCTAATATGTCAATCTTTGTTTGGCATTCATCCATTTTAAACATTCAACCATATGCATGCTTGAAGTATAAATGCTAAGTTTTAGAATTGCCCGTATCGCATAATTTAGTCTCCCCATTAAATTTTGGATGCCACCCATGGAACGAAATAACCACTGAGCCATCAAATGCTTGCATAGGAAGATCTATATTGAACTCGTAGCATTTTCTTATTGTTTGCTTTATTATAAATATTTGATTTGTTGTTGATCGTCCACTTCTAAAGCCACTCTCCTATATTATTTTCTGCTGTCATTATTTTGTATCCTGTGTCTACTCGTAGTAGGGTAATACCCCAGTAGTTTCTGCAGCCAAGTTTGTCACTTTTTTTGTAAATTGCTCTCCACTTTGTCGGCATTTCTTCCGTTTCCAATATATGTATTACATATATAAGCTTATGTACTACTTGCCCTTCATTCAGTGCCAAAAAATCGTCATGGACTTCAAAACGTAAGGTCTTAGAAAAATGTGTTGTTCAATTGTAGGCGCATTTCGATCCACAATTCGGTGGTTTACATTTTCTGGCGTTTTCTTTTTTTCCGCACAATTCAAATATCCTTCTTCACTTGAAATAGGTGACTCCTTATCAGACAGTATGCAATCTATAATTATACAAAAAAAAAACTAATATAAGTTTCACGCATAAATATTATAGTAAAAATCGTAAATAGTACCTTTGCAGAAGCATAACTATCTCCAGAAGAGTGAATATTTTACATTTACCATTGGCTTTGATTTTTCGTTAACGAAATCTGCCTAGTTTAAAATTTCACCAGTGCACTCGTTTAAGATAGACCGAATGAGAATTCTTATTCGCTTAGAACGAAATGTCCTTACGATTCTCGGGTACAGTACCTAATTCCCAATTGGTCTAAGTGACACTCTGTAAATTGGACTTAGACCATTTTGTATTTTTTTTTTATTTAATCTGGAAAGTGTATAAAAAGTTGTTCTATTTCAAACAATCATGTCTCTTCGATTAATTTGGAATGAGTCTACCTTTACAAATTTGGCTCTTAGACCAAAAGGGGTATAGATTATCTGATAAACAGAATGAGATAGATGAAAAAGGAATTCAGATTCGGAAAGTGCATTCTCAAACTGCATTATTACCACATTTTCGAAAAAAGTGGACATAGAATGATTTGGCTTTACGCTGGCGATATTTGCATAAGATGGTTTTTTTTAAGGGGGTAATCTCATGTCCGAGGTAACATTTTTTTTTCACGGAAAATGAAATACAATCTTGTTATGTTAATTATATGTTATTATTTAGCTATTGAATAATACAAAAAAAAATTTTAAATAAAAAAATATATTTTAACGTCATTTTGGTGAGGTAGAGTAGGTCTCTTCAAAAAAAAAAAAAAAAAAGTACGTGGCTGGCCCCCTGTTGCTCCTTTTGTAATCATCTGCAATCAAATTTCCAAGAAGATTATTATTCATTAGGGTTGTCATTCGGTCCCGTAGAAGATTTAAAAGATTTGAGTGAAAAATAACAAAATGCCGGCCTTGTAAAATTTTTTTTCAAAAATCAGCTGTTTTTTTTTCGGTTTAAAATCGAGATACAAAAAAGTGGATAAGAAGATCTAATTCTGATACCGGACACAACCATTCAAGTGTATAATCATCTAAGTCGATGGATAAAATGTAGTTTCGAGAAAATGGTGCTTAAAGTTTGGTGTAATCCCCCCAGCTGCAGTGTACGCTCTCCCCTATTATTTGCTCTAACTTTAAAATGACTTAGTGCATCGGTCTAAGTTCTCAACTTATTAGACTTTGAAAATATGCAAAAAAAAAATAAATTTTTTGAAGATCGAACATGAATAACCTTTTAATAAAACCCCCTTAAATAAAACATATAAATACTTAAATTTTTTCCGGTGTTTTTATTTTTATAAAAATATGATTCTTAATAATAATGTGTGAAAAATAACATCATTTAAATGTCCACCACGAGAACGTCTACAGGCTCTCATACGATTATCAAAATTTTTAAGGACTCGCTCACACATTACCGCATTAAATTCAACAATTTCGATCCGAATATGCTGTTTGTCAGCTGTGCTATTGTTGTTGGCTTATCCGCATAGTCTTTGCTTTTCAAAAAAATCCCTAAGAAGGTAATCTAATGATGTTAAATCTTTATGTCACCATTGCGTGAAATTAATCGACCTGGAAACTTAGACCGTAATAGCTCAATGGTTGCATGTGTTGTGTGACTCGGAGCTCCATCCTTTTGAAAATAAACATCCCTGTGTCTATTTCTTCACTTTGAGGCCATAAAATATCTTCAATAATTTGTCTATAGCGCTCTCCATTGACAGTAACTGCTCTTTAATTTGCATTTTCGAAGAAAATGGACCAATGATTCCACCAGCCCAAATACCACACCAAGCAGTACATTTTTGTGGATGTAGTGATTTTTCTGAAGTTATTCGAGGACTTCCTTCCATCCAATGTGAAATGAACTTCAGCACTAAAGATGATTTTACGCAAAAAACCAACATCATGTTCTACCAACCAACTGACGAAAATTCTGCGTTGATAAAGATGTGTTGGCTTCAATTTTTGTGTTAATTGGATTTTGTAAGGATGCAAATGTTAATGCTTATTTAAAATACGGCAAAATGTCGGTGAATGAATGCCTAATGCCCGAGAACTTCGTAAGATCGATGTTGAAGGTTCTTCAGTTACACTTTGTGCTAGAGCGTCCATTTTTAGTCTACCAGACCTTTTTCGATCCTAAACGGAACCAGTTTCTTACATTTTTTCACTAACATTTGGACGATTATTTACAATAAACAAAATTAATGAATTTTACGATATGTATTTTTTAAATGTCGACCATTTTCATAATAAGTTTGAATAATTTTAGTGCGTTGTTCTAGCGTGTAACTATCCATGGTTAAAATTGTGTAATGTGCATGTGTCTAATTGTCACAAATGTCAAATGACACAAACAAATTTAACGTTCGGAAATTATTCACTACTGCCATCTAGGCGCGACTTTTGAAAGAGCCTTTACATAACTATGATGCTGATTTTTTTTCCTACATTTTTCTAAGAGTACTCAAATATGCTAGGAAATAACATATGCACCAATCCCAAACCCAACTGATTTTCTGGTCATAATATTATACAATACGTAAATGTGCCATCCTTATGATGAAAGAAATTTGATTGTCATGGGGTACCGTACATTTTTTATAGAACTCCATTATTCTCTTTTAGCTATTCTAATTTCGCGGTTATACCTTTGTGAGTTTTTCCAAGTACTCAGCCCATTCTTAATTGCGTTTTACCCTGTTAAAAAACTTTCTGGGTGTGTTCTTAATTTGGCGAGTTTATTATTCCACCATGAAGTAGAGCGGTTGCCTGACTTTTCTTTCTATGGGCAAGCATGATGATAGGCAGATTTAATTGCAGTGTTGAAACTTTCGCAGCCAAGTTCTAGGCTAGTAATGTCTCTCATGCTTTTATAGCAATTGGCTATATGTGTCCAATCTATAGATCTAGGCTGTCTATAAGATTCGGAAATTGTCGATGATCAGACATCGATGTTTCAGTTGAAACATGTCAGTTCGTAATAACTTTTTTTTATAAATGGGTGAGGTCAAAGACTTCTTCCCTAATTCTGTTTATAAAAGTAGGGCTATTTTAGTAGTTTAGAATTTCAAGATTATTTTTGTAAATAAATTCTAGAACAGACTTACCTCTTTTGTTGATATTTGAGCTGTCACATTATGTAAGCTGAGCGTTCGCACCACATCCATGTGCTCAGATACGAATAAAACAGCTGGACTACTGGAAATGTTGTTACAATTTCATAGATAAACATAAATATTTAATAAAGTTAGAAAAAAAAGATAATCGTTCTATTGTTTTTTCCATAAAAGACAACAAAAAAAGTAAACAAAAAACTAGTTCAAAAAGAGGAGAAAGCAATATGACCACTAAAAAAAATGTTGACAATTTAATATTAATATTTATTTCAGTACAATGGTACTTCGTGGAGTACCTTTTATTTTCTATGTATATGCGTACATTAAGCTTCAAAATTATTTTTTATCCAAACTATAGTATAAAATACCATACCATGAAAGATATAATTCCGCCTCCATGCTTGACACTGTTTCTGCATTCTGCTGGTACTCGTATACTCAAAATTATTTTAGTTTTATCGGATCAAAAAATATTTCGTCACTTTTTGTTTTTGTTTTCTGGGTGTTCCCAAGTGTTAGTTTAGTTTCGATGTCCTTTACTAAAAATTGGTACTTGCCTGGGACTTCAATCGAGATATTGTCTTCTTGACATAAACTGGTCTTTTTTTGGACAGGTGTTTGATTTAGATATTTCCTTCCTGTAAGTGAATTTTTCGGTTGTGGAGCAAAGCACTCCGCAACATATATTTATGATTTTTTGTGACACACAGAATTTTTATATTACGGTTCTGTTACAGTAGTGTACTGCTAAAATAAAATTAATTCTTATTCTTTGTGTCCGTGGGTGGCCATGGCTAAAGGGGTAGTGTATTAGCTTTGAAATTGAAATAGATTCTCGACATGAGATTGGCGATTCTCGCCATATTTCTCTTATCTTTTATAGTTCTCGTCCGTTGGCAAATATTTTATTTCTTTTAATTCTGAATTTACTCCTTTATTCTGCAATTACACTGCAATACTCCATAAAATGTTTCGCTATACTCGTAGTTCCTTTCTTGTCCGGCTGTCTTTTACTTAATAAGGATTAAAATATTATTACGTCATCATATTCTTTTATTTTATTTTTTCTATTTTCATTTACTGATTAAATATATTTCTTTGCGTTTCATTAAATCACTTCCTCTAACTTTCTTTTTTATACGTTCCTTCATTTCTGCTTGTGCTGCAGCTAGTTGTTATATCGAATCTTGCTTTATTATGAAAACGCATTGTTCCTTCGTGTAGCGCTCATTTTTAATAACCCTGAAGTGTCACCTGTCACGCTCTCTTTTTTCCGTTGGCAACACTTTACCGCATAAATGGCGCAAAATTAAAATCTTGCGTGCATTGTGGGACACCCCTAACAAGATCAGTTAGAAAGGGCACAGTCTACAATACTTGTTTACTTTTCTACTCGTGTGTATGTTGTACGTCATTTTAAATATATTTTTTGAAACCATTTTCGTTTAATATTAATATGATGGAATATTAAAAATATTAATTCTTAGCACGGCAGTTCGTGATGGATCGAGGGCTAGTCCCTATCACTCACTGTTTTCCTCGCCGTCGTATATTTGGGCGCAATGAGAGGGGAATTACGATTTTCCGCCGACTGCGAGGATACAAACAGTTGAAGAGTGAGAGATTCGTGGCCAGAAGATTTCACTTTCGGACGTTCGCCATTGGAATCGTCAAGAAAATTAATTATTTTTCCAGTTTTCGTTGTTGGTCGAAATTTGAACGAAGACACTCTTCCAAAGTAGTCTTAGCCACTGAACCACGCCATAGAAACAAACCAATGATTAAATTCGTAAATGCGAGTATGAGTATTGAATATTAGTATTTGTTTGATAATTTAAGAAGAATCTTTTTCTTTATATATATAAGATATTATGCAAACAAAAATATTCATATATAATTGTTGGCTATTATGAGCAGAATAAAAATTAGATATTTTAACAAAGTTCCTATAGAAATTATGGACTGAATCAAAAGACTGCACGTATGTTTGTGTATTTTAGTCAAAATAGCAAAGGTGACATTGTTAAAAGATTAAGGTTTGATTTAAATTTGAAAGTCTTTATTTAAAGCCTTTTCAATAAAGGAAAATATTAAAAAACTTGAATATAATTTTTGAAAACGGAAGCTGTATATGTGTATGTGGATTAATATCACTTCTTTTCTTTAATTCGGTAAAGCGATCAGCGATCATTATAAATAAATTATTTCTGTTTCACCAGAACAACTGGTGTTGAAAAAGTGAAATAATAACACAAAATAAAATAAAACATCCAAAACACCTTTAAAATGGCTCTTGGTGATACAAAAAATGGCAATGTGCCTTCACTCACAAAGGAAAATCAACTTCCATCAACGGTAACTACACAACCAAATGAACAACCAGAAAAAGGATCAACTGAAAAAATGTCATCAAAAGTTAACAAACAGGTAAGTTTCAGTTAGCATTTCCTTATAACTTGTAGATTAAGCACAATTTTTTTTTAATGAATTTGAATTGGTTTCTGAAATATGTAATTAATTTATTGAGACAAGAGGCTTGGTAAAATCTTAAGAGTGGGTATATTTTTTGTTTTATTACTAAAACTCTAATTCGTGTCTCACAAAACTTGCATCGTAGCACGATTTGTGCTTGATGTGGCACCGTCTTGTTGGAACCATGGTGTACAATAGGTCCTACAGTTTGCAACATGTAACAACTGTTACATATAGTCACTCTACAATAGTTGGTGTATATGGAGGAGTTTCAGTGCATTTTTGTCAATCAAAATCAATCAATTGTGACACGGCACCCATAATGATTTTTTGCTTAGCAGCTGTCTATACTGTGTAAGTAAGCACGCACGAATAAAATTGCCTTTACTTATATTTGAAATGAGTTATTTAAAAACTGTATTTGCAATATATATTAAATCGCGTACTGCCCAAATCTACGAAAACCAGCCCAAAATCTGTCCGCATGCTCATACTTTTTGAAGTTTTGTCGCAGAAGAGAGCGAAACCAATTCATTTCCATTCTTTTGTTGATTTTAATTCAAGGAACTTGTTCCAGAAAATTTGTGAAAACTGTAAAACTTTTTTTTTATTTGAAACTGACATCGGCTTTGTTTTTATTTCGAATTGAAGATTTTGTTAACTCTGTTTTGCCAAAAAACGGTTAGATTTGAACAGAAAATTAATTAATAATAAAAATTTCAAGTGGACTGTTCAAAAAGTATCTGACCAAAATTATTTCAAAACAAATAAATTTTGACTATTGGTAGGCATACTTAGTGCGAATGGTTAATTTTATTCACGGCCACAGCACCACCTCACCTCCACGACGTTGAAGAGCACGTCCAAGTAACAGTCGTTGGATTTACGTTACTGCATCAAATCAAGTTTAAAGAAGTTAAAAAGTGTTTGGGGACGAAGTAATGGGCAGCACACAGATAAAGGAGTGGCACAACTGCTTCAGAGATGGCCGCTCATCGGTGGAGAGTGAAGCACGTCCTGGTCGGCCAAAAACGAGGTTTTAATTGATTAAGTAAGAACTCTGGCAATGCTGCATTGTCGAATAATGGTTCGGAGAACTTGCTGACGAGGTGAACATTAATGTTAAATCCATTCATTCCCTTTTAACTGAAAATTTGGCTCTCAGGAGGGTCTCTTGTGCCAAAGTCGCTGTCAATTGAGCAGAAGCAACTGGTCCAGATGGTATATTTCACCTTCTTCTGATGAGGTGTTCTTCCACGCCGGCAAAACTACTGCATAAGCTTTTGCATCAATCCTACTATTTAGGAATCTTTCCGAGCAGATGGAAAACAGCATTTGTTCAACCCGTCCCTACAGACCCATTGCACTTACGTCCCTTCTTTCCAAGGTCATGGAAACGCTGATAAACCGTCATGAAATATCTTGAAACACGAAAACTTCTCAATTATCATCAGTACGTCTGATGTCTCACCGAAAAATGGAACCGAATCGTAAATCAATCGAAAGCAATATAGTTGCACTTAGAGTTTAGCACCAAGCTGATATTTACGAAATAAATGCGGGTGTGCCCCAGGGCTCCGTTCTGTCTCCGATACCCTTTTTAGTTTTTATTAATGATCTCTTGCTGACGAGTGTATTCTCTGCTTTTCACATTCGTTCCCGAACTCACTTCCCTGCTCTTCGGCTGTAGAACGGGAACGGCAGCGTATGTTAAGCTCTACAGCCGAAGGGACGTGAGTCCGGGAACGTATATGAAAAGTTGAGAGTGCTGATGTCAGCGAAAGAATATACTGGATTAAAAGCGGATCTTTAATAAAAATTTAAGTAAATACGAGTAACATCGTTTTCTTGAAATGCGCAGGTACGACTATGTTCTGCAAGAACCATTTAAGCATGGTTCCAAGACCCCTTGGAAAAAACGTCACTCAGAAACAGCAGTAAACTGCTGAAAGTATCTACACGACATGCAGATGCATTGGTACATGGGTATGTTTTATAGGCATACGACGAAAAAACCTTAATTGTTTTACGAGTGAAGATAAATAGAATATAGGTTGGTTGTGCAAAAAAAATCATCAATGCAACGCAAATTGAGATCGCGATTACGATATTCACGTTTTCTTTCTACCGCAGATTTCGGAGGCACTTAAAATCTCAATTCCGCACTGTTTGATAGTATTTTATCTACTGCCAGTAAGTCCGCTTTTACACGTCGCAAGTGTGTAATGCGCATGTTTTGGTTATTTTCTTTTGAACTGTCATTCAGTGTTGCGCTCAATTTTACACGAAAGCCTTTCCCCCTTCTTTGGTTTTTCATGTTATTTGACAGCTCTCTTTCATTTCATCTTTGGCGCTCAGTGTTTCATAATTGAAAATGAGCCCGCTTGTGAATTCTTTGGTCCATTTCAGTTCATCCGCCGTACTGAAATGTTGTGCTCGTAACAACAGCCAAAGAAATAATGAAACAAATGCGAAAAAGAAAGAAGAAGGAGAAAAAGAAATGTCAAAAACATGCAATGAGAATGCTAGCCACATGTCCGCTTTCACACGTCGCAAGTGTGTAATGCGCATGTTCTGGTTATTTTCTTTTGAATTGTCATTCAGTGATGCGAGCAACTCTACATGAAGACTTTCCCCTTCTTTGAGTTTGCATGTTATTTGACAGTTCTCTTTCATTTCATCTTTGGCGCTCAGTCTTTCATAATTGAAAATGAGCCCCCTTGTTAATTCTTTGGTCCATTTCAGTTCATCCGCCATACTGAAATGTTGTGCACGTAACACAGCGAAAGAAGTAATGAAGCAAATGCGAAAAAGAAAGAAGAAGGAGAAAAAGAAATGTCAAAAACTTGCAATGAAATTGCTACCCACATGCAGTGGGAATTTGGTCCGCTTTCATACGTCGCAAGTTTCGAAAGATTCAAATGAGTGCAAAAGAGAGAAATAATGAAACAAAAAATACCCAACTAACCAAATTCCCACTGCATGTGGGTAGCAATTTCATTGCAAGTTTTTGACATTTCTTTTTCTCCTTCTTCTTCGTAATGGTGCTAAATGGCATGCAAATCGGTCGAGTGGTTCAAAAGATATTTCTGGTACCGTCTCGGAAAAACGCAAACGAAATGCAAAATCTGCAGTGTGTCTTGCCTGCGTGGCTTCGAAAGCAAAACTGAAAATGTGCTCGAGTAGTGCCTTCTGGAATATTCTGAATTCTAATATTCTTATACAAGGTTTAAATCTATTGCTAAGCAGGTATAAATATTTGCGAGGGCACTGACCCGTCATTAGAAAAGGTAGGAAGGCAGAGCAGGCACGCAGCTGCTCATGTCCTTAATGAGCGCTCCGCCCAGTCCGACGTCTAACGGTCATAATTTTCTTAATTATTGGAATTTTTGAAAAATTCTTTTGAAAAATTCTTGCTAAAGAATATAGAATTTTTTCATGCAAAAAAAAATCGATTTTTTTGAGCGGAGAAACGTATGTAACCCCTTAAGAAAAAAACAATTGTCCTCTAAGGCAAACGCACGCTGCTCGTTATTCCAACGCATGATAACGACTGAAACAAAAGTTTAGGATCCCTTCTCTCGAACGAGACCACACACAGCCGCCTGGGACTCCCATCATCATAATTAAGTAATCACGCCGCACCTTGTACAGTGGGTCTGTAGGAGGGGAGAAACGAAAACTCGAAAATAGAATACTCGACGCGCTTTAGACTAGGTTGGACGTGACTAAATCTGGAAGCGTTGAACTGGACGCGAATTGCACAGGAAACAGATTATCCTTGGCCAATGAGTTGCCATCTGGAATCTCGTTATATAAGGTGAGGCAAAAGTAATGTCATGATGTGAATGTGCCATAATGTTTGCAAATGGCGTCAAGTATCATTGTGTTTCGACATTTGTGTTGTAGACAGGTAGAGAATTAGTTATTATTGGTACTGCTTCTTTCACGAATCTCCGGTCTGTTGTTTTAACACAGCGTGAATTTCGTCGTCGTTTTCCTCGTCGTCCTGCAACATGTGCGCGAACAATTAAGCGTTTGGCTGGGCGTCTCGTGCGAACTGGGTCCACTAAAGATGTCGCAAGAAGTGGCTGGCCCCGTATTGCTCGTTCGATCAAAAATATCACTGCTGTGGTCGACGACGTCCGGGAGAGTCCACAAACAGCGATGCACACAATTTGGCATCAGCAGAATTTTCGTGAAAGACCTGAAGATGTTCGCTTATAAAGTGCAAGCCGTACACCAATTGCTGCCTACTGACCGCCAAGTGAGGTTAACTTACTCCCATGTTCTGTTAAACCAGGTGCAAGAAGAGGATGATTTCGTGTTCAAAATCGCAACGTGCGAGGAAGTCCATTTGCACTTCAGTCGTTATGTCAATAAACAAAAATGCGTTTTTGGGGCATGGAAAATCCACATAAAATGCACAGAGAGTCATTGCAGCCACTGAAAGTGACTGTTTGCTGTGGCATTTGCAGTGAACAAATGATTGGCCCTAACCGAAACTGTTGAGAGATACAGACAGATGATAAATAAGTTTTTTTTGCCTCCACAAATTTTGTAAGTCTTGAAAGCCAACATTGAAGAAGAAATCACTAATTTCGAGCCATATGTTTTGTGAGCAACAATTGAAAATCCCGTAAAACGAGCACAAATGTGCATCAACTCAGGAGGTGCCCATTAGACCGATATCATTTTTTTAACTTAATGTTATCAATTTTACACCTTCAAATAAACTTTTCGTGAAAACAGAGCCCAATTTTCAAACGCTTTATTCCGGCTCGGGAATGTTATGAGAAAAAATTTTTTTTTGATTTTTCGACCTTTCTGATTTTGCTGGGATAACTCACTTCATCCTGAGATCGATTTGGCTTTGTCTTAACTGGTGAAGAAAGACTTATTTTGACAGCCAATTGTCTTCCACCTTCTCTGTGCATTCTGTACTGTACTAAAGTTCCATTCACAGCTCAGCGTACGGCGAATACGAACGAACGAACAAATATTCGCAAATTTCGACATTTTATTCACACCTACTTTTTTGTTTAGTCGCAGCTACCTGCGAATACAAGTTGTCATTCCCTGTTTTTGTGTTTTCAAAACAAAAATATATTTGGGGTTAAATTAGTCGTGCAAATGTACAATAGATTGGGTTCCACGTTTGTTGAATGGGAGTAAAATTTGACAGTTCGCAAGGAGTATTCGCTTATTCGCGGAGAAATAAGTGAATTGTTGATTTCTTCGCAAAAACTAATTGAATTTGAATGTTTTTTTTTTTATTAATCCACAGGTAAATTAAATTAAGCTCTGTGCTTTTGGAATAGTAAAATTTAATTTGTCACTTGCCTGTCTTTAAGTATGTTATATTAAGAATGATTTGTTCGCAGTGAGCAATGAGCTGTGAGCTCGTGTGAGTGTTTTTTTTAGAGGTTTGTTTTTTTTTGAATTGGCAGTATTTTCCAGGACACGAATCGGTCGATTCGGCATCGTGCACGGAAATTGAAGTTGTGTACATCCATTTTTTTTTTTTATAATTTACGCGCGCCTAAGGGGTTGATACCCTTTTACTGTTGCCAGGGCGCGGGCGGAAAGATAGAAGGAAAGTTCTTGGTTTACGAGCTTAAAAGGCCCAGCTTGAAGGCACTTGACCATCGTGTGTCAAAAATGCCATAGTTGGAGTGAAGAAAATCCACAAACCATTATTGAGACGCCGTTACGTCTACAAAAAGTCACTGTTTGGTGCCGGAATTTTTGAACATTATTACTGACTTTTTCGTCCGCAATCAAATTAATATGGAAGGGCTGTGGTTTCAACAAAACTGCCCAACATGCCACACAGCGCGCTATAGTCAATTCGACATTCGACAAACACATTAGGTTTCGCGAAATGGACCTAGGAATCGGCCTCCAAGATCGTGTGATTAAACTTTTGTGTTATTTTCTGTTTACGTCGATAAGCCAGAGATGGTGATACAACTTGAAAATAATTGTTATATTATTGCCGATATACGGCCTCAGCTGCAAATAAAAAGTGATCCAAGATTGAAGTCCAGATTGAGCTCTATTTGAGACAGGCGCGGCACCTATATGTCCGAAATTATAAAGCGTTTTTTAATAGGGACATAACGATTTTGTATTTTAATACAAGCGCACATTTAAACTTTAAACGTTAAACTTTACATTTTTATCATGGTGAAGTTCACAAACAAGCAATGTTTGGAAGTTATTAAAAATTATTGGTTAGTGGTCGAGACTTCAAGAATGCTTACTTCAATTTTCGGTCGTAATAATCGTCCCACCAGACAGATTGTTTGTGCTATAGTGGATAAATTCGAGTCAACATATTCACTATTGAATGTTCCTGTGCCAGTGCGACAATACACAGGTCGAAGTACCGAAAATATCGCAGCCGTAAGTGCTTCAGTTCAAAATGCGCCAAATTAGTCGATTCCACGGCTTTTACAGAAATTGGGAATCTTTCAATCCACATTGTGGCGAATTTTTCCTCGATGAAAATGATCGCCATGAAAAGTGGTGGAAAATTGGCTCCAAATAATCGATCGCTGCAAACGTGCTCGCGGTGGTCATATGAAACCATACTTAAATTTAAAATGTATACTATACCTGGAATAGATTTCAGCAATATATTATGTGTTTTATTTACATACGGAATTGGTACGTCCTTATTGAAAAACCAGATATCTAAATACTTAAGGCTTAAAAAATTATGTTTCCTGTTGTATCTACAGCATAGGTAAGGTTCTGTCAGCCATTTTAAGTGGTGCCCGGCCATTTTTTCTTAAGCTGATGGCATTTTAAAATCCATTAGAAATAGATTAAAACTGTTCCATTTTTGTTTTGTTATAAGAAGAATATGAAAACCAATTTTGGCTACGTGAGGACCAGATACATAACATACACACGTTAATCGCAATTAGTATCCAACTAATTGAAATTCGTTTTTCTTGTTTTACTTAATTAGGATTTTTCAATGTTGCATACATATTTAAGTATATAAATGATAGCCAGTAGAATATACAACAAAACTACAAACGCCCCTGTTTAAAATATCAACGAATATAGTTGTATACAAATTTAGACTATTTTTGTTTTTAGGCAACACTTTTACTTTTACGTCCACATCTGGCTGTAATTTGAATTACCAAATTATTCTAATTTTAATTTTCGTTTTCTTTTTCATTTTATTGTAATAGTCTGGGTTATTTTTCTGACAAAACAAACGTTAGTGTCCTAAATTGGAAGAAAATACTTTCATTTTCTTGAATTGTGGACAATTATTGGATCCGTTATATAAGCTCTTATGCATAAACATTTCGTATATTTTCTTTGTCACAAATGTGGCATTTGCACGAACTATACAATACATATGTACCACATATGGCTTTTTTCTCAAAACTACCTGCACAACATTTTATACATACATATTGTGTATTTACTCGTATACCCTAGGAATATAATACGCTTGGCTAGTTGAGTTACACATATGGACATTCACATACACGTATGCATACGCATTTCAGTAGGAAAGAAAGAACGGATGGTGAAGCATATAAATATGAGCTCATAACCTAAAAAAACTATGTTTTAGACAGTAATGATGATCTCATCGCATGTAAATATTATTTTAAATGATTTAATTGAATCAATCGCGTAAGCCGTAACTTTGTTGTATGTTTTCCAACTCAAAATTTCTTATGTATTTGCATTCGTAATATGTACGAGTATGTATACATATATTGTGTTGTAGTGCATTTTATTATTCAACAATTTTTTCTTTTATGCGGGGTGTTCTGGATAATGTGTCGAAGACTTTAAGGGGAAATTCTTTGACATAGATATCTTGAGCAAAAAATATTATGGGTTGGGGGGAGTTCAGAAATGCATCCCTTCCAAAATACAGGGGTCTTAAGTAAAGACTTACACCGCCCTGTTTTGACTTCTATTCTACTTCTGGTAACAAATTGGGGTATCGTTGAACTCGTACTTATAGCAATTTAATTACGAGTAAATATTAATTAAAACAATTTAATAAAAATTACCTATTAATTAGGACAATTAAATATTTCCCTTACATTAATGTGTCAAAAGTCATTGAAGATTAAAAGTGATTTTCTTTCTTTTTGAAAACCTAAAATTTTGACTTTTTTCGCAAAAATATCTTATTGACACCACTTTTTGCAACGTTTTTTGAAACGTGTACCCAATATTTACAAATAAAAAAACATCCGGTCATTTCATCTCATCTCCGTAACTCTTCAAACTGTAAAACCCAAAAATACGGTATTTTTCACAACAGCCCTATAAAATTAACTATTGTAGTTAACAGCTACTTTGAATTTTTTTTAAAAAATAGTTTTATTATTACGCAAAATTAATTTAAAAAATTAAAAAATCCGACTTTAAATATGAACTAAAAAGAAAAAAATAAGTCCAGTAGTCTAGAATTTAGTTAAGAAATATTAAATATTACTTATCCGGTTCGTAAAGGACCAAAAGGTTTTATATATACGAGTATATGTGGTATTTTATTTTTCAATAAGTTTGTTGCGCATCAATTACAACAAATAAATTGACTTGGACTATCTGATGGTAAAACACTGGGTTTTTTAAATCGACCTTGTTTGATTTTGATTACATAATTTATTGCAAAGGTGACATACATGGTTTGCTATTTGTGATAAAGAATCGTTGAATATTGATGAGTCATGTGAGAAAAGTTGTTGCCGATAATGAAGCCTGGAATTCATCCATAAACGTGTAAGTCTATTATCTCTTGATGTTGGTGATTCGTCGTCGCATATCTGAGACACATGTGCCCTCATAGACGACAATCTTTGGGATCGGAGATTCGTTGCCACGTATTTGAGACACATATTTACTCATAGACGACAGTCGATAAGTATAAGTATAATTTATTTTTACTTTTTCAAAAAATACAATCATAACAAAATATAACAAATTAGAAACTAAATACAGTATCATATATAGTATATTTAAAAAAGTATCTGTATTCTATAGTTCATAGGAACTAGAAGTGAAACAGATTCGGAAACAAAAACAAAAGAATATAACAAAAAATAAATATATAAACAGAATGAGTGAATGTTAATCACAAATGAATCTAAACCAAAACACAAAGCAAATTAAGAACATCTTTATAATTATAACCTAAAAGCCATGATTTTACTTTTTTGAGAAAGCTGGATTTATTACGAATACATCTTTTGTCATAAGGTAGTTTATTAAACAATCTTGGAGCAATTGATGAGAAAAATTGAAAAAAATATTTGTAGATTATAGTCAGGAACTTTTACAAGATTTTGTTCATTAATACTAAGTTGGTAAATAGAAGAGCTTCTGTTTAATGAATAACCCGATCTTTCAAAAAATATTTTTAAAATTTTGTAACAAAATAGATGTTTCAGAGGTAGAATATTTAGATTTTTGAATAAGGATAAGCTATCATACGACGATTTTTGCAACAAATAAGTCTAATGACATGTTTTTGAGACACAAGAACAGGGAACATTTTGTTGTAATGAGTGCCACCCCAAACAACTATGCCATATTCAAGCTTAGAATGAACTAAGCCATAATAAATACACTTTAGAAGTTCCTGTGAGCAATACGATTTTAAAAAGTAGAACTGTCTAGTAGTTGCCATAAGATATTTTTTGAGAGCATTTGTATGAGCTGACCAATTTATCATCCAGTCCAGAGTAACACCAAGGTACTTGAATTCTCTTACCTTATCAATACAGAAACATTTGTTCGAACATGGATAGTGCTCAAAAAAAGTCTGAGTGTTGTTTTCAGATCTGCAAACAGTAGCACTATGCTTAAATCTCAGGCATTTTCCACAGTGAAAAAGGAACGGTCCATAGTCTACTTGCTTGCCATTGGTACTGAAAAACATAAGTTTGGTTTTATCGCTTATGATCATTTTGTGGATTTTGAACCAATGACTAAGAACTTCAAGGTCATGATTGATATCTGAGGAGAGGTTCAAAACAGAATCACTAGAAAAAGCACATGCCATATCGTCTGCGAAACCAGTAACTTTACAATGAAAGTTTTGCGCAAAAAGAGAAAAACAGAACCCTGTGGAACACCCATAGATACAGTTCTTATAGAGCTTAACAAATCATTGATTTTCACTCTTTGAGATCTATTTGATAAATATGAATGAAACCAGGTATGAATTGTACCCCTAAAACCACATTTGTACAGTTTATCTAGGAGTATAATATGATCAACAGTATCGAATGCTTTTGTTATGTCCACAAAAAGCGCAGCGGTATAATATCTATTATTAAAGCTGTTATAAATATCAGAACAAAAATTTAATAGTGCACTCTCGGTGGAGCGACCTGAACGAAAACCAAATTGACAAAAACTAAAAAAATTATTTTTTTCTAAAAACTTGACCATTCTTATTTTTAACGCTTTTTCAAATATTTTCGAGAAAACTGGTAGTAGGGAAATAGGCCTGTAGTTATTTATTGAACTACTATCTCCTTTCTTGAACAAAGGAATTACTTCAGCAACCTTTAAACATTCCGGAAAAATACCACAAGTAATACTTTTGTTATACAAAAAACATAAAATATCACAGATATTTAAAGCTATTTCTTTTATTAAATTATTTAAAAAACTCCCAGTTGTTTGTGAATTTGAGTTTTTTAGAGACAAGCTAATTTTATATAGTTCGAAGGACGATATGGGATCAAAGAAGAAACTTTGAGAACATGACACTTCATCGACAAAACAGTTACTATCACAGCAGAAAACTGAACTGTCAGAGACTACTTTTTCTCCTACAGAGGAAAAGAAAGTATTGAATTTTTCAGAACGGGCTTTTTTGTCGGTTATAAAAATGTTCTCTTCATTCAAACTAATCATTCGATCTTTCTCAACAGACTTATTAAATATGCCTCTTATTAGTTCCCATTCTTTTTTTGAGTCACCTTTGACCTCAAGAAACTTGTTCACATAGTAATCGTTTTTACACGAATAAACTTGTTTAGATATATCTTTGCATAGTTGCTTGTAAGCAGAAGTGACATTAATATTATTGAGATTTTTCTTCTTTTTTTTTATACAATTTTCTAGCCCTTCCCATTATTGGGAAGATTTGACCTGGTCTAGATATTTAATGGGTCCCGACTGTTTAAGTTTCTAAGTTCCGCATTAAAATTTATTATTTGTTTTATGTGTGTTTTCACCATGAAACCATTTTAATGGTGTGGTTATTTAATATTTCTTTACAGAATTCTAGACTACTGGACTTGTTTTTTTCTTTTGATTTAAATTCCATTTTTTACTCAGTCGGGCTTTTTACACAAAATTTGTTCACAATATGGCGGCTGGTAGTCGCCATACTGAATTTTGTTATTAATTAATTATTAATTAATATCATGTCTTCAGTGACACTCGCAAGGCTATTTCATAAAATGGTGGCTGGTAGTCGCAACATTGAATTTTGATTAATATCATGTCATCAGTGACACGCGCAAGATTACGACAAATTGATATATGTAAGAACCATCAAAATGGGCCCACGCGTTTGGTCTCTAGAGTGTCACGAAGGAATAAACATACATATGTATATAGTTTCACAAAATGGCGGCTGGTAGAGTAGCCATATTGAATTTTGATTAATATCATGTGACACTCGCAAGATTACGATAAGTGACACTCACAAGATTACGATAAATCGATAAATGTAAGAACCATCAAATCGGCCCACGCGTTTGGTCTCTGGAGTGCCACAAAGGAACAAACATACATATATAGGCTGATAAACACCACATTACCCTTCCTTTTGCATAGCGCAGTCGGGTAAAAAGGTTTTTTTTATGATCCCCAACTGGAAAAAAGGTAGGTAATGCTTGTATTTTTAGGAAATAAAAAAAATCACTGGTCCTTTTTCTCGAAAAAAATGTAAGCAGATCTCTATAACATTTCGTGGTCCGGATTTTGCATTCCTGTTTGAATCACATACGTCAAATCGAACTGTCATCCGAGACTGTATATGTTTAATTTAAGGTTTGCCATTTTACAATACGGACCGTTTAACAAATAGTGGGTTTGTAGTAGGTACGTTTCGCGCATTGAGAGCAGATTATGGTCGACATAATCGTTCATCTGAGCGTACTATAGGGATAACTGTAACTGTAAAATCCTAAGAGGATGCCTGTATTACAGATGTCTTAAGGCCTATCCATCACAGAAATGCACGCTCTACACAAAATATGGCTGCCCTTAGTGAAAGAGTTATGTGAGAGAGAAATACTGATACACTCATCACAGAAGAACAGTAGATTTTCGGAAAATTCTTTAAGGTAGACCGTGTTTCTTTTATTTAGGCAGACGTAAATAGCATGGAATATTTTGGCGCAGATCCCCTTACAGGCAATAAAGTCAGCATTATTGTCGTTAATAGAGCAATTGGTTAATCCACAAGAAGACATGACGAAGACCAGGAAAACAAAACACAAATTGCGGAGAAGAAAAATGAAAAATGCACTAAACGCACTGTCGCGAAATGAACAGACTAGTAGGTCAACAATAAAAAACAAAAAGGCGCGCCAGCGATAACAATTATTGGGTAAGAAATTAGGTGTAACCGTCACCGTCAATTCTCATCGCTATAGGCAAATATTAACCGAATTTGTTTGGCCTCAAATCGAAGATATGGCTGTAAAAGACGTGTGGTTTCAACAAAACGGTTGAAACCACCACCCCCAACACGACTCATTTTGGCTTTATTGCAAGAAAAAATTTCCGAGTTATTTCACATTTTAATGATGTGAACTGGCCACCAAAATCCTGTGATTTGTCGCCGTTGGATTTCTTTTTGTGGGGCTGTGCAAAACATCGTGTTTATGCACACAATCCGTAAATGAAGCGTTGAAAATGAATATTCGTCAAGTTATGGCCGAGTTATTCCCCGAATAACGTTTTACTATTTTTTTTCTTCTGAACGTAATAATAATAAAAAAAATTATCAATAAGTTTGCAGAAAAACCCATAGATTTTATGATACTTGCAGCAGGTGAAAAAAGCAATCTATGATTTTTTACCTACGTTTCTAACAAGCGTGGAAGACCAGTTTCTAGGTGTAACATATAGTAGGGTGTATTTTCTGGTAACTCCAATATTTTCTTTAAGAAATATCTGAGCAGTTTTTCTACTTCTTCATATTGGAAAATTACCCACACTTGTGCTACGTAACACATAATTGATCTCACTACAGCTTCATAGACTTTATATTTTGAGCTAAGAGCTATGCTACTTTTATAAAATATGGACTCCATGTGTACCTAGTCTATAGCTTTCTTTGCTTCTTTTAATTTTTCTCTAAAATTTCGTTTTTCCACATCTATTTTTCATTCTTCAGCTAATGCCCAAATCTATGTCGAAAGACCATTACTTTCGATCTAGTGGTGTTAACTTGCAGGCTTCACAGGGTGCAGTAATTATCCAAGGAGACAACCAGCGGGCTTATGAGTCACACTTGTATAACACCCATGCGAGACTCGAATCGATTTGACAGATTATTGCCATCCCATACTGCAGTTCTGTTTTTCTCATATAGGCTTTGTACAATATAACCATAAGGACCTTCGTTGATTCTCTAAGGTTGCTAATTTTATAGAAAAGTGATTTGCGGTTAAAATCAACGAAAAACGCCCGACAGAAGCCATCTCTTTGTACTCCAGAGCAAAAAAATTACATAAAACTGTTACATTGTCACTTTTTCAGAATCAAAATTTTGCTTCTGGTTTTAATTTAATTTCTCTTCTGGATTCTATGCATAGATGAACTAATTTAGATGGCAAACTCTACTAATGCAAACCCTTAACTATCGCACACAGCACACTGTAAGTGAATTACCAACGCATTGTACATCTCTATAACCTGGCAGAATTCGCTAGAATGAGAGCAATTTACAAGTGAAATTGCTAGAATGAGAGCGATTTGCACGTAAAGTTCACTATGTGTGTATAATGTGGATCACGTTTTATGAGTAAAATAGGCGGGTTTTGTATTGTATAAAATGGGAGAGAATTTGACATTGATGACAATTCATACGTATTCACAGGCAGTGTCACACGGTAGAGGCGATCAGTGGAAAGCGGGTTTTGGTTTTACTACTCGTCCCAGACCAGTTTTATTACATTATTTATTTTCAAAGAAAACCGCTGCTTAAAGTCATCCATTGTTAATGGAAGTACATGCTTCACCTCAAGGACTTGTGAACGTTGGTTTGTTGGTTTGTTGGTTTCAAAAGTGTTAATTTTGGCACCGACACCAAAGACTGTGGAAGACTAGAGAAAAAATTCGAAGATGCAGAATTGCAAACATTATTAGATGAAGACTAGACTCAAACACAAAAACAACTCGCAGAAGCATTGAAAGTTAATCGTACGACTGTTTCCAAACATTTAAAAGCCCTGAAAAATATCCAAAAAGAAGGAAAATGGTTTCCATATCAATTGAAAGAAAGAGACATCGAAAGGCGAAAAACCGTTTCAGAAATTTTTCTCGATCGGTACAAAAGAAAATGTTTTTTTATAACGAATTGTTACTGCCGATGAAAATTGAATCTATTTCGATCCAAGTGAAAAAATCATGGGGTCTAACCAGTCCAACCATCAACCTCAAAATCAGTACGCCATATCCATGGAAGGAAGGTTATGCTGTGTATTTGATGAAACTAGAAGGGAATGGTGCACTATGAACTGCTTTAACCTGGTGAAACGATTACTGGGGATCGCTACTGTCAAGAACTGATATCGAGCATTGAAACAAATACGACCAGAATATGCCCAAAGACACGCACCAGTTATTCCCATCATGGCAATGCTCGTCCACAGGCTGCAAACCAAGTAAAAAACTATCGTATTTGACATATGAGTATATGGTATTAATTGGAAAGTTTTGCCCCACCCGCCGTATTCACCAGACTTGGCCCCTTCTGCATACTAGGTTTGATCGATGCAGCACAGACTTTCTGAACAGCACTTTCATTCTTACGAATAAGTTAAAAATTGCCTTGATGACTAGTTGGCCTCAAGAGGAGTAGTGGTAATCCATAAATTATAAGAATCCATCAATTATAAGAAATATGGGAAAAAATCGTAGCTAACGATGGCCAATACTTCAATTATTGTATTCATTCATTATGTTGTTTAAATAAATGAGTTTTTTGAGCAAAAAAATCGACATTTCATATTCATACACCTATTATTTACTGTTGAAAAGTTTCTTCTGAACCCAGCTTGGAATTCACTGAACAGGTTATTTGCCTCTATCCAGGCAGTCAGCCACTCCAGAATTATCCCCGTGAAAATTTACATAATGACATTCAGGAAGGAAATGCCCCTGTAGTTTCTCAGGTCGTTATGGTATCCTTTTTTAAATATCGGAAAGAAGATATTTCTTCTAAAGCTGGAAGGTACTTCCCCCACATGTAAGGCGATCCTCCCCTGGGGCTTTATTTATGTTACATCAATGCAGCACCCTATAAACGTCTTAGGTGGTGATTTTGCGATCTAATACTTCGACTTCCTGATATAGAAGTGCAAACTGCAATCTACTGATGGTAGGAAGTGATGTTTCAACTTGTATGCCTCTTGTGAAAGTTAGACAGTTAAGGTATCTCGCTAACTTCCACACGGAACGACTGTCTCTAATATTTGCAAGTGTTGTCATCAGATGCTGCGTGTAATTCCTTTGCAAACGTCATTGAAAGTTTTGTTTGGGTGCTGGTACATGTTTTTCACATATGTATTGTATTTCAAAGCTGATTTATACCAATGGCAGGTGGTTGAAAAAGTTAACCACATCCACTTTCAAGTCTGTTATGCACTCCATATTGACGCTTTACCAGAAGGCGTTCGCAGCTACGAAGACGTTTCACATTACGACAGTAACTATCCAAATACCAATTTAGGCAACTAAGCAGACAATATATGTAAGTAAGATTTACATCTGGAAAATCCTACATTCAGAAGGCATGGGTGCATTCCACCATATATCAGTATACCAGTATACCAGTATACCGGTATACCAGTACAGGAGCTATAACCCGGGGACTCAGAGAAGCGTTTGGAATTTTGCAATAACATTCTGGGAAGACACTTTACAGAAGACAACTTTATGGACCGGATTCTATGGATGGATGAATCACCAGTAATGGAATCATTAATCACCTGGGCAGAAAGTAACCCCCATTCCATGAAGCACAGAGGTTTTCGGCATAAGTTACAATTAAATGTGTGGGCAGGCATATTCGGTAAAAACTGATCGGGCGCTATCGGCTTCCTCCAAGACTTAATTCGAATCTTTGCCTGGAATTTTGCGAAACGAATTACTAGAACTATTAGGTGATATACCACTTCAACAAACAACAGCTAATATGTATCAGCAGGATGACGCCCCCGCACACTATAGTTAGAGTTTGGTTAGATCGTGTGTATGATAATTCGTAGATAGTGGGTGGCCGTGGCTCAATTGGAAGTGTGTTGGCTTCCAAATCGGTAGGTTCGGTGTTCGAATCCCAGCCTCGTCCTAAAGACATTCAGTTTTTCAGGCAACTTAATTCACGTAAGACGAATGGTTGCCTCTAATACAACAACAAGTCCAATTACACTAATAATTTAGTCTCCCCATTAAATGTTCGATGCCACCCATGGAGCGAAATAACCACTGCGCCCAAAAATCTTTCTTTCTCTCTCTGTCCCATTTTCCTAAAAACTTAACTTGAGTGTTAAGTTCTTTAAAATAAAATAAAATTATAGAGACGGATGAAGAACATTGGTTACTCATCAGAAATAAAAACACTGGACGACGAGGCAGTTGCGAAATTCAGAGAAGAATTGGAAAGAATGGTCATTGTTAAAGCCTTTCAAAGATGACCTCTGGTGTGCATACAAAAGCAGACCTTACACGGTCAGTAATATTGTCATTACATCAAAGTATTGACATTAATAATGAAAGTGTAAGGAGGATAGTAATGTCATTACTTGGAATGATGAGCCGTATTGGCGAAAGTCCAGATTTTCTGATTTCAAAGGGTCAATACTGGCAATATTGTCAATAATAATGATCGTGTAAGGCTGCATATGTGCAGCCAGTGGAGAACTGTAACAACGGAAAGCGATAACGCGGAATCGTCACAAGATGTTCCTGTCGCAGAGGTTGATGTCCTGCGCATCTTCGTCGGGCCATATGAAATTCATTCAGAATTGTGAAATCCCATAAATCCACCTTATATGAATAAAGTTAAAAAGAAAGCTCTTAAATATAGGGTTTTCCAATAAGGACTTGACAACTTTTTTTTTAAATAAAACGCAAACCATTTGACCATTTATTTCAAAAACTTTATTATCGGCTTGAAGTGCTCTTCCAACGTCGTCGGCGTTTTGCCAAAAACCAATGACTTAACGTAGCCCCACAGAAAATAGTCAAGCGGCGTTAAATCGCACGAACGAGGCGGCCAATCGACCATATCTTGAGATAACACGCTCACCATACTTACTCTTCAATAAATCGATTGTAGCGTGTGCTGTGTGGCTTGTGGCATCATCCTGTTGAAACCACATGTCGTCCAAGTCCATATCTTCCAATTCGGGCCAAAAATAATCGGTTATCATGGCGCTACAACGCTGACCATTCTAAGTAACGTGACGATCGTTATCGTCGACGAAAAAATATGTCCCAATAATGCCGCCGGCATGCAAACCGCACCAAACAGTTATTTTTTGTGGATGAAGTGGTGATTCATGAAGCATATGTGGATTTTCACCCGACCAATAACGCATATTTTGCTTATTGACGAACCCATTGAGCCAAAAATGAGCTTCGTCACTGAAGATGATTTTGCGATGAAATTCATCATCTTGGCGCATCTTCTCCAGAACCCAATCGGAGAACGTACGTCGCTTCAAATGGTCCATCGGCTTCAATTCTTGGGTCAGCTTGATCTTGTATGGGTGTAAACCAAGATCCTTATGCAAAATACGCCATAATGTGGCCTGAGCGATGCCCAATTCTTGAGAACGCCGTGGAATTGACTGATTTGGATCGTTTGCTACGGACGCCTGAAAGGCAGCGATATTTTCGACACTTCGACCAACCCGTTGTCTCACTGACACGGCAACATCACACAAGCAATATGTAGACTCTAGGGCGGGAATTACGACCGAAAATTGGAGTTAACGCTGTTAAAGTTGCAGTCACCGACTCCGAATTTCGGTAGAAAATTTTTATAATTTGCAGACGTTGCTCGTTCGTGTACTTTACCATGATGAAAATGTTGAGTTTACTGAATGAGTTGACAGTGTTAGTTTGATGATTAGTGACAGAGTGCGTTCACAAATTAAATTCAAAGTTGTCAAGTCCCTATTGGAAAACCCTTTAGAAGTTGAAGGCGGCGTCTCCCTTAATCCACCTGGCAGCTTTTCGGTGGATTTTGAAAGAGAGGGGCGCTTCAGCAGATTGGTGTTAGGCCTTAGCCTCCTCCCTCTCTGCATCTTTGGTTCAACTAACACGGCTGTTTGGCTTCAACCACTCGAAGCCTCGCCTGATTTTTCGCCTGGTCAATAGAAAAAAGAATATCAGTTACTACTTGGGACTTCGAACCCACGACCTATGATATGTCGTCCGAACACGCTGACACTCTGCTAATTGGAGCCTATAGGAATTTTCTCAAACGTCTCTTGGTTTCTTATTCTACTAATCGCTATGCACTCACAAGCCGAATCACGTCTGTACTCTACGGAGATCAATGAACGACTGTGCATTATTCTGTATTCGCGTTGATTTGGTGCTTACAATTTTTTATTGGACATCATTGCATTGCGACTTTGATTTGCTATCTGACCGTTTCTGTCGAATACGGATTTCTTCTGGACTAGTGTTGATCGTTGATCCCGTGATTGTTTATTGCGAATGCCATCATGCCATCTTGATACACTGCTCAGGAATTTGCTAACATGCATCTCATTTATGGGGAATGCAGGTGTGGTGCTAGTGCTGCAGCCAGACTTTATCATGAGATATACCCAAATGCTGTTCCTCGATCGGGAATACTCCAACAGGTAGATAGGGCGGTCTGGTACAATTTCATGGCCAACCCGTTCACCTGATTGAAATCCACTCGATTTTTTTTACTGGGGAGCAGTAACAGAAAAAAAAAGCCAACGAATTGCAGAAGCCTTTGAAGACATCAACTCCATAAGATATACCCGTCTTATTACCAGATCATTTGTAAGAAGATGTAGAGCTTGCATTGCCGCTGGAGGCAAACAATTTAAACATTTGTTGTAAGATACAAGATCGGTAAATGGCGTTTAGTCGCGCAACAAACAACAGTTGTATAAAGCGATCCTGAGAGTATACACCAAGAGAACGTAGTGTTCTGTGTGCTCTGTGATGGGAACAAAACGAAATGAAATGACACGGTTGGCATCTCTATCTGTTTCACTCACACTAGTCCAAATGGCGTGTTTATCCGTCTCAATCACGGCGTCACAGTCTGTCTCGCTCACACTTGGTACTCATTTTAACTTACTAAAAAGAATTAACTATGAATCGGGTTTCTTTATCAAAATATTTTTTTTTGTCCTCAATTAAGCGTTAGTCTAGCAAGTGTCATACCACTTTGGAATCCAGACTAAATACGCCATCTTTTACAGTTACTTACCAAAATGGCATAGTACATTTTTTGTCAGTTCAACTTAGATGATTAATGATTTTCAGATACATGGATGGACAAAAAAGCAATATTTTAGTTAAAGCCGATATAGTTATGTTTCAATTTTGGACCGTAATTTACTGAAGAGTTACTCAGGGTTACGTAACAAAAAAAATTTAAGAAAAGTAAAGATTTGCGGTCACAGCACTTGAAAGATCGTCACAGGGTGACAGATTTTTTTTTTAATTTTGTGATAACCGTCACCACTTTACCTATCACCCGTTTCCGGCTTGACGTTGATTTTTGGGACACCCTGTATAGGGTTCGTAGAATACCGTAGGTTTTCCCTACTAATGTATTTATATGGTTGTTCCATGTAAGGGTTCTATTAAAGACAAGACCTAGATTTTTCGAAGACTCAACAAACTCAATTTCAGAGTCGTTTAGCATTAGGTGAGGGAAATAAGACAGATCTAACTTTTATAAATAACTAAACGCTTACACTTTGTTGGATTAAGTATTAGGCCGCTTTTGAGTGACCACTCAGAAATTCGTTCCAGATCCTCATTTAAAACACTGATGCAAAGCCCAAGGAACAGCTTTGATAAATTTGTATAGTATATCATCGGCATAGATGCACATAGTATGCAATATCGTTAATATATATATGGAGAACAATAGAGGCCCTAGAATAGAGCCTTGTGGAACTCCATGCCCTAAGAGAAGAAAATCGGAAAGGTTGCCATCAAGGCCTGTTTTCGTTCACTGAGATAGGATGATATTAGTTTAACAGCACTGGAGGAAATTGAGAAAAATTTGCTGAGCAGAATCGAGTGATTAACCATATAAAAAGCTTTGGAGAAGTCTAAGAGTACCAGAAAAGTAACATTGCCCCTATCTCTTACATCTTCTATGACGTTCAACAAAGCAGCTGTACAGCTATGTTTAGCTCGAAAACCCTACTGTACTTGTAGCAACAAGTTATTTTGAATAAGGTAATAATTAAGTTGCTTATGCATAATTCATTCACATATTTTAAATTAAAAATGTAAGATGAAGATTGGTCTGAATTCTTCACCTTTAGAGCTCTTAGGTATTGGAATTATTTTTGCTAATTTCCATTCGCCGGTCATAAAAACAGTATTAATGATATGAGTATGATATAACGGTAATAGTAACGGAAAGACCGCTTTAACAAAAATCAGATTTATGTCATCGAAACTACAGCATTGGACTTAACAGACAGAAAACATTCTACTATGCCCAATTCATCTACACTATTAAATACAAAAGACGTGTCAATCGGTAAAGAAGCATCCTCGAATGAATAGTTAACTGCTGGAGTATTGCAAAATGGGTTTGACGAAAACGTTCGATTTAGTTCGTTGGAGTCGATTGTGGTAAAATAAGTAGCTTTTTGCTACCCGATTTCTAATTTTCGAATGTCATTCCAAAGTTTATGACCATCTGAGGAAGAACTAAGTCGGTTGGAATATAATTGTGTCTTAGCAATGCGTATTCCACGAACAATACTATTTCATAGACTTTGTAATCCTGATGAAGCTATTCTACCCGAAAATGTTTCCATCGTCGATAAGCCTCATCACGTTGTGTCATTAACTCTCGAATTTCATTCGTTAACCTAGCGTTTTGTGGTCTTTTACACTACCAGTTTTTATTGGAACGTATAAATCGAAAAGAAGCTTTACATTCTAATAACTTAATTTGGTCATCTGGAGAGGGCGTACAATAGATAAGGTTCCATGGAATCAAATTGATATGTTTGTTCAAGAGAGGGCATATCAATACTTTTGAAATCTCTGTATGTATAGGTGGATGCTTCTGCATTATTTTCAATATCAAAGTCATAAGTCAGAAATAATAAATTATGCTTTGAGAAGGCAGGTGCAGAGATTTGGTCATAAAATAATACTTTGTCAGAATTATTAGGTTGTACCACATGAAATGTCCAAGTTTTTTGTAAAAAATTAAAAGTCAATATATATTTTTTTATAAAATTTTGTTTAGTCAAAATATGAACTATTGACATTTATAACCCTCTTCCACCGTGATTCAAGGTCCATTATTCATTTTTTATAGAAGTCTTGATTTTTTGTCGCTAAAAAGTTTTCAAAGGAACACCTTTTGCCGAAAAAATGACTCCAGACTGCGGAAAAGGTGATAATCCGTTGGAGAAATATCAGGAGAGTACGGTGGATGCGGAAGAATTTCAAATCCCAACTGTAGCAGCTTTCTCACCGTTACGCGTGAGGTATGGGGTCTAGCATTGTCATGCGAGCAGACCTGACCATGCGTATTTGCCAACTCAGGCTGCTTTTCATCCAATTTCGTATGCATTATGTCGATTTCCTCACAAAATTTGACTGCATTTATCGTTTCCCCTGGTTGATGAAATAAAAAGTAGATTGCTCCTTTCGATGTCCACCAGATTGTCACTGATTGAAAATAAAATACTCGAAATAAATTGAAAAAACAAAGCAATCGGGAATTAGTATGTACTCGTATATAATATGTATTGAATTATTTAATACTTAGATGATTTATTCTCCTGGTGTGATGCCTGCTGTGGTTTCGATCCCAATGGACGAGTTTTCGGTCTTTGAGTACGATCTTTACATTAAAATGAGTATACAATATTTAATTGAGGGAAACTGAGAGTAAGTTAGTAAGCTACGATATTATTTACGATATTACAGAAGAAATTGAAATTAGTGTGGTATAAACAAGTTTGCTATTTTGTAAGTTATCAAAATATCAGAAATTCGTAATTGATTACGATTACAAGCAAAATTCAACAGTGAATGAAAATATTACTGAACAATTAGATATATTGTATAATAATGCTCATTATCTTGAGTTCTAAAAATACCCCCCCCCCCCCCCCCCCCCTGGAACGAGTTTCAGGACACAGGAAGTAGAGCCAGTTTTGATATGGGACGAACAAATGTACCAGCTGCCGTTCTAACTCTGGCTATTCGTACATGGTTATCTGCACCGGGGTTTACCGACTCTATTCTGCCCAACACTCATTTTGTAGATGGAAGATTTGGTTCTTTAATGACGACTAGGTCCCCTGGTTTGAAGTTGGTACTGCTCCGTTGCCATTTCGGCCGCTCCTGTAGAGTGGTGAGATATTCGTGTAGCAAGCTAAAAGAAAAAATACATGTACATATATACACTGAAAAAAAAACGAATAAATTGTAAAGTTTTTTTTTTTTTTCGTATATTAATTTACAATCTGTCTTAACTATAAAATAATAAGACAATAAGTAAATGTAATGAGGATCATGTTAATATTTTGTTGCGTCACTAAGCAGTATGACGCATTAGTAGGTGAAATATGAGTAAGAATAAGAATATGTACAACGTTAAATAATATAACTAAGCTAATGAATATAAGTATGACATTTTATTATACTTTTGCAGTTACAGGTTTAGGATATCTTTTCTTTTTAATCTGCGAATGTTTCGTTCTTTTAGCAAGTTACTTGCTAGTACATTCGGATGAACGGTTAGTCTGCTTTTATATCTTTCGCTAAAATTCTTGATTTCATCACACACATAGCTAATGTATAGATCGTTATGTAAAGTATGGTTTGTGACAAACCATGGGGCTTTGACTATAAGTCTCAATATTTTTGATTGACATCTTTGGATAATTTCAATATTGGATTTGTATTCCATAAGTCCAAATAGGTTTTATTATGCATTTGTATAATAACAGTTTGTTTTCAACTGAAAGCACTGAATGTTTACCGAGGAGCCAATACAGACTCCTTAGTTTAAGATTAATTTGGTCTCTTTTAAACTTTACATGATATTTCCATGTGAGTCTTTTATCAAAATGAAGACCTAAGTATCTTACATGATCACTTGTGGGAATGTATTCATCAAACAGTTTTAAACTAGGACAATCTCCATGCCTAAGGGAAAAAGTTACTTGAACGGATTTGGCCGCATTAACCTTAATATTCCACTTTCGAAACCAGTCTTCAATTTGTGATAAGTAATTTTGAAGTATGAGCGCCGTTTGAGTGATTGAGTCATTAGAACATAGTACAGCAGTATCATCTGCGAAAATTGCAAGACTGACATTGCTGTTATGAGGAATGTCAGCTGTGTAAATGGAGTACAAAATAGGTCCCAGAACACTGCCTTGCGGAACACCGGAGTTAATTGAATGGATGTCTGAGAATTTATTACCAACTTTAACATAAAAAGTTCTTCCTTGTAGATATGATTTTATAAGGAAATAATAATGGTAAGGCAGGAGTTTCTTAATTTTAAATAGCAATCCAAGGTGCCAAACTTTGTCGAAAGCTTGCTGAACATCAAGAAAAATTCCAGTACAATACTGTTTTGATTGTAAGGCTGTCATTATTGTGTTGTGTACTATATGGCATTGTTCAATTGTACTGTGCTGGGCACGAAAACCGAATTGCTGTTGGGGCAGTATATTACGCTCAATCAGAATCGGTGCCAACCTCCGTAGGAGTATTCTTTTGAATACTTTGGAGACAGTCACCAGAAGACTGATGGGTCGGTAGGAGGTAACTAGGTTTTCAGGTTTCTTTGGCTTTGGACACATAAAGATTTCCGCACACTTCCATGAAGATGGAAAATGATGGAGTCGAAATATGGCATTGAAGACTATACTCAATGCACGAATGCACTTAGTAGGCAGATTTTTAATCACCATATGATTAATTAAGTCATACCCAGGCGCTTTTTTCTTATAATATTTACAAAGCTCTTCTTTAACTTCAGAAACGTTGGTAGGCTTCAATGGGAGGTCCATTTGACATGGAGTTCCTAACAAGCTCATAACCAAATTATGATCATAAGGGTTCACAGTTATATTAGGCGTAAATGTATGTTGCAGATGTTCAGCAAAAGCATTAGCTTTACTTTCATCTGATCTAAGCCACTCATTATTTGTGTCCCTAAGAGGTATATTACGAGATTTAGGCGTTTTAAGATGTTTAGAAGCCTTCCAAAGATTTTCTGAACCACGGGAGTTAGGGCTTAAGTTGGTTAAAAAAAAGCTCAAAAGAGTCATTTTTTACTTGTTTTATTTTTTTTTTTTAATATTTTGACGGCTCTATTGAAACGAGCTTTATCCAAAAGGTGTTGAGTGGACTGCCATCTCTTTCTTAAAGCCCGTTTTTCTTTTATAAGGTCCCTAATTTCAGTAGAGATATATTTGTGGCTGTCAGTGCAAACCTGAGCTGGAGTAGAAAGATGACCAGCTTCTACAATAGAGTTTGTAACCTCTTCGACGAAGTTGTCTAAGTCAGTTGGTGTGAGAAGTCTTACATTTGGATCAATATTTTTGTCAAGGGAATTTTTGAAGGAAGAAAGGTTACTTTGTGGAGTAAGAATTCTAGGTGTACCCGTGATTAGTTGAGGAGTTGACTGAAGAACAGCTATAAGAGGAGAGTGATCGGAGCTTAGCTCAAAATTTTCTTTGATACTTAAGCAGTTAGTTGGGATACCTGTGTAAACAACGAAATCTAAGAGATCAGGTGTTTTGTTGATGTCAGAAGGCCAGTAGGTAGGGGTACCTGTAGAGAGAACATCAAAGTTACATTTAGAGATGCACTTAAATAATTCATTGCCTTTAGGATTATTAAGTCGAGAACCCCACCAGGAGTGCTTGGCATTAAAGTCGCCACCGAAAATGAATGAGGAACCAAGTTGGGAGAAAAGATTTTCATAGATATCACAGGTTAATTTATGTCTGGGGGGGAAATACCCGGAGCAAACAGTAATAGAACGGTAGTTAGTTTTAACTTTTACTATTGAGACTTGCATAGCAGCAGTGCATATTTCAGCAACAGGATCATAGTCGATATTAGATTTGATAATAATAGCAGAACCACCATGGGCCTTACCACTAGGATGATTGGATTTAATCACCTCATATCCTTTAAATCTGCAGAAGCTTTTTTTAGAAAAGTGTGTTTCAGAAATCAAGAATATGTCAATTTTATTCTTTTGTAGAAACATTTCTATTTCATGGATATGATTCACTAATCGATTGGCGTTCCAAATAGCAATTTTCAAATCTAATTGCATGTTTGTTTGGATATAAGATTTTGTAACAATGAGATTAGTGTATTTATTTGTTGAGACTGCATGAGAAAAATTTTTTCTATCCGGTCTAAGAAGTTTGTTAGTAAATTGTTGTCAGTTATTCTTTGACTTGTTACCTCCGCAAATGAGGAATTATTTTTAAATCTATTTAGACTACTAGTGTTAGTGCTATTGTTATTGTTAGTATATCTATTATTAATGCTATTAATATTATACGTACTATTCTTATTGCTATCATTAACAATGCTAGGAAAATCATTAATATTTAAATTAAAGTTTTGAGGTTTAATAACTCGGCTTTGGGCCATATTCCTTTTTGTTTTGAGGGCTAGATGAATGGCACAGCCCCTGTAGTTGGCAGGGTGGGCGTGCTGGCAGTTGGCACACTTCGCTGGAAGATTTCTGTCCTTAGTGCAGTCAGTATAATTGTGGTTATCCCCACATTTCACACACTTATAGGATTTGGTGCAGTATTTTTTGGTGTGACCAAATTGTTGGCATCGATAACACTGTACTATTGTAACATTTTTTCTAGGAGGTGTAACTTCAACCATAACATTCAATAGGTTATTCACAGCATAAATCGATTTGTTGTTGCAGGCAGGTTCGAAATCAATCTCAAAGAGTGGGAGCGGGCGTCTATCTTTACTACTTAAGATGTTGGCAATACGACGAACTTTGTGACCCAGTTGTTCCAATTCTTCCTTTATGTCATCTTTGCCGGTGGTTGGGTGCAGATTTTTTAAGATTACGCGGAAAGCCCTATCTTGCTTTATTTGATAAGTGTGGTATTCACCATTTTTTTCACGTAGATAAGTTATTAGTTTTCGATATGACTCAATGGAATTGGTCATAATACGAATTTCATTGCTGAATGAAGTTTTGTAAGAATAGTTGGTGGAGCCAATGAGCTTATTGAGATTTTCAGTCATAGATTTCACATTATCCACATTTGGTATGAAGATAGGAGGTGGTTTAACAATTTCTTCATTCGTATTTCCATTATTACTGTTATTGTCACAGTAATTGTTTGTTCTTTTCTTTGATTGAACACGCTGCCATCCAGTGTCATTTATTGACATGATGTTGATTGCTTTTTTTAGCTTAGTGATAGACACTTTATTCTTGTGTTTGAATAATCTTACTGTCAAACAAATAATAAAGCCTTGACTACTAACTTAGATTTTATTGGCTTAGTTATTATTAATTAGGAATCGTCGTATAAATTAACAATACTCGCACTCAAAAGACGATTTAGACTGCTACGTCTGAATGACACGAGGTGACTTAAATTGTAAAGTGGTAACACTATATGAGAGCCTGTCAGTAGGCAGGCGACAGTTGTAAATTAGATCGAGACGAAGACAGACGTAGGCAATAAGATAAGAGAACAAAAGATTTCATATTCAATTCGAATAAAGTTAAATAAATATAATAATTTGGTACAAATTATCAGAAGTATAACATATATACATACATGCATACACGACGACTGATAAGTTGATAACGGGACGAGTGCGCAGTAAAATACGACGACCGATAAACCGAAATGGACGACAAGGAGATATCATCACTGAAGAGGGCCGAGCTAAGGACGTGACTGCGAGCGCTAGGGTTGAAGACGTCAGGTAATAGGTCAGAACTATTACAACGGCTACTTGATGTACCGGTTGCCGAACGGGGTACATACCCAAGTTGGCTAGCAGATGTACAGGATGACGATGATGACAAGGCTGTTCAAGAACAGCCAAACACACACTACTGTGGCGGAACCGGCAGAGAAAGGCGAAGGAGAGATGGTGAAATCGATTGAGCAGACGAATGATTTGATGAATGTTGCTATTGAGTGTAAATCAAAGGAGTGCCAAAAGAATGCCGATTACCGAAAGAGTGGTGATAAATGAGAGAGCGCCGAGAAGGAAGAGCACCAGGGAGGAGATGCGAGAGTTGAACTGAGGATCATGATGAGAGAGTTGAGACTGCTTAAGGGACAAGTGGTACGTCAACAAGGGGAAATAGAAGGAGTGAAAACGAGAGTTTGCGGTTGAAAGAGCCTCAGGGGCTCGTGGCAGCGCTAAGCCAGAGTTCGGCCAATACTACGCGTTGGCTAAAGAGCTGATGGATGAATTCTCCGGAGAAGGGGGAGACTACCAACAATGGTAGTCTTGCAGTTTGTCACACCAAACGCACCTACGGGCTGGAGGACCATGTCTTAAAAATGTTAATACCAGAAAGTTGAAAGGCAGAAAGTTGGTACCATGCCAAGGTGGACTATCCAATGGCGTCGACTGAGGACATGTTGGCCCACATGAGATCGCTGTTTAATGGTCCGACAAGTCGTTTGGAACTTCGCAGGCATTTTGAAGCCAGGAAGTGGTCTCCGGGGGAGACATTTCGCAACTATTTCCACATCCTAGCATCCGAAGAGATGATCGAGTGCATCATCGAGGGGAATCCGGACACTCACCTCCGGGCGCAGGCAAGTATTCAGAGATTTACCGACAAACTCCACCTACTGGAGGCGTTTTCGACCATAAGATTGCCGACGAGGAGAGGTGCTGATGAGAGGGAACAGCCGAGATGTTACAAATGTAACGCAAGAGGGCACCTAGCTGCCGAATGCAGGAAGTCGAAAAGATAGAGAGGAGCCTGCCACATTTGCGCCGAGTTGGGGCATTTTGCTGCAGCCTGCCCAAAGAGAAAGCCAGTAGTCAATCACCTGGAGTCAGACGATGAGGAAAGATTCGTAAGAAATTTAAAAATTGGTTATTTTTATTTTAAGAATAATTATGTATCTTATTTAGAATGCCTAATTGACACCGGGAGCCCCATCAGTTTCATGCGGCGCCAACAGCACCAAGATATCTGAAGAATTGATATAAAGAAATTATACTGTGGCTGTGTAAATAATTTTTATGGAATAAATAAATGTAAATTAAAAGTAGTTGGATTAGTTAGTTGTTTAGTAAATCTTGAATTGGACATGTACGTGGTTCCGGATGAAATGATGGTGGTCCCAGTGATCTTGGGCAGAGATTTTATTAGTAAGGCCAAATTAAAATTAGTGAAAGAAGTCGTAAGTACAGAAGAAATAGAACAGAAGAATTGGAAATATGTAAAATAAATCAAATTTATTTAAATGACATAGATATAGAGGAGAGTAAAGAACATATTATTGTAAATGAAGAGTTAAAAATCGATGTGCAGAAGAGAGTATTAGACATATTTAACGAATATTACAATGATTGCAGTCACCCCGACGTACCCTTAGTGAGTGCCGAGATGAAGTTAAATCTCACAGATAGGAACCCTTTCAACTATCCCCCCGCGCCGTATGGCTTACTATGAGAAGGAACAACTGAATCTGATACTAGACGACCTTATAAAACAGGATGTGATTAGGCCTAGTTACTCGGAGTATACTTCCCCTATGGTGTTGTACGGAAGAAAACTGGGGAAATAAGGTTTTACGTAGATTATAGGACCTTAAACAAAGTCACCCAGTAGGATAATTTTCCTATACCACTGATAGATGACTTACTAGACTCTGTTCAGAAGACATACTGGTTCCCCCGTATGAGACTCAAAGTGAAGGATCATTTGGAGAGTTGCTTAACGTGCGTTGCGTATTCTCCAAAGAATGGAAAGAAAGAGGGATTTTTGCATAATATACCAAAGGGCAATGTCCCGTTCGACACATTGCATATCGATCATTTTGGCCCGATTGCATTGAAGAGATTTAAGAAGAATTATGTATTCCTAGTGGTGGATGCGTTCACAAAGTACGTTAAATTACACGCCACTTAAAGCACGGGCGCGCGGGAGGTTCTAGGGTTCTTGAGAAACTATTTCATTGCATACAGTCGTCCCAAGAACATAGAACCAAGAACATAACATATATCGGATAGGGGAAGTGCATTTACGGGGTATGAGTTTAAGGATTTTATGAAGGAGAATTACATAAGATAAATAAAGATAGCTACAGGGTCGCCGCAAGCCGCAGGTAGATCGAATAAATAGGAGCTTGGGACCCATGATAGCGAAAGCGGTGAGTCACGATGGAAACAAGAGTTTAGAGAGCATGTTGTTGGATATGGAGTTTACCATGATTAATACGGTGCATAGGAGCGTATGGGTGGCCCCAAGCGAATTACTATTTGGTGTGAGATAGAGGGGTAGAATAATCGATAAAAGAAAAGTTGGAGGAAATAGTCGGTTTAAGGAAGGAACCAGATTTAAAGGTAAAGAGAGCCGAAGCTGTTCGGAAGCAGGTACAGGAATACAATAAGATGAAAGACGTAAGGCGTCACATGCTTATAAAGTAGATTACTATGTCATGGTAAGGAATTTTGTCAGTACGCCAGGTGCCCCAGGAAATTGATACCGAAGTTCAAGGGGCCATGTAGGGTTAACAGAGTTCTAGGAAACGGTAGAAACGAACTGACGGACGTAGAATACTTTCAAATTAGCCAGACGCCGTATAAGGTCACTTGGAAGGCAGCGAATATGAAACCGTATGAAAAAAATATATATATCAAACCTGAGCCAAAACTACGGAGTGCAATCGGGGTGAATGCAAGTCAGGATGGTCGAATTGTAGCAAGTTAAATGTAGCAAGCATGTATGTATATTCATAAATTGGTAACACTGAAAAAAAAAAAAACGAATAAAATGTAAAGTGGTAACACTATATGAGAGCCTGTCAGTAGGCAAGCGGCAGTTGTAAATTAGATCGAGACGAAGACAGACGTAGGCAATAAGATAAGAGAACAAAAGATTTCATGTAATTCGAATAAAATGCCATCTCTTCCGGAATCCTTGCGTCATACTCTGGATATGGTTCCAATGTAAGCCAAATAGTTTGGTTCAGGTACAGCCGTCAATGGTTCGCCTATAAGAAAGTTAGTGAATTCAAGTCAAAATCGGATATAGAACACAAAAGACGAGAGTTAAGTATTGCATCGATTTGGGATTTGGACAGTATACAATTCTTCAAACGTTAAAATGGAATTGCCGATAACGCGACGCAGATGTAATTTAACAGACCTAATGCCTGTTTCCCAGAGACCCCCAAAGTGTATCGATGATGGTGGTATAAAGTGCCACTGGATGCCATCTTTAGCAAGAGCAGCGGTAATGATGTCATTATTACTTTGTTTTATAGTTTATGCATTTCAGTGAGTCACCGTCGAGCTCCTTGAAAGTTTGTGCCGTTGTCACTCAATATGTTGGCACATTTCCCACACAAATCGGCGATAAAGGCATCAGTGGTGAGATCGCTCACCAGTTCGAGGTGAATAGACTTTGTCGACATGCATACAAACAAGGCAATGTACGCCTTGGACGTCTTGGCTTTTCGGCAGCGAGATAGCTTGATTGTGATAGGACCAGCATAGTCACATCCAGTATTTGAAAAGGCACGACTTGGTTGGATGCGATAAGATGACAACTCACCCATGATTTGCTGACTCGTGGTCTGGCGTTGCATAAAGCATGGTTTGCAGCGATAAATGATTCTTCGTTTTCGGCTACCCAATATCCAAAATTGTTGGCGAATTAATGTGAATGTTTCTGATACACCCGCATGTAGATAATTTTTCTGAGTATCTGAAATAATAAGAGACGAAATAGTACTACCATTGGGGAGTATGATAGGATGCTTGATGTTAAACGATACATTAGCTTTGATGCGTTCACCGATGCGGAGTAGTCCATCGTCGTCCAAAAATGCGGAGTACCTCAATAGCTTAGATTTTGATGGTAAAGAACACAGCCTTAGTAGGTTTTGAATGTCAGCTTCGAATGCGTTAAGTTGAACAAACCTTAAGATGGAAATCTTAGCATTTCGGGATTCAGCATATGTCAGTCTGTGGGTAGCTCGTATTAACGTTTTAGGTTTTAGGTTTGCGACATACCTAAGGATGCAGGCAGTAGTTACACTTTGCAACCGATACCAGGACGAAATGTTTTTGATAAGGTCATGAAAGACATGACCGCAACACAACGTGACCAGTACATAACTTTTCACAGCCTTTTCTTCTTGTTGTACCGACTACCCATATTGGGTTGTTCAATAAGTTCTGCGGTTTTTGTTTTTGTTAAAGTTAAATACACATTTTTTGTTTAAAACCATATATTTAATTAATCAAATATTGTCCATTCTGATCTATTAGATTCTTCCAACGTTCTGAATGAGACATTATTCCTCTTTTGTAAAAATCAGTAGACTTTTTGCCAAAAAAGTTTTCCAGATGCCTTTTATGTCCTCCTCGGAATTAAATTGCCTTCCGTCCAAATCGTTTTGGAGAGAGCGGAATAGGTGGTAGTCAGACGGCGCAAGGTCTGGAGAGTACAGTGGGTGCTGCATTACTTCCCAGCCAAAGGCATTCAGCTTTTCTTTAGTCACAAAAGCTGTGTGTGGTCTGGCATTGTCATGGTGGAAAACAACGTCCTTCCTGTTCACTAACTCTGGCCGTTTGCCTTCCACTGCCTGCTTCAAATTGTCGAGCTGAGAGCAATATTTTATAGCATTTATTGTCTCATTGCATGGAAACAACTCAAAGTATAGGACACCGCGCCAATCCCACCAAATGCGCAACGTAACCTTTTTGGGATGCAAATCTTCCTTACCAACCGATTGCGGTGTTTCACCAGGAGCGCGCCATGACCTCTTACGTCGAATGTTGTTGTAAACCACCCATTTCTCGTCTCCCGTAACCACTCTTTTAAAAAAAGTATCCAGCGAGTTCCATCTCAACAAAGACTCACAGATCATTATGCGATCCATTCGGTTTTTTTCACTGAGTTCGTGAGGAACCCAACAATCAATTTTTTCGACATTCCAAGCCTTTTCAGTCTCTGTGAAACGGTTGTATGGGCAATGCTTAACCTCTGACCGATCTCTCGTGTCGTCAAATGTCTGTCAACGCTAACTGCAGCTAAGATTTGATCGTCGTCTGTGGTGGATGGACGTCCAGAGCGAGCAGCATCAGCAAGATCTGTATTGCTGGAACGAAAGCGTGTAAACCAGCGTTGACAGGCGTGAGCGCTAACTGCCGAATCTCCATACACCCTACAAATCTCACGTTGCGCCTCTGTCGCTTTGACACCTTTTTTTAAAGAAAAAAAGCAAAAAGCCGAAAATGCACTTTTTTATCTTCCATTTTAAAAAAAAATTTAAACACTTAAAACCCGTCCGATCTAAACAAATTCTCGTAACAATGCAAAGAATAATTCTCTCTACTGGAAAAAAATAAGTTTTCATAACGGTTTTATACACAGAGATTTTCTGAAGCGATAAACGCCACTTCCAAGAAAAAAACCGCAGAACTTATTGAACAACCCAATACATCGATGTAGAAAGTTCCGATTTGGACCAATGTTCTTCTGATAGCGACAACCAAGATGGACCGGTCTACCACATACGATGGTTAACAAGATCGGAGGATAATATCCCACGCGAAGTATAATCAGCAGGATTTGATTGCGAAGGAACATATCACCATGAATATCGAGGTAAAATTTCTAAGATAACAGCCGTTCGATTGGCGACGAATGTTGTGCAGCGACGAGGGGGTGAGGACAACCAATGCAGCACAATTTCGGAATCACATCAAGCGCAGGTTCTATCAATTTTTTTCTTTACTAATGACTTTACCCGGGCTTCAGTCGAGTCAATAACAACGCACCACAGTGTTGAAGGCGAGGGACCGAAATCGGTTTGTTTTTTGTTTTTGCCGAAACTATTGTTATTATTCTATCGCCCACCGACGATTTAGCGAGAGTGTAAACGACTGCCCCGTACGCTACCGACGAAGCATACGAAAAACCGTGAAGTTCCAAAGCTTCTTCGGAATCAAACATGTTGCGCGGAACTCGAACTTGTTCGAACGATGGGAGTTGTTCGCGATAGGTTAGCCATCTCTGGGAGATATTGGAAGGTAGGGGATCATCCCAATTCAGGTGTAGCTCAGATGACCAGAGCCTTTGAAACATAATTACTGACGGAGAAAGAAGTCCAAGTGGATCGAAGATACATGCTATTTCGGAGAGCAACGTTCTTCTTGTTAACGAGGGACACGAGTTGGTTAGATTCAAACGATAAGACAACACGTCAGTTTCTGGATTCCAATACATTCCCAACACCTCGACGAGGGACTGCGAGCGTTCAGGATCAAAAAAGGAGTACTCACAATCTTCAGGGTTCCTTTGAGCGAGTAGAGTCCAGCAATTGGAACTCTATTTTCGAAGCAGTAGATGCGCTTCCGATAGTAATTCGATCAGTTCAGACTACAGTTCAAGAAGAATTTCGACTGAGTTAGTTCTCGTCATGACATCGCCAACGTAGACATCGTTAAGCAAAATTCTTGCAGCATTTGGGTATTTAGATTTCTGATCATCAGCGATTTGCTGTAGTACGCGGACCGATAAGAATGGAGCTGATGCAGTACCGTAAATCACTGTTCGAAGTCGATAGTGCTGGATTTCTTCATTAGAATTCCGACGCCATACGATACGTTGAAAGTCTGTGTCGCTTTGTTTTAACCCAAATTTGGCGGAACATTTTAACAATATTGGCCGCGAAAGCGTAGCGATGTTGGCGAAAGTTAAGACACACAATTGATTATTTAAGGAATGACCATTTGAGTCCTTTGCCGAACCATCAAACACTACGCGAAGCTTTGTCGATGAACTTTCTGGCTTAAGAACAGCGTGATGAGGAAGATAAAATTGACGAGATGAATCTTTTGAAATTTCGCTGGGAGAAATTAGTTGTATGTGACCAAGTTTAAGATATTCTTGCATAAAATTGGAGTATTGTCGATGCAAATCAGGGTTGATACGAAGCCGTCTTTCCATCGAATTCAACCTCGAGACTGCTGCCTTTAGAGTACCTACGAATGTTGGCAAAGGATTTTTATATGGGAGCGAGACGATATATTTTCCATCCGACGCGCGAGCGAACGTTTTCAGGAAGTGTTCTTCCGCCGGGTCATTAAAAGCGACTCGAGCCAGAATCCTTGGCCATCACCACTTGAATAAGATAGTTCTCCAGCGATGGCCCAACCGAACGTAGTATTTTGAGCTATTGGTTTACCTTGTGGCCCAATAGTTTGTTCGGCGTTCAAAATGGACCAAAGTTTGTCAGCTCCGAGTAGTACGTCTATAGGACTGGAAACATTGAAATAAGGATCATCAAATCCAAATTCCGAATGTGCTCCCATGTGGATTCATAAAAGGATTTCAACGGTAAATTTGACGTTAGTTTACGCAAAACCAGTGCCTCGATCTTTAAATTCGTTGAATTGTAGCGAGAGAAAAGATTAATTGTGACACATCCTTTAGTGTACAGCTTCCTTTGAAGATAACCCTAATACAGGAATTCTAGCATGAGTTCGCGCAAACCCAAGCCTTTGAGCTAATGATTCCGTAACTAACGTTGATTGTGATCCGGTATCCAATTAAACACGACAGTCTATGAGGTGTCCCCGGTTACCTGTAATCTTAGCGAAACTTGTTGGAAGTAAGGTCTGCTTACGAATGGTAAAATCAAGCGAGTGGTTGGATACCAATTTGGCATTAACACTAGAACTGAAAGAGTTCTCTCAACAAGAGAGTGGTGACGGGCCTTGCAGATGCGACAACGAAACGAGGACCGGCATTTAATTGACGAATGACCTGACCGCAGGCAGTTAAAGCATATTAATTTAGTGTTTTTAAAGGTTCTCCGCGACAAAATATCTAAATCAAGAAATTGAGGTTACTGCGATAAATTGTGATCACGTTTGCACATTGGACATTGTAATCTTGTGTCTGAGGCTTTTGCTAAGTGAGTTCGAACGGGAGCCGATTGTTTTACGCGTGATATTCTCGATCGATTCAGCGATTGACACGGTTCCAATGCATCACACCTACGTTCGCGGAGCTCAATTAGATCGTATATCGAACTGTCCTCACCCAAACCCACTTCCTCTGGCCACGCATGCTTTGTCTCATTATCGACCTTGTTTAACAAAAGAAAAGTTAGCCACGGATCACGAGTATTCTTATCAAGAGCTTTAAGATCACGAATCACTTCATCTGCACCATCTGTTATCCTTCTCAGTACCGGCACGTTTATAATATTCGTGGAGGGAAGCGATAAAAACGTTTGCACCAAAGATTGGACAACCAAGTTCACCTGGTTGTAACGCTTTTCAAGTTGTTCCCAAGCATCCGAAACTTTTATCTGCTGGATAAGATCGGCTGCGTTTCCGCGTACAAAAGATTTTAAATAACGAAATTTGTGGGTAGGAGTCAGATTCGGTTTGTTGTAGACTGATCCTAGATATAAATCCCGAAAGGAATGCCAATCCTTGTACTCGCCAGAAAATGGAGGTATGTTAATTGTCGCCAGATTGATTTTCGAACAAGCGTTGGTTGAAGAATCTAAATTTTTTAAAAACGTGGTCTGCTGATCAGCAATACAACCGAATACCGAATCTTTGGAATTAGGGTTAGGTTTTTCCAAAGAACTCATAGTGAAGTGAAGAAAATTCACCTCATGCTTCGACCACTCTGTTCAAACGAATGTCTAGCATTTCGATAGTAGTTGACAGTTCGATAAATTTGAGAAATTCTACCGCACATGTTAAATATGCTTTATCGTTACCGCGGTTTTGTCTAAGTGCATTCATGATAGAGATAATATCAGAAATAGCAAGTTAAAACGAAGAACTAAATTAAATGAAAATTTCACTAATTGCAAAACACGCGCTAATATTCAGTATCTGCCACGAAGGAATAGTTCGATTATAGGAGTTTCTTTCCAGCCTAAACACAGCACAAATGCTTTCTGCTTAATTTTTTATTTTATAAACGGTATATTAATCCGTTCGTTCTCCGCTAAATTCTCAAATGCGTCATTTATGTTTTTGGCTGTCAGAGACGCATTATGTCCCAGTTTGAAAAGAGTACGAATTTGAACCGTCGACAGCATGATATAAAAATTCCTATAAAAAAATAACTTTACTTGTAACGGACCCTAAAAAAATCACTATGTTGTACAGATGTTCACTTGACAGCTTGTAATTGAGGACTATGAGAAAAATCGGACATTTCATGTGGTACAACCTAATATTTACAAAAAAGACATCTACTAGTGTACTGGAGGAGCTGTTAAAGTGCGTAGGGACTTGACAATTCACTGGTTTTAAATCAAACAATTGCATATTTTCAGTTAAATGTCTTTCACATAACAAATTACTATTAATATCACCACAAACAATGACATTGCTTGCGCAAGTCGAAACTTTTTTCAAGACGTCGTAAATAATTGTCAAATCAATATACGAGGGGCGTTCAACATATTCTCGGTATCGGGGTGAAGCTGTGGTTGTAAATTGACTTATTTATCAAGTAATACTATTATTTTAGTGCATTCATGTAAAATTTCATATAAATGTGATTATTAATTCGCGTTTTATCTCTAGTTAAACAGAATCATAATGGCAACTGAGACGATGATGGTGAAAATTGAGCATCGCGCTGTAATTAAATTTCTCACTAAGCAAGGAAAAAGTCAAAAAACTATTCATAAAGAGATGGTGGCTGTTTACCAGGGTTCCGCACCTTCATTATCAACTGTGCAAAAGTGGTCAGGTGAGTTTAAGAGAGGCAGAGAGAGCATTGAATACGACCCCCGCTCCGGCGCCCCGGCTACTGCTTGTACGGGAGAAAGCATCAAAGAAGTCGAAAAACTTGCTCTTGAGGATGCCCGAATAAAGGTGAAAATGATGGCAGAGATCACCAAGCTTTCAATTGGTACCATTCACACCATTCTTCATGACCATCTTAACCTTTCAAAGGTCAGTGCAAGGTGGGTGCCACGAATGCTCACAGCGCCTCAGAAAAAAGTGAGAATCGCATGTTGTAGAGAGCTTTTGGAGATGTGTAGTGAGAACGCGGACGGTGTTATGGATCGAATTGTTACTGGGGACGAAACATGGGTCCACCACTATGACCCTGAAAGCAAACAAGAGTCCATGCAGTGGCATAAAAAAGGAACATACCCCCCGAAGAAGTTCAAAGTCACTCCATCTGCCGGGAGGCTCATGGCCACAGTTTTTTGGGACTCAAAGAGAATCTTGCTCATTGAGTACAAAAAAAAGGTGAAACCATCAACGCCACATCCTACGCTTCCACTTTGCATAATTTGCGGGAGGAAATTAAAAAGAAAAGACGGGGTAAACTCGCAGCGGGTGTGTTGCTTCTTCATGACAACGCTCCTGTTCACACGGCGCGAGTTTCCAAGGCTGCTGCGCGAGATTGTGGTTTCGAAGAAATCCAACACCCACCCTATAGTCGAGACCTTGCCCCTAGTGATTATTTCCTGTTTCCGGATTTGAAAAAATGTCTTCGTGGAAAAAGATTTTCGGATGATGAAGAACTCAAGTCGGCAATAAATGGGTATTTTGCAGAGAAAGAGGAAATTTATTTTTTTGAGGGTTTAAAAAAGCTTATCTCAAGATGTAACAAATGCATTGACGTTAGGAGAGATTATATTGAAAAATAAAAACAATTTAAATTGAATTCGCGTTTTTCTTCATATCGATACCGAAAATATATTGAACGCCCCTCGTATGTACCTATTTGGTCTATATACAATATCTAAGCAAACACTCCTTTCGCCCCAAGTTACACATGCGAATAAATATTGAGAGGCAGAGCCTTTTGGCGAACGACATCTTCGTACAGATTAAGCCCATTCTATGTCGCAACGCCTCCACCAGAACGATCTCATCTATCTGCTAGAAAAAGTTTGTATCCGCTTAAACTATTGTAAAATGTTTGTGTGGGTACAAATGATAGAACTTATTCTTTTCAATACAAATCCCTTTATTCAGTACAGTTACAATTCACTATTTAATTCTTTCTCTCAGTACAATCAAATTTCTCAACCGCTTATACTTTTCTTATCTTTTACTTAAACCACTTAATGATTTGCCAGCATCGTTATCGTCTCCAAGAAATCTCTGGGTCAGCTGATTGCTCCGATGGTCCAGCTATAGGTCATTGAACCATAGCGGGATTCCTCGTCTATGCCAATCTGTCGACAGGTTTTTTTTTATCATTGGCAATTGCATACATGCACAAAAAATAAAAAACCTCGCATTGTGGGAGGGGCCAACCGTTTAACTATTGAAAACCAATTTTCAGAGTTACCTCCCACAAATCGACAGTGGGATTTGCGTCATCATTCATGCTCTCCCAATTTTTGGCTAGGAGATAAGCCTACTGATCCATAAGATGATAATAAAAAGAGGACATGTCTGATAAGCCGTCGGGTTTTGTGCTATGCCGTCGGCGTTTCATGTGTGTGGATCTCGGTTACTCGTAGCTCACGAATGATGCATGTTTCGTTGCAACACATAGACAGCATCCTTCACATCTTTATCAAACCAAGTTTCCGACACACAAATTGCATCAACCTTTGAGTCTAGAAATATGTCTTTACATTCATCCAGTTTTGTGCATTCAAATGGCAAATCTTAAGACCATAGTCATGATTACAAAAAAAAAAACAGTAAACTGCTGAAAGTACTCGTATCTACACGACATGCAGATAAATTGGTACATGGATATGTCTTATAGGCATACTACGAAAAAACCTTAATTGTTTTACGAATGAACATAAATAGAATATAGGGTGGTTGTGCAAAAAAAGAGATGGTTTAAAGTTTTACCCCGGTGTAAAATTTCAAACTTTTTTGCTTCGGATGTATCGGAACTAAATGGCGTATTGCAAAGACACTGAAAAAATTCATCACTGCCACGCAAATTGAGATCACGCTTACTATTACGATATTAACGTTTTCTTTCTACCGTAGATTTCGGAGCCATTTAAATTCTCAAATATTCACTGTTTGATAGTATTTTATCTACTGGCAGTAAGTTAAAGGATGTCCAAGCGACAAATATACTTCCCCCTTTGACTTTCCTACGCCAAGAACTGACAACAAAACTACCACATCCTTTCTTACAATTTTTTTTCTATCCACCCCTGTTCCGGCAACCCATTTTACACACAACACAAGATAGGAATGTACGATAAATCGAATAAAAGAAGATAAGCCAAACAACTATGCCATTGACTTTTATGAGTCAACTACCAACCCTTAAACCACCTGCATAAACAGCGCATCATACTACATCTTTTCCCACAATTGGATGCTTCTTTCCTATCAACCCATGTTTCCAACAATAAAAGTAAAAGACAAACTTTTGAATCCAAATTGATTCCGCGGGATGATCTTCTTATTTTCGCACACGAGCAAGATTGACTTGCTGACAACTACCTCAAAAACCTTAGGAGACTTAGGCAGGAGACTTATTGGGCTATAGCTCGAAAGATCTCAAGGATTCTTCTTTTTTTTTTACTATCGGGAATACCTTCGATGTTTTCCAACAGTTTGGGAAGTAGCAATTGTTAAGCAAGTTGTTAAAAATTACGCAGTATTGCCTTATGATTTCGATCAGTATATGCTTAAGTACAACATTTGGGATACCATCCAAACCAGATGACTTTTTGTTGTTCCATTTTCTGAATATTTCTGTGAGCTCGTCAAGTGTTGCGTAGTAGCTTCTTATCTGTTCTGTTATCAGTTCGTCTGCTTTTAGATCCTCAGAAAACCTGAGTGGAATGAAAGTGTTACTGCTTTGGTTATTAAACCGCAGTAGCTCTTCAGCCACCTCAACAGATTTCCGACTTGGGAGATCTATTTTGTGGACTGACTCAAAATGGGAACCAATAAAATTGACTTTTTTTTATTTCACTATCAACCACGTAGTGGTCTAACTCCAACTCTAATTGCATACTCACTCTCTCTTTCGTTAAAAGCTTATCATGTAAAACTTTATCCCAAATTAATTATGTAAAATGAAATAAACACTCACTCTAGTTTTGAACTAGATGGGTGGCTGTGGCTTAATTGGTAGTGTATTGACTTCCCATTCAAACGGTTTGGGGTTCAATACCAGCCGTGACCGAAAGACATTTTTTCAGGCAACTGAACTCTTGTGAATTGAATGGTTGCCTAAATACAATATCAAGTCAATTTACACTAATAATTTAGTCTCCCCATTAAATAACGTTGGATGCCACCCATGGAGCAAAATAACCACTAACCCCAAATATCTATCTTTCTCTCTCTATCCAATTTTCCGAGAAACTTAACACGTGCTCCGGCATTTTAAGAGTATACCCTCTTGAGTGTTAAGTTCTTTAAAAAAAAAATAATAATAATAATGTATGACCCTATCGGAAAGTGCCATAGATTTCACAAATGGCGTCGAATGTCAATTCGGTTTTGACATTTGTGAGGAAAACAGAATTCGAATGAGTGTGGAATGCTATACTGCTGAAGAACGTCACGATGGTTTTGATGAAAAATTCGTCAGTGATTTTGGTGCAACGTGCATTTCGTGCCCGTTTACCTGGTCGGCCATTTTACGCATGTCTCTGCGGCGCATTTTGGTGAAAGATTTAAAGCTATTTCCTTACAAAGCTTAGACAGTCCATCAGTTGAAGGGTGTTGACCGTGAATTGCTTCTAAACTACGTATACCCCCTTTCAACACCAAATTGGACGATTTTGCGTCAAAAATAATCATCTTGATGATGTTCATTTCCACCTACACGGATAGGTGAACAAACAAAATTGGGGGTTCTGGAGCACTGGAAGTTCGCGAGTAATGCACGAAGGGCCATTACATAAACTCAAAGTCACTGCGTGGTGTACTGTGCACGCTGGAGGGGTCATTGGACTATTTTTTTTAGAAGTTCGCGGGCCAAACGGTCACTGTGGATGGTGAGCGCTACAGAGCCATGATTGTTCGTCCCTAAATCGGATGAATTGATACTGGGGGGCGGGGCATGTGGTTCCAACAGGACGGAACAATGGCGCATATTGCACGAGCCACAACCGACATTTTAAAGCAGGCGTTTCCCAGTCGTCTGATATTGCGTTTTGGCGAGATGCACTAGGCCGCAAAATCACCCGATTTTACCGCATCATTCATTGATGCATTCTTTCTATGGGGTTATTTAAAGTCAAGGCTTTATGTGAATAAGGCAGAAACTCTAGCAGCCCTTAAGGAGATCTTCTCTATGCAATTGAAAATTATGTGGAAGCAGTTAAACTCGCAGGAAGGTTAAGATCTACTGCTGAAATTAAGTGATGTAATGTTATGTGTGCTTCATTTCGATCCAAACTTATTCCACAAGCATGCGGAATAAGGCATCAATCGTCTGTGGCCATGATTTAACGTAGCCCCCCAAGAAAAAGTATAATGGCGTTCAACCACACAATCTCGGTGGTCAGTTGACGTCGCCGAAACGAGGGATAACTATGTCACTGAATTTGTCTTGTAGAAGATACATCAGTGCATGCGCTGTGTGACACGTAGCCCCATCTTGTGGGAACCGCATGTCATTGATATCCATATCTTCCAATTAATGCCACAACAAATTAGTTTTCATCGACCTGCACCCCATGACCAGTGTCAGTTATGGCAGTGGCACCATCATTTTGGAAGAAGTACGGGCTAATGAACCCGCTGGACCAAAATTCACACTAAACAGTGGCTTGTTCTTGATGCATTTGCAGCGGTTGGGTCTCATTTGGATTGTTATCTGCCCAAATGCAGCAATTTTGTTTGTTTGTTCATCCAAAAATGAGCCTCGTCACTGAATATAATTTTCGATAAGAAATCGGAGTCCACTTCCAACTGCTCCAGAGTCAGTAAATATTCGAGGCTGCATATGGTCGTTAAAATTCAGTTCCTGGGTCAATTGAATTTTGTGCGCGTGCAAGCCTAATTTCAACTCAAAATCCGCTAAGTTCAAGGCCAAGTTTTTTTTTTAACAAAAACTTAACACTCAAGAGGATACAACTACTCATAAATTGCCTCAGCACGTGCCAAGTTTTTTGGAAAACGGAGCATAAAGAGAAAGAAAGATGTTTGGGCTCAGTGGCTATTTCGCTTCATCGTTTAATGGGACGACTAAATGATTAGTGTAACTGGACTTGTTACTTTTTCTAGGCATCATCATCACCATCATCTTAAGCGATTTTAACTGTCTGCAAAAAAGTAATGTCTCGGGTGCGGTTGGAATTGAACGCCGAACCGTCCGATTTGGAAGCCAAGACACTACCACTTGTGGCACGCCTTGGGCGCGACGAGGATTCTGCAAGGTTATTCTGCACGCTTGTTCACTGTGGCATTTTTTTCTGCAGACCTCGCATTTCGATTGTTGATTCGAATTTTTCCACCAAATATTTCTCACTCCTCAGACTTATGAAACTCTTCAAAACCATCTCTCAAATCATAAAACTCTTAAGTAGAATACCCAAACAGATCAGATAATATTACAATTTTAAAATAGAAAATATAATAAAGGGATTGTTTGGTTGCTAAATTAGAACGAACGTTTAACTCTATCATTTAAGAGCGTGAACCGCGATAAACCGGAAATAATTTGTATTTTTTGTCTGCTTAATATGTTACTTATTTGTTTACATATATCTCTTAAATTAAAAATCAATTTGAATGCTTTCAATTTTGTATTGATTTCAGATTGACGCTACTATATCCTTTTTGAGAGCGGGTCGCAGTGGCGAAATAGGTAAAGTAATAGAGTTCTTAGAATCAGGACAAGTCACCGACATTAATACGTCTAATGCGGTAAGTCTTAGCTTTTTTTGTTTATTATTTAAGAGTCCAGTTGTCTATGTTAAAGTATAAGAATATAACTTTTATTCAATTTTTAACTAGACGGTTTAAAATGAGTTATAAATTTCTGTTACATTCAGAATGGCTTAAATGCCCTTCACCTGGCAGCTAAAGATGGATACGTTGATATCGTAAGTGAACTACTTCGACGTGGTGCAAACGTTGATAATGCTACAAAAAAGGGCAACACAGCTCTACATATCGCCTCGCTTGCAGGACAGAAGGAAGTTATCAAACTTTTAATTCAATATAATGCAAACGTTAATGTCCAGTCACTTAATGGTTTTACTCCGCTTTATATGGCTGCGCAGGAAAATCATGATGCATGTGTACGATACTTATTGGCTAAAGGTGCGAATCCTTCTCTTGCAACAGAGGTATAGATTTTTAATTTAATACTTCAGATGAGATAATGAACAAAATATAATTTAGGATGGTTTCACACCGTTAGCAGTTGCCATGCAACAAGGTCATGACAAAGTTGTAGCGGTCCTCCTTGAAAGTGACTCGCGTGGTAAAGTACGTCTTCCAGCACTTCATATTGCTGCCAAAAAAGATGACGTAAAGGCAGCTACATTATTGCTAGAAAATGAGCATAATCCTGACATTGTATCTAAAAGCGGCTTTACTCCCTTGCACATTGCCGCGCACTATGGTAATGTAGATATTGCAAAACTCTTAATTGAACGAGGAGCAGATGTTAACTATATTGCCAAGCATAACATAACACCATTGCATGTGGCTTGTAAGTGGGGTAAAACAAACATCTTGCAGTTGCTTTTATCAAAAAATGCTCGTATTGATGCAACTACTCGTGATGGTCTGACACCTTTACACTGTGCAGCTCGTTCTGGTCATAAAGAAGTAATTGAACTTTTACTTGAACATAATGCCCCTATCTTATCAAAAACGAAAAATGGTCTTGCACCATTACACATGGCAGCTCAAGGGGAACATGGAGAAGCAGCTCGTATTCTATTAATGCATAAAGCACCAGTCGACGAAGTTACTGTGGATTATCTTACAGCACTTCATGTATCGGCTCACTGTGGGCACGTTAAAGTAGCTAAATTACTTCTTGATCATAAGGCTGATCCAAATGCGCGTGCTCTTAATGGATTTACTCCTTTGCATATTGCTTGCAAAAAAAATCGCATCAAGGTAGTGGAGCTTTTGTTAAAGCATAATGCCAGTATTAGTGCAACAACAGAGAGTGGACTAACACCATTACATGTCGCCAGTTTTATGGGTTGCATGAATATAGTCATATATTTGTTACAACATGATGCAAATCCCGACGCACCAACAGTCAGAGGAGAAACTCCATTACATCTGGCCGCTAGAGCCAACCAAACGGACATCATACGCATATTGTTGCGAAATGGTGCTCAGGTAGACGCAAAAGCTCGAGAGGGGCAAACACCATTGCATGTTGCATCTCGACTTGGAAACATTGATATTATTATGCTCATGCTACAGCACGGTGCCAATGTTGATTCAACTACAAAAGATGCTTATACTCCCCTCCACATCGCTGCCAAAGAAGGTCAAGAAGAAGTTGCAGCTCTCTTAATAGAGAACAATGCATCGCTTGACTCAGTTACGAAAAAAAGCTTTTCACCCCTTCATTTAGCTGCTAAGTACGGAAAAGTGCAAGTAGCACAGCTTTTACTACAAAAGGGCGCCAATGTTGATTACCAAGGCAAAAATGGAGTCACTCCTTTACACGTCGCCAGTCATTATGACCATCAGAATATTGCACTACTTTTATTGGAAAAGGGTGCATCTCCTCATACATGTGCCAAGAATGGGCATACAGCACTTCATATTGCTGCTAAAAAAAATCAAATGGAAATTGCAACTAACCTTTTACAGTTTGGTGCTGATCCGAATGCTAAAAGTAAGTCCGGTTTTGTCCCCTTACACCTAGCAGCACAGGAGGGTCACGTAGATTTGGTTATTCTTCTGTTGGAACATGGGGCTGATCCAAATGTTTGTGCTAAAAATGGTCTGACGCCAATGCATTTGTGTGCACAAGAAGATAAAGTTGAAGTGGCACGTGTTCTTCTAGATAACAATGCACAGATTTCAGAACGCACCAAAGCTGGATATACACCATTGCACGTTGCCGCACACTTTGGCCAAATTCAGATGGTTAAGTTTTTATTAGAAAACGATGCAAACATAGAACTAAGTACAAATATTGGATATACACCACTCCATCAAGCAGCTCAACAGGGACATACATTAGTAATTAATCTACTTCTTACGCATAAGGCTAATCCGAATGCACTCACAAACGTAAGTATTTCATTTAGACTTATTTTTTTAGACTTAAAACTTTTCGAGAACACGATTTATAAAAAAAAAACAAAAAAAAAACAAGCAAACCACATATACTTTTAAGACAGAAGAAAGGGGTTTGTGTTTTAGAGCGTTTCAAAAAAATTTGATTTTTACTTTATTTTCGCATTTTTTTAAAGTATAGGTCTCAAAAGTTTGCCAATATATACATATATGCAAAAAAAAAAAAACGTCCAAAAACGACGAAGTTATAACGGCTAGAATAGACGACGGTGGATCGCCTAACTTAAACTTTCATCGCGTTTTTCTCAAAACGATATATTTTCCAAACAGTAAAAACAAAATTATATTTCCTAATAAAGCAAATTATTCCTAAATGTAATTCAAATGTGTTAAATCGGAAATATTTTTCATAGAACATACCCCGATATCAAAGTACATAACTACTTTATGTTTTCTAAAATAAGCTTTAATTCATGAAATAGTTGTTAGTGCAAAACTTTGTGACCATCACATTAACTGGCTGATAAATTTAGTTGCACGAGTTATTGTATCATTCTTTTTAAACATGTCAGCTTTGCAGCGGGCCAATTGTCACAAGTAAACCACCGAGTCTCGAAAATGTTGTCTTATTAGATTACGATGAACCTTATTTCTAAAATTAAATACAAATATCGAACTCAAAATTTTATATTGGTATATGTACGTAATAGTCAAAATTTTAACAAAATTGTTCAATAGCAATCTTTAATTTATAAAATTGGATTTGCATAATTTCCACAATATTCATATCCAAAATACAAACCGTTCACATAAGTGAAAACGGCACCGAGATCTATTTTGTTTAACACCTAAACGATTTTCTTTTCTTTTCTAAGATTTCAGTTAAATACGGTTTTGATATTCATATATTTTTTTTAAATTGATCCAGCATTAATTAACGGGATCCATTATAACGTCTGCACACTGTGTGCAGTATACTGTACAAACCAAATACAAATTATAATATATCTGCAAAAAAATGGATCTATAAATAGTATTTCCTCGCATTCAATGTACGCACAAGATACTTTTGTTATTATCTGGAAAATGTATATATATGTAGTATTTACATATGTTTTCCATAACTTCAAGGAAAGGTAGAGCAGATCAGAACTAGTGTTTTCATATGTACATACATATCCAACACAATTGTACGAATATGTTCAAATCTTCGATATTGATGTCATTGATCGTTGATCGTTGTTACCAAATTTTTGTTTTCAATAAGTAATTGTTAGTTTTTGATAGAATTTTTTAATGTCAATTGCACTATTCCGAAAGAAATATTTCAATATTTCTCACTATCATACCACCATTTATTAGTTGCTTTGTCCCAATTTCCGATTTTAAAGCATTTTTTTTTGTTTTTTAATTTTTTATCGTAGATCGAAGAATAAACAAAAAATCTAAATATAGAAACTGAAGTTGAAAAGTGCACACATCATTATAAATAAACACAGAAAGATATATGTATCTCGTTGATGATTTTAAAATTTTCCGAATTTTGTTTTAAAAGAGATAGTTGTTGGATAAAATACCGCCTGCTTAATGCTGATTTTTGTGTTTTGCTGAATCTCATTAAAAGTAAAACACTTCTTCATTATTTATCTATATCGGTTTTTTTTTTTCTTCTGTTTTTGTAGTGCTTTGTCTAAATTATTACAATAACAATATATTTGTATATGTAAATATATATAACAACAATTTAAAATATTTTTATTTTTAATCCGCCTTATGTTAGAATGGACAAACGGCCTTGAATATTGCAAACAAACTTGGTTATGTGACTGCAGTTGAGACATTAAAAGTTGTTACAGAAAAAAGTGTTACAAGTACAGTTACTGGAGTTTTGGAGGAGAAGTACAAAGTGGCTGCTCCTGAATCTATGCATGAAGCCTTTATGTCCGATTCTGAAGACGAAGGTGGTGAAGATCACTTAGACCAACATCAGTATAAATATATGGCTACAGACGACCTAAAAACTATGATTAATGAGAGTGATCAAAATAACTACAACACGACTGATGATGATCAAATAGATGGAAGTAACCGAAAAAGTAAGTACAATAAAAAAAAGAGAAATGAATTATTTATGTGTTGATGATATAATATTGTTGTTTTAAATATGTGAAAGTAAACACAGGGTGGCCGAAATTAATGTCCTATATATGAAAGATCTCGTTAATTAAAAACCCGAATGTTAGTAGCATTTTTAGTTGTTTTAAAGAAGAATTAAAGAGAAATAACGCCAGTATATCTAAATAAAAGTTGAGTATCTGTATGAAGTTTAAAATTGGTAAACAAAATTAATTCGTTGTAATGCATTTGATGTCAACCAAACTTTTAGTACGGGTATAAGTTTAAAATTTGCCAGCAAACTTTTCAATTAAGTAATATCATTGTTATAGTAGCATTAAACCTTGAATGATGACAGATCTTAAACAACCTGAGGTATAAGTCTGGTGTGGGCATTAACATAACAAATCTGAAGAGAGATTAGTTCCTTTTCTAAACTATATACCTAAAATATCGTATTTTAATGGATAACGATATGAATGTAGTCATGCATCTTCAAATATTGTCTATTATGCTCCCATAGCACGCGCGGTTCCCATGTGGTTATCCAAATACGTACTAACCGCGTCCAATGCTCCTTTATTTCGGTCACCAAGTGGAAATCTATGCTTTGACGAGCCCATTGACGCGAGAATCTAGCAATTTCATACTACATATGCTACTTTCCCTGATTTTATATCACAACGACGCATGGTGGTTCCGATGATTTTACTAGTTGTATAAAAGTCCAAATAGCTGTTCTCAGAAAATTCCATAAAATCCAAATGGTGGATAATGCCGGTACTGCAAAATGTACTATTAACTTTCGTATTCATGAACATTTGTTTTTTTGTTCACCTAAACACTAGACACTATTCCGTAAATTTGTATGGCAAAAAAATGGGCGTATCCAAAGTGGAATAAATAAACATAAAAGAAGATAATATTAGCAAATCAAAACCGAATTATCTACATGGGTAGATTATATGAATGCAAAGGTTAATGACACGGTCGCAGCGATGGATGTCAGTGGAGGTCTCGGATAGCAATAATAATACGTTCAAATTCTATTTAAAGAATGTTTACCTTGCACTTTTATTTTGAATCTATTTCCAAAATTATATCGAATGTCACAATTACTTACAGATGCTAACTTTTTAATTTAAGTCATGAGGTTAACACTGCTAGTGTTTGTTTGTGAATTCTTGTTTTCAGTTTCTTTGTCTAAAAAATAAGGTCGTAAACTTAAACGCGGTCAGAACCCGGAATTAAACATATAACAGAATCTAGTTGTCACATTGAAGTTGTAAAATTACCATATCTACTCAGTTTGCGTTGATGTTATTGCTTTTAAGAATGCGTGTGACATTCCAAGAAAGCTTTATTTGTAACATATGTTTATTTGACAAGACGTATAAAATTTCTTTAGAGGATCTGGATGAACATGGTAGTGATCAAATTCAAAAACAAAATGCTGAGTTTTGTAACAAAAAAAAAGGTGGATTAAATTTCTTTAGTCATGTACATGAATGTAAAAGTCACTTTTTGAAGAGAATGAAGTATGGGTACAATTAAAAAGTCATTTAGGTTAAGAGAAAAGAGTTTAAATTTTTTACTACGCAAGATTTTATGATTCTTTGATATTTATTGAATCAATTATACAAGTGCAAATGAATACAAATATTATTATGTGATAGAATAATACCCTACTCCTTCATTGACCAAATAACATTGCATTAATTTTACACTATAACTACACTACAACAAACATTGATAGGAGTTAATGGCCGTGGGTTTGCTCAGAAGTTATGCTAAATATGTTTGCCTATAAAATATAAAATATAACCGGGATTGTGTCATTCAAACGGCCCGCGTTTATGGTTTCTTAAAAAAAATTGTTCCTATGGTGGTACAACTTTCATTTATTTTAGACGCCATCTATCAACTAGCTTGTTGTCAGTAGCCAAAGACATTAGTTATTATTATTATAACAATATAATATAAAATTATAATGCTAACTTAATTTCTAGTGAGCACTAGCTGCAGGGGCTTACGGCTCTTATAAATATGGAGTGCATATTAACTTATACTATAAGGTTACATTTTTTTTTAAAAGAACTTAATTTGAAAATATTATTAATGCTAGGGTCTTTTAAAATTTCAAGGACAGAAGAGTTTTTGAAAATACCGGTTTGGATGGACGGCGGGAGAGGGCAGTTGCCTAGCCCCAGAATGTGGTTTATGTCTATAGTAGAGTGGCATGTTCCGCAGATTGGAGCGATTTCTTTTTGGAGCAGGTGTTGATGCGTTGTGGCTGTGTGTCCCAAGCGAAGCCTTACGAAAATGGTATTGTCGCTTTTTGAAGTGGAAGTGGGGTATATTGGGTGGGATCTATTTATGTTTATACCTTTGTAGTGGTGTTGGTAGGAGTTCCAGTCGATAAGTAGGGTGTTGCGAATAATAGTCTGAGAAGTTTTAACGAGATCTACCTTGCTAAAGTCTTTGAACTTAATAAGCGGCATATTGTGAGCAAGACTAGCTTCCTTGTCCGCGTACTCGTTGCCTTGGATGCCTACATGCCCAGGGACCCACATCAGTTTGATTTTATTTGGGAATCTTATAAGATAATCTCTGATTTGATTGACAATCCTGGTGTTGTTGTTGGAGTTTTTTACTGCTTGAATAACTGATATACTATCCGCAGATATAATATATTTGCCCCCAATGCCAGATATCACTTTCGCAGCTTCTAAGATGGCTAAGGCCTCGGCTGTAAAGATTGAAGCAAAATCATGCAGTATCCCTGTGCGTAGTACTGAACCATTTTCAAGTGTGACTGCAAACGAGGTGCTGTCAGCTGTTTTTGATCCATCAGAAAATACGAAATTCCAGCCTTTAGATTTAAAATTTGAGGATATTTCCTGGAAGATACGACAGTAAATTGACTTGTTGGTGTTGGATTTTGGTAGATCAGCTAGATCGAGAATGAAAGATTTGGAGTCCAATAGCCAAGGAGGATATAGAGGTGTGTATTTTCCTATATGTTTTAGCGGCAGATTAAGTTGAACAGCAGCTTCGACCGCGTGGGAGATCGCAGATGGTAACCTTTTAACTCGTATGGAAGAAATAGCGTGTTTGAAATGTTTGTAAACAATAGAACCACTTTGGAATGAGAGCTTAGCGATGAGTCTGGTTTTTGAATTTAATATACGTTCCTCTATTGATGGAAGTCCAGCTTCGACCAAGATGTTTTTTATGGGAGTTGTAGGAAAAGCGTTAATACTTCTTGCTGCTTGATGATATAGCGGCTTGATTATCTTGAGTGTTGATTTGGGGCTGTTGCCGTATATACAAAGACCGTAATCGATTTTACTTAGAATAAGAGTTCTAGATATACTACAGAGGGTATTTAAATGTACATTACTTTTCTTACAAGCTAGGTAGTTTACAATATTAACTCTGTCAGCTAGGCTCTTCTTAAGTTCTATAACATGATTCTTCCAATTATATTTATTATTAAAAAATAAACCTAGTATCTTTAAACAATCAACAGGTGTTATTTGGATATTGCCTATTTTTAGAACGAAACCGGAGCAAGACAGTTTGCGACAAATGTGAAGTGTTTTACATTTGTCTAGCGAAAGTCTTGCACCAGATATGCTTGACCATGAAAAAATATCGTTGATGATATTTGAAAAGAGATCATTTGTTGTATTTAAGTCACTGGATTTGCATAGAATGTAGATGTCGTCTGCGTAAAGGCAGTGATCTACTGACTTGTGTTTCGAAATGATGTTACTTATTTCATCAAAAGCGATAGAAAATAAAACTACTGACAATGGGAGCCTTGCGGAATACCATTGTGTAGAGGAAATGTTGATGAAAAAGTGTTGTTAGCTTTTACACAGATTTTTCTGTTTGTTAAAAATGCTTTTACATAACCAATGATGTTTGGCCCAATGCCCCAGATTTTGAGTTTGTTTAATATAAGATGCATCCCGATTTTGTCGAATGCTTTTTCAAAATCTAACGATAAAATGGTTACGTGATTACGGGCTGATAAAGCATTAGTTACGTACTGGTCAATGTGAAGAAGGGCGTCTTCACAACCTCTCCCTGTCTTGAAAGCAACTTGATTGCCACTCATCAGATTTTTTCTCTCTATGAACCATTGGAGTCGTTTTGCAATCATCTTTTCGAGTAATTTTGATGTACATGAGAGGAGAGAAATGGGTCGGTAACCATTAAGGGAGCAAATATCTATTTTTGGTTTTGGAAGAGGGACTACACATGCGCTTTTCCAACTGAGAGGGATGCTGCCTGCCGTAAGGATTTTGTTATAGAGCTTGACGAGTCTAGTTTTTATTTCTAAGGGCAAATTTTTGATCATGGGATATGAAATCCTATCCCTACTGGGAGTCTTACCTTTCATTTTCGAAAGGCAGCTTTCGAGTTCATCAATAGTGAAATGTTGCTCTATTTGCCGTGCTGGAGAATTGGCTGCAACAATTTGTATTGTGTTGCTGTGAAACATGTGTTTCATTGTGCGGAATTGTTGGGGGAAATTGGTGTCTGCTGACTCAGCGGACCAATTTTTGGCGAAGAGGTTGCAGATTCCCAACGGATTCGAGAGAGGGCCTTTAGAGGAGTTGATACATTTAATAGTTTTAGGGGAATAGTTACCCGTCAAGTATCGGATGTTATTCCAGATTTTGGCAGGTGAGGAGTTTCTGTTAATAGATGACGTTAGTACTCTGAAGCTCTCGGATTTGCAAATTTTGATCTGTCGTCGAAATCTAGCGTTGCACTTTTTGTAATTTATTAAATTTGGATCATTGGGAAACTTTTTGAAATCTTTCCAGGCCTTAACTTTTATATTTCTAAGCGATTCTAAATTGGGGTTCCACCAAGGAACTTGTTTTTTCGGTGTCTTAGGGAATGTTTGGGGTATAGATTGATTTGCTGCCCATCTAATTGCCTTTTGTAACAAGGCGGCTTCATGGTTTATGTTACAACCTATATCTTTACCAAGCAAATATTTAGAAGTAAGGTTTTGATATTTTTCCCAATTTGCTTGGTCAGTTTTGAATTTGGAGAGGTGAGGAATTTTATTTTGGGAGCTGTTGTCTAGGACGATTGTGGTGATGATGGGGAAGTGGTCGCTGTTGTGGAGAGAGTCTAAGATGACCCAATTAATTTTTGGCAGAAGTTCTGGTGAGCAGCATGTTACATCGATGTGGGTGAAAGTTTTATGGGTGGAAAAATGTGTAGGAGATCCGTCGTTAAATATTTTAAGGCTGGTTTTTAAAAAGAAATCTTCAAGAATAGCTCCTCTGCGATTTGTGCTAGGAGAACCCCACAATGTGCTCCAGGAGTTAACGTCTCCAACCAAGAGAAAGGGAGTATGGATTTGCCTTGTGATATTTTCCAAATCGTGTCTGGAAAAGGATTGATCAGGCAAAATGTAAATAGACACGACAGTGATTTTGAACGAAAGCTGTATCTCTAAAGCTATCGTCAATATGTTGGAGGAAATAGGTATTTTCTTATGAGGAATATTAAGTTTTATTAGAACTCCAATACCCTGTTTCGAGGAAATGTTGTTGGGGAAATTGTAGAAATAGCCGGTGTATGATTTGGGAAAAATTGGTGTTTTGCGGTAGGGGATATGTGTTTCTTGAAGAGATATTATGCATGGAGTTTCTTTTTTTATTAAAATGTTAAGTTCATCAAAGTTGTTTACATAACCTTTAAGGTTCCACTGTAAAGTCTTGAGAGCCAACAAATTTTGTTTAAGTGGGGGAATAGGCACATTCCTACTACTACGACGTAGTGAGGAGGTGTAGGGTTTTCCTGTGTGTGATGGGTTTTGTTGTAGGAGATGGTTGGAGAAGTTTGGTGGGCCAGAATTGCGGCTCCGCCAACCCGAAACTGAGTCACCTGGGTTTTGCGAGAAGCCCAGACGACCCAGTCTCTGGTGGGCAGAGCCGAGATTTTGGTTGCCAATATTATTGTTACATGGTGTCGTCATCTTGAATTTCGGATGGATTAATAAAATAGTTGTTTTCTTTTATGATTGTGATAATAGAGAGGGGGGTTTGTGGGTTGTTTGTGCCTGACAGGCTAGTGATTTTTGTTGAGAGAGGAGATGGTGCAGTGTTAGAGACGGTATTATTTGTGAGTGGAAGAACTAGCTTTCGAGAGACAGCGTCATCAGTTGAGCATAATGGTTTTTTACATTTGTTAGCTGTTTGGGAGGATGAAAAGGTGTTGGAGTTGGAAAGCGTTGAAGATGAAGATAGGGGTGAATAAGTTTTATTGTTATTACCCTGTGGATCAGGACCAATAATCGATGGTGGTTTGTTTGATTTTGGTATGGCTAGTTTACCAGATGTTGCCGGTCTGTTATTTGAGGGGTGGTTGTGGTTTGCCTTTTCAGTTGGAATTGTTTTCGGTTGGCTATTTAGCTTTGTTTTTTCGGCGAAGGTTTCAATGAGGGTGTTTGCTAGAGGGGGGTTAGTTTGGTTATAGATACGTTTGGCCTCTGCCATGGAACACTTATTCTTTGTTTTTATAGTGATGATTTCTTTGGCTTGTATGTACAAAGGACACTTTTTAGAGGAAGAGGGGTGTGGGAGAGCGCAGTTAGCACACAACGTGCGAGAGCAATTGGATGGTGAATGAGGCGGCAGACTGCATGAATCACATTTTGCACTACTGTTGCAACGCTTAGTTGTGTGCCCCAATAATTGGCAATTACGGCACCGCATAGGATTGGGGATGTATTCAGTCACTTTGGCTTTATACCAGCCGATTTCTACAGTTTTAGGTGTTTGGAACAAGTCAAACGTTAACAGTATTAAACCCGTTGGTTTTTGTTTTCCGTCATAAGATTTTGTGAATTTATAAACCTCCGTCACCCCCTGGGGTTTCATTTCAGTGACGATTTCTGATTCAGGGACATTTATCAGGCATGGAGCATACACAATCCCTTTTGTAGAATTAAGACGGTCATGAAGTTTCACAATAACTGGACAAACGTTGGCAAGGTTTTTAATTTTTAAGAAATTTTCAGCAACTTTTTGAGATTTTGCTAGAATAAGCAAATTACCGTCGCGTAGTAGGGAGATTTGTTCGTATTCTTTGCTAACGCCATCGATTGCTTTTTTTAATAAAAAAGGGCTTAGGGAGGAGATAGATATTTCGGCACTTTTAGGAGAGATGAGTAGAAACTTCGGATTTTTTGCATTAGATTTTGTGGGTAAGTCAGGGAAATCGTGTAAAAGGATTGAGTTGGTTTTGAGTTTTTTGTTTGGTTGGAAATCGAAAGAGAAATCATCTTCAAGATCTTTAAATCGATTCCTGTAGCTATTGGGCCCGAAGGAAATGATTGGTGTGGGGAACACTACCGCGCGAAAAATTAATGGAAACACGTGTTATGTGTCAAATTATGCAAACGGAAGACTTTCAAAGAGTAAGAGAAGAAAAGCAAAAACCGGTTTGAGAGAGTGCGCACTTTGCAAGAAAAAAAAAAACTAAGCTCACGGACGAACTGATATCGATGCTATCGGCTCGAAAGCTAGTCGCTGACTGAGACATTAGTTAACCTCACGTGCAATCGGCGATTTTTATTATGGAAAAACAAAGAATTTCTTTGAAATTTTGTGTTGCGAACGGAATTTATTGTTCGGAGAAAGCAATATCAAGTACAAAGACCATTTGAATGGTACAGAAGGTTCAAAGAGGGCCGTAAAGTTGTTGAAAACTTGCCTCATTCGAGACGGCCTGCAACAGCACTTATTGAATAAAATATCAACTTACTGAAGAAAATTGTGCTCGAAAATCGTTACTATAGTTTGAGAGAGCTTTCATAAGAATTATCCATCTTTCACGAATCAGATCGCCAGATTTTAGTTGATTTCTTTTGTGCATGAGTAGCGTCGCAGCACGGCTTGTTCCGAAAGAGGTGAATTTTGTTCAAATGGATCATCGCAAAAGAATTTTTGCAGACATTTTAGAACGAGTCAATTCTAAAATCCAACAGGGATCGAAATGGTGCCACTCAAATGAACCAAAACCAAAAAAAAAAAACAACACGTCAAATTGGCTCCAAAGTCAAGGTTTTGCTCAATCGTTCTTTCGATATTTGTGGTGTTGTTTACTCGGTGGGACAAAAAGTGAATAAACAATATGAAAAATACCGGAATCGTGGCAGAACAACTCTTGGAATTTTACACCACGATAATGCACCATCTCACAAATCCATACTTGTGAGCGACTTTTTGACCAAAAACGCTATAAATATGATCAAGCAAGCACCGTATTCTCCAGATATGAACCCTGTGACTTTTTCCTATTTCCGTTGTTGAATCGATTCAAGACATAAAATAAAATTCGCTAGGAGAAGCACTCTGCTAGATGTCCGTTTTGTAAGCAAAAATATGTGTGTTTTTTGGCATCGGTATCAGCGCTTAGTTTTCTAAGGTTATTGGAAATAAGCTCGGATACCGATGCGAAAAAAACACGAACTTTTTAGCGACCAATTCTCAGCATTCGTGTGTTTCTCGTAAACTTATTATTTTAAATACTAATACTTCATTTGATCAGGGAGATTTTTAAAAACATTGACTTTGATCGTCTGGAGAAATTCATATGGTTGGCAACCCCACGTACTTAAATCAATTGAAGTTTTTAAATTTTTGTTTCACTAAGAAAGAAAATAAAATGATCAGGTCCTTGGTAGTAGTGTAGTAGTGAAATTCGCCGGCTTTTCTTGTAACGAGGCCGAGGCTATAATCAATTGAAACGGTTTAGATTGCGTGTTCGAAATCTTGTGGCGAATAAAATACGGTGGGAAAAATTTCAGTTCTCGCGTAAAGCGAGTTGTTCAGTCATTGTTGTTCACGTGGCATATAGATAACACATCCTGTTTTTCTTAACACAATTCTACCTCCCGTGCGCTAAATATGAAAAAAAAAACTGTAATTTTACTCGTACCATATGTATTTTTTTTATTATTAATCGTTGACATGTGTAACGAATACAATATTATATCTAATGCTACATATTTCTCTTTGCATTGCTGCTGCTGCACCTTATAACCCCTTTACATAGCATTTATTTAGGACCACCTCGTTAGTGAGGCTAAGAGTTTGTCGATGTTTCCGCATTTTCCGAGCGATCCAATTATTTTTCTTTCGATCTCTTGTTTGAACCATGTTTGAGCCTCTATTGCTATTTGGACCGGACTCTCCGATCATAGCAAAACCAACTAAAGATTGTCCAGTATCGGTATTATATTGTGGAGACTCGCGAATGCGTCTACATCATATTATGTTACACACGGTGACATTCGTAACATTTCCATTTCCGTCGCTCTGATTTTCTTATTTATGGAATGGAATGAATATGGTAAAACCAGTTGATTTGTTCAGTCCGAAGTTTCCGTACTATCGTTTTCTTAATGTGGAGACTTACGGGGATGTACATACTTCTCATAAAATTCCGTTTTGTTACACCCGGTGACATTCGTAACATTATCATTTTCGTCGTTATCATTTTTTCTTTATCCTTCGAAGCTACACGATATTTTTCCATTATCATTCATTGTTGCCCACATTTCAGAGGGTATGTTATCGGATCATTATTTTTACGGCTTACGTAAAAAAAATCTCTCACACGTCTTAGGTTAAATGCTCTTAATGAAAAATATTTTTTTGTTTTCTCGAGAGTTGACGGAATATTAAAATAAAAGGAAACAGAAACGTGTGCTCTTTGTGCGTGACAGCTGATGGAATGTAAGGCGTTAAAGTAATATTTTCATTTATTGAAAATTTCGTCGTCCCCCATTAGTAGTTTTCCCTGCTCGTCATCAATAAAAGTTGAATTTCTTACCAGTTTTTTCTTCGTTGAGATACAATCTTAAAAATGTTAGATCGTGTACCCGTGCTTCGAAGTTGCACTTCTTCTCTTTCTTGTCACGTGCTTACATGCTGTGAAGGTACCAATTCTAATTCCCGATACAATGCCTTTACTGCTATCGCCCGTGTTCTTGCTACTGTTTTTTTCGCCTCTTTTTTGCACCGTTCATGGTCTAACGCAAGACGCACTCTCTAAGTTTCACTGTTTCCGCAGAATTGTGTCATGGTTCCACCACAACGTTTCTTTATTTCTATAAAGTCGCCGCTGTGCAGAGGGAGTGTCTGTCGAAGTACCGTATTCAGACTATTCGTACTATTCCCCCTTCATTCGTGTGCGTGAAGGTATGAAGGGGTATCCTTCCCACCGCGGACTTTGAGAAGTCTCATAAGATATTACTGCGAAACTCACAGGTCAGCTCCAGAAGCACAATTTTCCAAAAGTTTTTACAACTATAATATTTGAATACGCTTATGACAAAACGAAGTATATGCTGTTATCGAGAAAGGACATACAACATCGACGAATTTGACGGAACGTCACAATATACAGCTATAACTTTAAGGTAGTCAGGAACTTTGTATACCTCGGCTCCGCTATTAAATCTGAAATTCATTTCATCAAAAACCAAACGAGGAGTTCCGTATGAGTACATAATGAGTAAAATAAGCCCTTTGAAGGAAACACTTATGAGACTCTATGGTATATAGGATGGGGGATCTTCCCAGTCTTGATTTATGGTGCAGAAGCATTGACGATAGCAATGGTCGATGAAGATATCTTTAATCGTTTCGAACGCAAAATTCTTCGAGTGATTTTTGATCCCGTTTGCGTTGGCAGGGTTTGAACTGAGATTTAATGATATTGTTATTGATATTGATATTGTTGAATGATATTGACCTCGTCAGAAATCTCCACATTAGTTGCCTCAGATACCTAGGACCTTTAGAGCGAATGAACGCAAATGCTTCAGCCCGAAAAGTGTTTTTTCCAACCCAGAGGGACAACGCAATAGAGGAAAACTTCGCCTTAGGTGGCGCGTTCAAGTTGAAGGGGACATTAACCAACTTGGAGTGCGCGACTGGAGGCAATTAATCAGAACCACTGTAACTGAAGAGGCCTATTGGTTGAGACCCAGGTCCATCCTTGGCCGTAACACAATCTAAATAAGTTTTTAGACAATTGTCAAATAAGAAAGCTCTCGTCCCAGAAGTATTCGATTTCCTCAGACATTGTTTACAATGTCAGACATGCGTTACAGTGTTTATCAAAAATGTAATGAAACTTATTCATCGGGTGGCACGGTTGTATTTATTAAAAGTGAACTCCAAGTACAAGAGGTTCTCACTCCAGTCATTGAAAGTGTAGATTGTGTAACTATAAAATTGAATCTAGGTAAGAATTTGCTTATGACTTTTATTTGTATATATCGACTGCCGTTTGTCGCCAGTCATATTTTTCTTAAAGATTTAGAAAGTATATTGTGCTCTATCAACTGTAGGAATGTTTGCCTGGTAGGCGACATAAATATTAATACTCGTATATTTAACCCACCTATAGAATGTTTCTGCTCTTATCCTCACTAAGTTTTCAAGCGCTTATAAATTTACCAACAAGAGTAGATGAAAAATCAAAATCGTGCATCGACCATGTATTTCTGAAGTCCAATGCTTTAACCAATGTACAACCATATATTTTGGAACTCAATATTACTGACCACTACTCAATTGGTGTCACATTTAAAAATGTCTGTTGTGGTAATAGCTCTACTCACATTACAGATATTGGTGCGACAATTGTCTGCATTTAGAAAGTTGGGATTGTGCTTATAGATCGGAAAATCCCTCTAACGCTTTTTCATTTTTTGTGGAAAAACTTAAGCAATACATTAATGAATGCAAAATTACTAAAAGTAAGAACAGATTTAAGAAAATCAAACCCTGGATTACTGACAGGATTTGCTTTAAGATTGAAGAAAATCATAAATCATCTCTGCAAAAAATGAGAATAAAATGAATTAACCTATAATTAAACAGGAATACAAAGATTTGCAATCTAATGTGCTTATGTTCATATGTAAGCAAAAACTTGAATATTATACCAATAAATATTATACCAATAAAGAAATACATAAACATATACGAAATACGAAAACATATTTGGCAAGAAGACAAAAGAGCCTAAATATGGCCAACAGTTTAAGCGATTTCTTCAAAAATGTTGCTGAAAAATGTAAACCAGGTGTATCTATTGAACTCAATAGCAGTTATATAAAATTTTTAACTGACAAATCGAGCCAACTTTCCTTCTATTATGGGCCCATTAGCAATCTAGAGCTTCTCAATATTATCAACAGTTTAAAAGCTAAGAACTCAAGTGGAGTAGATGGTATTAGTAATATGATTTTTAAGGAGGTTGGAAAATACATACTAAATCCGTTAAGGCATATTATTAATGAAAGCTTCTAGTGCGGTATATTTGCTAATTGCCTTAAAACCGCTTTAATTATACCGATCTTTAAAAGAGGCGATAAAAGTAACCCTAATAACCACAGGCTAATAAGCTTACTCTCGGTGTTTTCTAAGATCTTCGAAAAGGTCATAATAACTAAAATGCTTAGCTTTCTTGAAAAGACAAGGTTCTTTAATAAGTCACAATTTGGTTTTACGAAAGGCAAGTGTACCGAAGATGCAATTGTTGTGTTCTTGAAGCGAGTTTATAATTCCGTAGACATTGACCAAAAAACAGCTGGACTATTTCTTGACCTTACAAAAGCATTTGATCTTGTAAATCATAATTTATTAATACAGAAACTCAGTAAGGCTAGTTTTAGAGGTAATATTTCTGAATGGCTTAAGTCATATTTACTTAATCGAAAACAGATGGTTTAATGGATTTGTAAGCAAGGAAGAAACATGTCCGAATACTGGGGACCCACTGGGGTCAGTGCTCAAACGAATCCTTTTCCTTGTTTATATTAATTCTATATTTAGCCTATCGGTTAACGGTCATTTAATTGGCTATGCTGATGACATAGCACTCTCATATGCAGTCATTTCTTTAGCTACCATTCGATGTGCTCAGAACCTGGCTCAATTACCATCAGCTGTTATTTTTCGTATCCAACTTGAATGAAGTAATTGAAGTTATTATTTATCATGACATTTCTTGTGACAAGATAAATTGCACTAACAACTGCTTTATACTTGATTTTGTGAAGGAGTATAAGTATCTAGGTTTTATAATTGACACCAGATTAAACTGGAGGCCACACATCGTGTCTCTAAAATAATGTTATACATATCCTTAAACAAAATCTTTCACCTACCCAAGCTTATACCGCATACTTTGCTCTTATCTATTTATTATGCCTTAGTTCAATCTCGACTTAAATACGTTCTCACATGCTGGGGCTGTGCTTACAAAAGTAATCTAAGTCCTATTATTACAGTAGAGAAAAAAATAATGAGAGTATTGCTTTGCAAGACTACTGCTACTGCCACTTTTTCAAGAAACAAAAATACAACTGCTACGGTATCTTTTTATCTACAAAGCGCTTAAGGTTTTCTTTTGTCAGAAGTCGTAACACTCACATTGGAAAATATAGAATATATACGTTGCGAAATAGAAATACAGTTGATGTTCCTAGAGTTTGCAAAGAGCACAATCGACGTTTCCTAACTTCTATAGCACCATATATTTTTAATAAACTGCCGTCTGATATACGCAATCTTTTACCACATGGAAAGCAATTCTTAAAACAATTAAAAGTATGGCTGCTTTCAAGAACTGAAGTGGAGTCTCTTCTTCAAGTAGTATCTTAGCGCTCTACTCATTTACATTTTATTGCTACTATATCTTTGTTTTCACTTTACTTTTCATCTCTCTTTCTCTTTTTATGGTCTCGTCTTCCTTGTCTTTTTCATTCGGTGCTCTTTCGCTGTTTATTTCGTCCTTCTCCACCTATTCGGCTTGAATAGTTATACTTTTAATTTTTTTTATTAGTCACACGCTTGCAACTGGTTGGACGTACCTCAATAACCCAGACTTCGTTTAAGTTGTATTTTATAGAAATTCTGCTTAATTATCAACTAATTGGTTTTTTTATAACTTATTATAATATTATTAGTTATTATCTGGAAATAAAATTGAAATAAATTGAATTGAATTGAATTTACGTGTCCTTGAATTGAGCAACTACTAAATGCGCTAATTTTTTAATATATTGGTTATTATATTAATTTATGTAATATGCATATATCTAAATTGCTAATATTATTTATAATTCCTTTTAGATATCCTCGAAAATATGTCAGCTAAATACGTTAATCAGAACATATCGTCTTCAAATCAATATCAAATAAAATCCATTGATAACGTTACAATTATCAAACCACCTGTCCATCTTGGGTAAGTAATCCATTGAGTTGAGTGAGATCCTAAGCATTTATATATACATATAAGATCAAAAGTTCAAGTTCTCAGTGGTGGGTGGTTTCATAAAATAGCTTCGCCGTATTTTCCTAATAATAATATATATTTTAACCACCACTAAATATTATCCGTAATTATGTTCACAAAATAAACGTTGCCTTTATCCCCAATAAATTCAACATGAATTACCTATACATTTACAGCCTTTAATGCATCTATCCGATATATTATTTCTTTTATTACATACATACATGTGCACATTAGTATATTTACTAATTGTGTTTGTCTTACGTTCTGATCATTTTGTTTTTATTTAAGTAAATCGCCATGTGAAATATAAGTCCGAAATTGTGGCACAGCAAGAAAAGGCAATAGTTTTTAGTTAGTCTGTTCAAACTTAAATTTAAATCAATTTCAATTTATTATAATTATTATGGTACACAATAATCTTTCATAGTACTTAGATTTAACAAAATTCAGCATTAACAAATAAATAAATAAACAAATAAAAGAATTTAAAACTAATATCACAGATAATAAATCTATACAGATGTCTCATCCCTGTAGAAAAACACGAGCTTTCGGAGTAATATAAAGCTTTTTTACTTTCTCTCTTTCTCGCTTTGTTTATTTGAGGATTTTTTTTTCTCACCACAAATTGTGGGCAGTGGCAAAAGAAATATGAAAAACATGTGCAAGGGGCTTGCGGGAAGTCTTGGCTTTTGTTTTCATTCGACTGCAACAGGAAATTATATAATTTTTCATGAATTGGTAATTTGTTTGAGCGTATGGGTATATATGTAAGAAAGAATAATTAAAAGGCGGGAAACATGAAATTTTTCGTTACATGACATTAATCCCATCGATTCCAAACCAATTTTTAGCCAATTTACTGGTCTGCTTGGGGTCATTATCTTCTTGATCCACCCACTTAAGCGGCATATTCCATTCAGCATATGAAAGCATAACAGTCTACAAGATATTGACGTACATCATTGTATCTTTAATCCAGTACAAAAGACCCGGACCATAGTAGAAAAACGAACCCCATACATTAATTTTTGTCCCTATATGCTTTACCGTACTAGTCACAGACCGATGATTATATTCAGCATTCGGTGGTCGTCTTATGTATTATCTTCGCCCAGCTGAACCAAAACGAACTATTTTAGACTCATCTGACCATAGAATATTTCGCCATTTGTGTAGAGGCCAATGCAAATGTTTCTTACCAAAACTGATTCTCTTTTTGATGTGTCGGCGTTGCAACAATGACACTTTTCTCGGGCTCCTGCCAAATATTTTGGCCTCTACAAGTCTTCGTCTTATTGTGGAAGTGTCTACATGTAGATTAAGTTTTTGCTTAATTTCAGTAGACGTCTTAAATGGATCCGTTTGTACTACACAGATAACCCTTTTTTTATATTACGCTCTTCAATTTTTCTCTTTCGACCACGAGTTTCCACCTTTTCTTCCCATTTTTTTTGCATTTGATATCATTTTCGCAAAGCACGCATCTTGTATAACAGTATATGTTTTCCCTCTTCAATAATTTCTAAAATGCGGTTCCTTTCTTCTTGGGTGCAAAGTTTGCCTCTAACCATTTTGAACAATGGATCTAGAAAAAGTTTTAATTTTGGATTACCACAACCCACTCACACTTACCGATCACAAAAAAAGTTTACTTCAGTCTGGTTTAACAATTTGGATCCAAAGTCCTTATTCCAAGGAACAAAATCATACTCTATATAGTATTGATTTTGCTAGTTAAATTATTATATTTCCCATATACTTACTTACTTAGGTGGCGCTACAGTCCGGGGTGGACTAGGACCTCAACCAACAAGCCTTTCCACCTGGCGCGATCTTCCGCCAGCTGTTTCCAGCGGTGTTTCACTCCAAGTTGGTTGAGATCCAATTCCACTTGTTCGCCTACCATATATTCGGCGGTCCCTTACTGCGTTGTCCCCGAGGCTCGGAATTGAAGATTTTCGATCTTTATATACAAATATTTTGCGTATAGTTTTAAAAAACGCAAATATGTACTCGTAAATATACATTTTCCGAATAAGTTCGATGTTGCTTAATGCTTGGAACTTTATAAAATTTTGTAAGTACAATGTCCTAAGCACAAAATTTGACAAAACTCCAAATCGGGAAATTGCTCTTGCGCTTATGTACATATGTAAATCTTCAATCCCATAACATGTATTAGCCCTTAACACCTCGTGCTTCAAATACCAATCATTTTTATAGTGTAATGCAACGTCATACCCACCCCCTCCAGCACTTTCACCTTCACGGACCATCGATCTCATGATCTTAAAAATTATATTCCTACCTCCATTTAATTTACATTGCACAGTCTGCTTTTACACGTCGCAAGTTTCGAAAGATTCAAATGAGTGCAAAAGAGAGGGATAATGAAATAAAAAATACCCAATTAACGAAATTCCCACTGCATGTGGGTAGGATTTTCATTGCATCTTTTTGACAATCTTCTTCTTTCTTTTTCGCATTTGCTTCATTATTTCTTTGGCTGTTGTTACGAGCACAACATTTCAGTATGGCGGATGAACTGAAATGGACCAAAGAATTAGCAAGCGGGCTCATTTTCAATTATGAAACACTGAGCGCCAAAGATGAAATGAAAAAGAGCTGTCAAATAACATGAAAAACCAAAGAAGGGGGAAAGGCTTTCGTGTAAAAATGTGCGCATCACTTAATGACAGTTCAAAAGAAAATAACCAGAACAGGAACATTACACACATGCGACGTGTAAAAGCGGACATAGGAGTGTGATAGGAGGTAAACGCCTTTGCATTTGTGAGTGAAAAGTGGCAAGCGAAAAGAAATAAAATGATTTTTCTGCTCTTTGTAAGAACTTGCAGCTTTCTAAAAGCTCTTTTTTTTAGCTCGATTTCATTTTCATAGGACACAACTTCCCATATGAATGAGACATCTGTATAGATTTATTATCTGTGTTAATACGATAAATAAAGAAGGAAGGAAAAGCGGGTGGTGTATATTGTTTTATAAACGTGAAAGGTAGAAGACTGCACTTTTAATACGTTTGACATTGAGGAGTTCCATACTTTGATAGGATAAATAAAAAATAAACGGAATGAATTAAGGCAATTACGATGTAATGTTATTAAAGTAAGTGCTCTATGTGAACGAGAAAAATTAAGTCTTTCATACAAATACACAGGCTTTATCTTTTATAATTGTATGAAGAAAAATGCTACTCTACAATAACAGAGTACTAATAAGTTAGAACACTAATAAGTTAGAACTCAATGCTGGCAGACACTTACAGAGCAAAATAATATCTGAGCTCAAAAAAATAATCTCTCTTCAAACAGTTTTTCCATCTTATTGCATGGGAAGCTTAAAAAGAAGTTTAAAAATGGAAGCTGTTCCTTTCAATTTTAATAAATAGAAGAGTATAAAAGGAATATATCAATGAATATATCAACGAAATCATAACTACCGATATGACAATCCTCCATTATTTATTAATAAGAGTTATAGGCAAAAATCTTTGAAAAGTATTAAATCATTTGTCATTCTGTATTTTTTTTATACAAAGTAATAAAAATAGTGTCGAGTTCCACTTCAATGTAATTTTAGACATTTCAAAATTAAGTTTATTTGGATGTTTTGACCCTTAAAAACAATTTCAAAGATTAGTATTTTTATTAAATATGATTCAGATTCAGACTAATAATATATTTATTTTAAAACATCAAATAGTGTACAAGAAAAACTTGAGAATTAGTTTATACCAGGTAGTCAGATAAGAGAGATTCTATGCCAACGATGTTGAGCTTAATAATATAATTTTTTACTAGTTTAAGAAACATTCCAGGTAAAGTGATTGTTCTTAAAGACTGAGGAAGTTTGTTGATGAGGCGAAATAGAATAAAAATTACGATATGCAGTAGTATGGAAAGAGGAACAGATAGAAAGTACGAAAAGTTACCACGTAGATTATAGTTAGAAATCAATCGGTAATTACGATTACTAAACTTCATTAAAAAAGGACTTTAGCACCTTAAAGCAATGTATATGACGAACAGGAATAATTTTTAAGTCACAAAACAAAGGGTAACTAGGATGCATTTCTGTAAAATCAATAAAAAATTTATTCTATTTTTAAAAGCACCTCCTCAGCAAGCAATACCATATTGTAATTCCGAATGAAAAATACCGTAATAAATGATTCTTAAAAACTAACTTGAACAAACATTACGCAGATAGAAGAAATACCTAAGTGTGCAACGAAAATAATTCCTCAAAGCCTCTACAAGTTTCAAGAAGCCTATTCTCGTATCACTGATAAGCCCCAGGTATTTAAATTCATTCACATTTCCGATCAGGAAAAGTTTATCACTACAGGTAAGACTGCCATTAATGGTTGGAGAAGATAAGCAACACATACAATTGCAAGTAGGAAGTTTGAATTTTTGGCACTCTGTGACATTAAAGTAAACATTAATTTCAAGATCTAGTGTAGATGATAAAGTAAAAAAACATAATCCTAGTCTTTTCATCGACTGCCTAACTGACTCTGGTCTATATCAATTAAGTGGTGTCATCAATAACATCGGCAGACAACTCGACCTAGTCTTCGCCACTGATACAGATAACTGCGTCGTTTTAGAAAGTAAACATCTGCTTTCTACGTTGGATAGTTACCACCCTCCCCCTTCTCTTACGCTGACATATGGCAATGGTCTTAATCCCGTTTCCTATGAATATTCTTACAGTTTTAATTTTCATGGGGCTAACTACGCCAAACTGAACAACCTCCTCAGTATGGTCAATTTTAACTTTCTCTACGATAACCCTAACCTTACGGTAAACGATGCTCTTTCATCCTTTTATACTGAAATTTTAAAATGTCTCTCCCAATCTGTGCCTTTTTTTACCCAAAAGGAATCCCTCATCGTCACCATCCTGGTATAATAAAGAGCTGCGATCTCTTCGTAACAAGAGAAATAAGCTCTGGTATTCTTACTTAAAATCGCGTTCCGACACCGATTTCTTCTACTACCAGTCTGCCCAAATTAATTTCTCTGTACTTTGCCAAACTCTCTATAACAACTATTTAAACCGAATGGACCACACACTCATTTCCGACCCCAAAAGATTCTTTCAGTTCATCAAAACTAAAAGCAAATCGGATAACTATCCATCATCCCTAAATTTTCTTGATAGGTCCTCGGGCGATCCCCAAATTATTGCAAATCTCTTCGCAATCTTTTTTGGCCAAGCGTTCGCCATCCATTCCCAAGAGCCAGACCATTCTTACTTTTCCTACTTAAACAGCTGCCCACAAACAACTTTGGAATCGGTGTCTATAACTTTAGAGCAAGTTAGAGATAAAATAATAAAACTCAAAGATGATTATTCTGCTGGCCCTGATGACCTTCCTCCTATATTTTTAAAGAAATGTCAAATGCATCTAGCCCAACCTCTTACAGCTCTCTTTCAGCTTTCTATCACCCAGGGATTATTTTCATCAACCTGGAAAAGGTCGTTTATTCCCCTACATAAAAAAGGTAGAAAAGACGATATTTCCAACTATCGACCAATTGCTAAGTTGTCCTGCATACCTAAGCTTTTTGAGAGCATTATCTATGACATAATGCTTTTCCATTGTAAATCTATTGTTTCCCTAAACCAGCACGGATTTTTCAAAGGCAGATCTACGACCACCAACTTAACGGAATTCGTATCAAGCACTTTATGTGCACTTTGATAGAATTGCTCATGATATAATCCTTCTAAAATTAAAGGCTCTTGGTTTCCAGATAAACTTTATAACTTGGGTTCAATCCTATTTAAATGAACGGCTTTACTATGTTCTATTCAGGTCCATGGTTTCTGACCCAATTAAAGCCTCCTCTGGTGTCCCTCAAAGCAGCAACCTTGGTCCCTTATTATTTATTCTGACCATTAATGATGTTGCTTGTATCATTAAAAATTCATACATATCTGTTTACGCAGATGATATGAAAATATTTAGATATATATCATCTTCCTCAGACAGCCTACTTCTGCAGCAAGACCTAGACAGGTTTTGTACTTGGTGTCAGAAGAATTTTCTTGAGCTTAACGTCAATAAGTGTCAGGCTATAACTTATACCCGTAAACGCCTCCCTACTTCACCTCATTGCTATCTAATCTTTAATCTGCCTGTTCCCTTAGTGAATGAGTTGCGTGATTTAGGAATTATCTGCAACAAGGAACTCAATTTCCATTCTCACATTGATAGTATAATAAAAAAACCAACTCTGCCCTTGGCTTTATCAAGCGCTGGTCTAAGGAGTTTTCCAATCCTTATGTTACCAAATCTCTTTACATAACCTTTGTTAGGCCTCTTCTTGAATATGCCAGCCAAGTTTAGTCACCCTACTACAGAACTCACATCCTCCGGATAGAAGCTGTTCAACGTAGGTTTTTACGGTTTGCTTTACGTGGTCTTCCCTGAGATGATAACCAAAACTTACCACCTTACACTGACCGGCTGAAACTTATAAATTTACAACCCGTTTCTATACGCCGAAATGTTGCCGACATTCTCTTTATTCATCAAATTTTAGTAGGTAATATCGATTGTCCTTCCTTACTTCAAATTATTTCTTTTAACACCAATCCCCGCAATCTTAGGTCTGTGCCACTTTTCTGGCTCAATCTTCACAGAACGAATTACGGACACCTGGAGCCAATGTCTAGGATGCTTCGCGAAGTTAACGATATTCTGCCTCTCTTCGACTACCATCTCAGCAAACTCTCCCTCAAGAACATACTTATTTCCACCTATGCCTCACGTCCTAACTTTCTTTAACCGCCCCCACCCTTTAGTTTTTAAGTGAAAATGTTACTTTTAAGTATATGTTTGCTTGCAATAAGCTTAATAAATCTGTCCGGGATTGACCCGGGCCGCAAAATCAAATCAAAATTGACACTTATAACCAAGTTGTGTTTAGTGAACCAAATTCTTAGAAGCTGAAGATCCCAATTTATATCGGAAATACGGTCTAAGAAACCTACGACATCCGTAAAAGCAGTTGGTGCGCCTTTTAAATTAAATGGAATGAGGGAGTTAATGTAAATAAGGAAGAGAGTGGGACCTAAAACAGAGTCTTGAGGTATCCCTAAGTTGAAGATACTCTTTGTGACCTATTTTTCTGGTACGACTTGAACCAATATAACCTGAAACTTGCTTTTTCAAGAATAAGGTGATCGACCATATCAAACGCTTTAGTGATATCAATAAATAAATTAGCAGTGGACTTTTACCGTCGAGGTTAGCCATTCGATCGATTTACCTTTTAGAATATCAAATTGGGATGGAGTAAAAACGAAGTTTTTGAAAGATAACTCACTACCCTATTTTTCACAAGTTTTTCAAAGAACTTACCGCTGGGAGAAGAGAGGTAGCTCTATAGTTAGACATTTCTATATGATAAGCGTTTTTAAATAAGGGAATAACATCTGCATACTTGAAACCCTCTCAAAAATGCAGCGATTAAAAATGTGTGACAGAACGTCTATTACATAGCATGTAACTTTTTTAAGAATTATGAAGTTATGCTCTTAAATACAAAACAGTTACACTGGATTGGTTGGTTCAGCACGGCAAGCAGTTGTCGAATGGGGGAGACAAGAAGGTTGGACAGGGCCTTTTTGTAAACTGGTTGCTATATTCGTAAAGTTGCGGTTAAATGCATCTACAATGACCGGTTTATCAGTTACAACACATTCATTGACACGAATAACAGTGTGTTTTTTTTTTTTTTGTAACACAGGACTTGTTTAGAATACTGTTGCCTAATTTTCATTAATTTTTTGAGTTACCTCTAGCAGAATAGAATTGAGAACGGTAGTAATTATATCGAAAAATTATAATTTCCCTTTTAAGTTCAGTGCACAGATTTTTGTAGCTGCGTCTTAATCCCTGCTTTCCATGCTTATGACATTTAAGTCTAAGTTTGTTTTTAGCCCTTACTACTTCTTTCAATAAGCGCTTGAAATCCAAGATTTGAGTCTCTTAAAATAACTTTTAGAGGACAATGTAGTGAAACAATTACATATTAGGTTATTCAGAAAGTAATTTCGTTTCCTTCCTCAAATTCTTCGACTATTCCCGCTGTTAACTTCGTTTCTGTTTTGACGTCATCGGACATGTCGCATAGCATTCCTATATTAGCTTGGTATTGGTATTTTGCAAGATCTTAACGCTGTTCATTCGCAAGATCGAAGAAGACGATGTGTAGATTTTTCCCCGCGTTTAGTGAATAAAATCGCGAGCCGTTTTAATACAAGATTTTCAGGATTTATGTCCTAATACAAAGCCTCTTCGTGCATTGCGGCGCTCTAGCTAACAATTTTTTAGCCTATTTTTGCATCACTTATATTCTAACTGGATACGTATTTTGTCGATCATGAAGTTACAGTCATATTTAGTTACAGTCATATTAGGTAAAAGACATTTAAATGGCGCCGGTTCATTAAAACCCTGAGTAGCGTGCACTAATTCCGAATTTTTCCTCCCAATGGTCCGACACGACTAAGTACTAGATACTTTCTTTTGGTTTATGATAGGAAGTAGCTATTCTCGCAAATTTAACGCCCAGGACGGGACACTTTTCTTATTTAAGTTGTCGCAAAATATTTCATGCGTAAGTATTCCAGCTTGCTATACGCATTTTTTTGTAAGGGCATTATATTACCCGGCCTCGGAAACCGTCTAGCTCTGAAATGAATATTTCTATTCAATCCGGTAGCACTAGTTAGCTGTGCGGAAGAACTGCTCAACGGGGTAATGTGTTCATTAAATTTCACTTCCATGATTGACGACCATACAAATTAAAACATGAACCATATTATAGTGATTCTGTAGAAAATAAAAACATCATATATTCAGATATGGGTTTGCCGGCAAGTAATTTATTTTTTTATTTTTTTATTTCGGAAACTTTAACATTTTACTTAATTTTCTAAATTTAAAATACTTATTGGTTGTTTAATAACGCTTCATTGTTCAACATATCCTGAAAAAAGAGTCTTTTAAAAAATTCCGATATATTGTACGGACGATGCAGATGACCCCAATAATTGGCATCCTATCAAAATTTGAAACGCGCAAACCATATTCTATCGCTGTTTTTCTATTCTTAAATTTGAAAACAATATTTTTTTGGGTAGCGCAAGCAAGCTAATGCTTGCTCGTCAGCAACTCTGTACTCAGCTGTTTTCCTGTATTTTTGTTTATGTGAAAATCATGTGATTCTCTTAGCTTTTTTTAAAATGACTGCTTTTCTATTATTAAATTTGTATTCCAAATTGCAAATCAAATACTTTCTTTGGTAGGATTAAGAAAAAAAAATTTACTAATCACCAAAATGGAATTGTGAACAAAATAGGCACAATTTATTAGTCGTTCATTCAATTTGCAATATAAAATTTAAAATTATCCAGGCATCAATATAAAGTTCTAAGATTGAAAGATAAAGAAAAGTTCTCAGCTTATCACTAGATACCAGAAGAAAACAGCAGTTCGATCAGCAGAAGCCAACTCACACACAACTTAGAAATAAATGTGTGTAATAAACATTATACACTAACAGTCATAAAAACCGCACTATATCAAAATTATTGAAAAATGTTTATAACTACGATTATCATTTTTATAATGAAACTATTTTTTTTTTTGAGTACTCCGAAGTAGTTTCTAAGTATTTCTGCCTAATTTTCATCTGTTTATTGAATGTTTGGGTATGATATGAACAAAGAAAGCAAAAACAATAAATTTTCTTATTTTTTGACAATTTATTAGTACTGTTTTTGGTTAATAAAATCAAACGACATATTTTTTATATGTGTGTACGTTTAGATAAGCCACTTTTAGCACAAAATAATCAATACTGGATTGATTCTCCTTTGCGGGTAATAAACGCTTTTATTCTAGAAGGCATCGAGTTTAGAAGAAGTTCAATAATATCCCACGAAATTTCAATGTCCTATAGATGTTTCAGAACTTCATTTAGCCATTTTTTATTCTCTGGCTTATGTTTAGCTACCTTACCTGGCGTTGTCATCCTCATCGGTAACCACCCTGCTTCCATTCGCTTCCAGGTATATCAGTAGGTGGCCGTGGCGCAAGTGATAATAGACTGGCTTCCAAATCGGAAGGTTCCCAACCGCGCTCGAAAGACATATTCATTTTTTCAGTTAACGAAAATCAAGTAAGATGAGTAGTTGACTAGAAATCAACAACAAGCCAAACCCCACTAAGAATTTAGTCTCCCCATTAAATGTTGGAGGGCCACCCATGGAGCGAAATAACTACTGAGTCCAAACACTTTTCTTTCTCTCTCTATCCCATTTTCAAAAAAAAACTTAACACGTGCTCAGGCACTTTGAGCGTATTCATAACCACTTGAGTGTTAAGTTCTCAAGTGTTCGATTGGGTTGAGATCGGGCGTATTCGCTGGTCAGTCTAGTATAGAAATTCATCAAATGTTGTATTGAGCTGAAAATTATTGAAAGACTATGGTTACTTCTCTATTTATTATTTATAAAGTAGACTTCTAGAAATTTGTTTACAATGCTTTACTTACCGATTTGGCTCGGTGACAAGGTGTAGAATCGTCTTGAAAAATGCATTTGTCAGTATACGAATGATGCTGTTCAATGGTTGATACCAACCAAAAACTTCCTTATTACTTGTCCATACCTTTATGCGTTTATATTTCCATTAACAAAGTGTAAAGTGCCCAGCATGTAAAAGGTAAAACATCTCCAAACCATTTGGTTTTGCGGAATCTTGACTGTCTTCACTATGCATTCGTCCTTAAACCTTTCTCCTGCTGACCGTCGTACGTATGGCAAATACTACTTTCTTCGGACCATATCACACATCGCCAATCATCCTGCGTCGGATCTTGATACTTTTTTGCCAACGTCAAACGAGATGTTTTCATTTTCGTGGTTAGGAGAGGCTTCTCTCTAGTCGTCTTCCATATAAACGGCATTTAACTTGATGAAATTCATGCAGCTCTGCTCTTATACGCACAGCACTTTTAAAGCGATCTTTCATGCTAAGTCTTTGTATTACATTGTCAGTCTACTGGGTTGTTTTGCGTTTTCGCTCTAAACCTTATTTTCTATCCACTTTTTTTTCATTACTCGCACGACTTAACCGCAATTTGACGAAAAGATAGCCCTTCCTCATCCAAAGTCAATATGTATTTTAACTTTTTCATCTCGAGTCAGTTGCTGATATTTGTCAGACATTTCACATTTATTTACTCATTACAGTCACAACTCAATTCAAACTGAATTTTTTTTTGCACTGAATACGAAACCGTCCATAACTGTTGGAAAAACCATTGCAATCTGGTGTAATTACTCATTTTCTGAGAACTCATTATGTGGTACGGACTGCAAGTATCAAGATTTGTACGTTGTATACTCGTAGTACCTTTAATCAAATAAAAGTTTGTAAACGAATAAGATATATGTAGACTTTTGCATATTTTTATCGTCGCAACTTTCTATGCGACTGTTGGTAGAAGAACATGCGTATTATATAAGCAAAATATAATGATATAGTTTTGGACCTTCGTTGGCCCAGTAAGCAAGAATTTTATATATCAAGAGTTTTTTTATACGTTGCTGATTGTGAAACCGATATTTAAAATGGCAAATCTAATATAGTGGGCCAACGAATTAATGTTTAACTTTCCGTGAAGATGCGGTTGATTTTAATTTTTTCGTTCGCAATTTCACAATTCTTAGTTTCAAAAATCCGTGTGTGTGTGTGTGACTCGAAGCCAGAAACCCAAGTAAAAATTTCTGTGTAAATTTATATAAATGCATTTTTTTGAGTCCGTTATTTTGAATTTTGCATATCTTCACCCAAAATTTGTATTTGAGAAGCAAACTAAAAAACCCTTATGCATCAAGTTTTATGAAAAGGAAAAAAAAAATGATAGAAAATATGTAAATTATATTGTATACTTAATCACCAACATATTATTGCACTTAACTAAATTTCTGCATTTTAGTGGAAACCTGAAGCATAATTTTTGATAATTTTTTTAACTTATTAATAAAGGGGTTTTTCTAGTTTTATATATATATATAATTATACATACATATATCATCATTTTAATAAACATACCATTGATATTAATTTAATGGAACGGTTATCCTTCTTAACCCATGTTCCAAATGAAATCTAAATGCAAACACAATAATTTACTAATAAGGTTGGTTGGAACAAATTAATTGTAAGTTAAAGAATATGTACGAAATTGTTTTGCTTAAGATGATTTTTTATTTTGAAATAACGACTTATGAGTACACATATTTAAATAATTTTATTGATAAACTAATCACGTTTGCATATATGACTACATTATTGCATGCATACTTTCAACAAAATTGACCCCAACATCGTTATGACAATTGAAAAATAAATTCTTAAAAATGTACAGAAAAATAAAAATTGAAACAAACAAATCCAGAGGAATCCAGGATGTTGACTGTTTTTGTATATTAAATGATCTAGAGTGTTGCCTTGAAAGTTTCGGTGGACGCATGAAAACACAACCTCTGTGCAGGGAAAGGTATACAGCATATTATTATTATTTTGCACTTTTTGCACTATATTTTATTTATTTTCAATGTATAGCTTGAAAATTAATGATCGAACTTATTAAAAAAATTATTTATATTCGCATATATTCTTTAGTTTAATTAATATAAATCTGATGTTTGACAATATATTAACATTTATTATTTATATCCTTCTTTAAATTTTATATTTTAATACAAGTTTAAGCTAAAATTGATGTTAAGAAGTTAAAGTACACACTACTACGTGCATGTACATACACATAAAGGTCACAGCTTCTCTTGAAATGAATGAGCATCTCTTAAGTTTCTTGGAAAATTGGATAGAGAAAAACAGAAATGTGTTTACGCTCAATAATAAAAAAAATACATTCGTTCAATCACTAGACAATCCTATCTAGAACAAGTGTGCAAAATTTCATAAACATCGGTGGATTAGTTTTTGAGAAATCCTAACCACGACCTTCAAAAATAGAGTTTTGAGAAAAAAGCGAAGTTATAAGTAGGAATAAAAAGGGCATATTTTTGCTCGGCGATGCTTCCCGTATACTCGTGTCTGTTTCGGCTAAGTTTAATATCGATACCGATATCGTTGAGATTCCTTTGTTGAAAGTGCAAGCGGCGATTGATGTATCAATTTTAACTATTGTATTTTGTAACCACCAGGAGGTTGGTTGAACTTGAACCACGGTCGCTGAAGTTCTTATTATTATAGATAAAAGGCACTTCAAAATCCTGTTTTATGGCAACCTGGTAGATGACAAATCTGGTGATTTCCTGTTTTCTTTTTATTTTTATTTTAGAAAATTAGACAGAAAGAAGAAGGATTTTTGGGAAATTACAATGCCTCATGGTTATTTTGCTTCATGGGTATGGATTTAACTGTGCTGTATATGGTCTTGCATTCACATGTGACTGGTTTTCTGCGTTTATGGAACGGGTAATGCACAACCCTCAACCAATAGGGACTTGACAACTTTGAATTTAATTTGTGAACGCACTCTTTCACTAATCATCAAACTGTCACTGTCAATTTATTCACTAAACTCAACATTTTCATCATGGGCAACGTCTGCAAATTATAAAAATTTTCTACCGAAATTCGGAGTCGAGCGCTTTAAGAGCGTTAACTCCAATTTTCGGTCGTAATTCTCGCCCTAGTAGACAGGCTATAACAAGTTTAGTGCAAACATTTGAGTCTACATATTCGTTGTGTGATGTTGCCGTGTCAGTGAGACAACGGGTTGGTCGAAAATATCGCTGCCGTTCAGGCGTCCGTAGCAAACTATCCAAATCAGTCAATTCCACGGCGTTCTCAAGAATTGGGCATCGCTCAGACTACATTATGGCGTATTTTGCGTAAGGATCTTGGTTTAGACCAATACAAGATCAAGCTGACTCGGGAATTGAGGCCAATGTACCATTTGAAGCGATGTACGTTCTCCGATTAGGTTCTGGAGAAGATGCGCCAAGATGATGAATTTCATCGCAAAATCATCTTCAGTGACGAGCTCATTTTTGGCTCAATGGGTTCGTCAATAAGCAAAATATGCGTTATTGGTCGGATGAAAATCCACATGTGCTTCATGAATCACCACTTCATCCACAAAAAATAACCGTTTGGTGCGGTTTGCATGCCGGCGGCGTTATTGGGCGATATTTTTTCGTCGACGATAATGATCGTCACGTTACTGTGAATGGTCAGCGTTATCGGGCCATGATCACCGATTATTTTTGGCCCGAATCAGAAGATATGGACTTGGACGACATGTGGTTTCAACAGGATGATGCCACAAGCTACACAGCACACGCTACAATCGATTTATAGAAGAGTAAGTATGGTAAGCGTGTTATCTCGACATGGGCCAGTCGATTGGCCTCCTCGTTCGTGCGATTTAACGCCGCTTGACTTATTTTATGACCAAATCTCTGCACCTGCCTTCTCAAAGTATGATTTATTGTTTCTGACTTATGACTTTGATATTGAAAATAATGCAGAAGCATCCACCTATACATACAGAGATTTCAAAAGTATTGATATGCCCTCTCTTGAACAAACATATCAATTTGATTCCATGGAACCTTATCTATTGTATGCCCTCTCCAGATGACCAAATTAAGTTCTTAGAATGTAAAGCTTCTTTTCGATTTATACGTTCCAATAAAAACTGGTAGTGTAAAAGACCACAAAAAGCTAGGTTAATGAATGAAATTCGAGAGTTAATGACACAACGTGATGAGGCTTATCGACGATGGAAACATTTTCGGGTAGAATAGCTTCATCAGGATTACAAAGTCTATGAAATAGTATTGTTCGTGAAATACGCATGGCTAAGACACAATTATATTCCAACCGACTTAGTTCTTCCTCAGGTGGTCATAAACTTTGGAATGACATTCGAAAATTAGAAATCGGGTAGCAAAAAGCTACTTATTTTACCACAATCGACTCCAACGAACTAAATCGAACGTTTTCGTCAAACCCATTTTGCAATACTCCAGCAGTTAACTATTCATTCGAGGATGCTTCTTTACCGATTGACACGTCTTTTGTATTTAATAGTGTAGATGAATTGGGCATAGTAGAAAGTTTTCTGTCTGTTACGTCCAATGCTGTAGTTTCGATGACATAAATCAGATTTTTGTTAAAGCGGTCTTTCCGTTACTATTACCGTTATATTATACTCATATCATTAATACTGTTTTTATGACCGGCATATTTCCCAGCGAATGGAAATTAGCAAAAATAATTCCAATACCTAAGAGCTCTAAAGGTGAAAACTTCAGACCAATCTCCATCTTACATTTTTAACCTAAAATATGTGAAAGAATTATGCATAAGCAACTTAATTATTACCCTATTCAAAATAACTTGTTGCTACAAGTACAGTAGGGTTTTCGAGCTAAATATAGCTGTACAACTGCTTTGCTGAACGTCATAGAAGATGTAAGAGATAGGGGCAATGTTACTTTTCTGGTACTCTTAGACTTCTCCAAAGCTTTTGATATGGTTAATCACTCGATTCTGCTCAGCAAATTTTTCTCAATTTCCTCCAGTGCTGTTAAACTACTCGTAATATCATCCTATCTCAGTGAAGGAAAACAGGCCTTGATGGCAACCTTTCCGATTTTCTTCTCTTAGGGCAAGGAGTTCCACAAGGCTCTATTCTAGGGCCTCTATTGTTCTCCATATATATATTAACGATATTGCATACTATGTTCATCTATGCCCATGATATACTATACAAATTTATCAAAGCTGTTCCTTGGGCCTAATAGAAAATTGCATCAGTGTTTTAAATGAGGATCTGGAACGAATTTCTGATTGGTCGCTCAAAAGCGGCCTAATACTTACAACAAAGTGTAAGCGTTTAGTTATTTATAAAAGTTAGATCTGTCTTATTTCCCTCACCTAATACTAAACGACTCTGAAATTGAGTTTGTTGAGTCTTCGAAAAATCTAGGTATTGTCTTTAATAGAACCCTTACATGGAACAACCATATAAATACATTAGTAGGGAAAACCTACGGTATTCTACGAAGCCTATACAGGGTGTCCCAAAAATCAACGTCAAGCCGGAAACGGGTGATAGGTCAAGTGGTGACGGTTATCACAAAATTAAAAAAAAAATCTAAGTCATGTACTTTTAAAATTATTGGCACAAAAAAAAAATCTGACACCCTCTGACAATCTTTCAACTGCTGTCACCGCAAATCTTTACTTTTCTTAAATTTTTTTTGTTACGTAACCCTGAGTAACTCTTCAGTAAATTACGGTCCAAAATTGAAACATAACGATATCGGCTTTAACTAAAATATTGCTTTTTTGTCCATCCATGTATCTGAAAATCATTAATCATCCAAGTTGAACTGACAAAAAATGTACTATGCCATTTTGGTAAGTAACTTTAAAAGATGGCGTATTTAGTCTGGATTCCAAAGTGGTATGACAGACACTTGCTAGACTAACGCTTAATTGAGGACAAAAAAAATATTTTGATAAAGAAACCCGATTCATAGTTAATTCTTTTTAGTAAGTTAAAATGAGTACCAAGTGTGAGCGAGACAAACAGTGACGCCGTGATCGACTAGTGTGAGTGAAACAGATAGAGATGCCAACCGTGTCATTTCATTTCATTTTGTTCCCATCACAGAGCACACAGAACACTACGTTCTCTTGGTATATACTCTCAAGGTTCGCTTTATACAACTGTTGTTTGTTGCGCGACTAAACGCCATTTACCGATCTTGTATCTTACAACAAATGTTTAAACTGTTTGCCTCCAGCGGCAATGCAAGCTCTCTCTATCTTCTTACAAATGATCTGGTAATAAGACGGGTATATCTTATGGAGTTGATGTCTTCAAAGCCTTCTGCAATTTTTTGGCTTAGAATAAATTTTTTCTTTTACTGCTCCACAGTAAAAAAAAATCGAGTGGATTTCAATCAGGTGAACGGGCTGGCCATGAAATTGTACCAGACCGCCCTATCCACCTGTTGGAGTATTCCCGATCGAGGAATAGCATTTGGGTATCGCTCATGATAAAGTCTGGCTGCAGCACTAGCATCACACCTGCATTCCCCATAAATGAGATGCATGTTAGCATATTCCTGAGCAGTGTATCGAGATGGCATGATGGCATTCGCAATAAACAATCACGGGATCAACGATCAACACTAGTCCAGAAGAAAAGGTACGACAGAAACGGTCAGATAGCAAATCAAAGTCGCAATGAAATGAAGTCCAATAAAGAAAGCCAAAATTGTAAGCACGAAATCAACACGAATTCAGAATAATGCACAGTCCTTCATTGATCTCCGTAGAGTACAGACGTGATTCGGCTTGTGAGTGCATAGCAATTAGTAGAATAAGAAACAAAGGGACGTTTGAGAAAATTCCTATAGGCTCCAATTAGCAGATTGTCAGCGTGTTCGGACGACATATCATAGGTCGTGGGTTCGAAGTCCCAAGTAGTAACTGATATTCTTTTTTCTATTGACCAGGCGAAAAATCAGGCGAGGCTTCGAGTGGTTCAAGCCAAACAGCCGTGTTAGTTGAACCAAAGATGCAGAGAGGGAGGAGGCTAAGGCCTAACACCAATCTGCTGAAGCGCCCCTCTCTTTCAAAATCCACCGAAAAGCTGCCAGGTGGATTAAGGGAGACGCCGCCTTCAACTTCTAAAGGGTTTTCCAATAGGGACTTGACAACTTTGAATTTAATTTGTGAACGCACTCTTTCACTAATCATCAAACAAACACTGTTAATTCATTCAGTAAAGTCAATATTTTCATCATGGTAAAGTACACCAACGAGCAACGTCTGCAAATTATAAAACTTTTCTACCGAAATTCGGAGTCGGTGACTGCAACTTTAAGAGCGTTAACTCCAATTTTCGGTCGTAATTCTCGCCCTAGTAGACAGGCAAAATCAAGTTTAGTACAAAAATTTGAGTCTACATATTGCTTGTGTGATGTTGCAGTGTCAGTGAGATAACGGGTTGGTCGAAGTGTCGAAAAAATCGCTGCCTTTCAGGCATCCGTAGCAAACGATCCAAATCAGTCAATTCCACGGCGTTCTCAAGAATTGGGCATCGCTACGACCACATTATGGCGTATTTTGCGTAAGGATCTTGGTTTACGCCCATACAAGATCAAGCTGACCCAAGAATTTAAGCCGATGGACCATTTGAACCGACGTACGTTTTCCGATTGGGTTCTGGAGAAGATGCGCCAAGATGATGAATTTCATCGCAAAATCATCTTCAGTGACGAGCTCATTTTTGGCTCAATGGGTTCGTCAATAAGCAAAATATGCGTTATTGGTCGGGTGAAAATCCTGTGCTTCATGAGTCACCACTTCATCCACAAAAAATAACTGTTTGGTGCGGTTTGCATGCCGGCGGCGTTATTGGGCGATATTTTTTCGTCAACGATAATGATCGTCACGTTACAGTGAATGGTCAGCGTTATCGGGCCATGATCACCGATTATTTTTGGCCCGAATCAGAAGATATGGACTTGGACGACATGTGGTTTCAACAGGATGATGCCACAAGCCACACAGCACACGCTACAATCGATTTATTGAAGAGTAAGTATGGTGAGCGTGTTATCTCAAGAAATGAGCCAGTCGATTGGTCGCCTCGTTCGTGCGATTTAACGCCGCTTGATTATTTTCTGTGGGGCTACGTTAAATCATTGGTTTATGCCAACACGCCGACGGCGTTGGAAGAGCTCAGAGACAACATTGAACGCGAAATGTGTGGCCGAGTCGTTGAAAATTGGGTCCAACGAATCGACCGCTGCAAAGGTGCCCGCGGTGGCCATATGAACGAAGTCGAGTTCCATTCATAAATGTTTTTATTCAAGCCGATAATAAAGTTTTTGAAATATCTCAAATGGTTTGCGTTTTATATAAAAGAAAAAGTTGTCAAGTCCTTATTGGAAAACCCTATATGGTCAACTCTTTAGCTAGATCTGGTGCGGCAGTGTTTGTGGATGTGACTTTTAATGTTTCCGAATATTCTTGACATCACTCTGATTGAGCGTTGATTTTTTTTAATAACAAGATTAGAGTTTTAGTTTTTTTGATTTATATTTGATTTGTTTTTTCCTTTTAGAACATACAAAATAGTTTTTATAAAATTCGTTTAAGTATGGCTTTGTCGTCTGCCAGATTGATACAATGGATAGTAGAGATTTGTTTTTTAATTTTGTCAAATAGAATAAGTTAATTTTAGTTTTTGTTATATCAAGTATATGGAGTAAGTTTTGATACAGTAGTAGAGACAATATATTTAGAACGTTTCGTTTATAATTTAGCCTCGATAAGCCATTGCAATTTGGTAATAATGGAAAAATTGATATATGTCGTCTTCCCAGTTCAATAGATCCAATATCTCGCTGTCTGATTTGACATTACTGCCTAGGAGATCTCTTCGTTTTTCCCTCAGTGTCGGGCTATAAGATGGATTATGTCTTTTCTCTCCGATAAGTTACACATGTTGCAGGAAACGGTGTAGTATATAATTGAGCTTTACCAGTTCACCTCTCATTTTGAAAGTTGATGAAATCTATTCTTGGCTATGCTCGCTGCGGAAGTATTTTTTTTTTTGTCATAAATTATGGTTAAGGCGGTTGTATATTTATCGATGAACGATAAATCTATAACGATTGTCTATATTGTTCATCTACAATACTATAGATAGAACGTCATATAATGTACGCAATTTATCTCCCTCAAACAAACGGAGATAAGTCTTATTTTAGCAGCCGCCGAGAGAAACATAAAATGAGTTGTAAAGTTTGTAGTGCGCAAATTGCCCGCGAAACGTGTAAAATCACTTACAGTGATTGCAACTGTCTCTTGCATGCAGCTTACGCTAATTTACAACCTGCAGATGTGGATTACATAATCAAATCCAAAAAGTCGTGGTGCCTTGCTATTTGTTCACAACAAAAAAGAAACAGTCCACGGAGATTATCTATGTTGTCATCATCGTGCAGTATCAGTGCAAGCAGCGAGATCGACCCAAACCAAATAACATTTGAGGGCATTCACCTTCAAATAGTGGAGATCAAAGCGACACTTCAATCTGCCGTGAAGTCCATACAGCACATGCAATCGCAATTCGCTTTGCTAGAGCAGACCACACAAATGCTAGTTGAAATAAGAAAAGAGAACGAACAACTGAAAATGCAACTATACGAAACAAAAGAAAGGCTAAACAAGACAGAATACCAAATACACACTAATCATATTGAACTCGCTGATTGGTGTGCAGATAGCTGAATATGATTTCGATGTATGCTATAGGAAAAAAATTAAAGGGAAAATTTCTGGTGTTGTGGTTGTACAACTTCGAAGCAGGAGAGTGAAGGAGCGCATTTTGTCTGCTGCATACGCTAAAAAGTCGCCGATTAATGCTGGCAAAATTTTTCCTGGAAGCAAGGAAAACATTTACGTCAACGACTGGCTGTCAAGAGAATCTAAGGCTCTACTAAAGGAGCCGAAAAAGAACCATGGTTATGAGTTGCTATGGGTACGATATGGAAAAATCATGATGAGAATAGCGAATGGTATGGAGATCAAATTTATTAAGTGCTCTGATGACCTTAGTCATTTATGATTAAGTCATAATTTTTACTAAACAAAAATAATACATTCATGTTATCACATAAGGAAGTAATAGATCTTGATAGTACTAGTGCAAGTAATGATACGTATATCGGCTTAGATTTTTGCTTTTCTATTTATGATCTTACATTATGCCATCTGAATATAAGAAGTATGAGAATGAACTTTGATAGATTTTATTCGTATTTGTACAGTTCTTTCTCAATATTACCACGAGTAATTGTATTTTCTGAAGTGGTAATTATTCGATTCCGGGCTATATTCCGTACCCAGCGTGCAATGACAGTTACGATGCGGGGCGAATAATTGCTTTTGTTAATAACAATATTGTAGTAGCAGAAGTCTCTGTACGCGATCTTAATTGTGCTGATTGTGTACTTTTAAAATAAAGTTTGAAAAAACAAACATTGATATTGTCTGCAGATATCGGCTGCAGTTTGTTCACAGGGATATATTCTTAACCCTCAACCCGTGTACTGAGTGCCCAGAGGAATTTTCAAATCGAATTTTAAAGTATTTATTGATCTATGACATGCAAAAGAGGAATGATTTCCTAAAGAATATGATGCCCAAGTTAATAAAAAACAACAGTTGAGCTGATGTTGTATTTAGTTTTCGTACCTCAGAGCTATAAAAAAAAAGACCGTTATCGTGTACCTGGGCACTCAGTGTCCAGGATTTCTCAGTATAGTGGTTTTCGAGATTTGCTCTCATAGAAATTTAAATTTTTGAAAAACAGGATATTTACAACAATAAATATATGAAAATAATCGCTGAAATAGAAAAAAAAAATGATAAAGGACCTGCACACCCATTCAATTTTATTACCTAGCTGTCACTTCGCATGTGACGGCAGGCCAATTGTGTTGAATAGCACTATACATCTAGATTGAATGATGTTGAACAGGAGGTTTTAGATAACAATTTACATGCACTTGATCAGCAAAATACTTAGGATTCTGAAGCATTGATGATGGGGAATTTTCAGAAGTTGACCCTGATTATGTTCCAGATGTGCCTCTTCCCGATTTGCGCGTTGAACAAGTAGGCGATGGCTTGCGACAAGAAGAAGAAATACACATGCAAATTGAATCTGGTGAGCGGCGTCAAGTGGATTTTCAGTAGGATGAACCTGTTGGACCAAACATAGGAATGCGCTACACAGCTAGGAACGTCCGTCATTCTGATATTTGGTGGTCTATGCCAGATGAATTTAAGAAATACAGGGCAATAAATGATCAAAACGAACGAAAGAGAAAAGAAGCAAGATGCAAACAAATATTTTCAAAAAAAGCGGATACGTTTAGTTGATAAGCCTAGAAATTATTGGTACTATGGTTCTTGACACAAACAGGAAAGTGAAGAGGACAGTCGTTTGTGAGCAACACCAAAGATACTTCCACGATGGTATCATACGGATGCAGATGAGATGTATACATATATTGCAGTATTACAGTATGCAGGTGCCGAAAAATCGTTAAGAGAAGAACCTTAGCTTATTTGATCAACACAATATGCCTTTTTATAGAGCTACCATGTCTTTAGAACGATTTGAACAAATATCCCATTTCGTTGGGTTCGACGATTCAGGAACTAGAGCATTCCGCATGCAAACGCTGGCAGCTTTTAGATATACTTGGAACGTATTTCATTCAAATCTTACTGTGGACGAACAACTAATAGCTACCAGAGGCAGATGTTCGTTTCGGCAATATGTGCCTAAAAAACCTGGCAGATATTTGAAAATATTTTGTGTTGTAGATGCCAAAACCAATTATCCTCTGCGTGGAAAAATTTATGTAGGACAGAAACCTGGTGAAGATCTTTCGGATGACATAGCACACGGCCTTGTGATGCATCCTTTAGAAAGTTTTTGGACGACAATTTTAACGTTACCACCGACAATTCTTTTACATCTGTGCCATTGGCTTTAGAGCTAGCAAGTAGAAAGACTACACTAGTGGCCACAATAAGAGGCAACAAACTACAATTATCAATGGAGTTTACACAAAATGACAGGCAATTCAAAAGAACTCGGGGAAAAATTGAGTTCAATTTTTTGTTTCTCACGGTGCATGCAGTTAGTTAGCCATGCGAGTAACACAAAAAAGAACGTTCTTTTGTTGTCAACTTTACACCACAGCGAGGACATTGATGAGGAATCGCAGAAGCCTGTTATTATTATAGACTATAATAGAAATAAGGGAGGCGTAGACAATTTTGATTAAATGGTTACACTCTACAGCTGCAAACGAAAAACTAACCGTTGGCCAGTCACATTATTTTACAAATTCATGGAATGGTATACAACTAAGAAAAGATCGGGAAAAAGAAAAGCCCTTATCAAAGAACTATTATTAGAATTAACCGCTAAACCTTTAGAGAAAAGAATTTTAAATCCAAGTTTGCGAAATTCTGTGAAAACGGCGATGGCAATCATAGGATATAAAAAAGATACAATTATACCATTCCCTTCACAACGGCAAAACATAAAAAAGCAAAGATTTGAATCCTGCAAAACACAAAAGAAGGATAACAAAACAACTGCAGTTTGCGATTTGTGTTATGTTCCCGCCTGCACAAAGCACTACATAAGTATTTGCGAACGATGTTATATAAGAGATGAATCACCTGCTGAAGCTATCGACGTTCCTAATCAGGATGATGTTGATGAAAAATTCGTTTCTACATCAAAACCAAAGCGCCGCAGAAATCAATCACCGACTTGAACATTCAACTGTACAAAATATATTTATATTTATGTTTTTTAAGTATGTATATAATTTAGATTTAAATAAACAACATTTTTTTTACTTTGAGCTCATTTGAAAAATGCAATCTTTCATACTTTTTTGACAAGGCACAGAGTGCCCAGGCACACGATAACTTCAAATTTTACAGTACACGGGTCGAGGGAGTTCTCGAAGGAGTTCTCAACTGTTGGTGACATAAAGATTGACATATTGGATCTTGGATCTTCCTCTGAGCTGTGATAACTATTTACTTTTTCTGTCTTCCCTGGGTTATGAATTACTCATAAGCGTTCCAACTAGGGTAACTGATGCAACGAAAACATGTATTGACCATTTATTTGTTCGAGCGAAAAATCTGTGCAATGTCTGTCCGTTTGTACTGGAATGGGATATAACTGACCATTTTGCTACTGGTATATCGGTTTCAGATCTACTCAGGAAAAATAATACTAACCTAAGTCTAACCGACTAGAAAAATAAAAAAATCCCTACCAGAAGCAAAGTACGCTTCGTTGAAAGAGAGTCTTTCTAAAGAAACTTGGAATGATAATGTTTAAAATTCGAAGGAGAGGAAATCAGTTCGGATATTGAAATGGGAAACAATTTCAACTTATTTTTTAAAAATGCTGCTGAAAATGCAAAACCCATTCACTCAAACCCTACTACTTAGTACAGCCTCTAATAATTCCCTCCTCGATAATGTAGTAATCTCATAATTTTTCTTTGGAACGGTGTCGGAAACTGAAATGTCCGAAATCATATCAAAATTAAAAGCTAAAGGCTCTTGTGGGATGGACGATATTAGTAGTTCACTTTAAAAAAAAAATTAATAGCCGAATTATTAAGCCGTTAACGTACCTTTTGCAACCAAAACTTCGAAAGGGGGATATTTCCAAAGTGCCTAAAAACATCCATTATAGTACCAATCTATAAAAAAGGTGACAAAAGGGATCCTAACAATTATAGACCAATCTGCTTATTGTCAAGCTGCTTATTTCAAAAATCATGGAAAAATTGATTGCGAAAAGAATGTACAAGTATTTAGGCAAACACAATTTCTTAAATGCATCCCAATTTGGCTTTATGAAAGGTAAATCGACCGAAGATGCTCTTCTTTCATTCTTGGAGGATATTCATGAGGCGCTGGATAAGAACAATAAATGTGCTGGTCTCTTTTTAGATCTGACTAAGGCATTTGACTTAGTTAATCAAGATCCTTGAAAGACTTGGATTTAAGGGTAATACCCATAATTGGTTCATGTCATATCTAAAACATCGAAGGCCACACGTTCGTATAAATGAAATTTTGGTGGAACCTTTACTAAGTCCAAATCCTGGCGTCCCCCAAGGATCAGTCCTTGGACCTTTGCTGTTCCTTAGTTATATAAATTCAATTTTTAAATTCCCTTTAAAGGGTAAAATTCGTGCTTTTGCTGATCTCATATAAAGCTTCTTGTGTTGACACTATACGACTTCAAATGAATGATGACCTAACTATCCTTAATAATTGGTTTATTTTTCATCAAATGGTGCTAAGTAACAAATCGAAAGTCATGCCTTTCTCACTCGCAAATAAATACTGCATTGATGGAGTAGGTCTCCATGTCTTAAATTGTACATATGTACATGCTAACTGCAGTGATCCTTGCATAAAATTGGAATCTGTTTTCGAATTTAAATATCTAGGTATAACCTTAGGCAGCAAGTTAAACTGGAAAGCACATATAACAAACATTAGAAAATGTATATATATAGCTTTAAATAAAATATTTCATCTAAGAAATTTAGTACCTCTTAGCTTAATGTCTGCTATATATTACGCACTGGTTAACTCTCGGCTAGAATATGTGATTTGCTGTTGGGATAGTGCTTTCAGGAGTATCCTCCAGCCCCTTATAACAGCTCAGAATAAGATAATCAGGGTTACTCTTTTTAAGCCAAGTTGGGAACATTCATTCCCCTTATTCCAATATCTCAATGCCTTACCACTCAGACATCTATACGTCTTTAAAGTATTAAGGCTATTCTACTTGTGAAGCGGTTACACTACTCAAAGTAGAAATACAGCCTATTCACTGAGACCAACGTCCACGGTAGTAGTTCCGCGAGTAAGTAAGGAACACTGCATATATTTGGTACGTACGAATATAGCTCCCTTTATTTATAACAAAATGCCCTCTGATTTTATTAAGTCATGTTCAATCCAAATTTATAAAGAATTTAAGAATCTTCTTACTATCCAGATCGAATGCAGAGGATTTAATGCAGGCCTTAATCTAATAAGCTCTTTACTTATGTATTCCATATTTATACCTTTACTTCCTCCTCTTTACCCGTTTACTATTTCAAATAATAATGTTTTTCTCGTTTGCTTCACAAATCATGATTTCTTTTCTCAGTGCGGCTTTCAAAACCTTTAAACAATAGTATAATCAACGCACTTGTCACTGGTATTTCTTTTACTACAAAGTGTGTAAGAACAACCATTCCAACTTAATATAATTACTTAATTCATGGGTCTAGAATTTTTTCGTCTTAAAGTTTCTAATATAACAAATCATATGTATAACTGTAATAAATAAAGTTTGTAAAAACCCTATAAACTAGTAGAACTGAAACTTTTCTAACTACTGAATTTTATATCATTAAAATTAATATTGTAAAAAAATGTACTTGTATTGAAATGGAATAAACCTAAAAAAAAAATCATTTCCGCAGTGACTTGCTAGGTCCTTTAGTTTCTCATACCATACTCTCTGCTTTTGAATTCCATACCACGCTATTATTTTTGGGAGTCTATCTTCTAACATCTCAAGAATCTTTGCTACATAGGTCATATGTAAGTTATTTTTACAAAAAGTGGCGACAATCCCGTTTTGATTATTATGATGTAGTTGGACGTATTTCTAGGAAATAGAAGCATCTCTTTCCATAATATCGTATAAGTTTTTCAACTTCTTCATACTTTTGGTAACCTTGCGCTGCGTACATCAATATGGACTCGGCTACTGCTACGAATACTTTATATTTCAGATTATTTGCAAGTTTTTTTAAGTTGATAAGTATTTTTTAAAAGTAGCTCTGATCGCACACTGTCTTTACTAGCTTATTTTTTAAGTATGTTTCCATATTCAGATTGCTAGTTATTGTTACCCCCACATATTTATATGCGCTTACTATTTCAATCGTTTCTCCGTTATAGTGCCACTTCTCGTTCCTGTAGTTCCTGCCTGCACTTTTTTTTTTTTTTTTAAAAGTATCACCTTTGATTTGAACAGATTTTCCGTAAGATTATATATCTGGCAGTACTCATGAATCTCGATTTATTATCAGTTGAAGGATTTCAGTGTAGAAACTCGATAAGATCGTCGATGAAAAGTGCAAAAAGGAAGGGGCTTAAAGTGCACCCCTGTTTGAGTTTCATTTTAGTTTGAAAGCAATTCGAGATTTTCAAGCCTTTCCACACAGACGATTGGTTGCCCTTGTAAATATTTCTAAGAACCCTTCCGAACTTGAATGACTTGTATAGTTTACAAAAAAAAAAAAACTCATCGGTCAACTGCGTCAAAAGCTGCCTTGGAATCAACAAAGCCAGTGCATAATTTCTTTGTTTGTGTTATGAATGTCTCAGCAACATTTTGTAATACAAAAATATTATCTGCAGTAGAATAGCCACTGCGAAATCCTGCTTGGAATTTACTCAGCAGCTAGTTACCCACCCTTATTTTGAGATTCGTTTTCATTCGAAAGAACTGTCATTTTTTATTCGTTTACAATTCTCCTGACGAAAAGATCAACAAACATGTAAGTAAAGTAATTTCAGTTCACATTTGTGCTATAAATTAATAAAATAATTTCAATTAATTGACTTAAATATATAGGTCGCATTTGAATTGGACAAATAAAGACCAAAAAGAGATGATGGAAGAAAAACTGATTTTACATACTTAGAATTTTTAAGCTCTAATGGATTTAATCCATTCAGTATACTACTTCATCGTCTAAAAATAAAGCTTTGCCTTTTCCCTTTTTTTATAACTTATTACCACTTTTAACAAACGAGATAATTATTTTGACTTTGACAGTACTCAAATTAAAAGACAACAATTTATTCGGAAGTAAAATTCATTCAAGTTAGTTTCGTGATACATTCGATAATGAACCTTATTCCTTCGAATGTCAAAATACGCAAAAAAAACATTCGAAGGAATAGACATGATCGAACGAATTGACTATTCATTTTAATCTCAAAATAAGGCTAACCTACAATCCACTGTAAGAATCGATTATTTAAAAGCGTTGTAAAAATTGTGTATGACGAGTTAAGAAAATAAATTCCACGATAGTTAGCTGGGTCGGAGAAGTTTCCCTTTTTATGGATAAGAAATATAGATTACTTGAATTGCTATTGTATCACTCCTGTGTCCATTATTATATAATAAGCTGCAGTTAGACTAGACTTGCATTCGGCCCTGCTGCCTTCCCATCTTTGAGTTTGAGTTTGGTTAAGTGCACTTCCTCATGTGTTTATATATATATATATATATGGTGGATGGTACTGGTTGATGGTACTGCATAGTGTATCTGTTTCTCCAGATTGTCAATTTGACAGTTGAAAGTTGATTTGTGGTTAGTACGTTTTGCCATTTTACGATGAATAGATTAACGCCAGAACAACACGTGCAAATTGTGAAAACTTATTTTGAAAACCATGGTTCGGTTCGCCAAACTTATCATGAGCTTCGTCCATTTTACGGTCGACATAATCATCCATCTGAGCAAGTTATTCGGAACACGATGAATCGCTTTCGCACCACATACACTCTAGTGGATAATACGCATCCCCAAAGACGACAAACATTGCGAACAGAAGAAGTTATTGCCGTTGTGGTGCGCAGTGTTGAGGAGAATCCGAATGACTCGATTCGCCATCGTGTAGAGCAATTGGAGCTATGCCTATCCACTATGTGGAAGATTTTACGGAAAGATCTTGGCATAAAAGCTTATAAGATCCAGCTTGTGCAAGATTTGAGTTCATACGCGTCGTAAGTTCAGTTAATGGGCCGCAAACATGGTTCACCTTAACCCTGATTTTCAACCCAAAATTTTGTTCTCCGTTGAGGCCCATTTTTGGTTAAATGAATATGTAAACAAGCAAAATTGCCGAATTTCGAGTCTATAAAGCCTTTTGTCGGGACGCCCTGACAACCATTAAAATTCACAGTTTGGTGTGTTTTAGGGGCTGGTGGAATTATCGGACCATATACATATCTTTAAGGATGATGCCGGCCAGAATGTTACCGTCAATGGAGAGCGCTATAGAAACATGATTTCCGACTTCTTTGTTCCTCAATTGAATGACATTGATGTGACAGAGCTTTGGTTTCAACTAGATGGCGCAACATGCCACACGCCGAGCGACACCATCAATTTATTGCGGGAAACATTTGCTGAGCGCATAATTTCGCGTAATGGACCTGTGAACTGACCTCCACGATGCTGTGATCTCACACCTTTAGATTACTTTCTTTGAGGATATGTCTATGCCGATAATTTAGAGACGTTGGACAATTTGGAAGTCAACATTCGCCGTGTTCTTGCTGATATATGGCCCCAGTTGCTCGATAAAGTTGTCGAAAATTGGACTTCACGTTAGCACTTCATTCGAGCTAGCCATATGCCCGATATCATATTTCAACACTAATGGCATAAAATTATCTATTAAATAAAGCTAATATTATAGACATTAACATTAGCTTCAAGTGTTTTATTTCATATTGAATTTGTATAACTCTAAAAAAACACCCTTTGTATGTGATGGGATTTACTCGTAATAGCATTTGAAAGTGAACTAAAAGTATACACTGATTTGTAATTTCTTTCCGTTGATTACTTTGTTTTCCCTCCAAAACTCCTACGTGTCCTTGTAACCCGTAAGCTTCAGAGATGGGTGGCCGTGGATCAAGTGGTAGTGTATTAGCTTCCCAATCGAATAGTATAACCTTAGACAGCAAGTGCACCTTACCAGCCGTGCTCGAAAGACTTTTTCAGGCAACTAAAATCTCGTGAACTGAATGGTTGCCTAAATGGAGCGTTATAACCACTATCTCTCTCTATCCAATTTTCCGAAAAACATAACGCTGGAGTACACCAGCATTTTAAGAGTTAAGTTCTTAATAAAAATGTCTCAGTTTCATAAAATCAAATCTGTTTATCTTTGTTGTCAAATCTGTTTATCTTTTATGTAGTTGTTGCTACATTTTCGAAATACGAAATACAATTAATATATAGCTTATTCTTTCGGTTACATGAGCAAATCCTTTGAAATCCTCTGATGGCTAGATACTGAAGAGATAAGTTGGAAAGTTGATGACTTCAAAGGTTTACCGTGTATTGATAGACCATAGTCAATGGTAACAACAAGTGTTTTTTTTTTTGTTTTTAGAAGTTTACTTAAGGAATTCAACTCTTTCTTATGTGAATATAGTGTTTTTTTTTTGTTATTTTATTTTATTAAGGACGAAATGTTGCACCGAATATTTTTATAATATTCACATTTTTGGAAGGTTCTTCTGGAAACTTGGTAACTTGCATACATATGAATCTGAAGTATCAAGGAGGGTAGTACCCTTTTTGCGCTTTACCTTCCAATATTTGTAGTCTAATTTTTGTTTGATTGTTGTACATATGTAAAGCTGTTATACAGTAGTCAGAATATTGTAAAAAACAATCATGACTGCGTTTAAACAAATTTTTTTTTTCGGAAATGCAATCCAATTTTTTTACTAATTTTTGTACATAAATAATTTGCATGGTCCTTAAAATATAAGTAATATACAATAATAAGAATATCACTATTCCTAAATATTTAATGCTTTTTATTTCTTCTATTTGTTCATCTGCAATTCTCTAATATATATTTTTCTATAGTTTAAAATCATAAATTTTTTTAGGTCGTAGACAAACATATACCACCTACGTTCTTTAAGTTTTCAAAACTTCAGTTATGTTATTATACGTACTCGTATATATATATATAGTCAATATACAACTGAGTATCCACAGCTAGTAACACAACTTCACACCACTTTAACACTGAATTTATTTCATTTATATACAATAGGAACAAAGAAAATCTCAATTCAGATCACCGAGGCACACCGATATTAACTAGTGCAAAAGATTTATTAGCATCGTCAATCGATTTATTCCAGTTATATATTATTCATACTAAGGAAGTTTTCAGGCATGACCTTTTTTAAACCCAATTGTTGTTTAGTTAAACTATTATGGGGTTACATATAATTCGACTTTATGAAAATTATTAAAATAATTTTTAAGATTCCCCTTGGTACAGTACAATTAAAGTTAGATTAGGAAAGGTACAAATTGGGATCGTAGGTTACTACTTTGTGCTGCGGGTGTCTGATAATTTTTAAGTATGGTAGACGTTTGCATTTTTCCTGATTAAGGATGTTTTAAGGAATGATTGAGTGTTGCATTTAGCGGATAGCGGATTGTGAATATAAGTTTTTCTTTCTAGTATACCAAGAAAATTCCTATATGAGCATAGTATTGTATTACCTATCAATCAATCCCGCGTGCTGTTGGCGACGAGGTACAATGGATCATTACCGCCACATGGCCAGTAATAGTAATTTAATTTAATTTAAATAAATACTAATTTATTTATATTGTGCCCTTTGAAAATAAAATAAATATGTCATTCTTCCATCTGCGCTGCGGTTGATCGGAAAATTGCTGAATATCCTATATAACTTGCACACGTAGTGCTTGCCTTACCTCCCAGTGAAACATTTTAATGAGTGGGAAGAATAAGGGTTACTTGCACGTAAAATCCACTACAAAACTTAATTTGTCGTGTCTACACACTGTAGTGCTCCACCTGCACTATTTTGATAAAGTTTAAAGGGGATACGTGAACTGGAACACTTCTGTATCGGACCCCGCGACTCTCGTCCAAATACTAATTATTATCTACGAACTTCACTACTCAACGATCGAACTAAAAACGATCAAATGGAATGGAGACGGAACATTTCGGGAGGTTAACGTGACTCTTCGATTTTTATATATTCTTAGTGACTGTCTTTACTTCTCATTGTTTTCACCAACATTGTATCGACATGGAAAACTCATGAGTAACCGTCTAAACAGGGTCGTATGAATATAGCAGGACTTTCATGCTCGTGCAATTATGGCCAAGCATATTCCTCGCTCTTTCAGACAATTCTTCCTGCCTACGCCAATGTGAACAGGTACAAATGTTTTGATTTTTGTTTCAACGATATTCTTTTTAGAGCTCTTAACCCCTTACCCCATACAAAGCCATATATGGTTTCTTTAATGTTTAAGCTTGTTTTCGGTATATTTATCAATTTTTGTTTTGGTCAGCGATCACTTCTAATAAAACATGTATTTGTGTAACGGAATTCCGTTATTTTTGTTCATGCTATGCACAACTTGTCAAACTATTCGAGAATTTGTGAGCGTGTTCGGAGGTCAAAGTAAAGTTAAATAGGAGCTACTTTTAAAAATTAATAAAACTATTGAAAACAGTGAGTAAAGTTTGAAAAAAATTTAATATACATATATTATTTGAACATTCAAGAATAAGCAATTGTAATGGGTTTTGTTTGTGTGCTTTTTTCAATTTGATTTTTGATAGTTTTGTAAACTTGCCTTATTTGGCTTCGTATGCATTCCGCACAAAACCCTGCCGTTCACATATGGCTTTATATGCATTCAAAGGTGCTTTCATTGTTTACAGAAATGAAACCTTCTCTCTTTTATGGAAGTTCCAAACATGTTAATCCCATTCCAGGTGATGGATCTTTTAGTGATGATGAGCTGGTTCCATAATGCGATCAAGAATATGAACCCCATTTTTCTCATCAAGTAGGTAATGTAACCATTCCAGAAATTGATTCTCAAAGTTCCAATGACAATGAAATTAATTTTATACACCCTCATACATCATCAAGAGCAAAAAAGGGAGAGTTCAAGAAAAAAAACATTAGTTGGAAAAACAACAAAATAGAAGCATTTGAGACAAAAAACTTTGAATTCAAAGGAAACGCTAACCTTCCAGATGACATAAAGCTTTTAGTTTTTAAATTCATTTTCACTGACGATTTAATAAGTATGATCGTTGAGCAATCAAACTTAAAGTCTCTTCAAGACAATATCAATAAGTCTGCAAGCATCACGATTGGCATTGTCATTTTTATGTCTTACCATCAACAACAATGTATTGCGCGAAGCATGTTGGCCAGTCTCAAGTCTATGAAACCATGCCATGTTACAGAACTTTAATAACAATGAACACTTCAAACCTTGTGGAGCAGATGGTCATGATAAACTTCTTAAAGTCAGGCCTCTTCTAGATAAAATTCGAAAGCGTTTTTTATTGGTGCCCAAAGAAGAATATTTATCGGTGGATGAGCAAATAATTCTAACCAAATGCCGTCATGAACTGAAGCAATATAACCGTGCATAACCTCATAAATGGGGCTATAAAAATCAGGTTTTAAGTGGAATTTCGGGCTTCAGTTATGATTTTGACATTTTTGCGGGACATCAAAGCAATTGCTTTCCATCAGATGCACCTGATCTTGGTGTCAGTTCAAACATTATAACCAGACTCACTTCTACTCTACCCAAATTTCAAAACTATAAAATTTGTTTTGATAATTGGTTTAATAGTCCGATGCTTTAAGTTTATTTGTTTAAAAATGGTTTGTTACCGTTGGTAACAGTAAAACTTAACCGCGTGCCGAACTTGAAAATGCCTACTGAGGAAGAATTGAAAAAACAAGGCAGCGGAAGCATGGCAGAAAAAACAGCGATCATAGATGGTGTTAAACTAAGCTTAGTGTCATGGTATGATAATAAGGTTGTAACTATGCTCTCAGCTTACGTTGGAAGTGAACCTAAGACAACAAAAAAACAATATTCTCGGCGAGAAATAAAATATGTGGATGTGACATCTCCTAAAGCTGTAGATGTTTATAACAAGCATTTACCTGCATTCCTGTCAATGGTACAAACGAATTTTTTTCCACTTTGTAGATATGAGCCTTGTAAATGCTTGGGTACTATGGCGCCGAATTCACGAAAATGAAAACATGTCGCTGTTTACTTTTAAATTTGCAGCTTCTGAATATTTACGTAAAACAGGAAAAGTTTTAAGTGTGGCTAGAAAACGTGGGCCCCCAGCAGTACCCAACAAAATGTCTCGAAAAACTCCATACAGGACTTACCTCAAGACATACATCAAGACTTACCTCTTGATACGGTGCGTTCAGACTGCTTGGATCATTTCCCGGAATGGAAGAAAAAACAACGCCAATTGTGCCAAAATTGTTACAAATTTCGATCTTTTATGCTTCAATGAGAAACGAAATTGCTTTAAAGATTTTCACAAGACTTACGAGTAATTTCGTTTCTGATCTTTACTTCATACGAAGCCAAATATGTACCATTCGTTTTCTGAACTAATTTGCTGCAATGCATACGAAACCATTGTTTTGGTTTATAAACTTTTGTGAAAAAAACGTTATTTTTTTGTATTTTCTATTATAAACTAATTACTTATGTCTAATAAAATAAATTTTCACAAAAAAATTTTTTTCCCTTCGCTATCATAATTCGTGCAATAAGGGGTTAACGCCAGCTTAAGCTTTTTAGGAAATACGAGTATATTGCAAACATGCGGGTATTATCTTTCATTTTTACTTTTTTCGAAATCGTTTTCATGTAGTTAGGGCTTCATGTTGAAGTCTAGAAAATCGCATCGCTTGATCATATTTTGTTTTAATTTTATTCTTACAGCTTTGTTCATTTGCTTTATCTATACATTTGTGATCCTTACACACATATTTAAACTTTTTGGGCCAATACTTATTGCTTTATGATTTTCTGGGGATTACTTAATCCCAGATTTGAACTGAATTTAATTTAAACCACCCGCTTGGGTCTATTATATCATACATGAAAAACAACGAATTTGACTGGCGTATCAAAAATATAATACTTTGGGTATATTGTACTATCATATATTGTCATATTGCATAATCTATAATAAATTTATAAACTTCTAAGCTAAAATCTATATTATAAGCACACTAATGTAACCAAATCAAAAAGATTCTCTACACTGTAGAACAGAAAACTACTATAACGTGATACATTTTGTATTACATTTGTATAACACATTGGTTATTAAACGTTATTAAGATAACAAAAAAGATTATTTCTCAACTGTAAAGAATTGATTAAAAAAATGGCTCCTATCTTAAAATGTATTCAAATGTTTGGCAAGGATATGTATATAAAATAAATGTATAAAAATAAAGAAATATATGCACTTATCATATTATGACTATTCTATTGAATATGATTAATTTTATAATTTTTTTGTTTTTACCTTTCTTAATCGCAGTTTCTTAGTATCGTTTCTTGTTGACGCACGTGGTGGAGCTATGCGTGGTTGTCGCCACAGTGGAGTGCGAGTTATTGTGCCACCGAAATCTTGCGCCCAACCAACACGAATCACTTGTCGCTATGTTCGTCCACAGCGTGTGCCAAATCCACCACCGCTTATGGAGGGCGAAGCTCTGGTTAGTCGTGTAATGGAGCTGTCACCAGTGGAAGCAAAATTTTTGGGGTTGGTTTTCATTAACTATGATGCAAAATTATTTCTGCACTATATATCACCTTTATTTAATCTTCCAGACCAGTGATACTAGAAGTTCCACATTTTGGTTCCTTACGTGATAAGGAACGAGAAATCATCATCCTACGATCAGACAACGGCGAAACCTGGCGTGAACATACACTTTACGATAGCGAGGAAGCCGTTCGCGACGTCCTCAACGAGACATTCGAATCGAACGAACTTAGCCATTTGGAGGACCTACACACATCTCGAATTGTTCGCATTGTTACACGCAACTTCCCACACTTTTTTGCGGTTGTGTCGCGCATTCGGCAGGAAGTGCATGCAATTGGACCCGACGGTGGCACTGTGTCATCGACGGCTGTGCCTCAAGTGCAAGCAATATTTCCGCCAAATGCGCTCACAAAGAAAATACGTGTCGGCCTGCAGGCTCAGCCAGTCGATTTGAATGGCTGCTGCAAATTACTCGGTCAAGGTGTGGCCGTCTCGCCAGTAGTCACCGTTGAGCCCCGTAGGCGAAAGTTTCACAAGGCCATAACTTTAAGCATACCAGCACCAAAAGCGTATACTCAAGGAATGATCAATCAATACTCAGGAAATGCTCCTACATTGCGTTTACTTTGTTCTATTACTGGAGGACAGAATCGAGCTGTTTGGGAAGATGTAACAGGCTCCACACCTTTAGCATTTGTTAAAGATAGCGTTTCATTTACTACAACTGTATCAGCACGTTTTTGGTTAATGGATTGTCGAAATGTATCTGATGCCAGTCGAATGGCAACAGAACTCTATTCGTACATGGCACAAGTGCCGTTTATTGTGAAATTCGTTGTTTTTGCGAAGCGAATAAGTAGTTCTGAAGCTAAAATAAGCGTTTTTTGTATGACCGATGACAAAGAAGACAAAACACTGGAACACCAAGAATATTTTGCAGAAGTGGCAAAGAGCAGAGATGTTGAAATACCTGAAGACCAAGATATTTACCTTGAATTTGCAGGAAATCTTGTTCCTGTACTCAAATCCGGAGAACAATTGAATATGAAGTTTCATGCGTTCCGTGAAAATCGATTGTCATTCCTTGTTCATGTTAAAGATCAGGAAGAACCATTTGGGCGAATAAGCTTTATGAATGAACCAAAAATAGGTAAAGGAGAACCACCACAAACGCCCATGTGTACATTAAGTGTATCCCTCACGGGACGTGAAATAATCGAAGATAACAGAACTGGTAGTCAGAAAAGCTTAGACCACAGCCTAAACTATCGTGACATGTTAAACTTTGGCTATCGCCAAGCTGAAGAGATCCATAAAGCAGATATTCGTCTATCAGATTTAAGTAATTTACTCGAAGATGATTGGGTTCGTTTAGCTGAAGAATTGCAAGTTCCCGAAAATGATATAGAGCTAATTAAATCAGAGTATACAGGAAAACCAGCGTCACAACAAGCCATGGTAATGTTAAGATTATGGTTGCGACAGGCCGGATCAAATGCGAACGGTAATACACTCGAACAAGCTCTTCATAAGATCGGACGTAGTGACATTGTTGAAAAGTGCATATTTAACTTGGAGCTAGTAACAGACTATATGGAAAAAGTCGTTGCCAAAATGCAACTCGATCAATCTGGTTTTGATACACTAAAAGATGAACTAGGCCCTTCATCGTGTGATGCGTCACTTGTTCAACTACAAGATTATAAACCCAACCTCCTAAACACAGAAATGGCAGCTCCTTTACCTGCTTCTATGGAATCGCTTCAGATTGAAGACAAATCAATGCGAAAACACGAAGAAAAATGCGACGAAGTCTCGGAATTTAATGGCGAGCGATTTGTTGATAAAGACGATTATAACAATGGTGAATTTTATTTCATACATTATGTTAAGCAACTACTCTAATACTAAATATTTTCTTCCGTTATTTTTAAGATTTTTCAAATAGAATTTTCAATACGTCTTCCCCGAAACATGATAGAGTAAGTGAGATTGTGGAAAAAGGGGATTCTGTAGTTAAATGTTCTACTCCACCGCCAACTCCGGAAGATATCAACTCTACGACTGGATACGAAAATGTGGTTATTAAAGTTGACAGCACGGAACAAAACTCGAACTTACAAGGTAAGAAAAGAGCTAATTCTCATTGTTTTTTCTACTCTTATTTTATCTAACGTGATGTCATATAATGTATTCATTCAAGTAGGTAATACTAACCCAAGATTAGTTCTCTATATTTACGATCTGAAGCATTGTGTGTTGCTGAGAAAATTGGTGTGAACGAAATTTGTCACCTGGTTTTTTACATGTATTTTTTTACTGAATATTCTATCCTTCAAGAGTAGTATTCATATGAATATTGGATGTTTTGAATTCTTCTAAGTACACCTGAAAGAGGTCTTGAACGTTTTATTTTTTATTTTCCTTGTTTTGCTTATTTCTTACCTTGATACTGTTTATTTTGCTCTGTCTTTTATTGTTTTTATATCTCTGTTGTACCTTATTTATTACCCTCCATAATTTTTCCTAATTTCCAATAATTGCAATATATATTTTCATAACGATACAAAATGGGTCTTCGATGTTTAAAATGCTTAGTAAAACTAAATGTGTATGTACAACTAAAATGTGTATGCAAATATCAGTACTTAGCAAGGACAATACAATTCATCCAAGGAATGCTGCCATATAGAAATACTGAATAATATCTCCAAATTCAAATGTATTATCTTAAAATGGATACTTCAAAAAATGTATTTAAAATTAATTAAAGACATAGTTTGAGACCAAAGTAAGGGGACTAGAAAATAAGGGTTTAACTGCGTGTGTGGAGCATCTATCACATCAAGATACGTAAGTTTTTTTTTTGCAAATGAGTTGATGTACTGATATATGAACTCAGCCACTAATATGTACATACATATATGCATAATTTAGTTAAACGTTACCGTTTATGCCATTTACATTTCTTTAAACATCCGAAGTTTAATGGTATTATTGTTCATAGACAAATTGCAATTAAGTATATTCAAATTCATTTTTTCGCGAATAAACGTATCTGGGAGTAATTTATTCATAAAAATTATTTGTGGAAAAGTGAATTGAATAAATTGTTTGCGATTAAATTGCGTACACTTGTACATTTTTCTTAAATGTTTGCAAGTTTACAAGCATCCGAGATGGTAAGGCTTAACCGTTTCATATGCTTGTTCATAGGAAAGTTATCGGATAAAATGACGGCTTCCATACGAAATTCCATTCTACTCAGTTTAAGAAATTTTCTAGTTTTTCTGGAATCGATTTCTAGACATAGAGCTTTGTCCATTTATTTTTGTCCATCTCTTCAATTGAAAATGAAAATGTATGATATATGTACGAGTATGTATACACAGCTGGTCAATGAAATAGATGTGAAGAAAAATTCCTAAGAATAACCCAGAATACCCACGATTATTTGCTACGACTTTTTCAATCCGCCAAAATACTGACTCAACTAATGTACGGCATTTTGACGCAGGTATAGAATCACCATTCTTTTTGGACGACTTCCCACAATTTCTCTCTTTGGGAAAATATTGGCTCATCAATTTCCTCTTCAGCTCATTTCCCAAGTTCATGAAATTATGGACACTTTCTGATCTCGAAACCAGTCTTACAAGACTCGATGTCTTACAAGACTCGAGGTTAGGTTTGAGTGACTGTTAGAAAAACCAACCCACGGAGGCCTATTGCTACAATGACCCACCAATGACCAACCCCGCCATCAGTCTTGGATCCATCTGTGTACAAATGAATTGACTTGTCGTCCATGAAAGTCTTTGTCAAACGAATGTTGGGACATAATGTAGTCGATGTTATCTGGACGTATTCCTAAAGTATTAATACTATTAGCGTGGACAAATACTTTATTTTTCCACTCTGTATGCGCTTTAAGGCGAATAGTTACGTTAGCCACTTGCCTGCTGAGAATATCGAGGGGTGTCAAGTGAAACAGAATATCCAGTGGCGCGGAGCGAGTAGTGCGTAAGGCTCCGCTTATGCACAGACATGCTGTCCTTTGGACTTAGACAACAACCTAGTAGGTGAGTATCGGCTTTATAACCAAGTTGTATAATTAGGGCGTAATGCGGGGTTAAAGTCCTCATATGTTCTCAATGGCTTTTTATGCAAGAGAATAAAACTACTACAGCTCTCTTTCCTCTTTTTTAAATATTATGTTTGCAGTTTAGTTTCGTGTCAAAATTTAAAACACAGATATTTTGCTGTATTGGAAAAGACTAAGCTGTTACTGTTGACTGAGGGAGGGTCTATGATTGGAATTTCATATTTCCAGGAAAAGACGACAGGGTCAGTTTTTTGAGGGCTTACTCCCAATCTACAGCGATCCACCCAACGGGTTAATCTCTTCAAATTTTGCTGTCAGACTTCTTTAATGGCGTTGAGATGCTTTCCTGTGACGGCTGTAGTAACGTCATCCTCATCGGCAACCACCCTGCTCCCATCCGCTTCCAGGTATATCAGTTGGTGGCCGTGGCTCAAGTGGTAGCGGACTGGCTTCCAAATCGGAAGGTTCGGTGATCGAATCCCAACCGCGGCCGAAAGACATTAATTTTTTTCAGTTAACAAAAATCAAGTAAGATGAGTAGTTGACTAGAAAACAACAACAAGCTAACTTCCACTAAGAATTTAGTCTCCCCATTAAATGTTGGATGCCACCCATGGAGCGAAATAACCACTGAGCCCAAACATCTTTCTTTCTCTCTCTATTCAATTTGCCAAAAAACTTAACACATGCTGATTTCTGTTTTATAAAAAAAAAAGAAAAAAAAAAGTTCATTAACCACTAAGTTCCAGAGAATTGGGAAAGACACCGTCCTGCGGTGTACCTCTTTAAGCACATCTTTTAGCAAAAGTCCCACCCAGTTTGTAGTTGATAATCCTGCTATTTAGCATAAGACTGATCAACTTCCCAAATGAGTCGTCTACCTGTAGAGTTGACAGCGCAGTCATGATTGCGGATGTGTTGAGGTTGTTAAAGGCATCCTCTATGTACAGGAAAGCAACCATTGTGTACTCTTTATATTGTAGCGTTCGATGTGGCTAGTCAGACCCGTTTCCACCGACTTTCCTTTACACTAGGCATGTTGAGCCGTTGACAGAAGTCTTGGATCAGTATATGGATATCAATCAGTCGCTCTAGCTAGGCATCGTAGTGTTTGTAGAGAGAATTTTTCTTAGAAACGATGTCTCAAAGGTTTCGGTTGTTTTGTCACAGAATGACCTCCAGGGTTGTCACTTTGAGTTCCTCAGCTCTTTTTTTTATATTATATATTTTGAGGGATTGTATTAGTCCCAATCAGTCACTTTTCTTGTACTTTTTGCTTAGTTAAATAATTTCCTGCAAACGTTTCTAATCGGTCCCAGTGCTGATGTCCACCAGTGCAGCTTTTTCTTGCCTCTAGGTTGAATAAGAGGGAAGGCAGGAAGCAGCCATTGTTCGATTGAGAGCCAGGGTAAATTCCTTGACTTTCTTGTCTTGGTGTTACATAGGAGACTTAAGAGTTCAGAGGAGAGTAGTTTTAAAAGTGTCCCTCTGTATTTTGGCCAATCAGTTTTCCGATAATTCTGGAATGCTGATTGACGGGGAGGAGGATCATTCAGGGTGAATTAGATTGTATCTGTTATCTCAAAAAGACTTCAGGCGATATCATCCAGTTCGTTATCATTTGAGTGTTGTTTTCGGAAACATGAGCGATATCAATGATATTAGTACTTGTAATATATTCAAAAAGTTACACAGATCAATCGTTAGTCTCGATTCTGTCCCATACCATGTGAAGTGGGTTCGCATCACAACCGTTGATGAGGCCAATTTTTTTGCCTCATTACAGGATCCAATACCACTCTTTCTAGGTTTCATAGTTGTGTCCTAGATATGCCGGTGCCAGCCAGCAGGAACTTTTGACAGTCTCCAGTCTCCAGAGTACATTAAGTCTACGTTTCACTAATACATGTATTGCCCATATAATGGGGAATAGTACCCCGGCGTAAAATCCCGGGCCTTACAAATTCATTTGTATCGATCCCTTGAAAATAATAATATATTGTACAAGTTCTGTATTGAGGTGTCCCAGGTCCACGAACCACGCTCTCTACAATCCATGGTTCCTGCATGAGGATGATATCTTCTGCGTGTTAGGATAGACTCAGAATGAGTGCTGCCGTAGCCTTTTTGGAGTGATTGAGGTTAATCTAGAGAAACCGTCGCATCACAAAAGCTTATCGCCATTCCTTGATCGTAAAGGAACTCTTTGATTTTGATCGTCGATTCCATTTCTTGCACGGTGTCAGAAGTATAGACCTTCGGCGGCTAGGTTGTCACCTCGGAAACATTGGAGTCGTCGCTATCCATTTCAAGAAAAGAGGGGATGGTTGCTGATCAGCATCCAACTAATCCTTTCTCTAAATGCTTAGGGTTATAGACTGTATGACATCTTGATCCAGCGCTGGAGAGAAAGGAAAGGGAAGGAAGGAAGAAAGCGAAAAAGGGAGAGGACTCATCTGGAGAACTTCTCGAGAGTCATGGACCTTAATCAGCTACTACAACTCGGCATGTTCGATGCTCAGAGTAGAGGTGAAATAGCCATATGAGCGGTATGTTTTCTTCAGCGTAAGGAAGCATGACATTTTCCAATATGTCCCTGTATTCGAACTTTGTCATAGTGTCGCGATTTCGAAAAATGTGACCAACACCGTACCAAGAAAAACAGTCCAACACCATTATATTTTCACGGTCGTGTTTCACTGTTTTTCTCGTATAGCGCTTATTCCTTCCTTTTTGGTCTTCGAAGGTTGCGTGCACGGTCTGAGGAGAACAAATTGGCCTTAGTTTCCTCACTCCAGATGATATTAAAGGCGATGGTGTTTACAACAAATTGTTTGCGAAAAAATGCCTGGCTGCTTTCAATAGAGGCACTTTTCTTGCAAGCCTCCCAGGAAGCTTGGCATCTTTGAGTCTTCTGCGAACTGCGTGCAGTATCCTGTTGGTAAATTTCAGCGCAAATCGTTCTCGAGGAAGCAAAAGCACGACGCTCTTCTGGCTGATATAAGAGCATGATCAATTTGATTAATTAATTCTGTACGTGGCACCTTCCATGTTCCTGTGTGTATTTTTTTCATCAAAAAAGGTGCTCCTTATTTTAATCGAATTCTCACTTTCAAACTGGCATAATCGCAGACCATTTTCGCTCGTTTGTTCACGTAATAAGTAATTTCCAGCTACATTCTGTATGTGTCGTTCTCTTCTAATTTTTGCGATAAAATCTCCTAGGGGGATAAGAGTATCATAACGTCTTATTCGCTCACATGTTTCAGATAGTTGTTCATACAAGATGATAACTGTCATATAGGAAACAAAACAAAAAAAAAAAACATCTAATCGTTATTTCTTAAAATTGAATGGAAATATTGGTTCACACCTATTTCTTTGACTAGCTGTGTACATACCATAAATATATTTAAACACAAACAGTAACTTGCAATATTATTAAACTCAACCAACAATTTTTTTTTGAATATTTACTGTATTTAACTTTATAATAAATATGTGCTAGTACTTCTTTTCAATTGTTAATTATAATATATGAGGAGGTCAGTGCACAACGGGTCTAAGTGGGCAAATGGAGATAAATGCGTAAATGACCACATGAATAACATTATTTCTTTGGTGCACAAAGGAAACAAGTTTAGGCTTGATTTGTAGCGAGATCTATCGGGAAAAAGGATAACTACTCATCATTTAGTAGTTTTTTCTTTGAAGTTAAACAAGCATTTCTCAAAACTGTGATACTGTTAGATAGACATCTTGTGCTCTGACCCCGGCATGCGTTGTGATTCCACTCAAAAAAAATTTTTTTTGTCAGCTCCCTGTTTGTTGTTACAGCATTTTTATCCACCGACCACTTCAAGAGCTCCCAAACATTCTCAATGGGATTCATATCAGGAGAATTTCCTGGTCAATACAAAACGTTGATTTTTTTTTCATTACATCCTGTGTCTTTTCCAGAGATCAATACCAAATCATTATTGATGGTGGATGTTTAATTGTGGGCATAATACATTTCGGTTTATTTTGTTCACCACGTCTTCTTCGCAGAAACGTTGTCTTTTCTATCATGACTTGAAAGACAGATTCATCCGAAAAATAAGCATAAGAAGTAGTGATTTGTAGGTTTAAAAGGCGCTTATGTTTTCATAACCTAATTGGCCGGATACCTTCTTTGCTAACAAACGAACTGGTGATTTTCTATTTGCCGTGCTAATAACACGGATTTTGCGGTCCTTTCTGGTGTTTGTATTGCGGAGCCTTCCGCAATTACGCTTTCTTTTCGGATCTAGCGATACCCCAAGATCCATTTTTTTCTTAACGTTCTTCACAAAAATTCTCGACACTCTAACTACACCCGGGGAGTGATCTGACCCTTTTCCCATCATTCAAACGATCCAATATTAGGGAATTTTTTGTTTTTAATATACGTTTATCCATAAACAAAACTAAAACATCCATACTTGCCGAATAACTCAAGCTTTAGTTGATTAAATCACTCTTAATCGCAAACATTTAAATAACACTTGCATTTTTTAAGTAGTTGCACAACCATTCACTACTTAATGTAAACCGCAAAGTTAACATAACATATTGCAAAAAGCCCGCAAATAACGCCAAATAATTTTCCGGGTAAGGGAAAAATAATATAAGCCTACTTCATACATTTTAAAAATGCAAAAAAAGAAAATTTCACTTTTTTGCTTTATAAAAAATTATTTAGAAAAAAAACTGCCGTTATTCAAAATTTATATCGCAACCGAAACATTTAATCTTTAACGTTAATCTTTGGCATTTAAAGTTGTTATTGCTGTTGATTTCCCATTACGGAGTTCCCAATTCTGAAATGTTTCCAATGACCAGCTTAAATGTTCAATAGTTCATCATTACTATTTTAGATCTTTCTCTCTTATTTTCTAAAAGTTAAAGGGTAAATTTTAGTTCGACTTTAAATAGTTGTTGTTGTATAAATATCAGTTATTTATCTTCGCTCGATTTTACATCTTACACATATGAGATAAAACGCTTTTAAACGTTGAACATTGTTCAGCCATGCCATCAAGAACCTCTCGCTTATATCAGGTGTGGTATACAAAAAAAAATCAGATTTGTTTAAAAGAAGTAATAACCTCGGTGGTAGAATATTTACCTTGGTCCCTTGTAAAATGTGCATATTTCTGTGTGAGTATTTCTGCTCCTGATGTAGGTAATCGAAATCCACTTTGCTGCTTGTTTCTATTTATGTTTGCTTTTTTTTCCATCTAATTTCCAGGCATTTCGTAGATTGACAAATAACCGATAATTTTTTTCACTTATATAAAAAAAAATCGTATCTAATCAAAAAGAGTCTTAGGAGCTAAAAAGAAAAATTAATAAGCTTGTGGTGCAATGATCGATTTTTTTTTTGTTAATGCTATAACTACCAGGTGTAAAAATGTTAATTTTGCTAATGCACATTTCAGCTCACTACAAACATAACCTAGCGCAACAAATATTATTGATTATAAGTTCTGATTCACAGCATCTAAGGTAATAAATTTAAAATAGTAGCGTTCTATATGAAGTTGGAAAAAGAAAATATATGTATATTCTAAAATTATTTCCTTAATATATGAGATATGTTTTTTTATTCACTCATTAAAAATTTACTTCATAGCTAAAAATTGGTAGTTACTCAGATTACGTTCACTTTACAGCTCAAATTCAATATTTGTACACATACATAAATATAAAGAATTAAATTTCTGGAGATAAAGGAGGACCAAATACAATATAAAGTATTGCAGTTAATATGTATTTGTATGACCTTCGTTGGACATTCCCAGTTTTCACCGAGTTTCATAGTTAATAGCAAGATTTATTAGAGAATCATTTCCCATAACCGGCCTTTAATTCCCGTTAAAATTTGTATCATTATGTAATTTTTTTTTTTGAAGAACTTAACACTCAAGTGGTTATTACTTAAAATGCCTGAGCACGTGTTGAGTTTTTAGGAAAATGGGACAGAGAGAGAAAGAAAGATTTTTGGGCTCAGTGGTTATTTCGCTCCATGGGAGGCATCCAACATTTAATGCGGAGACAAAATTATTAGTGTAATTGGACTTGTTGTTGTATTAGAGGCAACCATTCGTCTTACGTGAATTAAGTTGCCTGATAAAAAAGAATGTCTCGGACGAGGCTGGTATTGAGCCCCGTACCGTGCGATTTGGAAGCGAATACACTACCACTTGAGCCACCCACCTTTGCGTGCGTAGTACCAATCTCCACCACAATGTCATCCCTGATCTAAACTGAAATTCAATTTCATGTGGTTAAAATTCCATCTCCGTGAGCAAGTCATCCACTATTGCTTTATTTATAGAAGCCCAAAACTGGACAGCAATTCGACCTTTAATGAGTTTGATGCGCTATCTGAAAGAATTGTATCCCTGTATCCTCATACTGAAATCTTTATTACGGACAATTTCAATATGATTAATACTGGGTGGCTTCGACATTCTGGACAGACAACATCTGAAGGGTGGTGTGTTGAGATTTTCGCCGCGGAATATAACTTAACCCAGCTTGTAAATGAGCCCACGCGAATGCCAGTTGATAGTCATATCGCCAATTCCCAGCAATTGTTTTTAATTTCTCACCCTGATAAGTACACCGTTGATGTGTTCCTCTAGGCTCGTCGGACCATTTTGTCATTTCTCGTACACCCACTATACAGTTAGGGAAAAGATTCTTAAAAGCACCGTATTTCTTCGGGAATTTTAACTGGTACTTATGTTTCCGTGATAACGACGTGGATGCCACTGCTGATATGATCACAAACACGACTCTCTTTAGAATGAGATCCTTTATCCCTCATCGGATGAAGACTATCAAACCAAAAGAAAAGGCATGGTACGACTCGAGCCGTATAGATGCTGTCAGGGTTAGATAAATGTTTTTTCGGCCTTACAATACCAAACCTGCCAAGAAAAACCGTATGCAAGCGTATGCAATTTCAATACGACCAAAAACTGAGACAAAAAATACTACGTTGTCCCAAAGGTAGCAAAAATGTTTGTCATTCGTCAAAAATACTTGAAATGCTGCCTCATCCTACATCCCATCACTCATTTACAATAATATTCCAGCTGTCAGCTCTTTGGACAAGGCTAATCTGCTTGCTGTACACCAGTTTAACACTTCCAGATTGTGCCTACACTTGAGTACGTAGAATATCTATATCTCCACTTCTTCTGAAGAGGTGTTCTTCCGCGCTGGCAAAACCACTGCGTAAGTTTTTTCATCAATTCTGCTCTTAAGAACTCTTTACGAGCAGGTGGAAAACAGCATTTGCCCAGCTCGTCCCTAAAAAAGGGAATCATCTTTCACCTTCTACAGACCAGACCCATTGCACTTACGTCCCTTCTTTCCAAGGTAATGAAAACGCTGATAAACTGTCAGCTCATGAAATATCTCGAAACACGAAAACTTCCCAATGAGCGGCAGTACGGTTTTCGTAGCAACAGCTCCACTGGTGATTTGATAGCATGTCTTACCGAAAAATGGAACCAAAGCGTACATCAATCTGGCGAAAGCAATATAGTTGCACTTGATATTTCTAAGGCATTTGACAGAGTTTGGCACCAGGCTCTTTTGTCGAAAATGCGTGCATTTGGGATCGACGACTCTCTTCTTCAATGGACTAGAAATTTCATTTCGGAACGTTCAATTTAAGTTGTCTTGGATTGTTTCAAGTCTGCTATTTACAAAGTAAATGCTGGTGTGCCCCAAGACTGCGTTCTGTTTCCGACACTCTTTTTAATTTTCATCAATGGTCTCTTGCTTCCACTATCAACAGAGTGGAATTTAATGCTTCCACAACACAATGCTGTCGTTAAAGCGAAATTTAAGCACCCAGCCATTGTCCATGAATGGCACTTGTATCGTCGAAACCGAAAAACTTCCCATTCTCGGTATGTGTGACACATTTGTGTCAACTTTTCACGGCTTCGATTTTGTCAGGATCCGTTCTTACTCCTTCCGCTGATATAATGTGACCCAGATATTTTACTTCCGGACGAAACATGGCGCACTTTTCTGGGTTGAGCTTTAAATGAGCACTTCGTAGCCTCTCAAACACTTCTTTTAGATTTTCGCGGTGCTCCTCGAACGTCTTGCCTATGACGATAACGTCGTCCAAATATACTAGGCAGGTTTTCCAGGTGAGTCCTTTCAATGTTCGTTCCATTAATCGCTCGAAGGTGGCCGGAGCGTTGCACAGTCCAAACGGCATCACTGCAAACTGCCAAAGACCGCTTCCTGTAGTGAAGGCAGTTTTCTCACGATCCGCACGATTTATCTCTACCTGCCAGTAACCGCTCTTCAAGTCAAGTGTTGAAAACCATTTCGCTCCAGAAAGCATATCCAAAGTGTCATCGATTCTCGGAAGTGGGTAGCTGTCCTTTTTAGTGACATCATTGAGACGTCGGTAGTCTACACAAAATCTCGTGCTGCCATCTTTCTTCTTCACGAGGACCACTGGAGATGCCCACGGACTTTGCGATTCTTCAATCACTCCATCAGCTTTCATCTTCGACATCATTTCGGCAACCTGTGTTTGCTTTGCTAATGGAAGACGCCTTGCAGGTTGACGGATTGGTCGAGCGTCTCCGGTGTCAATGTGGTTTTGTTGAGAATTTTGTTCTTGATTTTTATGCTCTGAACTGTTGTGACCGGTGGTGCACCCTTTTTTTCCGTTGTGGTCGATATAGCGTCAACTGCACTGCACTTTTTTATTGTTTTTTTTTTTTTTTTGCACAGCACACGATAATTTGCGAGTGCACTGTCATTCTTATAAGTAGACCATGAGGTCTGGCCATCGAATGAGGGAGGCTTCAATTCTTTTCTCCTTGAACCGCTTAAAGAACATTCTTACAGTTTCTGTTTTCGCACTGTGTCGAGCTCTTTTGCCAGTTGCTCAACTTTGCTGTCCATTTGTTCGAATTTTTCGCCAACATTCTTCTCTATTCTATCAAATTTTTCATCAATGTTCTTCTCTATTTTTTCAAATTTGTCATCGATTTCTTCGAACTTTTGCTGGAGAATGTTCTGTTGTTCCTGCAGATTATTCTTTTGTTCATCAATTTTCTGTTGAATATCGTGCAGATTGTTGGTTTGTTCGTCGAATTATTGTTCAATGCTGCTCTTCTGCTCGTCTAGATTTTTCTTTTGTTTATCCAGCTTTTGCTCGAGGCTATTCTTTTGTTCTTCCAGATTTTTCTTTTGTTCGTCCATTTTTAACAAGAGGAGTTGCATCATCGCAGCCATGTCACTGCCGGTACTTGTCTGTTAATCCTCGTCAACACCAAAGGAGTATGCATCAGGATCATGTTCCTCGTTGTTCAAAGCCTCCTGAAGTCGGAGCACCAGTTCACATTTTCCTCCATTGGCGCTGAGGCTTCTCTTGTTCAACTCGGATTTGAGTTGGACGAGGGTCAACTGCAATAGATAGTCAGAAAACACTGTTTTTTTTTTTTACACACAATAAGTCCTATCCCACTTCTGACACTAATGTAAAATGTTTATGTGGGTACAAATGATAGATACACTCTGGTTTCGCATCTGTCAATACCGGCTTCTTATCTTTTCCACAATACATTATCCAATGCCATTGAAGCAGATAACCAGTGAGCGCTGAGACTCAGTGCAATCAACATCAAAGTATGGTTACGCTCGAATTTCGTCTGGATCATTTCCAGGATTACTGGAAAAGAGGGCACATGCGCAAGAAATTGCACGGTAATTTGAAATGGACTATACCCGGTATAGAAATCTCAGAAATAGCCAATACAACATTATACTCTAGGTAGAGTGAACATTGGTTAAGTGCAAAATCCAGTGAACACACAAAATTGTATACAGACTACTATACTTATGGCGTGAACAAGTAAACCTCTTTAGAGTGAATACATATTTTTAAGATAGTTAATAATAACCAGCTGCAAAGAACGCAGAATCTTTCGAGAAAATGTACCTTTTTTTTTTGTACTTTGTACGTACTGTCACCGTTCTTCGTTTTGTATTCTAGATTAAGTAGATTTTCTGTTGGAATTTCATTCCTTTGATTGGTTTAACAAAGAATAGGAATTGAAATTTGTTGGTAAAAATGAATCGTAATCATTTAACTTTACTAGAAAACACTGAAGTTTTAAAGGAGTTGTCTGCAGGTAACATAAACTCTTTACAATGATCCATTAGAATTTTACAAAAAATAAGAATAAGAAGGACGAATTTACTTATAAGTGGGTTAATCCTGAAACAAAAGCCACTGCCTTCACTGCCTTCACAGCGAGTGACAGTTGGGTGCAAAAATTTAAAAAGAATTTTAGTGTTCGGTATCTGAAAATATCTGGGGAAAAATTTTCGTCACAACCAGAATTTGTGTGTTAATTTAAGAGGAATCTTAAGAGAAGTATTCTACAACTGGATCTTAAACCAGATCAAATTTATAACGCTGATGAAGCGGAAGCTTCTACTAGGGAAAATGTATGTGTCATCAACTATGAAAACTGCTCCTGGACGGAAAACGGAAAAGTAAAGGAAAAAAAACTTTTTTGACTTGCATTAATGCCACAGGTCGGCACTAATTGTAGCCGCTAAGCTCGGATGACTGCAAACATTTTCAAAGACTAGTTCAGTAACTTTTTTGTTCTCGGAGTTACAAATTTCCTTAAAACTTACGATTTACCTGTCAAAGCTCTACTTATTTTGGTTAATGCACCAAGTCTTCCCCGGAGAGTAAATTACGATAATCAGATGGTAGCATAACAGTAATTTATATGCCTTCATTTGTAACCCCACTCATTCAGCCTATGTACCATAATGTTATTTGCCTGACTAAACTTTTCTACGAAAAAAGCTTGCCGTTGTCGCTTGTTACTGCAGAAAAGGGTCAGATATTCTTTATCATAAACACATTGCGTATTGTATTGTAAAAAAACGCACTTCACAGTATACAATTGCTGATTACCTCTACTATAGAGTACCTTAAAATTTGCACGCTTGATAATGTGAACAATCTGGCTCGTATTATCCTGCCTTGTTTTTATTAGTTCACTCCACCAAGAGTCTACGTACAAGAATTAAAAACAAAAAACCGAAGTCTTGGGATTTTATCCTTAATATATGTGTATATTGTATATATTTAAATATATATATTGAATTTATTCGTGGAAAGAATTTTGAATGAAATATGTATTAAAAAATATATTCTAAAGTATTTATATAAATATACTAAAATAGTTTACGGTAATTCTGTTATTTTAATTATTTTATTTAATTTGTATATCCATTAAAGAAACTTAAAAAAAATTCGCAGTACCATTTTGTACTAATACTTTTTCTTGGAAAATACATATTTATTTTTAAATCATCTATTTGTATATATTGCTTAAAACTCTTATTATTTCCATTTTAAATTTCGTTACATAATTGAATTGCATTCATCATATGCTTGTTTTCATTTATACTTTTAAGGTCTCCATGTTTTTTTTTTTTTGTGTTTATAGCTTAAGTTTTGTTTAAGGGTTTTATTATTACTGTTTTTCAGTTAGAAAAATCTGATACAAGTTTTTAGTTTTGTTTTATTTATATATATATATACATATATATATAAAAAAAGATTAAACTTCAAAAGTTCAGACGCAGTCCTTATAAAATGAAATTTTAGATGTCATTTTTCAAAATTTAGAAGCAGCAATTCTGAATGAATCCGAAACTAAGTTGACTTTGGGTTTTGATACGGCTAGTAACGACAATGATCAACATGAACACTATGAGTTGGAACAACATGAGGAAAAGGAGCAAATAAATTTATGTAAGGATGATATGTCGATTCCTAAAGGAAAGAATCAAGATAACATAGATAAGGCAGAAGAAAATCAAGATTTAAATAAGATTGGTGTAACATCAAATGACGAAACCTCATTTGATTATTGTCATACTGTTTCAACAAATATGAAACAGGCAAACTCAGAGTATTATCCTAAAAATAATCATGATATTATAGATTTATCAAACTCTAACTTAAAAAATGTCGTTGCATCAGAAATCACCGATAGCTTGACTCAAAAACCTGAAGGTGCCTACCCTAATTTAGACTATGTTGATCCTGATTTATGTACTGATGATAACTACCAAGTAGTTTCGTTGCAGAAAACTCCAAAATCATTAAATACTGAAGTTACGTCCTCTCCCATATTACCTAAACACAAAAACGTCATAAAAAATGCACAAAGAACACGAACAGAGATTGGTCCCGAATGTGAAATATATGTTGTTGAATCACATGAAACCGGTGACAACGGTGCAAAAGTTACTTTTCGTGAAACAGTAATTAGACAACAATTGGACGATGATAATAATTTGCCACTGTCGGTTAAATCCATTGTGTCGTTGGACGAAAAGGAAAAGGAAAAACAAAACTTTTCAAGCAGAGAGATCTTAGTGGATAACGATCTTAGTTCCATAACGACAGTGGAATCTCCCAGCTTTTCTACAAAAGTAAGCAATATATTTCCAAATCAAAACAATGCTTTTGTTCCCGATGGCAATAGTTTTGTTAATGATTCACCCTTTTATAATTCTTCAATTAAATCTAAGACAAGTAGTACAAAGTCATTGGAGAACAATATAAATAAAACATATGGTTCCTCCTCAGATTCTGATATTGCATTACATGAACCAGGTGTGGAATTGAGCGAGGATGAAGAGCATACAGGTGAATTTTTTTTAAATTTACCAAACAGAAATATGTAGCTTACAATAAACGTTATTAATTAAAAATAAAAGATAAAAAAAATCTACTGAAAAATTCATATATGTATGAAGCTAAAGAAATATGTGCCTACATTTCTACAACTTTTAACTAATGACTCGTTTGTTGCAATAATATCATAGCTTAAAAATTAATAATTTATATGTATTTCTCATAACTAATGTTTTCCTGCAAAAATATAGGTATCTTTATTAAAACGATATTAAATATTCAACAATCAATTTATTAGTTGAATATGATTTTATTGTAGCAAACAAGTTATACGAGTATGTATTATATATTAATGCACGCAATGTACTTTTATCTTCGTTGATGTGCATGCATGCATTTGCATATTGGAAAATTCTGCTTAATTTTGTCTTCCATATACAGCAACTAAAAGAAAGCTGTATAAATACCGTACCTAATTAATTAATTAAATACAAGGCTAAGTTTGTCGGTTAGAATTATACTTCTCTTATTGGTTATTACTCATCGATGCTTAAAAAATAAGCACCATTTTTTTTTTTCAACCAAAAATCAATTAATATATTGATACGAGTGCATCTAATTAATTTGTTGAATTTCAGTAACACTCATTTCGCTCTGATACACAATAGAATTTCATAAATAGTTAATTTTGTAGTAGGCTTTAAATTATTTACTACCGCATGATGCATTAAGCCTTTTCTTTTATATTTAAGGTATCCAAAATAAAAGATTCTAACATGTGTAAAGTAGTCTTCGGTTTAATTAACAATTAAAATGTTCTTTTCTTACTTTTCATAGCAAATTACTGAATAAAAAAATACTCTGAGTTTCTTAGACATTTAAAAATAGGCTAACACTAGCATGTGCTAAAACGTAATTTTTTATTAATTAAATAGAAATTATCTAAATTAAATTCATTTAATTTGGTTCCTTCTCTAGAACCTCCTGGTGTTCTTTAATGGTTTTCAAAATTAAATGTATACAGATTACATTCTAGAGTAGATCCTTTGAGGGAAGTAAAAGTATCTGCAAAACTTGTGAAAGGTTTCGACTTCTTCTGAATACAAATAAGAAACGGAATATTTATTATTAAACAAATTATTTAATGACTTGCCAATTTTCTATGTTTGTATTTTGCTTAAAAGTTCTTGAATTATTATATTTGGAGATGCTTGTAGTCTTTATTTTACTTTTTTTCCCACATATGTACATGTACACGTAACAATACACAAATGTAAGCAATAAATTTGTTGTATAAATTAAGCTTTATATCCTTAATATAAATAAATACTAAAATATTAATGTATTTTTTTTTTCTTTTCTTGTGATTATAGAACCGGAATTTTATCAAATCAGCGAACATCCTGCTACAGATAGTGTTGGAATTGCACTAAGCTCAAAGTAAGATCTTATTATTATTTAAATTTAAAACTGTATCGCAAATTAATACTTTAGGATATCTTTGCCTTAAATATTTTCGTTTTTCAAACTTAAAATAGAAATAGAATTAGTTCTTTATTATCGTCGATATTTAAAAATACTAAAGCTTAAGCAATTAGCCTCGTAGTGTATTTATTTCTTATTCTTCTTCTAAGATAAACAAAGGACGCTTTCGCCCTTATCTTAGTCTTACAAATTAGTTTTCTATTTAAGCTGTAGAGGATATGTTTTGAAATCTCTGATAAAACTACAACAGAATTTTGAGGGAAGGATCTGCAATGTTTAATATTGTAACCCTTGCCTTAAAAACTAACAGTTCTGATATTTGTCTATGCAGCATCCGCAAACAAATGAAATTTACTCTCTCATATGTTCTCGGTGTGAATATCAGATATTAATTTGACTTTTAGTTCTGATAAATCCACTATATGTCAGACGATTTAAAATCACCCTAGCATTGTTATTAATAAAAATGGGTCCACGTCTACTGATAAGTGGTGATTTAATTTGACTGAATTTTATGCCCTTTGTTTGACGAAATTACCTAATAATCCACGCTGACGTGATCACCCGTAAACTTTACAGCAGTTTCAATACTGTTACGATTGACTGGGCTATCCGTCTTAACCTAAAGAAACAGCGATTAGCAAGAGTGATTTTTTATTGTATTTCTGCTGAGGTGTTGGAGGCAGAATTTATAACAGAGCCAAGGTAGGCAAAGTCCGTTACTGTCTCGAAATTATAGCTATTGACTGCGACGTTCTGTCCAATTCGTCGATGTTATGTGTCCCTTCTTGTTTACAGAAGATACATAGTTTTGCCCTCATTTACTGTAAATCCATTTGGGCAGACCGGTGACAGCCCGCATAGTTCTCCCAATTATGTCGACATCATTGGCGTACGCTACTAGTTGCACAGGCTTTTGAAGGATTGCGGCCTCCAGTGTTCGCTTGTGAGTTCCGCACAATTCTTCCAAGCCACATAATAGCGCTTCACCCTGTCTAAAACCTTTTTTGACTGAAGGTCTCGGTTAAGTGGTTACCGACCTTGGCCGAGCTGCGGTCGTTCTCAATCATCATTTTGCACAGACGGACAGAGTTTGCCAGGGAAGCCAATACTAGAGAAATGCTGTCATATGGTCGATGAAAAGATGATGGATATCAATTTGGACTTCTTAATTTTTTTCCAGGATCTGTAGGAGTGTGAAGATTTGGTCGGTTGGGGACTTTTCTGGTCCAAAACCGCACTGATAGGGACCAACTGTTGAAGAAGAGTTTCTGACGTTCACACAATATGCCAGATAAGATCTTTTATCCAATGTTTAGGAAACTCATACCTCTGTTGTTCACGTAGTTGAGGGAGTTTCCTTTTTTGTGTATCGGACAAACGATACTGAGGTTCCACTTATCGGGAATACACTCTTCTGACCAGATCTGATATATATAGATCTTTGATCTCTACAAAGTGATTTCCAGAAGCGTTGAATACCTCGGCCGTTAAGCCGTCAAGTGTAGCTGTTTTGTTGGACTTCAGCTTAGCTGTCCTTAATTCATTTTGGACAGGTGGACCGAAGTATTGGTTATCATTCAGTTGAATGGTCTATTCTGCCTGACGGCGGGATGTTGGGCTTTTTCGGCGCTATACAGTCTGCAGAAAAAGTTCTTCCATATTCTCAGCACCGACTGCGACTCCAGTTTTATTTACTTGTTGGTAAGACTCCCGTACGTTATTCCTCGAGTACAACCTCTCAATATCTTCGATCGTGCCCTTCTCGTGCTCTTTTTTCTTCTGGAGGAGCCAATGTTCTTTTTGTCTCTTCTGCTCGTAGAGTTCACGAGCAGCTCTTGTTCCTCGTTGCAGCGCTAGCTTCTTGATTAGCAGATATTCTTCATCTTGGCGGTGGTCGGGTGAAACCCAGTACATCAGTTGTGGTGTCTCTGATGGCACGTTGGCAGCGTTGCCGCTTGTCTTCGGTACTGGATGCAGTAGTTCTTCTTTATTGTGGCGCTCGGGAAATCCGCATCCGAATAAGCGCTGTTCCCCTTTTCCCTATATCAATCACCTTAGTGTACTCGTATATCGCAGTTTTTCATCCTCCTTATATCCGGCCTGTCCCATCGCACTTCCTAGATGGCGGTGATATCTGCGGGATAACAGTCAAGGGTCTCCGCAAATTGCTCGACTGCACCTGGCCAGCTGAGGGTCTGAATATTCTACGTGCAAATCCGAACTTCTGCTAGGGCCGTCATCATTGAGTCCATTTCTATCCGAAGCCATTAGTTGGTTCGTCACATCTTTTTAATTTCTTCCGTAGAGGAAGAAACGGCGTAGGCTAGTATAATGCTACTGGCCGGACATGCCTTGCCATTTTAGCCTGCATGAGTACGGGTGCTAGTAGGTTCAATGGAGCAAAATATATAACGGAAAACTCCTTGAGCTGTACCAATATTTGCCAAAAAATTAAAACAAAACCTGTTCTAGCCAAGACGTTTTTAATTCTCATTCGAGAAAAAAGGATACCCAAACTCCGGCTTAGATATCAAGAATCTTCTGCGGATTATTGATAAAAATTTTGTTTTTTGCCCAGCTATTAGCTCCTCTAATTGACCGGCCACAAAGGCTTTCCAATATTAGGCTTGGGTATTTGGAACTCGTTTTTCCTCATTTCGTTTTGCATGGTCATCAACGGAGAATATGTCATTTTCCGGGGCACGAAATTGCTCCTGAACATTGTTTGTTTGTCTGTGCGGTGGCAGCGAAGTTGGGTTCTTACCGATCCTTCTCCGAATACATATGTTCTATAAATTTAAATCAAGTTCACCAAGCAGTTCTCTTTAACTTAAACCTAGTTGGTGCCGTTGATTCCATGTGGTAAGCTCTCTAGCTATTCCCTGAATGGTTTAAACTGCTCCACTTCGACGAACATGTGGTCATCCTCTCCACGAGTCTATTTCGCAATCACTATGGTCAAGGCTTCGTTGTTAAAATCATGCACTCCTTTGCATAAGGCTTACTTCATGTCATGCCATTCGATCTAAATCTTTTTGTGGGTGCTGTTGAATCCTTTTCAATTCATGTGGTACATGGGATTTTCTCTGTGTTCGCCTCCAGATTTACCGGTAGGAAGTGTAAACGAAGTCTGTCCAAAACTGAGACGTATGAGTGACAGAGTGACAGTTTAGATTGGACAATGTTTCTTAGAAGTTAAGTCTTCAGTTCTTCGTGACTGTCAAGATATTTCAAGATTTCAGTCCTGCCCGACCACACTAGATTTCAACTGGAATCAAAGGCAGCTCCTTAACCTTGTTATATTGGATACACTTCTTACTGATTTCCCAAATCTGCCATGCCTTGATATGTTCATCAGTTGGACCCTTATTTTTCTTACTTGTTGTACACCTTTCCTTCCAACATATTCTTTTCCAAGTTCTTCGCTTATTTCGCTTACCTTGCTGCACGGGTTCTTAGGTTGCTTTGTTATCAGCATTCCCTTTGAGATGCATGGAGGACAGTTACGTGTTGCCTCAGATGGCTTCCAACCGGTTAATGTGGGTGATAATCTGTACACTGGGCCTTGCCCCTCTGACTTGAGTTCAACTAGTAACTTGGCCTTCGAATTCAAACTATGCTGCCTAGTTACAAATTCTTTGCCAAGCTTTTCCAAGGGAATTGTTAAACCTTTATCGACCCACCAAACAAATGACGATTTGTTGGCTTAAACCAATGTACATATCATTTATGTTCGTCATGTAAGAACCACTACAAAGAAATACTACCGCCAACGAAAAATGTTAATTCTGGCCATAATCATCAAGCTTTAAACAAACAAAAAACACTCTTTTGCTTATTATTGTTCATTACATAACACCACCTCGTTTATGTCTTCTTGTTTTTTTTTCTATAATATTATATTGTATTATAAAAATGAGTAAGCAAATTAATCAGCACAGAACCGTATTATTCGTTTATATACCAAACTATATCTGTGCCATTGCAATCATACTCGTATGATGAAAATTTGCAAATTACGTTAACAAATCACTCTATAATGAATTATTACAGTTTTTACATTTTAACAATTTGAAAAGTAAAAATCCTTAATACATATATTTTTATTTATTCTAACATGTATTAAATTAAAAAACGATTTACATTTTGTTTTATAACAGCGATGGGAATACAACAAAAACAACAGGCATGGATAGTATCACTGGTGATATTCAAACTGATAAAGAGTATTTGGAGAAGTTTTTGAATGAATCAATATTCAGCGCAGCGTCAGCAGCAGCACTCGCAGCATCAGCACCTGTAGAAAGTAATGATTTTGAAGAAGAAGATTTCTTACCAACTTTGGGTTTTGAAAATAAAGTTGTTGAATTTGAAACGCCTGTTGTCGCAACACTTCGTAGTTCAGTGGAAACATCAAAGTCCGAGATCTTTCCAAATCAGTTAGAGCAGAAGGACAGCCTAGAAGGTGAAGAGTTGCAAACTTCAAATAATAACAATGCCAGTGAAAACAGAAAACTTGATGTGCTAATACCGTCGATTGTTGTCGAACCGATGAAAAATGTGGTCGAACAATTTGTAAACCAGGAAAAACTCCATTATTAATAAGCGAGAGAAATGAAAATATAAAATGAAATAAAAATACTTTTGCAGGACAACCGAAAAGCAAAAGAACATTTTTCCAATATATTTTAAATTCTTGTTTAACAAAAAGCTTATATTTACTGTTAATACATATTTATTTAAACATCTTAAATGTATATTTTACTTTTTTATGCGTGATTTTCAGATCTTGAAAAAAAAAGAGATACACTTTATTACTATGAATTAATTTAATATAATAAATTAACAAAAATAACTACAAATTACTGTTTAAACACATACCATGTGCATATATGTATGTGCGTATGTCAATACAATTATTTTCGTATACATGAATGTATGCACAAAAGTAAATAAAAATACACATGGAACTTTGCTTTCACAAATTTCTCCTAAGAAAGGAGAGCCCGAAAAACAATCTCTGTTTTCTAATTCATTCGAAAAGTTCAAGCAACCCCAAATAGAAGGTCGAAATAAATTTTATTTGATATGAGTTAGATATTTTATTTACAATTATACATAGTGAAGTGAATCGTCTAAAGGTTTTTTTTTAGAGCTATCGATTTTTTTAGCAATAACGAAAGTGAATGAGTTTTTAATCGAAAATCTTTATTCATTATGAAGAATGGTTTATAACATACTTTGAACATCACTTTGGGCATATTGCTTTCTCGGGTATTTTTGAAGAAGTGATCCTGTTGATCCACTTTGGAGCTATACTTTTGAGCATTGTATTTCAACAATAACGTGCTGAATATTGACTTCTTTCAAAGTCTGAATGACCTGCAGCTTATCAGCATACACCAAAGTCTCAAAGACTTTACATAATCCCATGAAAAGTGTCTAAGTGTCGTCAAATCGCCACGATCTCGGTGGCCATTTCGCGGTATAATGTGCAAGCGCCGCCTTCACACAAAATGGTGCCCTTTTGTTGGTATAATTGAGACCTATTACTCTCTAGATCTTACGAGTATTTGGGTGTAGACCGAAATATTACCACTATTTTTTTATTTTTTTTTCTTCTGTCGGAACAAAACACTTAGAGAATGAACTAGTCCATTGTACTCCTGTTTCTTTAACGGAAATGTCTCACCCATTCGTAGAAAGTTGTTCAATGATAAAATGCCTACACCACCAGCACATCAGCGTAGTAGCAGCAGCGTGATCCGAGTATGCCGGAAACTCTCACAGTACACTTAGGTACTCAGAAAAACCGCCCGTCACAACGCCAGTAAGCAGTTTGTAACCTTTTATTCTCATGGACAGACAGAGACATCAAGGGAGCATAGAGAATTTGGGAAGCATTCGTCTGATCTGCCGGCAACCTGGAGAGTCAAGAAAAGAAATCTGCGCTTATGCTTGTATGAGACCCATGTGGTCGGCTGTGACTTAAGTGGTAGTGTATGGGCTTTCAAATCGGTAGGTTCGGTATTCGAATCCCAACCGACCTCGAAAGTAAGGATGAGTAGTTACCAAGGACGCAAAAATATGTCAAAATATACTAATGACGTAGGGTTTTTTTTCAAAAACGTCATACTAATGGAGTTTTCCCATTGGTTTCTCTCCGGAAGTTGGGCAATTTTGACTCCAATGGCGTTTTCGAGTGCCTTCTTTTTGCGCTCCGGAACGAAAGAGTGACATAAAACTGCTTCTTCTCACCTTTTCGGAATCAACATTTTGCTTCTGGTTTTCATTTCAGAAGCAAAATTTCTCCAAGATTCTATATCAAAATGTACGAATACATATGAATGAACAGTACAGATACTACTGTGTGTCAAACTACATTTCTGTTTTCATTTCAATCAGCGGTGTTTGGCCAATTTATTCTGAATGTTCAAATTAATTCGCAAGCAAATATACGAGTATATAAAAAAAATTAAGGAATATGGAAGCGGTTACAATCAGTATTTTATTATCCTCATCGTCGTCATCCACGTAAATGAAGTTATGAAGACTTTAGGCAGCATTGTGCCTGTTTACATTGGCGACGGGATGAAAGTCCTCACCATGAACGTCGTGTTCACATTGTCATGGGGTTAAAAGACTTTTTGGCAAGTGAAACACTTGATCGGAGCATTTTTAAATTTCAGTTGGCCTGAAAGCTCTCACCACAAGTTGAGGGTAGTGGCACAAGGAATATGAACAACAAGTGCAAGGGGCTTGCGGGAAGTGGTATGAAGACTTGGCTGTTTGTTTTTATTCGTCTGCAATAGGAAATTATATAATTTTTCATGAATTAGTATTTTGTTTGAGCGTATGGGTATGTATGTAAGAAAGAACAATTTAAAGGCGGGAAAAGTAAAATATTTCTTTACATTTTGTAATTGAAGTTTGACAAGCAAATATTATTTAAAAAAAAAAACTGAAAATTGAATATGTTGCTTAATATTTCGTTGAATGGCCTTTATTTGCCAGAACTGCAGTACAACGTACAGTACAGTACACCTCTCTCTCGAAATACCTGCCCATGCAGATTGCACTGTGTGCATTATTCACCAACATAGACTGAGCAGACCACTCCATGACATTAATCCCATTGATTCTACTCGTAAACCAATTTTTAGCCAATTTACTGGTGTGCTTGGGGTCATTATCTTGGTGATACACCCACTTAAGCGGGAACTTACTCTTAAGGTAAGTTTTGAGTTTGGGGAATAAAAAACGGTCGCACGGGGTCCAGTTCGGACTCATTTGACAATACGACTGATAAAAACATGTTTCTTCTGGGATTGATTTGATTGAAACCATCGTTTTTGATTGGACCCTATCAGTGCGGTTTCACGCCAGCAAAGTTCACAATCGATTAGATTTCCACACTCCGGCAGATCTTAGAGAAAACCTAACAAGTCCAGATCGATACTCACCACCTGCCTATCGATTTGAAGGCTGCTTTTGACAGCATTTATAGAGACGAGCTATATAGAGCAATGTCTAGTCTTGACGTCCCTGCCAAACTCCGTCTGGTCTGTCTGATGACGATGGATAACGCCCGCTTCTGAGGGATATATTTGCCTAATGTACTGAGCAGCACAAAATTTGACAAAAATTAAAATCGGGAAATTGCTCTAGCGCTCTACCCCATAACATGTATTAGCCCTTAACACCTCGTGCTTCAAATATCAACCACTTTTATAGTGTGGTGCAATGTCATACCCACCCCCTCCAGCACATCCGCCTTCACGGACCATCGATATCATGATCTTCAAAATTATATTCCTACCCCCATTTAATTTACATTGCATAACAAGTTACAGCTAAAATAACAAGCACACGTACATAAACCCAAGCAAACCGGTTATGCTGGGCAACGTAACGTCAACGTATGTTTTTTTTTATTTATTTCTTTCGTTCACGTATTGTTTTTGCATAGGAGTGCGATAAAAAGATAAACAACTTTGCATGTGTGAGTGATAAGTGGCAAGAGCAAAAAGCGAAAAGAAATAAATTGATTTTTTTGCTCTTTGTAAGAACTTGCAGCTTTTTAAAAAGCTATTTTTTTAACTCGATTTCATTTTCATAGGACACAATTTCCCATATGAATGAGACATCTGTATAGATTTATTATATGTGATAGTACCTTATGAGTGGTCTGGTGAAGACATGATTTTGCGGCAACAATATCGGATGCTTAGCGTCGAAATCAAGATGCGCGCTTGCCAGCCGGCTGCCAACACGATGGATTGAGTCAGAGTCGATAAATGGAGCCAATTTGACCAAGGGACTATTAGTTTCCACGTGTTTCTTGGCTGACAATGTCTTGTACTTTTTTGAGAAGTGTACGCGTTGAACGTTTCTTACAATGGCTTTGAGGGATGCTTCCATTTCTTCTGGGGTAATTGGTGCTCCATTTTCTTTGATGCGCCTGTTAAAGATAAAGCGACGTACGTAAATTCTAAAAGCAAATTCATTATCAACTATCAAGTCAGTTTGATTTGAGAAGGTTGCAAATGAAAACGTTTGTGGTTTGCGTTCAGGTAAATCCATTTCAAATTGTAGTGCAGGGTGTCTTGGCCAATAAGCTATGGATTTCTTTAGAAAGGTCGGTCATTGAAATCGTATGGTTGAGGAGGAGAATTCCTTGGCCGATGATCCACGCGAAACTAAGTCAGCTGGATTATCCTCCATTGGAACGTGATTCCAGGTATAGTTTTTTGCGAGCTCATGAATTTTGGATATTCTGTTGGCGATTAATGTTTTCCATTAATATGGCTGCGACTTGATCCAGGCTATGGTTATGGTGGAATCTGTCCAACAAAAAATTGCATTTATTGAAAATTTTACTAGCGGGACTATTCATTGAAACAGTTCTGCTAATAGTAATGCCCCAAACAATTCTAATCGTGGCAGCGAAATATTTCTCACTGGAGTTACTCGTGATTTAGCACAAATCAAACGAGTACACGTTTCTTCGTTTCCGTAGACAGTTCGAACGTAGACAGTAGCTCCATATGCCCTTTCACTGACATCACTAAAACCGTGAATCTGTAACGAAGGGTGCGCAAAGTGACTGAGAAGGTACCTTGGGATTTCTATTTTGATAAGAGATGGGTAATGTCGTCGATAAGCGATGCTCATTTCGAATGAAGATTTTGAGGTAGACTCATCCAAATCCAATTTTATTTTCCATAAATGTTGAAAGAACAACTTCTCTGAAAATGTGAACGGGTTTATAACGCCAAGCGGATCGAAAAATTTTCCAATATTGGAAAGGACAACTCTTTTTTGGGATTCTGGCTTTCCTGGCATTGACCTCGTCTCCTAAAAAAAGAAATAGGAATAGAAAACCATATCATTAGCTGGCTTCCATTTCATACCTAATGCTTTAACAAATTGATTGTCATTAAATTCCGAAATTTTCTCCCGATCTTCAACTGACACGTTCTGCAGTACGTTTTCTGAGTTAGAACACCATTTCCGCAGAGGAAATTCACCCAAATTCATTAATGTTTCCACTTCCTACTTGATTGCTGCCAAATTATCCAGATTGTCGGCACCGGTGATAAGGTTATAAACATAAAAGTTCTATGCTGGTGCCAATGGGGAAAAGAGATTCTTCATCCTTCGCTAATTGGCACATGGCTCGCACCGCTAAAAATGCGGCTGGAGCAGTACCATACGTTACAGTACGAAGTCTAAACAGTCTCACACACCCAATACGGATTGCTTCAGCGCACATTGAGCGGTCGGATAAACTGGGTAACATTCTCCGAGGAATTGTTACGCCACAGGATGAATTGATAATTAACATCCTCGTCATTCATCAGAATCTGCCTGTACATTTTAACTATGTCAGCACAGAGCGCATAGCGATGAATGCGAAACCGAAACAGGAGGGCGAAGATGTCGTCTTGGACCGTGGGGCCGACCATTAAGAGGTCATTGATAGATTTTCCAGCTTTTTGCAGAACCGTCGAACACCACCCGCAATTTAGTGGTAGAACTCTCGACCTTCAACACAGCATGATGGGGTAAGAAGAATTTCGGATTGATGCTGGCTGCAACGGCCGGCTAAACCTCCTCAGTATGTATTCTTCCAAAAATTTCGAGTACTCCATCTTCAGCTATGGATCCTTATCGAGTTTATGCTCCAAATTATAAAATATCTTTAATGCCATTTCGTAAGAGCTGCCAATTAGAGAGAGTAGTTCCCTGAACTACTCTTACGATATAGCATCCATCGGAAGTTCTGGACACGGATGACATGAAGTGCCTTTCATAGAGATCCTCTTCAACAGAACGTTTGCTTCCGGCTGCATGGACTTCTTCAATTTCCCAGAATGCCTTTAAAGCTTCGTTGAGTTTATCATCGTCTTCTATATTGGGTTCTTAGGAAACGCACATAGATATTTTGTTTGATGGTATAATACCTGCTACGATCCATCCTAATAAAGTTTTCTGCAACACAGGATATTCGGCTTCGTTGATAAGATTAATTTGAGGAGTGAAAAGAAGTAGGATGCTCCAATAATCATGTCAATTTTCTGTGGCCGATTGAACTCTGGATCGGTTAGAGTAATATTTTTCGGCATCTGAAACTTTTCGGTGGTGAAGAACAATGGCGGCTGAAATCCAGTGATTGTTGGAACTACGAGTACAATCTCTTCCATATTTGATGCCCAGTTGGTATGAATTGATTGAATGGAAACGCTTGCTCTTTTACTTGAACGAGCATTGATATTGTAGATGCCTCCAAATTCGGTAGCTGTTTTCGAGAGGGGTAACTTGAGCGGATGAGCAAGTTTTCGGTAATCAAATTTAATTGAGATCTACTGTCAAGCCGTATACTACCCATAGTTGTTCTTAATGCTGATAACAGCTGTGGCAAAAAGTATTTCCTTCTAGTATCCAGTTGCAGTCAATCCAGAAAAGTTTTGATTCGACCTGTGAATGAAATTTGAATTAGCATGATATTGAAATTGTTGATTTAAAATTTGATGATTTTGATCGGTATTGTTCAACGGTTGTGAAAGTTGAATGTAATCCAAATTGTTTGAAAAAGAATTACCCGCTTCCGAAGATGTAACCACAAATGTTTGTTTGGTCGGTGAGAAATGTATAAGCGTGTGCTGTTTGTTTCCACATGTCTGACAATTCCTAGACTTGCACTTTATTGCAGAGTGACCAGGCCGAAGGCTATTAATGCATAAGTTGAGACGTTCTTTGTATCTCTGATGCTGACCCATAGAGGTGCACTTTTCACATTTAAATATAGTGTGCTGCTCTGAACATATGCTACAAGCTAGTAAAACATTTGTAGCAGCTGGTGAAGTCCTTTCTTTATCCCTGGGCCTTTGCGCCGGATACAGCGGTTTCCGTGAGACCGCGTGTTGTTCCAAAACTTGACACTGCTCTTCAATAAAGTCTGCAAAATCCCTTCAAGTAGGGATATCCAAAGTAGCTTCATGACCAACCAATAAAGACATGTTGCCGCCTTTTAATGTCGTCTTCCCATAATGCCTGAGTGTTGCTATCAACCTTCGAGAACAGGGTGTGGAGCAGAGCACGCATGTGAGCATTGATGCTGTCAACGATGTCGTAAAGAGCGTCTACTGATCCCTTTTGTGCGCACTGTAATTGAAAAATTTCGTTTATGTGAGCCTGAAATATATAGCGTTTGTTGAAATAGCGAGCCAGTAAACGATCAACAGCCTTGTTGTTGTTTCTTGGTAATAGTACCAGAGACTGTAGGACTTTAGATGCATTCCCTGTGGAGGTATTGGAGCTTATCGATGTCCTTGATTTTTTCATTCTCAAGCACTGATGGTTTGAAGGGGCCCCAGAAGTCAAGCCATTTGCTAAGATCACCGGAAAATGTAGTTAATTTTAATTTAGGTAAATTTGAAGAAGGCATTTGCGGAGCAAATAACGAGGTATTCTCCTTTTCCGACATGGACGGCCCAGGTTTCAGCCTGTTGATTAAGCAAAGCAATTTAGATTTAAGTTCACAATACGTGTCCTCAAATATTTCACGTTCGTTTGTCTTGAGTTCGGCTTCATCCAACTCCTCCAAATTTGATTGAAGTTTACTAAAATTATTAAAATAAGTTTCCAACATACCCAATTTTGTTTCCAATTCGAAGATGTTAGCGGCTTCAGCTTTACCATCTACGTAGGGCTTCATCTTAGTGAGCTGACCCTTGATCACTCCACGTTGTTGTATCAATCCTGTCGCCATCATTTATCCAGCTTATGAAAGAAGTACTTGCCAATCCAATAAAATTCACAAATGCATAATGGAAAAACTTAAAATGTATACCAATGCCAAGATGCCAAAATGCCAACTTTCCAAAAACAACTTGATCTCGGTAAAACCTCGAGAAAGGTGTATATTTTTACTGGTTTTTCCCTAATATTCTATTGTGAATTATTATTGTAAGTGCCTCCTCCTGCTGAATACAGGCCCCTAGTGTTTCGATACTCAATTTCGGCTGCCATTATTAAATTAAAAGAAAACTTCTTTTGAATTTGAAAACTTGCAGCAGGAGGAACAATGCAAGTCTTTGTAATTATATTATCATAAATATTTTAAATTTTATTCCTTCCATTAGGAAATAAAACTTACTGTCACTTTCAAAGGGAGTTTTATTTTCGTGCGCCTCCACAAACGAGTTCACAACAGTGTATCCTAATTGTTTTATTAGGAAATTAGTTGCAATGAAATGCAGTCAACGAAAAAACACACTAGTTTTTTTTTATATATATATAATTTACGCACGCCTAAGGGATGCATACCCTTTTACTGTTGCCTGGGCGCGGGCGGAAAGGTAGTAGGGGGAGAACGGAAAATCTATTGTACGTGTCAGTGTTATGCCTTCACACGCAGAATCTTTCTGTCTGAGTTCCAATTACACAAATGAGAAACTTGAATAACTTGTCAATGGATAGGATTCGAACCTTGACCCTCCGAGTGAGAAGCGATTGCTAGTACCACTACAGAACGTCTCTTGTGTTTAACGTAAGTACCTGCCATGTGGGCTTAAACCTACGGGATGCCCATACATCCATGGGAGCAAGGATACGCCTTGCCATCGCTCACCGTCAATCCACTGATACCAATTCGGAACTGTGTTGCCGGCACAATTTCCACCCTTGGTAAGAATCGAGGCCGACCTAAAACCTCTTACTGCTCTTAGGGTCGCAGCACCCAGTACTTATTGCAACTCTACATTGGGCCGAAACCCTTCCCGCGATTTTGGGTTTAAACCACAGCCACCATGACACTCCCATAAGGGGGCCTATCTCTAGCAAGTCAGGCCCGGACCGAGATCCGGGGGGCCCCTGACACCCATGGTACCGTGATTTAAGTCCAAGACCTATGACCGGCAAATTGTGACTGATCGAATCGTAGCAACCTTCGGTAGCGCCATCTGAAGGTGTTTACGATAAGACCAGTACTTTGCTCTGCCCCCGTTATTAGACAACGAAGCCTTGATAATTGGGCGGGGGTCCGCTAGTACCACTACACCACGGCCACCCCCAATATAAAGAATTTTTACACTTTTATTTTTGTAAACCAATTTCAAAGAATCCAAATGTATGCGCCAGTAGAGCCAAAAAAAAACGAATGACAAAAATTAACCATATTGTGATAACCACTTAAATGTTAGCAGCGACATCTAGCAGAAAATGTCGAAGACCAGAAGATTTCGATATTGGAACAAAGTCTCGACTGGAGAGTGGAATCGAATTTTCTAGCAAATTGGAAATTGTATGGGACGCTGGATGGCGAGGATTGTTCTCGAAGTATGTCATTCGAGTATAAATACCAGCATCCCCAAGGTATGCAAATGAGTTCTAAAGTGTAATTTGAAGTGTTAATTAGGAGATGTGATTAAGTGGTTTAAGTAAAAGATAAGAAAAGAATAAGCGGTTGAGAAATTGGATTGTGTTGAGAGAAACAATTAAATGGTGAATTGTAACTGTACTGAATAAAGGGATTTGTATTGAAAAGAATAAGTTCTATCATTTGTACCCACACAAACATTTTACAATATTATGAAAAAATTGCAACAAGTGGTACAAAATGCGTAGTACATAGAATCGCGAGATTTACAGAATAAAACGAGAGGGAAAAAAGCAGTAAACTGCTGAAAGTATCTACACGACATGCAAATACATGTCTTATAGGCATACGACGAAAAAACCTTAATTGAGTTACGAGTGAAGATAAACAGAATATAGGGTGGTTGTGCAAAAAAAGAGATGGTTTAAAGTTTTACTCCGGTGTAAAAAAAAAGAAACACAAGTTTTTTTAAGTTATGTTATGGCATTACTTGTATGAAAATGAGTTTAGTTCCAGTATAGTCATCACTTGTTGTACTCAAATTGTAGAATTCGATTTTATAGACAATAATGGGCGGTGTGTACTAAATTAGGAAATATAGTGGCGTGTTTCAAGGTTATCGATGTGTCGGTAGAAGATGGCATCAATACAGGTTGAATTACAAGTTGTTCAGATGGCAAGATTGTTGTTCATTTCTAAACCAAGTTCGTTGTGCATAAATTCTACAAACTTGGCACCTTCAGGGTTACGTAGATCTAAATTGAGATCACCATTGAGAATTGTCGGCATATTGTAAGAATGATGCTGTTCTAGATTTTCTAACAAACCCCTAATCTTCGGACTATAGGCGAGCAAATTCAGAGTAAAAACTACCACATCCTTTCTTACAATTATTTTTTTTTCTATCCACCCCTGTTCCGGCAATCCATTGCACACATAACACAAGGTAGGAATGTACGATCAATCGAATAAAAGAAGAGAAGCAAAACAACTATGTATTGACTTTTATGAGTCAACTACACACAACCCGTTTTTTTTTTTTTTTTTTTTTTAATTCTTATAATTTTCATTCTTATAAATTCATTAAACAATTAAAGTTAAATAATACATATAATGAAAGAGAATTCAAGTTCTAAGAAGCAAAATAAAAAAAAAAGTTGATGGCATTCAGTATTTATAGGTAAATAAAAATAGAGTTGAATTTAGGAACGTTCCAGGTTGTTTTAAACGAAACTAAATATTATGACGGATGAACTCTTCGATGATCACACCCGATAGCCAATAGAAAAACAGCGAGAGAAAAACGAAATGACCAAATAAAAGAAACAACTAAGTAAAATTAATTCCTTTATTACGATTGATGCGACGTGTACAGCGAGTTCATCACGAGTGAGTTGCCCAAACTCCCAACCAGTTAGTCCAACCCAGAATTCATATATTGCACACCACCTCACTGCACTTGGTGATGTAAATAGTTGTACAGTGTGATGGTCAGGCGATGGTCAGGCTATGCTTCACTGTGATTTGTTGTTGCAATCCAACTGCTCTCAAGAGTGGTTCGATGCAACCGTGCTACCAGTAAATGTATTTGGTGAATCGTACGATATGTGTTCTATGTGATGTGATTTTAATATTAAACATCCCGCCCCCCCTGGAACAAGTTTCAGGATTATGGTAAAATCGCAAGCCGTGAGATTGGTCGAACAAATTGTCCACGATTGGTTCGCACCGTTGCAACTCGAACCAAATTGTCTGGTCCCGAGTGAACATCTTCAATTCTTCCCAGTAACCATTTCGAAGGAGGAAGATTCGGCTCCTTGATTAGAACTAAGTCGTTTGGCTTCACATTGCGTTGAACCTTTTGCCATTTAGGACGCTCCTGAAGACTGGTGATGTACTCCATCTGCCATCGCTTCCAAAATCCTTGGACCATACTTTGGATGTGGGTCCAGTGCGACAACCGGTTGACAGGCACGCCTAGGTAGCTTGGTTCTGGGACAGCTGTATATGGCTCACCTATAAGAAAATGTGAAGGTGTTAATGGATTTATATCGTCATTCGATAAAGCACACAAAGGGCGGGAATTCAATACAGCTTCTATTTGTGTGAACACAGTATACAGTTCCTCGAAGGCTAAAATGGAACTTCCGATAACTCGACGAAGGTGAAGTTTAACAGACCTTACGCCAGCCTCCCACAGTCCTCCAAAATGGGGTGCAGAGGGAGGAATGAAGTGCCATGTGATGCCATCCATGGCAAGAGAGCCTGCGATGTCATCGTTGAAGGTTACGGATAAGATCAGCTTCTGCATCTCGTTTAAACAGCGGCGAGCTCCTTGAAAGTTGGTGCCATTATCTGAATATATGTTGGAACACTTACCCCGACGTGCAACAAATCGTCTAAACGCAGCAAGAAACGCATCGGTTGTCAGGTCACTTACCAATTCAAAATGTATAGCCTTAGTGCTCATACACACGAACAGCGCAAGATATGCCTTTGAAAACTTCGGATTTCGATCGCGAGATAGTTTTATGGTAAAGGGTCCAGCATAATCGCATCCGATATTCAAAAATGGGCGACTACGTTGAACGCGTTGTTGTGGCAGGTCACCCATCAATTGCGTACTCGTCGCTTTTCGCTGAAGGAAGCATGGTTTGCACTGATGTACTACCTTTCGAATAAGATTTCGGCTCCCAAGAATCCAGTATCGTTGGCGTACTATAACGAAAGTCTCCGATGTTCCTGGATGAAGATAGTTATTATGTATGTGCCTAACTATAAGGAGAGAAACGTGATTATTAGGGAGTATTACAGGATGTTTAAGGTTAAATGATAAACAAGCGTTTTTAATTCGACCCCCGACACGAATTAGTCCATCACTATCCATGAACGGGGAATATCTTAATAGTTTCGAGTTTGAGTTAAGTGCACGGGTGCTTTGTAAGTTTTTAATGTCCATTGCTGTTAAGAGCTTAATGGTATGAAAAGAAATCATCAATCAAACAGTTCTACCTTGTTAGCTGTCAACAACAAAAAAAAAACTTCTAACCTTCTTCCTGTTTGGCTACTTTTTTTTTCTTTTCTTTTTCGCTTTGCTCCCGATTGCCTTTTGCACGTGGTATATTATATCTATTTTATTTCAAGAAATCAAATAAAATCATTTTAATTAGAAAGGTTATCTTTTTAACATTTCTGGTCCTTAAAAGCCGGATTAGCAAATTTAAGTGTTTTTTAATTATTTTCCTGCGAAAATACGACACTACAATGTCGAAGACAGCTAATCAACTCTCAGCGATACTGGAGCAGCAACTTGAACTTTTTGAGCTGATAAGTGATTCCGTCAAGAAGCTACAAACTGGATCAATCACCAAGCAGAGAATTCAATCTCGAAAATGTGCACTCACTGAAAATTGGACTTCTTTTAAAGACAATCACAAACTAATAATATCTATCAAAACAGCTTTAAAAGTTGAAGCAAGCCAGGAGTTCGAAGAACAAAAGTATTTCCGTGCCAAAATGTATCGTGAGTGCGAGGAGAACTATTTGGAAGCAATGGAGTATATGTCCACGCGGCTGGACGAGCTTAATGCAGAATCCACCGCCACCGGCAAACACCGCGACAACTAGCCGAAAGCAACCTGTGGTGGCAAGGGCCATCGTGGTTGAAACTCAACGAGGATCATTGGCCTAAACTATGCCCAACACCAGATGAAAATATAGATCAAGAAGAACGTCATCGCTCAGTCGTAGCTTCTGTGCAGAAAGACATCCTTATCTCTTGGGATCTCATTCAACGGTATTCATCTCTAACCAGACTGCTGCGAATAACTGCATGGTGCATGCGAGCGGTAGTTCTTTTTCGGCAAGGTTCACGAACGGCAACTTCCTTAAATCAACCTTCGCCACTCACGCCATCTGAGTTAAATGAAGCTAAAATATTTTGGATTAAGAAGACTCAAAACATCTATTTTAAATCTGAACTTAACCAACTGTCTAAACTTGAGCCAATTTCAAGCAATAGTTCTCTTTATCGTCTAATTCCATTTATAGATTCACAGGGAATCCTACGGATTGGCGGGCGGCTTCGCAATGCGCAAATTGATGCGGACATGAAACACCCGATTATCCTACCAAAGGATTCTTTACTTACGAGACTCGTATTGGATCACACTCACCGTTTGACCTTTCATGGTGGCGTACAATTGATGCTGGTTACCATAAGAAGAAGCTTTTGGGTGCTTGGAGGCCGCAATCCAGTACGATCATTCGTTCATCGTTGTGTCATCTGCGCTCGACATCGAGCTGTGACAGCTAAGCAGTTGATGGGCCAACTTCCAGTCAGTCGGACCATTCCGTCAAGACCATTTCTACATTCGGGTGTGGACTACGCTGGACCGTTCACTTTAAAGGTGTGGAGAGGACGAACAAAAAAAACTTACAAATCGTACCTTGTCGTCTTCGTTTGCTTTTCCTCATCCGCAGTGCACTTAGAATTAGCAACAGACTATTCGACCGAAGGATTCCTTGCAGCATATAAGAGGTTTACCAGTCGCCGTGGTATCTGTGCTACACTCACAAGTGACTGTGGGTCTAATTTTGTTGGAGCTGATGCTGAATTAAGGAGGCTGTTTACAATCGCTTCAAAAGAGTCTCACCAAATAGCTGATAGATTAGCTAATGATGGAACCAAGTGGATCTTCAACCCACCGGCAGCGTCGCACTTCGGGGGCAAATGGGAGGCGGCAGTTAAGTCTGCTAAGTTTCACATAAAGAGAACCATAGGAGAAACTCTCTTAACGTATGAAGAATTTACTACACTGCTGTTGCAAATAGAAGCTGTTCTCAATTCACGTCCCATTTGCCCACTCACTGACGATGCTAGTGACATGGAAGCATTAACTCCTGGACATTTCATCGCCGGCGACGCTATCAACGCTGTTCCAGAACCGTCTCTTGTTCATCTTCCAGACTCGAAGTTATCTCGGTATCAACTGCTTCGCAAAATGCTGGAACAATTTTGGCGGAGATGGTCCATCGAATATCTTCAACGTCTTCAAGAAATTGTCAAGTGGCAAAAGACTGAACAACCCATCAAGGAAGGAGCTCTGGTCTTGATTGCTGACGAAAGATACCCACCAACAAAGTGGCCTCTAGGTAGAGTTATATTAACACACCCCGGCGTCGATGGACATACAAGGGTGGTGACAGTCAGGACCCAGTCTTCCACTCTCAAGCGGCCGATTATCAAGCTTTGCCCTTTGCCACTTCCCCTCATAAATCAGGAGACACCAAATCAACGTCCATAATACGTCGAGGCGGGCGGAATGTTAAGAGCTTAATGGTATGAAAAGAAATCATCAATCAAACAGTTCTACCTTGTTAGCTGTCAACAACAAAAAAAAAAACTTCTAACCTTCTTCCTGTTTGGCTACTTTTTTTTTCTTTTCTTTTTCGCTTTGCTCCCGATTGCCTTTTGCACGTGGTATATTATATCTATTTTATTTCAAGAAATCAAATAAAATCATTTTAATTAGAAAGGTTATCTTTTTAACAATTGCGAACGATTCTTTCTGCACAAGTTTAAATATCACGAGTTCTGCGGCACGTAATTCCGAAACCGTAAGGCTGAGTATAGTTCTTTCAAAGATTTTAGATCGACAGTTTTTGGTAAACCGAACACAATACGCGACAATTCGAACTAACCGAGTCCACGAAGAAATTTTGGCTATTAGCAGTTTAACAACATCACCTTCCGTTGTGGTTGTAAGAATGTGTCTTGGCTTTTGGTTTTCTTCCCCCGAGGCGCCATCCTGTTCTGAGACTGTGAACGTTGATACTGGCCAATACTCCTGTGACAGCGATAACCATGGAGGACCGGTCCACCATAGAGGATGAGTGATGAGGAGAGATGGTAGTAAGCCTCGTGATGCACCATCGGCGGGATTGGACTCCGATGCGATATGTCTCCATGAATATCGTGGAATGCGTTCCAGAATAGCAGCTGTTCGATTAGCGACGAACGTAGTCCAATGACGAGGTGGGGAAGATAACCAATGGAGAACGATTTGCGAATCACACCAAGCAAATACTTTTACGTGTCGAAGAATGGATGATTGTATCGATGTTATTAAGCGACAGAGAAGGAGAACACCACAAAGTTCTAACCGCGGGATCGAGACTGGTTTAAGAGGGGCAACCTTGGTATTGGCGGCAACTAAGACAATCTGAAACTGATTGGGGGCGATTTTACAGCGAGCATATACCACAGCTGAGTAGGCTAATGTCGACGCGTCTGAGAATCCATGAAGTTCGATGTCATCCGAATGGAACATGGCCCGAGGCACCTGTATTTGTTCGAAGAGGTGTAACTCTCCTCTATACCGCGTCCATTTTGCAGCTAACTCTGTTGGAAGTGGATCATCCCAGCCTAGGTTGAGTTCTGATGACCAAAGCTCCTGGAACAGCATTTTAAACAATATAACAAACAGATGGGCACAAAAATCCTAACGGGTCAAAAATGCACGCAATTTCTGATAATAAGGTACGTCTAGTAGGAGGCACGGACAGTCGAGGCTCCGACATGCGAAAGGAATAATTGTCAGATCTTGGATCCCAATGCATACCAAGCACCTTTATCATGGACTTCGACCGATCCGTACTAAGCCAGGAAAAATCACAATCATCCCTTGGCATCTGAGTCAGAAAAGGCCAGCAGTTGGAATTCCATTTTCGTAGCTCGAGCCCAGCATTCGATAACAAGGTTATAAGCTCCGACCCAAGATTAATGAGTTCGTTTATTGAAGGTGCTCCTGTCATTATGTCGTCTAAGTACACATCGTTCAACAAAACGCGCGCTGCTGTTGGGTACTCATTTTGGTAGTCCATCGCTATCTGTTTTAAAACTCGAACCGATAAAAACGGCGCAGATGCAGTTCCATATGTTACGGTCCGTAATCGAAAATGGCTTATCTCATCAGATGGACTCTCACGGCAAACGATGCGTTGAAAATCGGTATGCCTATCATCTACCCAAATTTGCCGGAACATTTTGACAACGTCTGCAGTAAATACAAACCTATGTTGCCGAAACCGTAGACACACCCCGAATAAATCGCGCTGTATGGGAGGGCCTATAAGCAACTGACTGTTAAGCGATTTCCCTAATGAATCCTTAGCCGAACCATCGAACACTACCCGCAATTTGGTAGTCGCGCTGTCTGGTTTCAAAACAGCGTGATGTGGCAGATAAAATATGTTCCCGGGTTTACCGTTCAATTCGTCTGGTGATATACGAACCATATGACCTAAATTGAGATACTCCTGCATAAATTTTACATATAGTTCATGTAAGTTGGGATCTTTGGAGAACCGACGTTCCATCGAATGCAAGCGACTAACTGCATGTTTTATTGTGTTACCAAAGACAGGTGAGGGTGTTTTAAAAGGTAACTGAATGACATACCTTCCATCGGGTGAACGCGAGAATGTCTTCCGAAAGTGGTTTTCAGCTTCATCATCCGCAAAGGTTTCCTCCTTCAAGGGTGTGCCTTCATCCAACTCCCAAAACCGCTGCAACAGAGCGTCGACGTCGAGTGTAGAGTGAAGCGATGAGACTGGAACCTGTTGTATGGACTCCAAAAGCTCACCAGTTACTATCCAGCCAAAAGATGTTTTTTGGGCAATCGGCAGACCATGCGGTCCTTGAATCTGATCCCCCATAACGATAAACCAGAGTTTGTCCGCTCCAAGAATCATATCTATAGGACCGGGAACGTTGAACTTGGGGTCTGCCAGTTCCAGATCCTGAATATGAGACCAGGTAGACGCGTCAAAGGACTGAGAAGGAAGGTTGGAGGTAAGTTTTTTAAGAATGAAGCTGTCGACGGAAAGTTGGGTCTGGTTAAATCGAGAGTATAGGTTGATTGAGATGCAGCCTCGGGTTTGGCCAGCATCTGTTGAAGATAGCCCGCGAATTGGAATCCTTGCATGCTTACGGGGTAGGCCTAAACGTTGAGCGAATGATTCCACAACGAACGAAATTTGCGAATCTGAGTCAATTAAAATACGACAGTTGATAGGGTTGCCTAGATTATCCTGAACCTTAGCCAGTACAGTTGGAAGAATTGTTTGCCGACAATGGCCAATATCAAGCGAGGAGTGGTTATTTACCGGCGGGGAAACAGGCGAGTTGGTGGGTTGTCTGGGTGTTTGCCGAAGAGTGTCGGTCGACAAGGATTGGATACGAGATGTATTTGATAAGTCTGTGTGAACTAACGAGTGATGACGCGTATTGCATGAACGGCAGCGATAGGATGAACGACATTTACTCGAAGTATGACCCACACGAAGACAGTTAAAGCACAAATCGTTATTTTTTACAAACGCGCGACGTGAATCAATGTTCAATGCTAAGAACTGAGTACACTGTGATAGTAGGTGGCTATTTTTGCATTTAGGACATTGTGAGTGGGAAGGCGACTCAATGAAATGCGACCGAATTTGCCCATGTGGTTTCGCACGCGAATTAGCCGGCAGCGAGAGTGGTTTGCACGATTCTAATGCATCGCACTTTGAATGTAAAAATGTTAAAAGTTCCTCGAATTTGCAATTATCGCGAGCACCAACATGTTCAGCCCAACTTTGTTTAGTGTCCGCGTCGAGCTTGTTCAATAAAATGTAAATTAACCATGGATCGCGATTGTTAGAACCGAGCGCATTTAGTCCACGTACAACCTCATCGGCACCGTCCGCAATTTTCCTCAAATTCTCTGCATTACACAACGTCGTCGATGGAATCGCCATAAATGTTTCGATGAACGATTGTACAATGAGGTTAACCCGATCATACCGGTTTTCCAGCCGTTCCCATGCTTCTAAATAATTCGCCTCCGAGACAGGAAGATGTTTTATTAAATTTGCGGCTTCATCCCGAAGAAACGAACTTAAATAGTAGAACTTTTGAGTAGCTGTTAGATTTGGGTTATTATCTACCGATCCCATAAAAATGTCTCTAAACGAAGGCCATTCTTTATAATTTCCCGAAAAGGATGGCACCGTTAGTTTGGGCAACTGAATAGAAGCCGTACGATTAGGGCTTTATGAATTAAGTTTTTCTAAAAATGCTGATTGCTGTTGCGCGAGTTCTTCTACCACCGAGGTTTCTTTTATTAACGCTTTTCGTTCGTTAATGTTCTTGACTAAGGTCGAGTGTGCAACAAAATAACGATCTTCGTACTCACCGTACTCCTCCTCGAAGCTTGCAACTTCTTCCGCGCTTGATTCTTGAAGTGCTGCCTCATGCAGCGAACAGAATGTTGACCAGGACTCGTTCAAGTGTGCTAATCGTATTTCCAACATTTCGCAGGTTGTCGAAGAGTTTATCGAATCCACGAATGTTGTCGTGCGCGTTAACCGACCTTTCGCGGTTCCTCGTTTCACACGGATCGAATGCATGTCTTTTGTCTATCTTTAGTTTAGTCTATTGTCTTTTTTTTTTCTTTCACTATTCACCCACTTTATCCGGATCTGAAGGACCAACAAATTTATGTTTTAAACGAAACTAAATATTATGACGGATGAACTCTTCGATGATCACACCCGATAGCCAATAGAAAAACAGCGAGAGAAAAACGAAATGACCAAATAAAAGAATCACGAGTGGCCGAGTGAGTTGCCCAAACTCCCAACCAGTTAGTCCAACCCAGAATTCATATATTGCACACCACCTCACTGCACTTGGTGATGTAAATAGTTGTACAGTGTGATGGTCAGGCGATGGTCAGGCTATGCTTCACTGTGATTTGTTGTTGCAATCCAACTGCTCTCAAGAGTGGTTCGATGCAACCGTGCTACCAGTAACTGTATTTGGTGAATCGTACGATATGTGTTCTATGTGATGTGATTTTAATATTAAACACAGGTATTGTTATTATCCTGATTGACTGAGGGAGTTCATTAAATAAACGATAAGCCAAAACCGAGAAAAAATTACGATATGCAGTGGTACGGAAGTTGGGTACAGAAAAAAAGTTAGAAAGGTTTGCACGAGGATTATAAAAGGAAATTAGACGAAAGTTGCGATTACCCGACTTCATAAAGAAGATTTTTAACACTTTGAAACAATACAAATGACGAACAGGAAGAATATTCAGGACACAGAACAAAGGAAAGCTAGAATACGAGTATCTACCCGATTTTCGACAAATTTTTCTTAGGACATGTTTCTGCAGAATCAAAAGTGGTATTATTTTATTTCGATACACACCCCCCCCACAAGCAATTCCATATTGTAACTTGGATTGGAAAAGACCATAATAAATTATCTTTAATAGCTTGGTTGAGCATACGTTACGCAAATAATAAAAATGACGAATTGTGCATCGGAAATACTTTTTCAAATTATCGCAAAACTCATCCTTGAATCAAGGGTAAGCCCCAAATATTTAAATTCTTCTACTCGCTCTACTAGGAAACATTTATCACTACAGGTAAGATTACAACAAAAAGAGGGAGAGGAAACACCAGACGAACAATAGCAATTAGACAGTTTATATCTATCTACTTTCTAAATTGGACTGATTCGTCGTGATCATTTTTGTAAGATTTTTTTGGAATGAGTCATTAGAGTCACTGAGGCACTTTATAGCAAGCAACACGTGCGAAAGCGAGATTATCTTGCACTCATCACAAAAGAATAGGAGGTTGTCAGAGAACTCTTTGATGAATACCCTATTCCTTTTATTTTCCACAGATGCCCTTACAAGTAACAAAGTCAGCATTGATATCAAAGATTGGGCGGTTAGTGATTCCGCAAGACATGGTGGTAAACAATGAACTTTACGCACTGTTATGCACTGCGAGTGGAAATTCAGCAAAATCGGAAAATTGATCAACACTTGGGGGTAATGCACTAAATATATGCGGAACCGATATCAGAAATGGCAAAGCGGCAGTTATTGAGCGCGAAAGATTGAGGTCAGCCAAAACAACAAAACAAACCAAAGAGACAGTCAGCACTTGGAATAATGTCGCGGAACTGATATCAGAAGTAGAGATATGGAAGGGGAAGAAATAAATAATATTTAAAAGTTTAATGCGGAGCAAAACCAAAACACGTCCGAACACGACGAGAATAAGGTATTCTTGTGAAAAAGGCGTATGTGCTGGACAAGGCAAGTAACCTTGGAAAATTCGAATCAAAATATGTTATTGTTGTTGGATACAGTGACGATATCGGCTTTGAAAGCCGGGAACCCGCGTAGTTACAAGAAGCAGAGTTGTACTATTCCTGGAAGAGGTTAAATGCAGATAAAATTCCACCAAGTTATCTTGTTTTTCATCATAAACCACTCGAGCGTGAAATTCCAGAGTTTGTTAATCCTCAAGATAAACAAATCGATCAAGAAGATTCACCTAAGTAAGAGGCCAAAGAAGTTTCAAAGGTAAATATGAAGCAAGAGCCAAGTCATATAGAAGAAGTTCATAGTATCTAGACTGACCCTGTGAAAGTGAAACAGCTGGAAAGCAACGAACATAAGGAAGAATGGTATAGTGCTTTGCAGGATGAGTATGAATCGTTAATTCGAAATGGAACTTGGGTTTTGGTAGACAGACCAAATAACAGAAAGGTAATTAAGTCTAAATGGGTGTTTAAGACTAAATATCTTGCAGATTTGACCAGATGTACTGCACCGATACTTATTCTCCTGTGGCTAGTTTTCAATCCATTCGACTCACATTAGCGATAGAAGTAGAGCACAATTTGGACTTATATCACCTGGAGGTTTTTACGGCGTACTGTTTGCCGTAATGGGTACGTACGTGGCGGAGCAAACCCTGATGGTCCATGCTGTGAATGTGAATTCACTGATTATCCTCGAACGACGAGCCGCACTATTTAAGTTGCTTAAAGCCCAAGTCCCCAATGTGCGTTTGGTTAGCGAAACTAAGCTTACCAAAAGACACAAAATGAGGCAATGCGGACCGTCTCCGGTTCAGTAGGGCGGTAGGGAGTCGCAACATGAGGGATGTTGCTCAGCAGCACCAACAATTTTGGTGGCTTGTTGAAGGAGAGGATGCTTCGTCGTCGAACTCCTCCAGTGATAGTTAGCTTAATGTGAAGCAAGGTGGGCCAGCCTAATTTTTTTTAACCATGGCCGGCTTACATTGTTTCAGGTAGATTTAAGTTAGATTTTAAGATAAAAAATATATAAAAACAAAAAAATAAATAAAAATAAAAAATTATAAAATATATATATATATATATATATGCATATATATTATGTATATATATATTATGTATGTATATATATATGTATGTATGCGGAACTACCGGAAAACTGATTGGTCAAAATACAGAGGAATATTGTCAAAAACGTTATCCTCTGAACTATGAACTCCCCCGCGTGACACCAATGAGCTTGACATGAAAGTCAGGGAATTTACTCTGGCTCTCAATAAGGCTATGGCCGCTTCCTGCCCTCTTATTCAACCAAGACGCAAGAAAAGGCCACATTGGTGGACATCGGCACTGGGACTGCTCAGAAACGCCTGCAGAAAACTTTTCAACGCAGCAAATAGCACAAGAGAAGTGACCGACTGGGACTCATATAAAGAATCCCTCAAATTATATAAAAACGAACTGAGGAGGGCAAAGCAACAATCCTGGAGGTCATTCTGTGACAAAATTACAGAAACCTCTGAGGCATCGCGGCTTAGAAAAATCCTCTCCACAAATCCTATGATGCCTAGCTGTTTGAAAAAAACCGATGGCTCTTGGACAACCTCTAGTGATGAATCACTCAACCTGCTTCTGGACACCCACTTTCCAGGTAGCTGCCAACTCGCGGCCAGTAGAAGCCCAAACAGGCCTACTGCAACCGTGACCAAAATTCATGGTCTGATTACGAGAGACAAACTGCTCTGGGCGCTGCATGGCTTCAAACCATTCAAGTCTGCTGGTCCGGACGGTATTATACCTGCCGAGCTACAGAGGTCCTCAGATATTATTCTACCAGTGTTGGAGAATATTATGAGGAGCTGTGTAGAACTTATCCACATTCCACTGTTATGGAGAGAAGTCAATGTAGTATTCATCCCCAAAGCTGGAAAATGTTCTCATGTAGTCCCAAAGGACCTCAGACCTATAAGTCTATCATCATTCCTTCTGAAAACTTTAGAACGACTGATTGATATCCATATTCGAGCTAAAGTTGATCCAAGACTTCTGTCTACGGCTCAACATGCCTACTGTAAAGGAAAGTCGGTGGAAACAGCTTTGCACTCTCTGACTAGCCACATCGAACGATCCCTCCAATATAAGGAGTACACAATGGTTGCTTTCCTAGACATAGAGGGCGCCTTTAACAACGTCGACACATCCGCAATCACGACTGCGCTGTCAACTCTGCAGGTAGACGGCTCACTTGGGGGTTGACAAGTCTAATGCTAAAAAGCAGGATAATCAACTCCAAACTGGGTGAGACTTCTGCTAAAAGATATGTCAGCAGAGGTACGCCGCAAGGCGGTGTCCTCTCTTCCCTTCTTTGGAACTTAGTAGTTAACGAACTACTGATATACCTGGAAGCGGGTGGTAACAGAGTGATTGCCTATCCGTATGACGTTGCCATAGCCGTCTCAGGAAAACATCTAAATACCATTAAAGAACTCCTCCAAGTAAATCTCAACAGATTAACCCGCTGGGCAGATCGCTGTGGATTGGAAATAAACCCCCATAAAACTGATCTAGTCCTCTTTTCTAGGAAATATAAAATTCCAATCATAGACCCTCCATCAATAAACGGTACCAGTTTAGTTTTCTCCGATACAGCAAAATATCTGGGTCTCATTTTTGATAGGAAACTAAACTGGAAACCTAACATTCAAGAAAGAGTCAATAAAGCTACAATAGCTTTATTCTCTTGCAAAAAAGCCATTGGGAACAAATGGGGCGTTCAACCTCGCATAACCCACTGGCTATACATCTCGGTCATAAGATCGATACTTACTTACGGGGTGGTTGTCTGGTGGACGGCCTTGGAAAATGCACTCAATCGCATTAAACTAAGCATAGTCCAAAGAACAGCATGTCTATGCACAAGCGGAGCTTTGCGGTCTACCCCCTCTGCGGCATTAGATATTCTGCTTCACTTGACACCCCTCGACATTTTTAGCAAGCAAGTAGCTGCGACTGCAGCTATTCGCCTTAAAGCGACTAAACAGTGGACAAATAATTCATTTGGCCACGCCAACATTCTTAATACATTAGGAATCCTCACAGAGAACACCGATTACACCATACCTGAACTTTGGTTTGACAAAAACTTCCATGTAAGCTTCCCCTCTAGATCATTCTGGGAGGAGGATGCTTTCATGGAGGACAAGTCAATCCATCTCTACACAGATGGATCTAAAACCGACAGCGGAGTTGGTGGCGGTGTTTTCTCAGATAAGCTAAATCTAAGCCTCTCTTTCCGCCTTCCAAATCACTGTAGCGTGTTCCAGGCGGAAATTTTGGCGATTAAAGAAGCTCTGTCCTGGCTGAAGAAAAACGTGATATCTGCAAAGGATATCCGCATATTTTCGGATAGTCAGGCCGCCATCAAGTCCCTGGACTCGGTCTCATTGTGTTCTAAAACTGCCCTTGAATGCCGATCATCTCTCATGGAGATGGCAGAGCAGTTCAACATTCACCTCTGTTGGGTGCCGGGCCACAGAGACATTCCAGGGAACTGCAGAGCCGATGAACTCGCCAAAATTGGAACCACTCTACCTATCCTACCGGACAAAGGTAGTATAGGTATACCAATCGCTACGTGCAAACTAACACTAAAGCTAGATGCCAATAAAAGAACGGACCTTAGGTGGACTGCTGGACAAACATGTCTAGCGACCAAACAGATCTGGCCAAGGCTGGATCTGAGTCGATCTAAGTGTCTGATCCTTTTAGATAGGAAACATCTCAGCGCCATAATAGGTGTCATTACCGGACACTGCGTCATAGGCAAGCACGCAAGAAGGCTTGGCGCTTTTACTAATGATTTCTGTAGAAGCTGCATGGACGAGGAAGAGGAGGAGACAATCCCCCACCTACTCTGCACATGCCCAGCTCTCTCTCAGAGAAGGAAACTTCATCTAGGAGCTTTCTTCTACAACGACCTAAACGATCTAGAAAAAATAGACGTTAACAGTCTCCTGCGCTTTATTATAAGCTCAAACTCGTTCCAGTAGTAAGAAGATCATAGATCCACGTGGCATCACAATGGGCCAATAAGCCTAAGTGGGTTGGTATTTCCAACAGCCACTCTTACTTAACCTAACCTAACCTATGTATGCATTATATGTAAGTAGGTTAAGTAGGTTAAGATTTATTTTTAGGTAGATTGTAGGCTTTTAGTTTAATTTTTTTTTTAAATTAAAAAAAGTCCAGACACTAAGTTTTTTTGATTAAAATTTATTTTCTTAGATACGGTTCGGCGGATTTTTTCATCGGCCCTGAGCCGTTCTGTATATATATCCAAATTAAGCAATAAAGAGTTGGGAGAACAAAATGTGGATATCCCATTGGGAAAACATCCCAGGATTTCGCCAAGCTATATCAGAAGACTGGTTGGATTCATAAACGGGCACTGCCACCTTCGATATCACCTACAAGAATTACGTCTTATTCAGGAACTATGTAACACATTTTATGTGAATGTATGCCTCTAAGTGCCTTAAGGAGACGAAAACTCCTCAGAGAAATTTTAATCCCTGGGGAGATTCTCAAAACCCCCACCAGAGAGATTCTCAACTTCATCAAAAGAGTTAAGTTAAAATTGGTGGATTAAGTCCCTCAAAAAAAATAATTGAAGAAGTACATCGATCAGACTGAAACAACTACTTCCCTTTGCTCAGGAAAACGCCATAATAAGTGAGGATGTGACAGACCTTCCGACAACACTTAGTAATTTAAGGACAGAAAGGTGTTTGAAAATAACGCTTTAGGAACCAATCGCACAAAGACTGAATGCCAGCTTTTTTGTAAAATTTACCATCTAATTTGGGCCTACATCAGTATAAGATTGGGCTGAGTCAAGAATTAAAGCCGGACGACGATATAAAATGCCGTGAGTTCGCTAATTGGGCGCTGGAAATGTTGGCCGGAGATCTGAATTTTGGCCAAAAAATCATCTTCTCAGACTAGGGCCATTTTTGGCTCAGCGGCTATGTCAACGAGCAGAATTGACGTTTTTTATTCCCGCATCGTCACCCTATACATATGGCATTTTCCATTGGCCGACAAAAGCTTTATGTTTGCACTCCGGAAAGAAAAAAATTATATAAAACTGTTCTATTGGTACTCTTCTCATTTTATGTCTTCTGGATTTTATGTGCTAACCCATATAAATAGTCAAATAGTGTTGTGTTTCAAACCAGATTTTTGTTTTTATAGTTTTTCAACTCAATAAATCGGTCTTCAGTCATTTTGCCAAATAATGAAATTTCGAAATTAAATTCTGACATTTAACCAATACATGTAAAAATGTTGACAGCGAAGGCAGAAGGAGTTTTCAGTGTTCCAGTGAAGTTCAAATTGCCCAACTTCCGAAAAGAAACGTCAATAGAAAGAGCAAAAAAAAAAAAACCAGTTCAACGTATATTTCTATAAATTATAAGTCAAAGTAAGAATTTAAATGTTGCTATTATTACTCATTTTATTAAAAAATTGATACAGCTGTGAGTATCTTAAACCTCTTCCAATGAAGTTTTATTAAAAGTTGTTTCGTTTTCATCATTTTGAAATTATGTTTCTTAGACTTTTATGTTATGACAATAATCGTTTTTTAAACAATCAAAAAATTTTATCTACGCCATATTTTTTGTATTTTTGTTTTTCGGTTTTGATAAAATGCTTTTATATATATGTATGTATATATATATAATATATACATATATATATATATATTTATTTTATTTATTTTGTCTATTTTTTTCTAATAAATTTTATACAAATATATTTTTATATAAGTATAATACATAATTTTATTAAATTTAGTTTTAATAAGTATATTTGAAATTTTATATTTTGTATCTCTTTTATTATAATATTTTACATTATATCTTAACGTTTCCTTTATAAATAAAAGCTACGTATTTTTATTTAATACAATACAAAAAATGTTGTAAATTGCGTGGGCACATTTATTATAGCTACATGTGTTTATCTTTATTTTAGAAATAAAATTATCTTCAACTTAATGAATATTCTTGATGAAGTTTTAAGAACGCGTAGCGAATTTAGTTCTACATATATACAATTAATTACTACTTTTAATAATATAAAAGTTGTTTGTATTTTTTTGTATTAATAAAAAGACGCAAAACAATTATTGTTCATTTTCTTCATATGGGACAGTGAGCATTATGGTAGGTATATCTTCGTTCAAAAGTAGGTCGTCGTGTATTCTTTCTGTTTGCCTAGAAATGTAAAATATTATTGAAAAATTTAATATGAAAAGTCTAATGAACCAGAATTGCCGGCTTACGCAATTTCTATTCAATCAGGGCTATCGTGAATAAAATGCCGAGGGGGAGTGTTTCCCATTTCCCTAGAATACGAGTAGGTATCGGTAACGAATTTGGAACGAATTCCCCTCGTATTTTTGACGTTTTTCTGTCGAAATTTTTCTATTGTTTTACAGCTGATGGAATTGTGAGGTTTGGTGGAAAAGTAGAGATAAGACCACAGTGCATTTTTTAGCCAATATATAAATTCAAAAAGACTTCCGATATGTACGTAAGTTTTCAAGTTATTTTTTTAAGCAAAAAAAAAATTTATTTAAATTAAGACCTTGGTCAACAGTTTGAGGGCTATGATAAATATAAAATTCATACATTAACAATGGTTTTGCAAAAAATAGAATCAAAGAGAATATCAAAAAATTTGATTCCAAAATTTATAGGACATAAGAAAATATCTCAGAAAATAACGATTGGTCAACGAAAGCAAGCACTTAGTTTCAATATGGGTGGGACAGAAAATGGTTTTTTAGTTTTTGAAGGATTGTCCGAAAGCAAATCCAACAAATATTTAAAAATATCTTTATAGACTTTATAGTAGATGCAAAATCTGCCAAAGAAAGAATATAATATAATTTTTTCAAAGCTTAGGGTAGCTCGAAAGTGTTATATTTATACCTCAACATCGTCTATTCATCTTATTTTATTTTATTTTTGATAGTTCTGCTCTTCGGTAAGGAAAGTAAATGCTATGCTGTGCAGGTTTTTTTCTTTTTGAATAATCACCACAGTAAATGGATTTTAATAGCTGACAACATATTCGAACTTAATTTTGAAAAAAATGTTTGAATTGACGACAGCCCTGGTAATAGGTTGAATTTAGGTCGAGTTATTTATAATTGGACTAAATCCTCTATGTTTACACAAATTTGTCACATTTTGAAAATGTCCGTAGCCTTAGATCTACACGCATTTGAAGTCAACTATTTACTAGGTCACAGCGAGAAAGCTTCGTACTTATTACTCTACGAGTATGTATGAAATTTAAAGGAGTGAGTAAGATGAATCAGTAAAATAATTTAATCGAAGCAAAAACGAATTAAACCTATTCAAGACCACAATCATAATAAAAGCGAATGATAGATGGATACGAATTATACTTGGTAACTATTTATTTAAACAGATCGTCTGAGTTTTGAAATAGAGATTTAAGATTTCAACAAAATTTCTATCACCAAGAAGTCAATGAAGAAAATAATTTAATAAATGCAGAAATGCTGAAAAAGCTAAAAAAGCTAAAAACATAATCAAATAGAAGTATTTCTTCTTTAGAAGTTCAAAATATAAACAGATACATACGTATATCACCCTAAAACTGTAAAATAAAATCTAAGACGATTTTGTTTCATGCAATTTTATGAGGGATTGTTTTGTCAACAAATTTGTATATCCATATTTTACGAGTAAGTAATCGCACGATTATTTCTCAACTGGAACAAATTTAAATAATTATGTTGCTGAACAAGTTATTAATAAAATATTGAAATTTGACATACCATTAAAAAAATTGCTTCACTGAAGGAGAATGCCTTGGACAAGGTTTTCAATGTCTTGTTTTAAACTTTACTTAAAAACAGTCAAATGAACTCGAGCCTGCATTTAAAAAAGGAAACGTTGGTGTTTGAAATGCACTTCCCTCGCACTATGTTGCAAAATTATTCAAAAAACCTCACCTGCGATGATAGTAATCATAATTTGTGCAGTAAAGCCTAATAGACTAAGCTAAGACTTTAGCACAGACATAGTTCAATGGGCAAATGGCTTATTCAAACATTTAAAGATTCAGAGAGGGAGAGAGAGAGAGAGAGAGAGAGTTACCACCGACTTCTTTGCTAGACATCCATATTAGAAGCATTTTTAAAAGAAATATACCACTGTACTCTAATCAATATACATAAAGCAAAGGCAGATCCACCGAAGGTGCAATAATCCACTTGGTTGTCGCCATATGCGCTGGAACCCTTAAATGGACAACAAAACAAACGGAGCAACGAATCCTTTATGGCGTCGCAATACCGCAACCAAAAATTTTGTTTTTTATATACATACTACACTTATGTTACTAGACTAGAAATGATCAACACCATATACGACCGCCAAATGCCGAATTTTAATAGAAACTTTGAGATTAAGATCCCAAATCGTGTAGAATAGGAAAATGAGGATTCGCTCTTGAATAATAAAGATCTGGTGTGGTATACTAGTATACGGATAGGTCGAATATGGAGTCTCGTGTTGGTGGTAGAACATTCAATTCAAATTAAAAATCTCTTCTTTTTTTTTTGCCATTATTACGGCGACAACATTAACTCGGACGTAGTCATAATATATGCCACCATTAATATGTTCACTGATAGTCAAGCAGCACTTAAGGCGCGGGGTTCCTATTGTAACAACTCGGGTCGTTACGAAATGGATGACGAATTAGCAAAAGAGGATTTTATCGAAAAGTATATAGGTGTCGTACCGTTCTCTGGTATCCTTAATTCTAATCTAAGCAACTTACTAAATAAGTGAGTAGAGGAGCAACACCTAGCATACTAAAGTAGCGCTCAAGGAATTCGACAGGCTAAGAGAATAATATATAATTTTAATCGAAACAAACAAAAATACCTTTAACTATAATAGGAATGATATCAAAGGCTTTCCATCTTCCGTTCCGGATATTGTGGTGTTGTACGAAATGAATTTGCCTACAGAAATAGAATAGCGACTTTGTCGTAACGAAACCACATAGCACATATTGTGTGACTGTAAAACTCTCTGCGACTTAATCGTTAGAGAGCATATCTTTGTAAAGAGTACCTATAACCCTGGTGAGATTACCAAACCTCGGTTACTGAGCCACTGAAATTCAGTTGATGGGTTCCTTTTTGCAAAGGGACGAAAGAGCAAGATCGTTAATTGTAAAACTTACTGCTGTAACTCGTTCAACGGTAAGGATGACTTGAACCGAACTTCTAAGTAGAATTTCTTGACCAGCAAAACTAAAAGACAATACCACTTTATATGATTAATGAACCGAATCATGTGTTATAAGACAACTTATTCAGTTTTAAAAAATAGTATAACTTGGCATAACTTAGTAGAGAAACTTCTAAGACATTTTATTTAATATACAAAACTTTCGACATACGACCTTCAAAAAAACATCATCATATTGATTAACTGATTGTTTTTGCAGAATGCCATTCGCTATTGCTGGCTAATCAAAGTTTGAAAATACAAAAAAAAACTCGATGTAAAAAAATGGCACGTAATCTTGAGATACCAATTTATTTGTTTTATAAATCGAAAACAACTTGTTTACAAAATACATCGATAAAGATAGTTGGGACACTCTCGGCGTGTGTAAATCCTACACGATAAAATCTTTTAAAAATGCTGACATATGGTATATAAAAGGTGAACGAGGTGAAAGGTTCGATTGAAACGAAAATAAAACCCAACCTATGTATGTAGTATAAAAAAGTCATCATACCAATACATAAGGCATTTTAAACATTACTAAATAAAAACAAAAAACTATTGTATAAATTCTGGTTGGAAGTTTCGTTTTGTTTGTTCGATGTTTTTGTATATCGTGAGTATTTTATATTTTTTAAAGTAAATGAATTAAATTGTATTTCTAATGATTTCTTTTTTATTGTGGTACGGAATATTTTTCATTGTTTTCTTTTGAAAAAATATGTCTACAAATTAAAAGTTACACTTAAGATAGTTGTTTAAAATAGTCTAATTTGTATGTTTTGCTTTTATTTTATTTCTTGTTTGCCTTAAATTATTTCTATTTATGTTCTTTTTCTCTGATATTTGCACAAATGGCTTCCTTTAATTGAACTTAAAATCAAATTATTGCTACAATTAGAAGTCTTATAAATTTGTGTTTTGCTGCTTGTTTCTTTTGAGTTTGCTGTGTGTTTATGTTCTATTTACTTCTTTTATGATACATGAATTGGTTTGTTATTTCTTATTTTATTATTTTTATTTCTTTCTTTGTATCATGTATCCTATATGTACAAACCATTTTTTTTTTTTTAATATACAAACGTTTTATTCTTTAGTCTTTTCAAAGTTTATATTGATGCAATGTAATTACAATACTTTTTGTAAACCATAAAAAAACCAAAATACTAGACATATGTTTAATAAAAATATAAAGTTTATACTAGATACATATGTATATATATTATAAAAAGAGAATTTCTTTTTAAGTGAAAATAAATTGTAGATTTTTATTTATAAAAGGATAACTTCATATAAATAAGACCATTGAATAAAATTCAAATATAAAGAAAAATTCTCTATAATTATTATTTTCCTTTTTTATTGCTTATGGAAGGAATGTATAGATTTTACTTGATTGATTAAAAAAAAACCTGCGTATTGGACACTTAAAATGGAACAATTTTTGTATGAGTAAATATTTATGTAATACTCATATAAAATAATACAATATTATAACGGTTTTTCTTTTCTTTGCTTGCTTGTTTTGACATGGAATCTTACTTGAAAATCAGATGTTGTGATGAGATAAAAATAAAGAGTCTTAATCGTGAAAACAAAATTCTTTTTTACTCAAAAAAATCCTGTAATGTTTTACAATATATTGTATTAGCTCTGCTGTTGCATTTATATATTGAATCAAAATACACGTATGAACTTTAAATCCATGCATACGTTTTTATCACCAACTTATAATAGATGTACATCTGTACAACTTAAATAATATAACTTTTTATAAATAAAATATAAAGTCCTATTTATTCTTTTTCAACATATTTTCGAAAAAAAGTTGGTCAGTTTTTACAACTGAACACATGCAATAAACAAAAAACAAAAACGATAAGTTGCATACTCATGTCATTGATATATAATAAATCATAGTTACATAGTTCCAACCAACCCAGAAGTGCTGTTGGGAACCAATGACGAACGAAAACACAGAATTCCTGCTTATATATTGGGCAAAAAAATATTTTATAACGTTTTTCAAAAAACCTCTTGTTTTATTTCAACAATAGTTTTTAAGCCAACGGAGTTTTGTACTAGTAGCATAGAAGAATTGCAGCAGATGGATATATTTTTACGAGAAAGGTCAGCAGTCCATATAACAAGTGATCCATCCCCGAGGCTGAGACATAGATGGCAACTCTAAAAATAAATCCATACGATTTTTAGTTGGTATGATACATACATATCAAAATTTGATGACATTTCGACCACTAGTCACCGAGATATTGAAGTTTTAGTGACGAAGCTTTTGATGTTTTCAAAAAAAATTGGAAATAACGAGTTTCGTGCGTTGATAAAACATTGTTATTTTTCATCAAATACCGCTAAAACCCAAGAATGAAAAGTTATAAGAAATCTGCTTTGAAGAACCGTAGAGCGTGAAATACCTGACATGGTAAAGATATCAGTAGACCATGTACATCATATTTTGCACGAGTATTTGCTTATGTGGAAGCTCTGTTCGAAGTAGGTACCGCATTTATTCACAGTTAACCAAAATCATCAACGTGCTGATGATTCAGAACACTTTCATGCAGTATGTTATAATGGATGAAACATGAATCCTATTACCTGTTCGCAAACCTCTAAAAACGCTCGTCGGAAACGCTACAATAAGTGATCTCCGAAACTGAATCGTGTTTTGAAGGGTTGGACAAATTGTTCTATAAGAAATGTTAAAGTAATTCTGCAATGATTGTATCATTCTAGAAGGAGACTATGTTGTTGAATAAAGACGAATTTTGCCAAAAAATTGTGTTTTTATATGTTAGTCTCGGGACCACTTGTTATGCCAATAGGTCTATTCCCGTTCTATCCAAAACTACGAAACTACACGGGCTGTTGACAGTTTTGGGCTGTTTTTGCGAACATACGTACTGATTCCTGTTGTTTGCGATGGTAAAATAGGCTTGTTTTCCTACGACAACACTTTCTGTCTGTAGAATAAAAATAAGTGATCTTTTTAAGGATCAATTTAATCATTGGAAGTTCACATTTATGAACAAAATGACAAAATACATTTTCAACTCGTTTTATTTCTTTATAAAAAAAAACCAAATCGCGGCAGAAGAAAGAAGCCATTACCAATTCCATTTGTCAAAAACGAACATTTACAAAGTTTTGTTTGTGATTTTAATTTAAAAAAATGTCCTTAACATTTCAGAATTAAAAGCAGATATATATTTACGCCAACTGGTATATGTTTGTCGTTCCTTTTTCTAACATGGGAAAAGATGAATGATGAATGAAACCTTTTTGGAAAGAATTATTACTGAAGGTGAAAAATTTGATATTTGCAACAAAATCGAGAATATCGTGGACCTTGTTTAGTATTAAAAAAAGATCTTGTTCTCGATATGTTGTGATCACAAGCTAATCATTTATTATGAACTTCTTCGATATTGCAAAACTATTAACTATTAAGATGTCGACTATGCGAAGCATAGAAATAAGGTAAAGCTGTCCAATAGAAACTTTCATAATTAAACAACGCAACGGTTAAGTGCAAAGTGCAAATTTTGACGTGTCAGTAATAAGTGTAAGCGAAACCATTGTTTGAAGAACTGTCTGAATCCGAACAAGGATATTCCTATGATAAGGATTGAATAACAGTTACAACCGAATAGAGAATAGAAGGTATTTGTTTTACCCTTGATATAAATGCAAATTACGTACTTCATGCGAGCATTGTGAATTGAAATGTCAAGTGAATGAGAAGTGTTTTTTTCGAAATAAGGAATTGTTTTGTAACTTGAATAATTATGTTTTGAATTTATCAATTATATAAGTACAATTGGAATTCTTATTTTGCAGTAGAAAAAAACTGATGTGAATACAAAAAGAATTACATATTTTGAATAAAAATATATAAATAAACTACTTTAAGAGCAATGGTCTATCTAAAAAGCAACAACGAGCTCAGAATAGGATACAAGTGAAGGTATTATGGAAAGAAATAAATGAGGACGAATACAGTGACAATGAATATCATGGTAATAGAGATGAAAATTTTGATCAAAATTCCGCTTTTTTATCAAACAATTAACTCTCATCGTCTTTGGATTCAGAAAATGACACCAGTGTCAGCATCCAAAATCAAGATGAGACCTCAAATGAAATAGATGAGTTTAATACACCGTGGCTTGAAGATATAATGACTCTCACTTTGATTCTTCTTTAACTGGTGTGAAGGAGATTTTTGATGAAATAAATTTAGTATTCGGAATTAATAGATTTGAGTGATAGCTGCATGAACAAATTGGACAAAATTTGGTTCTACAAGAATGCTGGCATACAAGAAATTATTGGATGCAAAATTTCAATGAAACAAAAGTTAAAGAAATTATGACATTCTTTGGTCTTTGCTTATTAGAGTCGCAACCCCTAAAATATTTTCAAACTGGTCGAATAATCCACTATATTACCACTCAATTCTCTGAATATCTATGACGGGGCGTATGTTTGAACAGCTATTACGCTGTTTGAATTGTGAACACGAGGCAACGGATGATCGGGTAAGTAAGATTGCTGCCCTTCTACAGCTTGTTTTCAAAGTGTATATAAACCTGGGGAAATTTTGTCATTAGATTAATCAATGATGCTTCATAGCGGAAAGTTCAATTTCCGACAATATATGACATGAAGACATAAAAAATAATTACGGTATTAAATTCTACGAGCTATGTACCGCGAATGATTATACCCTTTATCTGGAAATATATAGAGGCAAAATCAATCATAAGGAATCGTCGTTATCCGTATTGGATATCATTGTTTTAAGATTAATGGCACCACGTTTATCAAATGGTCATTTGGGATTTATGAATTCCTATTATAATAGTGTCCGATTAAGCAATCATCAACTGGATCTCAAAATACATGCCAATGGTATTCTGCACGGTAAGAGAAAAAGAAATCCAAGAGATGTGACGATAAAGAAATTTAAGAAGCGCGAATATGTATGGAGCAGACGGAATAACGTGTGCTTTATATTACAACAGACTACCATCCTAAAAAGGATGAAGTGCGGAACAGGTATGGTTTCACGAAAATTAAACCAAATGACATTGCTAACTACAACTCGAATATGTCTGGTACTCACATCTGTCTATGCCATGATATAATATTATGCTTCACCTAGAAAACCCACCCAGTGGTATTAAAAACTACTGTTCACAAACAAATCTTTGTGTTAAGGGCACACTCCTTCTGTTGAAAGAAGTTCCGGCAAAGATCCTCAATCAATTTTACTCTTATAAAAATTAAAATATGTCAGTAAATTGACTTTCTTTCGTATATGAATTCAGTTTATTTTATAAAAGAATAAAGACATACAAAAACATGAAAAACGTTTTCATTTATAATCTTCCTAGTATATCAAATAATTGGATGCTATAGCATGGAAATGTTTCCGTGTCGGCGCGCGTAGATTCTTGGCCATCGTTGTATATTAGTATTTAATTGAGATATTCAGAGTATAAGAAAATGATCTGTTTACTTTAATTTACTATATTACGATACACGTGCTTTTTTTTTCTTTTTGCAGCACACATCAAGATGCACACAGCCAACGAAGGTACTTCCTGATACCACGTGTATAATTAAGAAAGAGAGATCTTCGACATCAACAATGTATAATAAAAATATTGAAATTTTGAGAATCGGCTGTCTTCCATTTCACTGAAAATCAACAGAAGTCGTGAAATGAAAATAATTTTCTGCTCTCGTGATTGTCTACAGTGTGTTTTTATAACTTTTATTTTAAGACTGATGCTGATTTTCTTTAATTTTAATGCCATCTAGATTGCATTCTATCGACGTCAGTGTAAAGAGAGAACTTCTTGGAAAAAAAACTATTACTAAATACGATTACTGGTTTATTGATTTATTACAAATAAAAACGTGGTTCAATTTGACTCTCTGTGAGACTAGTTAAGATAAAGAACTGATGTATTTCAGGATTTCAGTCTTCTTAAGTACCAGTATTTGATAATACGTGTAATTATGTATTCCACAAGCAGAACATGTTCTTTGAACAAAACTGTCGGTCCAGTTGTTGACATTAAAATGATCGTAAGTGAGCGTCTTTTCCGGGAAATTGGTGTATTTGAAATTGTAAGATTCTTGAGGCAGCGAACGTTACGTTCCTCACCTCACCATTTACAATCCACCCCTACACCACCCAGAAGATTATTTAGCAGCAACAATTGGGTGGTAAACATCGATTGCATAAGGGGAACAGTAAGTAGAAGACCAGCTTGACTTACCAACATCTCCTTGTTGCCGCTTTGTTCTTTGTGCTAAGTGTTGCCAACTGCTACACCAAGTAGTACTTTGTTGCTGGCTAAAACGTTGAGAATACATATTCACCCTATATAAATGATGCAAACGTTGGTGGTGGAATATCTCCTATTGAAAAAATGAAGATGAATACACTAGCTATTTTTTCAGGTCCTGTAGAAAGGCTTTTCTCATTCACTGGCCTGGTTAATTCCCCAAGACTTCATGATCTTACTAACCACCATTTTGAAAAATTATACTTTTTGAAAAAGTATTAATAACAAATAATGAATAAAACATTTTTTTAAATTGAATGCAAAGTTTTATTTCTAATTTTTCGAATTCTGTGAAGACCCGGAAGTACTTGCATTCGAAGTACTGGTCAAATACTTGAAATTACTGGTTAAGTACTTCCAAATACTGGTCCAGTGCTTTGGTACTTAAGTACATGATACTTGGTATTTGTGACGAAATACAAGTACAGATCCTGGTACTGGTACCTACAATTTTACCGGTCTGAGATGAACTTAATCGCAATGGTTCAAATGCAAAAAAATACAAAACCTCTAGTATATATTTTTCTCAGCTTTAGTTAAACCGCGAATTGAATGCACATAAAGTTAAATACCTCGGACCATACAAGTTCAATAACATTAGTGATCGATTTTGGCTTTTGTAGGAAAACCTTCAGCAACTAACGGTCCGCTGGCATCATTAACTATCCCATATTCTTTGCCCTGACATCATGGGATATTTGTATGATTTCTAGGCGACATATTACTACCTGCGCCATGGGATGTTAGCTTAATGAATCAGCATATAAAATCAACATAAATGAGATCTAAGCCTAAAGAGACAAGCGTAATCTCACTAATACCCATTTATATATGCAAGATGTACTCGTATTACTGTTTTTGTTTTCTTGCAATAAACACATCTTAACCTTTAACAGTTCGCATGTGAAAATTAATTGTTACATACAATAAGTTGGAGAGAAAATTAAAATATAGCAATATCACAGATAGATAAGTACAATCTGGTATCTATAGTTTAAAAATTAAGTAGATCTTGCGGAAGTAAAATGCTTTCAAAATAAAGAAAATCGCAGTGACAAGAAGTCGTATAGGACCTAATTCGTTTTTTCCAAGATTTTTGAGAGGAAATATATGCTTACAGCCGGATATTGAGGGAAATAATCCTAGTCCTTCCCACTAGTTTAGATTTAAAAGTGTATAAACTCACTGATGTGATTGTAAAACCTCTAAAAAAAATTCAACAATATTTCTTAAAATCCCGCAAGGTTTGTTGTGAGTATGCATGAATTTTTGAAACTAAAATGACTGCATAACAAAATACCTCGAAAATAGACTTTTCAGCGTCAGAGCTGACACCTGCCGTACTCATAGTGGTAATGGTAATTTAAACCTCTTACATGCGATTTAAATCAAAAATAGAAAAATATTAAGTCAGCTTTTTGCTTCACCTAAAACTTTGAATAAGTTATCTTGATATTTTTTACTAATTAATTTTACATTGATAGTTGTAAATTCGAATAGAATAAACAAAATATTAACTCTTAGAGTGACAGATAAAATCAGAGTAAATAGGTAAAAAAAAATAATAATAGTACAAAACACATATTCATTCAAACAGAAAATATGTAAATAACACGAATTTTTAGCTTTTAAATGCATTATGAAAGGTAAGTTTATTTTATGAAAAGGGTAATTTTGATTATATGCGCATAGGTTTTTCTTTAGCTTATCTTGCTATCTTATATCTTTGATATTTTAGTAAATGCGAAAGGGTTCGTATATATAAATAGAAAGATTAAACAAAGCAATTATTGATTCTGTTCAACGTTATATATACTAATAATTTTTTTCTCTTATTCTTTTGCTTTTATAATTGAATTTTGATCATGCTATATTAATTGTTAAACATTCTTGCATATAGGTTTAATTATTTATTTATTTATTTGGTTTTTTAAAAATTATCATATTTTAGAACTTTTGTTTCAAGCATTTTTATATTTTGATTTCTTTGCCATTCTAACATGAATAAAAATAAGATTGGACGAGTAGTTATTGTTTTACCAGAGCATTATGAATAAAATATACTTATATTGCGAGCTCTAAATAACATGATAATAGTATGTAACTCTAAGGTACTGTCTAATTTTATTCTGGTGAAAAAAATAAAAAACAAGATCCTGTATGGTGAATACCCGTTTCTGAATTGTAGTTATATAAAAAGGCAGTATGATGAACTTATCTATTTTTCTCCAACATTTACTAAAAGTACAAAACACTGAAAAATATGGAGTTGCGAAAAAAATATCTTGATTGAAATTATAATACTATTGATATGATATTTTGGCAAATGGCAAAAATCTGTCTGATACGAAAATACAAACTGAAAACAGCAATTTTCACATACACTCAGTCCTTTTTTTACGCGATCTCTTTTTACGCGATTTCACTTTAACGCGGTTATTTTTGCAGCGCAAATTCCTTTTTTTACGCGAATTTCTAGTTAGCGGCCGGTACAGTTGTTTTAGTAAGCCTTTAAAATATATCTATAATTTTGTAATAAAAATAATAAAAATTTTTAATAAAGAATTTCAATTTTTGCTAGCTTTACAATGGAAGCTAATTCAGAAAAAAATAAAAAACGCAAAGGCATTTCTTTAGAAACAAAAATAAAAGTTTTGGACTATCTAGAGCAGGGAGCTATCCCAACAAATGTGGGAAAGAGGCTTGGATTCAGTGAATCTACAGTGCGAATAATAAAAAAAAATGAAAATGCAATTAGAAAATCTGTAGTTTCCGGTAAAAATGTAAATGCGAAGAAAACTTCATACTCAAGAAATGTTTTTATTGAAGAAATGGAAAACCTATTAACAATTTGGATTGAGGATCTCAACCAGAAACGAATCCCAGTTGATACTACAACAATAAAACAAAAAGCTCTACGTAATTTTAATCGATTAACATCGAACCAAGAAAACAAAAACGAATTTTCAGCTAGTGGTGGATGGTTTTCAAAGTTTATTGAAAGACATAATTTTCATAATTTAAAAACTAAGGGTGAAATTGCTTCAGCTGATAGTAAAGCTGCGCATGACTATCCACCAAAGTTATTAAAAATTATTCAAGAAGGTGGTTACACGCCAGACCAAGTTTTCAATGCAGACGAAACCGGCCTATTTTGGAAGAGGTTACCAAAACGAACATATGTGTCTAAGGACCAAAAATCATTAGGTGGTTTCAAAGCTGCAAAGGACCGTGTGAAGTTTTTATTATGTAGCAATGCTTCTGGTGACCGCATGATTAAACCGCTGTTAGTAAACAAAAGTCTCAGGCCGCGAGCACTAAAGGGCAAAGATTTAAAACATTTACGTGTTCACTGGATGGCCAATAAAAAAGCCTGGGTAACTGGAAATATATTCCAAGAATGGTTTGCTAAATGCTTTGTACCAGAAGTTAAAAGTTATTTGGAGAAGAAGAAACAGCCCTTTAAAGCTCTTTTAATAATTGACAATGCACCAGGCCATCCGTTTATTGAACATCCTAATGTAAATATCATTTTCCTCCCGCCGAATACTACATCAATTATCCAACCGATGGATCAAGGCATTATTGCGACTTTTAAAATGTACTACCTCAAAAAAACTTTTCAGTGCATTATGGACAAACTGGAGGAAAATCATGAATTGGACTTCACCGATGCTTGGAAAAATTTTTCTATCAAGGATTGCATCTTGTACGCGTCAAAAGCAATTTCTGAAATAAGGCAACATACGTTAAACGCATGCTGGAAATCTCTTTGGCCAGAATGTGTTAAAAGTGGTATTTCCGTGCCAAGCAATTCAACTAATTATTCAGATATCATTGATTTAGCACGTTCCGCGGGAGGAGAAATTCTTGCAGATATGACGAGAGAAGATATTAACGAGATTCTTCTAGACCGAGAGCTCGATGATGACGATTTGATTGAAATAGCTACAGAAGTAATCGAATCGGAAAATGGCAGCGACACCGAGATAGACGAGCATCCAATTAAAGCAGAGACGATTAAGCAAGGTCTTAAACTTGCAGCAGAATTGGAAAATTATTTTGTAGCAAATGATACTGATGCCGAACGTGTACGAATTTTTCAAAAAGAATTGAGTCTCTGCATGTTAAGATATAAAGAACTACATCGGAATTTATTGGGTCCAAAAAGAAGCATTCAAACTAAATTAACTGAATTTATGGTGCAAACTCAGTCGGAGATGCTAAGTCAATCAGAGCATCAATCCATAGTTCTTACAAATTCTAGTGATATCAGTGCAGGTCATCAAAATAAGCGGCTAAGAATAATTTCCACTACGGATAATGACAGTGATTAAACAGCATTCAACGGTTTTTTCAATAAATCTACCTATTTTCTTCTCTTTTATATATGGTTTTTGTTTTGTATTTTTTAGTTAGTTATGAATGAATAAATCATAAGTCTGAAATTTGAAACTTATTGTATTGTTTTTGAATATTTTTTTGCGCGTATATTTTGTTATACGCGATATTTTTTATATTCGGAATCAATTCGTCAGTTAATATTGGAAAACTAACCATTTTTACGCGATTTTTTTTTACGCGATTAGTGGCAGAACCAATAATCGCGTAAAAAAAGGACTGAGTGTAATTATTTTCGTATTAATTTATTTATATTATCATATATCATTTTGAGGCAGATGCTGCCCTTACGGACACAAGAACCTGTAACAATGAGTTAGAGTCTATATGACCAAAGAAAAACGTTTTGAAAAATAATATATTTGTTTTTTTTTAGAGATTGCACATGTCGAAACTTGTCTGGAAATCAAAGCATGTATTTGTAGGTGCATGTCTATATGTGGATATCTATTCGGCGACAATTAATAATAAAAAAAAGCTAGGGCTTCATTAAGATAATATACTGATTACATGGTGCAGGATTTTTACGATTGATAAGTTTCAAGTTATTTGGTTTGGCTTTCTACTCGTATTTATTAATTAAGAGAGCAAAATCGACTGGTCAAAGGTTTGTCAATTGGGAATAAATGAGCCGAATTAAACAATTTTAAGGTCAATATATTGCATGATTTGCAGAAATATACTATCCTTTTTACACTTGATTAATACATTACTACATATAAAAGGGTTTATGGCGAATCACTTGTGAATCAGCAAATGCTTTCGCTGATAGTTTTCGTGAAAAAAAAAAAAAACAATTTAAAATATAGACAGGGGCAGTAAATACAATTTAAATGGCTCTCGATTTTGTTCAATAAAATTTAATAAATGAGAAACAGCAACAATTACTGAACATTGCGTTTAGTAAAGATTTACAAGAGATTTTGTCGATGGCGTAATATTTCCACGAGATTGTGGGAGGCACGAGAAAAAACTTCAAGCTGAGTGAATCAAATGGTGTTGCCATGTTCAAAGATTGTGATCTGAAATTCTGACCCTGAGTGGAATACACAAAAAGCAAACTCTCGCTTTCACAGACGTGGTGATCCAAAAGTACACAAACTTAACCAATTCCATAAGAGGAACAACAGCGATACAAATACTTGTAAAAAAAAAACAGTGTGTCATTGGATGTATTTATATATGAGCTTAATATTTCAACGATTGATAGAAAATAGAGATCAGTAAGTATTTGATCATTTGGAAAGCAAAATATCAAAAGGTTCTCAAACAGAGTAACAAAACATAAAAATACCATATTACAGAAGGGACTGAACATTTTACAAAATTCTAAGACCGAATGACAAAAAAAAAACTGTATCTAGCTCCCAGCTTAAGTCGACAGATATATTAAGCCAAAATACGTTCTAGAAATATTCTTGAAGAGTAAGTGAAACAAAATATGCTGGATTGTTTTAAGAAATGCATTCACAATGAAAGAGGAAGTCTGAAGTATCTAATATTCGATCATTTGTTATAAAACTATTTCGAAACCTACAGCCACGAGAAACCTTTAATTAATAATATTATTATTTCACTGTCAAACAAATAATTATATTTTCCCTTTATAGGCTGACTTTTTATACAACAAAAAACTGGTGGTTTACAACTACTAATTCAATTTAAATTAAAGCACTGAATATAAGGAAAACGAAAATTCAGGTTTTGCGCGTGAAAAGAAAACCCCAATCTGAAATACTTTTATATTCAATCTGAATTGATATTAAATCAGTGGATTACATGTGTTGATATGTGGCAGCTGCCTTCTCGATTCATTCGATGACAAAAATATTCTGGACATTGGTCAATTTTTAAATGAAGTAAAATGAAGTAAAACATACAAAGTATTTAAAGTAATCACAAAGTAAGTACAAAGTAGTATGATCCACTTAATCCAACATGAAGGTAAGCTTCGTTGCCTACAGTGTTGTCTCAATCATATTGTATTTCTCTCAAATTGATATTTAATGAAAAGGTCCGGTTTTCCTAACGAACCTTAGGCAATGAGGATGGGAAGTGTAAAGATCGTATTACATAGTATGGCAAAACGAAGCAGATAGCATAATCGGGATTTGGATGACAATCAATTAAGTCGGCGAAGTGTTTAAGGAGGCTTATTAAAATGATTTGTATAAATATCAAATTATTATACTTCGATAGACTTCGATATATATAATGAACAATAAAAAAAGGCAGTATTATAGAATTCCCTTCTAAAAATAATTTAATATTTGAAATGTCCATACACACATTGCTGGCCACTTATATTATTGTTCTCAAAATAGTGTAATTAAGCATTACAGTTAAATGTTGGTCAACACAAAATCAGCCTCTGCTTTCTTAGACCGCCAAATGAATTTAGAGAAGCCGCTTTCCATATTGAACTCCATATGTTCCTTATGCCAACAACACACGGGATGGTATATTTTTTCAGTGCATTCTAAGTACTAACTGCCCTCAATACTATTAAATTTCGGAAATCAACCAATTCTTTCCGCGCGGCGATATTAAAAGTCGAACGATTGATAGTCCGCTAAATGAACTCTACAAGATAGTCGCTATTTCATCATAAACTCACAGGTTAGGGCTATGTAACTATAAGTGATAATTGCCAAGTAGACATAAATAAGGTGTAAGCAAACATGTCATCAACAATTTTAAATTTTTTTTCAAACGCCAGCAATATATGTAAGTAAATCGGTTTTTTTTTTTCAACAAATATAAGCAAATCAGGTACATTTGGCGTACATAACTGGACGTTAATCTCACTATATATATATAATTTATCTTGTTGGGCTTTTTGCACATTACACTCATATATTCATTAATAAATAAAAAAAATAGCCGTTTCAATGGCAGTTATGCTACCATACAGTTTCTAGAAGGAAACAAATTTCAAAATCAAAATAATATGAGGGCTGTTTTTAGTTGGGTATCTATAAAATGGTGAGTTACACAATTATTTGCAAACGTTATTTTGTATACTTAAATCTTCCCAAAATCCTTGTTATCTAATTTTGATAATCACCGACAGTTATTTTGTGGTACATGGGCAGTTTTCAAAATAATTAATTCATAATATTTTGCGTTAAATGTTCACAGTTGCGAATATCTTAGTTTGAATGAATAAAATTTGTTTATTGAGTATTTTTTCGGCCTTTATTTTTATAGTTCAATACAAATGCAATCAATAATTAATACTTTAGGAAATTAAAACTTATTTTATTGCATGTACATTGTATAATACAAAAATTAAAATAACATAAATAGACGGCAGAATTGTCATAAATGTAATTACTGTGCACCGATATTTAACAAAGTTCGTTTTTCTGTTTGACTTTTCTGCTGGTTTTTATGCTGTTCCTAATTTCTGATACAGCTTTTTTATGACTCAGTTACCTTTTTTGCTTTGTCCTTTTAGAGAATAAAGATAAATTTCTTTTAAATTTAAACTTAATCGTTTAAAAAACTGGAAAGCATTTGATATTTTTCTTCGTATAAATAAACGCATGCCCCGTGTCTTCTTGCTCGATATGGCTCATCTGCTAAATCATTTGCAGGAAGAAAAACCTACCAATATATCAGAGTGAAAATTATCTAACATTGGAAAAACTCATTTCCACCCGTAGGACCTTTTAAGGATCAAGAATTCATTATACATTAAACTATTTGATGATTAACTCCATATGCCGCACATTAATTCAAAATCACAAATAAAAGTAAGTCCGATTCATGCAGGTGTTTAATGTAATCATAAGAAAACTTCACTAAATAGTGGAAACAGTAGTGAGTATTGTTTTTTTTTTTAAATTTAAGGAGTCATATAAATACAATTAAATATTTTTTGTTTTGATTTTTTTTTTTCTTTTTGTAGAGCAGCCATGACAAATAATTTTCTAACAATTTGTAGCTTGTAATATTTATAGAAAGTTGCTTGTTCTTTCCTTTTATATATAATTCTTTTTGTTTTCTAAATTTATAATGTCTTTTTCGATTTGTTTCTTAATTTAATTTTATAAGTAAAAAAAGGACAACTAATTGTGGCTTAAATTTAACTTTTAATGCTTAATATTTTGTTTACTTTGTAACTTCATCTTAATACATGTATCTATATGTATATATACTTTTGAATTGAAACATACTTGAATAATGAATTGTCAAATATATGAAAATATATATACACTTATTGTTTAATGTAAGTTTATTTATAAGTATTTATAAAAAAAATTAATACAAACGCTAAATTATGGTATCCAATTGTCTGGCTTGGTGCAAGATCTTTTTTTGATGTCCTACTAGAGTGATGCCCATGTCAGATAGCTGCTGAGCAGTGAGTCTTGAAATCTAAAAAAGGAAAGTTATTTATACATCAGTTTTCAAAATTAATATTTATTTATGATAATGCACATTTTAGCTAATACAAATGTTTAAAAAAAACAACATATAAATTGATAGTTTACTATCGAATTAGATAGTATATTAGCGTGTTTTTTTTGCACATTCGCTATCTGCTAAAAAAATAATCTGCGTGTAAATTACAAGGATAACATAGCGATGTACGCTCAGTCAATTTATATACGTTATCTATGATACTTGGCGGATATTAAGCAGCGCTTCCACATACCATTTTCTTCGTTTACAATGAATCCTTGCAATAAATTTTCAAAAATGTTAAACATTTGAGGTGTCCTGCCAACAACTGACACATTCCGCCAACAACATTGTTCACCAACCGATAGATGAACTGTCATTGAACGTCATACGAGTAGATATGTCTGTGCATCTCATAGACAAAGGCAACACATTCTGCAAGGCAACCATTGACGCCAACAAAAAGGTAGATTTCTGGTCTGGTGAGACTTAAAACCTTGTACAGACAGTTTACTGACAGACAATCCGGTCATGACACTGAAGTCGTCGATCGAAAACCCCCCCAAGTATTAATAAAAGAAAATTAAAAAGAGTATCTGTAAGTTTGTTGTTGGTATATGTTCCAGCAAATAAATAAAATATTTCGGAGGAAAGATCAAATCGAACTTCCCTCTCTTAAGATCGCCCGAACATTGGACAACGACCAAATACTGATAACAGCAGGTATAGATCCAGGAGAAACTATAGATTTCTTTGTGATCAAAGATCCGCAGGAGAAGACAGAAGCCACAGGAGGGATTGGTAGTATACAAGAAAAAAATGTTGTCATTAAGCCAAACTACGATCTGGAAAACCAGGTCCTTTTGCACAATTCCTACCTTCGAAATGATATAGAGCACTGGTCATTAATGTCATCATCATGCCAAATAATGTCATCGCCAATGAGAGGGAACTACATCCGTTCATTTTGAAGGAAGAACTCCAAACTATTTCCGAATCACTGTGAAGTAAGAAATCAGTGGGAACCGATGGCATACCCAACATTGTGCTACGACGTCTTCCACTAGAAACGGTGGATATTTACACTACCTTGTTTAATAATGCTTTGAATAATGTCAATTATCCAGCACTTCGGAAAACAGCTGTGGTGCATCCCATTCCCAAAAGAAATAAAGACACGTTCAATCAGGCGAATCTTCGATCGATAAGTCTACTTCTGAATATCAGCAAGGTATTCGATGTCCTGAGTAAGTGGGTTAAGGACAAAAATATAGTTCCAGATAATCAATTCGCTTTTAAGGCGGGGCATGGTAAAACACATGCCGCGTCCAAACTGGCATCTGGTATCTGATATCCAGTGGAAAGAAAGCAAGAAGCAATGGGTGCCTGTCTGGTTGACTTGGAGAAGGCGTTGGACACCGTATGGTTGGAGGGACTATTCTTCAAGCAGAACAGACTGATTATAAATAAATCACTGCTGTACATTCTTTTCAGCATGCTCACGAGTAGATAGTTCATTTTGAAGATTGGGGATGTGACTTCTGCTGGAATATTTGACATTAAAAACGATCTGCAACAAGGAGCGGTCAATTCGCCGATCCTATTTAGCATTTAAACAAGCCATCTTGTGAGCTCACTTCACCATGTCATAGCATACGCAGACGACTTGATCGCATACAGATCAGGCGCAAACATCGATGTAATTAATATGCTCTTGCTCTTGTAACGTGACTCTACGATATGATTAAGCGATATTGCGATGACTGGAAGTTAAAAATTAACTTTCAAAAGTCGGAAACGATTCTTACAAAGAAATTCTACAACAGCCAAATCTACGTGGCAGTGTTATGCCTTCACACGCAGAGTTTTTCTGTCTGAGTTGCAATTACACAAAATGAGAAACTTGAAAAACTTGTCAATGGGTAGGATTCGAACCTTGACCCTCCGAGTGAGAAGCGATTGCTAGTACCACTATAACACGAGTTCTTGTACAACAGGGCGAACTTAATAAGAGTGGGCAATTTTGTCTGTAACCGGAGTCAAATTCGCATTGCTAGAACAATGGCCTCGACGAACAACCTGGTCTCCCAGGTTTATTACCGTAATTATCTATATCACGAAAGTATGCGCCAGAGACGTCCCTCTATCTTGATAATAAAGGGCTGGTCCAGGACAAAATAGCGGTGCCGTTAATCTTCCACTGCTCGAACAGCTGCAGACAGGCGACTAAACTACACAGGGCAGTGCGGAGCGTCTCCGGTTTAGAAGGGCGTTAGGGAGTCGCGAATTGAAGGATGTTGCCCAGCAGCCCCATGAATTTTGGTGGCTCAGTAAAGGAGAGAAAACTTCTATGTCGTTTCCTTCAAATTTGGGGTAGCCTGTTGGAAACTTGTTTTTCTTCAAATATAAAGAATAAAGTATATACTTTAAGTGGTTACAAACTTTTTCGTTCTGATAGGAAAGATCGCATTGGTGGCGGTGTAGTAATTCATTTAAGAAGAGGTTTGACTGGTAAAGAGAAATCAATACAATAGTTTGCCAAAGAATCACCAACAGCATACATACTAAAGTTCTTATCTATTATTATCAATACAACAATACAACAGCAGCATAAGGAATTCATTTATTCCGAGTGCGAAAATCAGTAACTGGATATTTAACCACAACTTGACGACAGAGGTTGGCGATTCACGTGTACTACCTGCCAATCGGTTTGCGTCTGCTCTCACGTTTATGTTGACATGATTCTGTAAGTCAGTTCCAACAGAACTACCAAGCAGTAATAGAGGATTCCTTTTTATTCAGTTGTAGGGTTTTCAATCACTCTATATAACACGATAATATAAATCACTGGGACAGAGAGATAGACTTATTGGTTTAGACAATCAAAAGTAAAGGAAACTTTCGCGACAAGGCACAGAAGAAATTAGTTACGATAGGTCGCAAGCTTATAGCAACATCTTGGGAAGTTAATTCAGAGGAGTTGGTATATTGTACCGAAAGTGATGGGATAGCTACGATTATTACATAGTTTATATGAAATATTCAATACAGTTTGAAGTGGTGTTTATATGAGCGTATTGAAGCAATGCGCATTCTGTCAATGCGCTTTAAGGTGCCATATAGACTAGGTATATGTAAGCAAAAGCAATTTAATTCGGTTAAAAATTCACACAAAATCTTGATTTGTTGGGAGCTATATGATGGTCACGTTAATAAAAAAAAATCCAGTAACACAGAGGTTTTCTGTCACGCAATCTCAGAAAATTTGGGGTCGAGTCTTTAGTCAAAATGATGTTGCAAATGTTTTAAGAGCATGAAGTCTAGATAATGAGTGATATGCCACATCTCCATTCAATGTTTTCCACTTTCACGTTTAACAATTCTCAAGCAGCAAACAGCAGCTTTATGTCTTCTGAAATCATTTCATGAAAAATCATCATGAAAAATCATTTCATACGCATCTTAATTCTTTAAGAACTTGTGTTAAATTAAGAAAATTCAGAGTTTTTCTTAATTGTTAGAAATATACTAAAAGGAAACATTATTACCTGTTGTGCCGTCACTAAATTGGCTTCTTTAAAATGTTGTGAGTAACGTGACATTTTAATACTTTCTAGCCACAAGTCAGTGCTAATAAATATATTGTGACCACGTTGTGCATCTATGATATGTGTTCCATCATTATCAGGTGAATTTCTTGTCGTTAAAAGTGCTTGAGGCTGTCGTGCTAAGTTATCTAAAGTTGAAACTATGCTTGCAAATGTTGGTCTGTGTGTACGTTGTTTCTGCCAACAGTCCAGCATTAACTGATAGAGAGCCTCAGGACAATCCATTGGGGCTGGTAACCTGTATCCCTTTTCTATACTTTTAATAACATCCTAAAAAAAAATGTATAAGATTAAAAAAACAATTTAATAGAAAATAATAAATATATTTACCTGATTCGACCAATTCCAGTAAGGACGTTCACCATATGACATAACTTCCCATAATACTACCCCATACGACCAAACATCTGACGCTGATGTGAATTTTCTAAATGCTATTGCTTCAGGGGCGGTCCAACGCACTGGAATTTTACCTCCCTGAAATAAAATTATGCGATTAAAAATATGAATGGTGGTATGTTTACGCTTAAAGTATTACTCTTGTTGTGTAGGCATCACTGGCATTCTCTATTTCTCGAGACAGTCCAAAGTCAGCTATTTTGCACACTAATTGGGAATTTACAAGGACATTACGAGCAGCTAAATCTCGATGCACATAATTCATATCACTGAGGTAGGACATGCCGCTGGCGATGCCACGAAGCATTCCAATAAGTTGCAATGTTTGAAATTTTCCATCGTTAGCCCGTAGGAATGTGTCCAGGCTTCCATTTTCCATATATTCGGTTATTATCATGACAGGATTTGATCGAGTTACAACACCTTGTAAGTATATTACATTGGGATGATCGAACTGTCCCATTATTGATGCTTCCGTGAGAAAGTCACAACGAGCTTTCTCCGAGGAACCTATTTATAGATATTTTACTCATTAAGTATACTTTGAATTTCTGATTATAAATACATATATAAAGAGATGTAAAGTATATGTTTGTTTATATGTCATGTTTACAATTTTGGAATATAAAATAATGTACGAGTACTTCATAAAAGTGTTACAGGTATGTTATATTAAAATTAAAGAACGTATACATTGAAGTCATTTATTTGCCACAAACTTCAAGTTATTCCCTCGTAAGATGCGGACAAATACTGAAAACGCGATTTATATTAATCATTACTACATTTTAAATTTATCTATAAATAAATATAGCTGGTGGATTCTCCATTTCGTTCGGATTCTGTTACGAGTAAGTGCTTTGCAATTTTCTTCTGAAATTAAATCTCTGCAATGAAGGCATCTTTTGCAATGAAGGCACGTTCTGCAGTGAAGGTATCTTCTACAGTGAAGACATCTTCGAATAATTCAATAGCAAATTAAATAGATAAGTTAAAATATTTTTTGAATTAAGATTTTAGATTCAATATGCCTTACTTAAGTAGTGCAAGTCTGTTCCAAATTATTTAATACAAATATTTTTCTTAAATAAAGTAACGATATTATGAATATAACATCAGCAAAATATCATAGCATGGATTTTTCCGTTTCGAAATATATAAGAACCCTTACAAAATTGTTGATAATTGATCTATTGCTAAGGCTAACATAAAATTTAGATTGCCTTACAACAAATTCGCTAGCCTATTTCATAATTTGGCTACTACTTAATTTCAAGGGACCACATTTATTATTCCTTTACATACTAGCATTATTGTATAAACCTATTGGAAAGTAATAACTATTGTAAATCAAAAAAAATTTCAAGCATGATTGCATTATTAAGCAAAATTAAAGGAAAATGAAGAAGCGCACCCCTAAAAGATGTGTCATGCTAAAGGCTAATGTAACACCAAACTAAATTTTGACGCTTTGTACTCGTATCATACATAAGCCAGAAAGCAAATAATTTTGCTTTCAACTAACCGCTTAAACTTATAAGCGCGTGTGTTAAACAGGAGGAAATAGCAACTGTTCAATATTTTGCCATTAAAAATAGGCACGTACGGCGCAAGCATATACGGAATCAAATCAATGGTAGCGTCAACAGTCAGCATGGCAGAATCCTTATATCAGCTAACCAGGGTGCTGAAGTAGAGATGGTAGCGGATGTACCATTGGATCTTCTCCCCCGAAGAGGGTAACTACCTCTGGTATATCCAGCCTTTTTTATCCATGGAGACTAAGAGACTAGTCAGACGTCCCGGATTTTGTGTCCCTATTATTGCGAGGCAACCAAGAGCTTCGTATAAGGACGAGTTCACTGTTGGCGACTCTGCTAAATAAAACCAGGTGGGTGGCCGTGGCACAAGTGGTAGGGAACTGGCTTCCCAATCGGACGGTTCGGCATTCAAATTCCAACCGGGCCTGAAAGGCATTCATTTTTGAATGAACTTAAATCTTGTAAACTGAGTTGTTGCTGAGAACACAACCGCAATTAAAATTATACCAACGAATTAGTTTCTTCATTAAATGTTGGATGCCACCACTAAGCTCAAACATTTTTTTTCTCTCTGTCAAATCTTCCAAAAAACTTAACAAATGCTTTTTTTTTATATATGGTATACTTATATAATAAGCGCGCGGTCAAAAGGTTATTAGTACAATTTAAATGTTTGCACACAGCGAGGGCAAATTAAACATAGGGAGGAAGAAAAGAGAGGTCCCGATGTACGTTGTACGTACGATGTACGATATTTCAAAGTTAGGCAAGAGACGTTACGTCGGTGTTCAAGCGTGTCAATAGACCATGCAATATTGGCGTCACTAATGAGTTTTATCGCACAGTTGTGAATCTTACAACCCTTATTACGTACAATATCGGTTTTGGTAAAAAACACAAGAATTATAAAGTCGATAAATAAGATATTGAAAAACATCCAAAATTTTGTTTGGTTCAGAATTTATTCGGCATTCCTCCTATGGTGCAAAGACTGTACAAATTTGCAGGACACCGACGTTAATGAATGAAAAATCTTTTAACTATTATTTAACTATTTTTTTCCAATAGAGGAGACTAGATCCCATTGTAAAACTAATGCGAATTGACTCTAAGCTCAAGTGGTAGTGTACTGGCTTCCAAATCGGAAGAACAGGGCTTTTTAAAAGCGTCAACTAGATCTACGGTTTTTTTTGTTCAGCGATGAGGCCCTTTTCTGGCATAATGGGTACGTCAATAAACAAAATTGCCGTCTTTGGAGTGCAGAGCAACCAGAAGAGTTCAAGAGCTGCCATTATAACCAGGTAAAACAACGGTTTGGTATTGATTATGGTCTGGTGGAATCATTGGTCCATATTTCATCAAAACTGAGGCCAGCCGAAACGTAAACGCCCTTATCGAGGCATGATAACGGACTATTTGCTGCCTAAAATTGAAGCCCGTGGTCTCGACGACATTTGGTTCCAACAAGACAACTCCACTTGCCACACAGCTCATGAAACCATGGCTTTATTGCGAGAACGATTCGGTAAACAGTTAAAACGTTTTGAACTGGTGTAACATCATGTAACATCACACCTCCAGACTTTTTTTTTGGGGCTACGTAAAGTCCAAAGTCTACATGGATAAGCCCTCTATGATTAAGAGATTGGAGGCGAACATTACTCGACATCGAAAATTGGAACTGCAGAATGTCGCAGTTACGGCCAACATTTGAAAGAAATGATCTTCAAAATACAAATGTAAAGAATGGTTCTTTTGTATGATAATAAGGATTACCCGATAAAATTGAATTTTTTTGATTGTTATTTATTTTTGAAAAAAGTACCTCTAGAAGGATCACCCCTTATATACAAGGTGGTCCCAAAGTTTCTGTACCCCCATTCGAGAAATTATTACAAGTTCAAAGCTTCTCACGCTGTGTTTCGCTACATACAGCGGACAATTTATTGTTTTCATGAATTTTTGTTGTCTATGCTATTATTGTATTATTGTATATAACCGGAACATTCGTTGAAAAATTTTCATTTGGTGGAGCTCAAAGTGAAAGCTTTTAACAGTGACCCAATATTCAAAAAATCAAATTACGAGTAGTCGTCTGCCAAAAGTTAAATTAGGTAAATTAAATTGGAATTTTAGTTTGAAACAAGCGATGTTTTTCTATTGTAAAAAAATTCAAAATACTTTGTTAGTTGGGAGTTGTATAGTTGATCGGCTGTGTAGATTTTATTTCAAATTAAACGATTGAACAACGTTCGATCTGCTTCTACCACGTCATGTTTCCGTTTATTATTTGTTTTTTTTTTAGTGAGTGAAGCCTCTCTTAATTCAAAGAAAATATAAGTGACCGAAAACAATTGTATACTCGACTTTTATAAGAGGGATTTACTGAGGATAACGGGTCAAGGTCGGAAGTAACTGAGTCGAATACTTTTTACCGATAAATGACGAGTTGCACTGTTGCCAAAACCTAATCGACGTGGACGTGGCCGTGGCTCCAGTGGTAGTGTATTGGCTTCCCAATCGGACGGTTGCAGGTTCAATACCAGCTGTGACCGAAAGACTTTTTCAGGCAAATAAAATCTCGTGAGATAAATGGATGCCTAAATACAAAAATACAATAGTCTCCCCATTAAATGTTGGATGCCACCCATGGAGCGAAATAGCCACTGAGACCAAACATCTTTCTTTTTCTTTCTGTCCCATTTTCCGAAAAACTTTACACATGCTTTGGCATCATAAGTGTAGTCATACCCACTTAAGTGTTAAGTTCTTAAAAAAACATGTGGATCAGAATAAGTGATCCGGGAGCAATAAAACGGGTGCCAAGACGAAAGCAAGGCAAAAACTAATAATTTCTGGAGGTATAAGGGTGCTTTTGGAGAGAAACAACATACAGTAGATGGAAACTACTATAGGGAACGTATGTAACCAGTTTATGCGCAGTGTGCAAAAACAACAAACAATTTTCATGACGATTGACAGCCAGTTTAATGCAAGACGGAGCAAGATGCCATACCGCATAAGCAAGCATTACAAATGCTAAAAAATGGTTTCGGGGGGTGTGTAATGGATTGGCCTGGAAACTCTTTAGAATTAAAGCCAATAGAGAATTTTTGGGCTAAGATTCAGCAATCAGTTTCTAGGGATCCAAAGCCAAGAAACCGACCCAGTTCATTTCGAGAGTTAGGCAGAAGCGGGACTCTATAATGAACGAAGATATACGTGTTTTTTGCGAAAGCTTTAGATGCAGAATCATTAACTGTCACTTAAACGACTGGCATTCCACTTTAAATAGTGTTAAGTAAAATAAATGAATCTTTTTTGAAAAAAATGTATGTGTTTAAGTTTTACAAAAAAAATTTGTGATGTACAGAAACTCTTGGACCCTATGATACGAACCTGCCAACCAAACTCGTGACATCTACTTAGTCTCTATCCTAAACGTACTAGGGGATTTACTATGACGATGTTATGTTATAATTATACACGCTACACATTTTAACGGTTGATAAAGGAAGAAAATGGTACTCGTACATGATACAGTACATTTAATATACCCATCATGTATTTTACCGATGAATACTCTAAGTTTGAGTATGGGATATTTACAATATCCTATCATTTTTGAAGATACTGAGAGTATAACCAAGTATTTTATAGATTAAATGATGCATCTTAGGCTGCAACCATGTTTCACTATAATCTCATGGTTAAAGACTGTTTAAACAAAAGTGTCAAAATCGAACTCAGGTACTTAAATGTCACAATCAGTAACATCCCCAGTTTCTGGTCAATAAGCAAAGGCAACGAGTTTTGAACAAATAAAAGCTCGGGCTGACATGCCACGACATAAAATTGTAAAGATCGCACCTACTTCGGTTTCCATAATAAATAGGTCCCAAATAAATTTCTGATTGTTGTGAAATTGTGAGATTTTTATCTATGCTGATTGTAAGCGATCATGTTATTTGAAAAAAAAAAAAAAAAAAAAAAAAAAAAAAATCTATAGGATCATTAATAATAGGCATACGATGTATTCATATAGGTATTATATAGGTATAATATGCCTCATTATACTTTTTTTCCCATTCGTCGAACATTAGTATCAATTTGTGCACATTTGTGCGTTAATATTTCCTCCGGATTGTCTTCTGGAGTATTCTGTTGTTGTTGATGTTTGTTTTCCTACTTTCCTCTAAATTTAATTTCGGTTAATTTTCTTATCAAAATGTACACGTTTTGATAGTTAGTCATGAACTTCGACCTCTGTAATTACATTTTTATTAACAGAAAAAAAAAGTTACTGGAGAAGTGCATTCACGTTCATAACATCCTTGATGCTATACCATCAATCTCAAGATATCGAAGGTGAGTCACACAAAGAGAAAAAACGGGGGTGTTGCTAAATCGCTAATGTTGTATAAAATTATGAAATCGTAATCTAGAAAGTTTTAAAATTATTAAAATTCTGAGCTTTACAGTCTTAGTTTTATTAAATGGATCTACAGCAAATGTTTGTGAGACCCCTGCGAAAATTATCACCCGACATTTAAAACTGTAAAATTCGGGAGCCCAATGGGAGAGCAATATTCTCTAGTTCGTTCAAAATAAAAGAAAAATTGTATACCTTTCTGGTGATTTTCTGATATTTTGCTAGTTTTTTATGTCATACCAAACACATACATATATATGTATGCATTATATAATAATCTGTGTTTCGCTGGTTTATTTCCTTGGTCATCTACAGCTTTTTTTTTAGAAAGGATTAAATAATGAAAGACACTTTAATATCAAGTAAAGCTAGGGAACACCAAGAAACAAGTATGGTTAATAATTTTCATAAGGTCCACATTTTAAAAGCAAAACAATTTTAATCTCCGTTCCACCTAGATATTTCGAATGCTAAACTTTGTCATACTTCTAATCAAACACAATTATAAGAAATTTAGCATTTTAATTATACATATATTGAAATATACATATCTTGTATTTATTTGACTTACTTTGTACTTTTATACCTCCGAGATTTTTAGGAGTAAGCCAAATGCAGAATTTTTATTAATAATTAAGATCAAATATCAAGATACATGAAAAATACGACAAAGATCAAATGTTTGAGGCAGGAGAGCAATTTTTGCTGAGAGCTCGAGAGTTCGAAAATGAAGCTTGTAATATACCTTCTAAACAAGTTTAGGTATTTTACTTTACTTCGTATAGTGGATAGTATTTGTGTACATATATCATGCAGGAGACATCAAGAAAATTAACAAAAAAAAAAGAAGTTCAAAGATTTCAAACAAGAAAGAGAGTTCTGATTTGGGGTGTAACACGTTTTTTCCAAGGAAAGATAGAACAGGATGCACTAAACAAATTCAAATAAGTTCCAATATTAAAAGCCAGAGGTCTCTGAGCTTCGTTTTCTCCAGAATGTTTAGCTTTATTTATCCCTTCTAAAACGTACTCAAGAAATTAAATATATTTAATCTGATAAGCTTATTATACGAGTACAAATATAAATTGTTTGGCTTACTCCTTGTTGTATAAATTTTTCACACAATATAAATGTCAGTCTTTTTAAAAATCCAATTATCACACGAGTAAGCCAAAATCAAGCAACATCAAACAAACATGACTTTGATAAAGTGTTTGAACCAAGATAACTATTTGGTTGCGTTTCCTTTTGCTAATTCAAACATAAAACTCGTAAAATATATTTTCAAATATTATTTAACATAAATAGCGCACTCCGAGGACAAAAAAGACAGATTTTCAATCGATTTGGATTTGTTCCAGATCCCAGCTTAAACCATGATTTCGAAGTATATAAGTCGTAGAAAATAAAAAATAAAAATAAGTCAACTTTAGCATCGAGCGGACACTCGAAATAGTGACGATATGTATTATTTCTGTTTCCAACTTTTTTCTTCATACGAAGCATCTTCATTCGTATCACACTATATAATCCGATAATAAGCTACTTTCTAAATTTGTTTTAGAGAGACGTCGTTTTCTATTTTCAACTGAATCGGTCTAGCAAGCTGAAAAATTAAAAATATGCGCATAACAATGAAATGACAGAGCCGCATGAAACTGAGGAAAGGTATTTAGTGTGCTAAATCTCTTTTTACGCAAATTTATTGGACGAAAATTGGTAAACAGCAATGAAAGCCAGAAAGCTTAAAAGATCTGTTATGTGTTTTTATTGGAATCGTATTCTTAATTATTTTACTTTTGGAAATGGAATTAAAACTGAAAACTAAGGTGAAGGATAGGTGATGAAGATGAATAGTAGTGAAAAATCATTATTTGATTGTTTGGCGCAAAATATTTGGAGAGACCCAATTTTACAAATACATATTGTATGAATTTGAATTTCAATTACCAATTCAAATAAAGCAATAAATGAATAAAATTCAAAACGAACATCATTTAACAGTGAGCTATTGTGAGCTTTTGAGTTTGAAGATCCTTGAGTTCCTTCATCTTACCTTATTATTTCTACACCATTGCGTAACAGCGATGATTATGACGTTCAACCTTTATGTTTTAACGCTTTCAAGGCCAAATCAATAAATTCGAACAAATGAATCACAAAAAGTAGATGAATTCTACTAACTATACACAATATAATATACAAACAAATAAAAAAGATTTATTTAAGTTCGACTCGCAAAGTATGAAAATGAGGCTTAAACTGGATCCAGGAAGTATATCCTAATTGACTCGAAATATGTCTTTCTTCTTAAGAAGTGCTATATCTATGTAAATTGTGATTATATGTACAAGCATACCATATAAATAGCGTATTATACATACTATATAATCCGGAGGGAGTGCTAAAAGATATGTAAGTTTAATATCTGTTTGTTTTGTTCACTTAATAGTTTGGCACATTTCTTCTAGTTTATTTGTTGAATTGTTTTCACATTATTAAATATTTGAGCAGAGAGGAATTCGAGCAGAGAGGAATTCGAGTTTAGTATCTCCTAGCTCTCTTGAGCGCTTTGTGTATCAAAAATGGACTTAAGAAACTTAATATTTCAGTTTGATGATTGTTTGCTATACTTCTTGCAGTATAATTTCTAAAAACTTTAACAGCGATTTTTAACAATTTTATAAATTCCAATTGCATTTGAAACTACAAAAGAATATCGAGAAATACTAAAACACATATAGAAAAGTTATATATTCGAACCAGAAGGCTTTGAGTTTCGGTTCTTCTAGCTATTTTGTTTCACTTGTTCTCTTCCAATATACCCATAAGAAACTTATTATTATGGATTAAATACCCCTATAACTGCGGTATGATAGACCAATTAATAATCGTATTTACAATTTCGATTCTTTTATATAAGATTAGATTTTTTTTCGACTAGATACATAATTTCTCAAATTCTTAAAATAAACAGATAAAGCATGGATTTTAAATACGTTCTACAGTAAAATGATCCTAATAAACTAAATATTTTAATTTGATGACTACATGACTTATAGTAATATAAAACATTTTCAACGCACAGCATATGTTTTCAGTTTTCAAAATTAAAAATTCAAATTATTCCACTTTAACCGAAAATATTAAGGCTTAAATTATAAAAATTAATCAATATCAAAAATACTACAATATAACGCTAAAATAGTTAAACCAAGAACGAGTTGCTGACTGCAATTTCTGGGTTTATTTAATAACAACAAAAGAACATCAAGATACTATAAAACCAATCCCAGAAAGTTTATACATTTGAAGCCGGAAGGCCACAGATTTAATATCCTCCAGCTATTTCGAATGTCTAACTTTCCTTAGGTAACTGCCTGTTTTTTTTTTAATTAAATTTTTGTTAATTGAAATATCAAATTATTCCTCCTTAGGTGAAAATATTAGGTCTCACATTATAACAAATAGTTAAAAGGAGGAAGAGTTTCTGACTGCAATATCTGAGTTTATTTAATAACAACAAAAGAATGTCAAGATACTATAAAACCAATCCCAGAAAGTTTATACATTTGAAGCCGGAAGGCCACAGATTTAATATCCTCCAGCTACTTCGAATGTCTAACTTTCCTTAGGTAACTGCCTGTTTTTTTTTTTAATTAAATTTTTGTTAATTGAAATATCAAATTATTCCTCCTTAGGTGAAAATATTAGGTCTCACATTATAACAAATAGTTAAAAGGAGGAAGAGTTTCTGACTGCAATATCTGAGTTTATTTAATAACAACAAAAGAATGTCAAGATACTATAAAACCAATCCCAGAAAGTTTATACATTTGAAGCCGGAAGGCCATAGATTTAATATCCTCCAGCTATTTCGAATGTCAAACTTTCCTTAGGTAACTGTCTGTGTTTTTTTTTAATTAAATTTTTGTTAATTGAAATATCAAATTATTCCTCCTTAGGTGAAAATATTAGGTCTCAAATTATAAAAAGAAATCAACATCAAAAATACTATAAAGCCCAAATAGTTAAACCGAGGAAGAGTTTCTGACCGCAATATCTGGGTTTATTTAATAACAACAAAAGAACATCAAGATACTATAAAACCAATCCCAGAAAGTTTATACATTTGAAGCCGGAAGGCCACAGATTTAATATCCTCCAGCTATTTCGAATGTCAAACTTTCCTTAGGTAACTGTCTGTGTTTTTTTAATTAAATTTTTGTTAATTGAAATATCAAATTATTCCTCCTTAGGTGAAAATATTAGGTCTCAAATTATAAAAATAAATCAACATCAAAAATACTATAAGGCCCAAATAGATAAACCGAGCAAGAGTTTCTGACTGCAATATCTGGGTTTATTTAATAACACCAAAAGCACATCAATATATTATAAAATAAGTTCTTGATAACGCCCAAATAGTTAAAAAGAGGAAGAGTTTCTGACTGCAATATCTGGGTTTATTTAATAACAACAAAAGAACATCAAGATACTATAAAACCAATCCCAGAAAGTTTATACATTTGAAGCCGGAAGGCCATAGATTTAATATCCTCCAGCTATTTCGAATGTCAAACTTTCCTTATGTAACTGTCTGTGTTTTTTTTTAAATTAAATTTTTGTTAATTGAAATATCAAATTATTCCTCCTTAGGTGAAAATATTAGGTCTCAAATTATAAAAAGAAATCAACATCAAAAATACTATAAAGCCCAAATAGTTAAACCGAGGAAGAGTTTCTGACCGCAATATCTGTGTTTATTTAATAACAACAAAAGAACATCAAGATACTATAAAACCAATCCCAGAAAGTTTATACATTTGAAGCCGGAAGGCCATAGATTTAATATCCTCCAGCTATTTCGAATGTCAAACTTTCCTTAGGTAACTGTCTGTGTTTTTTTTTAATTAAATTTTTGTTAATTGAAATATCAAATTATTCCTCCTTAGGTGAAAATATTAGGTCAAAAATTATAAAAAGAAATCAACATCAAAAATACTATAAAGCCCAAATAGTTAAACCGAGGAAGAGTTTCTGACTGCAATATCTGGGTTTATTTAATAACAACAAAAGAACATCAAGATACTATAAAACCAATCCCAGAAAGTTTATACATTTGAAGCCGGAAGGCCATAGATTTAATATCCTCCAGCTATTTCGAATGTCAAACTTTCCTTAGGTAACTGTCTGTATTTTTCTTTTATTAAATTTTTGTTAATTGAAATATCAAATTATTCCTCCTTAGGTGAAAATATTAGGTCTCAAATTATAAAAAGAAATCAACATCAAAAATACTATAACGCTCAAATAGTTAAAAGAAGGAAGAGTTTCTGACTGCAATATCTGAGTTTATTTAATAACAACAAAAGAACATCAAGATACTATAAAACCAATCCCAGAAAGTTTATACATTTGAAGCCGGAAGGCCATAGATTTAATATCCTCCAGCTATTTCGAATGTCAAACTTTCCTTAGGTAACTGCCTGTTTTTTTTTTAATTAAATTTTTGTTAATTGAAATATCAAATTATTCCTCCTTAGGTGAAAATATTAGGTCTCACATTATAACAAATAGTTAAAAGGAGGAAGAGTTTCTGACTGCAATATCTGAGTTTATTTAATAACAACAAAAGAATGTCAAGATACTATAAAACCAATCCCAGAAAGTTTATACATTTGAAGCCGGAAGGCCATAGATTTAATATCCTCCAGCTATTTCGAATGTCAAACTTTCCTTAGGTAACTGTCTGTGTTTTTTTTTAATTAAATTTTTGTTAATTGAAATATCAAATTATTCCTCCTTAGGTGAAAATATTAGGTCTCAAATTATAAAAATAAATCAACATCAAAAATACTATAAGGCCCAAATAGATAAACCGAGCAAGAGTTTCTGACTGCAATATCTGGGTTTATTTAATAACAACAAAAGCACATCAATATATTATAAAATAAGTTCTTGATAACGCCCAAATAGTTAAAAAGAGGAAGAGTTTCTGACTGCAATATCTGGGTTTATTTAATAACAACAAAAGAACATCAAGATACTATAAAACCAATCCCAGAAAGTTTATACATTTGAAGCCGGAAGGCCATAGATTTAATATCCTCCAGCTATTTCGAATGTCAAACTTTTCTTATGTAACTGTCTGTGTTTTTTTTTAAATTAAATTTTTGTTAATTGAAATATCAAATTATTCCTCCTTAGGTGAAAATATTAGGTCTCAAATTATAAAAAGAAATAAACATCAAAAATACTATAAAGCCCAAATAGTTAAACCGAGGAAGAGTTTCTGACTGCAATATATGGGTTTATTTAATAACAACAAAAGAACATCAAGATACTATAAAACCAATCCCAGAAAGTTTATACATTTGAAGCCGGAAGGCCATAGATTTAATATCCTCCAGCTATTTCGAATGTCAAACTTTCCTTAGGTAACTGTCTGTATTTTTCTTTTATTAAATTTTTGTTAATTGAAATATCAAATTATTCCTCCTTAGGTGAAAATATTAGGTCTCAAATTATAAAAAGAAATCAACATCAAAAATACTATAACGCTCAAATAGTTAAAAGGAGGAAGAGTTTCTGACTGCAATATCTGGGTTTATTTAATAACAACAAAAGAACATCAAGATACTATAAAACCAATCCCAGAAAGTTTATACATTTGAAGCCGGAAGGCCATAGATTTAATATCCTCCAGCTATTTCGAATGTCAAACTTTCCTTAGGTAACTGTCTGTGTTTTTTTTAATTAAATTTTTGTTAATTGAAATATCAAATTATTCCTCCTTAGGTGAAAATATTAGGTCTCAAATTATAAAAAGAAATCAACATCAAAAATACTATAAAGCCCAAATAGTTAAACCGAGGAAGAGTTTCTGACTGCAATATCTGGGTTTATTTAATAACAACAAAAGAACATCAAGATACTATAAAACCAATCCCAGAAAGTTTATACATTTGAAGCCGGAAGGCCATAGATTTAATATCCTCCAGCTATTTCGAATGTTAAACTTTCCTTAGGTTTTTTTTAATTAAATTTTTGTTAATTGAAATATCAAATTATTCCTCCTTAGGTGAAAATATTAGGTCTCAAATTATAAAAAGAAATCAACATCAAAAATACTATAAAGCCCAAATAGTTAAACCGAGGAAGAGTTTCTGACTGCAATATCTGGGTTTATTTAATAACAACAAAAGAACATCAAGATACTATAAAACCAATCCCAGAAAGTTTATACATTTGAAGCCGGAAGGCCATAGATTTAATATCCTCCAGCTATTTCGAATGTCAAACTTTCCTTAGGTAACTGTCTGTGTTTTTTTTTTTGATTAAATTTTTGTTAATTGAAATATCAAATTATTCCTCCTTAGGTGAAAATATTAGGTCTCAAATTATAAAAATAAATCAACATCAAAAATACTATAAAGCCCAAATAGTTAAACCGAGGAAGAGTTTCTGACTGCAATATCTGGGTTTATTTAATAACACCAAAAGCACATCAATATATTATAAAATAAGTTCTTGATAACGCCCAAATAGTTAAAAAGAGGAAGAGTTTCTGACTGCAATATCTGGGTTTATTTAATAACAACAAAAGAACATCAAGATACTATAAAACCAATCCCAGAAAGTTTATACATTTGAAGCCGGAAGGCCATAGATTTAATATCCTCCAGCTATTTCGAATGTCAAACTTTTCTTATGTAACTGTCTGTGTTTTTTTTTAAATTAAATTTTTGTTAATTGAAATATCAAATTATTCCTCCTTAGGTGAAAATATTAGGTCTCAAATTATAAAAAGAAATAAACATCAAAAATACTATAAAGCCCAAATAGTTAAACCGAGGAAGAGTTTCTGACTGCAATATATGGGTTTATTTAATAACAACAAAAGAACATCAAGATACTATAAAACCAATCCCAGAAAGTTTATACATTTGAAGCCGGAAGGCCATAGATTTAATATCCTCCAGCTATTTCGAATGTTAAACTTTCCTTAGGTTTTTTTTAATTAAATTTTTGTTAATTGAAATATCAAATTATTCCTCCTTAGGTGAAAATATTAGGTCTCAAATTATAAAAAGAAATAAACATCAAAAATACTATAAAGCCCAAATAGTTAAACCGAGGAAGAGTTTCTGACTGCAATATATGGGTTTATTTAATAACAACAAAAGAACATCAAGATACTATAAAACCAATCCCAGAAAGTTTATACATTTGAAGCCGGAAGGCCATAGATTTAATATCCTCCAGCTATTTCGAATGTCAAACTTTCCTTAGGTAACTGTCTGTATTTTTCTTTTATTAAATTTTTGTTAATTGAAATATCAAATTATTCCTCCTTAGGTGAAAATATTAGGTCTCAAATTATAAAAAGAAATCAACATCAAAAATACTATAACGCTCAAATAGTTAAAAGGAGGAAGAGTTTCTGACTGCAATATCTGGGTTTATTTAATAACAACAAAAGAACATCAAGATACTATAAAACCAATCCCAGAAAGTTTATACATTTGAAGCCGGAAGGCCATAGATTTAATATCCTCCAGCTATTTCGAATGTCAAACTTTCCTTAGGTAACTGTCTGTGTTTTTTTTAATTAAATTTTTGTTAATTGAAATATCAAATTATTCCTCCTTAGGTGAAAATATTAGGTCTCAAATTATAAAAAGAAATCAACATCAAAAATACTATAAAGCCCAAATAGTTAAACCGAGGAAGAGTTTCTGACTGCAATATCTGGGTTTATTTAATAACAACAAAAGAACATCAAGATACTATAAAACCAATCCCAGAAAGTTTATACATTTGAAGCCGGAAGGCCATAGATTTAATATCCTCCAGCTATTTCGAATGTTAAACTTTCCTTAGGTTTTTTTTAATTAAATTTTTGTTAATTGAAATATCAAATTATTCCTCCTTAGGTGAAAATATTAGGTCTCAAATTATAAAAAGAAATCAACATCAAAAATACTATAAAGCCCAAATAGTTAAACCGAGGAAGAGTTTCTGACTGCAATATCTGGGTTTATTTAATAACAACAAAAGAACATCAAGATACTATAAAACCAATCCCAGAAAGTTTATACATTTGAAGCCGGAAGGCCATAGATTTAATATCCTCCAGCTATTTCGAATGTCAAACTTTCCTTAGGTAACTGTCTGTATTTTTCTTTTATTAAATTTTTGTTAATTGAAATATCAAATTATTCCTCCTTAGGTGAAAATATTAGGTCTCAAATTATAAAAAGAAATCAACATCAAAAATACTATAACGCTCAAATAGTTAAAAGGAGGAAGAGTTTCTGACTGCAATATCTGGGTTTATTTAATAACAACAAAAGAACATCAAGATACTATAAAACCAATCCCAGAAAGTTTATACATTTGAAGCCGGAAGGCCATAGATTTAATATCCTCCAGCTATTTCGAATGTCAAACTTTCCTTAGGTAACTGTCTGTGTTTTTTTTAATTAAATTTTTGTTAATTGAAATATCAAATTATTCCTCCTTAGGTGAAAATATTAGGTCTCAAATTATAAAAAGAAATCAACATCAAAAATACTATAAAGCCCAAATAGTTAAACCGAGGAAGAGTTTCTGACTGCAATATCTGGGTTTATTTAATAACAACAAAAGAACATCAAGATACTATAAAACCAATCCCAGAAAGTTTATACATTTGAAGCCGGAAGGCCATAGATTTAATATCCTCCAGCTATTTCGAATGTTAAACTTTCCTTAGGTTTTTTTTAATTAAATTTTTGTTAATTGAAATATCAAATTATTCCTCCTTAGGTGAAAATATTAGGTCTCAAATTATAAAAAGAAATCAACATCAAAAATACTATAAAGCCCAAATAGTTAAACCGAGGAAGAGTTTCTGACTGCAATATCTGGGTTTATTTAATAACAACAAAAGAACATCAAGATACTATAAAACCAATCCCAGAAAGTTTATACATTTGAAGCCGGAAGGCCATAGATTTAATATCCTCCAGCTATTTCGAATGTCAAACTTTCCTTAGGTAACTGTCTGTGTTTTTTTTTTTGATTAAATTTTTGTTAATTGAAATATCAAATTATTCCTCCTTAGGTGAAAATATTAGGTCTCAAATTATAAAAATAAATCAACATCAAAAATACTATAAAGCCCAAATAGTTAAACCGAGGAAGAGTTTCTGACTGCAATATCTGGGTTTATTTAATAACACCAAAAGCACATCAATATATTATAAAATAAGTTCTTGATAACGCCCAAATAGTTAAAAAGAGGAAGAGTTTCTGACTGCAATATCTGGGTTTATTTAATAACAACAAAAGAACATCAAGATACTATAAAACCAATCCCAGAAAGTTTATACATTTGAAGCCGGAAGGCCATAGATTTAATATCCTCCAGCTATTTCGAATGTCAAACTTTCCTTAGGTAACTGTCTGTGTTTTTTTTTTTATTAAATTTTTGTTAATTGAAATATCAAATTATTCCTCCTTAGGTGAAAATATTAGGTCTCAAATTATAAAAAGAAATCAACATCAAAAATACTATAAAGCCCAAATAGTTAAACCGAGGAAGAGTTTCTGACCGCAATATCTGGGTTTATTTAATAACAACAAAAGAACATCAAGATACTATAAAACCAATCCCAGAAAGTTTATACATTTGAAGCCGGAAGGCCATAGATTTAATATCCTCCAGCTATTTCGAATGTTAAACTTTCCTTAGGTTTTTTTTAATTAAATTTTTGTTAATTGAAATATCAAATTATTCCTCCTTAGGTGAAAATATTAGGTCTCAAATTATAAAAAGAAATCAACATCAAAAATACTATAAAGCCCAAATAGTTAAACCGAGGAAGAGTTTCTGACTGCAATATCTGGGTTTATTTAATAACAACAAAAGAACATCAAGATACTATAAAACCAATCCCAGAAAGTTTATACATTTGAAGCCGGAAGGCCATAGATTTAATATCCTCCAGCTATTTCGAATGTCAAACTTTCCTTAGGTAACTGTCTGTGTTTTTTTTTTTGATTAAATTTTTGTTAATTGAAATATCAAATTATTCCTCCTTAGGTGAAAATATTAGGTCTCAAATTATAAAAATAAATCAACATCAAAAATACTATAAAGCCCAAATAGTTAAACCGAGGAAGAGTTTCTGACTGCAATATCTGGGTTTATTTAATAACACCAAAAGCACATCAATATATTATAAAATAAGTTCTTGATAACGCCCAAATAGTTAAAAAGAGGAAGAGTTTCTGACTGCAATATCTGGGTTTATTTAATAACAACAAAAGAACATCAAGATACTATAAAACCAATCCCAGAAAGTTTATACATTTGAAGCCGGAAGGCCATAGATTTAATATCCTCCAGCTATTTCGAATGTCAAACTTTTCTTATGTAACTGTCTGTGTTTTTTTTTAAATTAAATTTTTGTTAATTGAAATATCAAATTATTCCTCCTTAGGTGAAAATATTAGGTCTCAAATTATAAAAAGAAATAAACATCAAAAATACTATAAAGCCCAAATAGTTAAACCGAGGAAGAGTTTCTGACTGCAATATATGGGTTTATTTAATAACAACAAAAGAACATCAAGATACTATAAAACCAATCCCAGAAAGTTTATACATTTGAAGCCGGAAGGCCATAGATTTAATATCCTCCAGCTATTTCGAATGTCAAACTTTCCTTAGGTAACTGTCTGTATTTTTCTTTTATTAAATTTTTGTTAATTGAAATATCAAATTATTCCTCCTTAGGTGAAAATATTAGGTCTCAAATTATAAAAAGAAATCAACATCAAAAATACTATAACGCTCAAATAGTTAAAAGGAGGAAGAGTTTCTGACTGCAATATCTGGGTTTATTTAATAACAACAAAAGAACATCAAGATACTATAAAACCAATCCCAGAAAGTTTATACATTTGAAGCCGGAAGGCCATAGATTTAATATCCTCCAGCTATTTCGAATGTCAAACTTTCCTTAGGTAACTGTCTGTGTTTTTTTTAATTAAATTTTTGTTAATTGAAATATCAAATTATTCCTCCTTAGGTGAAAATATTAGGTCTCAAATTATAAAAAGAAATCAACATCAAAAATACTATAAAGCCCAAATAGTTAAACCGAGGAAGAGTTTCTGACTGCAATATCTGGGTTTATTTAATAACAACAAAAGAACATCAAGATACTATAAAACCAATCCCAGAAAGTTTATACATTTGAAGCCGGAAGGCCATAGATTTAATATCCTCCAGCTATTTCGAATGTTAAACTTTCCTTAGGTTTTTTTTAATTAAATTTTTGTTAATTGAAATATCAAATTATTCCTCCTTAGGTGAAAATATTAGGTCTCAAATTATAAAAAGAAATCAACATCAAAAATACTATAAAGCCCAAATAGTTAAACCGAGGAAGAGTTTCTGACTGCAATATCTGGGTTTATTTAATAACAACAAAAGAACATCAAGATACTATAAAACCAATCCCAGAAAGTTTATACATTTGAAGCCGGAAGGCCATAGATTTAATATCCTCCAGCTATTTCGAATGTCAAACTTTCCTTAGGTAACTGTCTGTATTTTTCTTTTATTAAATTTTTGTTAATTGAAATATCAAATTATTCCTCCTTAGGTGAAAATATTAGGTCTCAAATTATAAAAAGAAATCAACATCAAAAATACTATAACGCTCAAATAGTTAAAAGGAGGAAGAGTTTCTGACTGCAATATCTGGGTTTATTTAATAACAACAAAAGAACATCAAGATACTATAAAACCAATCCCAGAAAGTTTATACATTTGAAGCCGGAAGGCCATAGATTTAATATCCTCCAGCTATTTCGAATGTCAAACTTTCCTTAGGTAACTGTCTGTGTTTTTTTTAATTAAATTTTTGTTAATTGAAATATCAAATTATTCCTCCTTAGGTGAAAATATTAGGTCTCAAATTATAAAAAGAAATCAACATCAAAAATACTATAAAGCCCAAATAGTTAAACCGAGGAAGAGTTTCTGACTGCAATATCTGGGTTTATTTAATAACAACAAAAGAACATCAAGATACTATAAAACCAATCCCAGAAAGTTTATACATTTGAAGCCGGAAGGCCATAGATTTAATATCCTCCAGCTATTTCGAATGTTAAACTTTCCTTAGGTTTTTTTTAATTAAATTTTTGTTAATTGAAATATCAAATTATTCCTCCTTAGGTGAAAATATTAGGTCTCAAATTATAAAAAGAAATCAACATCAAAAATACTATAAAGCCCAAATAGTTAAACCGAGGAAGAGTTTCTGACTGCAATATCTGGGTTTATTTAATAACAACAAAAGAACATCAAGATACTATAAAACCAATCCCAGAAAGTTTATACATTTGAAGCCGGAAGGCCATAGATTTAATATCCTCCAGCTATTTCGAATGTCAAACTTTCCTTAGGTAACTGTCTGTGTTTTTTTTTTTGATTAAATTTTTGTTAATTGAAATATCAAATTATTCCTCCTTAGGTGAAAATATTAGGTCTCAAATTATAAAAATAAATCAACATCAAAAATACTATAAAGCCCAAATAGTTAAACCGAGGAAGAGTTTCTGACTGCAATATCTGGGTTTATTTAATAACACCAAAAGCACATCAATATATTATAAAATAAGTTCTTGATAACGCCCAAATAGTTAAAAAGAGGAAGAGTTTCTGACTGCAATATCTGGGTTTATTTAATAACAACAAAAGAACATCAAGATACTATAAAACCAATCCCAGAAAGTTTATACATTTGAAGCCGGAAGGCCATAGATTTAATATCCTCCAGCTATTTCGAATGTCAAACTTTCCTTAGGTAACTGTCTGTGTTTTTTTTTTTATTAAATTTTTGTTAATTGAAATATCAAATTATTCCTCCTTAGGTGAAAATATTAGGTCTCAAATTATAAAAAGAAATCAACATCAAAAATACTATAAAGCCCAAATAGTTAAACCGAGGAAGAGTTTCTGACCGCAATATCTGGGTTTATTTAATAACAACAAAAGAACATCAAGATACTATAAAACCAATCCCAGAAAGTTTATACATTTGAAGCCGGAAGGCCATAGATTTAATATCCTCCAGCTATTTCGAATGTCAAACTTTCCTTAGGTAACTGTCTGTGTTTTTTTTTAATTAAATTTTTGTTAATTGAAATATCAAATTATTCCTCGTTAGGTGAAAATATTAGGTCAAAAATTATAAAAAGAAATCAACATCAAAAATACTATAAAGCCCAAATAGTTAAACCGAGGAAGAGTTTCTGACTGCAATATCTGGGTTTATTTAATAACAACAAAAGAACATCAAGATACTATAAAACCAATCCCAGAAAGTTTATACATTTGAAGCCGGAAGGCCATAGATTTAATATCCTCCAGCTATTTCGAATGTCAAACTTTCCTTAGGTAACTGTCTGTGTTTTTTTTTAATTAAATTTTTGTTAATTGAAATATCAAATTATTCCTCCTTAGGTGAAAATATTAGGTCTCAAATTATAAAAAGAAATCAACATCAAAAATACTATAACGCTCAAATAGTTAAAAGGAGGAAGAGTTTCTGACTGCAATATCTGAGTTTATTTAATAACAACAAAAGAACGTCAATATACTATAAAACCAATCCCAGAAAGTTTATACATTTGAAGCCGGAAGGCCATAGATTTAATATCCTCCAGCTATTTCGAATGTCAAACTTTCCTTAGGTAACTGTCTGTATTTTTCTTTTATTAAATTTTTGTTAATTGAAATATCAAATTATTCCTCCTTAGGTGAAAATATTAGGTCTCAAATTATAAAAAGAAATCAACATCAAAAATACTATAACGCTCAAATAGTTAAAAGGAGGAAGAGTTTCTGACTGCAATATCTGGGTTTATTTAATAACAACAAAAGAACATCAAGATACTATAAAACCAATCCCAGAAAGTTTATACATTTGAAGACGGAAGGCCATAGATTTAATATCCTCCAGCTATTTCGAATGTCAAACTTTCCTTAGGTAACTGTCTGTGTTTTTTTTTAATTAAATTTTTGTTAATTGAAATATCAAATTATTCCTCCTTAGGTGAAAATATTAGGTCTCAAATTATAAAAAGAAATCAACATCAAAAATACTATAAAGCCCAAATAGTTAAACCGAGGAAGAGTTTCTGACCGCAATATCTGGGTTTATTTAATAACAACAAAAGAACATCAAGATACTATAAAACCAATCCCAGAAAGTTTATACATTTGAAGCCGGAAGGCCATAGATTTAATATCCTCCAGCTATTTCGAATGTCAAACTTTCCTTAGGTAACTGTCTGTGTTTTTTTTAATTAAATTTTTGTTAATTGAAATATCAAATTATTCCTCCTTAGGTGAAAATATTAGGTCTCAAATTATAAAAAGAAATCAACATCAAAAATACTATAAAGCCCAAATAGTTAAACCGAGGAAGAGTTTCTGACCGCAATATCTGGGTTTATTTAATAACAACAAAAGAACATCATGATACTATAAAACCAATCCCAGAAAGTTTATACATTTGAAGCCGGAAGGCCATAGATTTAATATCCTCCAGCTATTTCGAATGTCAAACTTTCCTTAGGTAACTGTCTGTGTTTTTTTTTTGATTAAATTTTTGTTAATTGAAATATCAAATTATTCCTCCTTAGGTGAAAATATTAGGTCTCAAATTATAAAAAGAAATCAACATCAAAAATACTATAAAGCCCAAATAGTTAAACCGAGGAAGAGTTTCTGACTGCAATATCTGGGTTTATTTAATAACAACAAAAGAACATCAAGATACTATAAAATCGATCCCAGAAAGTTTATACATTTGAAGCCGGAAGGCCATAGATTTAATATCCTCCAGCTATTTCGAATGTCAAACTTTCCTTAGGTAACTGTCTGTGTTTTTTTTTTTGATTAAATTTTTGTTAATTGAAATATCAAATTATTCCTCCTTAGGTGAAAATATTAGGTCTCAAATTATAAAAAGAAATCAACATCAAAAATACTATAAAGCCCAAATAGTTAAACCGAGGAAGAGTTTCTGACCGCAATATCTGGGTTTATTTAATAACAACAAAAGAACATCAAGATACTATAAAACCAATCCCAGAAAGTTTATACATTTGAAGCCGGAAGGCCATAGATTTAATATCCTCCAGCTATTTCGAATGTTAAACTTTCCTTAGGTTTTTTTTAATTAAATTTTTGTTAATTGAAATATCAAATTATTCCTCCTTAGGTGAAAATATTAGGTCTCAAATTATAAAAAGAAATCAACATCAAAAATACTATAAAGCCCAAATAGTTAAACCGAGGAAGAGTTTCTGACCGCAATATCTGGGTTTATTTAATAACAACAAAAGAACATCATGATACTATAAAACCAATCCCAGAAAGTTTATACATTTGAAGCCGGAAGGCCATAGATTTAATATCCTCCAGCTATTTCGAATGTCAAACTTTCCTTAGGTAACTGTCTGTGTTTTTTTTTTTGATTAAATTTTTGTTAATTGAAATATCAAATTATTCCTCCTTAGGTGAAAATATTAGGTCTCAAATTATAAAAAGAAATCAACATCAAAAATACTATAAAGCCCAAATAGTTAAACCGAGGAAGAGTTTCTGACTGCAATATCTGGGTTTATTTAATAACAACAAAAGAACATCAAGATACTATAAAATCGATCCCAGAAAGTTTATACATTTGAAGCCGGAAGGCCATAGATTTAATATCCTCCAGCTATTTCGAATGTCAAACTTTCCTTAGGTAACTGTCTGTGTTTTTTTTTTTGATTAAATTTTTGTTAATTGAAATATCAAATTATTCCTCCTTAGGTGAAAATGTTAGGTCTCAAATTATAAAAAGAAATCAACATCAAAAATACTATAAAGCCCAAATAGTTAAACCGAGGAAGAGTTTCTGACTGCAATATCTGGGTTTATTTAATAACAACAAAAGAACATCAAGATACTATAAAATCGATCCCAGAAAGTTTATACATTTGAAGCCGGAAGGCCATAGATTTAATATCCTCCAGCTATTTCGAATGTCAAACTTTCCTTAGGTAACTGTCTGTGTTTTTTTTTAATTAAATTTTTGTTCATTGCAATATCAAATTATTCCTCCTTAGGTGAAAATATTAGGTCTCAAATTATAAAAATAAATCAACATCAAAAATACTATAAAGCCCAAATAGTTAAACCGAGGAAGAGTTTCTGACTGCAATATCTGGGTTTATTTAATAACACCAAAAGCACATCAATATATTATAAAATAAGTTCTTGATAACGCCCAAATAGTTAAAAAGAGGAAGAGTTTCTGACTGCAATATCTGGGTTTATTTAATAACAACAAAAGAACATCAAGATACTATAAAACCAATCCCAGAAAGTTTATACATTTGAAGCCGGAAGGCCATAGATTTAATATCCTCCAGCTATTTCGAATGTCAAACTTTCCTTAGGTAACTGTCTGTGTTTTTTTTTTTTATTAAATTTTTGTTAATTGAAATATCAAATTATTCCTCCTGAGGTGAAAATATTAGGTTTCAAATTATAAAAATAAATCAACATCAAAAATACTATAAAGCCCAAATAGTTAAACCGAGGAAGAGTTTCTGACTGCAATATCTGGGTTTATTTAATAACAACAAAAGAACATCAAGATACTATAAAGCCAATCCCAGAAAGTTTATACATTTGAAGCCGGAAGGCCATAGATTTAATATCCTCCAGCTATTTCGAATGTCAAACTTTCCTTAGGTAACTGTCTGTGTTTTTTTTAATTAAATTTTTGTTAATTGAAATATCAAATTATTCCTCCTTAGGTGAAAATATTAGGTCTCAAATTATAAAAAGAAATCAACATCAAAAATACTATAAAGCCCAAATAGTTAAACCGAGGAAGAGTTTCTGACCGCAATATCTGGGTTTATTTAATAACAACAAAAGAACATCATGATACTATAAAACCAATCCCAGAAAGTTTATACATTTGAAGCCGGAAGGCCATAGATTTAATATCCTCCAGCTATTTCGAATGTCAAACTTTCCTTAGGTAACTGTCTGTGTTTTTTTTTTTGATTAAATTTTTGTTAATTGAAATATCAAATTATTCCTCCTTAGGTGAAAATATTAGGTCTCAAATTATAAAAAGAAATCAACATCAAAAATACTATAAAGCCCAAATAGTTAAACCGAGGAAGAGTTTCTGACCGCAATATCTGGGTTTATTTAATAACAACAAAAGAACATCAAGATACTATAAAACCAATCCCAGAAAGTTTATACATTTGAAGACGGAAGGCCATAGATTTAATATGCTCCAGCTATTTCGAATGTCAAACTTTCCTTAGGTAACTGTCTGTGTTTTTTTTAAATTAAATTTTTGTTAATTGCAATATCAAATTATTCCTCCTTAGGTGAAAATATTAGGTCTCAAATTATAAAAAGAAATCAACATCAAAAATACTATAAAGCCCAAATAGTTAAACCGAGGAAGAGTTTCTGACTGCAATATCTGGGTTTATTTAATAACAACAAAAGAACATCAAGATACTATAAAACCAATCCCAGAAAGTTTATACATTTGAAGCCGGAAGGCCATAGATTTAATATCCTCCAGCTATTTCGAATGTCAAACTTTCCTTAGGTAACTGTCTGTGTTTTTTTTTTTGATTAAATTTTTGTTAATTGAAATATCAAATTATTCCTCCTTAGGTGAAAATATTAGGTCTCAAATTATAAAAAGAAATCAACATCAAAAATACTATAAAGCCCAAATAGTTAAACCGAGGAAGAGTTTCTGACTGCAATATCTGGGTTTATTTAATAACAACAAAAGAACATCAAGATACTATAAAACCAATCCCAGAAAGTTTATACATTTGAAGCCGGAAGGCCATAGATTTAATATCCTCCAGCTATTTCGAATGTCAAACTTTCCTTAGGTAACTGTCTGTGTTTTTTTTTTTGATTAAATTTTTGTTAATTGAAATATCAAATTATTCCTCCTGAGGTGAAAATATTAGGTTTCAAATTATAAAAATAAATCAACATCAAAAATACTATAAAGCCCAAATAGTTAAACCGAGGAAGAGTTTCTGACTGCAATATCTGGGTTTATTTAATAACAACAAAAGAACATCAAGATACTATAAAGCCAATCCCAGAAAGTTTATACATTTGAAGCCGGAAGGCCATAGATTTAATATCCTCCAGCTATTTCGAATGTCAAACTTTCCTTAGGTAACTGTCTGTATTTTTCTTTTATTAAATTTTTGTTAATTGAAATATCAAATTATTCCTCCTTAGGTGAAAATATTAGGTCTCAAATTATAAAAAGAAATCAACATCAAAAATACTATAACGCTCAAATAGTTAAAAGGAGGAAGAGTTTCTGACTGCAATATCTGGGTTTATTTAATAACAACAAAAGAACATCAAGATACTATAAAACCAATCCCAGAAAGTTTATACATTTGAAGACGGAAGGCCATAGATTTAATATCCTCCAGCTATTTCGAATGTCAAACTTTCCTTAGGTAACTGTCTGTGTTTTTTTTTAATTAAATTTTTGTTAATTGAAATATCAAATTATTCCTCCTTAGGTGAAAATATTAGGTCTCAAATTATAAAAAGAAATCAACATCAAAAATACTATAAAGCCCAAATAGTTAAACCGAGGAAGAGTTTCTGACCGCAATATCTGGGTTTATTTAATAACAACAAAAGAACATCAAGATACTATAAAACCAATCCCAGAAAGTTTATACATTTGAAGCCGGAAGGCCATAGATTTAATATCCTCCAGCTATTTCGAATGTTAAACTTTCCTTAGGTTTTTTTTAATTAAATTTTTGTTAATTGAAATATCAAATTATTCCTCCTTAGGTGAAAATATTAGGTCTCAAATTATAAAAAGAAATCAACATCAAAAATACTATAAAGCCCAAATAGTTAAACCGAGGAAGAGTTTCTGACCGCAATATCTGGGTTTATTTAATAACAACAAAAGAACATCATGATACTATAAAACCAATCCCAGAAAGTTTATACATTTGAAGCCGGAAGGCCATAGATTTAATATCCTCCAGCTATTTCGAATGTCAAACTTTCCTTAGGTAACTGTCTGTGTTTTTTTTAATTAAATTTTTGTTAATTGAAATATCAAATTATTCCTCCTTAGGTGAAAATATTAGGTCTCAAATTATAAAAAGAAATCAACATCAAAAATACTATAAAGCCCAAATAGTTAAACCGAGGAAGAGTTTCTGACCGCAATATCTGGGTTTATTTAATAACAACAAAAGAACATCATGATACTATAAAACCAATCCCAGAAAGTTTATACATTTGAAGCCGGAAGGCCATAGATTTAATATCCTCCAGCTATTTCGAATGTCAAACTTTCCTTAGGTAACTGTCTGTGTTTTTTTTTTGATTAAATTTTTGTTAATTGAAATATCAAATTATTCCTCCTTAGGTGAAAATATTAGGTCTCAAATTATAAAAAGAAATCAACATCAAAAATACTATAAAGCCCAAATAGTTAAACCGAGGAAGAGTTTCTGACTGCAATATCTGGGTTTATTTAATAACAACAAAAGAACATCAAGATACTATAAAATCGATCCCAGAAAGTTTATACATTTGAAGCCGGAAGGCCATAGATTTAATATCCTCCAGCTATTTCGAATGTCAAACTTTCCTTAGGTAACTGTCTGTGTTTTTTTTTTTTTGATTAAATTTTTGTTAATTGAAATATCAAATTATTCCTCCTTAGGTGAAAATATTAGGTCTCAAATTATAAAAAGAAATCAACATCAAAAATACTATAAAGCCCAAATAGTTAAACCGAGGAAGAGTTTCTGACCGCAATATCTGGGTTTATTTAATAACAACAAAAGAACATCAAGATACTATAAAACCAATCCCAGAAAGTTTATACATTTGAAGCCGGAAGGCCATAGATTTAATATCCTCCAGCTATTTCGAATGTTAAACTTTCCTTAGGTTTTTTTTAATTAAATTTTTGTTAATTGAAATATCAAATTATTCCTCCTTAGGTGAAAATATTAGGTCTCAAATTATAAAAAGAAATCAACATCAAAAATACTATAAAGCCCAAATAGTTAAACCGAGGAAGAGTTTCTGACCGCAATATCTGGGTTTATTTAATAACAACAAAAGAACATCATGATACTATAAAACCAATCCCAGAAAGTTTATACATTTGAAGCCGGAAGGCCATAGATTTAATATCCTCCAGCTATTTCGAATGTCAAACTTTCCTTAGGTAACTGTCTGTGTTTTTTTTTTTGATTAAATTTTTGTTAATTGAAATATCAAATTATTCCTCCTTAGGTGAAAATATTAGGTCTCAAATTATAAAAAGAAATCAACATCAAAAATACTATAAAGCCCAAATAGTTAAACCGAGGAAGAGTTTCTGACTGCAATATCTGGGTTTATTTAATAACAACAAAAGAACATCAAGATACTATAAAATCGATCCCAGAAAGTTTATACATTTGAAGCCGGAAGGCCATAGATTTAATATCCTCCAGCTATTTCGAATGTCAAACTTTCCTTAGGTAACTGTCTGTGTTTTTTTTTAATTAAATTTTTGTTCATTGCAATATCAAATTATTCCTCCTTAGGTGAAAATATTAGGTCTCAAATTATAAAAATAAATCAACATCAAAAATACTATAAAGCCCAAATAGTTAAACCGAGGAAGAGTTTCTGACTGCAATATCTGGGTTTATTTAATAACACCAAAAGCACATCAATATATTATAAAATAAGTTCTTGATAACGCCCAAATAGTTAAAAAGAGGAAGAGTTTCTGACTGCAATATCTGGGTTTATTTAATAACAACAAAAGAACATCAAGATACTATAAAACCAATCCCAGAAAGTTTATACATTTGAAGCCGGAAGGCCATAGATTTAATATCCTCCAGCTATTTCGAATGTCAAACTTTCCTTAGGTAACTGTCTGTGTTTTTTTTTTTTATTAAATTTTTGTTAATTGAAATATCAAATTATTCCTCCTGAGGTGAAAATATTAGGTTTCAAATTATAAAAATAAATCAACATCAAAAATACTATAAAGCCCAAATAGTTAAACCGAGGAAGAGTTTCTGACTGCAATATCTGGGTTTATTTAATAACAACAAAAGAACATCAAGATACTATAAAGCCAATCCCAGAAAGTTTATACATTTGAAGCCGGAAGGCCATAGATTTAATATCCTCCAGCTATTTCGAATGTCAAACTTTCCTTAGGTAACTGTCTGTGTTTTTTTTAATTAAATTTTTGTTAATTGAAATATCAAATTATTCCTCCTTAGGTGAAAATATTAGATCTCAAATTATAAAAAGAAATCAACATCAAAAATACTATAAAGCCCAAATAGTTAAACCGAGGAAGAGTTTCTGACCGCAATATCTGGGTTTATTTAATAACAACAAAAGAACATCATGATACTATAAAACCAATCCCAGAAAGTTTATACATTTGAAGCCGGAAGGCCATAGATTTAATATCCTCCAGCTATTTCGAATGTCAAACTTTCCTTAGGTAACTGTCTGTGTTTTTTTTTTTGATTAAATTTTTGTTAATTGAAATATCAAATTATTCCTCCTTAGGTGAAAATATTAGGTCTCAAATTATAAAAAGAAATCAACATCAAAAATACTATAAAGCCCAAATAGTTAAACCGAGGAAGAGTTTCTGACCGCAATATCTGGGTTTATTTAATAACAACAAAAGAACATCAAGATACTATAAAACCAATCCCAGAAAGTTTATACATTTGAAGACGGAAGGCCATAGATTTAATATGCTCCAGCTATTTCGAATGTCAAACTTTCCTTAGGTAACTGTCTGTGTTTTTTTTAAATTAAATTTTTGTTAATTGCAATATCAAATTATTCCTCCTTAGATGAAAATATTAGGTCTCAAATTATAAAAAGAAATCAACATCAAAAATACTATAAAGCCCAAATAGTTAAACCGAGGAAGAGTTTCTGACTGCAATATCTGGGTTTATTTAATAACAACAAAAGAACATCAAGATACTATAAAACCAATCCCAGAAAGTTTATACATTTGAAGCCGGAAGGCCATAGATTTAATATCCTCCAGCTATTTCGAATGTCAAACTTTCCTTAGGTAACTGTCTGTGTTTTTTTTTTTGATTAAATTTTTGTTAATTGAAATATCAAATTATTCCTCCTTAGGTGAAAATATTAGGTCTCAAATTATAAAAAGAAATCAACATCAAAAATACTATAAAGCCCAAATAGTTAAACCGAGGAAGAGTTTCTGACTGCAATATCTGGGTTTATTTAATAACAACAAAAGAACATCAAGATACTATAAAATCGATCCCAGAAAGTTTATACATTTGAAGCCGGAAGGCCATAGATTTAATATCCTCCAGCTATTTCGAATGTCAAACTTTCCTTAGGTAACTGTCTGTGTTTTTTTTTAATTAAATTTTTGTTCATTGCAATATCAAATTATTCCTCCTTAGGTGAAAATATTAGGTCTCAAATTATAAAAATAAATCAACATCAAAAATACTATAAAGCCCAAATAGTTAAACCGAGGAAGAGTTTCTGACTGCAATATCTGGGTTTATTTAATAACACCAAAAGCACATCAATATATTATAAAATAAGTTCTTGATAACGCCCAAATAGTTAAAAAGAGGAAGAGTTTCTGACTGCAATATCTGGGTTTATTTAATAACAACAAAAGAACATCAAGATACTATAAAACCAATCCCAGAAAGTTTATACATTTGAAGCCGGAAGGCCATAGATTTAATATCCTCCAGCTATTTCGAATGTCAAACTTTCCTTAGGTAACTGTCTGTGTTTTTTTTAATTAAATTTTTGTTAATTGAAATATCAAATTATTCCTCCTTAGGTGAAAATATTAGGTCTCAAATTATAAAAAGAAATCAACATCAAAAATACTATAAAGCCCAAATAGTTAAACCGAGGAAGAGTTTCTGACTGCAATATCTGGGTTTATTTAATACCAACAAAAGAACATCAAGATACTATAAAACCAATCCCAGAAAGTTTATACATTTGAAGCCGGAAGGCCATAGATTTAATATCCTCCAGCTATTTCGAATGTCAAACTTTCCTTAGGTAACTGTCTGTGTTTTTTTTTTTGATTAAATTTTTGTTAATTGAAATATCAAATTATTCCTCCTTAGGTGAAAATATTAGGTCTCAAATTATAAAAAGAAATCAACATCAAAAATACTATAAAGCCCAAATAGTTAAACCGAGGAAGAGTTTCTGACTGCAATATCTGGGTTTATTTAATAACAACAAAAGAACATCAAGATACTATAAAACCAATCCCAGAAAGTTTATACATTTGAAGACGGAAGGCCATAGATTTAATATCCTCCAGCTATTTCGAATGTCAAACTTTCCTTAGGTAACTGTCTGTGTTTTTTTTAAATTAAATTTTTGTTAATTGCAATATCAAATTATTCCTCCTTAGGTGAAAATATTAGGTCTCAAATAATAAAAAGAAATCAACATCAAAAATACTATAAAGCCCAAATAGTTAAACCTAGGAACAGTTTCTGACCGCAATATCTGGGTTTATTTAATAACAACAAAAGAACATCAAGATACTATAAAACCAATCCCAGAAAGTTTATACATTTGAAGCCGGAAGGCCATAGATTTAATATCCTCCAGCTATTTCGAATGTCAAACTTTCCTTAGGTTTTTTTTAATTAAATTTTTGTTAATTGAAATATCAAATTATTCCTCCTTAGGTGAAAATATTAGGTCTCAAATTATAAAAAGAAATCAACATCAAAAATACTATAAAGCCCAAATAGTTAAACCGAGGAAGAGTTTCTGACCGCAATATCTGGGTTTATTTAATAACAACAAAAGAACATCAAGATACTATAAAACCAATCCCAGAAAGTTTATACATTTGAAGACGGAAGGCCATAGATTTAATATGCTCCAGCTATTTCGAATGTCAAACTTTCCTTAGGTAACTGTCTGTGTTTTTTTTAAATTAAATTTTTGTTAATTGCAATATCAAATTATTCCTCCTTAGGTGAAAATATTAGTTCTCAAATTATAAAAAGAAATCAACATCAAAAATACTATAAAGCCCAAATAGTTAAACCGAGGAAGAGTTTCTGACCGCAATATCTGGGTTTATTTAATAACAACAAAAGAACATCAAGATACTATAAAGCCAATCCCAGAAAGTTTATACATTTGAAGCCGGAAGGCCATAGATTTAATATCCTCTAGCTATTTTGAATGTCAAACTTTCCTTAGGTTTTTTTTAATTAAATTTTTGTTAATTGAAATATCAAATTATTCCTCCTTAGGTGAAAATATTAGGTCTCAAATTATAAAAAGAAATCAACATCAAAAATACTATAAAGCCCAAATAGTTAAACCGAGGAAGAGTTTCTGACTGCAATATCTGGGTTTATTTAATAACAACAAAAGAACATCAAGATACTATAAAACCAATCCCAGAAAGTTTATACATTTGAAGCCGGAAGGCCATAGATTTAATATCCTCCAGCTATTTCGAATGTCAAACTTTCCTTAGGTAACTGTCTGTGTTTTTTTTTTGATTAAATTTTTGTTAATTGAAATATCAAATTATTCCTCCTTAGGTGAAAATATTAGGTCTCAAATTATAAAAATAAATCAACATCAAAAATACTATAAAGCCCAAATAGTTAAACCGAGGAAGAGTTTCTGACCGCAATATATGGGTTTATTTAATAACAACAAAAGCACATCAATATATTATAAAATAAGTTCTTGATAACGCCCAAATAGTTAAAAAGAGGAAGAGTTTCTGACTGCAATATCTGGGTTTATTTAATAACAACAAAAGAACATCAAGATACTATAAAGCCAATCCCAGAAAGTTTATACATTTGAAGCCGGAAGGCCATAGATTTAATATCCTCCAGCTATTTTGAATGTCAAACTTTCCTTAGGTTTTTTTTAATTAAATTTTTGTTAATTGAAATATCAAATTATTCCTCCTTAGGTGAAAATATTAGGTCTCAAATTATAAAAAGAAATCAACATCAAAAATACTATAAAGCCCAAATAGTTAAACCGAGGAAGAGTTTCTGACTGCAATATCTGGGTTTATTTAATAACAACAAAAGAACATCAAGATACTATAAAACCAATCCCAGAAAGTTTATACATTTGAAGCCGGAAGGCCATAGATTTAATATCCTCCAGCTATTTCGAATGTCAAACTTTCCTTAGGTAACTGTCTGTGTTTTTTTTTTTGATTAAATTTTTGTTAATTGAAATATCAAATTATTCCTCCTTAGGTGAAAATATTAGGTCTCAAATTATAAAAATAAATCAACATCAAAAATACTATAAAGCCCAAATAGTTAAACCGAGGAAGAGTTTCTGACCGCAATATATGGGTTTATTTAATAACAACAAAAGCACATCAATATATTATAAAATAAGTTCTTGATAACGCCCAAATAGTTAAAAAGAGGAAGAGTTTCTGACTGCAATATCTGGGTTTATTTAATAACAACAAAAGAACATCAAGATACTATAAAGCCAATCCCAGAAAGTTTATACATTTGAAGCCGGAAGGCCATAGATTTAATATCCTCCAGCTATTTTGAATGTCAAACTTTCCTTAGGTTTTTTTTAATTAAATTTTTGTTAATTGAAATATCAAATTATTCCTCCTTAGGTGAAAATATTAGGTCTCAAATTATAAAAAGAAATCAACATCAAAAATACTATAAAGCCCAAATAGTTAAACCGAGGAAGAGTTTCTGACTGCAATATCTGGGTTTATTTAATAACAACAAAAGAACATCAAGATACTATAAAACCAATCCCAGAAAGTTTATACATTTGAAGACGGAAGGCCATAGATTTAATATCCTCCAGCTATTTCGAATGTCAAACTTTCCTTAGGTAACTGTCTGTGTTTTTTTTAAATTAAATTTTTGTTAATTGCAATATCAAATTATTCCTCCTTAGGTGAAAATATTAGGTCTCAAATTATAAAAAGAAATCAACATCAAAAATACTATAAAGCCCAAATAGTTAAACCGAGGAAGAGTTTCTGACTGCAATATCTGGGTTTATTTAATAACAACAAAAGAACATCAAGATACTATAAAACCAATCCCAGAAAGTTTATACATTTGAAGCCGGAAGGCCATAGATTTAATATCCTCCAGCTATTTCGAATGTCAAACTTTCCTTAGGTAACTGTCTGTGTTTTTTTTTTTGATTAAATTTTTGTTAATTGAAATATCAAATTATTCCTCCTTAGGTGAAAATATTAGGTCTCAAATTATAAAAATAAATCAACATCAAAAATACTATAAAGCACAAATAGTTAAACCGAGGAAGAGTTTCTGACCGCAATATATGGGTTTATTTAATAACAACAAAAGCACATCAATATATTATAAAATAAGTTCTTGATAACGCCCAAATAGTTAAAAAGAGGAAGAGTTTCTGACTGCAATATCTGGGTTTATTTAATAACAACAAAAGAACATCAAGATACTATAAAGCCAATCCCAGAAAGTTTATACATTTGAAGCCGGAAGGCCATAGATTTAATATCCTCCAGCTATTTTGAATGTCAAATTTTCCTTAGGTTTTTTTTAATTAAATTTTTGTTAATTGAAATATCAAATTATTCCTCCTTAGGTGAAAATATTAGGTCTCAAATTATAAAAAGAAATCAACATCAAAAATACTATAAAGCCCAAATAGTTAAACCGAGGAAGAGTTTCTGACTGCAATATCTGGGTTTATTTAATAACAACAAAAGAACATCAAGATACTATAAAACCAATCCCAGAAAGTTTATACATTTGAAGACGGAAGGCCATAGATTTAATATCCTCCAGCTATTTCGAATGTCAAACTTTCCTTAGGTAACTGTCTGTGTTTTTTTTAAATTAAATTTTTGTTAATTGCAATATCAAATTATTCCTCCTTAGGTGAAAATATTAGGTCTCAAATAATAAAAAGAAATCAACATCAAAAATACTATAAAGCCCAAATAGTTAAACCGAGGAAGAGTTTCTGACTGCAATATCTGGGTTTATTTAATAACAACAAAAGAACATCAAGATACTATAAAACCAATCCCAGAAAGTTTATACATTTGAAGCCGGAAGGCCATAGATTTAATATCCTCCAGCTATTTCGAATGTCAAACTTTCCTTAGGTAACTGTCTGTGTTTTTTTTTTTGATTAAATTTTTGTTAATTGAAATATCAAATTATTCCTCCTTAGGTGAAAATATTAGGTCTCAAATTATAAAAATAAATCAACATCAAAAATACTATAAAGCCCAAATAGTTAAACCGAGGAAGAGTTTCTGACCGCAATATATGGGTTTATTTAATAACAACAAAAGCACATCAATATATTATAAAATAAGTTCTTGATAACGCCCAAATAGTTAAAAAGAGGAAGAGTTTCTGACTGCAATATCTGGGTTTATTTAATAACAACAAAAGAACATCAAGATACTATAAAGCCAATCCCAGAAAGTTTATACATTTGAAGCCGGAAGGCCATAGATTTAATATCCTCCAGCTATTTTGAATGTCAAACTTTCCTTAGGTTTTTTTTAATTAAATTTTTGTTAATTGAAATATCAAATTATTCCTCCTTAGGTGAAAATATTAGGTCTCAAATTATAAAAAGAAATCAACATCAAAAATACTATAAAGCCCAAATAGTTAAACCGAGGAAGAGTTTCTGACTGCAATATCTGGGTTTATTTAATAACAACAAAAGAACATCAAGATACTATAAAACCAATCCCAGAAAGTTTATACATTTGAAGACGGAAGGCCATAGATTTAATATCCTCCAGCTATTTCGAATGTCAAACTTTCCTTAGGTAACTGTCTGTGTTTTTTTTAAATTAAATTTTTGTTAATTGCAATATCAAATTATTCCTCCTTAGGTGAAAATATTAGGTCTCAAATTATAAAAAGAAATCAACATAAAAAATACTATAAAGCCCAAATAGTTAAACCGAGGAAGAGTTTCTGACTGCAATATCTGGGTTTATTTAATAACAACAAAAGAACATCAAGATACTATAAAACCAATCCCAGAAAGTTTATACATTTGAAGCCGGAAGGCCATAGATTTAATATCCTCCAGCTATTTCGAATGTCAAACTTTCCTTAGGTAACTGTCTGTGTTTTTTTTTAATTAAATTTTTGTTAATTGAAATATCAAATTATTCCTCCTTAGGTGAAAATATTAGGTCTCAAATTATAAAAAGAAATCAACATCAAAAATACTATAAAGCCCAAATAGTTAAACCGAGGAAGAGTTTCTGACTGCAATATCTGGGTTTATTTAATAACAACAAAAGAACATCAAGATACTATAAAACCAATCCCAGAAAGTTTATACATTTGAAGACGGAAGGCCATAGATTTAATATCCTCCAGCTATTTTGAATGTCAAACTTTCCTTAGGTTTTTTTTAATTAAATTTTTGTTAATTGAAATATCAAATTATTCCTCCTTAGGTGAAAATATTAGGTCTCAAATTATAAAAAGAAATCAACATCAAAAATACTATAAAGCCCAAATAGTTAAACCGAGGAAGAGTTTCTGACTGCAATATCTGGGTTTATTTAATAACAACAAAAGAACATCAAGATACTATAAAACCAATCCCAGAAAGTTTATACATTTGAAGACGGAAGGCCATAGATTTAATATCCTCCAGCTATTTCGAATGTCAAACTTTCCTTAGGTAACTGTCTGTGTTTTTTTTAAATTAAATTTTTGTTAATTGCAATATCAAATTATTCCTCCTTAGGTGAAAATATTAGGTCTCAAATTATAAAAAGAAATCAACATAAAAAATACTATAAAGCCCAAATAGTTAAACCGAGGAAGAGTTTCTGACTGCAATATCTGGGTTTATTTAATAACAACAAAAGAACATCAAGATACTATAAAGCCAATCCCAGAAAGTTTATACATTTGAAGCCGGAAGGAAATAGATTTAATATCCTCCAGCTATTTCGAATGTCAAACTTTCCTTAGGTAACTGTCTGTGTTTTTTTTTAATTAAATTTTTGTTAATTGAAATATCAAATTATTCCTCCTTAGGTGAAAATATTAGGTCTCAAATTATAAAAAGAAATCAACATCAAAAATACTATAAAGCCCAAATAGTTAAACCGAGGAAGAGTTTCTGACCGCAATATCTGGGTTTATTTAATAACAACAAAAGAACATCAAGATACTATAAAGCCAATCCCAGAAAGTTTATACATTTGAAGCCGGAAGGCCATAGATTTAATATCCTCCAGCTATTTTGAATGTCAAACTTTCCTTAGGTTTTTTTTAATTAAATTTTTGTTAATTGAAATATCAAATTATTCCTCCTTAGGTGAAAATATTAGGTCTCAAATTATAAAAAGAAATCAACATCAAAAATACTATAAAGCCCAAATAGTTAAACCGAGGAAGAGTTTCTGACTGCAATATCTGGGTTTATTTAATAACAACAAAAGAACATCAAGATACTATAAAGCCAATCCCAGAAAGTTTATACATTTGAAGCCGGAAGGCCATAGATTTAATATCCTCCAGCTATTTTGAATGTCAAACTTTCCTTAGGTTTTTTTTAATTAAATTTTTGTTAATTGAAATATCAAATTATTCCTCCTTAGGTGAAAATATTAGGTCTCAAATTATAAAAAGAAATCAACATCAAAAATACTATAAAGCCCAAATAGTTAAACCGAGGAAGAGTTTCTGACTGCAATATCTGGGTTTATTTAATAACAACAAAAGAACATCAAGATACTATAAAACCAATCCCAGAAAGTTTATACATTTGAAGCCGGAAGGCCATAGATTTAATATCCTCTAGCTATTTTGAATGTCAAACTTTCCTTAGGTTTTTTCTAATTAAATTTTTGTTAATTGAAATATCAAATTATTCCTCCTTAGGTGAAAATATTAGGTCTCAAATTATAAAAAGAAATCAACATCAAAAATACTATAAAGCCCAAATAGTTAAACCGAGGAAGAGTTTCTGACTGCAATATCTGGGTTTATTTAATAACAACAAAAGAACATCAAGATACTATAAAGCCAATCCCAGAAAGTTTATACATTTGAAGCCGGAAGGCCATAGATTTAATATCCTCCAGCTATTTTGAATGTCAAACTTTCCTTAGGTTTTTTTTAATTAAATTTTTGTTAATTGAAATATCAAATTATTCCTCCTTAGGTGAAAATATTAGGTCTCAAATTATAAAAAGAAATCAACATCAAAAATACTATAAAGCCCAAATAGTTAAACCGAGGAAGAGTTTCTGACCGCAATATCTGGGTTTATTTAATAACAACAAAAGAACATCAAGATACTATAAAACCAATCCCAGAAAGTTTATACATTTGAAGACGGAAGGCCATAGATTTAATATGCTCCAGCTATTTCGAATGTCAAACTTTCCTTAGGTAACTGTCTGTGTTTTTTTTAAATTAAATTTTTGTTAATTGCAATATCAAATTATTCCTCCTTAGGTGAAAATATTAGGTCTCAAATTATAAAAAGAAATCAACATCAAAAATACTATAAAGCCCAAATAGTTAAACCGAGGAAGAGTTTCTGACTGCAATATCTGGGTTTATTTAATAACAACAAAAGAACATCAAGATACTATAAAACCAATCCCAGAAAGTTTATACATTTGAAGCCGGAAGGCCATAGATTTAATATCCTCCAGCTATTTCGAATGTCAAACTTTCCTTAGGTAACTGTCTGTGTTTTTTTTTTTGATTAAATTTTTGTTAATTGAAATATCAAATTATTCCTCCTTAGGTGAAAATATTAGGTCTCAAATTATAAAAATAAATCAACATCAAAAATACTATAAAGCCCAAATAGTTAAACCGAGGAAGAGTTTCTGACCGCAATATATGGGTTTATTTAATAACAACAAAAGCACATCAATATATTATAAAATAAGTTCTTGATAACGCCCAAATAGTTAAAAAGAGGAAGAGTTTCTGACTGCAATATCTGGGTTTATTTAATAACAACAAAAGAACATCAAGATACTATAAAGCCAATCCCAGAAAGTTTATACATTTGAAGCCGGAAGGCCATAGATTTAATATCCTCCAGCTATTTCGAATGGCAAACTTTCCTTAGGTTTTTTTTAATTAAATTTTTGTTAATTGAAATATCAAATTATTCCTCCTTAGGTGAAAATATTAGGTCTCAAATTATAAAAAGAAATCAACATCAAAAATACTATAAAGCCCAAATAGTTAAACCGAGGAAGAGTTTCTGACCGCAATATCTGGGTTTATTTAATAACAACAAAAGAACATCAAGATACTATAAAACCAATCCCAGAAAGTTTATACATTTGAAGCCGGAAGGCCATAGATTTAATATCCTCCAGCTATTTCGAATGTCAAACTTTCCTTAGGTTTTTTTTAATTAAATTTTTGTTAATTGAAATATCAAATTATTCCTCCTTAGGTGAAAATATTAGGTCTCAAATTATAAAAAGAAATCAACATCAAAAATACTATAAAGCCCAAATAGTTAAACCGAGGAAGAGTTTCTGACCGCAATATCTGGGTTTATTTAATAACAACAAAAGAACATCAAGATACTATAAAACCAATCCCAGAAAGTTTATACATTTGAAGACGGAAGGCCATAGATTTAATATGCTCCAGCTATTTCGAATGTCAAACTTTCCTTAGGTAACTGTCTGTGTTTTTTTTAAATTAAATTTTTGTTAATTGCAATATCAAATTATTCCTCCTTAGGTGAAAATATTAGGTCTCAAATTATAAAAAGAAATCAACATCAAAAATACTATAAAGCCCAAATAGTTAAACCGAGGAAGAGTTTCTGACTGCAATATCTGGGTTTATTTAATAACAACAAAAGAACATCAAGATACTATAAAACCAATCCCAGAAAGTTTATACATTTGAAGCCGGAAGGCCATAGATTTAATATCCTCCAGCTATTTCGAATGTCAAACTTTCCTTAGGTAACTGTCTGTGTTTTTTTTTTTGATTAAATTTTTGTTAATTGAAATATCAAATTATTCCTCCTTAGGTGAAAATATTAGGTCTCAAATTATAAAAATAAATCAACATCAAAAATACTATAAAGCCCAAATAGTTAAACCGAGGAAGAGTTTCTGACCGCAATATCTGGGTTTATTTAATAACAACAAAAGAACATCAAGATACTATAAAGCCAATCCCAGAAAGTTTATACATTTGAAGCCGGAAGGCCATAGATTTAATATCCTCTAGCTATTTTGAATGTCAAACTTTCCTTAGGTTTTTTTTAATTAAATTTTTGTTAATTGAAATATCAAATTATTCCTCCTTAGGTGAAAATATTAGGTCTCAAATTATAAAAAGAAATCAACATCAAAAATACTATAAAGCCCAAATAGTTAAACCGAGGAAGAGTTTCTGACTGCAATATCTGGGTTTATTTAATAACAACAAAAGAACATCAAGATACTATAAAACCAATCCCAGAAAGTTTATACATTTGAAGCCGGAAGGCCATAGATTTAATATCCTCCAGCTATTTCGAATGTCAAACTTTCCTTAGGTAACTGTCTGTGTTTTTTTTTTTGATTAAATTTTTGTTAATTGAAATATCAAATTATTCCTCCTTAGGTGAAAATATTAGGTCTCAAATTATAAAAATAAATCAACATCAAAAATACTATAAAGCCCAAATAGTTAAACCGAGGAAGAGTTTCTGACCGCAATATATGGGTTTATTTAATAACAACAAAAGCACATCAATATATTATAAAATAAGTTCTTGATAACGCCCAAATAGTTAAAAAGAGGAAGAGTTTCTGACTGCAATATCTGGGTTTATTTAATAACAACAAAAGAACATCAAGATACTATAAAGCCAATCCCAGAAAGTTTATACATTTGAAGCCGGAAGGCCATAGATTTAATATCCTCCAGCTATTTTGAATGTCAAACTTTCCTTAGGTTTTTTTTAATTAAATTTTTGTTAATTGAAATATCAAATTATTCCTCCTTAGGTGAAAATATTAGGTCTCAAATTATAAAAAGAAATCAACATCAAAAATACTATAAAGCCCAAATAGTTAAACCGAGGAAGAGTTTCTGACTGCAATATCTGGGTTTATTTAATAACAACAAAAGAACATCAAGATACTATAAAACCAATCCCAGAAAGTTTATACATTTGAAGACGGAAGGCCATAGATTTAATATCCTCCAGCTATTTCGAATGTCAAACTTTCCTTAGGTAACTGTCTGTGTTTTTTTTAAATTAAATTTTTGTTAATTGCAATATCAAATTATTCCTCCTTAGGTGAAAATATTAGGTCTCAAATTATAAAAAGAAATCAACATCAAAAATACTATAAAGCCCAAATAGTTAAACCGAGGAAGAGTTTCTGACTGCAATATCTGGGTTTATTTAATAACAACAAAAGAACATCAAGATACTATAAAACCAATCCCAGAAAGTTTATACATTTGAAGCCGGAAGGCCATAGATTTAATATCCTCCAGCTATTTCGAATGTCAAACTTTCCTTAGGTAACTGTCTGTGTTTTTTTTTTTTGATTAAATTTTTGTTAATTGAAATATCAAATTATTCCTCCTTAGGTGAAAATATTAGGTCTCAAATTATAAAAATAAATCAACATCAAAAATACTATAAAGCCCAAATAGTTAAACCGAGGAAGAGTTTCTGACCGCAATATATGGGTTTATTTAATAACAACAAAAGCACATCAATATATTATAAAATAAGTTCTTGATAACGCCCAAATAGTTAAAAAGAGGAAGAGTTTCTGACTGCAATATCTGGGTTTATTTAATAACAACAAAAGAACATCAAGATACTATAAAACCAATCCCAGAAAGTTTATACATTTGAAGCCGGAAGGCCATAGATTTAATATCCTCCAGCTATTTTGAATGTCAAACTTTCCTTAGGTTTTTTTTAATTAAATTTTTGTTAATTGAAATATCAAATTATTCCTCCTTAGGTGAAAATATTAGGTCTCAAATTATAAAAAGAAATCAACATCAAAAATACTATAAAGCCCAAATAGTTAAACCGAGGAAGAGTTTCTGACTGCAATATCTGGGTTTATTTAATAACAACAAAAGAACATCAAGATACTATAAAACCAATCCCAGAAAGTTTATACATTTGAAGCCGGAAGGCCATAGATTTAATATCCTCTAGCTATTTTGAATGTCAAACTTTCCTTAGGTTTTTTCTAATTAAATTTTTGTTAATTGAAATATCAAATTATTCCTCCTTAGGTGAAAATATTAGGTCTCAAATTATAAAAAGAAATCAACATCAAAAATACTATAAAGCCCAAATAGTTAAACCGAGGAAGAGTTTCTGACTGCATTATCTGGGTTTATTTAATAACAACAAAAGAACATCAAGATACTATAAAACCAATCCCAGAAAATTTATACATTTGAAGCCGGAAGGCCATAGATTTAATATCCTCCAGCTATTTTGAATGTCAAACTTTCCTTAGGTTTTTTTTAATTAAATTTTTGTTAATTGAAATATCAAATTATTCCTCCTTAGGTGAAAATATTAGGTCTCAAATTATAAAAAGAAATCAACATCAAAAATACTATAAAGCCCAAATAGTTAAACCGAGGAAGAGTTTCTGACTGCAATATCTGGGTTTATTTAATAACAACAAAAGAACATCAAGATACTATAAAACCAATCCCAGAAAGTTTATACATTTGAAGCCGGAAGGCCATAGATTTAATATCCTCTAGCTATTTTGAATGTCAAACTTTCCTTAGGTTTTTTCTAATTAAATTTTTGTTAATTGAAATATCAAATTATTCCTCCTTAGGTGAAAATATTAGGTCTCAAATTATAAAAAGAAATCAACATCAAAAATACTATAAAGCCCAAATAGTTAAACCGAGGAAGAGTTTCTGACTGCATTATCTGGGTTTATTTAATAACAACAAAAGAACATCAAGATACTATAAAACCAATCCCAGAAAGTTTATACATTTGAAGCCGGAAGGCCATAGATTTAATATCCTCCAGCTATTTCGAATGTCAAACTTTCCTTAGGTAACTGTCTGTGTTTTTTTTTTTGATTAAATTTTTGTTAATTGAAATATCAAATTATTCCTCCTTAGGTGAAAATATTAGGTCTCAAATTATAAAAATAAATCAACATCAAAAATACTATAAAGCCCAAATAGTTAAACCGAGGAAGAGTTTCTGACCGCAATATATGGGTTTATTTAATAACAACAAAAGCACATCAATATATTATAAAATAAGTTCTTGATAACGCCCAAATAGTTAAAAAGAGGAAGAGTTTCTGACTGCAATATCTGGGTTTATTTAATAACAACAAAAGAACATCAAGATACTATAAAACCAATCCCAGAAAGTTTATACATTTGAAGCCGGAAGGCCATAGATTTAATATCCTCCAGCTATTTCGAATGTCAAACTTTCCTTAGGTAACTGTCTGTGTTTTTTTTTTTTATTAAATTTTTGTTAATTGAAATATCAAATTATTCCTCCTGAGGTGAAAATATTAGGTTTCAAATTATAAAAATAAATCAACATCAAAAATACTATAAAGCCCAAATAGTTAAACCGAGGAAGAGTTTCTGACTGCAATATCTGGGTTTATTTAATAACAACAAAAGAACATCAAGATACTATAAAGCCAATCCCAGAAAGTTTATACATTTGAAGCCGGAAGGCCATAGATTTAATATCCTCCAGCTATTTCGAATGTCAAACTTTCCTTAGGTAACTGTCTGTGTTTTTTTTAATTAAATTTTTGTTAATTGAAATATCAAATTATTCCTCCTTAGGTGAAAATATTAGGTCTCAAATTATAAAAAGAAATCAACATCAAAAATACTATAAAGCCCAAATAGTTAAACCGAGGAAGAGTTTCTGACCGCAATATCTGGGTTTATTTAATAACAACAAAAGAACATCAAGATACTATAAAACCAATCCCAGAAAGTTTATACATTTGAAGACGGAAGGCCATAGATTTAATATGCTCCAGCTATTTCGAATGTCAAACTTTCCTTAGGTAACTGTCTGTGTTTTTTTTAAATTAAATTTTTGTTAATTGCAATATCAAATTATTCCTCCTTAGGTGAAAATATTAGGTCTCAAATTATAAAAAGAAATCAACATCAAAAATACTATAAAGCCCAAATAGTTAAACCGAGGAAGAGTTTCTGACTGCAATATCTGGGTTTATTTAATAACAACAAAAGAACATCAAGATACTATAAAACCAATCCCAGAAAGTTTATACATTTGAAGCCGGAAGGCCATAGATTTAATATCCTCCAGCTATTTCGAATGTCAAACTTTCCTTAGGTAACTGTCTGTGTTTTTTTTTTTGATTAAATTTTTGTTAATTGAAATATCAAATTATTCCTCCTTAGGTGAAAATATTAGGTCTCAAATTATAAAAATAAATCAACATCAAAAATACTATAAAGCCCAAATAGTTAAACCGAGGAAGAGTTTCTGACCGCAATATCTGGGTTTATTTAATAACAACAAAAGAACATCAAGATACTATAAAGCCAATCCCAGAAAGTTTATACATTTGAAGCCGGAAGGCCATAGATTTAATATCCTCTAGCTATTTTGAATGTCAAACTTTCCTTAGGTTTTTTTTAATTAAATTTTTGTTAATTGAAATATCAAATTATTCCTCCTTAGGTGAAAATATTAGGTCTCAAATTATAAAAAGAAATCAACATCAAAAATACTATAAAGCCCAAATAGTTAAACCGAGGAAGAGTTTCTGACTGCAATATCTGGGTTTATTTAATAACAACAAAAGAACATCAAGATACTATAAAACCAATCCCAGAAAGTTTATACATTTGAAGCCGGAAGGCCATAGATTTAATATCCTCCAGCTATTTCGAATGTCAAACTTTCCTTAGGTAACTGTCTGTGTTTTTTTTTTTGATTAAATTTTTGTTAATTGAAATATCAAATTATTCCTCCTTAGGTGAAAATATTAGGTCTCAAATTATAAAAATAAATCAACATCAAAAATACTATAAAGCCCAAATAGTTAAACCGAGGAAGAGTTTCTGACCGCAATATATGGGTTTATTTAATAACAACAAAAGCACATCAATATATTATAAAATAAGTTCTTGATAACGCCCAAATAGTTAAAAAGAGGAAGAGTTTCTGACTGCAATATCTGGGTTTATTTAATAACAACAAAAGAACATCAAGATACTATAAAGCCAATCCCAGAAAGTTTATACATTTGAAGCCGGAAGGCCATAGATTTAATATCCTCCAGCTATTTTGAATGTCAAACTTTCCTTAGGTTTTTTTTAATTAAATTTTTGTTAATTGAAATATCAAATTATTCCTCCTTAGGTGAAAATATTAGGTCTCAAATTATAAAAAGAAATCAACATCAAAAATACTATAAAGCCCAAATAGTTAAACCGAGGAAGAGTTTCTGACTGCAATATCTGGGTTTATTTAATAACAACAAAAGAACATCAAGATACTATAAAACCAATCCCAGAAAGTTTATACATTTGAAGACGGAAGGCCATAGATTTAATATCCTCCAGCTATTTCGAATGTCAAACTTTCCTTAGGTAACTGTCTGTGTTTTTTTTTAATTAAAGTTTTGTTAATTGCAATATCAAATTATTCCTCCTTAGGTGAAAATATTAGGTCTCAAATTATAAAAAGAAATCAACATCAAAAATACTGTAAAGCCCAAATAGTTAAACCGAGGAAGAGTTTCTGACCGCAATATATGGGTTTATTTAATAACAACAAAAGCACATCAATATATTATAAAATAAGTTCTTGATAACGCCCAAATAGTTAAAAAGAGGAAGAGTTTCTGACTGCAATATCTGGGTTTATATAATAACAACAAAAGAACATCAAGATACTATAAAACCAATCCCAGAAAGTTTATACATTTGAAGCCGGAAGGCCATAGATTTAATATCCTCCAGCTATTTCGAATGTCAAACTTTCCGTAGGTTTTTTTTAATTAAATTTTTGTTAATCGAAATATCAAATTATTCCTCCTTAGGTGAAAATATTAGGTCTCAAATTATAAAAATAAATCAACATCAAAAATACTATAAAGCCCAAATAGTTAATCCGAGGAAGAGTTTCTGACTGCAATATCTGGGTTTATTTAATAACAACAAAAGAACATCAAGATACTATAAAACCAATCCCAGAAAGTTTATACATTTGAAGCCGGAAGGCCATAGATTTAATATCCTCCAGCTATTTCGAATGTCAAACTTTCCTTAGGTTTTTTTTAATTAAATTTTTGTTAATTGAAATATCAAATTATTCCTCCTTAGGTGAAAATATTAGGTCTCAAATAATAAAAAGAAATCAACATCAAAAATACTATAAAGCCCAAATAGTTAAACCGAGGAAGAGTTTCTGACCGCAATATCTGGGTTTATTTAATAACAACAAAAGAACATCAAGATACTATAAAACCAATCCCAGAAAGTTTATACATTTGAAGCCGGAAGGCCATAGATTTAATATCCTCCAGCTATTTCGAATGTCAAACTTTCCTTAGGTAACTGTCTGTGTTTTTTTTTAATTAAATTTTTGTTAATTGAAATATCAAATTATTCCTCCTTAGGTGAAAATATTAGGTCTCAAATTATAAAAAGAAATCAACATCAAAAATACTATAAAGCCCAAATAGTTAAACCGAGGAAGAGTTTCTGACCGCAATATCTGGGTTTATTTAATAACAACAAAAGAACATCAAGATACTATAAAACCAATCCCAGAAAGTTTATACATTTGAAGCCGGAAGGCCATAGATTTAATATCCTCCAGCTATTTCGAATGTCAAACTTTCCTTAGGTAACTGTCTGTGTTTTTTTTAAATTAAATTTTTGTTAATTGCAATATCAAATTATTCCTCCTTAGGTGAAAATATTAGGTCTCAAATTATAAAAAGAAATCAACATCAAAAATACTATAAAGCCCAAATAGTTAAACCGAGGAAGAGTTTCTGACTGCAATATCTGGGTTTATTTAATAACAACAAAAGAACATCAAGATACTATAAAACCAATCCCAGAAAGTTTATACATTTGAAGCCGGAAGGCCATAGATTTAATATCCTCCAGCTATTTCGAATGTCAAACTTTCCTTAGGTAACTGTCTGTGTTTTTTTTTTTTGATTAAATTTTTGTTAATTGAAATATCAAATTATTCCTCCTTAGGTGAAAATATTAGGTCTCAAATTATAAAAATAAATCAACATCAAAAATACTATAAAGCCCAAATAGTTAAACCGAGGAAGAGTTTCTGACCGCAATATATGGGTTTATTTAATAACAACAAAAGCACATCAATATATTATAAAATAAGTTCTTGATAACGCGCAAATAGTTAAAAAGAGGAAGAGTTTCTGACTGCAATATCTGGGTTTATTTAATAACAACAAAAGAACATCAAGATACTATAAAGCCAATCCCAGAAAGTTTATACATTTGAAGCCGGAAGGCCATAGATTTAATATCCTCCAGCTATTTTGAATGTCAAACTTTCCTTAGGTTTTTTTTAATTAAATTTTTGTTAATTGAAATATCAAATTATTCCTCCTTAGGTGAAAATATTAGGTCTCAAATTATAAAAAGAAATCAACATCAAAAATACTATAAAGCCCAAATAGTTAAACCGAGGAAGAGTTTCTGACTGCAATATCTGGGTTTATTTAATAACAACAAAAGAACATCAAGATACTATAAAACCAATCCCAGAAAGTTTATACATTTGAAGCCGGAAGGCCATAGATTTAATATCCTCCAGCTATTTCGAATGTCAAACTTTCCTTAGGTAACTGTCTGTGTTTTTTTTTTTTGATTAAATTTTTGTTAATTGAAATATCAAATTATTCCTCCTTAGGTGAAAATATTAGGTCTCAAATTATAAAAATAAATCAACATCAAAAATACTATAAAGCCCAAATAGTTAAACCGAGGAAGAGTTTCTGACCGCAATATATGGGTTTATTTAATAACAACAAAAGCACATCAATATATTATAAAATAAGTTCTTGATAACGCCCAAATAGTTAAAAAGAGGAAGAGTTTCTGACTGCAATATCTGGGTTTATTTAATAACAACAAAAGAACATCAAGATACTATAAAGCCAATCCCAGAAAGTTTATACATTTGAAGCCGGAAGGCCATAGATTTAATATCCTCCAGCTATTTTGAATGTCAAACTTTCCTTAGGTTTTTTTTAATTAAATTTTTGTTAATTGAAATATCAAATTATTCCTCCTTAGGTGAAAATATTAGGTCTCAAATTATAAAAAGAAATCAACATCAAAAATACTATAAAGCCCAAATAGTTAAACCGAGGAAGAGTTTCTGACTGCAATATCTGGGTTTATTTAATAACAACAAAAGAACATCAAGATACTATAAAACCAATCCCAGAAAGTTTATACATTTGAAGCCGGAAGGCCATAGATTTAATATCCTCTAGCTATTTTGAATGTCAAACTTTCCTTAGGTTTTTTCTAATTAAATTTTTGTTAATTGAAATATCAAATTATTCCTCCTTAGGTGAAAATATTAGGTCTCAAATTATAAAAAGAAATCAACATCAAAAATACTATAAAGCCCAAATAGTTAAACCGAGGAAGAGTTTCTGACTGCATTATCTGGGTTTATTTAATAACAACAAAAGAACATCAAGATACTATAAAACCAATCCCAGAAAGTTTATACATTTGAAGCCGGAAGGCCATAGATTTAATATCCTCCAGCTATTTCGAATGTCAAACTTTCCTTAGGTAACTGTCTGTATTTTTTTTAAATTAAATTTTTGTTAATTGCAATATCAAATTATTCCTCCTTAGGTGAAAATATTAGGTCTCAAATAATAAAAAGAAATCAACATCAAAAATACTATAAAGCCCAAATAGTTAAACCTAGGAACAGTTTCTGACCGCAATATCTGGGTTTATTTAATAACAACAAAAGAACATCAAGATACTATAAAACCAATCCCAGAAAGTTTATACATTTGAAGCCGGAAGGCCATAGATTTAATATCCTCCAGCTATTTCGAAAGTCAAACTTTCCTTAGGTTTTTTTTAATTAAATTTTTGTTAATTGAAATATCAAATTATTCCTCCTTAGGTGAAAATATTAGGTCTCAAATTATAAAAAGAAATCAACATCAAAAATACTATAAAGCCCAAATAGTTAAACCTAGGAACAGTTTCTGACCGCAATATCTGGGTTTATTTAATAACAACAAAAGAACATCAAGATACTATAAAACCAATCCCAGAAAGTTTATACATTTGAAGCCGGAAGGCCATAGATTTAATATCCTCCAGCTATTTCGAATGTCAAACTTTCCTTAGGTTTTTTTTAATTAAATTTTTGTTAATTGAAATATCAAATTATTCCTCCTTAGGTGAAAATATTAGGTCTCAAATTATAAAAAGAAATCAACATCAAAAATACTATAAAGCCCAAATAGTTAAACCGAGGAAGAGTTTCTGACCGCAATATCTGGGTTTATTTAATAACAACAAAAGAACATCAAGATACTATAAAACCAATCCCAGAAAGTTTATACATTTGAAGCCGGAAGGCCATAGATTTAATATCCTCCAGCTATTTCGAATGTCAAACTTTCCTTAGGTAACTGTCTGTGTTTTTTTTTTTGATTAAATTTTTGTTAATTGAAATATCAAATTATTCCTCCTTAGGTGAAAATATTAGGTCTCAAATTATAAAAATAAATCAACATCAAAAATACTATAAAGCCCAAATAGTTAAACCGAGGAAGAGTTTCTGACTGCAATATCTGGGTTTATTTAATAACAACAAAAGAACATCAAGATACTATAAAACCAATCCCAGAAAGTTTATACATTTGAAGACGGAAGGCCATAGATTTAATATCCTCCAGCTATTTCGAATGTCAAACTTTCCTTAGGTAACTGTCTGTGTTTTTTTTAAATTAAATTTTTGTTAATTGCAATATCAAATTATTCCTCCTTAGGTGAAAATATTAGGTCTCAAATTATAAAAATAAATCAACATCAAAAATACTATAAAGCCCAAATAGTTAAACCGAGGAAGAGTTTCTGACCGCAATATATGGGTTTATTTAATAACAACAAAAGCACATCAATATATTATAAAATAAGTTCTTGATAACGCCCAAATAGTTAAAAAGAGGAAGAGTTTCTGACCGCAATATCTGGGTTTATTTAATAACAACAAAAGAACATCAAGATACTATAAAGCCAATCCCAGAAAGTTTATACATTTGAAGCCGGAAGGCCATAGATTTAATATCCTCCAGCTATTTTGAATGTCAAACTTTCCTTAGGTTTTTTTTAATTAAATTTTTGTTAATTGAAATATCAAATTATTCCTCCTTAGGTGAAAATATTAGGTCTCAAATTATAAAAAGAAATCAACATCAAAAATACTATAAAGCCCAAATAGTTAAACCGAGGAAGAGTTTCTGACTGCAATATCTGGGTTTATTTAATAACAACAAAAGAACATCAAGATACTATAAAACCAATCCCAGAAAGTTTATACATTTGAAGACGGAAGGCCATAGATTTAATATCCTCCAGCTATTTCGAATGTCAAACTTTCCTTAGGTAACTGTCTGTGTTTTTTTTAAATTAAATTTTTGTTAATTGCAATATCAAATTATTCCTCCTTAGGTGAAAATATTAGGTCTCAAATTATAAAAATAAATCAACATCAAAAATACTATAAAGCCCAAATAGTTAAACCGAGGAAGAGTTTCTGACCGCAATATATGGGTTTATTTAATAACAACAAAAGCACATCAATATATTATAAAATAAGTTCTTGATAACGCCCAAATAGTTAAAAAGAGGAAGAGTTTCTGACTGCAATATCTGGGTTTATTTAATAACAACAAAAGAACATCAAGATACTATAAAGCCAATCCCAGAAAGTTTATACATTTGAAGCCGGAAGGCCATAGATTTAATATCCTCCAGCTATTTTGAATGTCAAACTTTCCTTAGGTTTTTTTTAATTAAATTTTTGTTAATTGAAATATCAAATTATTCCTCCTTAGGTGAAAATATTAGGTCTCAAATAATAAAAAGAAATCAACATCAAAAATACTATAAAGCAAAATAGTTAAACCGAGGAAGAGTTTCTGACTGCAATATCTGGGTTTATTTAATAACAACAAAAGAACATCAAGATACTATAAAACCAATCCCAGAAAGTTTATACATTTGAAGACGGAAGGCCATAGATTTAATATCCTCCAGCTATTTCGAATGTCAAACTTTCCTTAGGTAACTGTCTGTGTTTTTTTTAAATTAAATTTTTGTTAATTGCAATATCAAATTATTCCTCCTTAGGTGAAAATATTAGGTCTCAAATAATAAAAAGAAATCAACATCAAAAATACTATAAAGCCCAAATAGTTAAACCTAGGAACAGTTTCTGACCGCAATATCTGGGTTTATTTAATAACAACAAAAGAACATCAAGATACTATAAAACCAATCCCAGAAAGTTTATACATTTGAAGCCGGAAGGCCATAGATTTAATATCCTCCAGCTATTTCGAAAGTCAAACTTTCCTTAGGTTTTTTTTAATTAAATTTTTGTTAATTGAAATATCAAATTATTCCTCCTTAGGTGAAAATATTAGGTCTCAAATTATAAAAAGAAATCAACATCAAAAATACTATAAAGCCCAAATAGTTAAACCTAGGAACAGTTTCTGACCGCAATATCTGGGTTTATTTAATAACAACAAAAGAACATCAAGATACTATAAAACCAATCCCAGAAAGTTTATACATTTGAAGCCGGAAGGCCATAGATTTAATATCCTCCAGCTATTTCGAATGTCAAACTTTCCTTAGGTTTTTTTTAATTAAATTTTTGTTAATTGAAATATCAAATTATTCCTCCTTAGGTGAAAATATTAGGTCTCAAATTATAAAAAGAAATCAACATCAAAAATACTATAAAGCCCAAATAGTTAAACCGAGGAAGAGTTTCTGACCGCAATATCTGGGTTTATTTAATAACAACAAAAGAACATCAAGATACTATAAAACCAATCCCAGAAAGTTTATACATTTGAAGCCGGAAGGCCATAGATTTAATATCCTCCAGCTATTTCGAATGTCAAACTTTCCTTAGGTAACTGTCTGTGTTTTTTTTTTTGATTAAATTTTTGTTAATTGAAATATCAAATTATTCCTCCTTAGGTGAAAATATTAGGTCTCAAATTATAAAAATAAATCAACATCAAAAATACTATAAAGCCCAAATAGTTAAACCGAGGAAGAGTTTCTGACCGCAATATATGGGTTTATTTAATAACATCAAAAGCACATCAATATATTATAAAATAAGTTCTTGATAACGCCCAAATAGTTAAAAAGAGGAAGAGTTTCTGACTGCAATATCTGGGTTTATTTAATAACAACAAAAGAACATCAAGATACTATAAAGCCAATCCCAGAAAGTTTATACATTTGAAGCCGGAAGGCCATAGATTTAATATCCTCCAGCTATTTTGAATGTCAAACTTTCCTTAGGTTTTTTTTAATTAAATTTTTGTTAATTGAAATATCAAATTATTCCTCCTTAGGTGAAAATATTAGGTCTCAAATTATAAAAAGAAATCAACATCAAAAATACTATAAAGCCCAAATAGTTAAACCGAGGAAGAGTTTCTGACTGCAATATCTGGGTTTATTTAATAACAACAAAAGAACATCAAGATACTATAAAACCAATCCCAGAAAGTTTATACATTTGAAGACGGAAGGCCATAGATTTAATATCCTCCAGCTATTTCGAATGTCAAACTTTCCTTAGGTAACTGTCTGTGTTTTTTTTAAATTAAATTTTTGTTAATTGCAATATCAAATTATTCCTCCTTAGGTGAAAATATTAGGTCTCAAATAATAAAAAGAAATCAACATCAAAAATACTATAAAGCCCAAATAGTTAAACCTAGGAACAGTTTCTGACCGCAATATCTGGGTTTATTTAATAACAACAAAAGAACATCAAGATACTATAAAACCAATCCCAGAAAGTTTATACATTTGAAGCCGGAAGGCCATAGATTTAATATCCTCCAGCTATTTCGAAAGTCAAACTTTCCTTAGGTTTTTTTTAATTAAATTTTTGTTAATTGAAATATCAAATTATTCCTCCTTAGGTGAAAATATTAGGTCTCAAATTATAAAAAGAAATCAACATCAAAAATACTATAAAGCCCAAATAGTTAAACCTAGGAACAGTTTCTGACCGCAATATCTGGGTTTATTTAATAACAACAAAAGAACATCAAGATACTATAAAACCAATCCCAGAAAGTTTATACATTTGAAGCCGGAAGGCCATAGATTTAATATCCTCCAGCTATTTCGAATGTCAAACTTTCCTTAGGTTTTTTTTAATTAAATTTTTGTTAATTGAAATATCAAATTATTCCTCCTTAGGTGAAAATATTAGGTCTCAAATTATAAAAAGAAATCAACATCAAAAATACTATAAAGCCCAAATAGTTAAACCGAGGAAGAGTTTCTGACCGCAATATCTGGGTTTATTTAATAACAACAAAAGAACATCAAGATACTATAAAACCAATCCCAGAAAGTTTATACATTTGAAGCCGGAAGGCCATAGATTTAATATCCTCCAGCTATTTCGAATGTCAAACTTTCCTTAGGTAACTGTCTGTGTTTTTTTTTTTGATTAAATTTTTGTTAATTTAAATATCAAATTATTCCTCCTTAGGTGAAAATATTAGGTCTCAAATTATAAAAATAAATCAACATCAAAAATACTATAAAGCCCAAATAGTTAAACCGAGGAAGAGTTTCTGACCGCAATATATGGGTTTATTTAATAACAACAAAAGCACATCAATATATTATAAAATAAGTTCTTGATAACGCCCAAATAGTTAAAAAGAGGAAGAGTTTCTGACTGCAATATCTGGGTTTATTTAATAACAACAAAAGAACATCAAGATACTATAAAGCCAATCCCAGAAAGTTTATACATTTGAAGCCGGAAGGCCATAGATTTAATATCCTCCAGCTATTTTGAATGTCAAACTTTCCTTAGGTTTTTTTTAATTAAATTTTTGTTAATTGAAATATCAAATTATTCCTCCTTAGGTGAAAATATTAGGTCTCAAATTATAAAAAGAAATCAACATCAAAAATACTATAAAGCCCAAATAGTTAAACCGAGGAAGAGTTTCTGACTGCAATATCTGGGTTTATTTAATAACAACAAAAGAACATCAAGATACTATAAAACCAATCCCAGAAAGTTTATACATTTGAAGACGGAAGGCCATAGATTTAATATCCTCCAGCTATTTTGAATGTCAAACTTTCCTTAGGTTTTTTTTAATTAAATTTTTGTTAATTGAAATATCAAATTATTCCTCCTTAGGTGAAAATATTAGGTCTCAAATTATAAAAAGAAATCAACATCAAAAATACTATAAAGCCCAAATAGTTAAACCGAGGAAGAGTTTCTGACCGCAATATCTGGGTTTATTTAATAACAACAAAAGAACATCAAGATACTATAAAACCAATCCCAGAAAGTTTATACATTTGAAGCCGGAAGGCCATAGATTTAATATCCTCCAGCTATTTCGAATGTCAAACTTTCCTTAGGTTTTTTTTAATTAAATTTTTGTTAATTGCAATATCAAATTATTCCTCCTTAGGTGAAAATATTAGGTCTCAAATAATAAAAAGAAATCAATATCAAAAATACTATAAAGCCCAAATAGTTAAACCTAGGAACAGTTTCTGACCGCAATATCTGGGTTTATTTAATAACAACAAAAGAACATCAAGATACTATAAAACCAATCCCAGAAAGTTTATACATTTGAAGCCGGAAGGCCATAGATTTAATATCCTCCAGCTATTTCGAAAGTCAAACTTTCCTTAGGTTTTTTTTAATTAAATTTTTGTTAATTGAAATATCAAATTATTCCTCCTTAGGTGAAAATATTAGGTCTCAAATTATAAAAAGAAATCAACATCAAAAATACTATAAAGCCCAAATAGTTAAACCTAGGAACAGTTTCTGACCGCAATATCTGGGTTTATTTAATAACAACAAAAGAACATCAAGATACTATAAAACCAATCCCAGAAAGTTTATACATTTGAAGCCGGAAGGCCATAGATTTAATATCCTCCAGCTATTTCGAATGTCAAACTTTCCTTAGGTTTTTTTTAATTAAATTTTTGTTAATTGAAATATCAAATTATTCCTCCTTAGGTGAAAATATTAGGTCTCAAATTATAAAAAGAAATCAACATCAAAAATACTATAAAGCCCAAATAGTTAAACCGAGGAAGAGTTTCTGACCGCAATATCTGGGTTTATTTAATAACAACAAAAGAACATCAAGATACTATAAAACCAATCCCAGAAAGTTTATACATTTGAAGCCGGAAGGCCATAGATTTAATATCCTCCAGCTATTTCGAATGTCAAACTTTCCTTAGGTAACTGTCTGTGTTTTTTTTTTTGATTAAATTTTTGTTAATTGAAATATCAAATTATTCCTCCTTAGGTGAAAATATTAGGTCTCAAATTATAAAAATAAATCAACATCAAAAATACTATAAAGCCCAAATAGTTAAACCGAGGAAGAGTTTCTGACCGCAATATATGGGTTTATTTAATAACAACAAAAGCACATCAATATATTATAAAATAAGTTCTTGATAACGCCCAAATAGTTAAAAAGAGGAAGAGTTTCTGACTGCAATATCTGGGTTTATTTAATAACAACAAAAGAACATCAAGATACTATAAAGCCAATCCCAGAAAGTTTATACATTTGAAGCCGGAAGGCCATAGATTTAATATCCTCCAGCTATTTTGAATGTCAAACTTTCCTTAGGTTTTTTTTAATTAAATTTTTGTTAATTGAAATATCAAATTATTCCTCCTTAGGTGAAAATATTAGGTCTCAAATTATAAAAAGAAATCAACATCAAAAATACTATAAAGCCCAAATAGTTAAACCGAGGAAGAGTTTCTGACTGCAATATCTGGGTTTATTTAATAACAACAAAAGAACATCAAGATACTATAAAACCAATCCCAGAAAGTTTATACATTTGAAGACGGAAGGCCATAGATTTAATATCCTCCAGCTATTTTGAATGTCAAACTTTCCTTAGGTTTTTTTTAATTAAATTTTTGTTAATTGAAATATCAAATTATTCCTCCTTAGGTGAAAATATTAGGTCTCAAATTATAAAAAGAAATCAACATCAAAAATACTATAAAGCCCAAATAGTTAAACCGAGGAAGAGTTTCTGACCGCAATATCTGGGTTTATTTAATAACAACAAAAGAACATCAAGATACTATAAAACCAATCCCAGAAAGTTTATACATTTGAAGCCGGAAGGCCATAGATTTAATATCCTCCAGCTATTTCGAATGTCAAACTTTCCTTAGGTTTTTTTTAATTAAATTTTTGTTAATTGAAATATCAAATTATTCCTCCTTAGGTGAAAATATTAGGTCTCAAATTATAAAAAGAAATCAACATCAAAAATACTATAAAGCCCAAATAGTTAAACCGAGGAAGAGTTTCTGACCGCAATATCTGGGTTTATTTAATAACAACAAAAGAACATCAAGATACTATAAAGCCAATCCCAGAAAGTTTATACATTTGAAGCCGGAAGGCCATAGATTTAATATCCTCTAGCTATTTTGAATGTCAAACTTTCCTTAGGTTTTTTTTAATTAAATTTTTGTTAATTGAAATATCAAATTATTCCTCCTTAGGTGAAAATATTAGGTCTCAAATTATAAAAAGAAATCAACATCAAAAATACTATAAAGCCCAAATAGTTAAACCGAGGAAGAGTTTCTGACTGCAATATCTGGGTTTATTTAATAACAACAAAAGAACATCAAGATACTATAAAACCAATCCCAGAAAGTTTATACATTTGAAGCCGGAAGGCCATAGATTTAATATCCTCCAGCTATTTCGAATGTCAAACTTTCCTTAGGTAACTGTCTGTGTTTTTTTTTTTGATTAAATTTTTGTTAATTGAAATATCAAATTATTCCTCCTTAGGTGAAAATATTAGGTCTCAAATTATAAAAATAAATCAACATCAAAAATACTATAAAGCCCAAATAGTTAAACCGAGGAAGAGTTTCTGACCGCAATATATGGGTTTATTTAATAACAACAAAAGCACATCAATATGTTATAAAATAAGTTCTTGATAACGCCCAAATAGTTAAAAAGAGGAAGAGTTTCTGACTGCAATATCTGGGTTTATTTAATAACAACAAAAGAACATCAAGATACTATAAAGCCAATCCCAGAAAGTTTATACATTTGAAGCCGGAAGGCCATAGATTTAATATCCTCCAGCTATTTTGAATGTCAAACTTTCCTTAGGTTTTTTTTAATTAAATTTTTGTTAATTGAAATATCAAATTATTCCTCCTTAGGTGAAAATATTAGGTCTCAAATTATAAAAAGAAATCAACATCAAAAATACTATAAAGCCCAAATAGTTAAACCGAGGAAGAGTTTCTGACTGCAATATCTGGGTTTATTTAATAACAACAAAAGAACATCAAGATACTATAAAACCAATCCCAGAAAGTTTATACATTTGAAGCCGGAAGGCCATAGATTTAATATCCTCCAGCTATTTCGAATGTCAAACTTTCCTTAGGTAACTGTCTGTGTTTTTTTTTTTGATTAAATTTTTGTTAATTGAAATATCAAATTATTCCTCCTTAGGTGAAAATATTAGGTCTCAAATTATAAAAATAAATCAACATCAAAAATACTATAAAGCCCAAATAGTTAAACCGAGGAAGAGTTTCTGACCGCAATATATGGGTTTATTTAATAACAACAAAAGCACATCAATATGTTATAAAATAAGTTCTTGATAACGCCCAAATAGTTAAAAAGAGGAAGAGTTTCTGACTGCAATATCTGGGTTTATTTAATAACAACAAAAGAACATCAAGATACTATAAAGCCAATCCCAGAAAGTTTATACATTTGAAGCCGGAAGGCCATAGATTTAATATCCTCCAGCTATTTTGAATGTCAAACTTTCCTTAGGTTTTTTTTAATTAAATTTTTGTTAATTGAAATATCAAATTATTCCTCCTTAGGTGAAAATATTAGGTCTCAAATTATAAAAAGAAATCAACATCAAAAATACTATAAAGCCCAAATAGTTAAACCGAGGAAGAGTTTCTGACTGCAATATCTGGGTTTATTTAATAACAACAAAAGAACATCAAGATACTATAAAACCAATCCCAGAAAGTTTATACATTTGAAGCCGGAAGGCCATAGATTTAATATCCTCCAGCTATTTCGAATGTCAAACTTTCCTTAGGTAACTGTCTGTGTTTTTTTTTTTGATTAAATTTTTGTTAATTGAAATATCAAATTATTCCTCCTTAGGTGAAAATATTAGGTCTCAAATTATAAAAATAAATCAACATCAAAAATACTATAAAGCCCAAATAGTTAAACCGAGGAAGAGTTTCTGACCGCAATATATGGGTTTATTTAATAACAACAAAAGCACATCAATATGTTATAAAATAAGTTCTTGATAACGCCCAAATAGTTAAAAAGAGGAAGAGTTTCTGACTGCAATATCTGGGTTTATTTAATAACAACAAAAGAACATCAAGATACTATAAAGCCAATCCCAGAAAGTTTATACATTTGAAGCCGGAAGGCCATAGATTTAATATCCTCCAGCTATTTTGAATGTCAAACTTTCCTTAGGTTTTTTTTAATTAAATTTTTGTTAATTGAAATATCAAATTATTCCTCCTTAGGTGAAAATATTAGGTCTCAAATTATAAAAAGAAATCAACATCAAAAATACTATAAAGCCCAAATAGTTAAACCGAGGAAGAGTTTCTGACTGCAATATCTGGGTTTATTTAATAACAACAAAAGAACATCAAGATACTATAAAGCCAATCCCAGAAAGTTTATACATTTGAAGCCGGAAGGCCATAGATTTAATATCCTCCAGCTATTTTGAATGTCAAACTTTCCTTAGGTTTTTTTTAATTAAATTTTTGTTAATTGAAATATCAAATTATTCCTCCTTAGGTGAAAATATTAGGTCTCAAATTATAAAAATAAATCAACATCAAAAATACTATAAAGCCCAAATAGTTAAACCGAGGAAGAGTTTCTGACCGCAATATATGGGTTTATTTAATAACAACAAAAACACATCAATATGTTATAAAATAAGTTCTTGATAACGCCCAAATAGTTAAAAAGAGGAAGAGTTTCTGACTGCAATATCTGGGTTTATTTAATAACAACAAAAGAACATCAAGATACTATAAAGCCAATCCCAGAAAGTTTATACATTTGAAGCCGGAAGGCCATAGATTTAATATCCTCCAGCTATTTTGAATGTCAAACTTTCCTTAGGTTTTTTTTAATTAAATTTTTGTTAATTGAAATATCAAATTATTCCTCCTTAGGTGAAAATATTAGGTCTCAAATTATAAAAATAAATCAACATCAAAAATACTATAAAGCCCAAATAGTTAAACCGAGGAAGAGTTTCTGACCGCAATATATGGGTTTATTTAATAACAACAAAAGCACATCAATATGTTATAAAATAAGTTCTTGATAACGCCCAAATAGTTAAAAAGAGGAAGAGTTTCTGACTGCAATATCTGGGTTTATTTAATAACAACAAAAGAACATCAAGATACTATAAAGCCAATCCCAGAAAGTTTATACATTTGAAGCCGGAAGGCCATAGATTTAATATCCTCCAGCTATTTTGAATGTCAAACTTTCCTTAGGTTTTTTTTAATTAAATTTTTGTTAATTGAAATATCAAATTATTCCTCCTTAGGTGAAAATATTAGGTCTCAAATTATAAAAATAAATCAACATCAAAAATACTATAAAGCCCAAATAGTTAAACCGAGGAAGAGTTTCTGACCGCAATATATGGGTTTATTTAATAACAACAAAAGCACATCAATATGTTATAAAATAAGTTCTTGATAACGCCCAAATAGTTAAAAAGAGGAAGAGTTTCTGACTGCAATATCTGGGTTTATTTAATAACAACAAAAGAACATCAAGATACTATAAAGCCAATCCCAGAAAGTTTATACATTTGAAGCCGGAAGGCCATAGATTTAATATCCTCCAGCTATTTTGAATGTCAAACTTTCCTTAGGTTTTTTTTAATTAAATTTTTGTTAATTGAAATATCAAATTATTCCTCCTTAGGTGAAAATATTAGGTCTCAAATTATAAAAAGAAATCAACATCAAAAATACTATAAAGCCCAAATAGTTAAACCGAGGAAGAGTTTCTGACTGCAATATCTGGGTTTATTTAATAACAACAAAAGAACATCAAGATACTATAAAGCCAATCCCAGAAAGTTTATACATTTGAAGCCGGAAGGCCATAGATTTAATATCCTCCAGCTATTTTGAATGTCAAACTTTCCTTAGGTTTTTTTTAATTAAATTTTTGTTAATTGAAATATCAAATTATTCCTCCTTAGGTGAAAATATTAGGTCTCAAATTATAAAAATAAATCAACATCAAAAATACTATAAAGCCCAAATAGTTAAACCGAGGAAGAGTTTCTGACTGCAATATCTGGGTTTATTTAATAACAACAAAAGAACATCAAAATACTATAAAACCAATCCCAGAAAGTTTATACATTTGAAGCCGGAAGGCCATAGATTTAATATCCTCCAGCTATTTCGAATGTCAAACTTTCCTTAGGTAACTGTCTGTGTTTTTTTTAAATTAAATTTTTGTTAATTGAAATATCAAATTATTCCTCCTTAGGTGAAAATATTAGGTCTCAAATTATAAAAATAAATCAACATCAAAAATACTATAAAGCCCAAATAGTTAAACCGAGGAAGAGTATCTGACCGCAATATATGGGTTTATTTAATAACAACAAAAGCACATCAATATATTATAAAATAAGTTCTTGATAACGCCCAAATAGTTAAAAAGAGGAAGAGTTTCTGACTGCAATATCTGGGTTTATTTAATAACAACAAAAGAACATCAAGATACTATAAAGCCAATCCCAGAAAGTTTATACATTTGAAGCCGGAAGGCCATAGATTTAATATCCTCCAGCTATTTTGAATGTCAAACTTTCCTTAGGTTTTTTTTAATTAAATTTTTGTTAATTGAAATATCAAATTATTCCTCCTTAGGTGAAAATATTAGGTCTCAAATTATAAAAAGAAATCAACATCAAAAATACTATAAAGCCCAAATAGTTAAACCGAGGAAGAGTTTCTGACTGCAATATCTGGGTTTATTTAATAACAACAAAAGAACATCAAGATACTATAAAACCAATCCCAGAAAGTTTATACATTTGAAGCCGGAAGGCCATAGATTTAATATCCTCCAGCTATTTCGAATGTCAAACTTTCCTTAGGTAACTGTCTGTGTTTTTTTTTTTGATTAAATTTTTGTTAATTGAAATATCAAATTTTTCCTCCTTAGGTGAAAATATTAGGTCTCAAATTATAAAAATAAATCAACATCAAAAATACTATAAAGCCCAAATAGTTAAACCGAGGAAGAGTATCTGACCGCAATATATGGGTTTATTTAATAACAACAAAAGCACATCAATATATTATAAAATAAGTTCTTGATAACGCCCAAATAGTTAAAAAGAGGAAGAGTTTCTGACTGCAATATCTGGGTTTATTTAATAACAACAAAAGAACATCAAGATACTATAAAGCCAATCCCAGAAAGTTTATACATTTGAAGCCGGAAGGCCATAGATTTAATATCCTCCTGCTATTTTGAATGTCAAACTTTCCTTAGGTTTTTTTTAATTAAATTTTTGTTAATTGAAATATCAAATTATTCCTCCTTAGGTGAAAATATTAGGTCTCAAATTATAAAAAGAAATCAACATCAAAAATACTATAAAGCCCAAATAGTTAAACCGAGGAAGAGTTTCTGACTGCAATATCTGGGTTTATTTAATAACAACAAAAGAACATCAAGATACTATAAAACCAATCCCAGAAAGTTTATACATTTGAAGCCGGAAGGCCATAGATTTAATATCCTCCAGCTATTTCGAATGTCAAACTTTCCTTAGGTAACTGTCTGTGTTTTTTTTTTTGATTAAATTTTTGTTAATTGAAATATCAAATTTTTCCTCCTTAGGTGAAAATATTAGGTCTCAAATTATAAAAATAAATCAACATCAAAAATACTATAAAGCCCAAATAGTTAAACCGAGGAAGAGTTTCTGACTGCAATATCTGGGTTTATTTAATAACACCAAAAGCACATCAATATATTATAAAATAAGTTCTTGATAACGCCCAAATAGTTAAAAAGAGGAAGAGTTTCTGACTGCAATATCTGGGTTTATTTAATAACAACAAAAGAACATCAAAATACTATAAAACCAATCCCAGAAAGTTTATACATTTGAAGCCGGAAGGCCATAGATTTAATATCCTCCAGCTATTTCGAATGTCAAACTTTCCTTAGGTTTTTTTTAATTAAATTTTTGTTAATTGAAATATCAAATTATTCCTCCTTAGGTGAAAATATTAGGTCTCAAATAATAAAAAGAAATCAACATCAAAAATACTATAAAGCCCAAATAGTTAAACCGAGGAAGAGTTTCTGACCGCAATATCTGGGTTTATTTAATAACAACAAAAGAACATCAAGATACTATAAAGCCAATCCCAGAAAGTTTATACATTTGAAGCCGGAAGGCCATAGATTTAATATCCTCTAGCTATTTTGAATGTCAAACTTTCCTTAGGTTTTTTTTAATTAAATTTTTGTTAATTGAAATATCAAATTATTCCTAATTAGGTGAAAATATTAGGTCTCAAATTATAAAAATAAATCAACATCAAAAATACTATAAAGCCCAAATAGTTAAACCGAGGAAGAGTTTCTGACCGCAATATATGGGTTTATTTAATAACAACAAAAGCACATCAATATATTATAAAATAAGTTCTTGATAACGCCCAAATAGTTAAAAAGAGGAAGAGTTTCTGACTGCAATATCTGGGTTTATTTAATAACAACAAAAGAACATCAAGATACTATAAAGCCAATCCCAGAAAGTTTATACATTTGAAGCCGGAAGGCCATAGATTTAATATCCTCCAGCTATTTCGAATGTCAAACTTTCCTTAGGTTTTTTTTAATTAAATTTTTGTTAATTGAAATATCAAATTATTCCTCCTTAGGTGAAAATATTAGGTCTCAAATTATAAAAAGAAATCAACATCAAAAATACTATAAAGCCCAAATAGTTAAACCGAGGAAGAGTTTCTGACTGCAATATCTGGGTTTATTTAATAACAACAAAAGAACATCAAGATACTATAAAACCAATCCCAGAAAGTTTATACATTTGAAGACGGAAGGCCATAGATTTAATATGCTCCAGCTATTTCGAATGTCAAACTTTCCTTAGGTAACTGTCTGTGTTTTTTTTAAATTAAATTTTTGTTAATTGAAATATCAAATTATTCCTCCTTAGGTGAAAATATTAGGTCTCAAATTATAAAAATAAATCAACATCAAAAATACTATAAAGCCCAAATAGTTAAACCGAGGAAGAGTATCTGACCGCAATATATGGGTTTATTTAATAACAACAAAAGCACATCAATATATTATAAAATAAGTTCTTGATAACGCCCAAATAGTTAAAAAGAGGAAGAGTTTCTGACTGCAATATCTGGGTTTATTTAATAACAACAAAAGAACATCAAGATACTATAAAGCCAATCCCAGAAAGTTTATACATTTGAAGCCGGAAGGCCATAGATTTAATATCCTCCAGCTATTTTGAATGTCAAACTTTCCTTAGGTTTTTTTTAATTAAATTTTTGTTAATTGAAATATCAAATTATTCCTCCTTAGGTGAAAATATTAGGTCTCAAATTATAAAAATAAATCAACATCAAAAATACTATAAAGCCCAAATAGTTAAACCGAGGAAGAGTTTCTGACTGCAATATCTGGGTTTATTTAATAACAACAAAAGAACATCAAGATACTATAAAACCAATCCCAGAAAGTTTATACATTTGAAGCCGGAAGGCCATAGATTTAATATCCTCCAGCTATTTCGAATGTCAAACTTTCCTTAGGTAACTGTCTGTGTTTTTTTTTTTGATTAAATTTTTGTTAATTGAAATATCAAATTTTTCCTCCTTAGGTGAAAATATTAGGTCTCAAATTATAAAAATAAATCAACATCAAAAATACTATAAAGCCCAAATAGTTAAACCGAGGAAGAGTTTCTGACTGCAATATCTGGGTTTATTTAATAACACCAAAAGCACATCAATATATTATAAAATAAGTTCTTGATAACGCCCAAATAGTTAAAAAGAGGAAGAGTTTCTGACTGCAATATCTGGGTTTATTTAATAACAACAAAAGAACATCAAAATACTATAAAACCAATCCCAGAAAGTTTATACATTTGAAGCCGGAAGGCCATAGATTTAATATCCTCCAGCTATTTCGAATGTCAAACTTTCCTTAGGTTTTTTTTAATTAAATTTTTGTTAATTGAAATATCAAATTATTCCTCCTTAGGTGAAAATATTAGGTCTCAAATAATAAAAAGAAATCAACATCAAAAATACTATAAAGCCCAAATAGTTAAACCGAGGAAGAGTTTCTGACCGCAATATCTGGGTTTATTTAATAACAACAAAAGAACATCAAGATACTATAAAGCCAATCCCAGAAAGTTTATACATTTGAAGCCGGAAGGCCATAGATTTAATATCCTCCAGCTATTTTGAATGTCAAACTTTCCTTAGGTTTTTTTTAATTAAATTTTTGTTAATTGAAATATCAAATTATTCCTCCTTAGGTGAAAATATTAGGTCTCAAATTATAAAAATAAATCAACATCAAAAATACTATAAAGCCCAAATAGTTAAACCGAGGAAGAGTTTCTGACCGCAATATATGGGTTTATTTAATAACAACAAAAGCACATCAATATGTTATAAAATAAGTTCTTGATAACGCCCAAATAGTTAAAAAGAGGAAGAGTTTCTGACTGCAATATCTGGGTTTATTTAATAACAACAAAAGAACATCAAGATACTATAAAGCCAATCCCAGAAAGTTTATACATTTGAAGCCGGAAGGCCATAGATTTAATATCCTCCAGCTATTTTGAATGTCAAACTTTCCTTAGGTTTTTTTTAATTAAATTTTTGTTAATTGAAATATCAAATTATTCCTCCTTAGGTGAAAATATTAGGTCTCAAATTATAAAAATAAATCAACATCAAAAATACTATAAAGCCCAAATAGTTAAACCGAGGAAGAGTTTCTGACCGCAATATATGGGTTTATTTAATAACAACAAAAGCACATCAATATGTTATAAAATAAGTTCTTGATAACGCCCAAATAGTTAAAAAGAGGAAGAGTTTCTGACTGCAATATCTGGGTTTATTTAATAACAACAAAAGAACATCAAGATACTATAAAGCCAATCCCAGAAAGTTTATACATTTGAAGCCGGAAGGCCATAGATTTAATATCCTCCAGCTATTTTGAATGTCAAACTTTCCTTAGGTTTTTTTTAATTAAATTTTTGTTAATTGAAATATCAAATTATTCCTCCTTAGGTGAAAATATTAGGTCTCAAATTATAAAAAGAAATCAACATCAAAAATACTATAAAGCCCAAATAGTTAAACCGAGGAAGAGTTTCTGACTGCAATATCTGGGTTTATTTAATAACAACAAAAGAACATCAAGATACTATAAAACCAATCCCAGAAAGTTTATACATTTGAAGACGGAAGGCCATAGATTTAATATGCTCCAGCTATTTCGAATGTCAAACTTTCCTTAGGTAACTGTCTGTGTTTTTTTTAAATTAAATTTTTGTTAATTGAAATATCAAATTATTCCTCCTTAGGTGAAAATATTAGGTCTCAAATTATAAAAATAAATCAACATCAAAAATACTATAAAGCCCAAATAGTTAAACCGAGGAAGAGTATCTGACCGCAATATATGGGTTTATTTAATAACAACAAAAGCACATCAATATATTATAAAATAAGTTCTTGATAACGCCCAAATAGTTAAAAAGAGGAAGAGTTTCTGACTGCAATATCTGGGTTTATTTAATAACAACAAAAGAACATCAAGATACTATAAAGCCAATCCCAGAAAGTTTATACATTTGAAGCCGGAAGGCCATAGATTTAATATCCTCCAGCTATTTTGAATGTCAAACTTTCCTTAGGTTTTTTTTAATTAAATTTTTGTTAATTGAAATATCAAATTATTCCTCCTTAGGTGAAAATATTAGGTCTCAAATTATAAAAAGAAATCAACATCAAAAATACTATAAAGCCCAAATAGTTAAACCGAGGAAGAGTTTCTGACTGCAATATCTGGGTTTATTTAATAACAACAAAAGAACATCAAGATACTATAAAACCAATCCCAGAAAGTTTATACATTTGAAGCCGGAAGGCCATAGATTTAATATCCTCCAGCTATTTCGAATGTCAAACTTTCCTTAGGTAACTGTCTGTGTTTTTTTTTTTGATTAAATTTTTGTTAATTGAAATATCAAATTTTTCCTCCTTAGGTGAAAATATTAGGTCTCAAATTATAAAAATAAATCAACATCAAAAATACTATAAAGCCCAAATAGTTAAACCGAGGAAGAGTTTCTGACTGCAATATCTGGGTTTATTTAATAACACCAAAAGCACATCAATATATTATAAAATAAGTTCTTGATAACGCCCAAATAGTTAAAAAGAGGAAGAGTTTCTGACTGCAATATCTGGGTTTATTTAATAACAACAAAAGAACATCAAAATACTATAAAACCAATCCCAGAAAGTTTATACATTTGAAGCCGGAAGGCCATAGATTTAATATCCTCCAGCTATTTCGAATGTCAAACTTTCCTTAGGTTTTTTTTAATTAAATTTTTGTTAATTGAAATATCAAATTATTCCTCCTTAGGTGAAAATATTAGGTCTCAAATAATAAAAAGAAATCAACATCAAAAATACTATAAAGCCCAAATAGTTAAACCGAGGAAGAGTTTCTGACCGCAATATCTGGGTTTATTTAATAACAACAAAAGAACATCAAGATACTATAAAGCCAATCCCAGAAAGTTTATACATTTGAAGCCGGAAGGCCATAGATTTAATATCCTCTAGCTATTTTGAATGTCAAACTTTCCTTAGGTTTTTTTTAATTAAATTTTTGTTAATTGAAATATCAAATTATTCCTCCTTAGGTGAAAATATTAGGTCTCAAATTATAAAAATAAATCAACATCAAAAATACTATAAAGCCCAAATAGTTAAACCGAGGAAGAGTTTCTGACCGCAATATATGGGTTTATTTAATAACAACAAAAGCACATCAATATATTATAAAATAAGTTCTTGATAACGCCCAAATAGTTAAAAAGAGGAAGAGTTTCTGACTGCAATATCTGGGTTTATTTAATAACAACAAAAGAACATCAAGATACTATAAAGCCAATCCCAGAAAGTTTATACATTTGAAGCCGGAAGGCCATAGATTTAATATCCTCCAGCTATTTTGAATGTCAAACTTTCCTTAGGTTTTTTTTAATTAAATTTTTGTTAATTGAAATATCAAATTATTCCTCCTTAGGTGAAAATATTAGGTCTCAAATTATAAAAATAAATCAACATCAAAAATACTATAAAGCCCAAATAGTTAAACCGAGGAAGAGTTTCTGACCGCAATATATGGGTTTATTTAATAACAACAAAAGCACATCAATATGTTATAAAATAAGTTCTTGATAACGCCCAAATAGTTAAAAAGAGGAAGAGTTTCTGACTGCAATATCTGGGTTTATTTAATAACAACAAAAGAACATCAAGATACTATAAAGCCAATCCCAGAAAGTTTATACATTTGAAGCCGGAAGGCCATAGATTTAATATCCTCCAGCTATTTTGAATGTCAAACTTTCCTTAGGTTTTTTTTAATTAAATTTTTGTTAATTGAAATATCAAATTATTCCTCCTTAGGTGAAAATATTAGGTCTCAAATTATAAAAAGAAATCAACATCAAAAATACTATAAAGCCCAAATAGTTAAACCGAGGAAGAGTTTCTGACTGCAATATCTGGGTTTATTTAATAACAACAAAAGAACATCAAGATACTATAAAACCAATCCCAGAAAGTTTATACATTTGAAGACGGAAGGCCATAGATTTAATATGCTCCAGCTATTTCGAATGTCAAACTTTCCTTAGGTAACTGTCTGTGTTTTTTTTAAATTAAATTTTTGTTAATTGAAATATCAAATTATTCCTCCTTAGGTGAAAATATTAGGTCTCAAATTATAAAAATAAATCAACATCAAAAATACTATAAAGCCCAAATAGTTAAACCGAGGAAGAGTATCTGACCGCAATATATGGGTTTATTTAATAACAACAAAAGCACATCAATATATTATAAAATAAGTTCTTGATAACGCCCAAATAGTTAAAAAGAGGAAGAGTTTCTGACTGCAATATCTGGGTTTATTTAATAACAACAAAAGAACATCAAGATACTATAAAGCCAATCCCAGAAAGTTTATACATTTGAAGCCGGAAGGCCATAGATTTAATATCCTCCAGCTATTTTGAATGTCAAACTTTCCTTAGGTTTTTTTTAATTAAATTTTTGTTAATTGAAATATCAAATTATTCCTCCTTAGGTGAAAATATTAGGTCTCAAATTATAAAAAGAAATCAACATCAAAAATACTATAAAGCCCAAATAGTTAAACCGAGGAAGAGTTTCTGACTGCAATATCTGGGTTTATTTAATAACAACAAAAGAACATCAAGATACTATAAAACCAATCCCAGAAAGTTTATACATTTGAAGCCGGAAGGCCATAGATTTAATATCCTCCAGCTATTTCGAATGTCAAACTTTCCTTAGGTAACTGTCTGTGTTTTTTTTTTTGATTAAATTTTTGTTAATTGAAATATCAAATTTTTCCTCCTTAGGTGAAAATATTAGGTCTCAAATTATAAAAAGAAATCAACATCAAAAATACTATAAAGCCCAAATAGTTAAACCGAGGAAGAGTTTCTGACCGCAATATCTGGGTTTATTTAATAACAACAAAAGAACATCAAGATACTATAAAACCAATCCCAGAAAGTTTATACATTTGAAGCCGGAAGGCCATAGATTTAATATTCTCCAGCTATTTCGAATGTCAAACTTTCCTTAGGTTTTTTTTAATTAAATTTTTGTTAATTGAAATATCAAATTATTCCTCCTTAGGTGAAAATATTAGGTCTCAAATTATAAAAAGAAATCAACATCAAAAATACTATAAAGCCCAAATAGTTAAACCGAGGAAGAGTTTCTGACCGCAATATCTGGGTTTATTTAATAACAACAAAAGAACATCAAGATACTATAAAACCAATCCCAGAAAGTTTATACATTTGAAGCCGGAAGGCCATAGATTTAATATCCTCCAGCTATTTCGAATGTCAAACTTTCCTTAGGTTTTTTTTAATTAAATTTTTGTTAATTGAAATATCAAATTATTCCTCCTTAGGTGAAAATGTTAGGTCTCAAATTATAAAAAGAAATCAACATCAAAAATACTATAAAGCCCAAATAGTTAAACCGAGGAAGAGTTTCTGACCGCAATATCTGGGTTTATTTAATAACAACAAAAGAACATCAAGATACTATAAAACCAATCCCAGAAAGTTTATACATTTGAAGCCGGAAGGCCATAGATTTAATATCCTCCAGCTATTTCGAATGTCAAACTTTCCTTAGGTAACTGTCTGTGTTTTTTTTTTTGATTAAATTTTTGTTAATTGAAATATCAAATTATTCCTCCTTAGGTGAAAATATTAGGTCTCAAATTATAAAAATAAATCAACATCAAAAATACTATAAAGCCCAAATAGTTAAACTGAGGAAGAGTTTCTGACTGCAATATCTGGGTTTATTTAATAACAACAAAAGAACATCAAGATACTATAAAGCCAATCCCAGAAAGTTTATACATTTGAAGCCGGAAGGCCATAGATTTAATATCCTCCAGCTATTTCGAATGTCAAACTTTCCTTAGGTAACTGTCTGTGTTTTTTTTTAATTAAATTTTTGTTAATTGAAATATCAAATTATTCCTCCTTAGGTGAAAATATTAGGTCTCAAATTATAAAAAGAAATCAACATCAAAAATACTATAAAGCCCAAATAGTTAAACGGAGGAAGAGTTTCTGACTGCAATATCTGGGTTTATTTAATAACAACAAAAGAACATCAAGATACTATAAAGCCAATCCCAGAAAGTTTATACATTTGAAGCCGGAAGGCCATAGATTTAATATCCTCCAGCTATTTCGAATGTCAAACTTTCCTTAGGTAACTGTCTGTGTTTTTTTTTAATTAAATTTTTGTTAATTGAAATATCAAATTATTCCTCCTTAGGTGAAAATATTAGGTCTCAAATAATAAAAAGAAATCAACATCAAAAATACTATAAAGCCCAAATAGTTAAACCGAGGAAGAGTTTCTGACCGCAATATCTGGGTTTATTTAATAACAACAAAAGAACATCAAGATACTATAAAATCAATCCCAGAAAGTTTATACATTTGAACCCGGAAGGCCATAGATTTAATATCCTCCAGCTATTTCGAATGTAAAACTTTCCATAGGTAACTGTCTGTCTTTTTTTAATTAAATTTGTGTTAATTGAAATATCAAATTATTCCTCCTTAGGTGAAAATATTAGGTCTCAAATTATAAAAAGAAATCAACATCAAAAATACTATAAAGCCCAAATAGTTAAACCGAGGAAGAGTTTCTGACCGCAATATCTGGGTTTATTTAATAACAACAAAAGAACATCAAGATACTATAAAACCAATCCCAGAAAGTTTATACATTTGAAGCCGGAAGGCCATAGATTTAATATTCTCCAGCTATTTCGAATGTCAAACTTTCCTTAGGTTTTTTTTAATTAAATTTTTGTTAATTGAAATATCAAATTATTCCTCCTTAGGTGAAAATATTAGGTCTCAAATTATAAAAAGAAATCAACATCAAAAATACTATAAAGCCCAAATAGTTAAACCGAGGAAGAGTTTCTGACCGCAATATCTGGGTTTATTTAATAACAACAAAAGAACATCAAGATACTATAAAACCAATCCCAGAAAGTTTATACATTTGAAGCCGGAAGGCCATAGATTTAATATTCTCCAGCTATTTCGAATGTCAAACTTTCCTTAGGTTTTTTTTAATTAAATTTTTGTTAATTGAAATATCAAATTATTCCTCCTTAGGTGAAAATATTAGGTCTCAAATTATAAAAAGAAATCAACATCAAAAATACTATAAAGCCCAAATAGTTAAACCGAGGAAGAGTTTCTGACCGCAATATCTGGGTTTATTTAATAACAACAAAAGAACATCAAGATACTATAAAACCAATCCCAGAAAGTTTATACATTTGAAGCCGGAAGGCCATAGATTTAATATCCTCCAGCTATTTCGAATGTCAAACTTTCCTTAGGTAACTGTCTGTGTTTTTTTTTTGATTAAATTTTTGTTAATTGAAATATCAAATTTTTCCTCCTTAGGTGAAAATATTAGGTCTCAAATTATAAAAATAAATCAACATCAAAAATACTATAAAGCCCAAATAGTTAAACCGAGGAAGAGTTTCTGACTGCAATATCTGGGTTTATTTAATAACACCAAAAGCACATCAATATATTATAAAATAAGTTCTTGATAACGCCCAAATAGTTAAAAAGAGGAAGAGTTTCTGACTGCAATATCTGGGTTTATTTAATAACAACAAAAGAACATCAAAATACTATAAAACCAATCCCAGAAAGTTTATACATTTGAAGCCGGAAGGCCATAGATTTAATATCCTCCAGCTATTTCGAATGTCAAACTTTCCTTAGGTTTTTTTTAATTAAATTTTTGTTAATTGAAATATCAAATTATTCCTCCTTAGGTGAAAATATTAGGTCTCAAATTATAAAAAGAAATCAACATCAAAAATACTATAAAGCCCAAATAGTTAAACCGAGGAAGAGTTTCTGACCGCAATATCTGGGTTTATTTAATAACAACAAAAGAACATCAAGATACTATAAAACCAATCCCAGAAAGTTTATACATTTGAAGCCGGAAGGCCATAGATTTAATATCCTCCAGCTATTTCGAATGTCAAACTTTCCTTAGGTTTTTTTTAATTAAATTTTTGTTAATTGAAATATCAAATTATTCCTCCTTAGGTGAAAATGTTAGGTCTCAAATTATAAAAAGAAATCAACATCAAAAATACTATAAAGCCCAAATAGTTAAACCGAGGAAGAGTTTCTGACTGCAATATCTGGGTTTATTTAATAACAACAAAAGAACATCAAGATACTATAAAACCAATCCCAGAAAGTTTATACATTTGAAGCCGGAAGGCCATAGATTTAATATCCTCCAGCTATTTTGAATGTCAAACTTTCCTTAGGTTTTTTTTAATTAAATTTTTGTTAATTGAAATATCAAATTATTCCTCCTTAGGTGAAAATATTAGGTCTCAAATTATAAAAAGAAATCAACATCAAAAATACTATAAAGCCCAAATAGTTAAACCGAGGAAGAGTTTCTGACCGCAATATCTGGGTTTATTTAATAACAACAAAAGAACATCAAGATACTATAAAACCAATCCCAGAAAGTTTATACATTTGAAGCCGGAAGGCCATAGATTTAATATCCTCCAGCTATTTTGAATGTCAAACTTTCCTTAGGTTTTTTTTAATTAAATTTTTGTTAATTGAAATATCAAATTATTCCTCCTTAGGTGAAAATATTAGGTCTCAAATTATAAAAATAAATCAACATCAAAAATACTATAAAGCCCAAATAGTTAAACCGAGGAAGAGTTTCTGACCGCAATATCTGGGTTTATTTAATAACAACAAAAGAACATCAAGATACTATAAAACCAATCCCAGAAAGTTTATACATTTGAAGCCGGAAGGCCATAGATTTAATATCCTCCAGCTATTTCGAATGTCAAACTTTCCTTAGGTTTTTTTTAATTAAATTTTTGTTAATTGAAATATCAAATTATTCCTCCTTAGGTGAAAATATTAGGTCTCAAATTATAAAAAGAAATCAACATCAAAAATACTATAAAGCCCAAATAGTTAAACCGAGGAAGAGTTTCTGACTGCAATATCTGGGTTTATTTAATAACAACAAAAGAACATCAAGATACTATAAAGCCAATCCCAGAAAGTTTATACATTTGAAGCCGGAAGGCCATAGATTTAATATCCTCCAGCTATTTTGAATGTCAAACTTTCCTTAGGTTTTTTTTAATTAAATTTTTGTTAATTGAAATATCAAATTATTCCTCCTTAGGTGAAAATATTAGGTCTCAAATTATAAAACAGAAATCAACATCAAAAATACTATAAAGCCCAAATAGTTAAACCGAGGAAGAGTTTCTGACCGCAATATCTGGGTTTATTTAATAACAACAAAAGCACATCAATATATTATAAAATAAGTTCTTGATAACGCCCAAATAGTTAAAAAGAGGAAGAGTTTCTGACTGCAATATCTGGGTTTATTTAATAACAACAAAAGAACATCAAGATACTATAAAGCCAATCCCAGAAAGTTTATACATTTGAAGCCGGAAGGCCATAGATTTAATATCCTCCAGCTATTTCGAATGTCAAACTTTCCTTAGGTTTTTTTTAATTAAATTTTTGTTAATTGAAATATCAAATTATTCCTCCTTAGGTGAAAATATTAGGTCTCAAATAATAAAAAGAAATCAACATCAAAAATACTATAAAGCCCAAATAGTTAAACCGAGGAAGAGTTTCTGACCGCAATATCTGGGTTTATTTAATAACAACAAAAGAACATCAAGATACTATAAAACCAATCCCAGAAAGTTTATACATTTGAAGCCGGAAGGCCATAGATTTAATATCCTCCAGCTATTTCGAATGTCAAACTTTCCTTAGGTTTTTCTTAATTAAATTTTTGTTAATTGAAATATCAAATTATTCCTCCTTAGGTGAAAATATTAGGTCTCAAATTATAAAAAGAAATCAACATCAAAAATACTATAAAGCCCAAATAGTTAAACCGAGGAAGAGTTTCTGACTGCAATATCTGGGTTTATTTAATAACAACAAAAGAACATCAAGATACTATAAAGCCAATCCCAGAAAGTTTATACATTTGAAGCCGGAAGGCCATAGATTTAATATCCTCCAGCTATTTTGAATGTCAAACTTTCCTTAGGTTTTTTTTAATTAAATTTTTGTTAATTGAAATATCAAATTATTCCTCCTTAGGTGAAAATATTAGGTCTCAAATTATAAAAAGAAATCAACATCAAAAATACTATAAAGCCCAAATAGTTAAACCGAGGAAGAGTTTCTGACCGCAATATCTGGGTTTATTTAATAACAACAAAAGAACATCAAGATACTATAAAACCAATCCCAGAAAGTTTATACATTTGAAGCCGGAAGGCCATAGATTTAATATCCTCCAGCTATTTTGAATGTCAAACTTTCCTTAGGTTTTTTTTAATTAAATTTTTGTTAATTGAAATATCAAATTATTCCTCCTTAGGTGAAAATATTAGGTCTCAAATTATAAAACAGAAATCAACATCAAAAATACTATAAAGCCCAAATAGTTAAACCGAGGAAGAGTTTCTGACCGCAATATCTGGGTTTATTTAATAACAACAAAAGCACATCAATATATTATAAAATAAGTTCTTGATAACGCCCAAATAGTTAAAAAGAGGAAGAGTTTCTGACTGCAATATCTGGGTTTATTTAATAACAACAAAAGAACATCAAGATACTATAAAGCCAATCCCAGAAAGTTTATACATTTGAAGCCGGAAGGCCATAGATTTAATATCCTCCAGCTATTTTGAATGTCAAACTTTCCTTAGGTTTTTTTTAATTAAATTTTTGTTAATTGAAATATCAAATTATTCCTCCTTAGGTGAAAATATTAGGTCTCAAATTATAAAACAGAAATCAACATCAAAAATACTATAAAGCCCAAATAGTTAAACCGAGGAAGAGTTTCTGACCGCAATATCTGGGTTTATTTAATAACAACAAAAGCACATCAATATATTATAAAATAAGTTCTTGATAACGCCCAAATAGTTAAAAAGAGGAAGAGTTTCTGACTGCAATATCTGGGTTTATTTAATAACAACAAAAGAACATCAAGATACTATAAAGCCAATCCCAGAAAGTTTATACATTTGAAGCCGGAAGGCCATAGATTTAATATCCTCCAGCTATTTCGAATGTCAAACTTTCCTTAGGTTTTTTTTAATTAAATTTTTGTTAATTGAAATATCAAATTATTCCTCCTTAGGTGAAAATATTAGGTCTCAAATAATAAAAAGAAATCAACATCAAAAATACTATAAAGCCCAAATAGTTAAACCGAGGAAGAGTTTCTGACCGCAATATCTGGGTTTATTTAATAACAACAAAAGAACATCAAGATACTATAAAACCAATCCCAGAAAGTTTATACATTTGAAGCCGGAAGGCCATAGATTTAATATCCTCCAGCTATTTCGAATGTCAAACTTTCCTTAGGTTTTTCTTAATTAAATTTTTGTTAATTGAAATATCAAATTATTCCTCCTTAGGTGAAAATATTAGGTCTCAAATTATAAAAAGAAATCAACATCAAAAATACTATAAAGCCCAAATAGTTAAACCGAGGAAGAGTTTCTGACTGCAATATCTGGGTTTATTTAATAACAACAAAAGAACATCAAGATACTATAAAGCCAATCCCAGAAAGTTTATACATTTGAAGCCGGAAGGCCATAGATTTAATATCCTCCAGCTATTTTGAATGTCAAACTTTCCTTAGGTTTTTTTTAATTAAATTTTTGTTAATTGAAATATCAAATTATTCCTCCTTAGGTGAAAATATTAGGTCTCAAATTATAAAAAGAAATCAACATCAAAAATACTATAAAGCCCAAATAGTTAAACCGAGGAAGAGTTTCTGACCGCAATATCTGGGTTTATTTAATAACAACAAAAGAACATCAAGATACTATAAAACCAATCCCAGAAAGTTTATACATTTGAAGCCGGAAGGCCATAGATTTAATATCCTCCAGCTATTTTGAATGTCAAACTTTCCTTAGGTTTTTTTTAATTAAATTTTTGTTAATTGAAATATCAAATTATTCCTCCTTAGGTGAAAATATTAGGTCTCAAATTATAAAAAGAAATCAACATCAAAAATACTATAAAGCCCAAATAGTTAAACCGAGGAAGAGTTTCTGACCGCAATATCTGGGTTTATTTAATAACAACAAAAGAACATCAAGATACTATAAAACCAATCCCAGAAAGTTTATACATTTGAAGCCGGAAGGCCATAGATTTAATATCCTCCAGCTATTTTGAATGTCAAACTTTCCTTAGGTTTTTTTTAATTAAATTTTTGTTAATTGAAATATCAAATTATTCCTCCTTAGGTGAAAATATTAGGTCTCAAATTATAAAAAGAAATCAACATCAAAAATACTGTAAAATGTTTGTGTGGGTACAAATAATAGAACTTATTCTTTTCAATACAAATCCCTTTTATTCAGTACAGTTACAATTCACTATTTAATTCTTTCTCTCAGTACAATTCAATTTCTCAACCACTTATACTTTTCTTATCTTTTACTTAAACCACTTAATCGCTTCTTCTAATTAACACTTCAAATTCAACTTTGGAACTGATTTGCATACCTTTGGGATGCTGGTATTTATACTCGAATGACATACTTCGAGAACAATCCTCGCCATCCAGCGTCCCATACAATTTCCAATTTGCTAGAAAATTCGATTCTACTCTCCAGTTGCTAATCCAGTATCGAAACCTTCTAGTCTTCGAGTTCCGACATTTTCTGCTAGATGTCGCTGCTCACATTTGAGTGGTTATCACATTGCTCCCTCCCTACAGTTGTTCGTCTCGAACAACTTCGTCATTCAGCATCCCGTTGAAATGACACATTCTATCCAAATGGACCACTTTCAATTTTCCTCGATCCCCACGCTGGATCCGGTAGACAACGTCATTAATGCGGGTTATCACCTTGTATGGACCTTCCCAGTCCTGTTGCAATTTTGCTGATTTGCCTTTCTTACGCTGAGGATTATACAGCCAAACCAGATCTCCTTCGTTGAAACCGGAAGATTTCGCCTTGATATCGTACCTAGTTTTCATGCGGCTGCTTGCTAGCTTCATCTTTTCTCTGGTGTCTTCATGCAATTTACGAATCCTGCTGCGTAAGTCATTCGCGTACTCGTTCACCTCTTTGGGCTCCGTCGGTGGGGATCCGAATTTTGCTTCACTTGGCAACCGAATTGTTTGACCAAATAAGATCTCGGATGGTGTGTGCCCTGTTGAGCTATGGACCGCGTTTCGGTAGGCCATTAAGAAGAGGGGTATGTGTCGATCCCAATCCCGCTGGCAGTTGCTGACAACCTTAGATAGATGCTCATTCAAGGTCCGATTGAATCGCTCGACCATTCCATCAGATTGAGGGTGTAGTGGCGTTGTCCTTGTCTTTCTTATTCCCAAATATTGGCATATTTCTTGAAAGACTTTTGATTCAAAGTTTCGCCCTTGATCAGAGTGCAGCTCCATTGGGACCCCAAATCTGCTCACCCAGTTGTTGACTATCTGTTCGGCTACGGTCTTAGCCTCTTGATTTGGGATGGCAAACACTTCCGGCCACTTACTGAAGTAATCCATGACTACGAGAGTATATCGGTTTCCATTAAAGGTTTCGGGAAACGGCCCAGCGATGTCGATGGCTATTCGTTCGAAAGGTGCTCCGACATTGTATTGTTGCATTTGTCCATGTGGCTTTACTTTTGGACCCTTGGTAGCCGCACATCTTATGCACTTTTTGCACCAATTCTCGACATCTTGTTTAGCGCTTAGCCAATAGAAACGTTCCCTTACCTTTTCCAACGTCTTGTTTATTCCCAAATGGCCTCCTGAGATTCCATCATGTATTTCATGGAGCACTTGGTTGACTCTGGACCGTGGCACAATTAGCTGCATACGAGATGTTGTCCCATCTGCACTTTCCCATTTTCTCTTCAGCAATCCATCTTGCACAAAAAGCGAGTCCCACTGTGCCCAGTATGCCTTCAGAGTTTGGCTCCGATCTGATATCTGCTGCCAGCTTGGTCTTTCCTCGTGTTCCTTCCAGGTCAATATTGGTTCGATGTCATTGTCTGCCTGTTGAGAGGAACGGATTTCGTCTATACTCCAACCCTCTATTGGCTCAGTCCTGATCATTTGGATAGCTGCCTGTTCTTTTGCTTCTTTACGATTGCAGTGTTCGCATTTTACTCCGCATGGTCGACGAGAGAGAGCATCAGCATTTGAGTGGAGTGTTCCCTTGCGGTGTTGCACTTCAAAGTCGTAGCCCTGCAACTGCTCGATCCATCTTGCAACTTGGCCTTCAGGGTTCTTAAATTGGAGTAGCCATTTCAGAGCTGCGTGGTCTGTCCGGAGGATGAACTTTTGTCCGTAGAGGTACTTATGGAAATGCTTCGTAGCCAGAATTAAAGCCAGAAGCTCGCGCCGGGTTACACAGTAGTTCCGTTCAGGTCTGGAGAGTACTTTGCTGTAATATGCGACCACTTTCTCTTGACCGTCATGAACTTGGGAGATCACAGCTCCGACCCCAACATTGCTAGCGTCTGCGTCCACGATGAACATTTTTCCGGGCGTGGGGTAACCCAAGATGGGGGCATTGCACAGCTGTCGCTTCAGTTCTTGAAATGCTTTTTCGCATTCTCCAGACCACCTGAACTGTCGGCCTTTTTCCGTAAGTTGATGCAGGCTCTTTGCAATGCCAGCAAAATCCTTTACGAACCTTCTGTAATACGTGGCGAGGCCCAAGAAGCTTCTCAGTTGGTGTTTATCTTTTGGGGAAGGCCAACTTTTCACGGCTTCGATTTTGTCAGGATCCGTTCTTACTCCTTCCGCTGATATAATGTGACCCAGATATTTTACTTCCGGACGAAACAAGGCACACTTTTCTGGGTTGAGCTTTAAATGAGCACTTCGTAGCCTCTCAAACACTTCTTTTAGATTTTCGCGGTGCTCCTCATATGTCTTACCTATGACGATAACGTCGTCCAAATATACTAGGCAGGTTTTCCAGGTGAGTCCTTTCAATGTTCGTTCCATTAATCGCTCGAAGGTGGCCGGAGCGTTGCACAGACCAAACGGCATCACTGCAAACTGCCAAAGACCGCTTCCTGTGGTGAAGGCAGTTTTCTCACGATCAGCACGATTTATCTCTACCTGCCAGTAACCGCTCTTCAAGTCAAGTGTTGAAAACCATTTCGCTCCAGAAAGCATATCCAAAGTGTCATCGATTCTCGGAAGTGGGTAGCTGTCCTTTTTAGTGACATCATTGAGACGTCGGTAGTCTACACAAAATCTCGTGCTGCCATCTTTCTTCTTCACAAGGACCACTGGAGATGCCCACGGACTTTGCGATTCTTCAATCACTCCCTCAGCTTTCATCTTCGACATCATTTCGGCAACTTCTGTTTGCTTTGCCAATGGAAGACGCCTTGCAGGTTGACGGATTGGTCGAGCGTCTCCGGTGTCAATGTGGTGTTGAACAATATGCGTACGTCCATATTCTCCGTCTTGTGTAGCAAATATATCAGCGTACTCACCGATTAGTTTTTCTGCCAGGATTCGCTGATCTTCGTCCAGATTACAGAGGCTGAGAATTTTGTTCTTGATTTTTATGCTCTGAACTGTTGTGACCGGTTTTGCACCCTTTTTTTCCGTTGTGGTCGATATAGCCTCAACAGGTACGCATTTTCCCACTATCTCCCCCTTTTTCACCTTTACACTGAATGTCTTTGGATTTAGAATCCTTACAGGGACCATGTTGTTCTTTGGCTCCACTAAGGTCTTTCCCACCATGAAGTCTCTTTTCTTTTCCGGCTCCATCAAATAGAATCGGTGGCTACCAGGACCCCCTTCCACTTTTGCCCACAAAATTGCTTCTGACGAAGGCTCTAGACTCTGATTGCTGCAGATGACGACATTTGAGACTGTGGTATTGGCGTTTCCGTATATCATTGGTATCTCCATGTTTCCGTATTTCAGGGTTTGTGCCCCCAAGTCGACTACAAGTCCATGTTCTCTCATGAAGTCTGTACCAATGATGCACTCGTCACATATGTCAGCTACCAGAAACGCGTGAGTGAATGTTATTCCGGCCAGTTGGATTTTTATGCGGACTTCGCCATATACCTTAATCATTGCTCCTGTAGCTGTTCGCAAGCTGCAGCTGCTGGTGTTATGCAGCCAAGACTTCTGCACAAGATTCCTCCTGATGATTGAGGCCGTGGCACCGGTGTCTATTGTTGCCATCCATTTTTCTTTTCCACTGACTACTTCTACTAGAAGGCTTTCGCTGCGTCGTTTTGCCAGCGAGACTTGGATGATGGTCCTGGGGCCGTCGACTCCTGCTACCAACTTCTGCCCCGCGAAGTTGGTGCTTAAGCATTTCCCGACTGATGACTTCGGGAAGGTTGACCGGCTTCTTGATAGCTGTTTCTGCGGGTTTCTTCCTCTATTTGCTTGTCACCACAGTGAGGGCAGTCTTTTCGTCGCACCGGTTCTTTACACTGCCTTTGAAGGTGTCCTATTTTATTGCAATTCCAGCAGCGCATTATTCGTCTATCCCGTCGAGTATCTCGTTCCTCGGCACTAATTCTTGTGCAGGAGCATTCGACAGATGCTACTTCCCTGACGAAATGTGTTCCCCTGGAAGCCTGATTGGCTGCTTCCATCGCCAGAGCGAAGGCAAGTGCTTCAGCAAGGGTTCTTTTCCCGGCCATCCTTACTGCTGACTGTAGCTTCGAATCTGCAATTCCCCTGATAAATGCATCTTTTGCCATTTCGTCGATAATTTCCTGGCCTGCGGTGGGGTATGACAGATGTGCAAGTCTACTCACGTCTGCTTGGAGCTGCTGCAGTGTTTCTCCTCTTTGCTGCGTTCGGCTTTGCAATTGGACCTTGTAGACCTCCTGCATGTGGCTGTCCCCAAACCGTTTCTCGATAGCCTGCACTAAAGTCACATAATCTTTATGCTTTTCGATGTCTACTGTTTGCAACAATTCTGCTGCAGGACCGTGCAAGGCCATTGTTAGGGCAAAGCACTTTTCCTCATTGTCCCAATCGTTTGCACAGGCAGCCATTTCAAACTGCTTCTTATAAGTAGACCATGAGGTCTGACCATCGAATGAGGGAGGTTTCAAATCTTTTCTCCTTGGACCACTTAAAGAACATTCTCGCTGTTTCTGTTTTCGCACTGTGTCGAGCTCTTTTGCCAGTTGCTCAACTTTGTTGTCCATTTGTTCCAATTTTTCGCCAACATTCTTCTCTATTCTTTCAAATTTGTTATCTATTTCTTCGAACTTTTGGTGTAGAACGTTATTTTGTTCTTCCAGTTTTTGTTGTAGACTATTCTTTTGGTCGTCGAATTTTTGTTCAATGCTGCTCTTCTGTTCGTCCATTTTTTGTTCCAGACTGTTCTTCTGTTCGTCCATTTTTTTGTTTTGTTCGTCCATTTTTTGTTCCAGACTGTTCTTCTGTTCTTCCAGATTTTTCTTTTGTTGGTCGAGACTGTTCTTCTGTTCGTCCATTTTTTGTTCCAGACTGTTCTTCTGTTCGTCCATTTTTTTGTTTTGTTCGTCCATTTTTAATAAGAGGAGTTGCATCATTGCAGCCATGTCATTGCCGGTACTTGTCTGTTCATCCTCGTCAACATCAAAGGAATATGCATCAGGATCATGTCCCTCGTTGTTCAAAGCCTCCTGAAGTCGGAGCACCAGGTCACTTTTTCCTCCACTGGCGCTGAGGCTTCTCTTGTTCAACTCGGATTTGAGTTGGACGAGGGTCAACTGCAATAGTTTTCGACCCATTCTAGCTTTTTCAAATAGTCAGAAAACAGTTTTTTTTTTTTACACACAATAAGTCCTATCCCACTTCTGACACCAATGTAAAATGTTTGTGTGGGTACAAATAATAGAACTTATTCTTTTCAATACAAATCCCTTTTATTCAGTACAGTTACAATTCACTATTTAATTCTTTCTCTCAGTACAATTCAATTTCTCAACCACTTATACTTTTCTTATCTTTTACTTAAACCACTTAATCGCTTCTTCTAATTAACACTTCAAATTCAACTTTGGAACTGATTTGCATACCTTTGGGATGCTGGTATTTATACTCGAATGACATACTTCGAGAACAATCCTCGCCATCCAGCGTCCCATACAATTTCCAATTTGCTAGAAAATTCGATTCTACTCTCCAGTTGCTAATCCAGTATCGAAACCTTCTAGTCTTCGAGTTCCGACATTTTCTGCTAGATGTCGCTGCTCACATTTGAGTGGTTATCACAATACTATAAAGACTTAATAGTTAAACCGAGGAAGAGTTTCTGACCGCAATATCTGGGTTTATTTAATAACAACAAAAGAACATCAAGATACTATAAAACCAATCCCAGAAAGTTTATACATTTGAAGCCGGAAGGCCATAGATTTAATATCCTCCAGCTATTTCGAATGTCAAACTTTCCTTAGGTTTTTTTTAATTAAATTTTTGTTAATTGAAATATCAAATTATTCCTCCTTACGTGAAAATATTAGGTCTCAAATTATAAAAAGAAATCAACATCAAAAATACTATAAAGCACAAATAGTTAAACCGAGGAAGAGTTTCTGACTGCAATATCTGGGTTTATTTAATAACAACAAAAGAACATCAAGATACTATAAAGCCAATCCCAGAAAGTTTATACATTTGAAGCCGGAAGGCCATAGATTTAATATCCTCCAGCTATTTTGAATGTCAAACTTTCTTTAGGTTTTTTTTAATTAAATTTTTGTTAATTGAAATATCAAATTATTCCTCCTTAGGTGAAAATATTAGGTCTCAAATTATAAAAAGAAATCAACATCAAAAATACTATAAAGCCCAAATAGTTAAACCGAGGAAGAGTTTCTGACTGCAATATCTGGGTTTATTTAATAATAACAAAAGAACATCAAGATACTATAAAACCAGTCCCAGAAAGTTTATACATTTGAAGCCGGAAGGCCATAGATTTAATATCCTCCAGCTATTTCGAATGTCAAACTTTCCTTAGGTAACTGTCTGTGTTTTTTTTTAATTAAATTTTTGTTAATTGAAATATCAAATTATTCCTCCTTAGGTGAAAATATTAGGTCTCAAATAATAAAAAGAAATCAACATCAAAAATACTATAAAGCCCAAATAGTTAAACCGAGGAAGAGTTTCTGACCGCAATATCTGGGTTTATTTAATAACAACAAAAGAACATCAAGATACTATAAAACCAATCACAGAAAGTTTATACATTTGAAGCCGGAAGGCCATAGATTTAATATCCTCCAGCTATTTCGAATGTCAAACTTTCCTTAGGTAACTGTCTGTGTTTTTTTTTAATTAAATTTTTGTTAATTGAAATATCAAATTATTCCTCCTTAGGTGAAAATATTAGGTCTCAAATTATAAAAAGAAATCAACATCAAAAATACTATAAAGCCCAAATAGTTAAACCGAGGAAGAGTTTCTGACTGCAATATCTGGGTTTATTTAATAACAACAAAAGAACATCAAGATACTATAAAACCAATCCCAGAAAGTTTATACATTTGAAGCCGGAAGGCCATAGATTTAATATCCTCCAGCTATTTCGAATGTCAAACTTTCCTTAGGTTTTTTTTAATTAAATTTTTGTTAATTGAAATATCAAATTATTCCTCCTTAGGTGAAAATATTAGGTCTCAAATTATAAAAAGAAATCAACATCAAAAATACTATAAAGCTCAAATAGTTAAACCGAGGAAGAGTTTCTGACCGCAATATCTGGGTTTATTTAATAACAACAAAAGAACATCAAGATACTATAAAACCAATCCCAGAAAGTTTATACATTTGAAGCCGGAAGGCCATAGATTTAATATCCTCCAGCTATTTCGAATGTCAAACTTTCCTTAGGTTTTTTTTAATTAAATTTTTGTTAATTGAAATATCAAATTATTCCTCCTTAGGTGAAAATATTAGGTCTCAAATTATAAAAAGAAATCAACATCAAAAATACTATAAAGCCCAAATAGTTAAACCGAGGAAGAGTTTCTGACCGCAATATCTGGGTTTATTTAATAACAACAAAAGAACATCAAGATACTATAAAACCAGTCCCAGAAAGTTTATACATTTGAAGCCGGAAGGCCATAGATTTGATATCCTCCAGCTATTTCGAATGTCAAACTTTCCTTAGGTAACTGTCTGTGTTTTTTTTTAATTAAATTTTTGTTAATTGAAATATCAAATTATTCCTCCTTAGGTGAAAATATTAGGTCTCAAATTATAAAAAGAAATCAACATCAAAAATACTATAAAGCCCAAATAGTTAAACCGAGGAAGAGTTTCTGACCGCAATATCTGGGTTTATTTAATAACAACAAAAGAACATCAAGATACTATAAAACCAGTCCCAGAAAGTTTATACATTTGAAGCCGGAAGGCCATAGATTTGATATCCTCCAGCTATTTCGAATGTCAAACTTTCCTTAGGTAACTGTCTGTGTTTTTTTTTAATTAATTTTTTGTTAATTGAAATATCAAATTATTCCTCCTTAGGTGAAAATATTAGGTCTCAAATTATAAAAAGAAATCAACATCAAAAATACTATAAAGCCCAAATAGTTAAACCGAGGAAGAGTTTCTGACCGCAATATCTGGGTTTATTTAATAACAACAAAAGAACATCAAGATACTATAAAACCAATCCCAGAAAGTTTATACATTTGAAGCCGGAAGGCCATAGATTTAATATCTTCCAGCTATTTCGAATGTCAAACTTTCCTTAGGTTTTTTTTAATTAAATTTTTGTTAATTGAAATATCAAATTATTCCTCCTTAGGTGAAAATATTAGGTCTCAAATTATAAAAAGAAATCAACATCAAAAATACTATAAAGCCCAAATAGTTAAACCGAGGAAGAGTTTCTGACTGCAATATCTGGGTTTATTTAATAACAACAAAAGAACATCAAGATACTATAAAACCAATCCCAGAAAGTTTATACATTTGAAGCCGGAAGGCCATAGATTTAATATCCTCCAGCTATTTCGAATGTCAAACTTTCCTTAGGTAACTGTCTGTGTTTTTTTTTAATTAAATTTTTGTTAATTGAAATATCAAATTATTCCTCCTTAGGTGAAAATATTAGGTCTCAAATAATAAAAAGAAATCAACATCAAAAATACTATAAAGCCCAAATAGTTAAACCGAGGAAGAGCTTCTGACCGCAATATCTGGGTTTATTTAATAACAAGAAAAGAACATCAAGATACTATAAAACCAATCACAGAAAGTTTATACATTTGAAGCCGGAAGGCCATAGATTTAATATCCTCCAGCTATTTCGAATGTCAAACTTTCCTTAGGTAACTGTCTGTGTTTTTTTTTAATTAAATTTTTGTTAATTGAAATATCAAATTATTCCTCCTTAGGTGAAAATATTAGGTCTCAAATTATAAAAAGAAATCAACATCAAAAATACTATAAAGCCCAAATAGTTAAACCGAGGAAGAGCTTCTGACCGCAATATCTGGGTTTATTTAATAACAACAAAAGAACATCAAGATACTATAAAACCAATCGTAGAAAGTTTATACATTTGAAGCCGGAAGGCCATAGATTTAATATCCTCCAGCTATTTCGAATGTCAAACTTTCCTTAGGTAACTGTCTGTGTTTTTTTTTAATTAAATTTTTGTTAATTGAAATATCAAATTATTCCTCCTTAGGTGAAAATATTAGGTCTCAAATTATAAAAAGAAATCAACATCAAAAATACTATAAAGCCCAAATAGTTAAACCGAGGAAGAGTTTCTGACCGCAATATCTGGGTTTATTTAATAACAACAAAAGAACATCAAGATACTATAAAACCAATCACAGAAAGTTTATACATTTGAAGCCGGAAGGCCATAGATTTAATATCCTCCAGCTATTTCGTATGTCAAACTTTCCTTAGGTAACTGTCTGTGTTTTTTTTTAATTAAATTTTTGTTAATTGAAATATCAAATTATTCCTCCTTAGGTGAAAATATTAGGTCTCAAATTATAAAAAGAAATCAACATCAAAAATACTATAAAGCCCAAATAGTTAAACCGAGGAAGAGTTTCTGACCGCAATATCTGGGTTTATTTAATAACAACAAAAGAACATCAAGATACTATAAAACCAGTCCCAGAAAGTTTATACATTTGAAGCCGGAAGGCCATAGATTTGATATCCTCCAGCTATTTCGAATGTCAAACTTTCCTTAGGTAACTGTCTGTGTTTTTTTTTAATTAAATTTTTGTTAATTGAAATATCAAATTATTCCTCCTTAGGTGAAAATATTAGGTCTCAAATTATAAAAAGAAATCAACATCAAAAATACTATAAAGCCCAAATAGTTAAACCGAGGAAGAGTTTCTGACCGCAATATCTGGGTTTATTTAATAACAACAAAAGAACATCAAGATACTATAAAGCCAATCCCAGAAAGTTTATACATTTGAAGCCGGAAGGCCATAGATTTAATATCCTTCAGCTATTTCGAATGTCAAACTTTCCTTAGGTTTTTTTTAATTAAATTTTTGTTAATTGAAATATCAAATTATTCCTCCTTAGGTGAAAATATTAGGTCTCAAATTATAAAAAGAAATCAACATCAAAAATACTATAAAGCCCAAATAGTTAAACCGAGGAAGAGTTTCTGACCGCAATATCTGGGTTTATTTAATAACAACAAAAGAACATCAAGATACTATAAAACCAGTCCCAGAAAGTTTATACATTTGAAGCCGGAAGGCCATAGATTTGATATCCTCCAGCTATTTCGAATGTCAAACTTTCCTTAGGTAACTGTCTGTGTTTTTTTTTAATTAAATTTTTGTTAATTGAAATATCAAATTATTCCTCCTTAGGTGAAAATATTAGGTCTCAAATTATAAAAAGAAATCAACATCAAAAATACTATAAAGCCCAAATAGTTAAACCGAGGAAGAGTTTCTGACCGCAATATCTGGGTTTATTTAATAACAACAAAAGAACATCAAGATACTATAAAGCCAATCCCAGAAAGTTTATACATTTGAAGCCGGAAGGCCATAGATTTAATATCCTCCAGCTATTTCGAATGTCAAACTTTCCTTAGGTTTTTTTTAATTAAATTTTTGTTAATTGAAATATCAAATTATTCCTCCTTAGGTGAAAATATTAGGTCTCAAATTATAAAAAGAAATCAACATCAAAAATACTATAAAGCCCAAATAGTTAAACCGAGGAAGAGTTTCTGACTGCAATATCTGGGTTTATTTAATAACAACAAAAGAACATCAAGATACTATAAAACCAGTCCCAGAAAGTTTATACATTTGAAGCCGGAAGGCCATAGATTTGATATCCTCCAGCTATTTCGAATGTCAAACTTTCCTTAGGTAACTGTCTGTGTTTTTTTTTAATTAAATTTTTGTTAATTGAAATATCAAATTATTCCTCCTTAGGTGAAAATATTAGGTCTCAAATTATAAAAAGAAATCAACATCAAAAATACTATAAAGCCCAAATAGTTAAACCGAGGAAGAGTTTCTGACCGCAATATCTGGGTTTATTTAATAACAACAAAAGAACATCAAGATACTATAAAACCAGTCCCAGAAAGTTTATACATTTGAAGCCGGAAGGCCATAGATTTGATATCCTCCAGCTATTTCGAATGTCAAACTTTCCTTAGGTAACTGTCTGTGTTTTTTTTTAATTAATTTTTTGTTAATTGAAATATCAAATTATTCCTCCTTAGGTGAAAATATTAGGTCTCAAATTATAAAAAGAAATCAACATCAAAAATACTATAAAGCCCAAATAGTTAAACCGAGGAAGAGTTTCTGACCGCAATATCTGGGTTTATTTAATAACAACAAAAGAACATCAAGATACTATAAAACCAATCCCAGAAAGTTTATACATTTGAAGCCGGAAGGCCATAGATTTAATATCTTCCAGCTATTTCGAATGTCAAACTTTCCTTAGGTTTTTTTTAATTAAATTTTTGTTAATTGAAATATCAAATTATTCCTCCTTAGGTGAAAATATTAGGTCTCAAATTATAAAAAGAAATCAACATCAAAAATACTATAAAGCCCAAATAGTTAAACCGAGGAAGAGTTTCTGACTGCAATATCTGGGTTTATTTAATAACAACAAAAGAACATCAAGATACTATAAAACCAATCCCAGAAAGTTTATACATTTGAAGCCGGAAGGCCATAGATTTAATATCCTCCAGCTATTTCGAATGTCAAACTTTCCTTAGGTAACTGTCTGTGTTTTTTTTTAATTAAATTTTTGTTAATTGAAATATCAAATTATTCCTCCTTAGGTGAAAATATTAGGTCTCAAATAATAAAAAGAAATCAACATCAAAAATACTATAAAGCCCAAATAGTTAAACCGAGGAAGAGCTTCTGACCGCAATATCTGGGTTTATTTAATAACAAGAAAAGAACATCAAGATACTATAAAACCAATCACAGAAAGTTTATACATTTGAAGCCGGAAGGCCATAGATTTAATATCCTCCAGCTATTTCGAATGTCAAACTTTCCTTAGGTAACTGTCTGTGTTTTTTTTTAATTAAATTTTTGTTAATTGAAATATCAAATTATTCCTCCTTAGGTGAAAATATTAGGTCTCAAATTATAAAAAGAAATCAACATCAAAAATACTATAAAGCCCAAATAGTTAAACCGAGGAAGAGCTTCTGACCGCAATATCTGGGTTTATTTAATAACAACAAAAGAACATCAAGATACTATAAAACCAATCGTAGAAAGTTTATACATTTGAAGCCGGAAGGCCATAGATTTAATATCCTCCAGCTATTTCGAATGTCAAACTTTCCTTAGGTTTTTTTTAATTAAATTTTTGTTAATTGAAATATCAAATTATTCCTCCTTAGGTGAAAATATTAGGTCTCAAATTATAAAAAGAAATCAACATCAAAAATACTATAAAGCCCAAATAGTTAAACCGAGGAAGAGTTTCTGACCGCAATATCTGGGTTTATTTAATAACAACAAAAGAACATCAAGATACTATAAAACCAATCCCAGAAAGTTTATACATTTGAAGCCGGAAGGCCATAGATTTAATATCTTCCAGCTATTTCGAATGTCAAACTTTCCTTAGGTTTTTTTTAATTAAATTTTTGTTAATTGAAATATCAAATTATTCCTCCTTAGGTGAAAATATTAGGTCTCAAATTATAAAAAGAAATCAACATCAAAAATACTATAAAGCCCAAATAGTTAAACCGAGGAAGAGTTTCTGACTGCAATATCTGGGTTTATTTAATAACAACAAAAGAACATCAAGATACTATAAAGCCAATCCCAGAAAGTTTATACATTTGAAGCCGGAAGGCCATAGATTTAATATCCTCCAGCTATTTCGTATGTCAAACTTTCCTTAGGTAACTGTCTGTGTTTTTTTTTAATTAAATTTTTGTTCATTGAAATATCAAATTATTCCTCCTTAGGTGAAAATATTAGGTCTCAAATTATAAAAAGAAATCAACATCAAAAATACTATAAAGCCCAAATAGTTAAACCGAGGAAGAGTTTCTGACTGCAATATCTGGGTTTATTTAATAACAACAAAAGAACATCAAGATACTATAAAACCAGTCCCAGAAAGTTTATACATTTGAAGCCGGAAGGCCATAGAATTAATATCCTCCAGCTATTTCGAATGTCAAACTTTCCTTAGGTTTTTTTTAATTAAATTTTTGTTAATTGAAATATCAAATTATTCCTCCTTAGGTGAAAATATTAGGTCTCAAATTATAAAAAGAAATCAACATCAAAAATACTATAAAGCCCAAATAGTTAAACCGAGGAAGAGTTTCTGACCGCAATATCTGGGTTTATTTAATAACAACAAAAGAACATCAAGATACTATAAAACCAATCCCAGAAAGTTTATACATTTGAAGCCGGAAGGCCATAGATTTAATATCCTCCAGCTATTTCGAATGTCAAACTTTCCTTAGGTTTTTTTTAATTAAATTTTTGTTAATTGAAATATCAAATTATTCCTCCTTAGGTGAAAATATTAGGTCTCAAATTATAAAAAGAAATCAACATCAAAAATACTATAAAGCCCAAATAGTTAAACCGAGGAAGAGTTTCTGACTGCAATATCTGGGTTTATTTAATAACAACAAAAGAACATCAAGATACTATAAAGCCAATCCCAGAAAGTTTATACATTTGAAGCCGGAAGGCCATAGATTTAATATCCTCCAGCTATTTTGAATGTCAAACTTTCCTTAGGTTTTTTTTAATTAAATTTTTGTTAATTGAAATATCAAATTATTCCTCCTTAGGTGAAAATATTAGGTCTCAAATTATAAAAAGAAATCAACATCAAAAATACTATAAAGCCCAAATAGTTAAACCGAGGAAGAGTTTCTGACTGCAATATCTGGGTTTATTTAATAACAACAAAAGAACATCAAGATACTATAAAACCAGTCCCAGAAAGTTTATACATTTGAAGCCGGAAGGCCATAGATTTAATATCCTCCAGCTATTTCGAATGTCAAACTTTCCTTAGGTTTTTTTTAATTAAATTTTTGTTAATTGAAATATCAAATTATTCCTCCTTAGGTGAAAATATTAGGTCTCAAATAATAAAAAGAAATCAACATCAAAAATACTATAAAGCCCAAATATTTAAACCGAGGAAGAGCTTCTGACCGCAATATCTGGGTTTATTTAATAACAACAAAAGAACATCAAGATACTATAAAACCAATCCCAGAAAGTTTATACATTTGAAGCCGGAAGGCCATAGATTTAATATCCTCCAGCTATTTTGAATGTCAAACTTTCCTTAGGTTTTTTTTAATTAAATTTTTGTTAATTGAAATATCAAATTATTCCTCCTTAGGTGAAAATATTAGGTCTCAAATTATAAAAAGAAATCAACATCAAAAATACTATAAAGCCCAAATAGTTAAACCGAGGAAGAGCTTCTGACCGCAATATCTGGGTTTATTTAATAACAACAAAAGAACATCAAGATACTATAAAACCAATCCCAGAAAGTTTATACATTTGAAGCCGGAAGGCCATAGATTTAATATCCTCCAGCTATTTCGAATGTCAAACTTTCCTTAGGTAACTGTCTGTGTTTTTTTTTAATTAAATTTTTGTTAATTGAAATATCAAATTATTCCTCCTTAGGTGAAAATATTAGGTCTCAAATTATAAAAAGAAATCAACATCAAAAATACTATAAAGCCCAAATAGTTAAACCGAGGAAGAGTTTCTGACCGCAATATCTGGGTTTATTTAATAACAACAAAAGAACATCAAGATACTATAAAACCAATCCCAGAAAGTTTATACATTTGAAGCCGGAAGGCCATAGATTTAATATCCTCCAGCTATTTCGAATGTCAAACTTTCCTTAGGTTTTTTTTAATTAAATTTTTGTTAATTGAAATATCAAATTATTCCTCCTTAGGTGAAAATATTAGGTCTCAAATTATAAAAAGAAATCAACATCAAAAATACTATAAAGCCCAAATAGTTAAACCGAGGAAGAGTTTCTGACCGCAATATCTGGGTTTATTTAATAACAACAAAAGAACATCAAGATACTATAAAACCAATCCCAGAAAGTTTATACATTTGAAGCCGGAAGGCCATAGATTTAATATCCTCCAGCTATTTCGAATGTCAAACTTTCCTTAGGTTTTTTTTAATTAAATTTTTGTTAATTGAAATATCAAATTATTCCTCCTTAGGTGAAAATATTAGGTCTCAAATTATAAAAAGAAATCAACATCAAAAATACTATAAAGCCCAAATAGTTAAACCGAGGAAGAGTTTCTGACCGCAATATCTGGGTTTATTTAATAACAACAAAAGAACATCAAGATACTATAAAACCAATCCCAGAAAGTTTATACATTTGAAGCCGGAAGGCCATAGATTTGATATCCTCCAGCTACTTCGAATGTCAAACTTTCCTTAGGTAACTGTCTGTGTTTTTTTTTAATTAAATTTTTGTTAATTGAAATATCAAATTATTCCTCCTTAGGTGAAAATATTAGGTCTCAAATTATAAAAAGAAATCAACATCAAAAATACTATAAAGCCCAAATAGTTAAACCGAGGAAGAGTTTCTGACCGCAATATCTGGGTTTATTTAATAACAACAAAAGAACATCAAGATACTATAAAACCAATCCCAGAAAGTTTATACATTTGAAGCCGGAAGGCCATAGATTTAATATCCTCCAGCTATTTCGAATGTCAAACTTTCCTTAGGTTTTTTTTAATTAAATTTTTGTTAATTGAAATATCAAATTATTCCTCCTTAGGTGAAAATATTAGGTCTCAAATTATAAAAAGAAATCAACATCAAAAATACTATAAAGCCCAAATAGTTAAACCGAGGAAGAGTTTCTGACCGCAATATCTGGGTTTATTTAATAACAACAAAAGAACATCAAGATACTATAAAACCAATCCCAGAAAGTTTATACATTTGAAGCCGGAAGGCCATAGATTTAATATCCTCCAGCTATTTCGAATGTCAAACTTTCCTTAGGTTTTTTTTAATTAAATTTTTGTTAATTGAAATATCAAATTATTCCTCCTTAGGTGAAAATATTAGGTCTCAAATTATAAAAAGAAATCAACATCAAAAATACTATAAAGCCCAAATAGTTAAACCGAGGAAGAGTTTCTGACCGCAATATCTGGGTTTATTTAATAACAACAAAAGAACATCAAGATACTATAAAACCAATCCCAGAAAGTTTATACATTTGAAGCCGGAAGGCCATAGATTTAATATCCTCCAGCTATTTCGAATGTCAAACTTTCCTTAGGTTTTTTTTAATTAAATTTTTGTTAATTGAAATATCAAATTATTCCTCCTTAGGTGAAAATATTAGGTCTCAAATTATAAAAAGAAATCAACATCAAAAATACTATAAAGCCCAAATAGTTAAACCGAGGAAGAGTTTCTGACCGCAATATCTGGGTTTATTTAATAACAACAAAAGAACATCAAGATACTATAAAACCAATCCCAGAAAGTTTATACATTTGAAGCCGGAAGGCCATAGATTTAATATCCTCCAGCTATTTCGAATGTCAAACTTTCCTTAGGTTTTTTTTAATTAAATTTTTGTTAATTGAAATATCAAATTATTCCTCCTTAGGTGAAAATATTAGGTCTCAAATTATAAAAAGAAATCAACATCAAAAATACTATAAAGCCCAAATAGTTAAACCGAGGAAGAGTTTCTGACCGCAATATCTGGGTTTATTTAATAACAACAAAAGAACATCAAGATACTATAAAACCAATCCCAGAAAGTTTATACATTTGAAGCCGGAAGGCCATAGATTTAATATCCTCCAGCTATTTCGAATGTCAAACTTTCCTTAGGTTTTTTTTAATTAAATTTTTGTTAATTGAAATATCAAATTATTCCTCCTTAGGTGAAAATATTAGGTCTCAAATTATAAAAAGAAATCAACATCAAAAATACTATAAAGCCCAAATAGTTAAACCGAGGAAGAGTTTCTGACCGCAATATCTGGGTTTATTTAATAACAACAAAAGAACATCAAGATACTATAAAACCAATCCCAGAAAGTTTATACATTTGAAGCCGGAAGGCCATAGATTTAATATCCTCCAGCTATTTCGAATGTCAAACTTTCCTTAGGTAACTGTCTGTGTTTTTTTTTAATTAAATTTTTGTTAATTGAAATATCAAATTATTCCTCCTTAGGTGAAAATATTAGGTCTCAAATTATAAAAAGAAATCAACATCAAAAATACTATAAAGCCCAAATAGTTAAACCGAGGAAGAGTTTCTGACCGCAATATCTGGGTTTATTTAATAACAACAAAAGAACATCAAGATACTATAAAACCAATCCCAGAAAGTTTATACATTTGAAGCCGGAAGGCCATAGATTTGATATCCTCCAGCTACTTCGAATGTCAAACTTTCCTTAGGTAACTGTCTGTGTTTTTTTTTTTTATTAAATTTTTGTTAATTGAAATATCAAATTATTCCTCCTGAGGTGAAAATATTAGGTTTCAAATTATAAAAATAAATCAACATCAAAAATACTATAAAGCCCAAATAGTTAAACCGAGGAAGAGTTTCTGACTGCAATATCTGGGTTTATTTAATAACAACAAAAGAACATCAAGATACTATAAAACCAGTCCCAGAAAGTTTATACATTTGAAGCCGGAAGGCCATAGAATTAATATCCTCCAGCTATTTCGAATGTCAAACTTTCCTTAGGTTTTTTTTAATTAAATTTTTGTTAATTGAAATATCAAATTATTCCTCCTTAGGTGAAAATATTAGGTCTCAAATTATAAAAAGAAATCAACATCAAAAATACTATAAAGCCCAAATAGTTAAACCGAGGAAGAGTTTCTGACCGCAATATCTGGGTTTATTTAATAACAACAAAAGAACATCAAGATACTATAAAACCAATCCCAGAAAGTTTATACATTTGAAGCCGGAAGGCCATAGATTTAATATCCTCCAGCTATTTCGAATGTCAAACTTTCCTTAGGTTTTTTTTAATTAAATTTTTGTTAATTGAAATATCAAATTATTCCTCCTTAGGTGAAAATATTAGGTCTCAAATTATAAAAAGAAATCAACATCAAAAATACTATAAAGCCCAAATAGTTAAACCGAGGAAGAGTTTCTGACTGCAATATCTGGGTTTATTTAATAACAACAAAAGAACATCAAGATACTATAAAGCCAATCCCAGAAAGTTTATACATTTGAAGCCGGAAGGCCATAGATTTAATATCCTCCAGCTATTTTGAATGTCAAACTTTCCTTAGGTTTTTTTTAATTAAATTTTTGTTAATTGAAATATCAAATTATTCCTCCTTAGGTGAAAATATTAGGTCTCAAATTATAAAAAGAAATCAACATCAAAAATACTATAAAGCCCAAATAGTTAAACCGAGGAAGAGTTTCTGACTGCAATATCTGGGTTTATTTAATAACAACAAAAGAACATCAAGATACTATAAAACCAGTCCCAGAAAGTTTATACATTTGAAGCCGGAAGGCCATAGATTTAATATCCTCCAGCTATTTCGAATGTCAAACTTTCCTTAGGTAACTGTCTGTGTTTTTTTTTAATTAAATTTTTGTTAATTGAAATATCAAATTATTCCTCCTTAGGTGAAAATATTAGGTCTCAAATAATAAAAAGAAATCAACATCAAAAATACTATAAAGCCCAAATATTTAAACCGAGGAAGAGCTTCTGACCGCAATATCTGGGTTTATTTAATAACAACAAAAGAACATCAAGATACTATAAAACCAATCCCAGAAAGTTTATACATTTGAAGCCGGAAGGCCATAGATTTAATATCCTCCAGCTATTTTGAATGTCAAACTTTCCTTAGGTTTTTTTTAATTAAATTTTTGTTAATTGAAATATCAAATTATTCCTCCTTAGGTGAAAGTATTAGGTCTCAAATTATAAAAAGAAATCAACATCAAAAATACTATAAAGCCCAAATAGTTAAACCGAGGAAGAGCTTCTGACCGCAATATCTGGGTTTATTTAATAACAACAAAAGAACATCAAGATACTATAAAACCAATCCCAGAAAGTTTATACATTTGAAGCCGGAAGGCCATAGATTTAATATCCTCCAGCTATTTCGAATGTCAAACTTTCCTTAGGTAACTGTCTGTGTTTTTTTTTAATTAAATTTTTGTTAATTGAAATATCAAATTATTCCTCCTTAGGTGAAAATATTAGGTCTCAAATTATAAAAAGAAATCAACATCAAAAATACTATAAAGCCCAAATAGTTAAACCGAGGAAGAGTTTCTGACCGCAATATCTGGGTTTATTTAATAACAACAAAAGAACATCAAGATACTATAAAACCAATCCCAGAAAGTTTATACATTTGAAGCCGGAAGGCCATAGATTTAATATCCTCCAGCTATTTCGAATGTCAAACTTTCCTTAGGTTTTTTTTAATTAAATTTTTGTTAATTGAAATATCAAATTATTCCTCCTTAGGTGAAAATATTAGGTCTCAAATTATAAAAAGAAATCAACATCAAAAATACTATAAAGCCCAAATAGTTAAACCGAGGAAGAGTTTCTGACCGCAATATCTGGGTTTATTTAATAACAACAAAAGAACATCAAGATACTATAAAACCAATCCCAGAAAGTTTATACATTTGAAGCCGGAAGGCCATAGATTTAATATCCTCCAGCTATTTCGAATGTCAAACTTTCCTTAGGTTTTTTTTAATTAAATTTTTGTTAATTGAAATATCAAATTATTCCTCCTTAGGTGAAAATATTAGGTCTCAAATTATAAAAAGAAATCAACATCAAAAATACTATAAAGCCCAAATAGTTAAACCGAGGAAGAGTTTCTGACCGCAATATCTGGGTTTATTTAATAACAACAAAAGAACATCAAGATACTATAAAACCAATCCCAGAAAGTTTATACATTTGAAGCCGGAAGGCCATAGATTTGATATCCTCCAGCTACTTCGAATGTCAAACTTTCCTTAGGTAACTGTCTGTGTTTTTTTTTAATTAAATTTTTGTTAATTGAAATATCAAATTATTCCTCCTTAGGTGAAAATATTAGGTCTCAAATTATAAAAAGAAATCAACATCAAAAATACTATAAAGCCCAAATAGTTAAACCGAGGAAGAGTTTCTGACCGCAATATCTGGGTTTATTTAATAACAACAAAAGAACATCAAGATACTATAAAACCAGTCCCAGAAAGTTTATACATTTGAAGCCGGAAGGAAATAGATTTAATATCCTCCAGCTATTTCGAATGTCAAACTTTCCTTAGGTAACTGTCTGTGTTTTTTTTTAATTAAATTTTTGTTAATTGAAATATCAAATTATTCCTCCTTAGGTGAAAATATTAGGTCTCAAATTATAAAAAGAAATCAACATCAAAAATACTATAAAGCCCAAATAGTTAAACCGAGGAAGAGTTTCTGACCGCAATATCTGGGTTTATTTAATAACAACAAAAGAACATCAAGATACTATAAAACCAATCCCAGAAAGTTTATACATTTGAAGCCGGAAGGCCATAGATTTAATATCCTCCAGCTATTTCGAATGTCAAACTTTCCTTAGGTTTTTTTTAATTAAATTTTTGTTAATTGAAATATCAAATTATTCCTCCTTAGGTGAAAATATTAGGTCTCAAATTATAAAAAGAAATCAACATCAAAAATACTATAAAGCCCAAATAGTTAAACCGAGGAAGAGTTTCTGACCGCAATATCTGGGTTTATTTAATAACAACAAAAGAACATCAAGATACTATAAAACCAATCCCAGAAAGTTTATACATTTGAAGCCGGAAGGCCATAGATTTAATATCCTCCAGCTATTTCGAATGTCAAACTTTCCTTAGGTAACTGTCTGTGTTTTTTTTTAATTAAATTTTTGTTAATTGAAATATCAAATTATTCCTCCTTAGGTGAAAATATTAGGTCTCAAATTATAAAAAGAAATCAACATCAAAAATACTATAAAGCCCAAATAGTTAAACCGAGGAAGAGTTTCTGACCGCAATATCTGGGTTTATTTAATAACAACAAAAGAACATCAAGATACTATAAAACCAGTCCCAGAAAGTTTATACATTTGAAGCCGGAAGGAAATAGATTTAATATCCTCCAGCTATTTCGAATGTCAAACTTTCCTTAGGTAACTGTCTGTGTTTTTTTTTAATTAAATTTTTGTTAATTGAAATATCAAATTATTCCTCCTTAGGTGAAAATATTAGGTCTCAAATTATAAAAAGAAATCAACATCAAAAATACTATAAAGCCCAAATAGTTAAACCGAGGAAGAGTTTCTGACCGCAATATCTGGGTTTATTTAATAACAACAAAAGAACATCAAGATACTATAAAACCAATCCCAGAAAGTTTATACATTTGAAGCCGGAAGGCCATAGATTTGATATCCTCCAGCTACTTCGAATGTCAAACTTTCCTTAGGTAACTGTCTGTGTTTTTTTTTTTTATTAAATTTTTGTTAATTGAAATATCAAATTATTCCTCCTGAGGTGAAAATATTAGGTTTCAAATTATAAAAATAAATCAACATCAAAAATACTATAAAGCCCAAATAGTTAAACCGAGGAAGAGTTTCTGACTGCAATATCTGGGTTTATTTAATAACAACAAAAGAACATCAAGATACTATAAAGCCAATCCCAGAAAGTTTATACATTTGAAGCCGGAAGGAAATAGATTTAATATCCTCCAGCTATTTCGAATGTCAAACTTTCCTTAGGTAACTGTCTGTGTTTTTTTTTAATTAAATTTTTGTTAATTGAAATATCAAATTATTCCTCCTTAGGTGAAAATATTAGGTCTCAAATTATAAAAAGAAATCAACATCAAAAATACTATAAAGCCCAAATAGTTAAACCGAGGAAGAGTTTCTGACCGCAATATCTGGGTTTATTTAATAACAACAAAAGAACATCAAGATACTATAAAACCAATCCCAGAAAGTTTATACATTTGAAGCCGGAAGGCCATAGATTTGATATCCTCCAGCTACTTCGAATGTCAAACTTTCCTTAGGTAACTGTCTGTGTTTTTTTTTAAATAAATTTTTGTTAATTGAAATATCAAATTATTCCTCCTTAGGTGAAAATATTAGGTCTCAAATTATAAAAAGAAATCAACATCAAAAATACTATAAAGCCCAAATAGTTAAACCGAGGAAGAGTTTCTGACCGCAATATCTGGGTTTATTTAATAACAACAAAAGAACATCAAGATACTATAAAACCAGTCCCAGAAAGTTTATACATTTGAAGCCGGAAGGAAATAGATTTAATATCCTCCAGCTATTTCGAATGTCAAACTTTCCTTAGGTAACTGTCTGTGTTTTTTTTTAATTAAATTTTTGTTAATTGAAATATCAAATTATTCCTCCTTAGGTGAAAATATTAGGTCTCAAATTATAAAAAGAAATCAACATCAAAAATACTATAAAGCCCAAATAGTTAAACCGAGGAAGAGTTTCTGACCGCAATATCTGGGTTTATTTAATAACAACAAAAGAACATCAAGATACTATAAAACCAATCCCAGAAAGTTTATACATTTGAAGCCGGAAGGCCATAGATTTAATATCCTCCAGCTATTTCGAATGTCAAACTTTCCTTAGGTTTTTTTTAATTAAATTTTTGTTAATTGAAATATCAAATTATTCCTCCTTAGGTGAAAATATTAGGTCTCAAATTATAAAAAGAAATCAACATCAAAAATACTATAAAGCCCAAATAGTTAAACCGAGGAAGAGTTTCTGACCGCAATATCTGGGTTTATTTAATAACAACAAAAGAACATCAAGATACTATAAAACCAATCCCAGAAAGTTTATACATTTGAAGCCGGAAGGCCATAGATTTGATATCCTCCAGCTACTTCGAATGTCAAACTTTCCTTAGGTAACTGTCTGTGTTTTTTTTTAATTAAATTTTTGTTAATTGAAATATCAAATTATTCCTCCTTAGGTGAAAATATTAGGTCTCAAATTATAAAAAGAAATCAACATCAAAAATACTATAAAGCCCAAATAGTTAAACCGAGGAAGAGTTTCTGACCGCAATATCTGGGTTTATTTAATAACAACAAAAGAACATCAAGATACTATAAAACCAGTCCCAGAAAGTTTATACATTTGAAGCCGGAAGGAAATAGATTTAATATCCTCCAGCTATTTCGAATGTCAAACTTTCCTTAGGTAACTGTCTGTGTTTTTTTTTAATTAAATTTTTGTTAATTGAAATATCAAATTATTCCTCCTTAGGTGAAAATATTAGGTCTCAAATTATAAAAAGAAATCAACATCAAAAATACTATAAAGCCCAAATAGTTAAACCGAGGAAGAGTTTCTGACCGCAATATCTGGGTTTATTTAATAACAACAAAAGAACATCAAGATACTATAAAACCAATCCCAGAAAGTTTATACATTTGAAGCCGGAAGGCCATAGATTTAATATCCTCCAGCTATTTCGAATGTCAAACTTTCCTTAGGTTTTTTTTAATTAAATTTTTGTTAATTGAAATATCAAAATATTCCTCCTTAGGTGAAAATATTAGGTCTCAAATTATAAAAAGAAATCAACATCAAAAATACTATAAAGCCCAAATAGTTAAACCGAGGAAGAGTTTCTGACCGCAATATCTGGGTTTATTTAATAACAACAAAAGAACATCAAGATACTATAAAACCAGTCCCAGAAAGTTTATACATTTGAAGCCGGAAGGAAATAGATTTAATATCCTCCAGCTATTTCGAATGTCAAACTTTCCTTAGGTAACTGTCTGTGTTTTTTTTTAATTAAATTTTTGTTAATTGAAATATCAAATTATTCCTCCTTAGGTGAAAATATTAGGTCTCAAATTATAAAAAGAAATCAACATCAAAAATACTATAAAGCCCAAATAGTTAAACCGAGGAAGAGTTTCTGACCGCAATATCTGGGTTTATTTAATAACAACAAAAGAACATCAAGATACTATAAAACCAATCCCAGAAAGTTTATACATTTGAAGCCGGAAGGCCATAGATTTAATATCCTCCAGCTATTTCGAATGTCAAACTTTCCTTAGGTTTTTTTTAATTAAATTTTTGTTAATTGAAATATCAAATTATTCCTCCTTAGGTGAAAATATTAGGTCTCAAATTATAAAAAGAAATCAACATCAAAAATACTATAAAGCCCAAATAGTTAAACCGAGGAAGAGTTTCTGACCGCAATATCTGGGTTTATTTAATAACAACAAAAGAACATCAAGATACTATAAAACCAATCCCAGAAAGTTTATACATTTGAAGCCGGAAGGCCATAGATTTAATATCCTCCAGCTATTTCGAATGTCAAACTTTCCTTAGGTTTTTTTTAATTAAATTTTTGTTAATTGAAATATCAAATTATTCCTCCTTAGGTGAAAATATTAGGTCTCAAATTATAAAAAGAAATCAACATCAAAAATACTATAAAGCCCAAATAGTTAAACCGAGGAAGAGTTTCTGACCGCAATATCTGGGTTTATTTAATAACAACAAAAGAACATCAAGATACTATAAAACCAGTCCCAGAAAGTTTATACATTTGAAGCCGGAAGGAAATAGATTTAATATCCTCCAGCTATTTCGAATGTCAAACTTTCCTTAGGTAACTGTCTGTGTTTTTTTTTAATTAAATTTTTGTTAATTGAAATATCAAATTATTCCTCCTTAGGTGAAAATATTAGGTCTCAAATTATAAAAAGAAATCAACATCAAAAATACTATAAAGCCCAAATAGTTAAACCGAGGAAGAGTTTCTGACCGCAATATCTGGGTTTATTTAATAACAACAAAAGAACATCAAGATACTATAAAACCAATCCCAGAAAGTTTATACATTTGAAGCCGGAAGGCCATAGATTTAATATCCTCCAGCTATTTCGAATGTCAAACTTTCCTTAGGTAACTGTCTGTGTTTTTTTTTAATTAAATTTTTGTTAATTGAAATATCAAATTATTCCTCCTTAGGTGAAAATATTAGGTCTCAAATTATAAAAAGAAATCAACATCAAAAATACTATAAAGCCCAAATAGTTAAACCGAGGAAGAGTTTCTGACCGCAATATCTGGGTTTATTTAATAACAACAAAAGAACATCAAGATACTATAAAACCAGTCCCAGAAAGTTTATACATTTGAAGCCGGAAGGAAATAGATTTAATATCCTCCAGCTATTTCGAATGTCAAACTTTCCTTAGGTAACTGTCTGTGTTTTTTTTTAATTAAATTTTTGTTAATTGAAATATCAAATTATTCCTCCTTAGGTGAAAATATTAGGTCTCAAATTATAAAAAGAAATCAACATCAAAAATACTATAAAGCCCAAATAGTTAAACCGAGGAAGAGTTTCTGACCGCAATATCTGGGTTTATTTAATAACAACAAAAGAACATCAAGATACTATAAAACCAATCCCAGAAAGTTTATACATTTGAAGCCGGAAGGCCATAGATTTAATATCCTCCAGCTATTTCGAATGTCAAACTTTCCTTAGGTTTTTTTTAATTAAATTTTTGTTAATTGAAATATCAAATTATTCCTCCTTAGGTGAAAATATTAGGTCTCAAATTATAAAAAGAAATCAACATCAAAAATACTATAAAGCCCAAATAGTTAAACCGAGGAAGAGTTTCTGACCGCAATATCTGGGTTTATTTAATAACAACAAAAGAACATCAAGATACTATAAAACCAATCCCAGAAAGTTTATACATTTGAAGCCGGAAGGCCATAGATTTAATATCCTCCAGCTATTTCGAATGTCAAACTTTCCTTAGGTTTTTTTTAATTAAATTTTTGTTAATTGAAATATCAAATTATTCCTCCTTAGGTGAAAATATTAGGTCTCAAATTATAAAAAGAAATCAACATCAAAAATACTATAAAGCCCAAATAGTTAAACCGAGGAAGAGTTTCTGACCGCAATATCTGGGTTTATTTAATAACAACAAAAGAACATCAAGATACTATAAAACCAGTCCCAGAAAGTTTATACATTTGAAGCCGGAAGGAAATAGATTTAATATCCTCCAGCTATTTCGAATGTCAAACTTTCCTTAGGTAACTGTCTGTGTTTTTTTTTAATTAAATTTTTGTTAATTGAAATATCAAATTATTCCTCCTTAGGTGAAAATATTAGGTCTCAAATTATAAAAAGAAATCAACATCAAAAATACTATAAAGCCCAAATAGTTAAACCGAGGAAGAGTTTCTGACCGCAATATCTGGGTTTATTTAATAACAACAAAAGAACATCAAGATACTATAAAACCAATCCCAGAAAGTTTATACATTTGAAGCCGGAAGGCCATAGATTTAATATCCTCCAGCTATTTCGAATGTCAAACTTTCCTTAGGTAACTGTCTGTGTTTTTTTTTAATTAAATTTTTGTTAATTGAAATATCAAATTATTCCTCCTTAGGTGAAAATATTAGGTCTCAAATTATAAAAAGAAATCAACATCAAAAATACTATAAAGCCCAAATAGTTAAACCGAGGAAGAGTTTCTGACCGCAATATCTGGGTTTATTTAATAACAACAAAAGAACATCAAGATACTATAAAACCAGTCCCAGAAAGTTTATACATTTGAAGCCGGAAGGAAATAGATTTAATATCCTCCAGCTATTTCGAATGTCAAACTTTCCTTAGGTAACTGTCTGTGTTTTTTTTTAATTAAATTTTTGTTAATTGAAATATCAAATTATTCCTCCTTAGGTGAAAATATTAGGTCTCAAATTATAAAAAGAAATCAACATCAAAAATACTATAAAGCCCAAATAGTTAAACCGAGGAAGAGTTTCTGACCGCAATATCTGGGTTTATTTAATAACAACAAAAGAACATCAAGATACTATAAAACCAATCCCAGAAAGTTTATACATTTGAAGCCGGAAGGCCATAGATTTAATATCCTCCAGCTATTTCGAATGTCAAACTTTCCTTAGGTTTTTTTTAATTAAATTTTTGTTAATTGAAATATCAAATTATTCCTCCTTAGGTGAAAATATTAGGTCTCAAATTATAAAAAGAAATCAACATCAAAAATACTATAAAGCCCAAATAGTTAAACCGAGGAAGAGTTTCTGACCGCAATATCTGGGTTTATTTAATAACAACAAAAGAACATCAAGATACTATAAAGCCAATCCCAGAAAGTTTATACATTTGAAGCCGGAAGGCCATAGATTTAATATCCTCCAGCTATTTCGAATGTCAAACTTTCCTTAGGTTTTTTTTAATTAAATTTTTGTTAATTGAAATATCAAATTATTCCTCCTTAGGTGAAAATATTAGGTCTCAAATTATAAAAAGAAATCAACATCAAAAATACTATAAAGCCCAAATAGTTAAACCGAGGAAGAGTTTCTGACTGCAATATCTGGGTTTATTTAATAACAACAAAAGAACATCAAGATACTATAAAGCCAATCCCAGAAAGTTTATACATTTGAAGCCGGAAGGCCATAGATTTAATATCCTCCAGCTATTTCGAATGTCAAACTTTCCTTAGGTTTTTTTTAATTAAATTTTTGTTAATTGAAATATCAAATTATTCCTCCTTAGGTGAAAATATTAGGTCTCAAATTATAAAAAGAAATCAACATCAAAAATACTATAAAGCCCAAATAGTTAAACCGAGGAAGAGCTTCTGACCGCAATATCTGGGTTTATTTAATAACAACAAAAGAACATCAAGATACTATAAAACCAATCCCAGAAAGTTTATACATTTGAAGCCGGAAGGCCATAGATTTAATATCCTCCAGCTATTTCGAATGTCAAACTTTCCTTAGGTAACTGTCTGTGTTTTTTTTTAATTAAATTTTTGTTAATTGAAATATCAAATTATTCCTCCTTAGGTGAAAATATTAGGTCTCAAATTATAAAAAGAAATCAACATCAAAAATACTATAAAGCCCAAATAGTTAAACCGAGGAAGAGTTTCTGACCGCAATATCTGGGTTTATTTAATAACAACAAAAGAACATCAAGATACTATAAAACCAATCCCAGAAAGTTTATACATTTGAAGCCGGAAGGCCATAGATTTAATATCCTCCAGCTATTTCGAATGTCAAACTTTCCTTAGGTAACTGTCTGTGTTTTTTTTTAATTAAATTTTTGTTAATTGAAATATCAAATTATTCCTCCTTAGGTGAAAATATTAGGTCTCAAATTATAAAAAGAAATCAACATCAAAAATACTATAAAGCCCAAATAGTTAAACCGAGGAAGAGTTTCTGACCGCAATATCTGGGTTTATTTAATAACAACAAAAGAACATCAAGATACTATAAAACCAATCCCAGAAAGTTTATACATTTGAAGCCGGAAGGCCATAGATTTAATATCCTCCAGCTATTTCGAATGTCAAACTTTCCTTAGGTTTTTTTTAATTAAATTTTTGTTAATTGAAATATCAAATTATTCCTCCTTAGGTGAAAATATTAGGTCTCAAATTATAAAAAGAAATCAACATCAAAAATACTATAAAGCCCAAATAGTTAAACCGAGGAAGAGTTTCTGACCGCAATATCTGGGTTTATTTAATAACAACAAAAGAACATCAAGATACTATAAAACCAATCCCAGAAAGTTTATACATTTGAAGCCGGAAGGCCATAGATTTAATATCCTCCAGCTATTTCGAATGTCAAACTTTCCTTAGGTTTTTTTTAATTAAATTTTTGTTAATTGAAATATCAAATTATTCCTCCTTAGGTGAAAATATTAGGTCTCAAATTATAAAAAGAAATCAACATCAAAAATACTATAAAGCCCAAATAGTTAAACCGAGGAAGAGTTTCTGACCGCAATATCTGGGTTTATTTAATAACAACAAAAGAACATCAAGATACTATAAAACCAATCCCAGAAAGTTTATACATTTGAAGCCGGAAGGCCATAGATTTAATATCCTCCAGCTATTTCGAATGTCAAACTTTCCTTAGGTTTTTTTTAATTAAATTTTTGTTAATTGAAATATCAAATTATTCCTCCTTAGGTGAAAATATTAGGTCTCAAATTATAAAAAGAAATCAACATCAAAAATACTATAAAGCCCAAATAGTTAAACCGAGGAAGAGTTTCTGACCGCAATATCTGGGTTTATTTAATAACAACAAAAGAACATCAAGATACTATAAAACCAATCCCAGAAAGTTTATACATTTGAAGCCGGAAGGCCATAGATTTAATATCCTCCAGCTATTTCGAATGTCAAACTTTCCTTAGGTTTTTTTTAATTAAATTTTTGTTAATTGAAATATCAAATTATTCCTCCTTAGGTGAAAATATTAGGTCTCAAATTATAAAAAGAAATCAACATCAAAAATACTATAAAGCCCAAATAGTTAAACCGAGGAAGAGTTTCTGACCGCAATATCTGGGTTTATTTAATAACAACAAAAGAACATCAAGATACTATAAAACCAGTCCCAGAAAGTTTATACATTTGAAGCCGGAAGGCCATAGATTTGATATCCTCCAGCTACTTCGAATGTCAAACTTTCCTTAGGTAACTGTCTGTGTTTTTTTTTAATTAAATTTTTGTTAATTGAAATATCAAATTATTCCTCCTTAGGTGAAAATATTAGGTCTCAAATTATAAAAAGAAATCAACATCAAAAATACTATAAAGCCCAAATAGTTAAACCGAGGAAGAGTTTCTGACCGCAATATCTGGGTTTATTTAATAACAACAAAAGAACATCAAGATACTATAAAACCAGTCCCAGAAAGTTTATACATTTGAAGCCGGAAGGAAATAGATTTAATATCCTCCAGCTATTTCGAATGTCAAACTTTCCTTAGGTAACTGTCTGTGTTTTTTTTTAATTAAATTTTTGTTAATTGAAATATCAAATTATTCCTCCTTAGGTGAAAATATTAGGTCTCAAATTATAAAAAGAAATCAACATCAAAAATACTATAAAGCCCAAATAGTTAAACCGAGGAAGAGTTTCTGACCGCAATATCTGGGTTTATTTAATAACAACAAAAGAACATCAAGATACTATAAAACCAATCCCAGAAAGTTTATACATTTGAAGCCGGAAGGCCATAGATTTAATATCCTCCAGCTATTTCGAATGTCAAACTTTCCTTAGGTTTTTTTTAATTAAATTTTTGTTAATTGAAATATCAAATTATTCCTCCTTAGGTGAAAATATTAGGTCTCAAATTATAAAAAGAAATCAACATCAAAAATACTATAAAGCCCAAATAGTTAAACCGAGGAAGAGTTTCTGACCGCAATATCTGGGTTTATTTAATAACAACAAAAGAACATCAAGATACTATAAAACCAATCCCAGAAAGTTTATACATTTGAAGCCGGAAGGCCATAGATTTGATATCCTCCAGCTACTTCGAATGTCAAACTTTCCTTAGGTAACTGTCTGTGTTTTTTTTTAATTAAATTTTTGTTAATTGAAATATCAAATTATTCCTCCTTAGGTGAAAATATTAGGTCTCAAATTATAAAAAGAAATCAACATCAAAAATACTATAAAGCCCAAATAGTTAAACCGAGGAAGAGTTTCTGACCGCAATATCTGGGTTTATTTAATAACAACAAAAGAACATCAAGATACTATAAAACCAATCCCAGAAAGTTTATACATTTGAAGCCGGAAGGCCATAGATTTAATATCCTCCAGCTATTTCGAATGTCAAACTTTCCTTAGGTTTTTTTTAATTAAATTTTTGTTAATTGAAATATCAAATTATTCCTCCTTAGGTGAAAATATTAGGTCTCAAATTATAAAAAGAAATCAACATCAAAAATACTATAAAGCCCAAATAGTTAAACCGAGGAAGAGTTTCTGACCGCAATATCTGGGTTTATTTAATAACAACAAAAGAACATCAAGATACTATAAAGCCAATCCCAGAAAGTTTATACATTTGAAGCCGGAAGGCCATAGATTTAATATCCTCCAGCTATTTCGAATGTCAAACTTTCCTTAGGTAACTGTCTGTGTTTTTTTTTTAATTAAATTTTTGTTAATTGAAATATCAAGTTATTCCTCCTTAGGTGAAAATATTAGGTCTCAAATTATAAAAAGAAATCAACATCAAAAATATTATAAAGCCCAAATAGTTAAACCGAGGAAGAGTTTCTGACCGCAATATCTGGGTTTATTTAATAACAACAAAAGAACATCAAGATACTATAAAACCAATCCCAGAAAGTTTATACATTTGAAGCCGGAAGGCCATAGATTTAATATCCTCCAGCTATTTCGAATGTCAAACTTTCCTTAGGTTTTTTTTAATTAAATTTTTGTTAATTGAAATATCAAATTATTCCTCCTTAGGTGAAAATATTAGGTCTCAAATTATAAAAAGAAATCAACATCAAAAATACTATAAAGCCCAAATAGTTAAACCGAGGAAGAGTTTCTGACTGCAATATCTGGGTTTATTTAATAACAACAAAAGAACATCAAGATACTATAAAGCCAATCCCAGAAAGTTTATACATTTGAAGCCGGAAGGCCATAGATTTAATATCCTCCAGCTATTTCGAATGTCAAACTTTCCTTAGGTTTTTTTTAATTAAATTTTTGTTAATTGAAATATCAAATTATTCCTCCTTAGGTGAAAATATTAGGTCTCAAATTATAAAAAGAAATCAACATCAAAAATACTATAAAGCCCAAATAGTTAAACCGAGGAAGAGCTTCTGACCGCAATATCTGGGTTTATTTAATAACAACAAAAGAACATCAAGATACTATAAAACCAATCCCAGAAAGTTTATACATTTGAAGCCGGAAGGCCATAGATTTAATATCCTCCAGCTATTTCGAATGTCAAACTTTCCTTAGGTAACTGTCTGTGTTTTTTTTTAATTAAATTTTTGTTAATTGAAATATCAAATTATTCCTCCTTAGGTGAAAATATTAGGTCTCAAATTATAAAAAGAAATCAACATCAAAAATACTATAAAGCCCAAATAGTTAAACCGAGGAAGAGTTTCTGACCGCAATATCTGGGTTTATTTAATAACAACAAAAGAACATCAAGATACTATAAAACCAATCCCAGAAAGTTTATACATTTGAAGCCGGAAGGCCATAGATTTAATATCCTCCAGCTATTTCGAATGTCAAACTTTCCTTAGGTAACTGTCTGTGTTTTTTTTTAATTAAATTTTTGTTAATTGAAATATCAAATTATTCCTCCTTAGGTGAAAATATTAGGTCTCAAATTATAAAAAGAAATCAACATCAAAAATACTATAAAGCCCAAATAGTTAAACCGAGGAAGAGTTTCTGACCGCAATATCTGGGTTTATTTAATAACAACAAAAGAACATCAAGATACTATAAAACCAATCCCAGAAAGTTTATACATTTGAAGCCGGAAGGCCATAGATTTAATATCCTCCAGCTATTTCGAATGTCAAACTTTCCTTAGGTTTTTTTTAATTAAATTTTTGTTAATTGAAATATCAAATTATTCCTCCTTAGGTGAAAATATTAGGTCTCAAATTATAAAAAGAAATCAACATCAAAAATACTATAAAGCCCAAATAGTTAAACCGAGGAAGAGTTTCTGACCGCAATATCTGGGTTTATTTAATAACAACAAAAGAACATCAAGATACTATAAAACCAATCCCAGAAAGTTTATACATTTGAAGCCGGAAGGCCATAGATTTAATATCCTCCAGCTATTTCGAATGTCAAACTTTCCTTAGGTTTTTTTTAATTAAATTTTTGTTAATTGAAATATCAAATTATTCCTCCTTAGGTGAAAATATTAGGTCTCAAATTATAAAAAGAAATCAACATCAAAAATACTATAAAGCCCAAATAGTTAAACCGAGGAAGAGTTTCTGACCGCAATATCTGGGTTTATTTAATAACAACAAAAGAACATCAAGATACTATAAAACCAGTCCCAGAAAGTTTATACATTTGAAGCCGGAAGGCCATAGATTTGATATCCTCCAGCTACTTCGAATGTCAAACTTTCCTTAGGTAACTGTCTGTGTTTTTTTTTAATTAAATTTTTGTTAATTGAAATATCAAATTATTCCTCCTTAGGTGAAAATATTAGGTCTCAAATTATAAAAAGAAATCAACATCAAAAATACTATAAAGCCCAAATAGTTAAACCGAGGAAGAGTTTCTGACCGCAATATCTGGGTTTATTTAATAACAACAAAAGAACATCAAGATACTATAAAACCAGTCCCAGAAAGTTTATACATTTGAAGCCGGAAGGAAATAGATTTAATATCCTCCAGCTATTTCGAATGTCAAACTTTCCTTAGGTAACTGTCTGTGTTTTTTTTTAATTAAATTTTTGTTAATTGAAATATCAAATTATTCCTCCTTAGGTGAAAATATTAGGTCTCAAATTATAAAAAGAAATCAACATCAAAAATACTATAAAGCCCAAATAGTTAAACCGAGGAAGAGTTTCTGACCGCAATATCTGGGTTTATTTAATAACAACAAAAGAACATCAAGATACTATAAAACCAATCCCAGAAAGTTTATACATTTGAAGCCGGAAGGCCATAGATTTAATATCCTCCAGCTATTTCGAATGTCAAACTTTCCTTAGGTTTTTTTTAATTAAATTTTTGTTAATTGAAATATCAAATTATTCCTCCTTAGGTGAAAATATTAGGTCTCAAATTATAAAAAGAAATCAACATCAAAAATACTATAAAGCCCAAATAGTTAAACCGAGGAAGAGTTTCTGACCGCAATATCTGGGTTTATTTAATAACAACAAAAGAACATCAAGATACTATAAAGCCAATCCCAGAAAGTTTATACATTTGAAGCCGGAAGGCCATAGATTTAATATCCTCCAGCTATTTCGAATGTCAAACTTTCCTTAGGTAACTGTCTGTGTTTTTTTTTTAATTAAATTTTTGTTAATTGAAATATCAAGTTATTCCTCCTTAGGTGAAAATATTAGGTCTCAAATTATAAAAAGAAATCAACATCAAAAATATTATAAAGCCCAAATAGTTAAACCGAGGAAGAGTTTCTGACTGCAATATCTGGGTTTATTTAATAACAACAAAAGAACATCAAGATACTATAAAACCAATCCCAGAAAGTTTATACATTTGAAGCCGGAAGGCCATAGATTTAATATCCTCCAGCTATTTCGAATGTCAAACTTTCCTTAGGTTTTTTTTAATTAAATTTTTGTTAATTGAAATATCAAATTATTCCTCCTTAGGTGAAAATATTAGGTCTCAAATTATAAAAAGAAATCAACATCAAAAATACTATAAAGCCCAAATAGTTAAACCGAGGAAGAGTTTCTGACTGCAATATCTGGGTTTATTTAATAACAACAAAAGAACATCAAGATACTATAAAGCCAATCCCAGAAAGTTTATACATTTGAAGCCGGAAGGCCATAGATTTAATATCCTCCAGCTATTTCGAATGTCAAACTTTCCTTAGGTTTTTTTTAATTAAATTTTTGTTAATTGAAATATCAAATTATTCCTCCTTAGGTGAAAATATTAGGTCTCAAATTATAAAAAGAAATCAACATCAAAAATACTATAAAGCCCAAATAGTTAAACCGAGGAAGAGTTTCTGACCGCAATATCTGGGTTTATTTAATAACAACAAAAGAACATCAAGATACTATAAAACCAATCCCAGAAAGTTTATACATTTGAAGCCGGAAGGCCATAGATTTAATATCCTCCAGCTATTTTGAATGTCAAACTTTCCTTAGGTTTTTTTTAATTAAATTTTTGTTAATTGAAATATCAAATTATTCCTCCTTAGGTGAAAATATTAGGTCTCAAATTATAAAAAGAAATCAACATAAAAAATACTATAAAGCCCAAATAGTTAAACTGAGGAAGAGTTTCTGACCGCAATATCTGGGTTTATTTAATAACAACAAAAGAACATCAAGATACTATAAAACCAATCCCAGAAAGTTTATACATTTGAAGCCGGAAGGCCATAGATTTAATATCCTCCAGCTATTTCGAATGTCAAACTTTCCTTAGGTTTTTTTTAATTAAATTTTTGTTAATTGAAATATCAAATTATTCCTCCTTAGGTGAAAATATTAGGTCTCAAATTATAAAAAGAAATCAACATCAAAAATACTATAAAGCCCAAATAGTTAAACCGAGGAAGAGTTTCTGACTGCAATATCTGGGTTTATTTAATAACAACAAAAGAACATCAAGATACTATAAAGCCAATCCCAGAAAGTTTATACATTTGAAGCCGGAAGGCCATAGATTTAATATCCTCCAGCTATTTTGAATGTCAAACTTTCCTTAGGTTTTTTTTAATTAAATTTTTGTTAATTGAAATATCAAATTATTCCTCCTTAGGTGAAAATATTAGGTCTCAAATTATAAAAAGAAATCAACATCAAAAATACTATAAAGCCCAAATAGTTAAACCGAGGAAGAGTTTCTGACCGCAATATCTGGGTTTATTTAATAACAACAAAAGAACATCAAGATACTATAAAACCAATCCCAGAAAGTTTATACATTTGAAGCCGGAAGGCCATAGATTTAATATCCTCCAGCTATTTCGAATGTCAAACTTTCCTTAGGTTTTTTTTAATTAAATTTTTGTTAATTGAAATATCAAATTATTCCTCCTTAGGTGAAAATATTAGGTCTCAAATTATAAAAAGAAATCAACATCAAAAATACTATAAAGCCCAAATAGTTAAACCGAGGAAGAGTTTCTGACTGCAATATCTGGGTTTATTTAATAACAACAAAAGAACATCAAGATACTATAAAACCAGTCCCAGAAAGTTTATACATTTGAAGCCGGAAGGCCATAGATTTAATATCCTCCAGCTATTTCGAATGTCAAACTTTCCTTAGGTAACTGTCTGTGTTTTTTTTTTAATTAAATTTTTGTTAATTGAAATATCAAGTTATTCCTCCTTAGGTGAAAATATTAGGTCTCAAATTATAAAAAGAAATCAACATCAAAAATATTATAAAGCCCAAATAGTTAAACCGAGGAAGAGTTTCTGACCGCAATATCTGGGTTTATTTAATAACAACAAAAGAACATCAAGATACTATAAAACCAGTCCCAGAAAGTTTATACATTTGAAGCCGGAAGGAAATAGATTTAATATCCTCCAGCTATTTCGAATGTCAAACTTTCCTTAGGTAACTGTCTGTGTTTTTTTTTAATTAAATTTTTGTTAATTGAAATATCAAATTATTCCTCCTTAGGTGAAAATATTAGGTCTCAAATTATAAAAAGAAATCAACATCAAAAATACTATAAAGCCCAAATAGTTAAACCGAGGAAGAGTTTCTGACCGCAATATCTGGGTTTATTTAATAACAACAAAAGAACATCAAGATACTATAAAACCAATCCCAGAAAGTTTATACATTTGAAGCCGGAAGGCCATAGATTTAATATCCTCCAGCTATTTCGAATGTCAAACTTTCCTTAGGTTTTTTTTAATTAAATTTTTGTTAATTGAAATATCAAATTATTCCTCCTTAGGTGAAAATATTAGGTCTCAAATTATAAAAAGAAATCAACATCAAAAATACTATAAAGCCCAAATAGTTAAACCGAGGAAGAGTTTCTGACCGCAATATCTGGGTTTATTTAATAACAACAAAAGAACATCAAGATACTATAAAGCCAATCCCAGAAAGTTTATACATTTGAAGCCGGAAGGCCATAGATTTAATATCCTCCAGCTATTTCGAATGTCAAACTTTCCTTAGGTAACTGTCTGTGTTTTTTTTTTAATTAAATTTTTGTTAATTGAAATATCAAGTTATTCCTCCTTAGGTGAAAATATTAGGTCTCAAATTATAAAAAGAAATCAACATCAAAAATATTATAAAGCCCAAATAGTTAAACCGAGGAAGAGTTTCTGACCGCAATATCTGGGTTTATTTAATAACAACAAAAGAACATCAAGATACTATAAAACCAATCCCAGAAAGTTTATACATTTGAAGCCGGAAGGCCATAGATTTAATATCCTCCAGCTATTTCGAATGTCAAACTTTCCTTAGGTTTTTTTTAATTAAATTTTTGTTAATTGAAATATCAAATTATTCCTCCTTAGGTGAAAATATTAGGTCTCAAATTATAAAAAGAAATCAACATCAAAAATACTATAAAGCCCAAATAGTTAAACCGAGGAAGAGTTTCTGACTGCAATATCTGGGTTTATTTAATAACAACAAAAGAACATCAAGATACTATAAAGCCAATCCCAGAAAGTTTATACATTTGAAGCCGGAAGGCCATAGATTTAATATCCTCCAGCTATTTCGAATGTCAAACTTTCCTTAGGTTTTTTTTAATTAAATTTTTGTTAATTGAAATATCAAATTATTCCTCCTTAGGTGAAAATATTAGGTCTCAAATTATAAAAAGAAATCAACATCAAAAATACTATAAAGCCCAAATAGTTAAACCGAGGAAGAGTTTCTGACCGCAATATCTGGGTTTATTTAATAACAACAAAAGAACATCAAGATACTATAAAACCAATCCCAGAAAGTTTATACATTTGAAGCCGGAAGGCCATAGATTTAATATCCTCCAGCTATTTTGAATGTCAAACTTTCCTTAGGTTTTTTTTAATTAAATTTTTGTTAATTGAAATATCAAATTATTCCTCCTTAGGTGAAAATATTAGGTCTCAAATTATAAAAAGAAATCAACATAAAAAATACTATAAAGCCCAAATAGTTAAACTGAGGAAGAGTTTCTGACCGCAATATCTGGGTTTATTTAATAACAACAAAAGAACATCAAGATACTATAAAACCAATCCCAGAAAGTTTATACATTTGAAGCCGGAAGGCCATAGATTTAATATCCTCCAGCTATTTCGAATGTCAAACTTTCCTTAGGTTTTTTTTAATTAAATTTTTGTTAATTGAAATATCAAATTATTCCTCCTTAGGTGAAAATATTAGGTCTCAAATTATAAAAAGAAATCAACATCAAAAATACTATAAAGCCCAAATAGTTAAACCGAGGAAGAGTTTCTGACTGCAATATCTGGGTTTATTTAATAACAACAAAAGAACATCAAGATACTATAAAGCCAATCCCAAAAAGTTTATACATTTGAAGCCGGAAGGCCATAGATTTAATATCCTCCAGCTATTTTGAATGTCAAACTTTCCTTAGGTTTTTTTTAATTAAATTTTTGTTAATTGAAATATCAAATTATTCCTCCTTAGGTGAAAATATTAGGTCTCAAATTATAAAAAGAAATCAACATCAAAAATACTATAAAGCCCAAATAGTTAAACCGAGGAAGAGTTTCTGACCGCAATATCTGGGTTTATTTAATAACAACAAAAGAACATCAAGATACTATAAAACCAATCCCAGAAAGTTTATACATTTGAAGCCGGAAGGCCATAGATTTAATATCCTCCAGCTATTTCGAATGTCAAACTTTCCTTAGGTTTTTTTTAATTAAATTTTTGTTAATTGAAATATCAAATTATTCCTCCTTAGGTGAAAATATTAGGTCTCAAATTATAAAAAGAAATCAACATCAAAAATACTATAAAGCCCAAATAGTTAAACCGAGGAAGAGTTTCTGACTGCAATATCTGGGTTTATTTAATAACAACAAAAGAACATCAAGATACTATAAAACCAGTCCCAGAAAGTTTATACATTTGAAGCCGGAAGGCCATAGATTTAATATCCTCCAGCTATTTCGAATGTCAAACTTTCCTTAGGTAACTGTCTGTGTTTTTTTTTAATTAAATTTTTGTTAATTGAAATATCAAATTATTCCTCCTTAGGTGAAAATATTAGGTCTCAAATTATAAAAAGAAATCAACATCAAAAATACTATAAAGCCCAAATAGTTAAACCGAGGAAGAGTTTCTGACTGCAATATCTGGGTTTATTTAATAACAACAAAAGAACATCAAGATACTATAAAACCAGTCCCAGAAAGTTTATACATTTGAAGCCGGAAGGCCATAGATTTAATATCCTCCAGCTATTTCGAATGTCAAACTTTCCTTAGGTAACTGTCTGTGTTTTTTTTTAATTAAATTTTTGTTAATTGAAATATCAAATTATTCCTCCTTAGGTGAAAATATTAGGTCTCAAATTATAAAAAGAAATCAACATCAAAAATACTATAAAGCCCAAATAGTTAAACCGAGGAAGAGTTTCTGACTGCAATATCTGGGTTTATTTAATAACAACAAAAGAACATCAAGATACTATAAAGCCAATCCCAGAAAGTTTATACATTTGAAGCCGGAAGGCCATAGATTTAATATCCTCCAGCTATTTCGAATGTCAAACTTTCCTTAGGTAACTGTCTGTGTTTTTTTTTAATTAAATTTTTGTTAATTGAAATATCAAATTATTCCTCCTTAGGTGAAAATATTAGGTCTCAAATAATAAAAAGAAATCAACATCAAAAATACTATAAAGCCCAAATAGTTAAACCGAGGAAGAGTTTCTGACCGCAATATCTGGGTTTATTTAATAACAACAAAAGAACATCAAGATACTATAAAACCAGTCCCAGAAAGTTTATACATTTGAAGCCGGAAGGTCATAGATTTAATATCCTCCAGCTATTTCGAATGTCAAACTTTCCTTGGGTAACTGTCTGTGTTTTTTTTTTAATTAAATTTTTGTTAATTGAAATATCAAGTTATTCCTCCTTAGGTGAAAATATTAGGTCTCAAATTATAAAAAGAAATCAACATCAAAAATATTATAAAGCCCAAATAGTTAAACCGAGGAAGAGTTTCTGACCGCAATATCTGGGTTTATTTAATAACAACAAAAGAACATCAAGATACTATAAAACCAATCCCAGAAAGTTTATACATTTGAAGCCGGAAGGCCATAGATTTAATATCCTCCAGCTATTTCGAATGTCAAACTTTCCTTAGGTTTTTTTTAATTAAATTTTTGTTAATTGAAATATCAAATTATTCCTCCTTAGGTGAAAATATTAGGTCTCAAATTATAAAAAGAAATCAACATCAAAAATACTATAAAGCCCAAATAGTTAAACCGAGGAAGAGTTTCTGACCGCAATATCTGGGTTTATTTAATAACAACAAAAGAACATCAAGATACTATAAAACCAATCCCAGAAAGTTTATACATTTGAAGCCGGAAGGCCATAGATTTAATATCCTCCAGCTATTTTGAATGTCAAACTTTCCTTAGGTTTTTTTTAATTAAATTTTTGTTAATTGAAATATCAAATTATTCCTCCTTAGGTGAAAATATTAGGTCTCAAATTATAAAAAGAAATCAACATAAAAAATACTATAAAGCCCAAATAGTTAAACTGAGGAAGAGTTTCTGACCGCAATATCTGGGTTTATTTAATAACAACAAAAGAACATCAAGATACTATAAAACCAATCCCAGAAAGTTTATACATTTGAAGCCGGAAGGCCATAGATTTAATATCCTCCAGCTATTTCGAATGTCAAACTTTCCTTAGGTTTTTTTTAATTAAATTTTTGTTAATTGAAATATCAAATTATTCCTCCTTAGGTGAAAATATTAGGTCTCAAATTATAAAAAGAAATCAACATCAAAAATACTATAAAGCCCAAATAGTTAAACCGAGGAAGAGTTTCTGACTGCAATATCTGGGTTTATTTAATAACAACAAAAGAACATCAAGATACTATAAAGCCAATCCCAGAAAGTTTATACATTTGAAGCCGGAAGGCCATAGATTTAATATCCTCCAGCTATTTTGAATGTCAAACTTTCCTTAGGTTTTTTTTAATTAAATTTTTGTTAATTGAAATATCAAATTATTCCTCCTTAGGTGAAAATATTAGGTCTCAAATTATAAAAAGAAATCAACATCAAAAATACTATAAAGCCCAAATAGTTAAACCGAGGAAGAGTTTCTGACCGCAATATCTGGGTTTATTTAATAACAACAAAAGAACATCAAGATAGTATAAAACCAATCCCAGAAAGTTTATACATTTGAAGCCGGAAGGCCATAGATTTAATATCCTCCAGCTATTTCGAATGTCAAACTTTCCTTAGGTTTTTTTTAATTAAATTTTTGTTAATTGAAATATCAAATTATTCCTCCTTAGGTGAAAATATTAGGTCTCAAATTATAAAAAGAAATCAACATCAAAAATACTATAAAGCCCAAATAGTTAAACCGAGGAAGAGTTTCTGACTGCAATATCTGGGTTTATTTAATAACAACAAAAGAACATCAAGATACTATAAAACCAGTCCCAGAAAGTTTATACATTTGAAGCCGGAAGGCCATAGATTTAATATCCTCCAGCTATTTCGAATGTCAAACTTTCCTTAGGTAACTGTCTGTGTTTTTTTTTAATTAAATTTTTGTTAATTGAAATATCAAATTATTCCTCCTTAGGTGAAAATATTAGGTCTCAAATTATAAAAAGAAATCAACATCAAAAATACTATAAAGCCCAAATAGTTAAACCGAGGAAGAGTTTCTGACTGCAATATCTGGGTTTATTTAATAACAACAAAAGAACATCAAGATACTATAAAACCAGTCCCAGAAAGTTTATACATTTGAAGCCGGAAGGCCATAGATTTAATATCCTCCAGCTATTTCGAATGTCAAACTTTCCTTAGGTAACTGTCTGTGTTTTTTTTTAATTAAATTTTTGTTAATTGAAATATCAAATTATTCCTCCTTAGGTGAAAATATTAGGTCTCAAATTATAAAAAGAAATCAACATCAAAAATACTATAAAGCCCAAATAGTTAAACCGAGGAAGAGTTTCTGACTGCAATATCTGGGTTTATTTAATAACAACAAAAGAACATCAAGATACTATAAAGCCAATCCCAGAAAGTTTATACATTTGAAGCCGGAAGGCCATAGATTTAATATCCTCCAGCTATTTCGAATGTCAAACTTTCCTTAGGTAACTGTCTGTGTTTTTTTTTAATTAAATTTTTGTTAATTGAAATATCAAATTATTCCTCCTTAGGTGAAAATATTAGGTCTCAAATAATAAAAAGAAATCAACATCAAAAATACTATAAAGCCCAAATAGTTAAACCGAGGAAGAGTTTCTGACCGCAATATCTGGGTTTATTTAATAACAACAAAAGAACATCAAGATACTATAAAACCAGTCCCAGAAAGTTTATACATTTGAAGCCGGAAGGCCATAGATTTAATATCCTCCAGCTATTTCGAATGTCAAACTTTCCTTAGGTAACTGTCTGTGTTTTTTTTTAATTAAATTTTTGTTAATTGAAATATCAAATTATTCCTCCTTAGGTGAAAATATTAGGTCTCAAATAATAAAAAGAAATCAACATCAAAAATACTATAAAGCCCAAATAGTTAAACCGAGGAAGAGTTTCTGACCGCAATATCTGGGTTTATTTAATAACAACAAAAGAACATCAAGATACTATAAAATCAATCCCAGAAAGTTTATACATTTGAAGCCGGAAGGCCATAGATTTAATATCCTCCAGCTATTTCGAATGTAAAACTTTCCATAGGTAACTGTCTGTCTTTTTTTAATTAAATTTTTGTTAATTGAAATATCAAATTATTCCTCCTTAGGTGAAAATATTAGGTCTCAAATTATAAAAAGAAATCAACATCAAAAATACTATAAAGCCCAAATAGTTAAACCGAGGAAGAGTTTCTGACTGCAATATCTGGGTTTATTTAATAACAACAAAAGAACATCAAGATACTATAAAGCCAATCCCAGAAAGTTTATACATTTGAAGCCGGAAGGCCATAGATTTAATATCCTCCAGCTATTTTGAATGTCAAACTTTCCTTAGGTTTTTTTTAATTAAATTTTTGTTAATTGAAATATCAAATTATTCCTCCTTAGGTGAAAATATTAGGTCTCAAATTATAAAAAGAAATCAACATCAAAAATACTATAAAGCCCAAATAGTTAAACCGAGGAAGAGTTTCTGACCGCAATATCTGGGTTTATTTAATAACAACAAAAGAACATCAAGATACTATAAAACCAATCCCAGAAAGTTTATACATTTGAAGCCGGAAGGCCATAGATTTAATATCCTCCAGCTATTTCGAATGTAAAACTTTACATAGGTAACTGTCTGTCTTTTTTTAATTAAATTTTTGTTAATTGAAATATCAAATTATTCCTCCTTAGGTGAAAATATTAGGTCTCAAATTATAAAAAGAAATCAACATCAAAAATACTATAAAGCCCAAATAGTTAAACCGAGGAAGAGTTTCTGACTGCAATATCTGGGTTTATTTAATAACAACAAAAGAACATCAAGATACTATAAAATCAATCCCAGAAAGTTTATACATTTGAAGCCGGAAGGCCATAGATTTAATATCCTCCAGCTATTTCGAATGTAAAACTTTCCATAGGTAACTGTCTGTCTTTTTTTAATTAAATTTTTGTTAATTGAAATATCAAATTATTCCTCCTTAGGTTTTTTTTAATTAAATTTTTGTTAATTGAAATATCAAATTATTCCTCCTTAGGTGAAAATATTAGGTCTCAAATTATAAAAAGAAATCAACATCAAAAATACTATAAAGCCCAAATAGTTAAACCGAGGAAGAGTTTCTGACTGCAATATCTGGGTTTATTTAATAACAACAAAAGAACATCAAGATACTATAAAGCCAATCCCAGAAAGTTTATACATTTGAAGCCGGAAGGCCATAGATTTAATATCCTCCAGCTATTTCGAATGTCAAACTTTCCTTAGGTAACTGTCTGTGTTTTTTTTTAATTAAATTTTTGTTAATTGAAATATCAAATTATTCCTCCTTAGGTGAAAATATTAGGTCTCAAATAATAAAAAGAAATCAACATCAAAAATACTATAAAGCCCAAATAGTTAAACCGAGGAAGAGTTTCTGACCGCAATATCTGGGTTTATTTAATAACAACAAAAGAACATCAAGATACTATAAAACCAGTCCCAGAAAGTTTATACATTTGAAGCCGGAAGGCCATAGATTTAATATCCTCCAGCTATTTCGAATGTCAAACTTTCCTTAGGTAACTGTCTGTGTTTTTTTTTAATTAAATTTTTGTTAATTGAAATATCAAATTATTCCTCCTTAGGTGAAAATATTAGGTCTCAAATAATAAAAAGAAATCAACATCAAAAATACTATAAAGCCCAAATAGTTAAACCGAGGAAGAGTTTCTGACCGCAATATCTGGGTTTATTTAATAACAACAAAAGAACATCAAGATACTATAAAATCAATCCCAGAAAGTTTATACATTTGAAGCCGGAAGGCCATAGATTTAATATCCTCCAGCTATTTCGAATGTAAAACTTTCCATAGGTAACTGTCTGTCTTTTTTTAATTAAATTTTTGTTAATTGAAATATCAAATTATTCCTCCTTAGGTGAAAATATTAGGTCTCAAATTATAAAAAGAAATCAACATCAAAAATACTATAAAGCCCAAATAGTTAAACCGAGGAAGAGTTTCTGACTGCAATATCTGGGTTTATTTAATAACAACAAAAGAACATCAAGATACTATAAAGCCAATCCCAGAAAGTTTATACATTTGAAGCCGGAAGGCCATAGATTTAATATCCTCCAGCTATTTTGAATGTCAAACTTTCCTTAGGTTTTTTTTAATTAAATTTTTGTTAATTGAAATATCAAATTATTCCTCCTTAGGTGAAAATATTAGGTCTCAAATTATAAAAAGAAATCAACATCAAAAATACTATAAAGCCCAAATAGTTAAACCGAGGAAGAGTTTCTGACCGCAATATCTGGGTTTATTTAATAACAACAAAAGAACATCAAGATACTATAAAACCAATCCCAGAAAGTTTATACATTTGAAGCCGGAAGGCCATAGATTTAATATCCTCCAGCTATTTCGAATGTAAAACTTTACATAGGTAACTGTCTGTCTTTTTTTAATTAAATTTTTGTTAATTGAAATATCAAATTATTCCTCCTTAGGTGAAAATATTAGGTCTCAAATTATAAAAAGAAATCAACATCAAAAATACTATAAAGCCCAAATAGTTAAACCGAGGAAGAGTTTCTGACTGCAATATCTGGGTTTATTTAATAACAACAAAAGAACATCAAGATACTATAAAATCAATCCCAGAAAGTTTATACATTTGAAGCCGGAAGGCCATAGATTTAATATCCTCCAGCTATTTCGAATGTAAAACTTTCCATAGGTAACTGTCTGTCTTTTTTTAATTAAATTTTTGTTAATTGAAATATCAAATTATTCCTCCTTAGGTGAAAATATTAGGTCTCAAATTATAAAAAGAAATCAACATCAAAAATACTATAAAGCCCAAATAGTTAAACCGAGGAAGAGTTTCTGACTGCAATATCTGGGTTTATTTAATAACAACAAAAGAACATCAAGATACTATAAAACCAATCCCAGAAAGTTTATACATTTGAAGCCGGAAGGCCATAGATTTAATATCCTCCAGCTATTTCGAAAGTCAAACTTTCCTTAGGTTTTTTTTAATTAAATTTTTGTTAATTGAAATATCAAATTATTCCTCCTTAGGTGAAAATATTAGGTCTCAAATAATAAAAAGAAATCAACATCAAAAATACTATAAAGCCCAAATAGTTAAACCGAGGAAGAGTTTCTGACCGCAATATCTGGGTTTATTTAATAACAACAAAAGAACATCAAGATACTATAAAACCAGTCCCAGAAAGTTTATACATTTGAAGCCGGAAGGCCATAGATTTAATATCCTCCAGCTATTTCGAATGTCAAACTTTCCTTAGGTAACTGTCTGTGTTTTTTTTTAATTAAATTTTTGTTAATTGAAATATCAAATTATTCCTCCTTAGGTGAAAATATTAGGTCTCAAATAATAAAAAGAAATCAACATCAAAAATACTATAAAGCCCAAATAGTTAAACCGAGGAAGAGTTTCTGACCGCAATATCTGGGTTTATTTAATAACAACAAAAGAACATCAAGATACTATAAAATCAATCCCAGAAAGTTTATACATTTGAAGCCGGAAGGCCATAGATTTAATATCCTCCAGCTATTTCGAATGTAAAACTTTCCATAGGTAACTGTCTGTCTTTTTTTAATTAAATTTTTGTTAATTGAAATATCAAATTATTCCTCCTTAGGTGAAAATATTAGGTCTCAAATTATAAAAAGAAATCAACATCAAAAATACTATAAAGCCCAAATAGTTAAACCGAGGAAGAGTTTCTGACTGCAATATCTGGGTTTATTTAATAACAACAAAAGAACATCAAGATACTATAAAGCCAATCCCAGAAAGTTTATACATTTGAAGCCGGAAGGCCATAGATTTAATATCCTCCAGCTATTTTGAATGTCAAACTTTCCTTAGGTTTTTTTTAATTAAATTTTTGTTAATTGAAATATCAAATTATTCCTCCTTAGGTGAAAATATTAGGTCTCAAATTATAAAAAGAAATCAACATCAAAAATACTATAAAGCCCAAATAGTTAAACCGAGGAAGAGTTTCTGACCGCAATATCTGGGTTTATTTAATAACAACAAAAGAACATCAAGATACTATAAAACCAATCCCAGAAAGTTTATACATTTGAAGCCGGAAGGCCATAGATTTAATATCCTCCAGCTATTTCGAATGTAAAACTTTACATAGGTAACTGTCTGTCTTTTTTTAATTAAATTTTTGTTAATTGAAATATCAAATTATTCCTCCTTAGGTGAAAATATTAGGTCTCAAATTATAAAAAGAAATCAACATCAAAAATACTATAAAGCCCAAATAGTTAAACCGAGGAAGAGTTTCTGACTGCAATATCTGGGTTTATTTAATAACAACAAAAGAACATCAAGATACTATAAAATCAATCCCAGAAAGTTTATACATTTGAAGCCGGAAGGCCATAGATTTAATATCCTCCAGCTATTTCGAATGTAAAACTTTCCATAGGTAACTGTCTGTCTTTTTTTAATTAAATTTTTGTTAATTGAAATATCAAATTATTCCTCCTTAGGTGAAAATATTAGGTCTCAAATTATAAAAAGAAATCAACATCAAAAATACTATAAAGCCCAAATAGTTAAACCGAGGAAGAGTTTCTGACTGCAATATCTGGGTTTATTTAATAACAACAAAAGAACATCAAGATACTATAAAATCAATCCCAGAAAGTTTATACATTTGAAGCCGGAAGGCCATAGATTTAATATCCTCCAGCTATTTCGAATGTAAAACTTTCCATAGGTAACTGTCTGTCTTTTTTTAATTAAATTTTTGTTAATTGAAATATCAAATTATTCCTCCTTAGGTGAAAATATTAGGTCTCAAATTATAAAAAGAAATCAACATCAAAAATACTATAAAGCCCAAATAGTTAAACCGAGGAAGAGTTTCTGACTGCAATATCTGGGTTTATTTAATAACAACAAAAGAACATCAAGATACTATAAAGCCAATCCCAGAAAGTTTATACATTTGAAGCCGGAAGGCCATAGATTTAATATCCTCCAGCTATTTCGAATGTCAAACTTTCCTTAGGTAACTGTCTGTGTTTTTTTTTGATTAAATTTTTGTTAATTGCAATATCAAATTATTCCTCCTTAGGTGAAAATATTAGGTCTCAAATTATAAAAATAAATCAACATCAAAAATACTATAAAGCCCAAATAGTTAAACCGAGGAAGAGTTTCTGACTGCAATATCTGGGTTTATTTAATAACAACAAAAGAACATCAAGATACTATAAAGCCAATCCCAGAAAGTTTATACATTTGAAGCCGGAAGGCCATAGATTTAATATCCTCCAGCTATTTTGAATGTCAAACTTTCCTTAGGTTTTTTTTAATTAAATTTTTGTTAATTGAAATATCAAATTATTCCTCCTTAGGTGAAAATATTAGGTCTCAAATTATAAAAAGAAATCAACATCAAAAATACTATAAAGCCCAAATAGTTAAACCGAGGAAGAGTTTCTGACCGCAATATCTGGGTTTATTTAATAACAACAAAAGCACATCAATATATTTTAAAATAAGTTCTTGATAACGCCCAAATAGTTAAAAAGAGGAAGAGTTTCTGACTGCAATATCTGGGTTTATTTAATAACAACAAAAGAACATCAAGATACTATAAAACCAATCCCAGAAAGTTTATACATTTGAAGCCGGAAGGCCATAGATTTAATATCCTCCAGCTATTTCGAATGTCAAACTTTCCTTAGGTAACTGTCTGTGTTTTTTTTTGATTAAATTTTTGTTAATTGCAATATCAAATTATTCCTCCTTAGGTGAAAATATTAGGTCTCAAATTATAAAAATAAATCAACATCAAAAATACTATAAAGCCCAAATAGTTAAACCGAGGAAGAGTTTCTGAACGCAATATCTGGGTATATTTAATAACAACAAAAGCACATCAATATATTATAAAATAAGTTCTTGATAACACCCAAATAGTTAAAAAGAGGAAGAGTTTCTGACTGCAATATCTGGGTTTATTTAATAACAACAAAAGAACATCAAGATACTATAAAACCAATCCCAGAAAGTTTATACATTTGAAGCCGGAAGGCCATAGATTTAATATCCTCCAGCTATTTCGAATGTCAAACTTTCCTTAGGTAACTGTCTGTGTTTTTTTTTGATTAAATTTTTGTTAATTGCAATATCAAATTATTCCTCCTTAGGTGAAAATATTAGGTCTCAAATTATAAAAAGAAATCAACATCAAAAATACTATAAAGCCCAAATAGTTAAACCGAGGAAGAGTTTCTGACTGCAATATCTGGGTTTATTTAATAACAACAAAAGAACATCACGATACTATAAAATCAATCCCAGAAAGTTTATACATTTGAAGCCGGAAGGCCATAGATTTAATATCCTCCAGCTATTTCGAATGTAAAACTTTCCATAGGTAACTGTCTGTCTTTTTTTAATTAAATTTTTGTTAATTGAAATATCAAATTATTCCTCCTTAGGTGAAAATATTAGGTCTCAAATTATAAAAAGAAATCAACATCAAAAATACTATAAAGCCCAAATAGTTAAACCGAGGAAGAGTTTCTGACTGCAATATCTGGGTTTATTTAATAACAACAAAAGAACATCAAGATACTATAAAGCCAATCCCAGAAAGTTTATACATTTGAAGCCGGAAGGCCATAGATTTAATATCCTCCAGCTATTTCGAATGTCAAACTTTCCTTAGGTAACTGTCTGTGTTTTTTTTTGATTAAATTTTTGTTAATTGCAATATCAAATTATTCCTCCTTAGGTGAAAATATTAGGTCTCAAATTATAAAAAGAAATCAACATCAAAAATACTATAAAGCCCAAATAGTTAAACCGAGGAAGAGTTTCTGACTGCAATATCTGGGTTTATTTAATAACAACAAAAGAACATCAAGATACTATAAAGCCAATCCCAGAAAGTTTATACATTTGAAGCCGGAAGGCCATAGATTTAATATCCTCCAGCTATTTTGAATGTCAAACTTTCCTTAGGTTTTTTTTAATTAAATTTTTGTTAATTGAAATATCAAATTATTCCTCCTTAGGTGAAAATATTAGGTCTCAAATTATAAAAAGAAATCAACATCAAAAATACTATAAAGCCCAAATAGTTAAACCGAGGAAGAGTTTCTGACCGCAATATCTGGGTTTATTTAATAACAACAAAAGCACATCAATATATTTTAAAATAAGTTCTTGATAACGCCCAAATAGTTAAAAAGAGGAAGAGTTTCTGACTGCAATATCTGGGTTTATTTAATAACAACAAAAGAACATCAAGATACTATAAAACCAATCCCAGAAAGTTTATACATTTGAAGCCGGAAGGCCATAGATTTAATATCCTCCAGCTATTTCGAATGTCAAACTTTCCTTAGGTAACTGTCTGTGTTTTTTTTTGATTAAATTTTTGTTAATTGCAATATCAAATTATTCCTCCTTAGGTGAAAATATTAGGTCTCAAATTATAAAAAGAAATCAACATCAAAAATACTATAAAGCCCAAATAGTTAAACCGAGGAAGAGTTTCTGACTGCAATATCTGGGTTTATTTAATAACAACAAAAGAACATCAAGATACTATAAAGCCAATCCCAGAAAGTTTATACATTTGAAGCCGGAAGGCCATAGATTTAATATCCTCCAGCTATTTTGAATGTCAAACTTTCCTTAGGTTTTTTTTAATTAAATTTTTGTTAATTGAAATATCAAATTATTCCTCCTTAGGTGAAAATATTAGGTCTCAAATTATAAAAAGAAATCAACATCAAAAATACTATAAAGCCCAAATAGTTAAACCGAGGAAGAGTTTCTGACCGCAATATCTGGGTTTATTTAATAACAACAAAAGCACATCAATATATTTTAAAATAAGTTCTTGATAACGCCCAAATAGTTAAAAAGAGGAAGAGTTTCTGACTGCAATATCTGGGTTTATTTAATAACAACAAAAGAACATCAAGATACTATAAAACCAATCCCAGAAAGTTTATACATTTGAAGCCGGAAGGCCATAGATTTAATATCCTCCAGCTATTTCGAATGTCAAACTTTCCTTAGGTAACTGTCTGTGTTTTTTTTTAATTAAATTTTTGTTAATTGCAATATCAAATTATTCCTCCTTAGGTGAAAATATTAGGTCTCAAATTATAAAAATAAATCAACATCAAAAATACTATAACGCTCAAATAGTTAAACCGAGGAAGAGTTTCTGACCGCAATATCTGGGTTTATTTAATACGAGTAACAACAAAAGCACATCAATATATTATAAAATAAGTTCTTGATAACGCCCAAATAGTTAAAAAGAGGAAGAGTTTCTGACTGCAATATCTGGGTTTATTTAATATCAACAAAAGAACATCAAGATACTATAAAATCAATCCCAGAAAGTTTATACATTTGAAGCCGGAAGGCCATAGATTTAATATCCTCCAGCTATTTCGAATGTCAAACTTTCCTTAGGTTTTTTTTAATTAAATTTTTGTTAATTGAAATATCAAATTATTCCTCCTTAGGTGAAAATATTAGGTCTCAAATTATAAAAAGAAATCAACATCAAAAATACTATAAAGCCCAAATAGTTAAACCGAGGAAGAGTTTATGACTGCATTATCTGGGTGTATTTAATAACAACAATAGAGCATCAAGATATTATAAAATAAGCTCGTGAAAGTTTATAAACTCGAAGTCAGAAGGCAATAGATCTAATATCTTCTAGCTATTTGGGATGCTAAACTTTCTTCTTCTCTTCAAACATCTTCATAAGATAATGATTATTTTAATTTGGTAATCTAACTTACTACGTTGAGTTTTTATAAATAAAAATAAATATACATACATATAAAAATGTTTTAAAAATTGTTAATTAAATAATAGATTTTCCACCTAGTCCTCATGTGAAAAACGGTGGCCTAATGCGTTCCTGTTTAATTGTGCACCATAATATTTATATGTTTTAACTATAACTCTTATAGAAACATACGGGAAATTCTCGAAAAATAAAATATATCTATACCCTGTACAACAAAAATCTGCAGTACAGGCCTTGCGTGTTGCCAAACTTGGCAGCACCTAAATTTCCCGGTCTCACACATTGACGGCAGCACCTTGTTCGAAGCCCCGGATTAAGGAAGGAAAAAAAAACTTAATCGTAAGAATCTAAACTGAAACTTTGTATAATATATAAATGTAAATGAAATAATTAAAATTACTTGTTCCTGGGGAGGGCTATACGAGTATTTCAAGGAAGGCCTTAGAGTTCAACATTTGCAACACCTTGTGGGAGAGCTATTTTTCGAATACGGATTAAAGTTAAAAATACTACAAATTGCCACCGGTTTACATTGATATGGTGTTTGTAACTCTTCTAACAATCCGATACATGATCAATTTCATTGTGTATCCACCATTGATATCCTTTGGATTTTCTAACAGGACCAGATTTACCGGTATTAATTTTAACAGAGCGATATTGTTTTTTCGCTTGTGTTTCACGAGCTCGTTTGGTTGTTGGTGTTTCTAAAAGCTGTTGCGAGCTTTAACTATTCGAAAAGAACGGTAGGTGTTGCCATATGTGAATGTGCCATACGATTCTTTAGTTATAATTAAATAATTATTATGGATTTTATGGATTTATTATGAATTTTAAAATGCGTGGTTTAGAAATCCAGGTCCCTATCCATGATATCGAGATTCACAAGCTTATTCAAATCTATGCATATGTGCTGCAACAGATCGGCATATACATATGTAAAAAAAATATATAACATATGATATGCTTGTACGTTGTAGAAACAATTATACATATACACATATAAACAAATACACACATGTACAAATATATATATATATATATATTCAGAAGTAGGACAATATCTATTCGTATGTACATATACCTACATATTAAAATATTTTTATAACATTAAACAGTAACACTTACGAGTATGCACATATATGTAAACATTTTTGACACTTACTTAAAGAATGCACTAAGAAAATTACATAATAGATATATTATTTTAACTATTTGAAGTTTTTTACCTGGCTTCAGTGTTTTTATTGCTACATCGATGTCTTGAACAAAATTTGGTGGTATTTTAAGTCGTCCTCTACACACATCACCGAATTCTCCGCCACCTTAAATAGATAATGTCACAATCAGCTGAATGAAAGCTTATATTTTTGTTTACTCAGTGTACCTATTATAGCCTCTATAGTAATATAACTGGCATCAATTTCACGAGCAAATTCTCTTATTGCTTGATTTGGGTCTTCATAAGTATGAGGGTCCACATAACTGCGACTTGTACCAAATAAAGGTGTTGTCACTGAAATATTATTTGAAGTTATATAATGTAGAAAATAAGAAAATAAAAATAACAAAACTTATTTCAAGTATATTATGTTTGACATTTTTTACCCTAAGGTTATATAAATACAATAAAATTAAAGTTTAAATGAAAAAAAAAAAAAAAATCAAATAGCATTCCACAGCACATACAAAGAACACACCAAATTCCAACATATATTTTAGTATGACATGTATAAATAGAGTCCAATAAAATAAGCAACATTGTAATATAAGTAAAAGCAGAACGAAATTAAAAAAAAGTGTTAAACAAATAAAAATAAAATAAACGTTGAATTACCGTTTGATGGAATAGTCTTAACAATTGGTGTGGTATCCATGGCATGAACTAAAATTTAAAACAAAATCATAAATACAAATAATCAAAAAGTAAAAAAGAAACTACACTACAGAAGGTTGGCGATAGCATACAAATACGAATGTATTACAGAATGTATGTTTCTGTCATAAAATTTAGAAAAAGAAAAAAACAACTCGATATAAAATCAATTATGAGTTACTTTACATTATTAATTCATCTCAATTCAACACCACATTGCAATTTAAGAGTTACTTTATTGAATTAAGAAAATGCAAATTGATTTAATAGCAATTGCATCATTGTGAATATTGATTAAGCAATAGAATATCAAAGCCCATAATACACGAAGCCTGCTGCCTCTGTTAATTTTGTTCAGAGTCATTTCGAAAAATTTAAGAAAGCCCCATAGGCCTTAGTCGTTCCATTATTTATTCCATTCCATTACATTATGGTATAAATTGCATCCTCTAAACATAAATAACCCAGGTTGTAATATTCAAGCCAACACGTAGTAAGGTAGTAACCCTATACATACGAGTATGTTCAAAACATAAAAAAAAAAAATATGTGAAGGGTGTCTTAGAACTTAACTTAAACGATAAATCGTTTAAATTTGTTACCAAAATTTGGTGCGTTCTGTACGCCAAACTTATAGAGCATCAATTTACGGTGCTCATAATCGTCCATCTGAGCAGCTTATACGCACTAAAATGGATCGATTTATGTCTAAGTATACTCTTACGGATAATATTCATCCAACACGAGCTCATATTATGCGTACCGAAGAAGCCATCGCCTCTGTAGAGGTGAGTGTGACCGAGGATTCAAATTTATCGATTCGACCCCGTTCCCAGCAACTCGGCCTCTGCCCGTCCATTACGTAGGAGATTTTGAGGAAAGATTTTAGCCTACACCCGTATAAGATCTAATTGTGAATGTGCTGAAAATCAACTGGAAGTTGAACCGATTTTTTTCTATTATCAACATTACCGTCAATGGGTGTGCGCTACAGGCAAATAATTCGCGATTTTTTTAATTCTAGATAACAATCGTCTAGGAGACAAATGGTTTCAGCAGGACCGGGGCAACATGCCATACAGATGGTCAAACCATCACTTTCTTGGGACAAACATTAGCTGAGCGAATCACCTCAAGAAATTGACTTGCAATTGGCCGCCTAGGTCATGCTATTTGAATCCTTTGAACAAAGACTTAGAAGCCAACATTCGGTGTATTATTGCCGAAATAAGGCCGGCTATGCTGGAAAAAGTGGTGCAAAATTGGACCGATAGAATGGTCATGAGACGTAGCCGCGGTGGCTCTATGCCCGAAATTGGCCGCCTAGGTCATGCTATTTGAATCCTTTGAACAAAGACTTAGAAGCCAACATTCGGTGTATTATTGCCGAAATAAGGCCGGCTATGCTGGAAAAAGTGGTGCAAAATTGGACCGATAGAATGGTCATGAGACGTAGCCGCGGTGGCTCTATGCCCGAAATGGTTTTCAAACACTAAATGTCATAAAGCAGTACATTATGTATTTACAGAAGGTTTAATAGATAAACTCTTTTCAGCAAAACCAGATCATCTGATGCAACAAAATCGATGTCCCTGCGGTTTTGATTTATCGGCAGCTGTAGCTAATTTTAAGCACAATAGCTTAAAATACTCCACAGCTACAATAGAAGCTATTGCTATGAGTGTCAAAGTGTAAAAAGACTTTGCTTTTTTGACCTCGGCCATAATCTCAAATAACGACTACTGTAGACCACAAGCTCAAAAACACACTTGACAACCACAGTATATATCTTTGGATCAGGAAGGTAAATGAAAAGTAAAATTCTCTCATCATTCTGATTCTTTTAAAGGTGCTTTTTTGAGTGGGGATTTATGAGAGATTACACATGCGTCGTTTCACACTGATATGGTATTTTTGTTAAGTATTGTTTGACATTTCATCAGGGAAAGTCACAACGTCTAGAAATTATTCAGCTGTACTACAAAAATCAGCGTTCTACGAGGAATATGTTTCGTGCGCTTAGAGCAACTTATGGTCCACATAATCGGCCTACCGAACCCACAATTCGCTATACTATCGAAAAGTTTGAAACCCAATTTTCATTATTGGATAATACGCGACCAAATAGACCACATCCAGTACGTGGTGAAGTAAATATAGTGGCGCGGCGGTAACGGAGAGTGTACGCGATGACTATGATGAATCGATTCGGCGCCGTTATTAACAACTTGGCATAGCGTATGCAACAATTTGACGTATATTTCCTAAAAACTGAGAACTAATTGCTGCCTGAAATTGAAGCCCATAATCTCGACATTTAGTGCCAACAAAACGGTGCCACTTGCCACACAGCCCGTAAAACCACGACTTTGTTGCGGTGATTCGGTGAGGAATTGGAGGCCAACATTACGCGAATCATTGGTCAAACACCATGCGTAATGCTCGAACGCGACATCGGAAATTGGAACTTCAGAATGGACCATGTTACATGTTAGCCCCAGTTACGGCCAAGAAATAATCTTCAAAAAATAAATGTAAAGAATGGTTCCTTTGTATGATAATAAAGATTACCTGATAAAATTGAATTTGTTGATTGTTTTTCTATTTTTAAAAAAAGTACCTCTAAAATAACCACCCTAGTATAATATGAGGCGCAAAGACTTGGATTTTATCAAAAGCGTAACAATATGAGCCTGTTTGCTTTGAACTATATTCGATCTCGTTTTCGCAAATGGAATTTTAAAAACAAAATCTAAAAATAATCTGTACAGGCTATAATCGGCAATGAATTTGTCCGAAAAATCTGAACGCATGGTCTCAACTGGTTGATATGTTGAGTACACGAACGTTTTAGCTCGGAAATTTTTTCAATCTTGGTAGAATGCGATTAAAAACCTGCTCGACGTAAGTTGCGCGCAAGTGAAAAAGACCCCCAATTTGGTGTGAGAGAGAGAGAGAGAAAGAACTGTGGCCTGGAGTTAAGAATCAGTCTGGATTCTAGCAGTACCTGAATTAAGAAAAAAAAGTCTACTTTTATCTTATATGATCTTACTACCAATCAAGCCTAGACTTGTTTCCTTTGTGCACCAAAGAAATAATATCATTCATGTCATCCATTTTTATAAAATTTGCACTTAGACCCCTTGTGCTCTGACCCCTTCATATGAGAGTCGTACATCGGGCTTTATCATATGCACCGTAACGTTAATAGGAATTGTAAAGGAAAAATGACAGCGACTGTGATGAAAACTATAGCGGGTGATATAGAAATTGATCAGATTATAGGTATACGCATTGGACAGTGGATAAGACTGGACTAAAAGCCTTATCTTGTGTAAATGTACAAAAAATTCGCCCGAAGATTCCATCGGGAAAACTATTGAAGCTCAAAGTCACCGAAGTTTAAAGAAAAGGTATATGGAAAAATGATTAGATCAAAGAGAATAGCGTTAGGGTTTGATACTCAGAAAACACTAAAAAGACTCTATTCTCTTATCATCACAATCCTACTGTTTGATGCTAGACCATGGACATTAGCCAAGGTGCTTTAAAAGAAGAGATATAACAGCGAACTCTAGGTGTATGCGGAAGAATTTCGAATCCCAACTGCAACAGTTTTTGCACCGTTACTTGCGAGGTATGGGGTCTAGCATTGTGATGCAAAACGATCGGATCGTGCATATTGACCAAAGCAGGCTGCTTTCAGCCAATTTTTTATGCAATATGTCGATTTCCACACAATATTTGATAGCGTTTGTCGTTTCTCCTGGTTGAAGAAATGAAAAGTGGATTGGTCCTTTCGATGTCCACCAAATTGTCACCATAACCTTTTGAAGATCGGGCGTGGGGGTGTGTTTTGGCTTTTGATCTACATCCAACCACTCCCCAGATCTTTAACGATTATCATACAGTATCCACTTTTCATCACAGATTTCCAGGCGCCGTAGTTTTTGGGATTCCTTCAGTTCATGGGGTTCAGTTCGATTTTCTTTAACTTTCCTATGAAAGAAAGGTGTCGACTTATCAACATCATGGCAAATAATTCGTAGCAAAAAAATAACGGTACTTAACCCTAAAATTCTCACACGTCAAGCTGGTACGTGTGCTTTATATTATTTTATAAAAAAAGTAAATTTAATGTTCTGGCACAAATGCTCACTCGAGAACTTCTTATTTCCGACTGAGCGAAAATCGGACATTTCATGTGGTACAACCCAATACTGTCTTACTTTCCCCAGACTGATGTTTGCTTTGGTTTCACTTTTCGGTGAGACATGCCATCAAATCATCCGTGGACCTGTTGCTACGAAAACCGTACTGCCGGTTATTGAGAAGTTTTCGTGTTTCGAGATATTTTATGAACTGATGGTTTATCAGCATTTCCATGACCTTGGAAAGAAGGGAACTAAGTGCAATGGGCCTGTAGGGGGAGACAGAAGAATATTTGCCTTTTAAGGGACGGGCTGGACAGATACCGTCTTCCAACTGATCGGAAAGAGTCCTAAAGAGTAGGGTTGATAAAAAGCTTATGCAGTTATTATTTTGTTAGAATGGAAGAGCACCCCTTCAGAAGAAGGAGACCAGCGGGTTTGTGTTTATTAAGTACTCTTGCTAATATGCCAGTCCGAAAGTCGATTCATCCCTTTGAATATTCGATGCAATCAAGTGTAGGCGGAAACAAGCCACAATCTGGAAGTGTTGAGCTGGCCACAAAGTGTGCAGCAAGCAAATTGGCCTTGTCCAAAGAGCTGACAGTTGGAATGTCATTATAAATGAGCGTTTGGATGGAGGATGAGGCAGAATTTGTTCCTCAAAAATAAACCACCAACAATGTTTACTACCTTTGGGACATTGTAGTATTTTTTGACTCAGTTTTAGTTCGTATTGATATTTTGCACGCTTAAGAAAAACGTTGCAGTCGTTCCTGGCTCGTTTGAACTTTTTTTTCGTTTTCTTCTGTCGGTTCGGTTTTGTAGGACTGAACAAACATTTCACTACCCTGCCAGCGTCTTTACAGCTGGAGTAGATTGTCTTTTCTTTTGGTCTGGTGCTCTAAATCGGATGAGGGACAAAGGATATTGTCATAACCACTTAAATGTGAGCAGCGACATCTAGATTTACAGAGCAGAAGATGTTGATACTCGAAGACCAGAAGATTTCGATAGTTGAATAACAAAGTCTCGACCATTGATGACTGGAGAGTGGAATCGAATTTTCTAGCTAATTGGAAATTGTATGGGACGCTGGATGGCGAGGATTGTTCTCGAAGTATTTTTTTTTTTTATAATTTACGCGCGCCTAAGGGGTTAGATACCCTTTTACTGTTGCAAGGGCACGGGCGGAAAGGTAGAAAGGAAAATTGTTTTTGTAGTGGTTTGAAACTCAGGTGTGTTTGGTTTCGGTATTTGCTCTCCAGGGGGTGGGAGTCCGAATAGGACGGAGAGTTTTTTCTTCACTCAGAGTGGAAGGTTATAATTCGCAGTAATTATTTGTGCTTGAAACTCTACAACAGCCAAATCTACGTGTCAGTGTTATGCCTTCACACGCAGAATTTTTCTGTCTGAGTTCCAATTACACAACTGAAAAACTTTGAAAGACTTGTTCATGGGCAGGATTCGAACCTAGACCCCTCCGAGTGAGAAGCGATTGCTAGTACCACTACACCACGGCCACCCCATATGTATGTCATTCGACATAAATACCAGCATCCCCAAGGAGAAATGATTAAGTGGTTTAAGTAAAAATAAGAAAAGTATAAGCGGTTGAGAAATTGGATTGTACTGAGAGAAACAATAAAATAGTGAATTGTAACTGTACTGAATAAAGCGATTTCTATTGAAAAGAAGTGGTGGGTATATAGAAATTAGCTGATATTACACAGTGGTCCGACGAGCCTGAAGGGTATAGCACATCGACCTTGTACTTATCAAAGGTGAGAAGATAAAAAAAGTGCAGGGTGTTGGCGGTATGACTTTCAATGTCTGGTATTCGCGTGGGCTCATTTACAAGCTGGGTCAAGTTATTTCCCGCAGCGAAGTTCTCAACACACCATTCCAAAGCAGCTGTTAACTAGTCAATTTTATAGGGCTGCTGTATTATAAAAGAATACCCCATTTTTTAATTTTGTAGTTTGAACAAATTGGATAATATTTTGTAAACTACTGACTTGAGATGAAGTTACCTGACTCGTTTTGTTTTTGTACAAACTAGGTACATGTATCAAAGTTTCAATAGGTTGAGGTTAATAAGATACAAGGCGCGACAAGATCACTTCCTTATTTGAAATGAGCGCTCTGAAGCTGATGGGAGTCCCAAGCGGCTGTGAAAGGCGAGAGAAGCGATCCTAAAGTTTTGTTGACTTGTGTTTCAGTTGTCATAATGCGTTGCAGTAACGAGCAGCTTGTGTCTGCCTTAGAGGCCGATTTTTCCAACGGTCGTTCGATGATTTCAACCTAGCGCACCTTCCGAAATTTTCAATATTACGCCATTGTGTCCTGTCCCGGACCGGAAATCAATTCTTTTGTGGGTCACAGCGTTCAAGGAAACTAGGTTCTGTGCAGAAAAGAAGAGCTGGAATTATCGACCCATGGTTTCTCGATTAAAATGAGCAGATTGTCACAGTCAATTCAGACTGTTATGTGAACCTGCTCGAGGAGTTTTTTTGCCACGACTTGATGAAATAGACTTAGGGTTTCAGCAAGACGGAGCAACGGTCCATACTTCAAGGGCAGCGATGGCTGTGTTGCGAGAGCACTTCCCAAGGCGCCTAATCTCGCTGAAGTGTAATTTTTGGGATGGCCGGCGCGTTCACACGGTGTGACCCTTTGCGAATTCTTTTTGTGGGGGTATTTGAAATCCCGTGTCTATACCAACCGCACAGACTGTGGACGAACTGAAAAAAAACATTCAGGAAGAAACGGCTAAAATACCCATAAATATGCTGGGGAGAGTGATAAGAAAAAGCAGAATTAAATTCAACGAGTGTATCGACAATGAGGGGCGTCACTTACCCAATTGTGGGTGGCTGTGGCTCAGACGGTAGTGGACTGGCTTCCAAATCGGAAGGTTCGGTGTTGGAATCCCAGCCTCGCCCGAAAGACATATTCACTTCTTCAGTTAACGAAAATCAAGTATGATGAGTAGTTGACTAGAAATCAACAACAATCCAACTTCCACTAAGAATTTAGTCTTCCCATTAAATGTTGGATGCCACCCATGGAGCGAAATAACCACTGAGCCCAAACATCTTTCTTTCTCTCTCTATCCCATTTTCGAAGAACCTTAACACGTGCTCAGGCACTCTTAGTGTATTCATACCCACTTGAGTGTTAAGTTCTTAACAAAAAAAAGATGTTTAAAACGATGTAAGCCACAACTTTAAATGTTTAACTTTTTAATACAAAGAAATTGAAAATATATCTTTACTAGGTACTTTTTGTTTTATTGCATTACTAAATAAGGAAGTTATCTTGCCGCATTGTATTGTTCCGAAAAAAAATAAAGCATTATAGTAACTTTGAAAAAGTACTCATAATTTCAAGTTCAACTATACCACATTTGTTACCATGCATGCAGCAACACATTATCCGGAACACTCTGTATATACGCACAGATAAATAGCTGTGGCGAGCGCTAAATTGCGATGAACATCCTTGCATATTAATGGTAAACATTACGTCTCAGGTAGACGGCCTAGAGCCAAATCAATTGGACTTTGTAAATGCTTATATTGTTTATCTTTTTCTATTTCTTAATAAAATAAAAAGCAAACTAATTGCTGCGTCTCAAATGTCCGTCAATAAGTTAAGGGGTCTCCTTATGTAACACATAATCTAACTTCATCTATTGTACTTTTGTTTACGATATTGTGAGACTTAAACCCATTCACAACTCAGCGAACTGCGAAAACGAAAGAACGAATATTCGCAAATTTTGACATTGCGTCAATGCAATTTTTCATTTAGCTGCAGCCATCTGCGAATATAAATTTTCATCCGTTTTGTGCTTTAAAAAATATACATATAAATCTATTTGAGGTTAATTTTGCGCGAATGTAGATTAGGTTCCACATTTGTGGAATGCGAGTTCGCAAGTTCGGTTATTAGAGAAGATAGAAGCGAATCGTTGATGTGTTCGCCAAAACTAATTAAATTTTAGTTTTTGTAGATTTTAGGAAATCAGAGCCTAAAATACGTGATACAACATCTGGAAATGAACTTGAGTTTATCAGGTTTAGAACCAGGCAAAGCTTGACCGTAGTTAAAACCCAGTTTCAGCACTATTCACACACGGTTCTGAGAGTAACAGTTGACTGGGTAATATAATGGATACAAAAACTGAGCAACGGCGCAAAAATATTCGAAATGCTGAAAGTACGTTTTCGCAACATACAGACATCTACATAAGCGATCATAGGGGATAAATAACTAAACATGCTATAGAGTATACAAGGTACTTTATTGCGTAGAAATCAGATCTAATGAAAGAGGTCATTAATACGCGCTTGAAATATGACTTCGATAAGATTAAACGATATTGCAATAACTGGAAATTGAGGATCAGTTATCACAAGTTAGCAACTATTCTTTTTAGACAAGGTATTTATTAGCTGACGATTTATCAGCGTTTCCATAAAAATGGGAAAAAATGTCTTAATGATATGGACCTGTAGGAAGAGGGTGGCTAAACAAGTACTCGGAGAGTCCAAAAAATATATGAAATAGTTGATGCAGTGATGCGGAATATTTGTATGTCTATGTTAAGATCTTTAAGTATTTTTGCTACTTCAAGTAAAGAATCCGAATAAATGTTCCATGTGCTCGAGCACAAGGCGATATAGCTGAGTTGGTTGCGAATAGCACAGCAAGTAGGTGAGTCTTCTAAAGAAGAAAAAGAAATATTACGAAAAATGCGCTATCGAGGATATATGACGCTACTAGGCAAAATAATTCACTCAACATAGACGACGACAGCTAAATATTTAATCCCCTTGATATAAATGGTCCAAACATATCAGCAAGAAGGCTGCTGTAGATGACAATCTATTCACTAAACTATTCATAAATAGTCGAAATAAATCTTATATTTTGTAATACTAACTATTTAAAAACAAAAAAAAGTATATCAAATAAAACGTTATTAATTTACAAAGGTTAAAATGCAAAATATACTACAATACTAAATTTAACAATTACAGAATTAATACATGTATACATGCATATATAAACCGATACAAATATTTAAAATTAAAAATAGCTTTTTCTTTAAAACTTATAAATGGAAAATTAGTACTAAATTTCATATCGAGATCATATAACGAGGTCTATGCTCGCAATAAACTAGAATATTCTGAGCAATCTAATACGTAAGTTCTAATTGTATTAATATTATAGATATTTTTGTGTAGACTGATGCATATATTTATGTAAATAGATATGTATATATATATATGGGCGTATGGCTGAAAATAAAAAGAGCTATCGCTTTACGTAGAAAGTTTTTGTTATAATCGCTTAAGTAAAATATCTGTTATTTCTATATATGTAAATAAGGAAGAGTCACTATAAAAAAATAAAAAAAACAAACAGTTGCAGACGGTTTTTCTTAAATGATTGTAAATCAGTTTAAAAAAAAGTGCTTCAAGCTAAATAACAAAATAACCGCTAGCCTCATGTTTTGATTACGTTAAACTTTTCTATATAGCTAGCAATAAGTAAAATTGATAGAACCAAAAACTTATAGCATTCAAATATGTTTCAAACCCGTTCTATCTCAAGAGGGTGGAGAGGTAAAACTCCCTTCATGCGATTTTTTCTTGTCTCAATTAAACCTATTATTCCTGGAAAATTAACCGAAACAATTGGGAGCATCAATTACTACACCAACAAAATTCGGGGTGCGATTTCCGGGTCATACACGGTAAAACAGAAAAACAATTTCGGACATCATTCTTCCGGCAGGCGCATGTCTAAAAGTCAACAATTCTGCGTACCAAAGGTTTGCAGTAAAAAAAAGCTAGTAATCGACACCAGTATACACCTCAGTGCGGGTGAAGAGAAACCGTAGACGAATATAGTTCAATCAGTATGTTGCCTAATATAATCAATTTCATTATTTTCTGTAATGATAGGACGATAAAGCTTTAGAAGAACTGGGAACCAATTTCGCCGATTTGCAAGATAAATATCACCATATTATATCGCTCATCATAAAACCTGTGACAACCACCAAGGTAAAAGGTATAATTTCTAATTCAAAACATGTAGCGGCATCTGTTACAGACAGTTTTAAAACAACGGCATCAGCGGTTGGACACCTACCAAAAATAGATATCACTCCATTTTCAGGTGACATTGCTGTAACGGATGTAACGGATGACAACTACAATGGGAGTTATGACAAATTAGACATTACAGCTAATGCATTAGTTTGTAAGTCTATGAGTATTTCATCGATAAGTTATCCTACAGCAACAACCTTAATAGATTATGATAAAATCGTAAACATGCTCATATCCAGGCTAACTGAGTTTTGGCATTATGGATTGGCAATACTAGGGAATACGTCAGTCTACATTTACAGTCTTTAGTAAACGACAAGTGCATTGATCTGAATGCAAAATTTCTTCCTACTTTAACTTCTCATTTGCAGAAGCAGACACTCAACTCTGACGCCTCATCACATATCACGTACAGTTGGTATATTCTCAATTCACGTTTCTTCAGAAATCGATACGTTATTGGGAATGGATAAAGCTTTTCACATACTTGAGGGATCTAAATTATCAGGAAAATCACGTTATCCAGATGCAATTTCAACAATCTTTGGGGACATTTATTCAATCTCTTCGATTAAATATTTCTACTTATCACATCAGCCTGGAAATCGATAAAACTCTGGCTCGATTCTGGGAATTAGAAGAGGTTCTCAAAGCTAACTCTCTTTTGAAAGAAGACCTTTAAGCTGAGGAACATTTTCGTGCAAACTATGTTGGAGGTAGTGATTGTTGCACTACCTATTAATGCTGCTTTAAAAGGTCTTTCCCAAACAGAGAATCAAATCCTCCTTTAAATGAAAAATATTGTGCTTTTATGAATGACTATCTTAACCTTGGGTACATGGAAAAGATTTCTGCTTCGGAGATTGAAAAACCCACATCTGAATGCCATTACTTTCCACATCACCCTGTTTTTAAAGAGTGTTAGATGCTTCGTCCAAAACGGAAAATTATTGATAGGATCCCTCAAGCAAAGAGATCTTATTTCTGTTCTCTTCCGGTTTCGGTGCCATTGCTACGCTATAACAGGTGACGTAGAGAAGATGTTTAGACAAATCCCCGTTCATGAAAATCACTGCGACTACCAACGAGTTCTTTGGAAAGGTCCTGTGAATAATGAAATAGATCACTATAGATTGAAGACTGTTACTTTGGGGACATCCTGCGTGGTATTTCTGTCGGTAAGAGGACTTGAAAAACTCGGTAAACTTAGGAAGGAACCACATCCGACAGCATCCAGGGTTATTTTTAACGATTTTTACGTCGATGTAATGACAAGAAAGGATAGGATCAGGAGCTGATCACGTTATATAAGGAGATAGTATCAACTTTACTCTCGGCTGGTTTTACTTTACGTAAGTGGAACACTAATTGCTGTGCCTTCTTACAATCGTTACTTGAGGTAATGCGGAAAACTTAAATTTTCAATCATCCAAAACTGTGAAGGTCTTAGGGTTAAGCTGGATGGATAGCTCTACACGATTGTTTCGTTTCCACCATCTTCTCAAATAACTAGGCGCGTCATATTGGTCTGGGATCTTTGATTACCTAGGATTTCTAACTAATCCACTGTAATAATCGAAATGCTTTTCCAAGAACTGTGGCCGCTGAAATTAAGTTGGGACGACGCGATACTTGAGTATGTTGCAAATCGCTGGTTTAAAATACGCTCAGAAGTTTTTAATATCGACGCTTTGGAGATTCCACACTCGATCCAATTGCTTTCAGGATGAATTCAGTTTCATGGGTTCTGTGGTATGTCTAAGAGTGCTTATACTGCTGTCCTATAGCTTAGATCAGAGACCAGGGGGTATCACTTTAGGTTTTATTGTTGAAAAGGGCACAGTTTAATTGGTATGTTAAATATTGACGTGTCTCAGATATTTGTATGGACAGACTCTCTCATCATATTACATTGGTTGTCCTCACTACTAAAAAAAAAAAAAAAAAACTTAAACCATATTTATGTGTGATTTTGCAGTTGTAAGTCAGATTTCGCTAGAGAGCGTTTTATAATTCATCAAAGAAGATGTTTGTTTACTGAGACGGGAAACCTCTCAAATATACTAGCCACTATTATTGGGACGTGATCGACCGTTTACAGCGTGAGACAACAGACCGCCCGGTCTCACTACTCACTACTATTTTCATTTAAAATCGAACTGCAGAAATTTTACAAACATGGAGGCGGCCATCATTAGAATCACGTTGGTCCAGCCGACAAATCAGCTGACTATGCTTCCCGAAGGATTAGTATTAGCATATTATTTTCGCATTTTCGCAAGACCTCAATGTTCATTTGCCTTACGTTCATCGTTCTTAACAACCGAGGAGCAATCAAAATCTCGTAATCATATTTTGCAGGAGGTACAAAAGGAAATGTTTACGACCGAGCTATCAACACTTCAAAGTAACTTGGAAATTTAGATAAAAAGCAAACTTTGTTCGTTAGCGTTACAGGGAGTAGTAATCAAATCATTGCGGACAATGCAATACCACATTTTCGAATGTTCGACGAGCAGAAAGACAAATGGGAAATTTATTTTTTTCAATTCAATCGGCATTTTACTGCCCATTCCATCGAAGGTGACAACATAAGAGAATCACATTTTCTTTCATCTTGTAGATCTTTCCTAAACAAGCTCTTAGAAACTGAAAACGTAAGTGCACATTCATTTAAAGACATATCAGGCAAACTAACAAAGCATTTTCAAGAAAATATGCACGTAGTGGCATCAAGTTGTAATTTTTTAAGACACCAAATAGCATTGGGACAATCATATGGAGTGTGGATTGCGGATCTCAAAGAGTTGGCAAGGAATTGCTCATTTGTCTGTACAAATGACGCCTGCAAGAAATCATATGTGGAATATACTTCCCACGATCAAGTACTGATTTCAGCAGTTAAATCAGTTAAAAATTATGATAACCTCTTTCCCTCTAAGTTAGCCTGTTAGTGGGGATTTAATGGCTAATCGGGCCACAGTAATTATCATATAATGAGAAATTCAACGATTTAGCCCGAACTAACGAATTTTTATTTTTAACTGCTTTAGTGTCCCTAGTTGATATTGATTTTGTGGCGGTTAAATGGAATGATAATACTCCTTCTTCGCCATTTTTGTGTCGTCCTATTCGTTTGTCCTTTACTAAAAAATCAAGACACGTTAAAAAAATTTACAAAATACAACTTTAACGTTACAAGACCCACCATGTGTCGTAAATGTATCTTTTGAAATGATTTTTACAATGGTAGATGGCAGCGTTTGTAATACTGTAAGTAGTAATAATTCGTCTCAAGCCTGTTATATATGCGGTACTACACCAAAAATGATGAATCTTGAAAATGTTTCGAGTAGTACACCAAATGCAGATGCATATACAAGTAAGTATGAATTATCTGCACTACATAGTTGGATTCGAAGTTTCGAGTGTATAATACAATTCACATTGCCCAAAGATTACCCATAAAATATTGGAAAATACGAGGAGATAGTATAAGCAAATATTTGAGAATAAAAAGAGGATACAGAGGGAGTTTAAAGAAAAACTAGGTTTCCATGTTGATAAGCCCAAGCCAGGATATGGATCATCAAATGATGGAAATACTTCTCGAATATTCTTTAGACACACAAAATTCTGTGCACAAATAACAGGTGTCGATTAGAGCTTAATAACAAAATTTTCTGTTAGTAATCGAGTATTATTAAACGGGATCAAAACTAATTTAGAGAAATTCAAAGAGTTATTGATCGAAACTAAGACTTTATACCTATGTTTACATTCTTGGTACTACATGCCAACATCTATTAACTTATTCACGGAGCAGATGTGATCGATTTTTTTTATTTGCCTATTGGACAATTATCCGAGGATACTTTAGAATGTAGATATAAAAATGTCAGGAATTTGAGAAAATTTCATACAAGAAATTTTTCTCGATCCAACACCAATTATGATCTCATAACTATGATAACCAGATGGTTTTACTTAGAGGGCCTGACCTATGGTAATCCAAGTGTATTCTTGGCAAGATCACCAAACTACATTCGTTATAATAAAATTCGAATTGTCACCATTGAGACTTCAAGAGGCATTTACAACAGACCGATCAACCACTGCCGCTTCCTGAAAGGTGTTCATTTTCCATGTGCATCCTTTATTAACAGCTCCGTAAGCTCACGCATAAATGTATTACATTATAAAAGAAAGAAAACAGCCGGTAATAGACACCGGTACACATATAAATGCAGTTGAAGAGACACCATAGATGAAGATAGTTCAATTAATAAGTTGCCTAACATAATCTATTTCATTATTTTCTGTAAAATCAATATCACAGTTGTGCTTAAATTAAATAAAATAAATTAAAATAAATGAATACAAGTTTCAAACAGATAATTCGTTACCTACAAGACAACAAATAAACTAGCACTTATAATTTTCTCTTAAAATGTTAGATCCCAACCAATCCACAAACAATCCAATCCAAATTTTCAAAAAAAACTTAATACCTATAAGAAGATTAAGAAATATAAAGTTGAAAACTTGACGATCATAAAAAAAATGATCCTTGCTGTTCAATGAAGTGTCAATCGAATCAGATTAAGATTGATCTGATATATGGCTTTACGGAGCTTTAAAGGCTTGACACTTACCCAAACCTGGCATGTAAACAAAATGTGCAAATTAGAACAAATAATTTTAGGAAATTATATCATTATCATCACTTGATTATACAATTGCAGCATTATATGTACATTAGATATACTTACACCTGATCACTAACAAGGGCAACATTGCTCGGTTGACCTCTGGACTTATAAAGACGAGAATCGCTTTCTCCTATTGCTCTATTAGCAATTATTATATTCATACCTTTCTATCATTAACTATATATTTAACTAAATAAAGTGAATTATGTGAACATGGTGTCTTAATCATTCATACATATATAAGTATATCACAGTATATTACAGTCAAACTTGGGTAAGTGAGAACTGAATAAGCAACTACTGGTGAGAGAGATTGCCAGGCTCCTTCATTTTAACCTTCGAAAACCATAACAAGTGAGAAGCAGAAGTCAGTCTTTTTTTCTGGTCTGGATTTCTATAATTGAGACTGGCGTTTGCTGTATATCTCTATAAGCGAGACTCGAAGATATTTATTATCTGTTATTTATGACGGTTTCTAAATTTCGTGGAACTAATGCGCATATGGTTCGTCTAACTAATAAAAACAATAACAAAAAATCGAACTTTCTTGTGCCCCATGTGATTGTTTTTATAAGCTAAGGCCCCGGCCCATACAATCTGTCGGCCCGTTGTGCCGTCATTTTCAACTGACAGCTAGATGGAATACACGCATTCTTATAGGAGATGGCACATAACCAACGCCAACGCACAAGAAATTAACGATTTTTTTTAAGTAAATAATTTATACCTATCTGTGACAAATTCAAATGAAAATGTGTTAACATATCTATCACTGTTTCCTGTATTTTTGTATACCTCTGTAAGCGAGAAAAACCGCTCCTGCACCTCTATAAGTATAAAACTTTGTTAACCCTTTCAATACTAACGGGACACATATGTCCCATTGGGTATTCTTGTTTTACTAAAAGGCAAACATTTCTTTAAAATGTTATGTATTTTTGTTCCATCAGGTTTTTACATACAATGTAATCATTTATGTATTCTTTGATTCCGTCATGTCCTGTGTTCGTGCACAAACAAGTTATAGTTTGTTTATTTATAATAATCACTGATTGTACAAATAAGAAAATCGAAGTACAACAGAAAAATTTGCAACAACAGGAAAAAGCAAAATCTTCAGTGCAGTCTACTGATCCATATGAAATGCTGGTTGTTGTCTATGTATACTTGGTAATGTCTTACAACCGACTACCACACATGTATATGTATTGGTCACAAAACTTGTCTTTGGATAATACAACTATAAAAAATTGTAAAAGCCGAGATCGGTTTCTACTTCTGTCATCAAAACTATGTCTGAACGACCTACAATAGCCTTCAGACGCTACAAAAACATACTACTTTGACGAAATGGCTTCGTGTCTAAAGTATACCTATAGAAATTGCTGAACCGACATCAATCGATGAAACTATGGCGAAATTCAAAGGGAGCTGTTCTTTGAAACAGTACAACCCAATGAAACCCATCAAAAGAGCCATCAACATTTGGGGACGATGTAATTCCACAACTGGATACACTTACGATTCGACATTCTCGCATACAGAAGCGAACAAAAGTTAAACGTCGTAGCACAAACGGGCGCCCTTCCGTTGTCAGGAGTTGGAGAACATGTTCCGGTTGAGGGAACTTGTTGCGGATAAGAAAATCAGTTTACACTTCTTGCAATATTCCTTTATGCAAGTTATGTTTCGCCGCATCCAACAACGTACTTCTCCAAATACTTAAAGATTTCTATTTTTGCTTAAATACGCATGCTGTTATATCGTGACAATCTTTCGGCGTTTGTCCGTTGAACAAATGATCTTTGAATTCATCCCATTGTAGATTACATGTGAATGTAATAAATAGATCAGGTCGTTCATAAGATCGCACATATGTCATTGCATCTTGGGCATATTCGTGCATATGGCGCGGGCTCCCAGTGTATGTAGCTGGTAGAATTAACATCCTACCTACATCATGGGGTGGCCGTGGTATAGTGGTACTAGCAATCGCTTCTCACTCGGAGGGTCCAGATTCGAGACCTGCCCATGGCAAGTCAGTTTTTCATTTCTAATTGGAACTCAGACAGAAAAATGTGAAAAAAATAAAAACAAAATCGTCTGCACTAATTTGCCAGCCTAAGAACAGGCTGCCAGATGAAGAACAAAAACAAACAGAACACACATGCTTCTGGTACCGACGGCTGGGTTTAATCAGACGGCAGCAGCAGCAGCAGAAAACGAGTTAATACAGGAATATACATTAACGATTCTCTCACGAAATTCACCCAGGTTCTCTACTTGAAGACGAAAGAAAGGCGACAAATATGTCTGGTTCAATAATAACCAAATTCTAATTAGAAAGGAAGAGGGGGGAAAAGTCATCTCAATCAAATCTTTCAATGACCTTGCATTTATTTAGTGCAGTAGACTATACTTTGTATTTACATTTTTATGAATCTGCAAGATGATTTGATCGATGACTTTTCTTCTCCTACTTTACACAATGCTTGCCTTGATAATATTTTCTTAAATCGTTCCTTTTGTAATGATAAATTGTTTATTGTTAACCAAAACGTCAGAAGCTTAAGAGAAAATTTCTCAGTCCTTGTCACACATCTGAATTCTTTTGCTTGTATTCCTGATTTAGTTTTCGTGTCTGAAATTTGGATATACAATTTTGAAAAAACCGATTACTTTATACCGGGATTTGAATTTTTTGCTAAAACAAATGAAAATTACGCTGCGGGAGGAGTTGGTTGTTTTGTGAAAAAAGACTACAAGATTCTTGATGTTTCGTTTGTTGATTTTTTGAGTGCTGATGTTTTAAATGTGTCTGTAGAAGTAAATCGTGATAATTTTATACTTTTTTGTATCTATAGGCTCCATATGCTTAGTGTGTTATCATTTATTAGTGAATGCTCAGAACTTCTCACAAAGGAAAAATAAAAAAACTTCATCATTACTGGAGATTTTAACATTAATAGCTTGGATCGTAACGAAATTATATCCAACTATTTACCCATTCTTGCCTCACATGGTCTAGTTTCTTATATTAACGTGCCCACTAGAGCATCCTCAGGACGATGTCTAGACCATATCTATGCACATTTTAGAAATGTGAAAAATGTGTCTTTGATTTAAAGATTATGATCATGCTATGACAGGTTTCTTATTAACTAACTCGAAAATAAAAGTTAATGGATGTTCTAATTCTACTAAAAGACATACAAAACTTGACTAGGCTAAGCTAAAAAACTGCTTATTGTTTGAGTCTTTAGAAATTCCTAATAATTGTAGCGATGCTTCTACTGCTTTAAAGTTACTTATGGACACTCTCCAAAGTCATATAGTTCCTGTTCCATATATCCGTATAATAAAATAATGGTAAGAAGACTTAAACCTTGGATCTCTAGACGCTTACTAAACAAAGTTTTAAGAGAAAATAGACTTTATATAAAGTGCAATAAACAAGCAAACAACGTAGACTTAAAAAACCAATATAAGAAATTGTATGACGAACTGAAAAAAGAGATTCCAATTTGTCGTGATATATATTACCGTACTTTATTTAATTTAGCAAATGGTAGCTTAAAAAAGGAATGGTAAATTGTGTTCCACCTGTCCGTCTGTGACATTGCAGAACCTTTGCTTATCAATACCTTTGTGTTCAATCCCATAACTCCTATTAAAATTTTAAATGTGATTGGTACTTTACGAAATTCGTTGCCATATCCGCATGACGGTATTTCTAACTTTACAATTAAACAAATTGCATGTTTCATAGTTGATGCATTGTCTCATATTAATAATCGTTGCGTGTTTGAAGGGCTCTTTCTAGATGAGTTTAAAAGTGCTGATGTCATACCATTACTTAAAAAAGGTTCTGCTAACGAAATCGGTAATGACAGGCCCATTTCACTTCTCCCGGTTTTTGGAAAAATCTTTAAAACTCATGAAAAATAGGATACTGGTTTTCTTAACTAAAACTGGATTTTCCAATCCTGCTTAATTTGGTTTTGAAAAAGGCAAATCGACGGAAGATGCGTTATTGAAGTTTTGTTCCCAAATTATGGCACACCTTGATGCTAAGAAATGCACCGCGGGCTTATTCATTGACATTAGATAAGCTGTATAATGTTGGATTTCGAGGATTTATATTCGATTGGTTTAGATCGTGTCTAAAAAAATAGGTCCCAAAATGTTTTAATTGACAAAATAAGCCGTAACCTTAGTTTTTGAAGGCTCTGGTTTGGTAAACACAATATATAAGCTCAAAAACTAAAATTATGGTTTTTGGCTTATCTACCTTCTATTATTGGGATACAAATATGTACTTTCACTCGCCTGAGTGTCAAAGATATCGCCTTTTAAACTGCAATTGTAATTCCAGTTTTTCCTGTCCGACTTTTTGCTGTAATGTAGCTTCTAGCAATAAATGTATTTTAATCAAGAAAGTGGACAACTTTAAGTATTTGTGGCTCTCCCTGGATTCCATTATGGCCTTTACAAGCCACACAGGTGCATTAAAAAAATAGTTCCGATCCACACTCAGACACTTTTACTAATGTATGCTCATTCAAACTTTTAAAAACAATTTATTATGGTAGTTTTTAATTTAGACTACAATATGGAATTGCCTGTTGGGGAGGTGTATATCGAAATAAAATACAATCTTTGTTGACTTTGCAAAAATATGTTCTTAGAGAAATTTGTCGTAAACCCAGTAGATATTCCAGCTTTCCTTTATTCCGCAATCTAAATATTTTTCCTGTTCGTCATTTGTACTGTTTTAAAGTATTGAAAATGTTCTTTATGAGGTCTGCTAACCGTAATTTTCGTTTGATTCCCAATTATAATCTTCGTGGAAACCTTTCCTATCTTCTACCTATACCAAATTTCCGTACTACTTCCTTCCATAACTTCTTTTATGTCTTAACTTTTCGGCTATTTAATAAACTCCCTTGTTCAATAAGGGCTGTTTCAATAACAAAAGTAAAAAAATTGGCTCTTTGGATATAATTACTCTGAAATTGAATCCCTAGTTTCAGACGCTTTGATATAAAATTTTGTTTTTATTTTCCTTTCCTCCTTTTGTTCTTTATAAAACTGAATTAATCTGTGAGGTTCACCCCACCCAAAATTAGTTCATTATTATCTTAAGCCCATTGCAGTGGCATTCTACACTATTTTTTTTACTTTAAAATATTTCTGTAATGATTATATATTTTAAATTATTTTGTACAATGAATTATCAGAAAAATAAATCAAATCTAAATCTAAAATCTAATTCGAAACACTTGTATTTTGTTTTTTTTTTATTATGGTATTGGCGGGACACATGTGTCCCACTAACATTTACTGATGGCCATTGAATATTTTTGAAATGTGCACTAAGACACATTATTTTTGGACCATAACAAACCGAAACACATCAAAGAAGAATTTTTATCTGTTAAAAAAAATCGAAAGGGTTAAGCGAAAAAAAGATTCCGACCCCTTGAACTCAAGATCATCCAGGTTTAACCGTATATTTATATTTGAAGTCACTGTTTTTCATGTGAGTTTAATTTGAAACGTTGGTTACATTTATATTTGTATAGCATTGGTTATGCTATTTTTGCCAACTAAATGAATCAGAAACACAAGGTTAAAACAACCCCCGAGAAGGCTTTATACGTGGACCTCGCCAAGACACAGCGGAATCAATAACAAGAAATCATATAGACTATATTATCATAAACAACAGGTTTAGGATTAAATCAACAAAATCCTACACAGGAGCAAATATAAGGTCAGATCACAATCCCATCAGATCAAAAATCAAGATTCAACTAAAAAAAAGTCGAAACAGGAAAAAATTTAACTGAATCTTCTTAAAAATTGAGAAATACAAGATCAAGTTAAAAGAAACTTATAATCATGATTACAGTCCAAACTGTCCAAGAAAACATTAATTGGAGCGGGCAGAGTTTAACGATATTCTACTGGAGACGGGGAACATCTGAACAACATATATCAACGACCAAGACAGATGAAATACTAGCACTAATGGAAGAAATAAGGAAAAATAAGGCGCAAATGAAAATAGATACAAAGAAATACAAAGATTGATAAAAAAATATGATTAGAGAGGCAAAGAATAGACACTTACAAGAGCAATATGAGGAGTTAGAGACGCATGATAGAAATAACGACAGCTTTAACTTACATAAAAAAGCAAAGCAAATTGCTAGTATTGGAAGAAAAAACCAACTCGGGGTGCTAAAAGCAACATGCCCAGATGGATTACCGAATGAACCTCTGAATCTTATCCATGCAATTTATAGGTATTGCAAGATCCAAGGAGGCTGGTTACAAACTATAGAAGCTGAGTAAAGCCGAGCAATGTTGTGACTATAGAAAAATTAGCCTAATGAGCCATAGCTCCTGTCAATTTGGATTTAGATTACGAAAACCCCTTTGACAGAGTACAGCACAAAAAAATTAGGATTTCTATCATTGTGAACGACAGCACAGTGATCAGAACCGGATCAGCGGAGAGGAACCTTAAGAATGTTTTTATTTATTTATTTTTTAATAATTGGCGCGCGCACAAGATATTTTGCGTACCCTTAATCTAGCAAGTGCAAAGAGGTTAATTTTAGGTGGATAAATATTTCTTACATCGCTTGAGACATTTCACAGTATTTTTGGTGACATCGAAAACGGGCTCATTCCAACCTAAGTTGTCATTGATACACATACCGAGAATAGGAAGTTTTTCGGGGTCGCCGATGCAAATGCTAGCATTCATGGATAATGACTGAGTATTTAAATATTGCTCTAACGACAGCAGACATCATTTTGTTTTGAAAGCATTGAATTCCACTTTGTTGGTAGTTCCCCAATTGCTTAAATGGGAAAATGTTAATATCGGAATTTAATGAGCTTAACATACGCTGTTGTACAGCCGAAGAACAGGGACGTCGTGAGTCCGGGAACGAATATGGAAAGCAAAGAGTACTGCCGTCAACAAAAGAATATATTAGACTAGAAGTAGCAGACAGGAAATCATTGATGAAAATTAAAGAATGTCGGAGACTGAACGGAGTCCTGGGGTACACCAGCATATATTTTATGAATATCACACTGGAAATCATCAAAGACAATTTGAATTGAACGTTCCGAAAAGTAATTTCTAGTCCATTGCAGAAGAGAATCGAATGCACTCTAGACTCTATTGGTTTTGCCACGTTGATCTATGTACGCTTTGGTTTCACTTCCGGGTGAGACATAACATCAAATCACCAGTGGACCTGTTGCTACGAAACCCGTATATACCATCTGGACCAGCGGATTTGTAAATGTTAAGATCGTTAATCACTCTTGCTACACGACTGCGAAAATGGATTTGTCCCATCGAAGGCTCGACGCACTCAAGTAGAGACAGAAACAAAGCATAATGTGGAAGTGTTGAATTGGTCGCAAAGTGTGCAGCAGGCAAATTGGCCTTGTCCAAAGAGCTGATAGGCGGAATCTCATTGTAAATGAGAACAGGGATAGAGGATGAGTAATGTTTTTGATGAATGACCAACAATTTTTACTACCTTTGGGACATTGTAATAAATATTTGGTCTTTGGTCGTATTGAAATTTAGCACTCTTGAGAAAGAAGCAGCAGTCATTCCTGGATTAATTGAACTTTTTCCGGTTTTCCCTGTCGTATGATAATGAGTTTTCATTTTCGGTGGAAACTACTCTTAAACAGTTAAGATTTAAGATAAATTAACGATTATTTTAACAAATAATAAACATATGCTGCAGTGGGAAGAATTTGATTTATTTGTGGGCTATTTATTTTGTATTGAGAACTCTGTTGAAACATATTTCGATTTCTTCAAAGAATGAGCGGTTCTTTATTCCGTGTTAGACAAATATAGCGAATTTCTACATAGTTTTATTATGCAAATAGTATTCGAAGACACATGTAAAAAGTTACAATATAAATCAACAAGTACAAGGAGCACCGTCAACTTCGTTTCATCAGGTTAGCTATTTATTATTTTATTCTTATCTTTAAATTGCCCTCGACACTAGAAGCACATTCTCACGTACTCACATACAAATATATACATATAAAATCATAAAATATGCATCTACATACATATTATGTATGGAAAAAATAATGTACTTATATTATTTACGGTGGCCATTCAGTATAACTATTCAACAAAAATAAATAAAATAAACATAGATATAGATATACAGATGTAGGAATATGTATAAAATACGTATTTATACCGCACTGTAAGTGTGTTTAGATTTGAACTTGAATTCTTGTTCTTTTTTCAACAAACGTTTAAAGCCAAAATAATAACAAACAAAGCGAAACTTTTTCAAACGTTTCAAGAAAAATTAAATTTGGAATTTTGTTATTTTTCTTCTTTTTAATGAACACTTACTATAGGTAACGACGAGTCCTGGATATTTTATATTTATCATAGTTTTTTTTCGGGATATCGGGGAAGAGAAAAAATTATAAAAAGATATATGTTATAAGTTTATCGCATTATTACAAAAATTAAAATGAAATTGTTAAATCGTGAGCAAAAATAATCTGCTTTGTGAACTGGATAATTTACTATTGATAAAAAAATAATGAAGAATTAAATTCACTGACTGACCTTCATTGCTGGCATAGTCCAATGGTAAAGGCAAATGATTGTTGGTCTTTTTATCTAATTCATCTTGATTTTTTGATCGAAGAAATAGAACCGTCGCTACAATTACCAAAACGAGAATAAAAACTACAGCAACGGTTGCACCAGCAACAATTCTCATTTGCATTGAATCGTTGTAGACTTTGGACAAAAGATATTAAGTTAAAATAATTTCAAATTAAGAAAACGTATGTTTTCCTCCTTACCTGGGCTAACACTTTGATGTGTCTGTGCGTAAACTATGTTACTATAGGTACCATATCCGTTTAGTGTTTTGCAACGAACTTGAAATCCGTATTCGGAGTTTTCTTGCAAACCTTCAATATGTGCTTTCGTTTCCTTTGTATTCAGTGCTGTTTTATTTATAGCATCTACTTCGGGCTTTGGAAACCATCTCACTTCATAAAATTCGATTGGAGAATCACTATGAATTGGCTTGTCCCATACTAAATCGGCTTCTTTGCTAGTAATTGAAATAATACGAACATTGAATACGGTACTTAGTATAGCGGATTCAGTGGTGAAAATGATTTCCGTGTATTCTGTTTTAATACTGGAGCCGTCATCTGCTGAAGATGTAGATAACGATGATTTGTCGGAAGCTGTATCTCCAGCACTGGAGGTACCATTTTCACCGTCAGTCGTATCATTATCTGGATTAACTGAATATGACACCCCATTCATGGAATGAATTTGTATGGTGTATGTTGTCACCGGTTCCAGATTTGTTAAGGTAAGTTTTGTTTCATTGAATGTGTCTGTAGATGGATTCAGCACCACATTGGATGAACATGATGGACATTTCACTTTAAAAACAATATCACTGCGAAACTTTGCATCTAATTGATCATCGGGTGCACGAGAAGGTGAATTCCAGGATAAAATTGCACTTGTTTGATCAACAAACAATAGTGTGAGATTCGTTGGAGGACCTGGAGGTCTATAGCAAGGCATATGTTTACCGTCTTTAGGGTGGCGATAATAACCCACCTGACATGGGCAAAACGCCACCCCAATTTTTGAAGACTTGGAGTTAAGAGGACAAGGGGTACACTTATTTACCTCAGCTGAACGGAATGTTCCAGGTGGGCACTCTAAAAATATATAAATATTAAAATACATTTTTTAATCATTTACTAGCGCATCCCACCATTGCACGTTTTATTAATATAATCAGGTTCAAAGCCGACTTTACATCGACACCCTCCAGTGAGGATGGTCCATTTTCCATCACCTTTACACAGGTACGTTGGCGGCTCATATGGCTCTGCATTTTTTACACATGTCCCATTTTGTTTCTCAATTATTGTGATTTCCCTGCCAGTAGGGGTTTCGTTGAAATGGGCAAAGTTTTCTGTCACACTCGGACATGTTATATAATAAACTTTAACCGCTAGCACACTAATACATGCGCCCTGATCCCGAAACGCAAAATAAACTCCCTTTTTAGTTACTGCAATACTCTTAACCTCTGTATTAATATCAACATCGGAGTTTTGATTAAATCGACCCTCTCCTGCGGCAATGCGAGCTGTAAGTAAAGTAAATTTATTTTAATGGAATTTAGTAAGTAGCATTTTCAATTTATAAATACCTATAAGTTTATAACTTTCTGGTTGCCATGGCGGTGGTTCTCTTGTGGCCGCATCAAATTCATAAAAAAGCAAACTGAACGTTTCCTTACAAGATAGCGCATTACCTTTACATTAAGATAAGATACAACAAAATATTCATTGAAAACATAACTTTCTAGTTGATTTAATTGTTTACCTGGAAATAATGAACAATCTCTTATTGTGAATTGAATTTCTATATATAAACGGTTAGCCGGCCCACGATCTATAAAAGGTGACCATAGCCAATTGTTAACATTATGGTAGGCAACATCACAGACGACGTAGCTTCTCCAGTTAATACCCTTAACAAAATCTGTAAATGACTCCTCCACCCACTGAAAATAAACACATTTTTCAGCATTACGTATAGTTCTATGAAATCTGAGCTATGATATTATTAACGCAATTTATGAAAAGCAAAAAATATAACAAATAAAAAGTGATCATTATAAGACGCATTGTAACTTGCAGACAAATAGTTTTATTGTAGATTAGATTAAGTTATGCATGTGCATCTGTCCAATTTAACTTGTATGCGCTATGATTATGATTGAGATAATTTAACTTACACCTGGAGTTTGTGCCTGGGGACCATATGGATATCTTGTCCATTCTAATGTTGCCTCCCGTGTGGTGTCCAACAGGATCACTAGATAAAGAAAATCAAAAAATATACTTTAAAAGTTCGAAACATATAAAACTTACTAAATTATAAACTTAACAAAATAAAAAATTATCAACTTTTGCCCTTTTGAAAAATAAACTATTTATATAAAAAATATATGTACTCGTATGTACATATTTTACTACCTGATAGTTATTTAGAAACAGTTGTTAACTTAATTCAGCCTGTATGGTTATAGAATATAGAGTTTAGTAATAATGCCGTCAGCCACTTAAACTCAGATTTTAGTTTATTGTATGTAATTTTTTTTAAATATAATTTCAGATAATATTGCAGGTCTTAGCAACAAAATAGTTTTTACCGATTTTTTTTGAAAATACATATAAGCCCGTACGATATATTTCTATTGTTTGGATACCGACAATGCGGACATTTTCACATGGTAGTGCGAGGCGACGAGGTTGCTTGTATGGTGTTAAAAACGAACTAAAGAACAGAATTAAATTTACATTTATCTATAAAACCAGCTATACAGTAATGGAAATGTAGCACGATTAAAACACGTCTGCCTCTTTCTACAATCGAAGATCGACTGACTCTTCTGTCTTTATTTATGTACAAAGTGTATGACTAGCCTTTATAATATATGTATATATGTACTGATGGATGTTCCCATGCAAGGGTTACCACTCTGAGATAATTAGTAAGATCTTTAATTATTACTACAATCGACCATCCTGACATGCATTCGACCTCGATTACACTCCTCGGTTCTGGCTCTAGTTTGGTGTTTTTTAACGTACGGTCTCATGTTCGCCGCCTCCCAAGTGCCCTTATACGGTATCTGACTTATCTGAAAATCCTCTATATCAGTCACCTCATACCTATCGTTTCCTAAAACGCGGCTAACCCGATACGGCCCCCTGAACTTAGGTACTAGCTTCTTCGGTGCACCCGGCGTGCTGACGAAATTCTTCACCATAACGAAATCATCGACAATGTAAGCTTGAGACTCCTTACGCTTACCGTCGTACTTCTGCTTGTTGTATTCTTGTAGTCTCGTCTGCTTCCTCACTGCTTCTGCTCTCTTTATACTCAAATCCGGTTCTAATCTTAATTCCACTATTCCTTCTAAGCCCTCTCTTAACCGATCCATTATTCTACCCCGCTGCCTTACACCAAATAGTAATTCGCTGGGTGCTACCCCCACACCCCTGTGAATCGTATTATTCATCACGAACTCTATATCTAACAGCATGTTTTCTAAGCTCTTAGTCGCGTCAATGCTTACCGCCTTTGCTATCATAGGACCCAGACTCCGATTTATTCGTTCCACTTGGCCGTTAGCTTGTGGGGACCCCGTAGCCACCTTGATGTGCTTTATGTTGTTTTCCACCATAAAACCCTGGAATTCGCGCCCTGTGAACGCGCTGCCCCTGTCCGATACTATGTTCCTGGGTCGGCTATACGCGGCAAAATACTTTTTCAAGACACCCAGAACCTCTTTTGCACCCGTGCTTCGGGTGGCGTACAACTTAACGTATTTGGTGAACGCGTCCACCACCAGAAATACATAGTTCCTTTTGAACCTCTTTAGCCCGACGGGGCCGAAATGGTGATATGCAAGGTATCAAACGGGACGTCGCCTTTGGGTATACTATGTAGGAACCCCTCTTTCTTCCCATGTTTCGGTGTGTATGCCACGCACGTTAAGCAATTCTCCAGGTGGTTTTTAACCCTGACTCTCATTTGGGGAAACCAATACGTCTTCTGGATGGAATCTATTGTTTTATCTATGCCTACATGCCCCATCTCGTCGTTATATTTATGCAAAACGCTCTGCTCCATCTCCTCGGGAACGTAAAAGAGGATGCCTCCCCTCACTTTACGATAGACTAACCCGTTATGCATTTCGAAAAACGCATCTTCCTTTTCCTCCAACATCCTTTTTAATTCCTTGATCCGACTATCCCGTCCCTGACTAATGGATAGGTTTTGTTCGAAAGTATTGCCCTCCAGCACCAGGATGTTCGTACTTCTACTGAGAGCATCCACGTGCTGCATTTTATCGCCGCTACGATGTTCGATATAATCGTAGTTTTGCAACTCCATAGCCCATCGGGCGATTAGGGGATTGATGTCTTTTTTGTTTAGCGTGAGGGTCAGGGAGTTGCAATCCGTCACTATTTTAAAGTGGATGCCTTGCAGGTAATGCGGAAGCGTTCTAATGCGTAAACGATCGCTAGGGTTTCCAGCTCGAAGCTGTGGTATCTGGACTCGACTTCCGTGGTTCTCTTCGAAAAAAAGAACACGGGGTGCAGCTTCCCATCAGCTTTCTTTTGCATAACAATGGAGCCAAACCCGATCGAGCTAGCGTCGCAGTGCAATTCCGTTTCATCCCTAGGATCGAAGATGGATAAAACTGGGGCTTCTAGTAGCTTGCCTTTCAGTAACTTAAAACATTCTAGTTCTGCCTCCCCGAATTTAAAATCTACAGACTTTCTAACCAAATTATATAAAAGTAGGAACACAATCCTAAGAAGCTATGGACCGCTTTCGTATTCTGTGGTACCGGGAAATTCGCCACCGCAGTAAGTCCCCTCTCATCCGGTCTAATGCCCTGTTCGCATATATTGTACCCCAAATATTTGATACATGAGTATAGAAACTTGCACTTATCTACCCTCAGGTCTAATTTGTTATCAACCAGTCTGGTCAAGACTTCCCTCAAAATCGTTAAGTGCTCCTCTATCCCCTCCGTCGCAATGATGATGTCATCCAGGTAGACGGCAATTTTAGGAGTTCTTATCAGGTCCTCGAACACTCGGTTAATGAAACGCTGAAACGTCGACGGAGCATTCCTGAGACCAAATGGCATTCTCAAAAATTCGAATTGCCCCATTGGGGTAATGAACGACGTGTATTTGATACTCTCCTCTGACATCTTGACGTGGTAGAAAGCACTCTTTAGGTCTAACGTGGTAAACAATCTTTTCCCCGACAGCCGGTCTAGTAAGTCATCAATCAACGGAATGGGGAAATTATCTTTTTGCGTGACTTTGTTTAACGTCCTATAATCAACGCAGAATCGAATATCCCCAGTCTTCTTCCGTACTAATACTACCGGAGAGGTGAATTCCGAATTGCTAGGCCTGACTACCCCCTGTCTCATAAGATCATCTAACATTTCGCTTAACTTCCCGTTCTCATGATAAGACAGACGCCGCGGAGGGCAATTGAATGGCTTTTTATTCGTCAGGTTTAATTTCATTTCGCACCCCACTGAGGGTACATCTGGGCGAATGCAGTCATTATAACTCTCATTAAATAAATCAGTTACTTTTTTTTGTACATCAATCCCTAACTTTTCATTTATCATAATACGATCTTTAACTTCTTCAATCTCTATATCGTTCAAATAAATTTGGTTTGCTTTACATTCTTTTACTTCAACGTTTTCTATCCTACTATTATTGTCGTAATTCTCACTCTCTACATTTCTTATCAGTTTTAGTTTAGCTTTCTTAACAAAATCTCTGCCCAATAACACGGTTCGGTGCATACAGCGAGTACAGTTGAGCTTTATTGCGTTTTTTTTTTCTCGCGAGATTGGATACGAATCCCACTTCTGATGTTCTGTAGCACGATTAAAACACGTCTGCCTCTTTCTACAATCGAAGATCGACTCTCTTCTGTCTTTATTTATGTACAAAGTGTATGACTAGCCTTTATAATATATGTATATATGCACTGGTGGATGTTCCCATGCAAGGGTTACCACTCTGAGATAATTAGTAAGATCTTTAATTATTACTACAGAAATAGTCACGAAGAATGCAAAGCTGTATCTAATACCAGTTTATTTATACTAAATGTAATAAATGTAATGTTTTATTTATAATATAATAGTTGAAAGTATCGAAACCAATGCAAAAGAAAATAAAGAAATAAAAGAAGATAATAAGAAATAACAGAAGATAATAAGAAATAAAAGACACTAAAGCGACTGCCAAAAACTAATGCGGCTCTTTCGGCGACTGCTACTGCACTGCACGATGGTGTGTAACTTCACGTACTGCTGGACTTTTACCAGTGTTGCCGTACTTTTCCTCCTCACATTCGGTCATCCTGATCACAGTCGTCTGTCCCAGACGACAACATGTCCCGATTCCATTCGACATATTTCCACAGCTTCATATTGTCTAGCTTGTTGACGTAACGTTCGGACGTTCGACTTCCGCAGCTTTTCTAACTTCATATCGGCCATTTCTCTTAACCACAACAACCGGGTTTCCTTCCTTATAAACGTGTTCTCCTTTGCGCTTTTCATCGTAATTGGGCTTTTTGTATCTGCATTCTGGCTTGTTGACGAATTTCTTGTCTTGCTTTGTCAAAATCCTCTGCCATCTCTTGTTCCAGTACAGCTGTGAGTTTGTCGGTAATTTTACTGTTGCAAACATAAGTTCAAACGGTGTTTTCTGTGTTGACGAGTGGATATGTGTGTTTATTGCGCGCTGGACTTCTGGGATGAACTTATACCACATCGTAGTGTCCCCTGCTGACAGTTTGCTAATAACCGACAAAATAACTTTGTTCACCCTCTCGATCTGGCCGTTGCTCCTTGCCACTCCAGTTGTAGTCCAGACATGCTCAATCCCTCGCTGCTTAGCAAATTCTTCAAAAGCTTTGGACGTGAAGGCAGTTCCTCTATCGCTCACTATTCTGGAAGATATACCAAACACATTCGACCACACTTTAAGCTTTTTTATGACCTCTTCCGCTCCTGTAGATTTTGTCGCGTACAGCCACACGAACTTAGAGAATCCGCACACTAGCGCCAATATAAATCTGTACTGCTTCACTGTTGAATCCATTGGGCCTAAATGATCCAGGTGAAGGGTGTGTAGCGGCTGACTGCCTTTATCTATTTGGTAAAGATATCCTTCTTGCTTGCCACCTTTTTTATTATTCATGATGCACCTTATGCATGTGGAAACGACTTGTGCAACTTTACGTTACAGGTGTGGAATGAAAAATTGCTGCTGTACGCTGTGCATTGTTTTAGAAACTGCGAAGTGACCATCTGTATGTGCTTCTGTTATTACTTCACGTTCCATTGATTTAGGAACAACAAGAAGATCGAGACCACCTACATGCTTGTATAGAATGTCTCCCTTCAGCTTAAATCCTTGATAAGGGCGATCTTTAATAATTTCCAAAACAGCATTAACGAAAGAGTCTTTTCTTTGTTCTATCCTTAACCGCGCACCAGTCTCAGATCCAACCACAAGCACGCTGGGAAACCGGCTTAAACAGTCAACGTGTTTCATACGTTCAGCACTACGATGTTCAACCACGAATGTATAATCCTGAAGGGCTAAAATCCATTGGGTTACCTCGGTGCAATCTGTGATTAACTTGAATTGAACGCCCAGCAAGTAATGTCTAATTTTTTTAATCGCCTCGTAAGCTGCTTTAACTTCCAAAATTTAACTGTGCCATTTAGAATCGCTGGATGTAGTTTTCTTACTCCAGAAGAACATTGGATGAAGTTCTCCTTCGAACTGCTGACACAAAGTTGCTCCGAACTCGTCTTTTGATGCGTCGGTATGTAATTCTGTGGGTGCATTCTGCATATAGATCCTTAGTATCGGCTCCTGACACAACATGTCTTTCAGCTGGTTGATTGCATTCAATTCAGCAGCGCCAATTTTGAACTCGACATCTTTTTTCAAAAAATTTTTTACTCTCCCTTACAGATATGTCTTTATTTTTATTTTCTTTAGTAGAAATCGGTAAAGAAGATATAATGGCAATCGGAGACTGCAACGCTAGAGTTGGAGACACACAGCTAAAAGTGGATCCTCAGGAATCATCACAGTATTTAAGTCTCACTAGAGATGCGATCGATAAAAAAATGTATATCAATGAAAAAAAGCTAATTGAGATGTGTAAATCTTTTGGTCTCACAGTTATATAAAAGCCCGGTCTAGGAAGTTCACCTAACCTTTTTGACATACAGCCTGCTCAAGGATAGACTACTATTTTATACGCGGAAAGTTGCTGGAGCGTGTGACTGATCTCAATGTGAGTGGGAACAAATATTTTCGGACAACCTGCCGGTAACAGTTATACCTAACCTACAAATATCGGCAAAAAGTATTCCTCCGGAACTTCAGCTATTACACTAACTTAAATGGAAGGTGAGCTACTCCACAAGATATAATTGAAACCGCAATCTTAAACTTAATGGAATAAATGAGAGCGAATTTTGTTCTAGGTAATTGTTTCAGCGAATCAGGCAGCACCATGGCAAAACACATGTACCAAGAATCAAACAAGACATATAAAAACATTTGCAGAGATAAGGAAGCAAGGCACGAGTACTTACAGCAACTGGCACGAACCCTTGTGGGCATCAAGCTTGTCAAAACGCTTACCGGTATGGTGCTCACACGGGGTACCAAAATGGAAACAGCTGTACTTGCCAGACATTTTCAGGTATTACTAAGCCTAACTTGTAGTTCTAATCTGCTGAGTAATGCTCTTCCATATGTAACAGTTGATTCACTAGATCGTACGATTTTGTTCCAAGACGTCTAAAGAGTACTTCATCGATGTAAATTAAATAAAGCACAAGGAAAAGACAGTATTCCCTACGAATGTTTCAAATTTGCACCTAATGAGTTCTTAGAAAAATTAACTTTAACATATAATTACGTTTTCGATATCGGTGAGGTGCCGGACAATTTTAGAAGGAGTATAAATTCCCGCTGTTCATAAAGGAGATGTGAATGAAATGAATAATGAAAATATTCACGGGAATCATTTTAGAACGCATCACAGAATGGCTACGTGAAAACAATATATGCATCGCAACGACAACGACAAGCGCAAAAAACTCTATGCGTTCTTTGTCCATTTTAAGGCGGCTTTCGACACAATTGTCAGAAAGGCGTTGTTCTACAAATTAATTAACAATAGCACCGCTGTCTGCAACGGGCAGATAATTACAAACTTTTTGTTTCAGAGATGAGAGCTAAGCAAGGTAGTCTTTTAAGTCCACACCTATTCTCCTTCTTCGTCGATGATCCCACAACTTTTCTGAATGGCGGAATCGTATTTGAGGGTCTGCATACAAAGCTCCTGCTCTTCGCGGATGATATTGTCGTCTTGCCGGAATCTTCGGCGATGATAAACTGGCTACAACGATATTACGAGACATGGAACCTCAAACTCAACATCAGTAAATCCAAAATAATGGTGATCCGAAATGGATTTGGAAGGCATGCTCAAGGCATGCAAGATAGGTTTGTCAAAAAGAAAAACTAGAAATTGTGGAAGGATATAAGTACCTTGGGGTAACCATAACACCTAAAATGTCGTTCCTTTGAGAAAACTTAAAGGAAGGGTATACTTTACAAAAAATTCATCTTACCAAGTACTAAATTAAACGTTTTTGAGGCGACCATGCAGTTCATCATGTTATATGCTGCACAAGTTTGGGGTATCGATCAGTATGAAGAAGTGAAAAACTTTTTATAAATTTGCAATTTTTCAAAGCATTGTGCAGATTGAGCAGAGAACACAATGTCCCGATTACGGAATATAGTGCAGAATCGAGGAAAATTTGTATGCAGAAGCTGTTCTCTAAGATAGAGAAAATATACCGGGAGGATTTTAGAATTAAACCTCAGCAAAGTGACATACGAGTACACCTAATGTATCGATTACTGAACCATGACCTTGTGGCAGCAATCAAATTGTAGTAGACGTAAACCTAGCGAAATACGAGTATAATACATGCGATCCCAACAAAATTGTAATAGATAATAAAAAGACGACGACACACAGTTTAGTGCGGAGAGAAAAGGTGTTCACATAGACGAAAAATAAAAAATGTATTTTTACATCTCGTAATTTTGTTATATTTTTGGCTATCAGATGAGATCTCACAACCTTATGGAGAAAAACTATTGTTTAGGACGATTTCAGCAATTTTTAAGGTCAGAGGAAAGCTTCTACATCTGAATTACGTACCACATATTGTAGATTCGACCGGATTGCGGAGTGCACCCTGTGCCAGCTACGTGTAAAAGAAAATGTTCAACACTTCATCGGAATCTGTCCCGTACTAAAACTAATAAGAAGAGCTCATTGGGGCAAATCTAAGCTTACCGAAAATGAAGCAATTTTGCGCTTAAATGGTCAAGATTGTAATGAGCTTTCCAGTTATGTTAAATCTGCTGTGAAATATCGGCATTATATATGACGCATTTTAAAATAGTTTTAAAAGGATATTGTAAGTATTGTAAATACATTGTATTAAGAAACGAGTGAGCTTAAATTTTTAATTTTTAAGCTTAGCCTATTGGGGTGGCCGTGGTGTAGTGGTACTAGCAATCGCTTCTCACTCGGAGGAATCCTACCCATGACAAGTTTTTCATTTGTGTAGAACTTAGTCAGAAAAATTCTGCGTGTGAAGGCATAACACTGACACTTAGATTTGGGTGTTGTAGAGATTCAAGTACAAAAAACAAGTGTGAATTATAACCTTCGAATCACTCTGAGTGAAGAAAAAACTCTCCATCCTATTTCGGAAAGTTCGGGGTTCAGCAACAGCCGCACCCGATAGACATTCTTTTTTTCAGGAAACAAAAATTTCGTAAGATGAATGGTTGCCTGAAATATTGTACAACAACAAGTCAATATACACTAATAATTTAGTCTCCCCATTAAATGTTGGATGCTCCCCCTCTTTATCTATCCAATTTTCTGCAAAACTCTAGTGTTAAGTTTTTTTAAAAAAAAAATTACTTTAGGTTGAACCCGTCCGTGAAAAATTAGATTTTAGTACAATAGAAACAATAGGCTTCGTCAAAAATATCTAACAACGTCATGCGTTTATGCGTCACGATTGAAACAAGTTTTATTTCTAATTTTTGACGAATGAACTTTATTCTGATATCAACATGAGTTAAGAATATTTACCGTTAGTGGAAATTTGCATTGCGCCCTTACTGTCGCAATAAAGTACTCTAACCTGTGCTCCTTTCAACATCAATTCATGCTCCACGCGATTAAAACAGATAAATTCCTAAGCTGCTGACACTGGACACATAAATTTCGCTTCTATAGACGATAAAGCAACGGTGCACCATGAAATAGGAATCCCTTGGAAGATGAAAACATACCCAGTCGTTGATCGCCGATATGGTCAAGATCACCACCCCAATCCGGATAACAAAAACTTCTTATCTCAGTTGGAGTTCTATGAAACACAAGACCTTTGCCCAGCGTTCCCCTTAGATACCTTATGATGCGTTTGACAGCTAAACTATGTGCCTTCCCTTGATCGCAAAACAGATATCATGTCGTGTGATTTGCGTAGCATATATGGAATCTCCTACATCTCACTCTTCTCCGCCTCAGATGTTGAGGACATTTCAGAACTTAGGTTTTGGTTTTGGATCGATTGGCATAGACACGGGATTACAATCGTTCATAAGAAATCTTTTCAAAACTTCTGTTATGAACTGCGTCTGATCAATTCTTGTGAACCTGTTTTTCAGATTATGCCGGATACGCAGACCCAGAATAGACTTGGCCTCGCCCGTACCCTTTATTTCAAAATCTTTGGACAGCTCACTTTCAATGTTTTGATTATCTCAGTGTCGTTGAGGAACACCAAGATATCGGGTGAGTTCATAATTGTTAAAATACTGCAGCTGTGCAGAGTTTGTGTTCATAAATGTAAAAGAACTGTATTACTGTTGCAAATATTTTGATATTACTTGTGTTCATAAACGTCAAACGTCTTTGTATTGCAATTTCAATTTTGCAGCAGTTTTTATTTTGCTGAGAAATTGTGATCCGAGAGGATAGCAAAAATGTAAGTAGCTGTTTTGAAATTTAGAAAAAGTAAAACAGAAATTGTTTTAGGGAAGATTATCTTCTACTTGAGCATCGATCGAACTTGTCGGGTTGTAGAGGCTGAGTAAGGTCAATGAATCTCGAGAAGTTCTCCAGATGAGTCCCTAAACTGAAAGATGCTAGATAGGATTGATATAGTGTACTAGGTGGGGTGAAAAGTAACCTCCTTGGGTACACTTATTCCAGCGATTTTCCAACTTCTTGATCCCGTCCGAAAAGTAATTTTCCGGAAGGTCTGCAAAATATTCCTCCGTGGCTTCGATGATTCCCTCGCGTGAGCTAAATTTTTTATTGATGAGCCATCTTTTGAGATTTGGGAAGTGATAATAGTCCGAGGGAGCCAAATCGGGCGAATACGGTGGATGCGACAGTAATTGGAGCCGTAAGTCATTGATTTTAGCCGTGGTTGTGATGCTCTTGTGCGCCGGCACATGGTTTTGGAAAAACAAAATTTTTTTTCGCTTCATGTGAGGCCGTATTGCAGTCATTTCGGCCATCAATCGCTCCAATAATACACAGTAATACTAGCTGTTGATGGTTTTTCCTTTTTCGAGGTGGTCCACGAAGAGTATGCCATGAAAATCCCAGAAAACCGACGCCATAACTTTTCCGACCCATCGAGCCTCCCTCGGCCGCTTCGGAGCACTCGTGCCAGCTTCAGTCCATTGCCGGGCACTCATTCTGTTCTCTGGCGTGTAATAGTGGATCCAAGTTTCATCAACAGTTACCAATCGACGACCGATTCCGCATCAGCAAGCCCAAACACTCTTTCGAAGTGCTCTCGCGTTCGTGTTTTTAGTCAGGAGTGATCATGCGCGGCACCCAGCGGCAGGATAACTCTTTCATATGCAGAATATTGCCCAAAATATGACGTGTGCACTCAGTACTAATCTTTGTGGTATCTGCTAGCTCGTGCACCTTCACATTCCGGTCAGCCAACACCATTTCATGTTTTTTTTTGACATTATCCTCTGTAACCGCATTGGAGGGCCTGCCTTTGCGGACTTGATCTGTAGTGGAGTTGCGGCCACCACGAAACTCTCGAAGCCAATATTTTACTGTGTAATCTGACGGAGCATTAGCCCCATAATATTTATCCAACTTTTCTTTTGTTTCCTTCGCCGTTTTGCCTCTCAAAAAATAATGCTTTATGAGAGAACGAAAATCGTTTTTGTCCATACTCAACATGATGCCAAAAACGTCAACAATAATCAGCTGTCAAAACAAAACTAAAGACGGTATCGCACTGAAATTTGGCATGTCTGCCTAAATAAGAACGGACTTCAAGGCACCATGACCTTTTTTTCAGTAGCAGCGCATTCTGGCTGTCAAGGAGGTTACTTTTCACCCCATCTAGTATATTGGTGATTACCTTTTATTTTGAAAGTTGTAGAAGTTTTTCGTATATTTGTGCCATATATGTAGAATTTATTCTTTATTTAATATTTTTTGAAAAAAGGATGATTTCCAAACAAATTATGTAAAAACTTAAACAAAATTAAAAACACAATTCAAAGGAAATAAAGTTAGGATGAGATTAAAATTAAACTCCTTCTTCGTTTAAACGTCTTCGTCTATTGCGTTGTCACATCGATCTGTCTCTTGTTTTCATACATACTTCTGTCGGGGTTGCCATTGATGTGTTTTCAACCCTACATACATATATATTGACGGATCTAGCATCTCGCAATTGTGTATAATTTTTTGTAATTGTGGGTGCTATCATTTGAAGAAGTTGATCATATACTTTCACGTCATTGCAGAGAGAATTTATAAAATCATTCGGTGAACTTAATTTTAGCTCATTCAGGACATTTTCGTGTGAAAAATCGTTTCATTTTTTCAGCCATTCTTTCATCCACGAATCTTTTTACTTTTCTTCTTCAACGCTAGCCCTAACCCCATAGCGATTCAGCAATCGTCCGTGTCACTCATATTTATTTATTTTTTAACCGATTTAATTTGAAATCGCACAAGACACCACACGTCCTCTCACCTCAACATTTACCAAAAAAATTAAGGATTGAAGACTCATGCATGATGTGTGTATATGCAAAGTCAAAAAAAATTTACACTCTCACATGCTTGATGAGTTTTTGACCAGTGTATATGCCGCTTTAAGTTCAAGGATATTGGAAGCGATGGCATATTCGACGTTCAGCATCGTCTTTGGTGGCAGCAAACCCAGACAAACATCAATATCAACGATCTTGTTGTAATCAAAGAAGCTAACCTACCGCCAGGAAAATGTGCCTTGGGCCGTGTTGCAGAAAACTACGGTCATTGAAAACTACCAGTGGACATTTACGAGGGGCGTTCAATATATTCTCGGTATCGATATGAAGGAAAATGCGAATTCAATTTAAATTGCCTTTATTTTTCGATATAATCTCCCCTAACATCAATGCATTTGTTGCATCTTGAGATAAGCTTTTTTAAACCCTTAAAAAAATAAATTTCCTCTTTCTCTGCAAAATACCCATTTATTGCCGACTTGAGTTCTTCATCATCCGAAAATCTTTTTCCACGAAGACATTTTTTCAAATCCGGAAACAGGAAATAATCACTAGGGGCAAGGTCTGGACTATAGGGTGGGTGTTGGATTTCTTCGAAACCACAATCTCGCGCAGCAGCCTTGGAAACTCGCGCCGTGTGAACAGGAGCGTTGTCATGAAGAAGCAACACACCCGCTGCGAGTTTACCCCGTCTTTTCTTTTTAATTTCCTCCCGCAAATTATGCAAAGTGGAAGCGTAGGATGTGGCGTTGATGGTTTCACCTTTTTTTTTATACTCAATGAGCAAGATTCCCTTTGAGTCCCAAAAAACTGTGGCCATGAGCTTCCCGGCAGACGGAGTGACTTTGAACTTCTTCGGGGGGTCTGTTCCTTTTTTATGCCACTGCATGGACTCTTGTTTGCTTTCAGGGTCATAGTGGTGGACCCATGTTTCGTCCCCAGTAACAATTCGATCCATAACACCGTCCGCGTTCTCACTACACATCTCCAAAAGTTCTCTACAGCATGCGATTCTCACTTTTTTCTGAGGCGCTGTGAGCATTCGTGGCACCCACCTTACACTGACCTTTGAAATGTTAAGATGGTCATGAAGAATGGTGTGAATGGTACCAATTGAAAGCTTGGTGATCTCTGCCATCATTTTCACCTTTATTCGGGCATCCTCAAGAACAGGTTTTTCGACTTCTTTGATGCTTTCTCCCGTACAAGCAGTAGCCGGGGCGCCGGAGCGGGGGTCGTCTTCAATGCTCTCTCTGCCTCTCTTGAACTCACTTGACCACTTTTGCACAGTTGATAATGAAGGTGCGGAACCCTGGTAAACAGCCACCATCTCTTCATGAATAGTTTTTTGACTTTTTCCTTGCTTAGTGAGAAATTTAATTACAGCGCGATGCTCAATTTTCACCATCATCGTCTCAGTTGCCATTATGATTCTGTTTAACTAGAGATAAACAAATATTTTCCATGTAAATTACACTAACAATTTAGCCTGTATAGAATAACGAAATCTGGATAACTATCCAGCCTTATTTCCTTAGTTGCGATAAAAACTGTGCTACCAAACCATTTTTCCCCGATTGTTATCGAAAAATGCTATCAAATATGTCAAAAGTGATACAACTGAGAGACGTCAGTCATACGAAATATTTACAAATGAAGAAATGATGTCTTCTGAAGAGAAAACGTAAGTCAGTCGAGTGTGTATCCTCAGCCTAAAGCGTGTCAGTTTTGTTTTCTCTTGTATTAAAAGAAATAATAATAACCGTCTGTCAAAATGTCTATAAAACATTGCCCTAATTGTAATCAGGAGCTCGTCGATAGTGTTTGGTTATTTTCTAAAATCGATCAATTGCATCGCGAATAATAGAAATAGAAAAATTAATTTCGTCATCTGGAAGCGAAACTGGTGTAAAATCGCAAATTGTTACTCGCTCTCAATTATTAACTGCTTCCGATTCTACTCGTGCATCTCCTTCTCTTAAGCCCTCAGTATCGCTTAAGAAGAACAATGCTAATAAAAAAATAATAATTTCAAACACTCCCCTCACCCCAAGGGTTATTGCTCCTAATGCTAAACCTACCAAAGAAAAGCAATTCTCTGTGCAAACAAATTTAACTGAGCAAGCTGCTGCTGTTGTTGTTGATGAAGAGAAAGTTATTGCTGCTAGTGAGGAAAATCCATCAATTGCTCCCGCTTCTATTTCTAGTGTGACCAGAGTTTCTTGTGCTACGCCACCTAAAAACGTTTTAAATATACCTAGACGTTCTAATAATCGCGCCAAAACTATAGTTGGAAAGAATACCAATTCTAATGTGGGAATGGAAGTTGATGTCATTAAACACTTTACGAGTAAGTGGCTCCATTTATCATCTTTTAAACCAACTACAACATGCCAGTCTATTATTGACTATGTGTCGTTGGCATTCAAAGTGGATTCATCGATTTTATCCTGTCATAAGCTGATTAAACTCGACACAGATGAAAACACACTTAAGTTCGTAAACTTTAAACTTGGTGTGCCGGAAGATATGCTTTCTACGTTTCTTAACTCCGATATTTGGAAAAATGGGATTCGCATTCGGATTTTTAATCCTAGTCCAAAAACGAGGTGGTCACTCCAATCGAGCTCCCTCAAACTTAACAATTGCTATTTCTGTTCCCGTTGCTGTTGAAGAAGTCTCACTGCCGCTCTCTAGCTCAATTGATGCGCGCTCATTTTTCTCAGCGCATGATTCAGTCTTGGGTGGTGTGGGTGTCGCTGGTAAAGTGTCGTCTGTTGCTGCTGCTGCCGATCAATTGATCAATAATTGTGCTGTTGATATTGCTGTAGAGGCTGCTGGCGTTATCACTGATGTAGATTGTGTGCTTAAAACAAATACCCCGTCTACAACTTTTTCTTTATCGTCATCGCCATGTGAAATTAGTGTATACTACCAAAATATGAGCGGTTTTTTTTCGAAATTAAGAGAACTGTCTATAGCGATTGATGCTTGCGATTATGACGTCATTGCTTTAACTGAGACGTGGCTATATAATGATATTCATACAAGTGAAATATTTGATGAGAATGTTTTTGCTGTTTTCCGTTGTGATCGGTTTGATTTCAACAAAAGCCGTGGAGGTGGCGTTTTGATTGCTGTTCGTCGCAAGTTGACTGCTTATGAGATTCCCATTGATATTGTTTTGGTTGATGGAGTATTAAATATCGAGCAAGTTTGCGTTCGAGTGATTGCTGCCAATGCTGGAGATCCCGATCTTCTAGTATTCCTTAGTTATTTTCCTACAAATAGTTCCGCATCTGTTTATGATAAGCATTTACAAAATATAAATATAGTCAATTCAACTTTCGTAGACCAATGTTCCATAAACATTTGTGTTCTTGGTGATTATTATTATTATTATTTCTTTATTAGTAAGTAATTAAATTACAATAAAAATATATTAAAAAAAAATATATATAGCACTAGCTACCACAGCTATCGGCTAGTTTTAATATTATACATTTGGTTTTTAAATACATTTGTCAATTTTCAAAGTAATTAGTATCTCATATACATTTCTTATGTTAGTTTCAGTTGGTGTTTTTAATAGTTCAGCAAGCGGAGTGATGGAAATGCGTTTAATTAGTCGTTGACCTTCTGGCATTCAAGTAAATGTTTGAGGGAGAGTACCATGTTATTTTGGCAAAAGTGGCAAGTTGGGGGATCACATTTAGACAGAAGATGGCTATGTGTGAGGTTTGTGTGGCCCATGCGGAGTCGTAGGAAGCATTTTATCATGTTATGTGGACAGTTTGTAGGGTATAAGGCCATATTTGCCTGGGGGTTGATTGTTGAATAATGGTGGATGTACTCTTTCCACCTATCCCGTCTTCTGTTATTCCACAGGGTCTTTAATTCATTCTGGAGGTCCTTTTTGTTGTGTGTGTAGAAGGTAATAAGCGGTTCTGTTGTTGCAGTTTTTGCAGCCTTATCAGCTTGTTCATTTCCTATGATTCCGGTATGACCAGGAACCCATACGATTTTAAGCCTATTTTCGTTTGTGATAAGTTTGTCTCTAATGCCTTCTATTATCGGTGTTGTGTTGTTGGTATTTTGGATGGCGGAAATTGTTGATAGGCTGTCGGTACAAATAAGTATCTTTTTGTTTGGAAATAATTTTGTAGCATGAAAGACTGCAAGAGCTTCAGCGGTGAATATGGAAGAAAATTGAAGCAATATACCCTTTATGAGAACATTGCTAATGCCATCAACCACTGCAAAAGCGGTACAGTTTTCTGTCTTTGATGCATCCGTGAAAAGCAAGATCCAGTTACAATCTATAAATTTTTGCGTTAGTTCTTTAAACATAGTTTTATATATCTGGTTATTTGTAGTTGTTTTATAATAGTTGTGTAGGTGAGACATAATAGAGGATTCGTCGAATAACCATTGAGGGTGCCTAGGTGTTTTATGTGTTTCAATATTGATTGGCATGTCAGACCATATCGTGGAGTGCAGTGCATTGTAAATTGCAGATGATCGCTGGGGTATTTTCTTCCAAGATAGTATTTTTTTGGCATCTAGAGTTATGGGCGATTCTCGGGATGCTATGATTTTCGGGATAAGAAGAGCGGTGAGATAGTCATGCCTTTCTTCGATCGTAAGAAGGCCAGCTTCTGTTAGGATACATTTTATTGGGGTCGTCCTGAACGCTTTGAGTCCGATCCGAAAACGGCGGAGTGATACTGTGGTTTGAAAAGTTGGAGTGAAGCCTTTGGACATTTACCATAAATGACTAGGCCGTAATCGATCTTCGATAAAATGATAGATTTAATAACGCTAATTATAGTGTTAGTATGTGAACGAGAATGTTTTGATGTTAGATGTTTAATTATATTTAGTCTGGTAGCTAGGCTTTTTTTTAAGTATGTACAGTGATCTTTAAAATTAAACTTAGAATCAAAAATAACGCCTAATATATTTAGTGAATTAACATTACAGATATTGTTGTTCTTAAAATTAAGTGTTAGTTTTTTTGGACAGCTTGTTTTTTTTACAAATATGTAGTATTTTAGTTTTTTCTAAGGAGATTTTTGCCCCAGAGATATTACACCACTGGTCTATATCTGTTAGGATATTAGAGAATGTGGAGGTGGTTGTTATCAAATCTTTACATTTGGAAAATATGATCAAGTCATCGGCGTACAGACAGTGCCGAATGGTATTATATTTTTGTAGGATTAGGCTTAATTCATTGAACGCTATCATAAAGATAACTACCGATAGTGGTGATCCTTGGGGGATACCATTTTTGAAGCTATATGTTTGGGAGTGCACATTATATAATTTTATTCGGAACTGTCTGTTAATTAGGAATGACTTGATGTATTTGAACATTTTTGGACCTACTTTCCATTGGATGAGTTTGTTAAGAATTATGTGTATGCCAATTCTATCAAAGGCTTTTTCGAAGTCAATAGACAAAATTGTAACATGATTCTTTGATGATAATGCAGATGAAATAAAATTATCGATGTGAAGAAGAGAGTCTGTGGTACCCCGACCGCGCTTGAATGCAACTTGGTTTATATTTATGAGGTTATGTTTTTCTATAAACCAGAACAGCCGTTTTGAGATTATCTTCTCTAGAACTTTGCCAACACATGGTAAGAGGGATATAGGTCGATATCCATTGACTTCGGTAGCTGTTTTGTTCGGCTTTTGTATTGGGACCACGCTGGCAGTTTTCCATATTTGCGGAATGATCCCTTTGTCAAAAATCAGATTGTACAATGAAACTATGCGCTGTTTGAGGACTAAGGGGGCATTTTTGATCATAGGATATGAAATTCGGTCTAGGCCAGGGGTTTTCCCTTTAGCCGTGTGGAGAGAGCTTTCTAGTTCGGTAAGTTTGATAAGAACCTCGATTAAGCTAGCTAGGGATGGATGATTGAGGAGAGGTGGGTTATTGATAATTGCTAAATATTTTGCTTGGAGAAAGGCAGGTGAAAAATTGGAGTCAAAGGCATGGTTAGACCATGTTTTGGCGAAATGTTCGGCGATGCCGATAGGAGAGGATAGTGTATTTGACTCAGATCTAATAAGACTTATAGAGCGGATTTTATAATCTCCAGTGAGTGATCTTATGTTATCCCAGAGTTGTTTGCATGAGGCTTTTGGGTTTATGTTTGAAGTGAAGTTTTCAAAGCAAGCCTTTTTGGCGAGTTTGACTGCTTTGCGGAATTGCGCATTGGATTTACGGTAGGTAATGAGGTTTTCTTGATTCGAATGTTTTTTAAAGTAGTGCCAAGCTTTTTGTTTCATTTGTCGAAGATCTCTGATTTCATTGTTCCACCAAGGAACGGATGTTTTATGTGGCAGGGAATGAGTTTGAGGAATGGCTATGTTTGCTGCGCTTCTAATGGATTTATGAATGAGGGCTGCTTCTTTATTTATGTTAAGGGATGGTATCGTGGATTTGGTGAAATTTGATGCTATACTTTGGAACAAGGGCCAATTAGCTTTATCAGTTTGAAATCTTGAAGGTTGTTTTGGGTTTGATGACTGGGTTCCTATCGTCACTGTTGTGATTAGAGGAAAGTGGTCACTACCATGTAAGTGTGGAAGGGTTGTGAATGTTGTATTGGGGTATAACTGGGATGAAATTAGGGATAGGTCTACATGGGTGAAGGTTTTGTGTGTAGAAAAGTGGGTCGGTTTGCCGTCATTTAATACAGTCAAGTTGGAGTGTGTCAGGAAATCTTCCACAATTTTGCCCCTTGTGTTGGAATGGAGAGAGCCCCAAAGTGGGCTCCATGAGTTGAAGTCACCTGTGATCAGTATGGGGGGGTTGAAAGGTATTAACGATATTTTCGATTTCAGAGACAGAAAACGATTGTTCAGGAGGAATGTATATGGATATGACTGTGATTTTTTGTTTTAGTTCGATTAAGACGGCAACAGCTGATATTGGAGAGTTGATTTCAATAAATCTGTGTGGAAGGGATTTGTGGACTAGGAGTCCTGTACCTTGTTTGGCCGTAGTATTAGCTGGGAGATTATGAAAAAATGAGGCGTATTGCTTCGGTGAGAAAGGTTTTGTAACTTTTGCGGGTAAATAGGTTTCTTGAAGCGATATCACAGAGGGTTTGAGGTCATTTATCAGTAACTGTAACTCATGGTAGTTATTAAAATAACCATCTAAGTTCCATTGTAGGAGTTTGAATACTGTGTTTGTTGATATCGGAGACTTTCGAACAATATAACCAGAGGTATATTGTGAAAAATCAGAGATCAAGTTAGAAGATGTTAAGTAATTTCTCTGCAATCCAGATGTTGAAGCGTCAAAGCTCGTAGTCGAGCTTCGGGGGTTCAATCTCCGAGCCGCAGAGTAAGAATTAGTGGTGGGAAAAGTGTTATTTGATGTCATCATCATTGTGTTGTGAGGGGTGAATGAAGTATTCGTTATTTTTTATGAGAGATTGAGTGAAGGCAGATATGGGTGAGCGTGAAGGTGTGGTGTCTTGGTTATTTGTTATTGGGGCTGTGTTTGATTTGTAAGTGGTTTTGATTGATTGACTAATGTTCAGAGAGTTATTGTTTTGGAAAAGTTGAGAGTTGTTTGGGTTATTTTTGGTGTTTGCTGTTGTTTTTGGGTAATTCGAGTTGGTTTGCGAAATGGGAGATGGGGTTGTTTTGTTATGATTGTGGTGATTTGTTTTGAGTAAGATAGTGTTATCTGGTGAAGAAGAGATGGGATGCATGTCTACATTAGATAAGGCAGACAGTGTTTGACGGTTTTGCTGATTCAATGTTGGGTTTTTGTTGGGTTGGCTGGTGCGGTTGGGGTTTGTGGTTAAAACAGCATTAGATACTGTGGCTTGATTAGCTTTGGGGTTTTCAGAGGGTTTAGTTTTCGACTGGGGTATTGCTAGTTTGGCTTTTTCGGAGTAAGACACTGAGGTTGAGTTTAGTGGAAGAGGGGTTTGTTGGTTATATACGCGTCTAGCTTCAGCCATGCTGCACTTGTTTGTGGTTTTAATTCTCAAAACTTCTTTGTTCTGAATGTATTTAGGACATTGTTTTGATGAAGAGGGGTGATTATCTAGACAATTTGCGCACATCACGCGTCTACATTCATTAGGATCGTGGGGTGGGAGGTTACAATTTTCGCATGACTTGCTCTTGATGCATCGCTTTGTGGTGTGCCCGAGCAGCTGGCAGTTTCTGCATCTCATAGGTGACGGAATATATTCTTTGACCTTAGCAGTGTAAAAACCAACTACTATTGTTTGAGGCAAGAGGTATAAGTCAAAGGTGAAGAGCATTAAGCCTGTGTGCTTTTGAATTCCGTCTACCCTCTTTGTGAATTTATAGACTTCACTGATACCTTGAGATCTCATATTGGATATAATTTCAGCCTCGCTGAGGTTAATAAGCCATGGAGCGTACACTATGCCTTTAGATGAGTTAAGTTGTTTGTGTAGGGTAACAGATACTGGGCACTGACTAGCAATGTTTGAAAGTTTGAGGAATTTTTCTGCGACTTTCTCGGATCTAGCAAGGATTAGAAGGCTACCGTCACGAAGCGAGGAGACACTGTCGTATTCCGTACTAATTCCGTCGATGACTTTCTTTAGTAAGAATATACTTACGCTGGATAGTGGAATTTCAGGGTTTGTCGCAGCAATAACAATAAACTTCGGGTTCCTTGTGTTCCTTAATGTTGGTAGATCAGGGAATTCTTGTAGGTTAGGGGGTCGTTTATTTTTTTTTGCCCTGGGCTCAGACGACCAATTGTCGGACAACAGGTCGAAATAATTCCCGGGCTTATCTTTGGGCCCCGGCGGGCCCATGATTTGTGGGTTTATAAAAGAAAATTTATGATTATGAGGTTAAACAATCACACCACGCGGAAAACGATTGAAAAAGTTTGACAGGTGCAAGGGAGACAACAAAAGTTGTCAGTACGATATAGAAATCAAAAACACAGCCGAGAGAAAGGTCTTCACACAACGAGAGTACGATGATGACTGAGTTGGTGATTATAATTTTAGTAAACTCGATTGGTTTTCTGATGGCAATAAAGTGTTACCGTAACGTTTCTCTTCGGAAGTGGAAAAGGCTACACTGGATTTTCTCCAGTCATTAGATCTCTGCCAATTTAGTAATGTTCGTAATTCTTTTAATAATTTGTTAGATCTTGTTTTTGCATCTGATGATATGAATGTTTCTGTTAATTTTAGCTTACCGTTGATAAGAAATTCTGTGTCTCATGATGCTATTATCATTTTAATCAAAACTTACGTCTATAATAATCAAATGTTGTTTAGTGATTCGATTGAATTCATTTTTAAATTTAATTGTTCCAACCTAAAATTAATGAGTGATCAGTTTGCGTCAGTGAACTGGGGTGATGAACTTCGGTATACGAGTATCTCAGGGCTGAAAACTTTAACGCTTTTTCGAAGATTTTTTTTAATATTTTAAATAATACTCTGCCTAAAGTGCAAAAATGAGTTAATTCTCATCCTCCATGGTATAACCAACGGTTACTCAATCTTAAATATGCCAAAAACAGAGTTCATAAGAATTTTAAAAGGAGTAAATCTCAATCAGATTATGAATTATTTGCTCGGTTAAGAAAGGAATTTATTTTTCTTTCTAGGTTCCTCTCGAACAATTACATCCAACGCTTGGAAAGGAATCTGAAGTCCAACCCAAGGTGCTTTTGGGCATACATACGAGTAAATTCCAAACGGGCTAGTATTGGTTTTCCGTCAACTATGAATTTTCTAGGCAAATCATCCAGTAATCCCAAAGATATTCTGAACATATTCGCGTCGTTTTTTCAAGGTATTTATGATTCCTCCAGCCTTTCTTCTTTTAATGAGGATTATTTCGATTCCTTTTACTGCCTCAAGCTCTCTGGTACTCATTAGATCCGAAGTATTGTTGGCATTACAAGATTTGAAGGACAGTAAATCAGGATTTCCTGGGTTTTTACCCGGTTGTTTTAAAATTTTCTGCTGATTCTCTTAGCTACCTTCTCCTACATATTTTCAATCAGTCATTGGCTAGTGGGACATTTATTGTTGATTGGAAATATTCGCTTATAAAACCAATTTTTAAGAGTGGTAAAAAAGATCAAATTTCGAATTATAGACCAGTTTCTAAACTGTCTATTATACCTAAACTTTTGGATCGCCTAGTTAAGAAACGGATGGTATTTAGTTTAAGCAGCTTTATTAGTGATTCTCAGCATGGATTTTGGAAAGGACGTTCGACTTGCTCTAACCTAGTTCAGTTCACCAATCATTGCTTAAGTTCCATCGAGAAGCACAAGCAAGTGCACGTAGTCTATACTGATTTCGTGAAAGCCTTTAGTAGAATTAACTTGGGAATCCTTCTAAAAAAGCTTGAGTGTTACGGATTTTTTGGCCCTTTACTTTCATGGTTTAAGTCTTATCTGTTTGGGAGAAAACAATTCGTTTCAATCGGACATTTATATTCGGTTGAAATTAATGTTGTGTCTGGTGTCCCAGAAGGAAGCCATCTTGGGCCAATCCTTTTCCTCATTACTATAAATGATTTGCTGAGTATTCTAAAATTTTGTCATTGTCTTTTGTATGCGGATGATATAAAATTGTACGTGAATATTTCTAATGGCAGTGACTGTCTTCTACTCCAGAGAGATTTAGATTATTTTTTTGATTGGTGTAAAATGAACGATCTGCATCTCAACATCGAAAAATGTGCCACCATGTCATATTATAGAACACAATATAATCTAACCCCTGATTATCGTCTTGGAAACCAATCAATTAATGTTGTAGTTGAGTTTAAAGACCTTGGTGTTGTTTTTGATAGTAAACTTACTTTTGATCTCCATGTTAACAAATTAATGTCAAAAGCTAACTCTGCTTTAGGTTTTCTGAAAAGAAATTCATCGGACTTCAAGGATCCCTATACTCTCAAGGCAATTTATGTAAGCATTGTTCGTCCATGTCTGGAATATTGTAGTGTTGTTTGGAACCCGTTTTCGTTGAAAAACATTAATAGAATAGAAAAAGTACAAAAAAAAACATCTTGCGCTTTGCATTACGCCGTTTCTTTCGGAATGACAATGTCCACTATTCTTACCGCTCTAAATGTTTGCTTTTGGGTCTTGATTCCCTCGAAGTTCGTCGTAAAATGCTTTGTGTTATGTTCGTTAGAGGTTTACTATGTTTTTCCATTAAATGTGAAAACTTACTTTCTTTAATTGGTATTTATGCGCCACTAAGGGTTCATATTTGTTATTTGAAGTTCATCCAAAACAGCAAATTTTTTCCAACAGCAAATGACAGTGGCAAACAGACAGGTGCCACTCCAAGTCTGATAGCTTACATGGAGGAAAGGGCGGAAATTTTTGGTGATAAACCAATCAATATTATAGCAAATTCCATCGTCTGCCGTGGAAGATAGCACTTCGGCAGGCTCCACCTCCACGTCACTAGACTCTCATAGATTAATATCTCCAGTCTCCACCAAATAACTTTGATTATTTGACTGAAGCTAGGACATCGACCCCAAGAACAGCTACAACTTAAAGGAAGATGAGAAAAGACAATTATTTGGTGACCAAATTAAGGATGAGGAAGGAGCTGTCTGAAGCAAGCAGGGAATTCAAAGTTAGTTTGTTCGACCAAATGAGGAAAAGCCTAGATTAAAAAATAAAAGATAAACAAAATAAAATCAAAATTGGTTTATTTTTGGATACATGTGTACATACAAATGTGCGTGATTTACAAATCACAAAACAAAACCAAATAGGTAAACAAAAATGTCATTTCGCGGTGCTGCCAAACTAATGTGTTGAAATTGCTTATCTTGGATAGGCGTTTTATTGGCAAGTACTTTTTTAGGGTTATATAGAATACCAAAAAAACACACCTATTGTAATTCCTTTAGAACATGCACATACGTATGTATTAGTTTGTATCTGGATATCATTTCTCTTGTCATGCTGATATGATTACAGACACCATTCTCTTTGGAATGAGATCCTTTATTCCTCATCGGATGAAGAGTATCAAACCAAAAGAAAAGGCAAAAAAAATCATCATCAAGTTTGCACATTGATTTCATGATACTTTTGAAGAGGCAGTTAAGTGGCATAACCAACTATCTTGGTAGACAACTTGATCTTATCTTCTCCACTGACGTAGATAACAGCATAGTCTCAGCCAGCAAGCACCTCCTTACCACTCTAGATTCTCACCACCCGCCTCTTTCTATGACGTTTTCGTCCAACGTTTCAAAACCTTTTTTCTTTGAACACGTCTACAACTTTAATTTTCGAAGAGCCAACTTTTCTAAATTAAACAAACTTCTTTCTAAAGCTAATTTCAATTTTCTCTTCAACTCTAGTATTCCCGTTGATGATGCCCTTACCTCTTTTTACAATATCATCTTCGATTGCTTTTCCCAGTCTGTTCCTTTTGTACCGCAAAAAAATCCATCGTTATCCCCACCTTGGTATAACAAGAAACTCCGGTCAATACGTAATAATAGAAATAAACTTTGGCACACCTATCTTCGTACACGTTCTGAAGCGGATTTTAATAAATACCACCATGCTTATACCCAATTTTCAGACCTATGTGAATCACTGTATTCCAATTATTATGCTTCCTCGATAACGACGTGGATGCCGCTGCTGATATGATAACAGACACCATTCTCTTTGGAATGAGATCCTTTATTCCTCATCGGATGAAGAGTATCAAACCAAAAGAAAAGGCATGGTACTACTCGAACTGTAAAGAGGCCGTCAGGGTTAGAGAAATGTTTTTTCGGTCCTACAAGACCAACCCGACAGAGGAAAACCGAGAAAAGTTCAAACGAGCCAGAAATGACTGCAACGCCTTTCTTAAGCGTGTGAAATTCCTATACGACCAAAAACTGAGGCAAAAAATACTGCAATGTCCCAAAGGCAGTAAAAATTGTTGGTCGTTCGTCAAAAACATTAGAAATACCGCCTCATCCTCCATCCCAACGCCCATTTACAATGACATTCCAGCTGTCAGCTCTTTGGATAAGGTCAATCTGCTTGCTGCACACTTTGCGGCCAGCTCAACACTCCCAGATTGTGCTTTGTCTCCGCCTACACTTGAGTGCGTCGAATCTTCAATGGGACGAATCTACTTTCGCACTCGTGTAGTAGCAAGAGTACTTAAAGATCTCAACATACATAAATCCGCTGGTCCAAATGGTATATCTCCCCTTCTTCTGAAGAGGTGTTCTTCCTCGCTGGCAAAACCACTGCGTAAGCTTTTTCATCAATCCTACACTTTAGGACTCTTCCCGAGCAGATGGAAAACAGCATTTGTCCAGCCCGTCCCTAAAAAAGGCGAATCATCTTCTCTCTCCTCCTACAGACCCATTGCAGTTACGTCCCTTCTTTCCAAGGTCATGGAAACACTGATAAATCATCAGCTCATGAAATATCTCGAAACACGAAAACTTCTCAATGACCGGCAGTACGGTGTTCATAGCAACAGGTCCACTGGTGATTTGATGGCATGTCTCACCGAAAAGTGGAACCAAAGCGTACATCAATCTGGCGAAAGCAAGATAGTTGCACTTGATATTTCTAAGGCATTTGACAGAGTTTGGCATCAGGCTCTTTTGTCGAAAATGAGTGCATTTGGGATCGACGACTCTCTTCTTCAATGGATTAGAAATTACCTTTCGGAACGTTCAATTCAAGTTGTCTTGGACGGTTTCAAGTCTGATATTCACAAAATAAATGCTGGTGTGCCCCAGGGCTCTGTTCTGTCACCGACACTCTTTTTAATTTTCATTAACGATCTCTTGTCTGCTACTTCTAATCCAATATATTCCTTTGCTGATGACAGTACTCTCTGCTTTTCATATTTCCCGGACTCACGGCCCTGCTCTCCGGCTGTAGTACGAGAACGACAGCGTATGCTAAGCTCATTAAATTCCGATATCAACAGCATAACCAATTGGGGAACTATCAATAGAGTGAAATTTAATGCTTCCAAAACACAATGCTGTCTGCTGTCTTTAAAGCGAAATTTAAACACCCAGCCATTATCTATGAATGGCACTTGCATCGTCGAAACCGAAAAACTTTCCATTCTCGGTATGTGTGTCAATGACAACTTACGTTGGAATGACCACATATTTGATGTCGCCAAAAATGCTGCGAAATGTCTAGGTTTCCTCAAGCGATGTAAGAAATATTTTACACCCTCTGATCTGGCCTCAATATACAAGGCATTCATCCGCCCAAAATTGGAGTACAACTCCCACATCTGGTCAGGTGCTCCTAAAACATCTCTGCACCTGCTAGATAGGATTCTAAACCGTGCGATAAAACTTATTGACGATACTAATATCAGTCAATCAATGGAAGCCCTCGAACACCGACGAAATGTCTCGTGTCTCACTTTGTTTTATCGCTATTTCCACCGCCAGTGCTCCACTGAAATCGCCAGTAGCATTCCGCCCATTCAAACTTTCAACCATAACACCCGTCTCGCTATGAATGCTCATCAGTATACCCTCAAGCCCATTTTCGGACGTACTCTAAAATATCGCGATTCGTTCCTAAGCCGTACAACTCGCTTATAGAATGCCCTGCCGATCTCTGTATTTCCTGGTCGTTATAACTTGCAAACATTTAAAAACAATGTACATCGGTACCTCTCTTTTCTTCCTCCCTAAATTTCCCTTGCCCGCGCTGTGTACAATCACTTTAAGGGTAAAAAAAATGTCCATAGCATTATATTAGTATAATAGTTTGTATGAAAATTTAACTAACAGGAATCCTATCATGTCGATTTCTCGTCCAATTAGGTCCAATTGGAATCAATAGGGTAACATTCAGACAAATATTGTATTATATATATTTTCATCCATTGTATCTTTAAAGAATTGGTTTCCGTTTCTTATTTCCTCAAAAATACTCGTATATTATAGAACAGGGGCTATTTCGCTCCAGGGGTGGCATGCAATATTTAATGGGGAGACTCAATTATTAGTGCAATTTCACTTGTTGTTGTTTTTTTCTTAGCAACCACTCATCAATAAATGGTTTTAGTGGCCTGAAAGAAAAAATGTCTTTGGGACGCGGTTGCTATTGATCGCCGAACCGTCCGATTTGCAAGCCATACTGAAAGACACGGCACCCACTTTTTGCCTCAATTTAGCTAAGAAGACAAAGCAAAAAGATATGCATAGTCATACTCGTTGCAGGCGTAAAGATGATTTTTTTGGTTAACTTCACTTTTAAAAAAATCACTTCAGTTATCTTAAATCCATTTCCTTTATAAATAACCAAGCAACTGCACAGCTCCACTTGCACTTAATCTCTTTAACATTTCCGTCGTTGTTCACGTCCCTTCATCTTACTCGTAGTTCCATAGGTAGTTCCATTTTTGGTCGCATGTGAAATACCGTGATTTGCCCCCTTGCTAAACTTGGAATGGTTTGACGACATTTTTTTGATCCCCTGTTGTATTAAAACAACAGAAAAGAAACTTCTTATTATATTTTTTTTTTGCTCACACTTGGTGGGAAAAAGAAAAGGCTTTTTCGACAGTAAAATGAAATAAAAAAATTAATTGCAAGCAGGGCATACGAGTATGTAAGGGGTTACCTTTGCCAGAGTAAAATAAAAAAAAAAACTCTTACAAATATTTCTCACGTTTGCCAACTTAAAGGTACATTGGCTTTTTTTATCAACGAGAGCCAGAACGACTGAATAAAATAAAAATAGATAGGCGATATTGATGTTGATGAGGATTCACAACAGAAAGCCGTTTATTAAACATTTTCTCTCAACAAAGAAACCAAAAAAAAAAAGAGGAAAGCAAAACAGATTTCGACTGAGGAAAATAAGAGTCATGTATCATATGTACGAGTACGAGTATGTACAACACTTAACCTATACGGGTAAGGCTGGTGTTTGCTTGCTTGGGCATTGATGATAGATAATACTTCAAATTGGGGTGTCTTGTTGTTTGCTAAATTCTTTGAAATTTCAAATAAGATAAAATAGAACAAAATACTCAATAAAAAAATGGCGACTTTTAAAAGGAGACTATTGTAATTGAGAAAAATTGCCTTTATCTGAAGCAAGTAGTTCTTATTTACGTACGTAAATACGTACGTAAATTGTTGCTTAGGAACAATTTTTCCAATATGATTTTTTTTTTCATTTGAAGTTATAAATAACACTAAAAGATCTAAAATTTCTGCGATGAAAATCAAGAACATTAATAGCGAATGGGTGAAGGGAGCGAACAAAATTAGAAGAGCCAGCTTCACAACCTTTAAGCAGACGAAAAGCAGTAGAAGAAGTGCAACGTCGCAGCACGGATAAACGACATAACATTTTTAAGATTGCGGCACAACGAAGAAAACATTCACAAGAGATTCAATCGCCGAGGTATATTGAAGATGAGCAGGGCAACCTTCTAACGGGGGACAACGAAATCTGCAAAAGATGGAAAGAGTACTTTAAGGTGATATTTAACGACGAAGAATTTCCGCGCAGTACAAATTCCCTCGGCTGTCGCCAGCAGATTTTACGGGAGTCGAAGTTAGCGAAGCTGCAAAAAGAATGAGACGCGGTCGTGCGGTCGGACCGGATAACATACCCTCCGAACTATGGGTTGCAATCAAAAATCTTGGGTTTGAATCGCTCGCGATTTTATTCAATGAAATGATGAGGGGTGATCGAATGCCCTACTAGTGGTGAAGAAACAAACAAAATTGATGTTGACTCGCTGATGTCTCACAAACAAGTGACTTTATTTTTCATTATAATAAAACATTACATCTAATGCGAGAAGCTAGCGTGTGACCAAAATTATAAAAAATATTAATTTGAGCCGTGGGACCAGGTAAAATGTACAAACCACACGGGCTTGTATTACAAATTGTCAGTACAGAGAAAATTTGGTTCCCACAGTTTTGATGTTGCCTATCACACGGTAGCTCTCGTTACAACAAACTTAATCTAGATATTTACATTGTATACATAAAATATGATCCAAGTTTGAACATACTCCTCCTTCTTGAGGGTTTCCAACTCTCAACTTATAAAGCGGCTTCAAAGCGAGCGGTGATGGTCTTGGTTTCCTGAAGCGGTAAAAATAAAGCATAATCAACCCAATGATAGCAGCCAATAGCAAATAAGTCAAGCCGTAATGGTGGTAGTCATGAACATTCATTGACATTCGCTCGCCGTTTGCTTCGGACTCGTTTATAAAATCTTCAACCCTTTTTCTTAGATTAGTGAATTGAGTTTCATCGATACCCTTTATTTCTGGTGGAGCGGCAGCTTCAATGGAGGAATTGCGAGTTGAAATCCAGCTGTTTAGTTTAGCGCTTGGAATGAATGAGTTTGTTACCGTGGTATTGTAAGCGGTTCGACCATTGATGATTGTATTCCCAATTTTCAGAGTACAAGGTGTTTTGAATTCGATGACCCCATTGCCTATCAGCGACATGCTTCTGGTTACTCCTTGGCAAATGAGATGACCTGTTTTGTTGGAAACTAATGAAAAAATCCAACTATTTGATTTTTTAAGACCTATCCATCGATCCTGTGGTGGAGATTCATTTAGAATACAAGCAGTCAACGCGTCATCCTCATGGTTTAGAAGAGCCATTTCGCAGGTTTTGACGTTTCCCTCGTGAATTTGAGTTGGAAGCAGCTGCCTGCACAGGTAGTTCCTTGCTGAAACTATCTTGCAAGATGATAACTCCATTTCAGTAAGTCCAAAGAATTTTTCCCTTGCAAGAGTAACTGCTAAATAGGGCTTTGATATGCTAATCAAGGCGCTTGTGCTGTTGTGAATAATCGGAACTGAAATGAGATTGAACAATTGAAATTCTTGATTGCCTGAAAGTGGTATAAGCATTTCAAATACGATGGAGTCATTTAAGGTGCGCCCCTTTACTGTTGTCAATTTGAACATGTCTAATACTGACACGCTTGGTAGGCTTAACGTCGATGGAAGGTTTCCTTGAATGAGTTGCAATTGTTGACTGAGCTGCGCTGGCGTTATCAGTTGTGGATTAATCTTAGCGTGATTCAGATTAAGTATAACATCAAGAAGAATATCTTGCGTGCGTTCGAAATTTGTCACAACTAGGATTAAGTAAGAAGTCAAAGATGACAAGTGTTGGTTAACGCTGAGAGCATTCTGTGTTTTTTCAATGCCATTAAACGTCTTTGCCAAATAATTGTTCAATGCCTGGAACTGTTGGTGAATTTCGATCATGTTTCGTTTAAGGATGTTTAAAGTTGAATCTGAAATAGAGCTCTGTTTTTTAATTCGATTTGCCAAATGAGATTCCTGTTGGTTTGCCAGGTTAATCTGATCTTGAATATGCTGAGCATGTTCCTGGTCAAGTACACCAAACAAACTATGAGCTACGTTGCCTACAAAGTCGAACGGAGATCTGGCTAGTCTTATTCTTTCGTGGCTGGAAGTATTGAAACCGTGAATTAGCTCATTATTATGATCAATAACAAGAATTCTGTGCCGAAAATTGTCGATAGTAGGTCTGCAATAAACTCTTTCAGATACTTCCTTTGTACAGAGTCCTTCCATCTGCTGAAGATATGACTTTAGTTCTCTGAGCTCAAGCCAATAGTTCGTTAAGTTGTAGTACACGTAAACGCTCCAAAAACTATTATTTTTCATTATAATAAAACATTACATCTAATGCGAGAAGCTAGCGTGTGGCCAAAATTATAAAAAATATTAATTTGAGCCGTGGGACCAGGTAAAATGTACAAACCACACGGGCTTGTATTACAAATTGTCAGTACAGAGAAAATTTGGTTCCCACAGTTTTGATGTTGCTTATCACACGGTAGCTCTCGTTACAACAAACTTAATCTAAATATTTACATTGTAGACATAAAATATGATCCAAGTTTGAACAAGTGGAGAGAGAGAGAAAGCTTTCTGTTTCCACATGCACATGTTTCCAAATGCAAATGCTGCAATAGAAATTGCAATGAACCATGATAGTCGTTATGTAGTGCCTCATTATAGAGACTGCCGCATTTATGGAAAATTTCTGCTCTACCTTGCCTATCCGCACCGCAAACCCAACTTCGTTTGCATCGATAGCATAACCAAAACCAATATTGTTGTTTAGAGAAGGCCTTCCTATCAAGTCAGATGAATTCATGCAAATTTTCGTTCGCTACCATGAGAGCTACATATCTTTATGCACTTTCTTCTCATGTCAACTCCAAATATTTTTCCCAGACCTCGTTCAAATTTAAAAAAAAACTATTACAGTTCCTAAACAATCGAATTTTGTGTCCTTCAGTCCAAAATGCCTGTCCATCTACTACGAAAATGTAAGAGGTTTACGATCTAAAATCTCTGTCGTATATCTCAATGCTCAAGAACTCCCCTATGACCTAATTGCTTTTACTGAAACAAATCTAATTTCTGACATTGAAAACTATGAGGTTTTTCCTCCAAATTTCAACGCTTTTTTAAAAGATGGATTTGAAAGAGCTGATAATTTCAATGGCCGAAGTATATTATGTACTTGCAATACGGAACCCTTTCCTCACAACTCCTGCTGACATTTCTCATACCGACAATTTTGAGTTGGTATGGGTCAACATTACGCTCCCCACACGCTGCCTTTACGTACTTTTTTGTTACATTCACCCCTCTCAACCTATTGAGTCTTACCAACCTGTAGCTCACGCAGTGAATGATGCACAATCCGAAGATAATATTATTCTAGTAGGGGATTTTGACCTTCCTCACCTGAAATGGGTGCCTTCCGACGATTCGTCTCTCTTAATTCATCCTCTGAAACAGAAATACTGATGGTGGACTGCCTAACTAACTCAAGTCTATATCATAATACAACGAACAGACAACTAGACCTTGTCCTCACATCCGATTCCGACAGCTGTGTCGTTTATAAGAGTAATCATCCTCTTTTCACCCTGGACCGTTTGTATACGCACTTATCAGTTACAATATATACTCATATGAAAACAGCAACACATGTGTCGATTCGGAAAATTCATTTTCATTTAATCTCCGAAAAACCGACATCAACAAACTTAAAAGCCTCATCAGAAACATCTGATGTCAACTTTCTATTCGTTAATTTTCTCCTGCTTTTCTCAATCGGTTCCATATTCCTTCCGAAACGACTGATCGCCATCTGCTCCCTGCTACAACAAGGAGTTGTTCTCCCTCTGTAACAACGAAAACGAGTTGTTTTTACAGTAATTATCGATTTGTATACAGTATTTTTTCTGAACTTTGTGAGTCCCTCTACCGTGAGTACCTCTATCGTACCCTAAACGTTTCTGCAAATTTCTTTGATTGTCATTTTATCAAATCTTTTTCCAAGCAATGCTTTAGCTATATGAGAAACTGTCCAGGGACGTCATTCATCTCGTTAAATATAACAAGATCTTTGGTATCAGAAAACATTACTAAACTTAAAGATGATTTTTCTTCCGGCCGTAATAGCCTTCGGGCTATTGTAATAATTTAGTGGGGGCTAAAGCCCCCATTTATTTCGCTTAAAGCAAGCTTAAACTAACTTAAAAACTAACAAGAGTTAAGGGTGAGGAAGTAAGGGAATGGTGGAGGAGATCAAATTTAAGACGAGAAGTGCTCAGGTTAAAATCAAAAAGGGGAGTTTTGAGTTGACCTTACGGAACATGCGAGAGATTGGTTCGTTAGAGCCATAAGAGGTGCGGTGGGTTGGGATATAGAAGAGACGACGAGGGTTAGTGTTGAAGGAAATAGAATTGTAAAGGGAAGCGCAGTCCACAGAACCGGAGAGCAGTCGATGAATGAAGAGACTAGCACTAACGCTACGTATCTGCGTTTTTCGAGGGTATTCAGGATAAGAAGATTGAGGCGGTCGCGATAGGGAGATAAGATAAATGGGTCACTCCAGGGTAGTCAACGAAGAGCAAATCGAAGAAAACGACGTTGAATGTTCTCCATTCGCGATATATGAATCCGCTGGAAGGGGGACCATACTTGGCTGGTATATTCAAGGAGGGGCCGGACAAGGGTAATAAAAAGTGACATTGTCACATAAGGATTGCAAAATTCTTTAGACCAACGTTTGATAAAACCGAGCGATGAGTTGGCTTTAAGGATTATCTCATCAATATGCAAACGGAAGTTTAACTCTCTATGGTATAAAATTCCAAGGTCGCGAAGGGATTGAACCTGGGATACAGGTTGGTCATGCAGAAAATAAAGTCGAGAGGGCGATTGATTGGACTTACGAGACAAAGTCACAGATTGGCATTTGGAGACATTAAGCTCAAAGCAATTTTTTAGACACCAAGTAGAAAACCTATCGAGGTCTTCTTGAAGGAGAATAGAGTCTTGGGGTGAAGAAATAGTTTTGGAGAACTTAGTGTCATCGGCGTAAATGGATACGGAGCAGTGTTTGATAATCTTCTCAAGATCGTTTATAGTTAAAATGAAAAAGAGGGAAACTAGATGGCTGCCTTGTGGGACACCAGAACTGGCTAAAAACGGGATTGAGAAGGCTGACCTAAAGTTCTCCAGATAAGAAGATATCCATTTTAACAATATGGGATCAAAACCCAGGGAAGACAATTTTAAAAGTATCAGTTGATGTTAGTTAGCGAAATCTGTAGCAATAACGTCAATTGAACTCTTGAAGATAACAATGCCGCTCTTAATAAAAAGATCAACATACTTGAAATGAAGGTGAACATATTAGAAGCTCGACCGGAAGCTATATTCTGGTACCACGGGAGGTCAGGAGCCCCCGGAACTATTGGTTCCGGCCTGACCTAGGAGTTGGCCCCCTTGTGGGAGTATCGTGGTGGCTGTAGGTTTATACCCAAAATCGCGGGGAGAGTGGACCGAATGGATCCTGGACATCTCATGGCTTAACATATGTTGTAGTGTACTACGACCTGTGCTGGGCCATGGGATTGCCATGGAACCAACTGGTTTACTCGATGTGGAGTTGCATTGCAACCGGGTGCCATGACCCACAGAATGGCTGAGGTATTAGATAGGCCTCGACCCTTCACCAAAGGGGAAGTTCGTGCCTTACACACGACTTCGAATCTGGTACTGGTGGTAGTATTGTACTACCCGATGGGCGCTTATCAACGCATTGTTTTGATATCTTGTGCGAAGACGCACCGTAGGCTTAAGCCCTCACGGCAGGTACCTACGTTAAACACAAGAGACATCTGAACATATTAGAGCAAAGAGAGAAACAGTGTGCGGTCGATATTGTCGGCATTCCAGACGTCAACAACGCCAACGTCAAAGAGAAAGTGTGTACGCTCTTAAATGCAGTGAATGGAGAGGTTGTTAATGATTCTGTAATTGAATCATGCTACATAAAGAACATTGAATTAAATCAAAAGGGCAGACCACATGCAAATTCTAGTATTGTATGTGTTAAATTTTCTTCTATAATACATAAAAAAAACCGTGATGAACAAAATGCGAGAGAAAAGGAACAATATTACGACTAAAATTTATAGTACTGCATGGAATAACAACAATAGCAACAACAGCAGAAAAATCTATATAAACGATAGTCTGACTAGCTACACACGAGCATTATTAAAAAAGGCAAATGATCTCAAGAAAACCAACAAATGCAAGTTCGTTTGGGTGAGGGATTCTGCAATTTTAATAAGGAAAAGCGAAGGTGATAAGGTCATTAAAATTAATAATTTTGAGGATTTTACCAAACTTTGCGATTAATTTTTTGTCTTAATCCATGGCTAATGTAAATATAAGCAATAATTTAATTCTTAATCCTCAAGATATATTATGTATTAATAATAATTTTTCCGCCTTAAGTCTTAATAATATACAATGTTTTTGTGTAGAACATTCAAATGTTAGTCAGTATTCTGGTTTCTCTGTAGTTCATCAAAATATACGTAGCATAAGAAGTAATTTCGACAGTTTTTTCACACATCTCTCATCTCTGAGTCATTTGCCTGATATTATTTTCCTTTCCGAAATTTGGATTTTCGATGAAGAATCTTCTAAATATAAAATACCTAATTACACATTTGAGCCGAATTGCAATAATTCCTATTCAGCTGGAGGTGTTGCAGTATTTTATGGAAATGATCTATTAGATTGCGAAATCCAAATTTAGTGCAGACATAATAAGTGTTTCTTGCAAAATCTCTGGCTTACACTATTGCTTTATATGTGTATATAGATTACACAAATGTACAATAAGAACTTTTTTGGAAGAATTGTCGGTATTATTGGTATCTCAAACTAGTAAAAATTTAATACTTATTGGTGATTTGAATATTAACATCCTGTCTGAAACAGTTGATACAGATCATTACTTGACAATCTTATCATCTTTCGGGTTGGATTCTGCTTTGGCACAACCTACACGTTATAGGTCCTGCTTAGATCACATATTTATAAGGCTGCATAGAAGCAATAGTGTTAACTATAAAACAATGGTCTATGATCTAAACATTACGCATCACAGTTTAACTAGTATACAACTGGATTATAATATACTTAGAGCTACTAAAACCGAGTATAAAAAGCTAGTTAAAATAGACTTTGCCGTACTAAAGCAACAACTATTTTTTGAACATTGGGAAGACGTTTATTCTGCACAGGATCCCTCTTGTGCTTTTAATCTATTCCTTGAAAAGCTCCAATTTTATATTTCAATAAGTAGTCAGAATACTTTCAATAAAACCAACAATTTTAAACGCATTAAGCAATGGATGACCTTTTCCCTACTTAATAAAATCAAAAAGAAAAAAAGAGCTGTACCGTAAAGTTAAAAAGCATCCCAACAACATCAGGCTTAAAAAATTCTACGATAGATTCTGTTTAAAGATGAAAACTGAAATCTCACGTCGTAAAGATTCTTACTTTACTAATAAACTGGCTAGGAATGCTAGTAATTCTAAAAAGGAGTGGTCAGTCGTAAATGAAATTTTAAATAGAACTACTATTAATAGTGATATATCCATAAAAAGTAATAATTCAATGATTTCTGAGCCTGTGGAAGTCGCAACGTTATTCAACAATTTTTTTACTGGTACTAAATTTTCCGAAGACTTCGCATTAAGCAATAGTCCAACTCTAAATTCTTTTAATTTATGTCATATGCATTCTCAACCAGCAACTTTTGCTTTCAATGAATTTACTGGTTTTGAAATTCACAAAATCATAATGACACTTAAAACAACGAGTTCGCCTGGCTTTGATCAGATTTCTTGTTCTGTTTTAAAAAAACATTTCATTTCAAATATCTGACATTCTGAGTTTTATTTTCAACCTCAGTGTTCAAAAGGGCATCTTCCCGGATTCACTGAAGAAAGCGATAGTAATACCCCTTCACAAAAAGGGTAATACTTTTGAGCTTGATAACTACCGCCCTATTTCACTACTATCAGTTTTTTCAAAAATTATTGAAAAAGGTATTAAATCTAGGATTGTCTCTTTCTTAGATAAAATTAATTTTTTTAGCATTTCACAGTTCGACTTCAGAAGTGGGAAATCTACAGAAGATGCTTTATTGAAACTTACTGCTGAATTATATAACAGTTTAAACATATCAGAAATCCCAGCCGCCCTGTTTATAGATATTACGAAGGCGTTTGATATGGTGGATCACACAATATTATTAGACAAATTATACAAAGCGGGTTTTAGAGGTTTTATTTATTCTTGGTTCTCATCATATCTTACAAATCGTAAGCAAATGGTAAAGAGCCAAAATCAGCTTAGTTCTCCGAAAGTAATCAATACTGGTGTGCCACAAGGTTCTGTTTTGGGCCCCATTTTATTTTTGATATATGTTAATTCCCTCTTTATTCAACCTTTTAAAGGCAAAATCACAGCATTTGCTGATGATACAGCGCTTTCGTATTCCAATAATAATTATCTCGATCTTTTTTTCGACGTCAATCATGATTTGGATTTATTGCGAAGATGGTTTACATATCACAAATTGGTCATAAGCAAAAAAACGAAATTTATGATTTTTAATATTCTAAGTGTCACCTGCGAGGATTTTCCTTTACACTACCATGAACCCAGTTGTAGACGCTTTAGCTTAGACTATGGTCGCAATTCTTTTCCATTTAATAATAGTTTAAATTGCAGTAATACATGTTTTAAAATAGAATGTGTTGACAACTTTAAGTATTTAGGAGTAATATTGGACAAGAGACTTTATTGGAAAGACCATACTCTGTACCTTAAAAAGTACCTTAATTGCGTTGTAAGGCAACTTTATCACCTTAGCCTGTGTTGTCGACTGCCTACTTTAAAGTTGGTATATAATGGTCTTTTAAAGTCTAAGCTGCAGTACGGTGTATCATGTTGGGGTGGTACACATCTTAATAAAATACAACCTTTACTCTTAAAGCAAAAACATGCAATCAGAATAATGTGTATAGTGAATCGTAGAACTCCTAGCTTCGAATTATTCAAAAGTCTCGAAATCCTTCCAATAAAGCATCTTTACTGCTACAAAGTTTTGAAAATATTTTTTTTAAAGTCCGGGTTTTATGCTGTTCGACTCGATGAAAATTATAATTTACGAGTCAATACCAGAAATTTTGCAATCATTCCGACAATCCATAAAACACATTATACGCGTTTTTATTCCGTAACTGCACCCCGTCTTTTTAATGCATTACCGGCAAACCTTAGATGTGAGAGAGTGAAAGCAGTTTTTCTTAAAAATACAAAGAAGTGGTTATTCTCTTTTGACCATTCTACTATAAATAATTTAATATAAATTAATGTATAATAAATACAATTTTGCTCTATTGCTGTACATCATGTACATGTATCATCACTTTTTTACTGTTACTATATTTTCTTTTTTACTTTTTACATCTTTATTTGTTTTCTCTTAATGCGTTTATTTTATTGTATTTCCCCTCGATAAATTTTTTAAATAATTTATTGTATTTCGAAATGACAGGTACATTCACTTCTTGTTATTGAACAACAGATTGTACCTAACTATTTCATGCAAAATGTATTCCATTATAATATACACTGTAATTTAGTATAAGTTTTGTTATGAAATAAAGAAGAAGAAAAAAAAAAAAAAAAAAAAAATTCGTTGCCATTTTCTAATGCTGAAAGCGCAAAGGATACGAATTCAAATAAGTTTGTAGTAGTTGATCTACCTTTTAGAAATCCGTGCTAACTGGGTGATATAAGTGACTTGCACAAAAGAATGGCCATTTTGGCCATCCCCTCGCTACCCGATTTAAGCTGTCTGTTTCCACAGATACTTTGCCTTTCCTATGGGAGGAATCTTATATCATCTCTCCTCATAAAAAAGGAAGTAAGGCCGAAGTTGATAATTACAGGCCCATAACAGAATTCTCTTGTATACCCAAACTTTTCGAAACATAGTCTATCAAGAACTGCTTACGTAGTGTAGACCAATTATAATTATCCACACAAATCACCACGGTTTCACGAAAGATAAATCAACCACCACTAACCTAATTGAGTTCGTCTCTAGGACGTTTTGTGCTTTAGAAGACGGTAATGAAATCAATGCAATTTGGACAGATTTTAGTTAGGCATTCGACAAAATTTCTCACCAACTTATCATTTTTTTTTTCAAAAAAAAAAAAGTTCCCCCCCCCCAATTTTTAACATGAATTAAATCCTATTTCGTAGACCGAGAAGACAGAATCATTTTCAGATCCTCAATAGACGACCCCATTTTCGAACCCTTATAATACAAGGTCCCTGCACATCACTTTTGTAAGGCCTCGTGTTCAGACAAGTTCATTCCTGTCTGTTTGTTGTAATAAATACTCATCTAACTCAATTGTGTGCATTAGTAGGCATTCAACAGCGTACGGAGCTACTTTCTATTTTGTGCCGCGAAAAGTCGTTACTATCGTGTTCGTGTTCTACATCTTCATGATTGTTTATTAGCGCGCATTAACAAATTAGTACAAAGCCTAGGAAGTGTGTGAATAATGTCAAACATTTTTGTTATATGTGTGGGGAATTAATGTTTAAATTCCAAAAACATTATTTCCCCAAACTTGTCCGAAAAGCATACGAATTTTATTTTGGAGTTAAAGTAGGAGATCAAGATATATCATGGGCTCCTCACAAATGTTGTAAAACTTGTATAATATTGTTAACAAGTTCGTTGAAATGTACAAAACGTTATATGAACTTTGCAGTACCCATGGTGTGGGGAGAACCGAAAAACCATGTCACAGATTGTTACCTTTGTCTGACTAACGTACAGGGCATAAGCCATAAGTCCAAACATACTGTGCAGTATCCCAATTTACCATCAGATTTACGGCCTGTCGAACATAGTGAAGAATATCCTATTCCAAAGCCACCAGAATCGTGGAGTTTAGACGAAGAACCTGAAAGTGCTTCAACTAATGATGATATGCAATTCGAACAGGAAATCGACAATGATCCAGACTTTCAAACACCAGAATGTTCAACAAAGCCGCATTTAATTTCACACTCCGAACTAAATGATTTGGTTAGAGATTAAAATCACAGTCAGAACTCCTAGCATCCAGATTAAAAGAATGGAATCTCCTCGAAACTGACGTACATATACTCGTATGTAAGTGACTTCCGAAAACGTGAAAACGGACTTTCACATTGTTTCGCTCAAGAAGGGACTGCATGGTATTCTGCATGAATATTGACAACTTATTTGATGCGTTAGAATAGAAAAATGAAAGAAGCAATTGGCGCCTATTTATTGATTCCAGTAAACTTAGCTTAAAAGCAGTTTTACTTTACAACGGCAATAGATACCCATCTGTACCTATAGCTCACGCTGTCCATATGAAGGAATCATACTATACGAGAATATGCGATATCTCCTACAACACATTCAGTATAAAGACTATAAGTGGTCAATCTGTGGAGATTTAAAAGTTATAGTGCTTCTTGTTGGACTGCAGCTGGGGTATATGAAACACTGTTGTTTTCTGTGTGAATGGGACGACCGTGCACGAAGTCCTCATTATATAGTCGAGCACTAACTCCGGATGTAAAATATATTACTAATGAACCCCTGGTTGATCCTAAACACGTATTTCTACCACCGCCCCATATCAAATTCGGGTTAATGAAAAATTTCGTTAAAGCTCTAGATCGGACTGGTAGAGGGTTCTTGTGTCTGAGGGGGAAATTTCCGAAAGTTAGTGAGGCAAAAATTAAAGAGGGCATATTTGTTGAACCACAAATACGGAAACTTTTGAAAATTATTGAATTTAACAACATGCTAACTGTTGTCGAACTAAGAGCATGGAGAGCTTTTAAAACTGTTGTGACAGATTTTCTTGGAAATGTGAAAGCCGAAAATTACAGAGATTTTGTAACTGAATTGCTTTGTGCTTACAAGGAAAGGGGATGTAACATGTCATTAAAACTTCATTTTCTGGATTATCATCTCGATTTCTTTCCGGAGAAATTCCGGAGAAAAAGGGTTCCACCAGGACGTCGCAACAATGGAAACGCGATACCCCGGCAAATGGAATCCTACTATGCTTGCTGATTACTGCTGGACATTACTCCGAGATGTCACAGGGACAAAATATCGCCGTAAAACATCCACAAAAACATTTTAAAATAAGTGTAACATGACAAACATACGAGTATTTCTATCTATCTACCTATCAATCATTTTCTGTTTTCTAGTGGAATTTTGCTTAACAAACACTATGTATTATGCATGTCACACAAAAAAATGTTGATTTTGTTGAACAGTGTTATCATACATACATTAAAGAGAAACGTCGCAATGTCGGTTATGTAATTTTTATCCACCAGTTAATGACTGGAAACATCGATTGCCCGAGAATTATGGAAAATATTTCATTCACTTCTATTCCCCGTCATCTAAGATCAGTCCCCTTTCTCCTGATTCGAACTCAACACACCAATTACAGTCACTTTGAACCAGTATCAAGAATGTTGTGTACAACAAACAACTGCACCGAATCCTTTGGCGTAAGGCCTCGCCCAATAAATCTACTCGTATATCACTCCCGTAAAACATCTCTCGACCACGCATCCATTTTTATTACAATATTATTTAACCCCGTTTCTTTTATGAATATCTTTGTTAGTTTTTAGGCCTTACCTTAAGTCTTTTTTTCTTGTAAACAAGCTAAACAAATTTGTCCGGGGTAGACCCGGGCCAATAATAATAATAATAATAATAATAATAATAATAATAACATCGAAAAACGTGTAAAGTATAAACGAGGCTGAAATATCGAAAGAGTGAAAAAATAAAATATTGTAAAAAAAACGAAAAGCCAAGAATTGTTGCGACGAATGTGTCGAAGGAAATGGAACGACTACTTGAGCAGCAAAAACCTCTAAAAAAACACACTTTATAAGCTACAGGAGCTAATGGACGAAGCCCATGAGCAAATACAGAACAATAATAAAACTGAATTAACAAAAACAAGCGCAGAGATAGAAGGGCAATTCAATAAAATAAAACAGGATTATGCAGATCTGATCAAATTACTAGAACTGAACCAACCACTTTAGAAGCAATTAGCTGACTCTGGGCTCTGCTCCCCGATCATCTCGCTCCATTCAAACTAGGGTTTCGCTTGGAGAAGAATGAGTCGCCCAAAAGCATCAGGCTTGTCCAGGATTTCACGTAACCAAAGATAACCTCCAACTGACTTTGCCTTTAGTATCCTAACCAAATAAAATTAACGCACTTCAGGGTAACGTTCGTCAGAAAACAAAAAAACAAGACCCACGTTTGCTCGAACTGGTTTTAAATTAAGTATATACTATACGACTGCACTTTTTTTTTGCTGCTCCCTACACTGCACTACTAGACTTGACACTGCGTTCTTAATACCATTTCACACACAGTCGTTCGCAAGATCTCCGCAAAGAACGGACGTGTTTCTGCTTTTTCTAAAGTAAATAGTAATTCAGTTTCATCTTAAAGACAATTGGTTGCAGTCTCATTGATTCACTCGGTAGCCCAGCGGCTAGCGGCGTCGGTCATCGGATCGTAGAACAGGGGTTCGATCCCGGGTCAAACTTGAAACTTTTGTTTTGTTTTTTTTGCGTGATGGATGGTGGAGAGCGCTCCGCTCTTCCCATTACGGGGGTTGCAAAAGGCAAAAATACTGTTGCCGGTGCTGTTACGAAAGCCATTAAAAGGAGGAAAAGGTTGAAAACCCCTCCTAAAAGAAAAAAATAAGTGCCGTTTTAAGAGCTTGCGAAGATAAAGAAAAAGTTCAGTATGAGGGAGGTGTTGGAGAAAAGTATTCGAATTTTTTGAATGTGAATTTATTCTAAATTAAAAAATTCCTGAAAATACATTTTCGTTTTTTACATTACTATTATAGTCCAAAAAAAATCTTACTTTAGTGGTCTCCTGCCGCCATATGTAGAATTTAGTAAGTCGAATTAAAGAAAGAAAACGTGCTTTCAACCAATTGACAGTTTGGTTTCCTTCTGACATTGACAGATCTTACGTCAGATTAATTTCGCACTGGCATTGCCAGATCTTCCGTAACACTCCCCCCCGGTATGGTCACTTGAGACCCTACCTCCCTTCGTAGCGGACGGAGATCAAGTACGGCTATCTTTGTTGCAGGCCTCTCGTATAAGCCAGCAACGGTTTTAACTAGGGCGCTTCTCACCACTCCATCAGCCCCTTTTTTCACGGCGATCACTCTGCCTTTAGGCCAACAGTTCCTAGGGTTTTCGGGATCAGATATGTAGACGATATCGTCGACTTCTATGGCTTTAACATTGTCAAACCACTTGCAGCGTCGTGTAATGACGGGAAGTTATTCGCACACCCATCTCTTCCAAAAGGCGTTAGCGAGATATTGCGCTGTTTGCCAATTGCGTCTCAATTGCTTGCCTTCGCTGTTATGTTCGACAAGAGGCTTTCCGCAGCTAGAACTACCTAACAAAAAATGGTTTGGCGTGAGCGCTTCATCCTCCTCATGACTTATAGGTATATATGTGAGAGGCCTAGAGTTTACGGTCATTTCCACCTCCATCAGAGCCGCACGTAGAATTTCTTCTGGCGGGTTTCGGGAAAGCAACACTTTGAAATTAGTGCCGTTATCGCTCCATAATTCTATAGGCGATCCACGCCTAGCGACAAAGTTCCGAATGGCCAAGATGCAGGAACTGGATGACAACGAGTATGCTAGTTCAAGATGGAATGCTCAAGTAGTCAAACAGGTCAGTAGAACACCATACCTCTTTTCGTTACTCCTACGCACAGGTACAAAGATTGGACCGAAGTAGTCAACCCCGACGTAGCTAAATGGTCGGCAAAAGGACGCGATGCGCGCTGGGGGTAAGCAACTCATTTTTGGTGGTTTGGGGCGGGCTTGCCGATTCAAACAGGTCTGACACTGCCTTCGTACTTGATTCATAATAGTTCTTAATCTCGATATCCAGTAATGTTGTCGAATTTCATTGACCACCGTTTCATGGTTGATGGTATCTCGTATGAAAATCGTGTATAATCAACTTTGTTAAGTGCTCACCCCTAGGTACGAGTAATAAGACGGGATGTTTTCCATTGCCGAGCATCACTCTTCCTCCCAGCCGCAGCAAGCCGTCTTCGTCAAGATACACGGATAGATTAAAGATTGGACTCGACTTCTTTACCGTACTTCCCCTTAACAACAACGCTATTTCCTCAGCATATTCATCCGCCTGTGCTTTCCGCCAAAGCAAGATTTCGCCAAGTTGGATTTCCTCTTGTGTTGGCGGACACATGCGCGCAAATCGAATCACCATGGTAGTAACACGTAGTAAACGTTTCCAAGTTGAAAATCGCTCAGGTTCTATAGACAGAAGATTTCCGCCGACTGCAACATGACCGCTATGCCAACGAATTGTGCTCGCAGTTCTTCTTCCGTATCCAGGGTTACTTTAGCTTCCTCCGGCCAAGTGCATGGTTCTGCTTTCAAAAAACTCGGCCCGTTCAGCCATCGGCTGCTGCTTGAAAAATCAGGTGTTTTTTGCCACTTTGTTGCTTCATCAGCTACATTTTCCGCAGTGGGTACCCACCGCCAACTCGAGACTTCCGTCAGCTCCAATACTTCACTAATGCGAAATGCTACAAACTGGCGGTAGCGGCGGTGATCCGAACGCAGCCACGACAGTACTGTGCGAGAGTCCGTCCAGAATATCAACTTTGTGAGTAAAAAGGAATGTTCAGCAACAATACGATTCGCATAACGAGCTCCCAAAACAGCGGCTTGGAGGAATCGACATTAGCTTCAAAGGGGCTACTTTAGTTTTACTGCCCAACAGTACACAATCGACTAAGTTTCCATCAGAACATCTCAAGTAACATGCCGTTGCATACCCATTCTCGCTAGCGTCGACAAAGGTGTGCACTTCCATATCCGGAAAACGAGCGAATTCGGTTCTCAAGTAGCACCTTGGTATTCTCAACTTCGTCACATCAGGCAAAAGTCGAACCCAGTTCATCCACTTCGAGTGTTGATTGTCATGGATAGGTTCATCCCAACCGCAATCGCAACACCAAATGTCTTGAAAGATGATTTTCGCATACATCACATAGAACCCTAAAAGTCCTAACGGGTCGAAAATGGTCATGATCAAACTTAGCACTTCTCTTTTCGTAGGTCGGCGGATTCCAAGTAAGACGTCCTTATTCGATTTGACAATTTAAAAATGAAACAGTCGTCGATAGTTGACCACCACATTCCCAGAACTTAGTCCGTAGACATCTCTGCTTCTACGTTCAAATTAAAGGTATCCGTTTGCGCAGCAATGAGTGCATTAAGCACAGCTTTTGAGTTGGAAATCCAATTTCGCATATGAAATCCACCCTTAGAGTGAATGAAGTAAACTTCCCTTGCCAGTTTTATCGCCTCTTCTTCAGTGTCAACGCTGTCTAGCATATCATCAACGTAGTGTTTTTGATGGATACACTGTACAGCTCTCGGATATTCAGAGCGGAACTCTTCGGCATTTTTGTTTTTAACATATTGCGCGGAGTTTGGGGAGCAGGTAGCTCCAAAGGTCATCACCAACATCGTGTATGCTACCGGATTAGCAGAGCCACGTTTTGTCCACAGAAAGCGCTGGTAATTCTGGTCTTCTTCGCGAATTTTCACTTGATGGTACATTTCAGTGATATCTCCCCCTATTGCCACACGCCTTTGCCGAAACTTGCGTATTGTTGAAACCAATGAAGTCAGTAAGTCTTGACCCTTAAGAAGCATGTTATTTAAAGAGACACCATCCACTTCAGCTGCAGCATCCCAAACTAAGCGGAGTTTTCCTGGTTTATTTGGATTTCTAACCGGAAATAATGGCAAATACCAACACCTTTTCACAAGCAGCTCTTTTGGATTAAGCTTCCGTGCGTACCCGCTGGACACGTAGTGATCAATTTTAGCTTGCAACTCTTCACCTAGCTCAGGATCTTTTTGCGTTTTTAAATGCAAACAATGAGCTCTTCTTTTAGCCATAGCAAAACTGTTTGGATATGGTATATTTTCTGCTTTCCAAATTAGTGCGGTTTCGAAGCGGCCTCCAACTCTTCGCGTAAATTTCTGCATTTGTTCCATGGCATAATGGTCTTTTTTAGACATCCTCGCCCCTTCCTTACCCTGGATGTCTAAGTTATCAACGCAAATGTAGTCTCTTACGGTGCGAAGCAATTCAGCGTTAACAGTGATTTCACAATCGCAAATATGAAATACGTGATGGCCCGTCGCTCCTTTTCGCGTATTACAGCATTCGGAAGATTGACCCTTTATAGTCCAGCCCAGAAGAGTTTTCTCGGCAACTGGTTCAAAGTCTGCGCCCGATTTGGATCTTAAACTTACCCCAAGCTTACAGTTATTCAAACCAATAAGTAGCTTCGGTGTGGCATTTGCAAATGATCTCAACGGTAGTCCCTTTAAATAACTGTATTTACGCTGAAGATTATTTATGTCGAGGGTTTGTGGTGGAAGACCCAGGCTCTTGACAGTACGGACCTCTTTGAGGGGAAATCGGACCCTGCCTCCTATTTCAGATATTTCCAAATTTACCAGGTCCAAATTTGCCGGTCCATCGCAGACAAAGCGGCTCCGGAACTCCTTTAAGGTTTAAATTGTCTAGTAAATCCTCGTCGATGAGCGTAAGAGATGATCCGTCATCAAAAAAAGCAAAGGTCGAAATTTGTATACCATTTCCATGTAGGGTGACAGGAAGAACTTTGAAGAGTGTTCGGTTACGGTCTACAGAATGCGTGTGACAATTCGCTAGTGCGGGAATACCAACAGCGGATGGAAGAACTTGTCTGTGAAGAAGAGGATGATGCAAAAGATGGCATCCGTTGACGCCACAAGCAGCTGTTGAGGTACACTTATTCGGGAAATGTGAGCAAAGGCATCTACGACACAGTTGATTAATCCTCACCTGTTCCCATTTTTCAGACCTGCTGGAGTGAAAGAAAACTTCACATGAGCTTACATGAGGGCAATTACCTTTACAGATTACGCACTTTTCCTTCGGAGAAACATTTGGGGCGTCATTATGAATGTTTAATGTACCTCGTTTTCGAAACTTGGCGGAGGTACTCGGAACTATAACGCTGTTCGCTCCATGTGCTAGCTTCAACAGCCAGTTACTAAAGTCTTCGAGTGTGTAAGAGGACAAAGTTAGCTTGTGCATTCCCCAAAAGGGTCCCAGGAGCCCGGGTAGCTTGCAAACCAGCAAAGTCGACTATAGTTTCGGGGCGATTTTCCTTAGGCGGTGGCATGTCTCTTATTCTGGTCAGCAAGACGTCTATTATGAGCTCTGGCCTGCCGAACTTCATGCATAATGTTGATAGCACTTGTGACACGCAGGAGGCGTGTAACAACAAATTTCTCACAGCATTTCGCGCTGGGCCGTCTAGCGCTTGTCGCAGACGTATTAAATTTTCATAATCCGAAAATCCACAAAGTACTGTCGTTTGGTCGTAGCTGGCCTTAAACAATGGCCACTCTTCAGGATTGCCAGTAAACTTTGGCAACTCCTTGCATATCCCACTGCGTGCAGCAAGCTGGTCGTGCGTAATGCGGTTAGGTTGCCTTAGCTCAGATGCGGGAAAGGGGTTGGCGCCTTCTTCAATTGGTGCGCCCGTTGGTAGAACACCTGGCAGACATGTTGAACATGATGCGTCTCGCTGCTTTAAGGAGCACTGTAACTCCAGCGCGTGAAGTTTCTTGAGGATTTGTCCTAAAACAAGGTCCTGGCCCGCATTGGCTACTGGATTTCTAGGCATATAAGTTGGTCCAGTTTCCTTCGCTATCTGCACTGCAGCCGTGCTTTCTGCTTTGGGAGCAGAAGTAGTCAGGGTGTTTACTTCGCGAGTCGTTTTCAACCATTCTTCAACTTGTGCACAACTTTCGTTATCACTTTCGGATTCCAGACTATTATCTTCGGCTTCTAGCTCCACCATTAATTGTTTCTTCTTTTCCAGTAGGGCTTCCTTTTGATTGAGAATTAATTGTTGCTCCTGCACAAGCTGCAATTCACCTCGCAATCTCCGCACATTGCGAGCGGATGTCTTAGAATTTTGGAAAATCACTGATTTGGGTTTAGGAGTGGTTTGTCTGATGGGAGATTCTTCACCTTGTTTGGCCATACTACAGTCGCCTACACAGGAAGAAGGATTGAAGGCAGAGCTAACTGACGGAATGGGACAGTGTCCAGTCGAAGATGAATGCATTCGAGAGGCTTGATGATTATCTGCACTGGATACTGGTTCTCGTTCGGTACAGAGGTCTTCATTTAGTGACATACGCCGATCTAAATGCGGATTGTCTGAGGCCAAACACTGTTTAGCGCACTTAGGTTCCTTTTGGGATTCGTTTTCTTTACAATGTGTAGATTTTCTTTGTTGTGTTGTAGCACTGGGCGTTCCATGGGATTCAATTAAAGCACTTGCTGGTAGAGTGGAACATGATGAGCAACGCCAATCGCGATGAGCAACAGAAGAAGTTACTCCAACGCATATGTAGTGGAACCAACCATCACAATTATCACACCTTACCATGCGCAAGTTATCTTCTTTGTTGCACGCTAAGCAACTGAAAGTTTTCTGCTTGTTCCCAGCATCCAGTGGCTTGCGAATCTTGGGCGGCATCTTGTCAATTAAAGAATTTTTTAAGATGTTGGAGAAAAGTATTCGAATTTTTTGAATGTGAATTTATTCTAAATTAAAAAATTCCTGAAAATACATTTTCGTTTTTTACATTACTATTATAGTCCAAAAAAATCTTACTTTAGTGGTCTCCTGCCGCCATATGTAGAATTTAGTAAGTCGAATTAAAGAAAGAAAACGTGCTTTCAACCAATTGACAGTTTGGTTTCCTTCTGACATTGACAGATCTTACGTCAGATTAATTTCGCGCTGGCATTGCCAGATCTTCCGTAACAGGAGGCAATAACAACTTTGCCTCTCTAGCGTCATCGGAGTCGGAAGATGAATAAATAAACAATATAAAATATAAGCTGGAAGAAAAAGTGCTTGTTATTAAGCAAAAACAAACTGCGCGCAGGCAGAGGGAGCAATCAAAAGTAGAGAGCTCCCAACAACAACTGCAGCAACAACAAAACCAGCAGCAGCAGAAACAGCAACAGCTGTAAAAAAAAAACAACAACTGAAACCACAGCAGCCGCAGCAACAACACCAGCAGCAGCAGCAAAAACCACAGCAACAACAACAGCAGCAGCAGAAGAAGAAGAAGGAGAAGGTACCTCCTATCAATACCTATAAATTAGGGGTAAATGCAACCAAGGACCTGTGTAAGATGGTCATTGGTAATAATTTTAACATTAGTCATGCCATCCACTGTAATGCAGTGGAGGGCTACGCGAAAGTGAAAGAGTTCCTAAAGGGAAAGACGACGGAGCACTACTCATTCACACCAAAGTGTGAAAAGCGGCAATCGATGCTGCTGAAGGGGTTGGAACCGTCTTCTGCTCCTGAGGAGATCTTGTCACTGCTTAAAGAGAAGGAGTGCGAAGGACTCAAGTTTGTGGGGGTAAAGCCATTTACCACAGCTAGAGCCAGGCGGGAGAAACGGAGTCTGCCGTTCTTCCTGGTGCAGCTCAGTCCCGAAAGCCGTCTGGATAGTCTAAGGAGTATCAATGTCCTAGACTACCAGGTGATTCACTGGGAAAAATTAAAAAGGAGCAGAGTTCGGGCACGCCACGTCGAATTGCCAAATGCAGTCTCGAGTGTGAAGTGCGCAAAGAAAAACAGTTCCGAGGAGTGTGCTCTGGGTAGGGACGAAGCATGCGATAGGACGCAGCTGTCGTGCGTGTTATGTGGGAACGTGGGACACACCGCAAACTATCGGCGTTGTTCTAAGTTCGCTGACATTAAAAAAGCAAAACTGGCTCGGCAGCAGAAGGTGGAGGTCAAACGTTCACCTGTTAGGTTTCAAACACAAGCCGTCACGTCCCAAATTTCCTACGCCCAAATGGCGTCAGGTAGGGGGTCTACGGTACAGCAAGCGACTGTTGCTTCTCAAGCGCCAATGCCGAGAACAACGAAAGCTGCACCTAACATGCTGGCCATCTTGCTCGCAATCCAAGGGCAGATGGCTCAGCTGCAACAGCAAGTACAAAAACAGGCCAAGCGGATGGACCAGATCTATGCGCTGCTGCCGGGCGTAAGGCAACACATGTCGTAATAGGTACGCACATGGTGGAGCAAACTTTGAAGGTCCTTGCGGTGAATGTTAAGTCACTAATTAGGATCGAACGAAGAGCCGCGATGTTTAAATTGCTACAAGACCAAACTCCTTATATGCTTTTCGCTAGCGAAACCAAGCTAACCGATAAGCACAAACTGTCGCGATCTTCATTAAAGAAGGTATAATAATTTGCCAAATACTAGAGGGAACCTACTACTCGATTGGTGGGGTCAGCACGATGTCATGTACAGACTCGGTCTTAAAGCGACGGATAACCCGTCATTTCCCAGAGGCGGGTCGTATTCGGATCTACTGCTATACGACGAACGTAGACGACTGACAGGTACAAATTTACAAACGCTAAACTGTCTGCGCACATTCGTGTATGACAGCGACCATTGCGGTTTTAGCACCGAAATTACAGTTCCCAACGAAATTGCGGAATTGGAGGAGTTTGTCCAAAGATATTCTTACAACTTCAGTAAGACTCGATGGACACGCTTCCCCGCAACCTTGACAAGAGCACTATCCTCAAACATGCTCCACCCACCGTCCAATAGGAATTTGTCAAACGAGGAGATTGACAAGTATCTAAATCGAATGGACGAGACAATTAAACAAACTATGGACGCTACAATACCGCGGTATCGACATACGACTAACGAAGATCTCTTCCGCAATCCTACTACTGACGCACTGCACCGACAGAAAAGTAGACTTCTGTCAAGCCTCAAAAACTTATAAATTCTGTAAGTTTGTATTGGAACAACAAGGTTCGGGCTATAAACACCATCGACCCGAATATGTTTCCGAAAATAAATAAACTATTTCGGAGAAAAAATCAAAACTACCTTCAGTGTCTTCAAATAGCCCGGACAACAGACAACGAACGGTTACTGACAATAGCAGGTATTGATCCAAATGAAGCCGCTGACGATGACGACTTCTTTGTGATCGAGGATCCACAGGAGAAGGTTGGGGCCAGGAAGTATACTGATACCACTGGCCCTAATTACGTCCTGGACAATCGCGTCGTGGTGCACAACTTCTACATTTGAAATGAAGTAGAGAATTGGCGATCCGAGAGCTCTGGTTTCACCCGGTTTAGCGACGAAAATATGGCAAATAATGTCATTGCCAGAGAGGGTGACCTATCCCCGTTCATTTCGAAGGAAGGACTCCATGAGATCTTCGAGACAATCAGAGTTAAGAAATCAGTGGGGACCGATGGTATTCCGAATATCGTGCTTCGACATCTTCCTCTAGAAGCGGTGGACATCTACACCACCCTGTTTAATAATGCAATGAATAATGCACATTATCCAGCGCATTGGAAAACGGCGGTGGTTCAACCTATCTCCAAAAAGGGAAAGGATATATCCAATCCGGCGAATCTCCGGTCGATAAGTCTCCTTCCGAATATCAGTAAAGTTTTTGAAAAGGTAATCAATAGAGCTCTGTCTAGGTGGGTTGAGGACAAACATATAGTTCCGGATAATCAATTCGGTTTTAAGGCGGGACATGATATCTCACATGCCGCGTCTAAACTGGTGTCCGATATCCAATGGAATAAAGGCAAAAAACAATGTACTGGTGCCTGCCTTGTTGACTTGGAGAAGGCCTTCGACACCGTATGGTTAGAGGGTCTTTTCTATAAGCTGACTAGGCTGGGGATCAGTAAACTACTCTTGTACATTCTTTATAATATGCTAACCAACAGACAGTTCATCGTGAAAAATGGTGATGTGACTTCTGTTGGAATATTTCAAATTAAAAATGGTCTTCAGCAAGGCGCGGTTAATTCGCCGATCATATTTAACATTTATACAAGCGACTTGATAGGCTCACTTCCCCATACTATTGCGTACGCAGACGATTTGATAGCGTACAGAACAGGTCCAAAAATCAAGGTCATTAATACTCTCTTGCAGCGTGACTTCGATAAGATAAGACGATTATGCGATGACTGGAAATTGAAAATCAACTTTCAGAAGTCGGAAACCATTCTCTTTAGGACGCCGTTGTCTGGAGCCTCTAGGGATACCAGAAAAAATTGGCGAAAGTTCTCAATCATTGGACAGCCTCTTGCCTGTCGAAATGTAGTCAGATACATTGGAATCTGGCTAGATGTTCTGATTTTAACAAACATATAGATGTTGCTCTGGCCAGAGCTAAAGGCGCTTTTGCCCTTACAAAGAGACTGTTTCATAGCAGCCATCTCGATGCGAGGGTAAAGGTAATCTGCTACATGGCCCTTATCAGGCCCATGCTGGTATTTGGTTGTCCCGTGTGGTTCAATGTACGAGCAAGCTTAATGGAAAAGATTCGGGTGTTTGAGAGGGCTTGCCTTCGCTTGTACAGAACACCAGTGTCGGAGTACAAAATTTTTTATCCTAATGAGGTCCTTTACAACAGGGCGAACCTAACAAGAGTGGACAACTTCGTAATTAAGCTGACTCGAAGGCACATTGCAAGAGCAATGACCTCGACGAATAACCTGATATCTGGGCCTTACTACCCCAATTACCTCTACCACGAGAGTGTGCGCTCTGACGGCTTCGTTCCACCGGAAGCATTCCTCTACCTTGATCAGATAGTGTTGATCCAGGATAGATCAGCGGTGCCGTTAATCTTCCATGGCGCTCAGACAGCTGGGGACAGGCGACTCAACTACAACAGAGACGTCGCACACGGCAGTATGGATCGCCTCAGGTTCAGTAGGGCGGTGGGGAATCGCGATAAGAGGGATGTCGTTCGGCAGCACCAGCATTTCTGGTGGTTAAATGATTTGGAAGATGTTTCGTCGTCGTTTCCGTCAATTACGGACCGGCCTCACTAATGAGGCAGAGCTGACCAATCCGTTTTCAATTTAAAAACAAATTTATGTTAACAAGCTTAGTTGACTTTATAAAACAATTAGGATGTTCCTCAATAGAATGGATTTTTTTTACAAGCTCATATGGAAAGGGAGCCGTCGCTGGAGTCGGAGCAGTAATCAAAAGGAAAGTCTGGCAGATAACGAAATCCAAAAACGTTATTATTCCCGATGCATTTTCATTTTATCAATGTGCATAAAATAACATAAATGGGGTTAAAATGTACTTTATGCCATCTGATCAGATCGAGAAGCATTCGTGGTTATACAATTTAGACGAAAAGTGGAAACAAGTAAAAAAACATTCCAGGCATATTCCAGTTGCACTAATTTTGTTGCAATGAGCAAATCGTAAACGCAGCTAGGACCGCCTGTTCGGAAAAGAGAACTGTGTTTGATAATTCTGATAATATTTTCAATTAAATTTATTTTTGTTATTTTATTTAATACTACATTTAATTCATACTACACATTTCTGTTAAGTTTGCTGTTATTATGTGAAAATACAGTGAAAATACAAATACATTGAATGATTCTGTTTTTAATAAGCTTGTTTATATATAATTTCATAAAGAGGACAACAGAAACAACACAAATATCATGATGGAAAAAAGTGTCCCGTGTGATTAAAATTAAATTTATTATTAAAGTATAAATTATTTTTGCGTAAAATCAAAACCATTTTAAAGAAAAATCAATGCACAACATCCTAAATGTAGCCACATTGAAAAGTTGCTTTAGGTTTCGCTGATATCGGCGTTTGAATTATTGGCCGCGAAACCAACTTCTGTATTTTGTCCCGTGCGAATGCCTTCTTTTTTTTTGCAATTATCTTGAAAACGAAAAAAATGCCTAAATTCAACATTAGCACTAATTAAGAGTTATAAGTTAAGCCTATTGTCAAAATAAAAATCCGTTTTATTTAGATTTTTTTTCCATTTTAAATGTGTTCGACGGTCACGTTCGACATAATGGAAATGCCCATATAAGCATTTGCTTACAGCCCTTTATTTTTTAATAACAAAATTACAAAGAAAAAAAATTTGACGTCGAGATGGCAGCATCGGTTGGAAAATATTTGAAGTGGTTCTTTCTGGCGCTATGTACACGTAAATGCAAGTTTATGTGATAATAATAAAGGGTCCGCGATCTAACGTTTTTTTTTTTTCAACTAGTGCTTATTTCGTGAATGGTAACACTTAGCTCATGTCTGATTTGACAGATAATTAGTTTTATCCTTTCGCTGAACGAATATGGTTGTGCATACGCTTGAACAACGCTGGGAAATATTGCCTGCGATCGACTTAGAGAAGATGCCGATTTTGCCAAAAAAATCATCTTTTCAGATGAAGCTCATTTTGATTTTGGCGGGTATGTAAACAAGAATACGGAGTCCCCCAGGGATCAAAATTAGGACCAATACTTTTTATACTATTCACCAACGAACTTCTCCAAGTATTCAAAAACAGCATATCTTTTGCTTTTGCCGATGATATAGCCATTGTAGTACGACACAGGTCTTTGGAAATGGCAACATCCATTTTGCAAGATGAGTTTGATTCTGCAGTAAAATGGTGTCACGATAACGGGCTGGTAATCAACGCAACAAAAACAAAAATCATGCATATCCGAAATCCTAATTTCAAACAACTGCAAAATTATATATTTTTAAGAAATAAAGGATGCATCAACTCTACAAACCAAGTCATTAAGATAGTGGACACATTTAAATATCTTGGAGTTATTATTGACCAACACTTCCTATGGGATAAAAACATTGACAAGCTGCGCATGGACCTAAAGAAAGCTCTTTATGCAATAGCTCACCTTAAATACCATGCCACGTTTCCCGTTTTGAAACAAGTATATTACGCTCTGGTTGAGTCAAAATTAAGGTATGGTGTGCTTGTTTGGAGAAACGCAGCTCCAACCCACATCCAAAAGTTGCAAAGGCTCCAAAACTTGGCAGTAAAACAAGTAAATAGTACTTGTCGTAGATATGAAAGAAAACTTTGTGTCCTGACTGTTGAAAATATTTTTAAGATGGCAATTACCTCCGAATATTATGACGACAACAGATTTATTCAACCAATAATTCACGACTTCAATACAAGACAACGTGTGCAAAGGATGCTGCAGGTGCCCGTAACCAATAACAAATATGGCCAAAGACAACTTAAATCTATAGTTCCATCAATAATGAATGTACTACCTAGACATTTAATACATATAACAAATTTTAGAACTAGAAAAAAATTAATTAAACAATTCTTCTTAACTTCCGCTTAAACCTAACATTTTCTATGGTCAAGAAAATTACTGTGAACCATATTAAAAAAAAAAAACAAAAAAAAAATCACTATTTTGTAATTAACTTCATGCAATAAACATTGAATTATTATATATACACAATCTTCTGCAGAAAAGCTATAGCTTCGCAGAAATTTATACAAATTTACAAATTGTTAAACGTATGAATAAAGAATAAGGAAAGAAAGAAAGAAGCAAAATTGTCGCATTTGGGGCACAGAAAACCCGCACGCATACATTGAAAAGTCGATACACCCAAAACGAGTCACTGTTTGGTGCGGATTTTGGTCCAGAGGCATAATTGGGCCATTTTTCTTCGAAAATGAGCAAGGAGTGGCCGTTACAGTCAATGGCGATCGTTATCGGGCCATGTTGAACGAATTTTTGTTCACAAAAATTGAAGAGGAGGATACTGGCAACATTTGGTTTCAACAGGACGGTGCTACGTGCCACACAGCCGAAGCTACACTCGATGTTTTGCGCCCTGTTTTTGAATATCGCATTATCAGCCGCAGAGCTGATGTCGTTTGGCCACCTCGGAGCTGCGATTTGACACCGTTGGACTATTATTTGTGGGGTGCCGTAAAAGATAAGTGTTACGCCGACAAGCCAGAGACAATTGACGCTTTAAAGGACAATATTCGTGAAGCCATTGGTGAAATACAGCTGCACACAATCGATAATGTGCTTAAAAATTGGACCGATTGTGTAGGCTACTGCATGGCCAGCCGAGGCAGCCATTTGAATCAAATTATTTCCCTTTATTAACCGGAAGGATAAAACTAATTATTTGTCAAATCAGACATGAGCTAAGTGTTACCATTCACGAAATAAGCACTAGTTGAAAAAAAAAATGTTAGATGGCGGACCCTTTATAAACACAATTAGGTAAATAATTATAACTTACAGTAAAAATCATTTGTTTTGTTTTCAGATGTTAACATTTTTGTGGATATCGCGGTAAATAGCCGAAAACACGAGCTATGATAACCACTTACACTATCGATACCTTTTGGAAGTGCTATATCCGAGTACTTAAATTTTCGATTTTGTCTGCATTTTAAAATTTCACATTTTTTCCATGATTTTGCAGAAAACAAAATAATTTTTCCAAAATGCTTTGGACTATCACTTGAATGAAGAACACATTTCACTTGTTGATTAACACAACGCAATGGCTGAAGCTGTTGTCTAATCAATCGGTTTGTTTTTGTCACCATACAAATTAAATATTTTTAAATTAAAATATTTAAAAAAATTATTTTATTACGATCAGTGGAATTCTTTATAGTCAAATCCAAACTTAAAACAATTCTAGTCCTCTACATCTATTTATAATATCTTATTCAAGTAATTGCTCAAGTGCAGACGCATTGTCAGCAGTTTCGTATTCGAATGTTTCCCATGGATCTGCTACCGGCATGTGTAAGGTGTTGGGTGACGACGTATGACGTGGGAAAATGATGATAATGCGGAATTTGGAGTGTTTCAAGATTTGCAGCGTCAGCGTCCTTAGATTCGAGGGTCCTCACTCGTTATTTTGTAAAATGGTGGTGATTGGCTTATGCCAATTTTTACGATTGATGATGCCTACTCTGAACTTCGTGCAAGAGATTCTGTTGCTGATGGTTTTTATTGGTTAACCACGAGGAACTTAGGCTGAATACACCCGTCAATTACCATCGTAGTGTTCACAGGATTTGGTTGGTAGGTTGCAAATGTTTTTACAGTCATCATTACTATAAGTAGAACAATTACTATGGTTGGAAGGCCAAAATTCGTAATACAGCTCGTTCGACACTCCGCTTCGATTAATTTTATCTGGTTTGTATTATTGAGATGCAATTCTTTCATGGCTTGAAGTGTTAACACTTCTTCATAGGTCTTAAAAGCTGAATCTGGCTGTACGATTGGAGGAAGTGGTTTTGCGCTGTACAATTCATTAGAAATGTAGGTTTGCTTGTTGACTGTTATCGTTGCTGTTATTCCGGGAAAAATTTCTTCTGCAGTCGGAATATGTTTTTTGGAGATTTCTGTGCAGCTTGAGGGTTTGCTCCCGAGCAAATTAGGAATACATGTTGTTTCACTAAATCTAGAATACGGTTTTTGTTACATATCGTTAACTTACTACTAGAAGTACATTTTTGTCTTATTCCATACACTCTATTTTGACATTGTGAAAGGTTTTCAAATAATATTTTGGTTACAAATTTTCCTCTTTTCACGGGTTACACCAGTTTTAGCCCAGTGTACGGCATATTCAATATTAACTACTTCTTCCTTAATTAGATCTAATTTATACTTAATATTGGTAATTCTTCCATCTTTTAATTCTTCGTTTGTTTTATACATTTTCAAAATGTTATTCGTGACATTAGTTATTTCATTAATTCTATAGATTGTTGACTTATTAATTATAATTAGTTTATTGTTATTCTCTAAAATTCCATTAATCTTTGACTTAAGTCATCATGGTCGGGAGTACCTGCTATCCATTTCCATGTACTTCCAAGGAAATTTAATGATCTTTTAACTTTTGTTCTGGGTCTTAAACGATTTAATATGGCTAGGATTTCGGTGGATTCGTGGGAAAGGAAAGGATACATAGGATGATGTTTATCAGCATCGCATTCAACCTTACATAACAAATCATGAAGGGCTTGTTCGTAGGATTCCAAATCGATAGTATGAATTAGCTTTAGAGTCCCAGTCTGCAGTTTGGAGGTTCTGGTAGTCAGCGTGATAACTTTGGAATTGGAATAGTCCAGGATTTGTATTTCCGCATAGTTCGTAGTTCGTAATTACGAGGGATCTAGAATTGGGGACCGGTTTTTTATATTATTCTTGTGAACAATTTTACCTGATTGTGTTAGGATAGTTGTAGATTTATCTTCTTTTACTATTCCTTTCCGATACGCTTATTAAACGCTTATTAATTCTAACGTAAACAATTTCACCGGGGTTATAGCTTTTTATTGGATGCCTCTTTTTATTATGCCTTTTAATATCCTCGCTTTGTTTGTGTTTTAATGTCTCAATGTTCTCACGCCTTACCTGATCATATTTCTCAGGGTCTGTGGAGACAGTCCTACCAATAATTATATTCGTAAACTGAGTAATCTAGCAAATCCGTGAAGGATCTGTGAATATGATCTGTCTTTAAGCATCGCATTATTTCTGATAACGTAGAACGGAACCTTTCTACTTGGCCGTTTACCGAACTTTTGTATGGTGGAGTCTTGTATTTTTCTATGCCCAACTGGTCCTGTAACATGTGACAGATAGAAGCTGAATTAAATGACTTCTCGTTATCAAAAACAATCATTTTGGGAACACCAAAAGCAAACAAGAGCTGTCTTATCGGTTCCCTTATATTTATATATATATCTATAGCCTTTGATTTTAAAATTCGTTCTTAAACGTACTTAGAGAAGTTATCTAGGGCTGTAAGGATCAACTTTTTGTTGAATATATGTCTACGTGTAATATTTGACCTGGATACTGAGGTATTGGGAGTAGCTTGTAGTTCTGCCGGTCGTACTTTTGCTCTCTGCAAACTCTGCATTGTTTGATGACTAATTTTTGTACCCGCGCCTTCATGCGTGGAAAGTAAAATCGTTAGAGCAATTGTATCCCGTTCTCTTTGCTATTACGGTGAGCTCTTTTGTGTTCTTTGAGGATCTCTTCCTTCTGCTCATTTTTATTAACATTGTATGTTTTAAAATGTTGGATGAATATTTCCTGAATCCGTCCCATGATCGTTTCTGAGGTGTATAGACCGTTTATTACACTCGGGTTAAAGCATTTCTTAAGAATGGCTGTTAAATCAGCGTAAGTGTACTGTTTTTGAGTAAATATGTGCCTGTGGAATGTGGGGAAAGGGAACGCTTTCCAGCGTTTCGTCTTGGAATTAGTGTTTTTATTACTGAGAGCGTACGTCAATGGCTAGTGGCCAGTATAAATTTTTACGTGTGCAGTTCCATATAGATAATTCCTGAGAGAACTTAATGCCCATATATTCGCAAGAATTCCTTCTCATTTGCTGCGTAGTTCTCCTCCGCCTTACTTAAGGTTCTGGAGATGAACGTTATGGGTTTTTCGTCCTGTGATAACACAGCACCAAGGGCAAAATTGGACGCATCAGTAGTAAGTTCAAAATCCCTTTTAAAATTTGGATAGGCGAGAATTAGGTCTTTAGAGATTAGGGTGTTCTTAATTTTTTCAATCGCGTCGGGTGGCAGAGAAATTAGTTTTTTTCTTGACTCAGTCTTGGATAAACGTCCTTCCTCTCCTCTCAAAAGGGATGTCAGGGGCTTAGCGAACTTTGCATAATCTTTCACAAAGCGACGATAGTACCCTGAGAGACCAAGAAATGATAGAAGATCCTTGAGGGTTTTTGAAATTGGGAAGTTGACAATTGCTTCGACTTTCACAGGGTTGGTTTTTATTCCCTCGGATGATACAATAAACCCAAGAAACTCGACTTGCTCTTTAAAAAAATGGCACTTGTCTAATTGCATTTTCATGTTTGCTTCAATAAGCGTTTGAAATACTTCTTCTACATGCTTGACATGATCGGCCTCGGTTTTACTAAAGACAATAATGTCATCAATATAAACCCAACAGATTATGCCAATCTTTTCTCTAAGTATATCGTCAAGTGCGCGTTGGAAAATAGACGGTGCGTTCTTCAGGCCGAAAGGTAGCCTGGTGAACTCGTACTTCACGTTGTTAATTGAGAATGCAGTCTTCTCTATATCAGATTCCTTTAAAGGGATCTGGTGGAAGCCGCTTTTCAAGTCGAGCACTGTAAAGTACCTATTTTCCCATAATTGGGCGAGAACTTCATTGATCTCCGGGATCGGGTAACGATCCGCGATTGTGACTGTATTGAGTTTTCTAAAATCTATTACCATCCGATATTGTTTATTACAGGCGGAATCGGGTTTTTTGCTAACAACCCATACCAGGGAGTTATATGGTGATCTGGACGGCCTGATTATACCATCCTCGAGAAGATTATTAATTTGTTTTGTCATTTCGTCATTAAGAGACGCAGGATAGGGGTAGTATCATGTGTAAACCGGAGAATCTGTGCTGGTGCGTATTTCACCAACAACTTTCGTTGTATATGTCAATTTTTCATCGGAATCGGCAAACAAAGAAGGGACTTTTTGGATAATCGAATCTATTGCAATTTTTTGTGTGTCTGACATATATTCTAATTTCACGCCTACTGAGTTTACCGAGTGAGACTTTAATTGATTAACTTTTATTTTTACGCCATTAAGAATACTCATGAAACTGTCCTAAGTATGAATGACTGCCGACAATTCTTTTAGGCTGTCATTCCCAAGGATCCCATGGAACGACTTAAGTGTTGGGAGGAGGAAGAATTTGACTTTTACGTCCTGCCCGAATAAGGTTAATAAAGTATATTGAGTAATCTTAACATCGCCTGCTACAGACTTAGCAAATAAGGGTTGATTATTCGGACGTGGTTTTTCCACTAATTGTATGTAATTTCTACTAGAGCCAGTATCTATCAAAAAATTAAGAATCTCTCCACTCTTCATTTTGACCTGGAAGTAGGGCAGAGAAGAGTCGGTTAATCTAAAAAATTTATATCCTTCTTGGTTTTGAGGGTATCCGTCCCAGGATTGGCTTTGAGCGTATTCTTCTAAGGTTTGAGCGTTGACTGAGTCATCCGCTAATTCTTGTTGATGGTAGTTTTCGGGGTTTTCCTCAGAGGCACTAATATTGGCGGCCTCTATATGGTAATGCCTTTGTGATTTATTCGGGATGGGTGCTTGTACTGAAGGACCTGGTTGTCTCTTTCCCACATACTTGAACGGTGGATGTTTATTTTGATAATTAAGAGCTGATGTCCTAATTGTCGAAGTTTCCATAGGCTCCGGCCTTAGCGGTGGCTTTGGCGCGGAGGGCCTCGGTGGTTCCTGATTTGGTTGAATGTATACTGGTTGATAGTGAGTATTGCCATATGAATGTTGTTGGTAGTAGGGGTTGTTTTGCGTGGATCGCACATTCTGACCATGTGGCTCTGGCGGTAAATATGCTATTTGTGGATGGAAGGGTTCCTTGTGTGTTCTTGGCTGATGATTAGGGTTAGTCCTGCGAGGTGGTTGCTAAGGAGGCATGGGGTGGTTTAACTTTTTCATGAAATTCTGATTATTGTTGGCATAATGGGAGCGGAAGTTCTGGTTCTCTAACTTAAGACACAGATTGAGGGCCTGAGGTAAATCGGCTAGTTCCCGAATGCCGAGGAGCCTTGGCAAGTCCCCTCTGAGACCTCGGATGAAGGTGTCTAGAGGCTTATCCCTGTATGTTTTTGTGAGTAAAGACAATGATTCAGAACTAATTTCCATGGGCGAGATTTTGTTTAAAATAAGCGATAGGTGGGTATAAACTGATTGATAGAACTGTTGTATTGAGGCATTGTCTTCAATGAGAGAGGTCATCTTGTACTCTCATGTACCAATATCCCTCTTGTCTGCGTAATGCAGCGTAAGGCACCTTGAAATTGCCTTCCCGTCTAACGGTGTGTTGTATGACTCTAACGCAGTATCGGCGTTTCCCACAATTTTATTTATTTATTTATTTTTTTTTTTATAATTTACGCGCGCCTAAGGGGTTAGATACCCTTTTACTGTTGCCAGGGCGCGGGAAGGTAGAAGGAAGAGAAAGGAAAATTGTTTTGTAGTGGTTTGATGAAACTCAGGTGTGTTTGGTTTCGATATTCGCTCTCCAGGGTTGGGAGTCCGAATAGGACGGAGAGTTTTTTCTGTGCTTGAAACTCTACAACAGCCAAATCTACGTGTCAGTGTTATGCCTTCACACGCAGAATTTTTCTGTCTGAGTTCCAATTACACAAATGAAAAGCTGACTTGCCATTGGCAGGATTCGAACCTGAACCCTCCGAATGAGAAGCGATTGCTAATACCACTACACCACGGCCACCCCGTATTACATTAAGGATGCAGTAGTATCTAGGCGATCCTTTAAGCGGTTCATATATTTGAAGAATCCGGTCGACGCTCTTTAACCAAGAGCTGAACTCTCCCGGATTTCCTGAAAAATCCCGCAAGCATCTCACCACGTCTGGAATTTTATCCATATCTGAGAAGTTTGCTCTGAATTCTGGGTATATCGTTTGGTCACGACCGGACGAAAGTTCGGAACTGGGGTTAAGAATAGCATTAATCATGCTACGACCTTCAACGTTTAATACTTGGGAGACAATACCGGATATTAAGGATACCAATTCGGGGGTAGCGACTACGGAATGCGATTGAGGTTGGGGATCAGGATTAGGTTGTGCTTGAGGATCGTTATTATCGGGACCAGCTGCGATTAGCACAGCAGGTCGGATACGAGGATTTTGGTTAGCCATATTTTGTGTGTATAAATTAATTAAATTTAAATAAAATGTTGTATTTAAACCTTAGTATTTAACACCCTACTTTTTGGCTTAAATTCTACAGTATTTGATTAATATTTGACTAATTTAAAATTTCTTTCACTTTCTTATAATAATAGTTTTGCTTTAACTTTCAGTTTCTTTCTTATAATTATGTAGTTTATGCAGATTATGCTTATTTTTCAATTTAAATTTCTTTTCAGATACTTTAAAAAATTTTAAAATTTCATCAAAATTCATTTATAATTATTTATTATTTTTTTCTTCACTGAATAAAACCATACAATAAAATTAAAATTACTTACAATACAAGAAAAAACCTAGTTGAAGTCTGGATGACATCCCGTGAAGAGTGGCTGTTAATTCTCTTAGCTCATTTTTCCCGTTTCCGGCTACTAAGGGGCCTTATTTCCTCTTTGCGGTTTGGACGACATGGGTATGTGGCACTTCTTGAGGCCCTTTTTTGTTTAGTTCACAGCGGTACTACTTGAGGTCCCTTTGCTTAGTTCAGTCTACTAGTCACTCGCGGTTCAGGGATACTTCTTAACAAGTTCCCTTGTTTAGCGTAGTTCACTAATCACACGCGGTTCAGCGTTTAAGGACCTTTTAATGATTTATTTAAACACGCAATATTCGCGACTTATTTTTTCTAGAATGACCGAACTCGAACTTTTATACCCGGTCACTCCTCGGGCGCCAATTAAATATTTTTAAATTAATTTAGCAGACAGCATTGTGTTTTGGAAGCATTAAATTTCACTCTATTGATAGTCCCCCAATTGGTTATGCTGTTGATATCGGAATTTAATGAGCTTAGCATACGCTGCCGTTCTCGTACTACAGCCGAAGAGCAGGGCCGTGAGTCCGGGAACGAATATGAAAAGCAGAGAGTACTGTCATCAGCAAAGGAATATATTGGATTAGAAGTAGCAGACAAGAGATCGTTAATAATAATTAAAAAGAGTGTCGGTGACAGAACATAGCCCTGGGGCACACCAGCATTTATTTTGTGAATATCAGACTTGAAACCGTCCAAGACAACTTGAATTGAACGTTCCGAAAGGTAATTTCTAATCCATTGAAGAAGAGAGTCGTCGATCCCAAATGCACGCATTTTCGACAAAAGAGCTTAATGCCAAACTCTGTCAAATGCCTTAGAAATATCAAGTGCAACTATCTTGCTTTCGCCAGATTGATGTACGCTTTGGTTCCACTTTTCGGTGAGACATGCCATCAAATCACCAGTGGACCTGTTGCTACGAAAACCGTACTGCCGGTCATTGAGAAGTTTTCGTGTTTCGAGATATTTCATGAGCTGACGATTTATCAGTGTTTCCATGACCTTGGAAAGAAGGGACGTAAGTGCAATGGGTCTGTAGGAGGAGAGAGAAGATGATTCGCCTTTTTTAGGGACAGGCTGGACAAATGCTGTTTTCCATCTGCTCGGGAAGAGTCCTAAAGTGTAGGATTGATGAAAAAACTTACGCAGTGGTTTTGCCAGCGAGGAAGAACACCTCTTCAGAAGAAGGGGAGATATACCATCTGGACCAGCGGATTTATGTACATGAGTGCGAAAGTGGATTCGTCCCATGGAAGATACGACGCACTCAAATGTAGGCGGAGACAAAGCACAATCTGGAAGTGTTGAGCTGGCCGCACAGTGTGCAGCTAGCAGATTGGCCTTATCCAAAGAGCTGACAGCTGGAATGTCGTTGTAAATGAGCGTTGGGATGGAGGATGAGGCGGAATTTCTAATGTTTTTGACGAAAGACAAAAATTTTTACTGCCTTTGGGACATTGCAGTATTTTTTGCCTCAGTTTTTGGTCGTATAGGAATTTCACACGCTTAAGAAAGGCGTTGCAGTCATTTCTGGCTCGTTTGAACTTTTTTCGGTTTTCCTCTGTCGGGTTGGTCTTGTAGGACCGAAAAAACATTTCTCTAACCCTGACGGCGTCTTTACAGCTCGAGTCGTACCATGCCTTTTCTTTTGGTTTGATACTCTTCATCCGATGAGGAATAACGGATCTCATTCCAAAGAGATTGGTGTCTGTAATCATATCAGCAGCAACATCTACGTCGTTATCGAGGAAGCATAACGACCAGTTAAAATTCCTAAAGAAGCTGTTAAGACCGCTCCAGTTGGCTTTCTCGTATTGCCATACGGTTCTTTTAGGAATTTTTTCTTTAACTGTGTGGTCGGTGTACGAGAAATTAGCTGATATGGCACAATGGTCCGACGAGCCTAGAGGGGAGAGCACATCAATGGTGTACTTATCAGGGTGAGAAGTTATGTAAATGAAGCGCGGTATGAAATATTTTACAAAACTTGCAAACCCACATCCAAAAACATTTTTAAAAATATTAAAAGTGGGTAACATTTTCTTATATATGTAAGTATAAACCTATATAATATAAAATGTGTTTGTTTACTATAGGTTTTGAAGGAAGTCTGTTACCTCCAAACAAAGCCGTGTTGTTACAGCAAATAAATATATAGATGCAACTAAATATCCCATGTATGGAAGAATGCAATTAAGAATGAACCAATTTCAATATCACAATCAGACAATGGTTGGGTATTGGAGGATAGCATATTCAAGGTATATTGGTTTGACGGTAAAACCGCTCCTGCAAAGCTGGAAGATATTTTAAGAAATAAAGTGGATGTATCCGATAATGAAGACAATACTCAAAATAGCGAATCATCTGATGAGCCGAATGACGAATAATTTAATACACACACATTTATAACGAAAGTTTTTTGATTGTTTTAATTATAATTGAATACATACCTTGTACTTGATAACATACAAGTGCATCCATATTTATGTAATGTATATATAAAAATCAAATGTTTAAGTAGTAATATACATATTATATACTTAATATATAGGAAAAAAATGTTTTTTTTACTATCAGCACTTTTTCATAGTTATATTCATGCATCGAATATGTTATACCTTTTATTGAAAAAACTGATTTTTTGCATACTATTAGTACGTCTGGCAGGTCTTTTGCCCCATATAAACCGTCTAGGACCCATATTTTTATACTCAGAGCACCCAGTTCTATAGTTTGATGATACTTTAAAGTGGTTATACTTATGATCCAGAATTAGAAAAAAAACGCATTTTCGGCATACTATTACTCACGTCTGGCCCAACGAGATGCTGCCAGGCTACGGGATTTTACTTCATTTATATACGGACTTTATAATAACATAAATCATTTTCGGTTATACCTTCAGTCCCAAAAATTGCTGTGGGCTCTTAGACTATGTAGTATCTGGTAAATAAGGGTTTAATGTTGTGGATTTCGTTGGTTGAAAGGGCACTCTAAATAACCGTTTTAGCATCCTCGGAGTTGAGGTCTTGTGTTTCAGTGTATAATGGTCCCCACCGCCTAGTATAACATACATATGTAACATATATATGTATGTAGGTATCCGTATACGTATTTTCGCGTTACTACAATACATCATACAACAATATAAGGTGTGGCATAAAGTCTGTAGAATGGCGCTAGTCTCTTCAAATTCAGTCGATATAATATTTACTCGTAAGTCCGTACGAAAAGCATGTAGCAAAAGATGATATTAAAAGTGCTAAATACTCGTATTAGAACTGTTTGGGAATTAAAATGCAAAATTAATTAAAAGGACCAGCACCCAGAAGAGAAACAGCAGAAAAGGCATTTAATTTACAGAAATGAGTAAAATTTTCAACTGTTATACAATGCAAAGTATACAAGATTTGAGTGCAATAATTATTAGTGAGAGCAAGAACAGTAATATTGCAGATATTTAACACGAAAAAATCAAAATAGGGTAAATGGATGATGTTTGTTAGTTTATAACTTTTGGATGAATTCAAATTGGATTTAAACTATTAAAATACGAGTACATTATTACATAAAGATATTTCCAAACATTCCCCCGCCCCTGGAACATAGTTTCAGGCTAAAGTTAATAGTGCCAGCTTGTGTATCGGCCGAATTAGGTTTCCAGTAGCAGTGCGTACAGTGACAACTCGAATACGATTATCTTCACCTGGGTGGACTAAAATGACTCGCCTCATGGCCCACTTGCCGGGTGGTAGATTGGAATCGTTGAGTTTAAAATCTCGTTGCGGATTTAGCCATTTCGGCCTTTGTTGAAGAGAGGTGAGGTACTCCATACTCCAGCGTTTCCAAAATCCTTGCAACTTGGCTTGAATGGCTTGCCAGCATAAAAGTCGATTTTGCGGTATATCCGATGAAGGTTCAGGAACAGCTGAGTATGATTCACCTACAACGAAATGAGATGGAGTTAGTGGATCTAAATCATTGTCGGAGCTTGGACACAAAGGACGAGAATTTAGTATGGCTTCAATTTGAGTTAAAATGGTATATAGCTCTTCAAAAGTAAGGATGTCTGGACCAATGACACGTCTTAGATGCTGTTTAACAGATTTAACTCCCGCTTTCCACAAGCCACCGAAGTGTGGTGCGGAAGGAGGGTTGAAGTGCCAGGTAATGTCATCGCGAGCAAGGGACTCCGAAACTAGGGAGTTATGATATTCAGACAATGTCAGTTTGTGCATATCAGACGGATATGCAGATCCACGGAAATTAGTACCATTATCCGAGTACATATGCGAAGGTTTCTCACGACGAGCGATAAAATGACGGAGTGCTGCGAGGAAGGCGTTGGTAGTTAAGTCGCTGACGAGCTCCAAATGAATAGCTTTAGTCACAAGGCAAACAAACAAAGAAATGTAGCCTTTGAAATTTGAGTTTTTCGACCAAATTTCGTTTTGAGGAAAATCGGCCCAGCATAGTCACATCCACAGTGTGTAAACGGTCTACTCTTCTGTATCCTTGCCTCCGGAAGATTTCCCATGATTCATTATTTGCGTTGCCGTTAATTTCCGTTGTCGAATCCGTTTCCACAATCGTGCGTTATCTTGCGCAGAAGATTCCAACAGCCGAGGATAAAAAATTCCTGCCGAATAAGGACGAACAGCGCTGTAACTCCAGGGTGTAGAAAACGGTGATGAAACTCAAGAGCAATCAGCTTAGTAATTTTATGTTCCCTGGGTAGAATAATGGGATGTTTGGTGTCGAACGAAAGATCTGTTGTTGGATTCTGCCTCCTACGCGAAAAATTTGATCATCATCTAGAAAGGGAGCAAGACAAGCAATTTTATTATTTTTCGCGAAATGACCGTGTTTCTTATAAAATGCGATAGAGTCTCCGAAACTTTGATTTTGAAGCCATTTTATTAAAAAAAACGCTTCGCTTCGTTTATTTCCGTGGCTTGAAGTATTTCTGTTGCTGCATGTGACTGCTTTCGACACTTGGAGATAAAGCGGAAAATAAAAGCTGTAATTCGAATCAAACGATGCCACCGAGATACGCGAGATGATAAGGAATCAAATATGTGATCGATATTGAAAGCTGGAAACGAATGGTGATAATGCTTTTTCTCCTCGTCCTTACAATCTGGATGTTCTTCAATCTTTTTGATGACAGGCCAGTCATTTTCATTTTGCCTTAACCAATGAGGTCCTGTCCACCAGATGGGGTATTTAATTAAGACAGACGGTGCTATACCGCGCGAAGCGCAGTCTGCAGGATACGACCTAACGTAGAACCATCTGCTCCTTGGGATTGTATTTAGCATCTCCGCTGTTCGATTTCCCACGAAAATATCCCAACGACGAGAAGGAGACGAGAGCCAGGAAAGAACAACCTGCGAGTCACACCAAGCGAATACATTCGAACAGGTCATATTTAGACTGCGACGAGCAATTGTGTGAGCAAGAGTGCTCCACACAATTCCAAGCGAGGGATTGTAAGTTGCTTTATGGGGGCAACTCGAGTCTTAGCTGAAACAATAGTGGTTTCAATATTTCCATTTGGAAGCACGTAACGAGAATATATAACCGCAGCATACGCGAATACCGAAGCATCAGAGAAACCGTGTAGTTGGAACGATTCATTTGAAAGGGGAAAGCCGATAGATCGAGGAATGTTAATTTGAGTCAGCATATGCAGCTGCTGACGACTGTTAGACCATTGTGCAGCGATCGAATTTGGGAGCATATCGTCCCAGTTAAGTTTCTGATGCCAAAGTTCTTGGAGAAGTCGACAGGATAGACTTCACGATAATCGCGCGAGTTACATTCCCGTACAACCCAACCAAGAGTCACATATCAACAAACTGCTCGCATAATACTTATTTTATTTATTTATTATTTGCAACAATGTATCTAGTATCAAAATTCATTTCCTTTCACACGGTTAAACTGTTCGCATAATACTTATTTTGCTTATCTAATTTAGTTTGGCTCACATTGCATTTTGTCTCACAATAATGTATCTAGTATCATAATTCATTTTCTTTCACACGTTTTGTAAGAACAGTCAGCATAAAATGTGTATAAATACCAATATAATTCAGACACACGAGTTCCTTTTTGTCAATAAAGTTTCAACGTTTAAAAGAACAAGTTGTTTTTTTTAATTTGGGTATCGCTCCCAAATATAAGTGGCGCAGTCGGTAGAATAAAAGTACATCCAGTACGTTGTGAATCTGTTTTGATGGTTTATCAGTAATAAGTTTCAATATCGACGGTTAATCGATAGTAGTGACGTACTCGTGAATGTAAAAGAACTCGTTTTGAATTGTGTGAAAAGTGAAGTGATTCAACGGAATATTGGATCAGCGAAGGATTATCGCAATCAACAATCAACAATCAATTCGAGAGGTCTCAACCTCGAAAGTTCAAAGGACCAATGAAGGAAACATCATTAATAGTACTGTAAGTCGAGTTCTCATAATAACCCATCCCTTACATACTAACCGACCTTTATTATTGAAATACTGTATATTCAATGCCAAATATTAACAATAAGGTTAAGACAAGAAGTAATCCCTATAGCCTTAATAGTTTTAATAACGAGGTAGAAGATAGTAAAGATAATTTTAGTACTAGCTTAAGTGATCATCTTATCTTAAATTTTTCAAATTCAGAAGACAGTGTTATTAATCTCTCCAATATGACCACAAATAATAGTCAATTAAATATGGCAGATTTGTTTAACTCTCTTCGTATTCCGGATGCTATAAAGGATTTGCCAAAATTCGATGGCAATCCCAGGCTCCTCTATGAGTTTTTAACGAACGTAGAGGAAATTCTTTCTCTGATTAGATCTGCAGATGGAACTAGTTATGGTAAACTTCTGCTCCGTGCTATACGCAACAAAATAGAGGGACCTGCAAATGAGGTTCTTAATATATATGGTACCCCGCTGAACTGGGACAGTATAAAATCGAACCTCATAATGCACTACGCCGACAAGCGTAACGAAACCTCTCTAATAAGAGATTTGCATGGGTTGAGGCAAAATCATAAAACAATAGAACAGTTTTACAGCGAAGTAATAGAAGTGCTATCCGCCATGAATAATCATGTGCAGATCCACTCCACAGATTCTAAAGTCGTAAAAGCAAAACGAGAATTGTATGAGGAAATGTGTCTAAACGTATTCATGATTGGATTAAGAGACCCCTTGGGACCTACTGTTCGAGCAATGAAACCAACAACCCTGGCAGAGGCCTTTTCATTTTGTATCAAAGAACAAAATACATATTACGGCCGAACAGATACAAAGCAATCTCTTTCTAAACCTTTAATTAAGATAGAACACAGACACCCACAGCCTCAGTTTAAATTCCCCCAAATTCCTAACCTTAACCAACAACAAGCTAAATTCAATCCACAACAGCTACAAAATATGTATCCCGCACAATCTTTTCGATTTCCCTTGCAACCGAACACTAACCTAAATTTCCCAAATATTGCATACAAAACGCCTTTCATACCCCGACCGATACCAAAGGTACCTCCACCAGAACCTATGGACACCCTTTCTGCACAAAGTCGTCTCAAACAACCATCCACTCCTCGTCAACATTTTAATGGGCAGCCTCAAAATAATAACTTCAGACCGTCACACTACACTATTAAGGAAGTACATAATATAAACGAGCAGACGTTAGAACCAGTAACTGACAACATTATGCATTCTACACAAGAAAATCCCCATCCTCCATCAGAAGAAACAACTACGGACGGAAATAGTTACTATCCAAATCTGGATGAATTTGTTTTTTTCCAAAATCCACCTGAAACCGAGTCCACAGGAACAGAACAAGATTTAAATTTTCAGAACTCAGCCTCGGGCAATGCATTAAATACATAGATATTAACAAACATGGACACTCTTTACCCTATATTCATATCTCATCACCTTTCGGAAGACCCTTGAAATTCCTAATAGATACAGGGGCTTCATCCTCTTTTATAAACCCTGAACACATTCTTCCTCAAGATCAAGAAATTGTCCCACCTGTAATCATAAAAACTATTCTTAACCAACATAAAATTGATAAACAAGTATGTTTACCCAATTTTTTCGAATTTAATTGTCCCGGAGAAATGAGATTCCTAGTATTCAAATTCCATGGATACTTTGACGGATTATTAGGTCTAGACACATTGAGTTCCCTCAAAGCTAAAGTCGATCTAGAAACTAAAACACTTATTACCCCGTTTACTAAAATTCCCTTGCTTTTCAAACCTAATCTCATGTCCAAGAAATATAGTATTCCCCCCTATTCTAACGCATTATTATGGCTACCTGTAGATATTCGCAATGGTGACATTTTTTTCAGAAGTATTGAAATCAAACCCGGAGTTTTTGTTTCAGAAGGAATCTACAATGCCAATAACTGGTACAGCCTAGTTGAAGTAAGCAATAAGTCAAGTAGTAACCAAACAATCCTTATAGAACACCCCCTAAAAGTAAACACACTCTTAAATTTTGAAATTTGTGAATTAAATAACTTTGACAAGACATACGGAAACAACTTAGAAGACCCAGTTGCCAATAACATTACTGATTTATTACGGCTAGAACATCTTAATTCCGAGGAACGAAAGTTAATAATTAATTTATGTAGGAACTATGAAGATATATTTCACAAGAAAGGCCAAACTCTTACCTTCACTAATGCCATTAAACATCAAATTAAAACTTCGGACGACATACCTATATACACAAAATCATACAGATACCCTTATGTTCACAAAAATGAGGTCCAACAACAAGTAAAAGACATGCTGGCCCAGGGAATTATTCGACCTAGTTACTCCCCCTGGAGTTCACCTATATGGATAGTGCCCAAGAAGATGGATAACTCTGGCACACAAAAATGGCGATTAGTCATCGACTATCGCAAGTTAAACGAAAAAACTATAAATGATAAATATCCTCTTCCAAATATAAACGAGATATTGGATAAATTGGGCAAATGCCTCTACTTTTCAACTCTAGATTTGGCGAATGGCTTTCACCAAATCGAAATGCATACTCAAGATATACCTAAAACTGCCTTCACGGTAGAAAATGGTCATTATGAGTTCATAAGAATGCCCTTTGGGCTAAAAAACGCACCCTCCACATTCCAGAGGGTAATGGACAACGTCCTCAGCGATTTGGTCGGCAAAATTTGCCTTGTGTATATTGATGACATCGTTGTGTTCTCCACTTCCCTTCAAGAACACATAGAAAATCTCAAAAAAGTTTTTGGACGATTAAGGCAGGCAAACCTTAAAGTACAGTTAGATAAATCCGAGTTCCTCCGTAAGGAAACCGCATTTCTGGGACACATCATCACCCCAGACGGAGTTAAACCAAATCCTGATAAGATCAGGGCAATAAAAGAATTCCCCGTTCCAAAAACTCCAAAAGAAATTAAATCCTTTTTAGGATTAATTGGTTATTACCGCAAATTTATAAAAGATTTTGCGAAACTTACCAAGCCCTTAACGGCATGCTTGAAAAAAGGAGTTGAAATCAAATTAGACGAAAAGTATGTACAATGTTTCGAAATGTGTAAGGATATTTTAACAAATGATCCTATATTGCAGTATCCCGACTTCTCAAAACCATTCGTATTAACAACTGACGCCAGTAATTTCGCGATAGGTGCGGTACTATCGCAAGGACCTATCGGTAGTGATAGACCTATTTGTTTTGCAAGCAGAACACTTACCACAACAGAAATTAATTACTCCACGATTGAAAAGGAGCTTTTGGCGATAGTTTGGGCAACGAAATATTTTCGGCCCTACCTGTTCGGCAACAAATTCAAAATACTTACCGATCACAAACCTCTCCAATGGTTAATGAGCTTAAAAGAACCTAACTCAAAGTTGGTTCGTTGGAGGCTTAAATTAGAGGAGTACAACTACGAAATCGTGTACAAAAAAGGTAAGGCGAATACAAATGCTGATGCACTCAGTCGCATTAAAATCAGCGACAAAGTCGAACTTAATGCCAACGAAACAAGTAGCTCTACAATTCATTCCGCAGATGAAAATCTTGATGACGGAATTCCGATTGCAGAAAAATCGTTAAATGAATTTAACCTGCAAATGATTCTGGAAATTTCAAGTGGACCACCAACAAATTCTCTTAAAATAGTGTTTAAAAATAAACAAAGGCGCACTATCCAAAGAACAGCATTTTCCGAAGAAGAAATTATACAAATATTCAAAAATCATCTACCACCTAATAAACTCACGGCAATATTTACTGACGACAATACTTTCAGGACTGTTCAGAACGTCTATTCAAAATACTTTTCTCAGAGTAAAACTTTCAAATTATTACGTTGCACAGAAATATTGACAGACATAACTGAAAATGACCAACAAGACCAACTAATTTATGATTACCACATTAATTCGAACCACAGAGGCATTAATGAAACTTTGCTTCACTTAAAGAGGAAATACTATTTTCCCTTTATGTCTAGCAAAGTTACACAAACCATAAATAACTGTGGGAAATGTCAAACGTTAAAATATGACAGGAACCCACCTAAATTGATGTATGAAAAACCTGAAATACCCATTAAACCGCTAGATATTATACATGTTGATGTTTACACCATCAATGGAAAACACATCTTAACAATAATAGATAAATTCTCCAAATTTGCGGCCGCCTATACCCTACCCATTCGAAATAGTCTTAACATAGTCAAATCAATAAAGCATTTCATAAGTCTACATGGGATTCCTGGGAAACTGATTACTGATCAAGGATCAGAATTCACTGCAAATCTTTTTAAAGATTTTTGCAAACAGTTTGACATTTACTTACACACAACATCATTTCAACAGACAACAAGTAATTCTCCGGTGGAACGCATGCATTCCACTTTAACAGAAATTTACAGAATTATTTACGACAAATACAAAGACAAAGACCATGAAGATATTCTCAACGAAACAATTACAACATACAATAATGCTATTCATTCATCCACCAAGTACACACCTTTCGAATTATTTTATGGCAGACCATATAAATTTACTAAAGATCTTAAATTCAATAATACCCACGATTACCTTCAGAAACTTAATGCTTTTCAAGAGAATTTATTTCAATCCATTATTAGTTATTTAGAGAAGAAAAGATATAGGAATATAGACAAGTTAAACAAAAATAGGGAACCCCCCACAAAATTGACAGAAGGAGACATTATATTTAGGAAAGAATGTAGGAGGAACAAATTGACTCCTAGATTCACTAAGCATAGAATTAAAAATAATAAGAAAATAACCATTTTAACAAAAGATAATAAAAAATTACATAAAAGTAGAATAAAGAAAAACCGAAAATTCCAGGTCACTACTGACAATTCTGACAGTTGACGGACATAACATAGAAATTCACAATCTGACTAATAATCACGGAATACTGCCATTACTAATCGGACAAGCACGGATAATCGAACATGAAAAGCGGATGATACATATAGTAGATCTCCTAAACTACCAAATTAGTATTGACAAAATCAAAAATTCCTTGACCACATTAGAAAAAGACGACACAAATACTGAAATGACAGCTATTGCTAAACTAAAATTTCAAGAACTAGAACAAAAATTCTTAAGCCTTTTACCAAATAATAGAATAAAAAGGGGTATAATTAATGGAGTAGGTACACTTATAAAAACCATCACTGGCAATATGGACGCCAATGACGCCCTTGCAATAAACAATGAATTAGAAGCAATAGAGAATATTCAAGAGGTTTTGAAAATAAAATCTGCTAAACAAATAAGCATAAATAATCAAATGATAGAGAGGTTCAATAACATAACTCTTCATATAAATAAACAGCAAGAAACCATAGAAAAATTTCTTAACTATTACAATGAAAAAATCGGCAATACAATAAGATCAGATGAGGCATCAGTTAAGCACCTACAATATATCAATAAAATTATCTTTAACATTGACTTACTTTATAATCACTTAAACAATATTGCTGAAGCTATCACACTAGCTCGATTAAACATTATTAAACCATAAAGAAATAGATGAAATTAAGGACTATTTGCGTTCTGAATCAATTGAACCCACCTCCAATCAGCAGGTTTACGATTTTCTCACTTTACAAGCATATTATAATGAATCCAAGATAATATTTAGCATCGGTATACCAGTAATTTCTAACCGAACATATTCCTTTTTCCATTTAATCCCTCTCCCTATTAACAAAACACTAACGGTCCGAACTCATTCTTATTTGGCTATTAATGAAAATAATACATCATATTTCGACAACATATGTCCATTGTCCGGAAGTGTCTATTACTGTAAAAGACGATCTGAAAAGCAACCCTTAAATCATCCGAATTGTATTCCTAACATTATAAAGAATCAGCCAGCCATCTGTGACATGCAAAATGAAACCGAAATTTCAACAGTGTATCAACCGGAACCCAACTACATTCTAACGATCAACGTTCATAACATCAAAATGCGAACCACCTGTGGAATAGAGCATTACCAACTTTACGGAACTAATCTCATTCACTATTTTAATTGTTGTATTGAAATTAATAATTTAACCTATGATTCCAGATCCAATACTTTCTGGGACGGTATTATTATACATCCACCTACACAGAATTTCATCAATTCATCTTTAACCTTAAATCACCTATCTCTGGAGAAGCTTCATACACATCAGATTCAAATTCAAGAGGAAATAGCAACATTTTCTAGCAAATCAATCCGAACTTTCAACTTATCATGGTTAATCGTCTTCATCCTATTTACGGTGATACTAATTTTAATCATCCATGTAAATCGTACTTGTATATCATACAACAAGGAAACTGTTGACACCGACACAACTACTATCAGCAATCGAGATTCTGCAGATTCAAGAATAAACGATGCTACGCCAGTCGCTCCTACTAGGAAACATTTCCTGTGGCAGTCGCTCCACTAAGAGGGGAGGAGTTACATTCCCGTACAACCCAACCAAGAGTCACATATCAACAAACTGCTCGCATAATACTTATTTTGTTTATTTATTATTTGCAACAATGTATCTAGTATCAAAATTCATTTCCTTTCACACGGTTAAACTGTTCGCATAATACTTATTTTGCTTATCTAATTTAGTTTGGCTCACATTGCATTTTGTCTCACAATAATGTATCTAGTATCATAATTCATTTTCTTTCACACGTTTTGTAAGAACAGTCAGCATAAAATGTGTATAAATACCAATATAATTCAGACACACGAGTTCCTTTTTGTCAATAAAGTTTCAACGTTTAAAAGAACAAGTTGTTTTTTTTAATTTGGGTATCGCTCCCAAATATAAGTCGCGCCAGTTGTTCGAGAACCTGTACCGATAAATACGGAGCACAAGATGTTCCATATGTCACAGTGCGTAAACGAAAGTGTTCTACCTGTGTTATTGGTGATTTTCGCCACAGTATTCGCTGATAATCAACATCTTCATCTGCTACCCAGATTTGACGGAACATCTTTATGATGTCTGCCGTAAAGACATATTTATGGCGTCGAAATCTAACGCAAACCGAAAAAAGATTACGTTGTATAGGTGGACCAATCATGAGCGAATCGTTCAGGGAGTTCCCGTAAGTATCCTTGACGGATCCATCGAATACTACGCGTAGTTTGGTAGAAGGACTGTCCTGCTTGAATACAGCATGATGTGGCAGATAGTATACATTTGGCTTCGATATCTCTGAGGAAGGAACTCGGTCCATGTGACCTAAGGCCAAATATTCGTCCAGAAATTTAGAATACGATTGATGGAGCCTTGTATCCTTCGAAAACCTACTTTCTATAGCCTTCAATCGCGAGTGTGCGCCTTTTAGAGTGTCACCGAAATATGATTTGGTTTTAAAGGGAAGTCTGACGACATATTTACCAAGAATGTCTCGTCGATGGGTTTCTATAAAATGCTTCTCGATATCCCTATCCTCTTTCGAAACAAGTAATGTGGGGTCCACCTCCTCAATTGTCCAAAAGGCTTGCAAACTTAAGTCAATGTCGACGATTGAATGATGAGAATGTATATTGTACTCCGTGCCCGAAAGTAATTTTCCTGCCAGCACCCAACCAAAGATCGTGTTTTGTGCAATTGGGTATCCGCGTGAACCACGAACAACATCGCCTTTTAGGATAACCCAAACCTTATCGGCACCAAGCAAAATATCAACTGGACTGGTTTGATTAAATTACGGGTCAGCCAAATTGAGGTTGGAAATATGATTCCAATTCTTAACATCAAATGAAACTGTAGGCAACGTTGACGTAAGACTTGATAAGATGAAAGTATCAACCGCGATACTGACTGAATCAAAACAAGAGCCAATAATCATTGAAACAAGACCTCTGGATTTTCCGGCGCAGGTTGAGCCACATCCAGTAATTGGTATGCGAGCGTTCTTTCGTCTAAGTCCAAGTCTTTGGACGCACGATTCAGTGACAAAAGAAACCTGTGATCCAGAATCTATTAACATGCGAACGGATTGATACTGTCCGTTTCCATCCAAAACCTTACCAACGGCAGTCGACAATAAAGTTTGTTTTCGAAAATGGGTAAAGTTAACTGCATGGGTTGACACAATTGTATTCGATTGTGTGGAGGTTGAGGTTGAAGTGAGTTCCGATGAAAAGGATGGAACACTGGCGGGTACTGCTGAACTATCATTTGAAGTCTCAACTCTACCAAGGTGGACAAGACTGTGATGCCTTGAATTGCAAATTTTACAACGAAACTTTGATTGGCAATGTGACGAATTGTGACCAGTACGTAGACAATTGAAACAAAGCCTTTTGGATTTCACCAAATCTCTCTTTGCTTCAATATTCAAAGCAAGAAATTCTGGACAATGTGTAAGCGCATGTGAAGCGTTACATTTTTGGCAGTGTGCTGTTGACGAAACATGGTTGCTTCACGAAAAGCTCCTTTGCAGGACTCAAGTGCCTCACAACGACGTTCCAAAAAGGTTAAAAAATCTCCAATAGTAGGATAATCCATGCCAACACTGTCAGCTGACCAAGCCTGCCGAGTATCTGGATCTACTTTGCCTATAAGAGTAAAAATTATCCACGGATCCCTTTCAAATGAGTTTAGTGCATTGAGATCACGTATTACCTCATCAGCGTTATCCGATATCTTCCGTAGAGCTCTAACGTTCGAAGAATCCATAGATGGTAGCTGCGCAAGGGTTTCTAAAAAACTGTTGATTATATACCGTGGCCTATTGTATCTTCTTTCTAACCTTTCCCATGCCTGTTCATAAGTAGCGTCCGACATAGGAATGTGGGTAAGTAGATTTGAGGCTTCACCACGCAGACAAGAGCGAAGAAATTGGAGATATATTTGGTTTATTGTGTACTGAGCTTTCAAACATGTCACGGAATGCTGGCCAATCTCTATAGCTACCGGAAAAAGGTTCGATATGAATTTTGGGAAGGCAATCGTTGGCTTGAGATTGACTTGCATTGACAAGTTGTTCGATGGTATTTAGTGGAGCTGCCACAGGAATTGTTTGAGTTACATCGATTGCACACTTATTCCTTTCACGCAATGCAGAAAGAAGAACTGATTTGACCAGAAGACACTTTGACTCAAATTCCTCGAATTCTGGTTCGGGATCAACGTAACGATCCTCGTCCATGAACTGAAATATTTTTTCTTGGGAAGCTTTAAATCGATTCCATAGTTCATCGACTTTCTCTATGCGTAATTGAATAACGCCAAGCGACATGTCCTCTGTAATGGTTTCAGTGAATGTGGCCAATCTTGTTAATGAACCCTTTAAGATTGCCTCGGGTTGCACGAAGAACTGAAAGCCTGACCTTCGATGTCATTTTAATACGAGCAATTTTCGAATTTGTCTCTAGCCGAGGTTTTAGATAAGCGCGAAAATATAAGTTTCTCTATATTCACCTTATTTAAAATTATCATATGAACATGCGATTTCGACTTTCTATTATAAATAATCAAGGCTAACGAAAGCTTTTTATAAGTCTATTCCACGTGCACTTGTTAACCTAAAAATGGTCATACCAAACTGTCTTGTAATTACCACTAAATTACCGAATTAATGTCTAACTTAAATCAATTTTACAGATAGCTGTACCGGCGAAACCAAGTGAGAAATGTGAATAAAGGCAATTCCGTTAATCTGTAAAGATGAATGTACAGCTAGATTTTAATCAATCGAAATTAATTTTTAGGTTGTTTGTAAAAGATTTGCGAACTGTACGAGTACGTTATTAGTTTTTACATCCTACCGGCGCAACCTATCGAATGCTACCAACTCGCTATCAATGCAAATGATCAAATAATTAATTTATCTGATCCTCTCGATGATATCATCGTATTCGGCGATTTCAATCTACCTCAGCTGCACTGGACTCAATCAGATTTTTATCGCTAACCCTAACTCGATTAAAGAATGTCTCTTCTTGGATGAGCTCACAGACTCTAGCTTATGCCAAGTTAGTGGAGTCTCCAAATATATGGGTAGGCAATTAGACCTCATTTTCACCACCGACCCCATAAACTCCTATGTCTCGCTCTGTCCCCTTTCACTATCGACCATTGATAACTTTCACCCACCACTTCTTCTTTCTCTTCTCCACCACTCTTCTATCCGGCCCACCCCATCTGCAGCTGCATCCTCTTATGACTTTCATAAAGCGAATTAATAAGTGTTCTTTTAATTTCGCCAATATGTCCCTCAGTGATGCTCTCTCTATCTTCTACAGAGAATTATTCAATTCTTTTTCTATCTATGCCCCCTTTTCGAGCAAGAAAAACCCTTCTACGAGCCCCCCGTGGTATAATCGTAAACGTCGCTCTTTACATAATAAGAGAATTTGTTTCTGGACAGTTTTCCTGCGATCCAATTCCTTTGCTGACCATTCCAACTACCTCGGGTTATACCTTCAATTCGCCCAGCTTTATAACGTTCTCTACCAGCGATACCTTGATAGTGCGTAATCAAGGCTTATAAACGATCCTAAGTCTTTCTACCAATTCGTAAACTACAAAAAAAATCTAACGGTTTTCCTCCATCCCTCTCATATGAAAATATGTCATCAACCGATCCGCATACCGTAGCCAACTTTTTTGCTACTTTCTTTAAACAATCTTTTGCCGATAATTCCTTCGTACCGGATCCCTCTTATTTTAAGTACTTACTTAACTTCCCCACTGGCCCACAGTCATAGAAAATAAGTTACAACAACTTAATGACGAATACTTACCCGGCCCAGATGGCCTTCCATCCATATTTTTTTTAAAAGTGTTCCTCCACACTTTCGTTATCGCTCTCTCAATATGCATTTCCACAGATATGGAAGCCTTCCTTCATAACACCGATACACAAAAAGGGATTAAAAAGCGAAGTCACTAATTACGGCCCCATAGCTAAATTTTCACATATAACTAAACTTCTCGAAAGCATTTTGTACGAAGCTTTAAGCTTCCAGTGCAAATCTGTTATTTCCCGTAATCAACTTTCTCTCTATCGCCCCATCCCTCTTCCTTTCTTATTGCCTTCCCTTTCCCTTTCTGAAATTAATTTACTTTCCTGCTACTTCTCTTTTGTAGTTGTTGTTCTTGTTATTGAATATAAATATTAAGTCAACATTGTTGTTATTGTTTTTGTTATTTGTGAAAATATTAACCTTATACATACTTGCAATACATATAGTTCCAATTACTTGTCTTAATGTCTTAGGCTTAGTAAAATGTTTAATAATATGTCTTCCTCGTCTGGCGTAGTAAATGAAGTCGCAGTGCGATCTGTTATCAAAATCTTGACAAATGCTTACAAGGGCCTGAAAGTATGCTACCTTAATGCACGTAGTTTCAATTTATCTAAATTGGATTACGTTAAATATCTTTTGAATGGATCTAAAGTTGACATTATCTGCATCACTGAGACCTAGGCTTTGGTCCGACGCGATTGACAAAGAAAAAAGTAGTGCAATAGATAAATTATATAATATTCCGGGGTATAATCTAATTCGCAATGATAGAGTTAGTAATACAATAGGTGGGGGAGTTGCGATCTACTACAGCAACTCGCTTACTCATAAAATACTTCGGAAATCCGAGGAAGGAGCAATTGAATACCTGCTGTTAGAAGTTACAGATGGGATCACGAAGTGCCTTATTGGTGTAGCTTACAATCCGAACCAGTGTAACTCTTCAGAACCCTTTTTTTTTGCTCTGCACGAGTTCGCTGCACTTTATGAGCACATTATAGTTTGTGGTGATTTCAACGCTGATCTTCTAAAAGTTGATAGCAAAGCTTACGAGCTTTTGGATTCAGCTGCTGCTTCTGGGCTGTCAATAGTTAATTCTTACGCCACTCGTTTTTCTCCAAATGCTCCTCCAAGTCTGTTGGACGTCTTTATGGTTTCTGATCTATCCAATGTCTTACTTCAAGATCAGCTTTCCCTTGCAGGAATATCTGACCACGACCTAATTTTTTGTACTTATAATGTTGATTTGTCTTGTGCTTCTCGTCCTTCATCTTTCACCTTCAGAGATTATAGTTCCGTAGACAATAATGCCTTACAATTAGATGCAAGCTTACTCCCGTGGGTTCACTGTTATTATGAGTCAACTATGAATGACAAGGTGAATCTTTTTCAATCCTTTACATTGGATCTTTTCAATAGACATATTCCCCTAAAAACAGTTCAAGTTCGTAATGAAAACTGCCCCTGGTTCACAAGTGAACTATGGAGTAACTTGCGTTCTATTGGCGTTGGAAAAAATTCAACGGTTGCTGCTATCATTCCAGATGTGAATGAACTTAATGATGCTTTTTTATCAGGATATATCAATAATCTTCGCTTTACCCCTGAAAATTCATTATTTGTTTCGTCGAGTTTTTACTTTGAAGCTGTTTCAGAAGTGGACGTAATTAATGTTATTCGTTCTGTGAAATCTAAAGCTGTCGGTGAGAAGGGTGTGCCCATTCGCTTTATTAAAATGATTTTGATCCATGTCATAAGCTCGCTTACACATATTATCAATTTTTCCATAGCTTCGTCTTCTTTTCCTGATAGTTGGAAATTGGCAAAAGTTATCCCTGTTCCTAAAAAACCTCAGCCATCGAATTTATCTGACTACCGCCCTATAAGTATTTTGTCATGTCTATCAAAAGTGTTGGAAAAGATCTTCGCTATGCAAATATCGAGGTATTTGGAGCAACACAGTTTGCTTTCTCCAGTTCAATCAGGCTTTAGAGCGGGTCACAGCTGTTCTACCGCTATGATAAAAATTCTCAATGACATTAGAATTAGATACGATATGGATAACCTAACGGTGCTCTGTTTGCTTGATTTTTCCAAAGCCTTTGATAGAGTGAATCACAACGTACTGTGTCAGAAGCTGAGGTTACACTTTGGCTTCCGTGCGTCTCATAGGGAATTATTTGAGTAATCGTTACCAAAAGGTCATTTACGGAGGCAAATGTTCCGATTTTAGGGAGTTATTAACGGGTGTTCCGCAGGGCTCCATTCTGGGTCCATTACTATTTTGTCTGTATATCAATGACCTGCCTAAAGTGTGCTCAAATGTCTCCATTCACCTTTACGCTGACGATGCCCAAGTATACTTATCACGGCCACCCGGATTAGCTGAAGACCTCACTGTTAGAATGAACGAAGATCTATCTAGAATCTACAACTGGTCAACTTTAAACGGGCTGCATCTTAATCTAGAAAAATCGCAAACAATTCTAATTTCGAAAAAATATTTTGAAACTGATGATTTACCATCAATACTTTTAAACAATAAGCCCATTCCATTTGTCGAAAAAGTAACAAATCTTGGATTCAAAATTAATCGTTCTCTTTCTGCTAAAGACCATACTAACTATGTTGTTGGACGAATTTATGCTGGTCTACGAAAGCTTTGGATGTCTTCCAGTTTTACGCCAGCAGAAACAAAACCTAGAATTATTAAAACTCTGTTGCTCCCAATATTTGACTACTCTACTCTTGTGTACTGCAAACTTGATTCTCAATCCGAACATAAGTTACTTGTTGCTTTTAATGATGCTATAAGATATGTATTTGGATTACCGCGATACAATCACATCTCGCACTATCACAATCTTGTTTTGGGCTGTACGTTTAAGCAGTTCTTAAAAGTTAGATGCTGCCAATTTATGCACCGTCTCGTCAATAAAAAATCTCCAATGTACCTGTTTGAAAAACTTCAATTTCTCCAATCTACCAGGACCTTCAAATTAACTATGCCTTATTTTAACTACCTAAATTCTTCTCGTCTCTTCTTCATTTATGTTACCAGACTTTGGAATAGCCTTCCAACATCAACAAAACAAATCATTGGAACAAATAAATTCAAAACTACCACTCTTCAATATCTGTAACAATTGCAACAACTATTCACCTCAATCCTCTTCCCTCTTTCCTCATTTATAATACCTTTCTTTCTTTCTATTTTTCCCAATTTTTATATTTTTCTTTTTTCCCCCCTTTCGGTATCTCATTTCCCTTCTGTTTCTATCTTTTCAATTATAGTTTTAAGGTTTATATTGTAATGTTATATGCACTCCAAAAAAATGTACTGTAAAAGACCAAGTCTTATTTGTACTTTCCTTAATTTATTAATAATAAATTGAATTGAATTGAATTGAATTGAATCAACACGGCTTTCTGAAAGGCAAATCAACTATCACTAACCTCGTCGAATTCGTGTCCTCTGTTCTCTCAGCCTTAGAAAGTGGTAAAGAAGTTGACGTTATAACAACTGATTTCAGTAAGGCTTTTGACAAGATATCTCATAAACTAATCCTGTTCAAATTGTCCGTCCTCGGCTTTGAACTCATCCTGCTAAAATGGATATCTTCCTACTTGGATAATCGTTTCTATAGTGTTCGTTTCAGGTCTGTCCTATCGGCCCCTTTCTTGGCCACTTCATATGTTCCTCAAGGTAGTCACTTAGGTCCACTTCTCTTCATCCTAACTATTAACGATCTTGAAAGGGTCATTTAACACTCACTTTCTGTCTATGCTGACGATACCAAATTTTGTAAACCCATTTCTTCACAAAAAGACTCCAGCCTCCTTCAAATAGATCTAAATAGTTTTTCCATCTGGTGCATCAAGAACTGCTTAGAACTCAAATGTCAATCAATTACCTTTTCACGTAAGTGCAACAAGTCTCCTCCCCGAATTTACTTCCACCACGTCCAACCTATATACCTTGTTGAGTCTATCCGCGACCTTGACCGTGAGCTTAATTTCCGCTCGCATATTGATGAGATAATTACTAAAGTAAACTCATCACTTGGCTTCGTTAAAAGATGGTCCAAAGAATTCTCCAATCCGTACGTGACCAGATCACGTACACGTATACATCACTCACGTTCGCCCCCTCTCGAGTACGCTAGCCAAGCGTAGTGTCCCTTTCATTAACCGAGACCGTCTCAAGCTCATTAACCTGAATACCCTTGAGGAACGAAGGGACGCAGCTGACATTCTTTTCATTCCCCGACTCCTCTCAGGCTCCGTCGATTGCACGTCTCTTTACAGCTCCATTTTCTTTTGCACTAACCCTCGAAATCTACGTTGCCACCGTCTTTTTCATCTACCAATCCACCGCACCACATATGGCTCGAACGAACCAATCTCCTGTATGCTGCCTAACATAAACAACCTTTCTTTTTTCGATTTTAACCGCAACACTCTCTCCCTCAAATCCGATCTCCTTCACCATCCCTAGCTTTAAGCCCTCGCGTAGATATCGCTTAACCTTAATTTTGTTTTAGTTTTTAAGTCCTAGTTTTTAAGCTGGTATTAAGCCAACTTCAATCAAAATTAAGTTTATAGAAAAATTAATGGCTGACGCATATTCACAGGAAATATTGTATAGTATATTCCATTTAATTTACTTACCCTGGTCTGCATTCACATGGTGTAAAGTTGTTAGCAGGCAAACACTTGTTATCAATATTCGCAGTCGAACATTATTTTCCATGTTTCCCTTATATTTGTAATAATTTTCCTTTGTGTTTATTATTTGTAATAACACTTGAAAAAATTACTTAAACCAGAATTTTAAGAAAATGCAAACCAAAAAACAAAAACTATTTTAAACACCAAGATTTGATCACTTATTCACAGGCATCCATTGATTGTAATTTGCGTTTTCATCAAGCAGCTTCCAGATGTATCTGCAAATTTTACTGTAAAAATCATTTTCTTCGTTTATAGGGAAGTGACGATAATCCTGCCGTTGAAATTCGGTAAATTGTGATAAATCTTATCATAAAACCGCATTTGTTAATGTAAAAAATGTCATCAGTGTCATTTTTGATTGTGTGTTTATAGTTGAAATTATTTTAAATTTCAGTATAAATTGCATTTTAAATGTTGGCGGCTCTAAGTTGATGGCATATAGAAATGTTGGGCAACCATTCTGAAAATAAAACAATTTAAAATACGAATTTTAACAAAAATATTGTAGATAAATAAATGAATGCATTAAAACTAAAATGCTGAGAAATATTTGACTAACAATTGTGTACATTTGCGGTCATAACAACCGTACCTTATCAAAATTGCTGAAAAAATGTTAATAACCACGATTATAATTTTTACAATTTTACTAAGTTTTTGTTGAGTACTCCGCAACAGTTTATAAGTATTTCTAACTAATTTCCATCCGTTTATTGGATGTGTGGAGAAAGTTATGAACAAAGAAAGCATAAACAATAAATTTTCTTCTTTGTGACAATTCATTAGTACTGCTGTTGGTTAACAAAATTGTTAGGTTTAAAAGTTAAAACAACCGACTTCAGGGAAAATCCAAACAAAAGGAACCTTTATTATGGGTTTTGTGGTTCTATATATACAGTGTTGTGCAAAACATTCCGGATTTTTTCATCATTGCTATATATAGTGGTTTTTTGTTAAATAAAAAAGAAAAAAATCAAAATTTTCAACATTTTTATATTGTTAATTTAATAACTGTTTCAATTATAATACAGAAAACAAATAAATAATTACTAACAAAATCGTTTATCCTGTAAAGAAAATTGAGGCACTATTTCGGTTGTGCAAAACTAACCGGATTTTTTGGTTTTTAAAGAAAAATTTAGTATTTCGTCCAATAACCCTTATTTTTCAAAACTTCTTGGCATCTGCGGGGCATGGACTCAATTAAATTATTGATTATAGTGGATGGAATACTCTCCCACTCATTCTTCAAAGCTACAAAAAGAGCGCTTATTGAAGTGTGCTTTTTTTGACCAACCTTCCTTTTTAGAATGGCCCACAAATTCTCAATCGGTTTGAGGTCAGGCGATTGAGACGGCCAATCTAACACACAAATGTTTTTTGCCGTAAACCACTCTTTAAGCAGCTTTGAGGAATGTTTGGGGTCATTATCCTGTTGGAAGACCCAACACACCGGCATTTCTTCTTCCGCGTATGGCAGCATTACTGTTTTCAGAATATCTCTGTACTGGAAACGGTCCATTATTCCGTTGATCTTATGTATAGGGCCACAACCTGCACCAGAAAAACAGCCCCAAATCATCACGGAACCCCCACCATGCTTTACTGTAGTCAGAACGTTTTCTGGCTTAAAACGTGAACCCTTTTTGCGTCTTACTGTGCGTGCACCGTCGGAATAAAACAAATTAAATTTGCTCTCATCGCTGAAAAGCACTGTCTTCCATTTGTCAGCTGACCAATTTAGATGATTTTGTGCAAATTCAACCCTAACAGAAAGGTTAATTTAAATATTTGATAATCTTTCCCAAATGTAGTATTTGCATTACCTTTTAAGACGGTGCTTAGCAGAGAGGAGTGGCTTTTTTGCTGTCCGAATAGCATGAAGACCGACTTATTTTAAACGCCTTCTAACAATACTTGCGTCAACAGGAAGATTAAGCTGGGTCACTAGAGACGCAGAGGACACAAAAGGATCTTTTAAAACCATACGCTGTATGCGCCTGTCAGTTTTCGGTGTTGTTTTCCGTGGGCCGCCACCATGTATGATTTCTATTGGTTTTCCATTTCTAAACTTTTTAACTAAATCGTTAATTGTTGAGGTCGGAATTTTATATTTCGCAGCTATTGCTGTTTGCTTTATCCCGGCTTTAAAGTCCTCTACAATTTGATTTTTTATAAAATTACTATATCGTGTTTTTGCCATTTTTAGTATATACGAATCGTTTGAAAATCGCGCGCAATCTTCTTTCTAGATCTTCTTCTGCAAAAATGTAACTCAAATGACAGCAGAAACCGTTATCAGAAAGACGAAATTTAGTGCTCTAAAAAATCCGGTTAGTTTTGCACAGGCATGTTATTAAGATCTTTCTTATTTTTTAATATAACATTTGCATGTAAAGGTGCATTTAATTTTTTTTATACGATTATTAACTTAAGATAGAAACTGTTTTTAAAAATACAAAAAAATATTACCAAAGTGCCATTTCCCATCACTTTTTAGCTAACGAACATATTTGAGAAAAAAATCCGGAATGTTTTGCACAACACTGTATACGGAAAGTGTTATACATTTGCAAGCAGAGTTGCCATGTTAAATTATATGAACTGACAGAGTATTAACTCATATTTTTCTTAACACTCCCACTTTTAGATAATTTAACATTTTAATTACATGGTTTGATCATTATTTTTTCTATAATTCCAATTAACAATCTAAATTTTTGAAATTTATCTTTACTTAGACCCTTTGTTAAAATGTCAGCTTGTTGTTGTTCAGAAGGAACAAAGTTTATCAAAAATTCTCCTCTTTCGTATAGCTCACATATGAAGTGATAACGAACGTCTATGTGTTTCGTTCGTTTATGAAACTCTGGGTTTTTGATGAGCCGAATCGCTCCTTGGTTGTCCGTTTTCAGCATAGCATCGCCAATACCACCCGGAATCATCTCAGAGAGCAGCTGCTGTAGCCAAATCATTTCTTTTACTGCTTGTGATGCGGCTACGTATTCTGACTCAGTAGTTGACACAGAAACACATTTTTGCCTCTGTGATGACCAAGACAACGGGCCACTCCCTAGTGAAAAAATTAACCTAGTGGTAGAGCGCCTTGTTCCAGGATCCCCTGCATAATCAGCGTCACTGAAACAAACTAACGAATAACATTTAGTTTTTTTTTTAAAAATATACCCATTCGTCTGGTTCCACTGATATATTTCAAAATTCTCTTCACAGCGTTGACGTCATGATTACTTGGCGAATCCAAATATCGGGAAACCACTCCTACTGCAAAGGCAATATCTGGACGAGTCGCCACTGCCAAATACATGAGAGAGCCTACGGCTTCTCTGTAGGGAAATTTCACTACTTCCGAAGATAGAGTATCTGGTGAAGAACATTGCTCAGCTGGAGTTGACACCCGCTTGCAACAACTCATGTTGAATCGTTTCAACAACCGCTCAATGTAGTTCGATTGGCCCACATGAATTCCATCCCCTGGTTGAACTGCGATTTCCATCCCGAGAAAGCAACTAGCTTCCAAAACTGTGACTTTGAAATTCTTCTGCAGAAATTTCACCAATTGAGTCGCATCATCTTTGTTCTTCGAAGCCACGAGCCCATCATCGATGTAAACAGCTAATATGATTCTGCATTTATTATCTGCTGATAGAAAAATGCAAGGATCCATTTTGCTAGGCCTTAGCCTGAACTCCCGCAGAACTCTTGTCAGCTTTTGATTCCAGCAGCGAGACGCCTGTTTGAGTCCATATAAGCTCTTTCGCAATTTGCAAACCTTATCTGTGCCATCACCGAAACCCTCTGGCTGATGCATGTAGATTTCCTCAGTGATATCGCCATGTAAAAATGCAGTTTTGACATCAAATTGGGTCAAAACAAGTCCTTCGTTGGCTGCAATGGCAAGAATGGAACGAATCGAGGTGAACTTAGCCACTGGACTGTACGTTTCTCCATAATCGATGCCATATTCCTGGGTGTAACCCTGTGCAACCAATCTCGCCTTATACTTTTGTTTTCCAGCGCCTAGATCCTTAAGTTTATAAACCCATTTGTTACCAATAACTTTCCTATCCCCAGGTCGAGATACCAAATCCCATGTGCGATTTTTATAAAGACTACTTATCTCGTCTGTCATTGCTTCTTTCCAATTTGTCATCTCGTCGCAGGAAATAGCTTCTTTGTAACATTGTGGCTCTCCTTGCATGCTTTTCCACAAAATTACAAGCCCCTGGTGTAGTATCCTTTCTTTTGCGTAGTGGACTCTTCAAAGGAATAGACTCGTTGGGGTCATATACCATGTCTATAGCGTCCTCCTCATCACATTGGTAATCCTCCTTTTCCACTTGTTCTTTTGTCCTTACATCAACATCGTCTTGTTTTTCCGTATCAATAATAAGATTTTCTTGTGAAAGATTATCGCACTTGCTCATATGGATAACAGATGTACTTGGACATTCGTCGAAAACACTATTTGGAAGTCTTTCTTGTTCGCTGTGCTGCTCCACTTCCCTAAAAACGACATCTCTGACGACTACCACTTTATTTGTTGCAGGTGTCCAGATCCGATAGCCTTTGGATGTGTCCGAGCATCCCATGAACAGACCTTTTTCAGCCTTTCTGTCCCATTTTTGACGTTTTTGTTTGGGAACATGTATAAATGCCTCAATACCAAACGTTTTAAACTCCTCGACCCTAAGCTTTCCTCCACACCACATTTCGAAGGGGGTTTTACCTCCTATAGCGCTGTCTGCCGTGCGGTTCAAAACGTATACAGCAGTGTTAACTGCTTCTGCCCAAAACCGTTTACTCAAATCCTTTGCACTAAGTATAGTCCGAGCAGCTTCGACGACGGTGCGATTTTCTCGTTCGACGCTCCCATTTTGCTCGGGGTGTAAGGAACACTGGTCTCATGCCGAATGGAATGTTTCCTTAGAAGCAATTCAACGCCTTTGTTGACAAATTCCAAACCATTGTCAGTACGGAGTGTTTTTACTGAGTATTGGCTTTCTGAGTTAGCAAGATGTAAGAATTCTTCAATGGACGAACAAACTTCTGATTTCTTCTTCAAAAATTTTACTACTCTGTAATGTGAAAAATGATCCTTGAAGTGAACAAAGTACTTAGCTCCTCCTAATGAGATCTCTTCCATTGGTCCACATACGTCGGCATGCACAAGTTCCCCTGGTTGACTTGCCTCAAAAGAACTCCTTGAAAACGGGATTCGATGCATTTTTCCAAAGACACAAGCATCGCACATAAAATCTTGATCATCTATGAAACTGATCCCATTCCTTTTAAGATGATCACGCACTTTCTTGATGTTTAGGTGAGCCAGTCTCTCGTGCCATACCTTAAGTGGCAACGCTTTGGTAGTTGCCAAATTTGCGACACGAAAACACATTCTGAATAGCTGCGCCTCACGCTCTCCCACTGCCACGATAGCTCCGTCTGCATTAATAAATTCGCATCTCATCTTATCAGAAACAAATTTTAACCCTTTATCCAATGCACAACTTTGGGAAAAAAGATGAATGGAGATTTTGGGCACATACAAGACATTAGATGAATGTTTTTCGCACCACCCTTTTCCATTAAACGACAAGATGTTGATGTCGCCCGTACCTAACGCTAATATTTTTTGACCGCTTCCAACTCTAATCTCAATGGGGTTAGAAAATGTTTTATAATTTATGAACCAATCCTTTCGAAATGTCATATGATCACTAGCACCTGAATCAAGATACCAATAATCATTGAACTCACCATCATCAACCAGCAGTGCATTGCAAACCTTTAATTCTTTCTCCTCTACCGTGTCTGCACTTCTACTCCTTTTAGTTTCCGTTGAAGTGGATTTTCTTCCTATTGGTACTTCGCCCCTACTTTCAGTCCTCACACGATCATCGTTCTTTGAATTTGGCTTCCTCACCACTATTACCTCGCCCTTGCTTCCAGTCCTCACACGATCATCATTCTTTGAATTTGGCTTCCTCACCACTACTACCTCGCCCCTGCTTCCAGTCCTCACACGATCATCGTTCTTTGAATTTGACTTTCTCACCACTATTACCTCGCCCTTGCTTCCAGTCTTCACATAATCATCACAGCAGCTTTGAGCACCGCAGCTTTCAGCACTGCACATCAGTGCATCTCCTTTTCTCATTCCACCTTTGATTCCATTGTTTTTATATTCAGTTAGCTTTTTGGGACATTCTCTTTTCCAGTGTCCCACTTCATTGCATCTGTAACACTTACCGGGTTGGAAAGTTTTGTTTTTGGGTTGTTTCCAATGTCTTCGTTTCGCAATTAGTGCCGAGGTGCTTGTGTCTGGAACAGATGAGTTTGAAAGCATTTTTGTTTCCTCCATGATTAACCGTGACGTTAAGTTTTCCAAAGTTTGCTGATCTTTTGTTGTTGACTCCCACGCAGAGAAAAAATGCTTAAAGCTTTCGGGAATTGTCATCAAAATTTTTGTGATTACCATGCTTTGCGTAATCTCCTCCCCTACGTCCCTCAGCTGCCGTACTATGTTTTCTAATTTTGATATGTGAGTTGCAACGTCATCCTCAGGTTCCATCTTAAATGTATAAAACCGCTGCAGCAGCATATGAACATTTGCATTTGATGATTGCTCGTATACCGACCGAAGTTTTTCCCACATTTCTTTTGCAGTGATGCAATTTACAATATGGCGAAGTGGTGTCGGGCCAACACTCATTGTAATTATACGTTGCGCCTTACAATCATCTTTCGCCCACCCAGCTAATCGTTTTTCATAAGCTACCTCAGTCTCAGACTCTGCCTTAACAGGTCGGTTAATAGCACCAGTAACAAAATTGTATAGATCTGAGGCACTGAGTAATATTCTCACCTGGAACTTCCATACAGAATAGTGTTCAGAGTTCTGCAATTTATCGATCTTGAAAATTTCGTTTTCCATTTTCACTTTACTTGGCAAAAAAAGTTATTTATTTAAATGTATTAGCTAGCAATTTCCAAATATATGTAAATATATAGGTGTATATGAATATGGATACTCGGGTATGTATGAAAAAAAAAACGTAAGGCAGAAAACTAAGTAATTTAACGGACTACCGGATTTAAAACTGTTTCAAAAACTTTTCTCTTAAAAAAAAACCGCGCGATCTGGGGCCATAACCTGTTAGGTTTAAAAGTTAAAACAACCGACTTCAGGGGAAATCCAAACAAAATGAACCTTTATTATGGGTTTTGTGGTTCTATATATATACGGAAAGTGTTATACATTTGCAAGCAGAGTTGCCATGTTAAATTATATGAACTGACAGAGTATTAACTCATATTTTTCTTGACAAAAATCAAACGATATATTTTTTTATATGTGTATACGAGTACATAAAATGTTTAGATAAACCGCTTTTAGCACAAACCCATCAATACCGGGTTGCTGCTCCTTTGGCGGTAATAACCGCTTCTATTCTATTATACACTCCACGAAATAATGATAAGGACAAAACAAAATAATTTTCTTTAAACATTTATTCTTAGAAATTTAACAAATACATTTAATTTTTAGTAACTGCATAAAAAAACAACTCGAATATAAATTAGTTATGAAAATTAACTTTTATTTTATATTTTTAATTATTTTTTTTAAATTCTATACGAACGAAATATGTTTGATCCTTTGTTTCTAATTACATCTCGGAGACGTCGTGGCATCGAATTAATCAGTGATTGTATCTGATCAATGTCGATTTATTCCCATTCTTCCTTGACGGCCCTTTTGAGATTTTTCAAATTATCAAACTTACATCCATTTTTAAAAACATGCGCGACAAAACCTCCCACACGTTCTCAATGGGGTTTAAGTCAGGGCTGCAAGCGGACCATTCCAATAGAGAAATATTTCGGGTTTTTAGAAACTCCTTTGTAAACTTGGATGCATGAATAGCCGCGTTGTCCTGTTGAAATATAAACTCGCTACCGAATAATTGATCCCCAAGGTCAACTAAAACATCATCTAAGAGCTCAGTGTATTTTTGGCTATTCATTTGAGTTGATATAAAACATAAATGTGACTTTCCAGAGCAGCTTATAGCCCACCAAACCATTAACGTGCCTCCTCCGAAATTGCGAGCATGCCTGAGCTGCCTATCGGCCCTTTTATCATGCCAATATTTTTGGCAACCATCTGACCCATCTAAATTAAATATTTTTTCGTCAGAAAATACCACTTTACACCACTCTTCGTCCCAAAATTGAAATTTGTCAGCAAAAGTCAACCTGTTCGCTTTGTGTCGTGCTGTAAGCATCGGTTTCGGCGTACTCGTATTCAATGGTATTATCTGACTTTAAAATTTGTTGCACCCGCCTTGTTGACACATTTAGCTTCAGAATGCTTACAATTTCAGACGGACTGATGGATTTATTTACAGCAAGACGTCTTATTTCTCGAGTATCTCTTGGTGTTAATGTTGGTTTTCTTCCTGTACTTCGCTTAACTCCATAATTATCGCCAAGATTTATATAATTTGCTATAACAGTTTTACTTCTTTTTAGAATAGCTCCGATTTGCCTTGTTGTTTTCCCCTGTTCTCTGTAAACAGCCACACGTTCTTGCTCCTCTTCGGTCAATGGCTTTCCATGAGGCATTGTAATTGATATTTGCGAAAATCTAAAGCATTCCAATTTTTTCTAACAAATAAATAAATATTTAAGACTAACAAACTCTTTTTCTGTCGAAACTCAGCTTAAACTTATATTTTTTTTAATTATTCTTTCACTTAAGCACAACCGGCCTTATCAATATTTCGTACCACAATGAAGATCACTCATCAGTGTAAAACAGGTGTGTTAGCAAAAACAAAAAAAGGATTATCGCTATGATGCGATAAGACGAAGCGATAATGCTGCCGCGTTCAATGAATTAGATCTCATCAAAACCTAAGGGAACAAACAAAGATTTCTTTGTCCTTATCATTATTTCGTGGAGTGTAGAAGGCATCGAGTTTATTAGAAGTTCAGTAATATCCCGTAAAATTTCAGTATCCCATACATGTTTCAGAAATTAATTTAGCCTGTTTTTATTCTCCGGTTTATGTTCAGCTACCTTAAGTTTCATTAGATGCCACAAGTGCTCGATTGGGTTGAGATCGGGCGAATTCGCTGGCCAGTCTAGTCTGGTCATCATCCGACGTCATCAAATGTTGTATTATCTGTGGTTACTTCTCTATTTATTATTTATAAAGCAGACTTCAAGAAGTTCATTTATAACACTTTACTTACTGATTTGAGTCGGTGACATGGTGCAGAATCAATGGCCGCTGCCAAACACTCCCTTATCCACAGTTCCATTAAAAAAGTGCAAAGGACCCAGAACGTAAAAGGAAAAACCTACTCAAACCATTTGATTTTGAGGAAATTTCACTGTCTTGACTATGCACTCGTCCTTAAACCTTTAACCTGCTGACTGTCGTACGTATGGCAAATGGCGCACAACAAATTAAAATTACTTTCGTCGGATCACATCACGCATCGCCAATCATCCTGGGTCCAATCTTGATACTTTTTCGCCAACGTCAAACGACCTGTTTTCATTTTTGTGGTGAAGAGAGGATGGACAAAGATGGCATTATTTACTGTTATAGCTTAATAGAAAGCATTATCTATTTTTGTACTCGAGACTCACTACACTTTTGTTAAGCACGTAAATTCAAATGCGCACTTCTTCTCGTTGACAGTTCACATGTCATTTCTTAGACTGGGATCTGTCGTCTTCACACCACAAGTTATGGTGGTATTCAGAACCCTTAAAGAAAAAGGAGAGTATACAGGTGGAACTATTCATAATTATAATAACGGGTTATTTTCTAAGGAGAGCCAAAGGTAGTTGGGAGGCTTTCATCTTCACTCTATCGCTTGTATCGCTACTTTTACCACCAGTGCTCCTCCGAAATTGCCGGTAGCATTCCACCCGTTCTAACTTTTAACCGATACACCTGTCTTGCTATGAATGCTCATCAGCATATCCTCAAGCCCACTTTCGGACGTAATCTGAAATATCGTGATTCGTTCCTAAGCCGTACAACTCGCTTACAGAATGCCCTGCCGAGCTCCTTATTTCCTAGTTAACGCACCAACCGACGCACATCGATATCTCTCTTTTTTCCTTCTCTAACTTCCCCTCGCCCGCGCTATGTGCAAACACATACAAGGGTACACAAAATCCCTTGTGCGCGCGCCAATTTAAAAAAAATGGTGCTAGGTTCCGGTGCTTTTGGAGATATCTGTTCTCACATGACTTCAGCAGGCGCAGAAAGGGGGGAGGGTTGGCAAAGGCTGTTCGTTGTTCGTTGATGATAGCACTTCCTTTAAAAAAGTTTCATGATAAATTTTTGAGAGTAAGTCTGAAACAAAGGTGGCTTCCGCTGCTTTGTGGCGTATTATTTGATCAACATGACGTCGGCCTACTTTACCGGTACTAGTTTTTACCACATAGGATACAGGTCCTGTCACATCGACTACTTCTCCCTCCATACAGGGAGAGCCCATAGAGTAATACCGAAAATAAACGATGTCTTCAATAATAAATTACGCATGAAGACGCCGGCCCATCAACAACTCAGATGGTGTCTTTCCCGTCTTTCCCTGGTTTGCATCTCCTTATCATATTGTTTTTAAGTATTGAGCCATACGTTCTGCTTGATGGGTAGCAATAGTATTAAATTTCATTCCACTGAGAATATAAAATTGTTGGATTTCGGACGATTGTTCCATTATCGGAAATAACCCACGGTAAAGTGTGGCAAAAATTTCGAAAAATTTATTATTCACCTCATTTGAAGATAGAGTCTTGACAATTTTGACTTCCAGACATTTAGACATCGAATCTACCACTACCAGAAAAACATAACCTCTACGTGTTCTTCGGATAGTTATGAATGAATATAATAGATTGTGTGTACGAGTACTAAGTATCCGAAAATTTTAAATAAAACGCGAAACCTGTTAGGGCTCCGCCTGACTTTTTCCTGTCTCTAAAGGTAAAATAACCACTTCGAGGAAGACGTTTTGAGGCGATTGAAGCCATTAAGGAAAATTCGCTAAAGGCGTTAAAGGCCATTCCTCAATCAGACTGGGTAAAGCCCGGGCGTAGTAGTACAATGTGGGGCAAAAAATAATGTCACAATGTGAATTGGCTGCATTAATGACGTTAAGTTGCAAAAATTATATCCGTCAAATGCTCACTTTCTGAGTTGATGCACATTTGTGCTAGTTTTACGGAATTTTGAATTCTTGCTTGCTAAACATCTGATTCCAAGTTGGTGATTTCCTCTTCAATGTTGGCTTTTAAGACTTTGCAAGGTTGGTTTTTTGTTGCGGAAAACGCGAGATTTTAAAAAGGCTAAAAGGAAGGAGTCTGGCGCCGTCAGATTTAGCAATCTGGCCAAATCGATCAAATCGTCAAAACGGGAAATCACACGGCTTGGAAAGTTGGTGATTCAAAATCTCCATCGTTGCCCAAGCTGTGTGAGTAGTTGCACCGTCCCGTTGAATCAACAATGCTCGAGACCCAATTCAACAACTTGCGGCAAAAAAAAACTCGTTTAACATCTGTCTGTAACACTTACCAATTATGGTGCGATTGTACCGTCCGCGTCGGTGTTTAGATTCTTCGTGCCTCAGAAACGTACATTTTGTTTATTCACATTTTGGATAAGAAATCATGCTCTTCTTGCACTAGGTTTAACAGAGCATGGGAGTAAGTTAACCTCACTTGACGGTCAGTAGGCAGTAATTAGTGAACGGTTTGCTAACACGAGTCGCTCATCCACACGCTTAATTGTTCGCGCACATGGTGCAGGACGACGGGGAATAAGACAACGAAATTCACGCTGCATTAAAACAACAGATCGGAAATTGGTCAAATAAGCAGTAACATTGCTTGTTGTCAACTCATTCTTTACAACGTAAATGTCAAAGCACCATGGCACGTAACGCCATTTCCAAAAATTATGGCAAATTCACATTATGACATTACTTTTGCCTCATCTTGTATTTCAAGCAATGGTGGGCTACGGACAATTTACATACAAGGAGACATAGATCATTTCAACACAAATTCAGCGTCAATATGTGGACAGGTGTACTTGGAAACAAGTTAATCGGCCACTTCAAACTTCCATCTAGGCTGAATTCTACAAACTATCTGGAGTTTTTGCTACATGATTTCCCAGAACTATTGGAAGACGTTCCACTAATTCAACTAGCTTCACCATATTTCCAACAGGACGGGTCTCCAGCCCACTATGGTCTTGAGGTTAATTAGGCATTTTCTGGAGAAAAGAAATTTGAAATTTTGCTGCCAAATTTTTACCTTAACGTCTTTCCACAAATTTTCAATTGGGTTAAGGTCGGGACTCTGTGCTGGCCAATCCAACACATGGATATCTTCTTGGAAGAACCAATTCTTCACTATTTTGGCGGAGTGCTTCGGATCATTATCTTGCATGAATATCCAATTAACTGGCATAAACTCAAAAGTATAGGGCTACGTCGTATTTTGTAATATGTCTAAATATTGAAATTTGTCCATTTTTGCACTTATTCTTACAAGCGGCCCTACCCCATGCCAGGAAAAAGCACCCCAAACCATTACATTCCCTCCGCCATGATTTTTTGAGTGTATCTGGGATTCAAAGCTTGCCCTTTTGGACGGTGGACAATTATCTTGCCATCTGGCCCAATTCTATTTACCTTAGTTTCGTCACTCCATACCACTTTTTTCCATAAGTTTATGTCTTTATTTTGATGGGCTCTTGCAAAGGTTAAGCGTCTTCGAATGTTTTTTTTTTTCTTTTTTGACAAAGTGGTTTCTTTCTACTCATTCGTCCAAATTGCTGATCTTCATTTAATCTTCTTCTGATTAATCGGCTGGATAAATTAACATCAAATTCTTCGTTAATTTCGTTTCTAATTTGCCGAGATTACTTGAACGGATTCTTCTTGCATTTTCGGATAATGGCCTTATCGATGAAGACAGTAGTTTTTCTTGGTTTCAGTTCTCGTTTTTTGTTTTCATTTAAATAAATTTCACCTTCCTTTACCAGCTTAATCGCATTATAGACCATTTTCCTGGAACTCTTTATTATTTTAGCTATTTCAGATGGCTTTTTGCCATCTTTGTACATATCGTATATAATTTTTCTTTTCTCTGGAATGCAATGTACATGTCTGATTTTTAACGTAAACCACCTGTCATGGAGACTTATGTTTCCGGGATGCCCATACATCCATGGGGGCAAGGATACGCCTTCCTGGGGATATCGCTCTGCCGCCTTCCTGAGATACCAATTCGGAACTGTGTTGCCGGCACAAGTTCCACTCTTGGTATAAGTCGAGGCCAACCTAAAACCTCTTACTTCTCTTAGGGTCGCAGCACCCAGTACCTATTGCAACTCTACATTGGGTCAACCAAAGGAAGACCCTTTCCGCGACTTTGGGTTTAAACCACAGCCACCATGACGCTCCCACAAGGGGGTCTACCTCTTCAAGTCAGGCCCGGACCGAGATCCGGGGGGCTCCTGGCTCCCATGGTACCGTGTTCCTGGTAGGGACTACCGGTGGTCCAGCCGCCAACAAGACCTATGACCGGCAACTTGTGACTGATCAAATCGTAGCAACCTTCGGTAGCGTCTGAAGATGTTTACAAGGAATTGTAAATATCGTAATTTGTGCTATTTGTACGTCCAAACACAAAAATCACTTATTCGCTTATTGAAATCAGCACCTGTCAAAGCATCAAAATGATAACGGTACATTTGTTCACCAGAAATATACAGTTACGATAGGGGTAAACAGTATCATCAGCAAAAGTGAGATTCATTTCAATTATATGATAAGAAATGTGTACATAGAATTTTCATTTGAGTTTGTGCTATTTACGAGGGGCGTTCAACATACTCTCGGTATCGGTCTCGGCTGTGGTTGTATATATAAATTGACTTATTTATCAAGTAATACTATTATTTTAGTGCATTCATGTATAATATTTCATATAAATGTGATTATTAATTCGCGTTTTATCTCTAGTTAAACAGAATCATAATGGCAACTGAGACGATGATGGTGAAAATTGAGCATCGCGCTGTAATTAAATTTCTCACTAAGCAAGGAAAAAGTCAAAAAACTATTCATGGCTGTTTACCAGGGTTCCGCACCTTCATTATCAACTGTGCAAAAGTGGTCAAGTGAGTTCAAGAGAGGCAGACAGAGCATTGAAGACGACCCCCACTCCGGCGCCCCGGCTACTGCTTGTACGGGAGAAAGCATCAAAGAAGTCGAAAAACTTGTTCTTGAGGATGCCCGAATAAAGGTGAAAATGATGGCAGAGATCACCAAGCTTTCAATTGGTACCATTCACACCATTCTTCATGACCATCTTAACCTTTCAAAGGTCAGTGCAAGGTGGGTGCCACGAATGCTCACAGCGCCTCAGAAAAAAGTGAGAATCGCATGCTGTAGAGAGCTTTTGGAGATGTGTAGTGAGAACGCGGACGGTGTTATAGATCGAATTGTTACTGGGGACGAAACATGGGTCCACCACTATGACCCTGAAAGCAAACAAGAGTCCATGCAGTGGTATAAAAAAGGAACAGACCCCCCGAAGAAGTTCAAAGTCACTCCGTCTGCCGGGAAGCTCATGGCCACAGTTTTTTGGGACTCAAAGGGAATCTTGCTCATTGAGTACAAAAAAAAGGTGAAATCATCAACGCCACATCCTACGCTTCCACTTTGCATAATTTGCGGGAGGAAATTAAAAAGAAAAGACGGGGTAAACTCGTAGCGGGTGTGTTGCTTCTTCATGACAACGCTCCTGTTCACACGGCGCGAGCTTCCAAGGCTGCTGCGCGAGATTGTGGTTTCGAAGAAATCCAACACCCACCCTATAGTCCAGACCTTGCCCCTAGTGATTATTTCCTGTTTCCGGATTTGAAAAAATGTCTTCGTGGAAAAAGATTTTCGGATGATGAAGAACTCAAGTTGGCAATAAATGGGTATTTTGCAGAGAAAGAGGAAATTTATTTTTTTGAGGGTTTAAAAAAGCTTATCTCAAGATGTAACAAATGCATTGATGTTAGGGGAAATTATATTGAAAAATAAAAACAATTTAAATTGAATTCGCATTTTCCTTCATGTCGATACCGAGAATATATTGAACGCCCCTCGTACATGTCCATGGCTGTATGTCATCAAACCAAAGTTTTTGGAAAAATCCCTGACCCTTATTTTCTCCATATTGTAGGCCGATGTGGTTTCAATTTGCAAAAGAAAGAAGAGGCTTACTTCAAAAATAAAATTATCAATTCAATAGTGCTCAAGTTCAAAACAATCCAAAGACATAATTTCTTCGTCAAATCAGGTGCAAGTTTTAGAAAAGCAAAGAATGCAGAACCTTGTCTTCACAACGTCGAAATGGACCTAGAAAACAGCTCTTATTTGAATGAGTCAAAACTCACAAGCTTTCATTAACTTCTTGTTTTTTTTTTTTCAATTATTACACTACGTCTCTTGCTATTAGATCGCTTTATCTTTTACATTCATAATTTTTATGTTTGATTTTATTAAACTCTTTTATATATATGCCTAGTTTTCCATTTCTATACATTTTCTTCACTTTATGTATAACGTTCTCCTTTGAGCCACTTTCATCTATTTCGAACTCTTTTTCCTTATTTCTATGTATTATACTAATGTGGTCTTGTCCTCTTAATGAGCATTTTGAACATGTTTTTGGCATAGCTTTTTTCCCTTGTAAGCGGACAATATTGTCTCAATAAATTACCAAAATAGTGTGAACGAAAACTTCACACGTGCGATGATTAATGTTTTGTCCAGACATTGGGAGGGATTTAAGGTTTATTACTTCAACGCAAGAAGCCTCAATATGTATAAATTAGGCTATCTTTACTATCTGTCCTTGAATTCTAATGTTGATATAATCTGTGTTTGTGAGACCAGACCGATTTATTTTACTCCGTACCTAATTATAACTTATAAAGAAATGACAGAATTATTGACACGATTTGAAGAGGGGTAGCAATTAATGTTAATACTACACTGGAGTGTGAGGTTTTTGATGCGTCAGAAGCATCAGGCATTGAATACCTAATAGTAAATGTTTCAGACGACTCCTGCGCTTATAAAACCGGCTGCTCCCCTCAGCCCCTTTTCGGTGCTCTCTTATATATCAACACACAAATCAAAGACTTGGCTTCTTCCTTTGGAATACATATCGTAAATAACTGTAATCCAACACGGTTTTCTGACAACGCTATCCAAAGTCTGTTGACCTTATAGTTGTTTCTGACTCCTTACCCTTTCTCCTTTTTAACCAACTCTCCCTGGATGATATCTCTGACCATGATCTTCTCTTCTGTACTTACAGCATTCACTTTTCTCACCGTACTGTCCCATCATCTTTCATATACAGAGATCTTAACTTTATTGACTTATCAAAATTACATTCAGCATTTACTTCAGCTCTTTGGTATATTTGCAGGTTAAGTGATGATCCAAACGGAAAACTTGACTACTTCCAGCACATCTTATGGAAACTGATGCATATGTACCAACTAAAATTGTAAGCATTCAAAATAAAAGCTATCCTTGGTTTACGTGTGAAGTTATTGCCCAATTTAAAACTCGAAACAAACTTTACAGAAAATGGAAGCACAATTCTTCCCCCTTAATTTGAGGGCTATAAGGAAGCGCGCAACAAAGCATGTTATCCGTACTGGAAAATTTAAGTACTTCACTTCCACACAAACAGCAATGGACTTACTTGTTCCGGATTTCTGTTTCTATCAATACTAACAGTGTACAGTGTGATCTAGATCCTGATGTTTTATCTGCATACTATTTTCGAACCACCAACTTATAGACAGGGTAATATTATTGTTTTTATCGAAAAGGAACGAACTTATTGACTGTGTTCCATAGCCATAAAATCAAATTCGAGTGGTGTAGACGTTATACCTATTCGCTTTATTAAGCTTATATTGTGAAATATAATTAGCCGCCAGACTCATATATTGTATTTAACCACTGCATTACGACATCCATATTTCCTCACTGTTATCTGTTTGGTAGGATTCCAAGGGGTATAATTTTTTTCGAGCTTCTGTGACTGACGAAAGCACCACGGCGAATAAGTACTGTGATCGACTCTCTAAGCTTAATGAGAAAGTTCAAGAAAATCGTCCGGTTTTTGGCTAATCGAAAAGGCGTCTTCTTCCATCATGACAATGCCAGGCCACATTTTTTTTTTTTTTTTATAATGAGCGCGCGCTCAAGAGGTTTGAGTACCCTTAAGGTGATTGTACACAGCGCGGACATGTCGCCCGACAAACGTTGCAAAAACTGAAGGAGTTAAAATGAGAAATCCTTCAGCACCCATCGTGTTCCCCAGACCTTGATCCTTCAGATTTTCATCTGTTTCGCTCCCTTCAGAACGGTTTGAATGGAAAAAAATTTGGTTCCGCCGAGGCTGTCGAAAACTACCTTACGACGTTTTTTAAAGTTTTCTTTAAAGTGCGATCGGTTGTGTTTCATTTTCAAATTGGGCACGAACTTTACCAATGATCCAATGTATTTATATTTTATATTAACAATTTTTGTAACTGAATTATAAATTGCAGAATTTGCTAAATAAATCAATGAAATGAAATGAAACTCGAATGGTATAATATAAAATTCCAATAAGCCACGCACACAAATTCCAACTCCGCCTGCAGGATAATTTTCATGTGGGTATGGAAAAAATTATAACCCGGAATAGAGTAATAATTTCTTTTGCTATCATATATCCAAATCTCCGTAACAAAAATAAAATTTGTGGCCTAATTCCTCAACTTACAAATTTGTATGTTCAAGCATTTTTTAACAAAATTTGTGATCTATTTCGTTTCACCCAACTCTGGGTGTTACAAATTTGTATTTGTATTCTACAAAGGGAAATTTGAATTTGTGGAGATATTTAAATTTTCGTTTCACCCAATGTTATTTATAGTTCTAATTTACAAGTTGCAAATTTGTAAAAAAAATTCACTTTTTTGTGAGATTACGTTTTCCCCAAAGCAAATGATTTTACAAATTTTGTTCAGTACTCGTACGTGTGAAATAATTTCACAAATGAAAGTTGACATGTAATTCCTCCTTCAAGTTTTTTCTTCTTATTGAAAGTAATTTAAAAAATATCCTTGCGGCGAAGGCATGGTAGTAGCGATAGTAGCGACAGAAAGAAATATGTTTAAAGTTTGAGAAAATAAATTTATCGGCCGAGTATAAACTATCACATTTTGGAGTTATCAAATTTTAATGATTAATTGGACCACAGATTGCGCACACGACATAAAGAAAACTTACCATTGACAACAAGGCAGCAGTTTCTCGCAGTCTTATACTGGCTTGAAAACGGAGGACAGTTCCATTAAGTTACTGACATATGATATATGGAATCTCTAAGTCTACCACGTTACAATGACTACAAAATAGAAAGCTCGGCAGGTCATTCCATAAGCTAGTTGTATAGGTTAGGAAAGAATCAGAGTACGTCCGAAAGTGGGATTGATGGTATACTGATGAGCATTCATAGCGAGACGGATGTTACGGTTGAAGGTTTGGAGGGGCGGAATGCTACTGGCCATTTCAATGGAGCACTGATGGTGGAAATAGCGAAAAACAAAGCGATACACGAGACATTTCATCGGTGTTCGAGGGTGTCCATTGACTGGGTGGTGTTACGGTAAGGACAGAGCGGCTGAAAAAAAGCCAACTCTCTTGCGCGTTATGTAGGAATACGGGACACACCGCAAACTATCGGGTTGTCACAAATTCCAATACATCAAAAAAGTAAATCTGGCTTGGCAGAAAAAGGTGGAAGTTAAACGTCCACCCGTACATATACAAACACCAGCCGTTGCTCCCCATGTTACCTACGCCCGAATGGCGACAGGTAGGAGAAATACGGTACATACATCCCTCTCCGTAGTGGAAAGCGGTTATACATGGTGTCTGTCTATGCACCTAAGGCTACTCAATCCACCTTATTCATCTCAGAGCTCGAGACACTTTTTCAATTCCTGAGGCTGGAATTTGAAGATAAAGTTACTGAGTGAATTCGCAAATTGTGTAAATGAGAGTCTAGATAAAGGTCACCATGTGTTAGATGGATTTCAGTAAGGCATTTGATACGTTGAATCACTCTAATCTTATACAAGCACTAAAAAGAACAGAACTTTTGCTGTTAAGATCAAAAGGAAAAAGATAATGAAATTGGGAGTTGCACAGGAGTCAAAGTTAGGGCCGATTCTCTTCGTATTATATACAAATGAATTATTACGAATTTTTAAACAAAGTATACCATTCGCCTTTGCCGATGATACTGCCATTGTAGTACGTCATAGATCTCGGGTTACAGCAATAAGGGTGATGCAAGAAGAATTTATCTTGGCTGAGAGATGGTGTCATGATAACGGGTTAATTATTAACGCTTCCAAAACAAAAATGATGCACACTAGAAGTCCTCACTTCAAATCAACAGAACAGCGGATTTATTTGGACAATTACGATTGCCCCGACACTACAAAAGAATGCATTGAGTTAGTTGACAAATATAAATATTTGGGTGTCGTAATAGACTGTCATTTTCCCTGGGATAGGCACATTGAAAAACTAAGAATAGATCTCAAGAGAGCTTTATTTGCCATTTCGCATTTGAAGTACCATGCTTCCAAAGAAAAGCAGGTGTATTATGCTCATATAGAGTCGAAGATGCGATATGGAATAATGGCTTGGGGTAGTGCAGTTAAAATACACATCTCCAAAATACAAGAACTTCAAAACGCAGCTCTTAGACACATAAATAGTATAGGAAATGAAGAAAATTTCAAAATTCTTCGGGTAGAGGATATATTTAAGATGACCACCGCTGTTGAATACTGATCGAGGATACGCATGAGAAGGTAGAGGCTATAGGAGCGACTTTGCAGGAAGTGTACAAGGCGAATGACATCATTAGCCCTAACCACGATCTGGAGAACCGAGTCCTTGTGCACAATTTCTACTTTGAAATTGTGAATTGCCGATTCGAGAGCTCGGGTTTCACCCAGTTCAGTGACGAGAATATGGCAAATAATGTCATCACCAACGAAAGGGTACTACCACCGTTCATTTCGAAGGAAGAGCTACAAACGATCTTCGAATCAAGTAATCAGTGGGAACCGATGAAATACCGAACATTGTGCTTCGACATCTCCCGCTAGAAGCGGTGAACATTTATACCACCCTGTTTAATAATGCAATGAATAATGCACATTATCTAGCGCATTGGAAAACTGCGGTGGTACATCCCATCCCCAAAAGGGATAAAGATACTTCTAGTCCGGCGAATCTCCGATCGATCAGTTTTCTTCCAAACATCAGTAAGGTGTTCGAAAAGGTGAGCAATAGAGTCCTAACTAAGTGGATTGAGGACAAACATATAGTTCCGGATAATCTCAAACGTGTGCAATTTCAATACGACCAAAAGTTTAGGCAAAAAATACTACAATGTCCCAAAGGTAGTAAAATCTTTTGGTCGTTTGTCAAAAACATCAGAAATTCTGCCTCACCCTCCATCCCAACGCTCATCTACAATGACATTCCAGCTGTCAGCTCTTTAGACAAAGCCAATCTGCTAGCTGCACACTGTGCGGCCAGCTCAACACTTCCAGATTGTGCTTTGTCTCCGCCTACATTTGAGTGCGTCGTATCTTCCATGGGACGAATCCACTTTCGCACTCATGTACATAAATCCGCTGGTCCAGATGGTATATCTCCCCTTCTTCTGAAGAGGTGTTCTTCCACGCTGGCAAAGCCACTGCGTAAGCTTTTTCATCAATCCTACTCTTTAGAACTCTTTCCGAGCAGATGGAAAACAGCATTTATCCAGTCCGTCCCTAAAAACGGCGAATCTTCTTGTCTCTCCTCCTACATGCCCATTGCACTTACGTCCCTTCTTTCCAAGGTCATGGAAACGCTGATAAATTGTTAGCTCATGAAATATCTCGAAACACAAAAACTTCTCAATGACCGGAAATACGGTTTTCGTAGCAACAGGTCCACTGGTGATTTGATGGCATGTCTCACCGAAAAATGGAACCAAAGTGTACATCAATCTGACGAAAGCAAGATATTTGCACTTGATATTTCTAAGGCATTTGACAGAGTTTGGCATCAGGCTCTTTTGTCGAAAATGCGTACATTTGGGATCGACGACTCTCTTCTTCAATGGATTAGAAACTACCTTTAGGAACGTTCAATTCAAGTTGCCTTGGATGGTTTCAAGTCTGATATTCACAAAATAAATGCTGGTGTGCCCCAGGGATCCGTTATGTCTCCGACACTCTTTTAAATTTCATCAATGATCTCTTGTCTGCCACTTCTAATCCAATATATTCCTTTGCTGACAAAAGTACTCTCTGCTTTTCATATTCGTTTCCGGACTCGCGTCCCTTCTCTTCGGACGTAGAACGGGAACGGCAGCGTACGTTAAGCTCATTAAATTCCGATATTAAAAGCATAACTAATTGGGGAACTACCAACAGAGTGGAATTTAATGCTTCCAAAACACAATGCTGTCTGATGTCGCTAAAGCGAAACGAAAGTACGAAAGGAAAGAATTTGTTGTAATAGAGATGATTATCGTTGTAACATTCAAGAAGAGCGGACGTGGTTTTCATTTTTTGGAAAGATCAAATAATAGTTGTAATCAAAGGTTGAATCGTTGTAAATCGTTTTTTATTTAGTTGATATTTTTATTTTTCGCCTAGCATTTTGGTGCTGAAACCCGGGAATCTTTAGATTCAAATAAAAGCAACAAAAATTCAATTCGTTCACGAATCCACGGAAATGATGAAAATATTTTCGCATCTCAAAGGATTGTGTTGCTGAAATTGGTAAATTCACGAAAAAGTGCATATTCAAATATAATTTCTTGCAGTGCATCGTGAAATTCCAACTCTCGCTTCAAAGAGAAGGCTTTAGTGGACGGTGACCTTCAATCAACGAACTCACACTATCAGCCAAAAATTGCCGTAATTGAGGAGTGACGTAATAAGGCAACTAAAGCTTTTACATAGCCACGTAAGCAGTCTTAACACAAAAGAGCTTGAGGATTGCAGGCACCATCAGCTCAGCTCAGCACCATCCACCGATCATCACGAGAAGCTTTCAAATCATCGTGTGACTGCATAACAGACAACCATCAACATTGTGGATAAGCAGTAAGCTTTACATGTACATAAGTTTTTATGCATGTTGATTAATTTCGTGTTGATAAGCATAAGTAGTGTTGTTGGAGATTGGGTTCTGATACATTGAGGCAGGATAGTTGTTGCTATACGTATTGTTGTGAGGATTGGAGGATTTGAAACTTGTTGCACGAGTCTAGTTGGGATTTAGAATAATTTTCATTGGAGCTTATCGTTGTTGCTGAGGTTATTGTTGCTGATTCCTCTCTTTTAAAGGTTAAGGCTAGTACTCTGTTCATTCACGTGAAAATCCACTGGCAACATACATTTTTCAGTCGTGGAATATGACGTTTCAAAAATAAATGTTGCTGGGAAAAGTCAGCGGAGTAGATAGGTACATCTGGCATCTGATATATGAATACTGTTTTTCTTTTTGGTATTTCTGGATACGGTAATTCTGTCTTTTCGAAAAGTTAAAAATATAACAACTAAAAAAATACAAAGAATAAAGAGAATACACAAACAAATCAAGGAATTCTCTGACTTCAGCTCGGATACTGTCAGTTTTTCTCTTATCTGTCACTTTTCACGTACATTTAAATGGCACAGGCATTTAAATTGGCGTGAAAAAATGTTGCAGGCGACTGCTTAGATTCATGTTGATAATATTTCATGAGAGGGAACAGAGTACTACTTTGGCGGAAATATTTGGAAATTTTGACAATTATTTCACGAGCAGTTCCCGAGTTTTTCGGGAAATTTCACGTGGAATCGAACACAGTACTGGGCTTTACGCTTTTTATTCTTACCCCAATTAAATTCGCTCTCGATCTCCAGTTGGATAATTAGTTTTCATTTGGAAATGGGAAACGACAAGGAATCTGCAGGTGGTAAGTAAAGCTGATTCCATCAATAAAAGTTGACTTGCCAGACCAAAGCAAAGTTGATTCGCAGGGCGATATAAAGAATTTGTCTGAACTTAAGGTTTTGCGATCGAATACAAAGGGAAGCCTAACTCGCGCAAAGAAGCTTATTTCAACGAAGGGTGATAAGTTGACGGCCACTGAATTGAAATGCAGATTAGAAATACTTGAGTCCTATTTTAAGCAGATAATGCAGGTGCAGCTGTCGATCGAGAGGTTTAATGTTGTGAGTGAACAGAGTGCAAATGATAGTTTTCGTGACGAGGTTGAGGAAATATATGTGAGCACAAAATCGGTCATATTGAGTTTACTGTCTGAACATAAAGCTAATAGCACCGGCGGTGCAGACCAGTTGAATGCAACTCAGTATCCCCAACGTCAACCTTCTTATTCGAAGTTAGAAGCAGTTAGTCTTCCTACATTTTCTGGGAAATTTTCTGAATATCTTAACTTCATGGGATTGTTCCTTAATTTGGTCGATAAGGAAGATATAGATAACCTTCAAAAGTTGAATTATCTCCGTCGTTGTTTGTCAGGGGCAGCGTTGAGTGCTATCAAAGAGTTCGATATGATCGGCGCTAACTACAGAAAGGCATTAGACAGATTGAAACAACGCTTTGACAACAAAAATCTGATCTTTCAGGAGCACATAAATTCGTTGATGAGAATTCATAAAGTTACAAAGGTCTCTGCTCTTTCGCTAAGGCGTTTAGAGGATAGCTTTAATACGCATCTCACAGCTATGTTGTCGATAGGAACTCACGAGGATATTTGCAACGCGATTCTGATTTCGTTGGCTTTGGACCGTGTAGATGCAGATACGAAGACGAAATGGCAGGATTCGATCGACTAAAGTCGCTACCAAGTTGGGAGGAGTTTACCAAAATCGTCGACCGTCATTGCATTAATTTAGAAGCAAAGGAATCACAATCGTCAGCTTGGGAAACTTTTCAAAAAAGCTATAAAGATGACAATCAACCAAGTTTCCGAAATGAGAAGAAGTCGGAGAAAGTTCAGAGGTCCTTTAAAGGTGCTTCCTTGACAGTACAATGCACCCAATGTGAGTACCGTCGATCGGAAAAACATGCTATTGTGTCATGTACCGATTTTCAGAATTTGTCGGTAGCTAGGAGGTTCCATGAGGTGAAAAAGTTGGTTTTATGTATCAACTGTCTTGAAAAAGGCCATTCCGTTCGTCGATGTTCTAAAGGAAAATGTGCGATATGTTCTTTACCTCATCACCAATTGTTGCATAGATTCACCCTTGACAGCGCTTGTCAGCACGAGACAACCTCGGAGCCAGGACCAAGCAGTTCAGTTTTGGTTGGAAGGTGAGCTAGCAACTGCGGTTGTTTTGATAAAGGATCGTTATGGGATCTATCAGCCAGTCCGCGCACTGCTCAATTCAGCGTCGCAGTTAAATTTCATTTCGGAACATATGGCCCAAAGATTGAAATTGTCCAAAATCAAAACAGACATACAGATTAGCGGTATAGGAAGCGACGTTACAAATATTCGAAACATCACGAAGGCAATTTGCAAATCTAGGAATTCAGATTTCAAAACAGAGCTGGAACTTTTAATCATTAAAAACATAACCAATCCTCAGCCGAGTAAATCCTTCGAAACCAATTGTTTAAAGATTCCAGACAATATTATTTTAGCTGACCCTAAGTTTAATGAACCTTCCAAAATCGATTTGTTGATAGGCGCAGAGCATTTTTTTGAACTATTAGCGATAGGTCAGATTAAATTAGAGGACAAATTGACACTCCAGAAAACACTCTTTGGATGGGTTGTGTCTGGGAGATAGGGGCTAAACGCTTCGCAGAAAGCAGCTGTGTGTTTAGTTGGGCGGCACGAAGTACAGGATGACTTGCGCCTCCATGAGCTTGTAGAACGATTCTGGGAGATAGAAAATGTCAATGTGGAAAACAAGTTTCTTACGTCAGAAGAGGAAAAATATGAAAGTCATTTTATAATGACAGTTAAGAAAGACGAACACGGTTGATTTATCGTTCGATTCCCTTTTAAAACAGATCCTTCTAAGTTGGGCGAATCCTACGAAATGGCGAAAAAAGGTTTCTGGCATTAGAAAGACGACTCGATAAGAATCCATCGATAGAAAGGCAATATATAGATTTCATGGAGGAGTATAAGACTCTAGGGCATATGAAGGAAGTAAGCTCGAAGAGTTCTAAGCATATGAAATATTTTTTCTCCCCATCAGTTTGTATTGCGACCAGATTCCACCACTACGAAATTGAGAGTAGTTTTCGATTGCAGTGCTCGAATTTCGTCGGGCCTATCTTTAAATGACATCTTGTTGAAAGGACCCACCATACAAGATGAACTCTACTCTATAATACTCCGATTTCGATGTTATAGGTATGCTCTGACTGCAGACATATCGAAAATGTATCGCCAAATCCTCGTTGATGTAGAAGACCGGAAGTTTCAATGTGTGCTCTGGAGATCCAATGCAACTGATGACTTAAAGGTATACCAGTTATGTACGGTGACCTATGGTACTACCTCTGCACCGTATCAGGCTACTCGTTGTTTGAAAGTGTTGGCTGAGGAAGGATCGTCGAAATTTTCGTTGGGCTCAACTGTTCTTAAAGAGGATTTCTATATGGATGACCTCATTGGTGGAGCAGACTCTTTAGCTGAACTTCATGCCATCTACAAGGAAGTTAGGGAGTTGGTAAATAGTGCAGGTTTTAAACTTAGAAAATTTTGGACAAATGAAGAAACATTGTTGAAAGATATACCAGAGACAGATCGCGAAAGGCCGCTTCGTATTAATGACTCTGACATTATAAAGACTCTTGGGATAAAATGGAACACCTCAACAGACGAATTACAGTATGTTGTACCCGATTTGAAAGCGTTAACAAGGATAACAAAGCGTATCATTCTTGCTGAGCTGTCTACACTGTTTGACTCCCTTGGTCTTATAAACCCTGTTGTTGTGAAGGGAAAAATTATCTTGCAAGGCCTCTGAGTAAGCAAAGTTACGTGGGATGAGTCTGTACAGTCCAGGGCACACAGTGAATGGAAAGTTTACCGTCACCGATTAAAGGAGCTTATTCCCAGATTTGTCTTAGTGTCGAGACCAAAGAGTTTACAGCTTCATGGGTTCTCGGATGCCTCTTTGCGTGCGTACGGAAGTTGCGTTTATATTCGAGTAGTGGATGAAAACGATTGCGTGTGCTGCAATTTAGTCACTGCAAAATTGAAGGTAGCTCCAATTAAAACACAAAGCTTACCACGATTGGAACTTTGTGCAGCGGAGATGTTGTCGTCACTACTTGTTAGGATTCTTCCAAATTTTATGCATGTGGCTGATGAAATCTTTTGTTGGACAGATTCTGAGATTGTGCTTTGTTGGTTCTTTTCCCATTTATCGACATTTGAAGTATTTATAGCCAACAGAGTCTCTAAAATTCAAAACAATGTCCCCCAAGCCCATTGGAGTCATGTGGCCATAGACACAACCCAGCGGATATTATATCTCGTGCAGCATCTGCTGAGGAACTAGTTGATAGCAGGTGGTTCGTAGGTCCGTCTTTCATTTATTCGTCGGAAGAGTGTTGGCCCAAGAAAAAAGATTTTTCGTTGATTAACAAGCAGGTACCTGGAAAGCGTAAAGGTGGAGTAGTACTTGTTTCTTGGAGTGTGTCCCCAAATTTCGCGGAAAACTATACACGGTTTGGCAACTTGTAGAAAACATGTCGCATTTTTGCTATAGTTTTGCGATTCATAAAAAATTTGCGAAAATCCAAATGGAATGGAGAGATCCTTTTGGAAGAAAATCGAGAATTTGATTTACGTGGTAGAACAATTACCAAATTAAACTGGACTTGTACTGCAAAAGAATTGAACGAAGCCCAAATAAGGATTATTTGGCACATCCAGCAGGGGAGTTTTTCAGAAGAGATTCGTCAGTTGGAGAAGGGAAACATGATCAGCCCTTCGAGCTATGTCAAAAACTTAAATCCCTTCCTTAAAAAAGGCTCTTTAAAATTCCTCCGAGTTGGTGGGCGTCTGCAGAATGCAGACATTCCCTACATTGCAAAATGTCCTATCCTTCTTCCTAAATCCCATCCTTTTGTAAAAATTATTTTTATTTATTTACATAGGAGAAACTACCATGCCGGTCCACAAGCACTAGTGGGCATCGTGAGACAACGCCTTTGGGTTATGGATGCGCGTAGGCTTGCGAAGAAGACTGTAGATAGCTGCTTGCATTGCTTCAAGTACAAGCCGAAGTTGATGAGCCAAATCATGGGTGAACTACATGCAAGCAGAATGCAACCAGCGAGGCCGTTCCAAAAAACTGGTGTTGACTTCTGCGGCCCATTTAAACCCACGTTTAACCGTCGAGGCCAAAGGAACTACAAGTCATATGTAGCAGTCTTCGTGTGTTTTGTCGTAAAAGCTGTTCATCTTGAAGTTGTATCGGACTTATCGAGGCTGCAGTCAAGAGTGCAAAAAATCATCTTTTTCGTACTGTGAGCGATGTGTGCTTGACATTCGAAGAACTGTCCACTGTTGTGGCAGAGGTTGAAGCCGTGTTGAATTCCAGGCCGATATGTGCCATGTTCAGTGATCCAAGTGATGAGTCTGTTCTTACACCAGGGCATTTCGTAATAGGGAACCCCCTTAATGCGATAGCAGAATAAATGGCAAACGTCGTCAGAAAATACTTCGGTTGGTACGCTTGTCTTAGTATGGGAAGACAAGACTCCACCTCAACAGTGGTTGTTGGGTCGAATATGCAACCTTATTCGATCATCTGATGGCAAGGTTGGAGTTGTTGATGTGCGTACAAAAAATGAAATCCAACGCAGAGCAATTCATCAATTAGCACCCTTACCCATGGATAGTTGAAGATACCGCTGATACTTCAAAGCGGGCAGAATGTTAATACATCTGTCGCTACACCTTCGAATAATGTAGCTTTCCCCATTGTTTTCTTTTTGAAGATATTGCAGCGAATTCATGATGGTACGAAAGGAAAGAATTTGTTGTAATAGAGATGATTATCGTTGTAACATTCAAGAAGAGCGGACGTGGTTTTAATTTTTTTTAAAGATCAAATAATAGTTGTAAAAAGGTTGAATCGTTGTAAATCGTTTTTTATTTAGTTGATATTTTTATTTTTTCCCTTGTGAAAACGCTCACAAGGCTAACACCTGGCTTTAATATATAAGGCGTTTATCCACCCAAAACTGGAGTAAAACGCCCACATCTGGTCAGGCGCCCCAAAGACCTCTTTGCACCTGCTAGATAGGACCCAAAATCGTGCGTCGTGCGATAAAACTCATAGGTGATGCCAGTATTACACAGACATTCGACACTCTCGAACACCGACGTAATGTCTCCTTGTTGTATCGCTATATTCACCGCCAATGCTCCACTGAAATTGCCAGTAGCATTCCACCCCATTCATGTTTTTAACCGTAACACCCGTCTCGCTATGAATGCTCATCAGTTCACCCTCAAGCCCATCTTCGGACGTATTCTGAAATATCGTGATTCTTTCCTACAACTCGCTTATGGAATGCCCTGCCGAGCTCTTTATTTCCTAGCCAGTATAACTTGCAAAGATTTAAAACCAACGCACATCGGTATCTCTCTTTTTTCCCTCCCTAACTTCCTTTCGCCCGCGCTATGTGCAAACATCTTAAGGGTACATAAATCCCTTGTGCGCCCACCAATTATAAAAAAAAATCAATTCAGTTTCAAGGCGGGGCATGATATCATTCATATCCAATGGAACAAAGGCAAGAACCAGTAGACTGGTGCCTGACTGATTGACTTGAAGAAAGCCTTCGGTACCGTATTGTCAGAGGGACTCTTTTCCAAGCTGGACAGGTTGGGCATTAGTAAATCACTGCTGTATATTATTTTTGATATGCTCTCCAGTAGACAGTTCATCATGAAAAATGGCGACGTGACTTCTGCTGGTACATTTAACATTAAAAACGGTGCGGTAAATTCGCCCATCCTGTTCAACATTTACACAAGTGATCTGATAGGTTCACTTCACCATGCCATAACGTACGCAGACGACTTAATCGCGTATAGATTAGGTCCAACGATTGAGGTCATTAATATACTTTTGCAATGTGACTTCGACAAAATTAAGCGATATTGCGATGACTGGAAGTTTAAAATCAACTTTCAGAAGTCGGAAACCATTCTGTTTAGCACGCCTTTGTCTGGGGCCTCCAAGGATACCAGAAAGAATTGGCGAAAGTACTCGACCGTGGGGCAGCACGGGCAGCCACTTGCTTGTCGAAATTTAGTCAGATACCTTGGGATCTGGCTAGATCAATATCTATATTTTAGCAAACATATCGCACATTAAAAAGAATATCGTCATACCAAAGGTGCTTTTGTCCTTATAAAGAGACTGTTTTATAACAGAAAACTCGATGCGAGGGTGAAAGTGATCTGCTACATGGCCCTTATCCGGCCTATGCTTGTATTTGGATGTCTCGTGTGGTCCAACGTGAGAGCAAGTTTATTGAAAAAGAACACCAGAGTCTGAGTACATAAAATTCTAACCTAGTGAGGTCTTATACAATAGGGCGAACCTAATAAGAGTGGAAAATTTCGTCATTAACTTGAATCGAAGGCACATTACAAAAGCAATGACCTCATCGAACAATCTGTTGCTACGAAAATCATACTGCCGGTCGTTGAGAAGTTTTCGTGTTTCGAGATGTTTCATGCATGCGAAAAGAGAGCTTTAATTACGTAGGTTGAGCTCTTAAATAAAAATAATTAACGACTCACTGGTAAGAGGGGTTTTCTTTGACACTTAGAAACACCAAAAGGTTGCAAATTCATATAAATGTGAACATCTGCGACCCGTCAATATGATTGGCTTACATGAGAAGATAATAGAAAAATATGTTAGAATGAAGCTTGAACACTTTTTAGAAGCCAATCATATAGTATGTGATGAGAGCTACCCAACACGATTGCTACCACACTTGGTGTTCCGCAAGACTCAATATTGGGTCCCACTTTATTTTTATTATACATAAATGATATAAAGAAGGTATTGAATCATTGTCAATTATTGCATTTTGCCAATGATGGATTTCTATACAAGATGTCCCCTAATTCGTCAACGATAATTTGGGAAATAATTGCTGGGTATATTCTATCAAAAAAATCGTTCTACAGTAAGGGTCAATCTCCAATGTTGACATCATTTAGCGAGGATTTAAGAAAACACTTACTTTGGTGTACCCTGACCCATGTTAATGGAAATTGCTCTGTTTGTACTAATGGTAGAAACTTGTTGTAGGACTTTATTTTTAGGAGAAATACTAATTTTAATTTAATTTGATGGGGGCTGCCGCCCCCATTTATTTCTTTTAATGCAAGCTTAAACTAACTTAAAAACTAAGACTTAAAACCTAATAAGAGTTAAGGGTTAGGAAGTAAGGGAATGGTGGAGGAGATCAAGTTTAAGACGAGAAGTCTTGAGGTTAAAATCTAAAAGGTTTGAGTTGATCTTACGGAGCACGCGGGAACTTGGTTCGTTAGAGCCATAAGAGCTGTGGTGGGTTGCGATATAAGAAGAGACGAGAACAGCGTAAATTACGAGGGTTAGTTTTGAAGGAAATAGAATTGTAAAGGGAAGAGTACAGTCCACAGAACCAGAGAGCAGTCGATGAATGAAGAGAGTGTCAGCTACGTCTCTGCGTTTTTCGAGGGTATTCAGGTTAAGAAGTCTGAGGCGGTTACGATAAGGAGGTAAAATAAATGGGTCATTCCAGGGTAGTCCACGAAGAGCAAATAGAAGAAAACGACGTCGAATGTTCTCGGTTCGGGATACATGAATTTGATGAAAGGGGGACCACACTTGGCTGGCATATACCAGAAGGGGCCGGACAAGGGTAATGTAAAGTGACCTCGTTGCAAAATTCTTTACACCATCGTTTGATAAAACCGAGCGATGAGTCAGCTTTAAGGATTATCTCATCAATATGAGAGTTTAACTCTCATCCAAGGTCGCAAAGGGATTGAACCTGGGGTACAGATTGGTCATGCAGAAAATAAAGTCGAAAGGAGGAATGATTGGATTTACGAGACAAAGTCATAGATTGGCATTTGGGGACATTAAGTTCAAAGCAATTTTTTTAGACACCAAGTGGAAAACCTATCGAGGTCTTTTTGAAGGAGAATAGAGTCTTGGGGTGAAGAAATAGTTTTGGAGAACTTAGGACATCGGCGTAAATGGATACGAAGCAGTGTTTGATAATCCTCTCAATCGTTTCAACTAAGTTTGATCTACCTTTGAGAAATCCATGCTGACTGGGTGAAATAAGTGACTTGCACTGAAAGCTTAGAATTTCATATAAAAAAACTTTCATTACTTCATTCTTTGACCTTTTTTGTGAACCGGGGTTATGAAGGATGTTTTCCAAACTTTGGGGAATTCCCCTTGTGGTAGGGACAGTTTAAATAGGGAGGAAAGTGGGTGCGAAAGATTGGAGGCACATTTATATTGCTGGGAGCCCATCTGGGCCGGGTAAAAATTCATCATTGAGATTTTTACATTTCTTCGATAAGGGTGGGAGCAAAAGGTTGAAAGAGAGAGGGGCCAATGAAGAAATTGGGAAGGTACTTGAAATATATGGAGTCGGGTGCGAAGAGGTTGTCTGCAAATGACTGTTTAAATAGTTTGCAAAATAGTTGACAGTTGTGGGTCGGTTGATGACATATTATTGTATGAGAGAGAGGCGTTTAGATAAAGTTTATATCTTTTTTGAATCCAATTTCTAAGCCAGTTCCAGTGTACTAAAACTCCTAAACGGAGCTTCAACCAATTTCCGCTAACATGTGCCAGGGTACACCAAAGTAAGCCTTTTCTTAAATCCTCGTTAAATTATGTCAATATTGGAGATAAACTCTTACTTACTACTAACCAAGAATCATTTCCCAAATTATCCTTGACGAATTAGGGGACATCCTGTATATATGAGTCCTGAAAAAAAATCGGCAAGTTCTTCGAAACAGGAAAATGAGCTTGAATGGTTAAGTGTCGCACAACTGTTAAAGTGTCTTGGTAATGATATTTAAAACTAAGCAGAATTTATACCCTGATTATTTGCACAAGTAGAGTACATAGCTAACGAGAGATATGTTTCCAGAAATGCTGTTGATTTTCAGTTACCTCTTAACAAAAGTATACATACACGAAATAACCTTTTTTAATACACAAAGATCTTAATCTATCTAACCGACTTCCTAGATATATAAAAACACTAACGAACTTAAATTTGTTTAAATCAAAGATGAAATTTCTATTAAAAAGAAAAAATTTTTAAAATATGAAAATTGTAAATATTATGTGTATTGACTGGACTGACAAACTGGATTTTTTTTTTCTGACGTTTTGTGTTCAGACTGATAGTCATGTCTGAACACTTCCACGAGCTCATTTTGACATATTTACTGTCAGCGTCGGTCAAATGGATTGATTGTTTTTTTTTTTTTTTGTATACTTCATGAATTTGATAAAAAAAAATTAATTAAATAATAAGAGATAGCAGTGATAGTGAAAATACGGAATTATTTGGCCACATAAATGCATTAAACGCTGCTGCTTCGATTGTCTTAAAACGAAAAACAAAAAGTAATAGAAATAAGCGCGAGTGGATTTAGAAATGGAGATTGAGAAGAGTGAACAAAGGTTCTTTCCATTTGCTTAACCAGGAACTATAGTATGATTGGAAGACGTACATACATTCGTATAGGAGGTATCACAAAACATTGTCATTTAAGGACGCAAATCCAAACTCGGATATAACAATATAACCATAGATGAGTATGGTGCCCATTTTTGTAGACATAGAATGTGCTCTTAGAAGCGGAAAGTACTTACTAGAAGATAAATAAATTGAAGATCATCGGCATGTCATTATTTTCTTTGGAAAAGCATTTAATGAATCCATATGCATACAACAGTACCGAAGAGTATAAAAGAAACTTTAATTTTAGACTAAGCCATGCTAGGCAAACCATAGAACATGCGTTTCGAATTTTGTCAAACGGATTTAAAATATTACGAAGTAATATTCACTTGAAGCCCCCTAAAGTGGTTAAAATAATTCAACCTTGTTGTGGCTTACACAACTTTCTCATCACAAAAAGCTTGAATTATGTCGATGGAAATAGCCAAGAGACATTCACTTCTTACTATACACCTGATTATAGCAACAGAAGCGGAAATCCGAAAAGACATTCCAATGAAGCTGGTAGTGTACGAAACAAATTTGCTGATTATTTTCCCAACGAAGACAAGATATTTTATAACTAAACCTTACAACAATAAATGAAATGATTTTTGTTTTACGAGTAATTTAATTAAATGTATGAAAAACTAAAAAAAAATAATAAATACTATGTAATAATAATGTTTTTAATTATTCTCATGGCTTTCTTCTGCGCTTAAGATAGTGGTTGGTGTGAAGCTGTACAATTTTATTTATGTATTCATGCAGGATTTGTTTTTACACTATTCTCGAGTGACACCGATATACATATTTAGAAAAGTCAAACATTGTAAAAAATCTTCACACAGCCCAATAAAACAACAAAAACTAAAAGCTCTTCGTTTATCAATTTGGCAGCTGTCAAGAGCATCTGTTTATTTAATCCCAGGTTTCTGGACTGACACGGACTTAACTCAGAGTTAAAATTCATTGAAAAACTTGTTTCTGAGGTTAACTCCAGTCTCATACCGAAACTGGGATGATCTCGCACTGAAAAACTGGCCCTAAGTGATCGTTTTTAAACTTGCCAAGGTAGAACTAAACCCCAAAAAGGTAATTGTGACACTAAATGACACTAATGGTAGGCGAGTGAGGAAGTTGTGCATCATTATCACGGCAATCATACTGTAAATAAATCGACATAATGCAAAGTAAATTGTACCGAAAACAGTATTCACTCGTAAATAACTAGGCATGGTCCAATTTAGTTGACGTCCCTGAAGCCAGCAGGGTTGGGTTATGAAGTTCATCCTCATCTATTCTTTTTATATCATACCGACCGACTATTTACAAAATACCATCAATCAAGCCTATAAAGACTTAAACCCAAAAGTCTAAGAACTTCTATAAAAAAGTAAATTTGCTTTCGTGGAGCGTTGATGAATTAGAGATTATTTTATGGAATAAACTTTTTGATTTTTTTTTAAATATACCTGTTTAATCGGCATATTCCCTAGTAACGATCTAATATTTTGATCGAATTTAGTCCGAAGTAAAGGAAGTAAATTATAAACTTCAAATAGTCTATGAATTGAATAGATAAGTTGAAAAGTACTTAGTACAATATCTCCACTGACTACTTGTGGCTTGATGTCTTCAGTGACAATATTAATATGCAATAAATAAATAAAACAAATTACTTTACAATGTCTGTACGCTTGTATACGAGTATAATACTCGTATATAACTGGTATTTTCAGAATGACAAGGCCAGATCACATTTGTTACACTGCAAGTGGAATAAGTACATTTGGATTTTATTTAACCAAACACACACGTAGATATGCAGGCATATTGTCTGCAGACAGCAGAAGAGCCTTTAAACGAAGATCAATATAAACAAATTACTAAACTGAAGCACAACTAATGCAAATTAAACTTTTACAAATGTTGTTGGACCGGGATTAAAACCGCATAAATAAATGAAACACAAAAAAACAAAAGGAGTAAAAACATACATACATACGTACATATGCATGTAGGTACAAAGTATTATACCTGAGCATGTTTTAAACTCAAGATGTTCTTTATCTTTAAACTCCTCCTTACCCCATTCAATATTTAAGGCACAGCCACTCCATCATTATGTTTCCTTTTATACGTTTTTTACCTTTTAGCAACAAAGCACCACCATTACCACCGCCTGCACCAAAATTGTAGAACCAGCCACGACAGGAAAAAAAAGAACAAAAAAAAACTTGGAAGCACTTGGAGAGTTTTGGAGTTTATCCACTCATAAATTAACAGCCGTTTTGTTTTACAGGTATTTAACATTAAACAGATTTCATTTTAACTGTCTTTAGTTGGCATAATTTGAACGAAACCTTCTAAAACCTTAGAACCGATATTCTCAATTTTTTTTTAAATAATAGGTACCACAGACACATACACAAAATCAGAATCAAAGAATGGCTTTTTTTCTTGTACACTTAGATAGCACTGCTTTACACTGCCTACCAGAAATAAATTCAGAACTTTATTTACAAGATTACGATTATTTTCAACATGAATATTTGCAATTTTCCACTTTATGAACACTTTACAGAAGTTTTAATAGCAATATTACTAATTTTTCAGTCAAAAATCGCGACGAATCACGAAAATCAACACCGAACATAGGACGAAGAGCACAAGAGTTCATTGCGACATTCTCTCGAAAAAAATCCTACTTTTTTTTCTATGGATTTGTGTTGGGGATTTTTATTAGTTGTTTTTTTTTTCGTCATCTCTTTTCCCATCGCGTTCTGTCTGTAATTATGATGGTACTGCCAGGCATTGTTGCCGAGTTTCTCAAATCCTCCTTTTAGTGTAAGAATAAGTACTTTTTAGATGTCAATATTCAATGGGTACATGTGTACAAGAGGTGTCATTTTATATCAATAGAAAAACGTAACATTTTAATGAAAAATGGTGATATTTTTCTCTAAGTTTAAATCACAAACTCTGAGGTTTTAATACAATATCTGCAAAATGTCAGCCTAATTGTTTAATGAAATTGTTCATCAAGTTTTCGTATAAATGCTCGAGGAACTGAGAAACTTCCTGAAAAGGAGACAACAATACCGCAAAAGGCAGTTGTGAATTTGTCCGGATTTAACGAAGGACGACAGTATACTGTACAAGACGCGATCTAAAGGAGTGTAGTAATGCATAAAGTTAAACAGAAATTAATTAAGAATTAAGTTATTTGTCTTTCTGAAAACTGTTATTATTTCTTTAAAGTTCAGAAGTGGGATACTGCGCCCAAAGTTAAGTGAGCATAATATTATGAGAATGATATACATATATTATATATAAGAATTCAAAAGTGTTATTATTTCTTTAAATAACTGCGGCTGTATATCGCGCATAACAGTTCTGGTATTTTCTTTTACGGCATTTTCGATTGGTTACTCTCCGGAGATAAGGCGATTCAGATTCCAATGGAACACTAAACACTTTTCGTGATATAATACTATTTGAAGTTGATACATATTTATATGTGTTAGTACACTTTTTGATTCTGAAAAAGTCACAATATAACAGTTTTATGCGATTTTTTTCTCTACGGAGTATAAAAAGAAAGGTTTTGTCCGGCCAATCAAAAACGCCATTAGTGTCGATCACTGGTGGAGCAATGGCGTAGACTTTGTCTTTAACATAGCTATTTTGACAAAACGAACAAACCGATATCATTTCTATGTTTGACTTATGGATAGTTAACGAAGAAAAAGAGGACATGTAGTAAGTAGTATTAAGGAATGAGATATATTTGTTAACAAAAATGGAATAAAAGCGTTTTTAACCAAAAAACTCCGTAGTAATAATTTAACTAAAACCATATCAATTATATTCAAGTCAAAACCTACAAGCAGGTTAATCATAACAAATTGATGACCAGATAAAACGACAAAAACGAGAGGAAAGAAAAACCATGCTCTAACAATTGATCAATTTACAGCTGCATATTCAATCAAATCCACGACCACAATCAGGTGTATTGGGAGAATATTTTGCCAAGTCTGCATACTGCCAAGTTTCGAATACTTCGATCCTCAAAAAGAGGCATTCCGAATTTATAAATTGCGTTTCGAAAATTATTGTATGTCGAAATGAAAAACATCAAATCAAAGAAATTGTATTGTGTTTGAATCTTTTATGTTTGTTAATTTAATGACGTCCATGTCTGTAAGTACAAACCAGCTCTTTTGACACTTAGTTAAACACAGATAGATCCCTCCCCATACCTCTCAGATGACTCTGATCTAAAGCTTCCTGGCTACAAACATGTGCCATTATTCTTCTCTCTCAACGGTCTCGCTATTTACGTGCGTAGTGATGTAGCATACCAAAATTACGCATTTCCGTAAGCAAATTATTCACTATATTATAACAGAAGCCTCAAACTGGACAGCAATTCGACCTTTAACTCCATACAAAGAATTGTATCCCAATATCCTACTACTGGAATCATTATTATGGGCGATTTCAATATACACAATTCAGGGTGGCTTCGACACTCTGGACAGACAGACACACCCGAAGGATGGTGTGTTGGGACCTTCGCTGCGGAAAACAATACCATACATTGATAGCCATGCCGCCAAAACCCTGGACTTGGTTTTAACTTCTCACCCTATCAAGTACACCGTTGGTGTGCTCTCCCTTCTAGACTCGTTGGACCATTGTGTCATATCACCTAATTTATCGTATATTGACCAAAAACAAATTCCTAAACCAACCGTATGCCAAGACGAGAAAACCATTTGGAGTGGATTTAATAACTTCTTCGTCATCGGATGAATATCACCAAACAAAGGAAAAGGCGCGATACGACTCGAGCTGTAAAGAGGCTGTCAGGGTTAGAGAAAAATTTCTTGGACACAAGACCAACCCGACAGAGGGAAACCGAAAAAAGTTCAAACGAGCAAGAAATAACTGCAACGTCTTTCTCAAGCGTGTGAAATTTCAATACGACCAAAAACTGAGGCAAAAAATACTACAATGTTAGACAGGTAGTAAAAATTGGTGGTCGTTCGTCAAAAATATCAGAAATTCCAGACGTTCCAGCTGTCAGCCAATCTGCTTGCTGGACAGTTTATGGCCAGCTCAACTCTTACGGATTCTGCTTTGTCTCCGACTATACTTGAATCCGTCAAATCGACAATCGGAGGAATCCACTTTCGCACTCGTGTAATAGCAAGAGTTCTTAAAAATCTTAACATACACAAAGTCGCTGGTCCAGATGGTGTAACGCCCCTTCTTCTGAAGAGGTGTTCTTCCACCTTGGCAAAACCATTGCGTAAGCTTTGTCACCAATCTTACCCTTTAGGACCCTTTCCGAGCATATAGGAACCACCATTTGTCCACCCCGTCCCAAAAAGGCGAATCTTTTTCTTTCTTCTCTTGCACTTACGTCCCTTCTTTCCAAGGTCATGGAAACGCTGATAACCCGTAAGCTCATAAAATATCTCGAAACACGAAAACTTCTCAATGACCACCGGTACGGTTTTCGTAGCAACAGGTCCGCTGGTCTACACCAATCTGGCGAAAGCAAGATAGCTGCATTTGATATTTCTAAGGCATATGATAGAGTTTGGCATCAGGCGATTTTGTCGAAAATGCGTGCAATTGGGGCGACGGCTTTATTCTTCAGTGGTTTAGAAACTACCTTTCGGAAAGTTCAATTCAAGTTGTCTTGAATGGTTTTAAGTCCAATATTCACAGGATAAATGCTGGTGTATCCAGGGCCCCGTTTTGTCTCCGACACTCTTTTTAATTTTCATCAATGATATCTTGTCTGCCACTTTTAATCCAATATATTCATTTGCTGACGACAGTTCTCTCTGCTTCTCATATCCATTCCTAGACTCACGCCCCTGCTCTTCGTCTGTAGAACGGAGCTATCAACATAGTCGAATTTAATGCTTCCAAAACACAATGCTGTCTGCTGTCGTTAAAACGAGATTTTAATTCTTGTGCTTGTCGGAGAAGAACTTTGCCGCCAAGCTCAACGCCAAGCCTTTAGCGTTGAAATAAGCCTTATACAGCGTGGTTTACCAGTTCCAGAGGGTAACGAGGTCTCTAAGCTTATGCCATACATCGATGAAGAAGACATCCTACGCGTCTACGGACGCATCGATGCCGCCTCATGTTTGACGTACTATATGCTGCCAGTAGACCCATAATCTTACCATCTGCTCACCATTTTACGACACTCATGGTTGCCTATTGCCACGGTAAGATGATTCACCAGAACACAGAAGCTGCGATTTGCGAAGTACGTTGCAAGTACTGGGTGCCCCGCCTGCGTCAGGATATGCGCAAACTGCAGGATTTGTAAAATTCGTAGAGTCACGCCAATACCGCCACTTATGGGATCCTTGCCGGAGGGTCGGGTAATACCTTACCTGAGACCATTTTATTATAATGGTCTAGACTACTTCGGACCACCAACTGTCACCACTGGTGGCCACATCGAGAAGCGGTGGATTGCCCTCTTCACTTGTTTGACAGTGAGAGCAATTCACCTAGAAGTAGCGCATGACCTGTCAACAGATGCGTGTAGAATAGTTATACGTAACATTATAAACCACCAAGGAGTGCCGCTAAGCAAACGCAACGGGAAAAACTTCGTCGGAGCCGACCAGAAGGCGAAGCGTTTTTCACAAGTTTTCGACTGTCATCGGATCCAAGACGAGCTGTCAAAAAAGGGAGTCTACTGGCGTTTTAACTATCCGAACAAGACCACTTACCCATTTGCCAGTGACAGTCGATTAGGAGGAGCTGCTCTCACCAAATCATTCTTTGCTGGGCTCAGCTAATACCGCTCATACAAAGAGATAAAAAAAGATGTCAAGAAAAGCCAGGAGAACAGCTAATCACCGCAAGTTATATAACCATTTTCAGCAGTAATGCGAAGATCAGTCGCGAAAACGATCACAATCCAGTTCGAGATTCAATTACCATTTAGTAAAAGAATGTCGCATTGACCGGGCGAAACTGAAATGTTCAGGATACAATAAAAGTAGTCATCTTGTCAAGGTACGCTCATTGCTCGAAAAGAAATCCAGCCCAAATCGACCATCATAGAGCAGTACACTTATACCTTGTTACCTTGAAATGAATACGATAAACTGCTTATCAAAGTTCATATTTTACCATCACTAATAGGGTTCCGAAGTACCGTATGCTCTCGCTTATCAAGTCGAAAATGAGCTCAACTCACTCGAAACAGATGGAATCATCACAAGGACAGAGGCCAGCGACTGGGCTCCTCGTTGGTAGTCATTCCGAAAGTCGACGGTGTAGTCCGCTTATGTGTCCACTATAAATGTAATTAATAAGCGCTCATTCGAAAGATTGATGAAATTCTCAATTTCTAGGCTACAAATTTACTAGGAAAAGTCTTAGCAATCAAAGATTTGCAGAGACCTACATCGGAGAAGTTCACCAAATTTTTGAGTCATCAATCCTAAAAACGTCCACCCCAAAATTAATATTTAAATCTTTACGCGACGAGACTACCAAGGATCCACAAGTTTCAATAGTCCTCCGGTACTAACGGTACGCCATCATAGAAGAATCTAAGTTCAATTCGCATGAAGATATCCTATTCCGAGGACAAAGGGTGGTAATTCCAGAAAATTTAAAAAGTACCTTATTACAAGACATGCAAGTAGGAATTACGAAGATGAAGCAACTGGCTCGCCGGTTTGTGTACTGAAAATCCATCGATATTGATATTGAACGCTAGGTTCGTACATTTCCTGCTGAATGTGTGAAAATTAAGAGTGATCCAGTAGTAAGAACCTTACATCCATTTGTTGAACCCGAGGAAAACTGTTAACGGATCTGTTCTGGCCAGGAACTTTAAAATAAAAACGCCCTCTTTTGCTTTGTTAATTGTTAAATCGAGTTGTTTTATTTTTCTAAAGAAAGTTGGTTATTATAAAGAGATTAAAATTGATGAAATACTTACACCCTGTGTTCCCACCAAGTGCCAGTTTGAAAATGCCGGTAGTTGCATGGAGTAAAATAAAACCGGAAGTTTTGAGCGGAAACCACTGAACTGAATTATTTGCTCTGAACCTGAACCGCCGCAACAGGATCCACATCGATTACGCAGGACCGTTCCAAAATCATAATTTTCTCATTATAATCGACGCTAAAAGCAAAGGGGCAGAAATAAAACCATGCACGTCTTCAACAATCAAAATATTAAACGACGTTTTTACATGCCACGGTTTTCCTGATGCGATGGTTTCAGACAATGCAACAATATTCACCAGCGATATATTCACACATTTTTACAGCGAATCAAGAATATTTCAAAAATGTATTGCATCAGGCCATCCAGCCACAAATGTTATGGTAGAACGAAATGTTCAGACGCTCAAACACCGACTAGCAGCCATTAACCATGTACCAGAAGGTTCGAGATATTTTTTTCCGATATGTACTAAGACCGACTAAATTCCAGATGTCCACAATCCCAGGCCGAAGCGCACGACAGCTTAGTGTGGGACAGCTGCACTACCAGGTAAAGTTAGATGACGGCGATAGACTCAAACGCCATATCGATCAGCTGCGATTAGCGTTTTCAAGTTTTCAGAAACCAAATATCGTGGAAAAACTCAGCAATAAGTAAACAATAAAAATTTTAAAAATACATCAACAAATTACCTGCAATAAAATCACCTGTCAACAATTTCTTAAAAGTTCATAACTAGCCCTTTTGTATACGAGTATAAAGATGTGTTTAAAACAAGATCAAAAGTAGGGGCGTTGTACAAGCATATTAAATTATTATTTTTCTTTCACCTGGTGCTCCATCGTGTTTTGGGCGATTACTCGATCCGCGCTGGGTGCTCTGCTTGGGCTTTTTTCGATTGTTGCATTTTCTCGCAGGGACACTTACAGGACACTTTAAAACTTAAAAAAAAACATTTTGTGAGTTTTCTGTGTCAAACCCATTCCCGCAAACGATTTCTCGCTCCGTTTAACCCTTCAGTATCCAGAAAAGAACTTCTAGCTACTTGCAGAGTAAACAATGAATGAGTTAAGCCAATTTAACCCAGTTAAATACAAATATTGGCCATATTATTGGATTGCCAGAACTTCAATAAATATATAGTCAACGATCGTCTGTCCGTCTTAGAAGATTCGTTTCAGCAAATCTGTGTCACAAGGACAGTTAGTAAAATTAAAAATGCACTGCGTTAACGTTGCAATTTTAGAAAAAAGCGTTTTGGTGCTCGGTGAAAGAAATCTACACAATGAAAAAGAGTTGTAGACTGCTATAAGCACTAGGTAACACAAAAATGGGTCAAGTGGTAGTGGACTGGCTTCCAAATCGGAAGGTTCGGTGTTCGAATTCCAACCTCGCCCGAAAGACATTCATTTTTTCAGTTAACAAAAATCAATAAGATGAATAGTTGACTAGAAATCTACAACAAGTCCAATTACACTAATAATTTAGTCTCCCCATTAAATGTGGAGCGAAATAACCACTGAGCCCAAATATCTTTCTTCCTCTTTCTGTCCCATTTTCCGAAAAACTTAACACACTTTGGCATTCATACCCACTTTAGTGTTAAGCTCTTTAAAAAAAAATGTTGACCCCAGCGTGCAGAAGTATCCGTGCCAAAAGTCCAAACTCACGATGTGGTGCAAAATTGTTGTGGATAGGGCCAGTTCATGTGATCACCTTGAAATGTACACACCTGGGTTTTCAATAACACTCTCAGCTACGTTGGCGATATTTTAAGTTGACCTTGCCGGACGAACATGAGTTGAAAACTTCATATCACTAGCCTGTCCGAAACGTTCAAATTTATCAACTAAGTTCACTACAGCTGTGCGGGGAGGCACTTGGTGATGACCAAAAGCAGTACGATCTTTACGAAAAGTTTCCGCTATATTTTCATCGTTTTTGGAGTAAATTTTCACTATTTCAACGCATTGTGCGAGTATGTATCGATCCGTATTTAGTGTCATCGCAGTAATAGTTGAATTTTGATAGTTCTATAAAGCGCCAAATTTAAAAAGTCGCCTTTTGTTGTATGACCCTCTATCTTCGAATGATTTTTATAGCTCTTTTTGCGTATCCTTGTTCTATCTACACATTGCAATGATACTCGTAGTAACATATCTATCGAATATTGATTGCATATTTACCATATGTATATATATATTTTTATTCATTTACTTGTTTAGTAATTTTCCAACATTTAAAAGTTGTTGTTCTTCTGAATGTACGAAATCATTCCACTTTATTTATAATCATAAAAGTAATATATATATTACTAGCACAAAAGGTACTAGGTTTTACTTGTCCGTTGATTATGGCAACACTACTGACGCTGTTCATGCACTGCACATACTTTAGAATGCAGGTAACCAATAACATAAAAAGGGATAGCAAGCTATATGGGTTGAAAGCAAAAGAGTCTCACTACGTATACATGGACAAGTTGAAAAGTTCAATTAGTCTCGAGATGCAATTTCAATACAAATAATCGTACATGAACCGTGGTTGAATCTAATGGGGTTCACTTATAACCATGGTTCGGACATAAGTAGTTGAATTTCGCAGTAGATTCATTAAAAACGCGCAGTAGATTCATATTTTTCGCAGTAGATGTTGTAAATTTAAAGAAAACGCAATCATGTCACAGATTTTGATTGAATGTATTTTTTAAAAGATGAAAAAGAACAAGACAAAATTTTAATACTTTGTCATAAAAAAATAATCCTTCAAAGTATTTAAATTAATTGAAAGCAAAATCTATTCTAACAAAATCGCAGGTTTTCAAATATTTTAATTAAGTCGAAACTACAATAAATCTAAAGGCAAATGACTTATGTCCGTCATATTTAAAGCGCAGTACATTGTCAATCAAACGCAGTGGCGCAGTAGATCTGCTGTAATTGCAGTAAAGCCTGAACCCTGAGTTATAACCAATCTGAGCATTTTGTATGTCAATGGCCCATCAGATTGAGGGTGCAGTGGCGTTGTCCTTGTCTTTCTTATTCCCAAATATTGACATATTTCCTGGAAGACTTTTGATTCAAAGTTTCGCCCTTGATCTGAGTGCAGGTACATTTGGACCCAAAATCTGCTCACCCAGTTGTTGACTATCTGTTCGGCTACGGTCTTAGCCCCTTGATTTGGGATGGCAAACCCTTCCGGCCACTTACTGAAGTAATCCATGATCACGAGGGTATATCGGTTACCATTAAAGGTTTCGGGAAACGGCCCAGCGATGTCGATGGCTATTCGTTCGAAAGGTGCTCCGACATTGTATTGTTGCATTTGTCCATGTGGCTTTACTTTTGGACCCTTGGTAGCCGCACACCTTATGCACTTTTTGCACCAATTCTCGACATCTTGTTTAGCGCTTAGCCAATAGAAACGTTCCCTTACCTTTTCCAACGTCTTGTTTATTCCCAAATGGCCTCCTGAGATTCCGTCATGTATTTCATGGAGTACTTGGCTGACTCTGGACCGTGGCACTATTAGCTGCATACGAGATGTTGTCCCATCTGCGCTTTCCCATTTTCTCTTCAGCAATCCATCTTGCACAAAAAGCGAGTCCCACTGTGCCCAGTATGCCTTCAGAGTTTGGCTCGGATCTGATATCTGCTGCCAGCTTGGTCTTTCCTCGTGTTCTTTCCAGGCCAATATTGGTTCGATGTCATTGTCTGCCTGTTGGAATGGATTTCGTCTGTAATTCACCCATTTTCTGGCTCAGTCCTGATCATTTGGATAGTGGCCTGTTCTTTCGCTTCTTTACGGTTGCAGTGTTTGCATTTTACCCCGCACGGTCGACGAGAGGGAGCATCAGCATTTGAGTGGAGTGTTCCCTTGCGGTGTTGCACTTCAAAGTCGTAGCCCTGCAACTGCTCAATCCATCTTGCAACTTGGCCTTCAGGGTTCTTAAATTGGAGTAGCCATTTCTGAGCTGCGTGGTCTGTCCGGAGAATGAACTTTTGTCCGTAGAGGTACTTATGGAAATGCTTCGTAACCAGAATTAAAGCCAGAAGCTCGCGCCGGGTTACACAGTAGTTCCTTTCAGGTCTGGAGAGTACTTTACTGTAATATGCGACCACTTTCTCTTGACCATCATGAACCTGGGAAATCACAGCTCCGACCCCAACATTGCTAGCGTCTGCGTCCACGATGAACATTTTTCCGGGCGTCGGGTAACCCAAGATGGGGGCATTGCACAGCTGTCGCTTCAGTTCTTGAAATGCTTTTTCGCATTCTCCAGACCACCTGAACTGTCGGCATTTTTCCGTAAGTTGAGCAGGCTCTTTGCAATACCAGCAAAATCCTTTACGAACCTTCTGTAATATGTGGCGAGTCCCAAGAAGCTTCTCAGTTGGTGTTTATCTTTTGGAGAAGGCCAACTTTTCACGGCTTCGATTTTATCAGGATCCGTTCTTACTCCTTCCGCTGATATAATGTGACCCAGATATTTTACTTCCGGACGAAACAAGGCGCACTTTTCTGGGTTGAGCATTAAATGAGCACTTCGCAGCCTCTCAAACACTTCTTTTAGATTTTCGCGGTGCTCCTCGAACGTCTTACCTATGACGATAACGTCATCCAAGTATACTAGGCAGGTTTTCCAGGTGAGTCCTTGCAATGTTCGTTCCATTAGTCGCCCGAAGGTGGCCGGAGCGTTGCACAGTCCAAACGGCATCACTGCAAACTGCCAAAGACCGCTTCCTGTAGTGAAGGCAGTTTTCTCACGATCCGTACGATTTATCTCTACTTGCCAGTAACCGCTCTTTAAGTCAAGAGTTGAAAACCATTTCGCTCCAGAAAGCATATCCAAAGTGTCATCGATTCTCGGAAGTGGGTAGCTGTCCTTTTTAGTGACATCATTGAGACGTCGGTAGTCTATACAAAATCTCGTGCTGCCATCTTTCTTCTTCACGAGGACCACTGGAGATGCCCACGGAGTTTGCGATTCTTCAATCACTCCCTCAGCTTTCATCTTCGACATCATTTCGGCAACTTCTGTTTGCTTTGCCAATGGAAGACGCCTTGCAGGTTGACGGATTGGTCGAGCGTCTCCGGTGTCAATGTGGTGTTGAAGAATATGCGTACGTCCATATTCTCCGTCTTGTGTAGCAAATATATCAGCGTACTCACCAGTACTGCTTCTGGTTTATGATAAGCTTTGATATGATGTGGACTTCGAGAAAATGTAAGGCATCAATGTCCTTGACTTTGTAATTCATTTTTAGATGTTTCATGAATGACTTAAAAGGTTTTTGTTCGATGAGAATACAAGGCCATCATCAACATAGATTACAGGAATTGGAATGTCTGTCTTGTTCATGTAATAAACGGATGGATCTGCCTAATACTACTTAAAATAAAATTCGCAGTATATGATGAAAACAATATTTTTCTAAAATTCTGTAGAAGCTATGACCTTGCATTAATCGAGCTGCGTGCTTTGTGTAGAAAATCATTAATCTTCGCTGCAGCTTCAGGTTTTGCTTGCGAGAAATAGACCAACGTATAGTTTGAAAAATCATCCTTGATGAGTAGAAAATGTTCGGATCCTCCTAATGAAAAAAGCTGCATTCACAAAGATCTGACTTCTTTTTTCCTGATTTTTCATATTTTTGGAAATTATCTTCTTAACGCATATCCCTTACAAAATAACTTTTCAGTGCACGCTATAATATGTTGTTTGTCAAGAGCTGATCCTTTGATAGTGTCCACAATCAGGTGCCCAAGTCACTTATGACATCTTTCGATTCTATTGCTGATGGAAGCTTTTGCAAAATCTGATGAACAAACGGTGATGATTCCCGATAAGAAGAGTCTGTCTACTTCTTTTTACTTCTGCATAAGCATTCTCGAAGCTGATAGAAGCACCACACGAGTCAGCTGAACTTACACTGAACAAGTTAAATCCAATGCTAGGCACAAATAATTCATTTGTAAGTTTGTGAAACAGTTCTTTATCGTTTACACTTGATTTGACTTTCACTTCACCGATTCCATGTGCATACACCGTCTCCATGTTTCCTAAGCAAACTGGATATTCCCGATCATTCACAGCTCGGAAATTAATAAACACTTCTCTTTGGAAACAGATGTAACTCGAGGCTCCAGAGTCAGTGTACCAATATGTGCTCTTTCGATCTGTGATAACATTTCTTTACCATTCTGTGGAGCCAATCTACTGCGGCATTCGTTTCACCAATGCCCACGCTTTTTGCAAAAACCACAAGTTGAATTCTTCTTCTTATCCACTCTGGACATTTTTTTCTTGTTGTGATAAATCAATGCCAGATCTGTCGGAATATCATCAGGCTTTTCCATAAGAAACATTTCTTCTTTCATCAAGCGCTGCGATAAATTTTGTAGAGTTTGTTTCTTTGATATGTGATTCGCCATGTTGTCGTCCTCGGATTTTCTGCATTCGTAGAATTTTTGATGCAGAGTGCTGAGAGAAACTCCTGACGGTTGCTCATGTCCACATTTTTGCTGCGCTATTTCAATTGATTGAACTCCCTCCAAGAAGTGATTACTAATTGCGCCTTTTTGTCTTTTTGAAAACATGTTTCAATAGCTGCAGCCGCTGTTGGCTTCTTGGATTAATCAAGAACGCATTCTAGATCATGGGCTCATACATAAACCAGCACCTACAATTTCCAAAACGAGTAGTCTTGTCCATTGAATTTCTGCAAATTAACAACCTTGTCCATCGTGGTGAAGTCAAGCTTTTTCAGGTAATGCCGCAAAAAAAAAAACTATTCGTGCTGATAATGTGTTTTGAATGAAAAGTGAACAAGTTTAACCACAAGAGTATATTTTTCTATTAGATAAAAAGCAAAAACTATTTTCTCTTTTAAAAAGGATTGATTAATTCTTTGTTGTATAAAGAGGGCTTACAAATCACAAATTTTTGATCTTTTGTTTGTAACACAATAGTTTATAGCTACATATTATCAAAAATAAAATGTTCAATGCACTCTAATAATAAGTTTTTGAACGAAAAATAGAAAAAAATGTTTTCAGAATTAAACGAAGAAATTCCACCGTGCCGTAATGCTTCAAATTCAATGGCAAATAAACAATGAAATTCTTAGTAAATCATCAACAGTAAAGAATCCAACTACTATTACAGTAATGACCGTAGGAATTATTAAACACCAAAATACTTCAAAATTACTGAATTACTTTTATTTATCGAAGTAAACAAATATTTATAAAGATCTGTGCACCCACGCGGTTGGCACGCACAGCCAATGACGAGAGAACTTAAGGAGATTTGGCAAGAGATTATATCTGAGGTCCCCACATACCTCCAATGTTTTTAGTTTTTTATTGTGAATTTTGGACCTTCAAACTGCACCAAGTAAGCGAAGTTGTAACGCCACTGAATGTCGTAAGGCAGTCACAACATCGATACCTGTAAATGGTGGCGGCATTTTTCATGTGTCAATTTCGCCCCATGTCTGTACGATACAGTCAGTCCTTGGTACTGTTTCGGAAGTTGGTGTCGGAAAGTAACTGAGGTTGAGGAAAGCCCTGTCGTTGTGGAGCTATAGAATGAGAATAACGTCGTCGAGTCCTGTCTGCCTGAGGGGGCCCCCGCCCAATTATCAAGGCTTCGCCCTTTAATGACGTTGTCTAATAATGAACGGGGGCAGAGCAAAGTACTGGTCTTATCGTAAACATCTTCAGATGACGCTACCGAAGGTTGCTACGATTCGATCAGTCACAAGTTGCCGGTCATAGGTCTTGTTGGCGGCTGGACCACCGGTAGTCCCTACCAGGACTTAAATCACGGTACCATGTGAGTCAGGAGCCCCTCGGATCTCGGTCCGGGCCTGACTTGTTAGAGGTAGGCCCCCTTGTGGGAGCGTCATGGTGGCTGTGGTTTAAACCCAAAGTCGCGGGAAGGGTCTTCCTTTGGTTGACCCAATGTAGAGTTGCAAAAAGTACTGGGTGCTGCGACCCTAAGAGCAGTAAGAGGTTTTAGGTCGGCCTCGACTCATACCAAGGGTGGAACTTGTGCCGGCAACACAGTTCCGAATTGGTATCTGAAACAGTGAAAATGTTTGGTGAGCGATGGCAAGGCGTATCCTTGCTCCCATGGATGTATGGGCATCCCGTAAGTTTAAGCCTAAAGATAGATAGATAGATAGATATTTTTATTTTTGCATAATATAACTTACATTTGGTATTGCACATTTTACATTTAGAGATTTGGTACATTTGTTACCTTACTACTAAAAAAAAGGATACAGTTTTTGATACAGAAGGAAAAGAATAAGCATAAAGAGTACAAGCGGAGGAAACTTGCTACTAAAAATATATATACGAGTATATACAATATATTTATTGGTACATAGCATATATTTATGTATATATATTATTATATACTAAGAAATTTTTGAAAAAGTGTGCATAGATGCATAATCACAGAAACGTACATAATTATATTAATATTCACATAAGAAAGTAGAGAAATAAATAAATAAATAAATAAATAAATAAATAAATAAATAAATAAATAAATAAATAAATAAATAAAGAAACAAACAAACAAACAAACAAACAAAAAGACATGTATAAAAATAAGTAAGTAAATAAATAAATAGAACAGTTATATTACCTTTATTTTTAAGTATAAAGACTGTTTACAAGAGGATTGTCAGCAAAAGAACAACGAGTGATAAATTTTTCGTTTAACTTGTAAATACGTTCGCATATCAGTTCAACATCCGCCCTTAAGTGTAGATCTCTAGTTGAAAAACGCCATGGTAAGTTAAGAATCATTTTCAAAGTTTTGTTTTGTGACACTTGCAGCCTTTTTAGGTGACATTTGGCTGCGCCACCCCAGACAGGAGAACCATAGGTCAATATCGCTTGGAAAATAACTTTAAAAATAATTATTTTATTAACGTTAGATAGCTGTGATTTCCTGTTAATAAATGGGTATAATAAGGCAGTCGCAACGTTTATCTTTCTCAAAGTCTGTGTGACGTGTTCACTAAATGTCAGTTTTGAGTCTAAGTGTATGCCAAGATATTTCACTGAAGGGTCCCAACTTATTTCATTTCCATAAATAAGAATCGGATGTTGTGGAAGGAAGCAAGTTTTTCTTTTTCTACTGAAAAAGATGGCTTGGGTTTTCTTACTATTAATTTTTATTTTCCATTTACTGCAAAACATTCCTACTATCTCACTAGCATCTATAAGTGTCCTCTCGATGTTAAGAGCGAACGTATGCGATGTGTAAATTGCAGTATCGTCAGCGAAGATTGCAGCTTGACAATCTGGCAGACTAGGAAAGTCAGATGTATATATATTATATAAGATAGGACCCAATACTGACCCTTGTGGGACGCCCATGTCTAAATTAGTGGACTTAGACAAACAGGTATTAACATGGACTAGAAAACTACGACTTGACAGAAAACTTTGGACAATTTTAATTAGATACAATGGATAGCTAAAGTTAATCATTTTATATATTAGGCCGTTATGCCAGACGGTGTCAAATGCCTTCTCAACATCAAGTAGGATCATACCAGTTGATTTCCCTTGTAACCGATTAGATTTAATATGGTTACATATTCTAAGAGCTTGATGCGATGTATTATGAAATTGCCTAAATCCAAACTGAATATTAGGGAATACATAATTATCACTACTAAACTCTAGAATATGATTTTTTATTACCTTTTCTAAGATTTTGCTTAGGCTGCTGAGTAAACTTATTGGTCTATAACTGGTGACAGACACTGCAGGCTTTCCAGCTTTTAATATAGGGACAACTTTAGCCATTTTCCATTTTTGCGGAAAATATTGCAATTTTAGGCACGCGTTGACTAGAAAAGTTAAATGTCTTACACCCAAAAAGGATAAATGCTTCAGGTAGTTGTTTCTTATTCCATCTAACCCACCCGTTTTATTAACTTTAAGAGATTTTATGATGTTTGTAACAGTGGCTACAGAAACAAAGGCGTTTATTGGGGTGTTACAAATATTGTTGTTAAAAGTCATAATTTTTTGTTCAACCAAGGTGTTGGTTTCATTATCTCCTAAATTTTGAGATAAAGAATGACTTTTAGAGAAAAATTCAGAGAGAGAATCTCCTTTCTCTTTGTCAGTAAAAATATATTCATCATCATTTCTGAGTGTTGGTATTAGTCTATTTTTATTCTTGATCACTTTGACTATATTCCAAAAAGGCTTACAATTTTTGTCTAAAGATTCTAGTTTTTGATTCCATCTGTGGTTACGAAACTGTAGAATAAGTTATTTGATCAAAATGTTTAAGTAATGGAGCTGTAATTTGAGATTAGGCTGACGGTATCTTTGCCAATTGCGTCTTAAGGTATTACGAATTTTTATGTGTTCAAGGATATAATTTGGAAGCTGAACTGGAGAATTACATCTTGTTATTTTTGGAACATTTTTTTCAATAGCATCATTGATAAGTTTTGTGAACTTATCAACGATAGCATCCACATCATCTTTGCTTGAAACTGAATCCAAATTTCCTGTAATACTTCTAAGCCCTGAATTAATATATGAACTGAATCTACGCCAGTTTGCATTTTTAAAATCATAGGACGAGGCTTGGTTAATCTTTTTTGAAAAATACAGCTTACAAAAAACAGGATAGTGATCAGTATATAGATCATTGACAGCGACGGGTTGAGACAGTAAACTCACACGATTGGTAATAAAAACGTCAAGAACAGAAGGACTTTTACGCAGATCTGCAGGTACATAGGTAGGGTTTGGGGGAAAAAGAATGGAATACACTGAATAAGATAACATACTAGAGAGTATATTACCCCATGTATTTGCGCGTATACATCCCCATTCACGATGACGACAGTTAAAATCACCAGCAAGAATGACATCATCGCCTGTTAATAGAAGGCAACGCAAGTCCCTTTTAAACAGCCTTTTATTTTCGGCCGATGAACTTGCGCCAGGAAAATATACGCAGTAGATTTTAACTGCTCTATTATTATATTTGAGTTCTATACCCACATTTTCAATAAGACGAGTTCGAATGACTGGTAGCAGCGAATGTTGAACTGATCTACGAACAAGAATAGCAACTCCTCCTCCCCTTCTATTAATTCTATCAACACGATAACTTATGTAAACAGAGTTAGATAAATTATTACTATTTGATTTAAGGCCAGTTTCGGTAATAAGGCCGATATCAATATTATTATCAAATAAAAAGTTCAAAAATTCAATTCTTTTGCTGTTAATACCCCTAGCATTCCAATTAATAATTCTGCGATTGGTATTAGTCATATTATTTAACATTAGTATAAAGATACTTAGTAGCTAAATGTGCAATAACCCTGAATTGATCAGTTCTCGAAGTACATTTGGATAGATCAGACAATAAGTCCATAACTAAATCGTTGATTTCATCAAAAGAAAAAAGATTGCTGCTGGAATCATTGATGAAGTTGCTGCTTACGACCGACGCCACTGTGTGTTTCTTCAGAGGAACTGACGTAGACAAAATTTGTTCATTTTCACTCATTGCCACGTGCCGCTGCAAGGGGGGAAACTCCGTCGTGGAACTTATTGAAACGTTTGGCCCGTTAGTTTGAGCCGTGCGTGGCGTTGTTGTAAAAGCTTTGAACTTTTGGGAACTTTCCATAGATGGGATTTTCGAGAAGCTTTTACGTGTGAACAATGTAGAAGTTTCTCGCTTAAGGGATTTTTCTCTAATTTCCATATATTTGGTTCTTGAAGAGCATCTTAGATCGGTAGATTTGTGATCTCCATTGCAGTTTGCACACTTTATGGTGAGTGAGTTTTGACATTCACTCGTTTTGTGAGAGCCGGCGCAATTAGCGCAGTAGGTCTTAACCTGACAATTTTTTTCCCCGTGGCCAAACATTTGGCAATTATAGCATTGAGTGAGTTTACCTTTCAATTTTCTTTGGAAGCTCCAACTTATCTGTGTAAAGAACAATGATCGGTAGTTTTTCTTAAGCTCGGCTAACTTAACAGAACCATTTTCTAGTGACACCAGATAGATAGTGTCAACGTAGTGATCGTATTTTTTTATAATTTTCTTTACTTCAACACATTTTAAGCCGCGAGTACAAAGTTCATTTTTAAGAGTATCAGCTTCAATATTTTCTAGCCCAAATAAGACCACTTTAAATAGTTTTACACTCTTAACGTCATGCGAAAAATATTGGCAATTCCTTTGCTTTAAAGAGTTTAACACTTCTCTATATGACTCTAACGATTCACAGGCAATTTTGATACCGATAGAAAGTTTTTTAATAGAGTAGTCACTAATGTTAGATGATTTCATCAAAGTATGCACAAACTCGGGATTTTTGTGTAATAGCTTGATGGTGGGAACATGAATTTTTTTTTTAGGGTCATTATCCGGGTCGATAACAATATCACTCGAGTCAATGTCGTCCATATCACTGTCTGGATGACATTGAAGTGGACTCCAATAATTTGCACGTGAATTCTTTTTAAATTTAGCACTCCGAGAAGCCGAGTCGGCGAGGGGTTTCTTGATAGAGGACATATTGATGTCCTCAGGGTCGAGAGATCTAACGCGTTTAATAGTTCTAAGTACGTTAAACTTTATAGGCGAAAAGATAATACTCGAGACCGTCGACTTTGAAAGCTCGCAGAGAACTGACCTGAGAAAGATGAGTGGGAAGCTACTCGAAATGAGTTTATGGAAGCGGCTGTAGCAGCATAAGCGACAACTGTTGAGAAGGGTGCCGAGGTCACTGCAATGAGGAAACAATTGGAAGAGTTAAGGTTGAAACTGGCGGATGCTGTGCAACCTGCTCATACTGTTGCTGTTCCCGAGGTGGATGAGCCATGTACCAGCCGCCATTTGCTTAGGCTGTCGAATGATAGGTTGAAATTGATCCGAAAAGCCATTTTAGCTGGATTTCACTCCTGCTTACTCAGGTAACAGATTACTACAAGCGTCAGCCCTAATAGTTGCGATGTCCAGTATTCCGCAATTAAGACCTTACTGGGTTCAGTCTTAATGCACAAAAGAACTCGGTCATCTGTTCTCCCCTTCGTTTGACTAAAATCCTCCCATGACTTGTTAGGTTATTAAAAACAATATTCTCGAAATACAATTAATTTTTTCTGAAAAATAGAGGACTCTTTCAAAATGTTTGTGGTACTAGTCAAAATCTCCCTTATAAGTGCTTATATTCATTATATTATATATATTTTTCAAGGTGTTGAAAGACTTTTTGACAAGTGGAACACTTGATTCGGAGTATTTTTAAATTTGAGCAGCTAGCCTGAAACATATCTTTTTTCCCATTCTTCACATTTCCTTGCTTATCAAAGATCAAAATTAAAATGAAAAAATATGTCGGAAATGGAACGATATAGAAAAAAAAAGATGTGCTTCACCCGTAAATCCACTTTGGGAATGAATTTTCGGTGGATGTAACCCTTCTTCTTCCCACTTTAATAAAAAGCATTCCCTCTCTTTCGGACAATCTTCTTGCCACCGCCAATGTGAGCAGACACAATTAACGGCGGAAAATTAAAAAAAAAAATGGTTACGGGAACAAAATTTCCATCGAAATTCCAGCGCGATTTCCCCCGGAATTTTTCCTTCGTTATTCGTTGGTAGAATCCAAAACAAAAGTACCAATGCGTAGATAGGAGATAAGTTGTCGTAGGCTTTGTTCCCTTTGGGCTGATGTGTTGCACCAGAGAATTTACAGCGCATGTTCACATTGGCGAGGGCAGGAAGATTGTCCGAAAGAGAGGGAACGCTTTTTATTGAAGTGGGAAGAAGAAGGTTTACTTCCACCGAGAATCCATTTCTAAAGTGGATTCTCGGGTGCAACACATCGTTTTTTTCCATATCGTTCCATTTCAGACATATTTTTTATTTTAGTTTTGATCGTTGATGAGAAAGGAAGTGTGAAGAATAGGAAAATAGGTATGTTTCAAACCAACTGCTCAAATTTAAAAATTCAAGTGTTCCACTTGTCAAAAATTGTTTCAACCCCATGACAATGTGAACACGACGTTCATGGTGAGGGCTTTCATCCCGTCGCCGATTTATTCACGATACCTATTTTTGGAAAATGGGTGTTATTCAGGGGGAAATTTTATTCAGGACAGCCCTGAATATAACCAGTTATAAGGGAGATTTGATAACGAACACGATAAGCAGCGCCTGAAATTACTCACACTAGATTTTTTAGACGAATGCACAGTTTGGGTGGCTTTGCTTTTCTTTAATAAATCATGAAAAAAATCCGGTAAGGACGGGCTAGTGATTATGAATTTCTACGAATGTGTGTCTAATCGAAAATACTCGTAAGTGTCCAATTTTTAGATAATATGAAAAATTAAAAGGCTTGCCGAAATGGGTACAACCGATGGGTCACGCCAAGAATTTCCTGACAAAGACAACTTGTAGTATTCTCCAAAGGTTTTTACTTTTCATATCCTTTTAGAATTAAGGAATCCTATTAACAAAGTTTGACCGGTCAGATGTGGGACTATGTATTGCCCTGCATTGACGGCTCTTCCGTGGATAACTCAGTTAATTCCGGCCCGATTTTTTTTAAATTTTCGTCAAAGGTGTCTAATGTTATTCGATTTTGACTAGTATCACAAACATTTTGAAAGAGTTCTCTATTTTTAAGAAAAAATGAATTGTATTTCGAGAATGTTGTTTTTAATAACCTAACAAGTCATGGGAGGATTTTAGTCAAACGAAGGGGAGAACAGATGACCGAGTTCTTTTGTGCATTAAGACTGAACCCAGTAAGGTCTTAATTGCGGAATACTGGACATCGCAACTATTAGGGCTGACGCTTGTAGTAATCTGTTATCTGAGTAAGCAGGAGTGAAATGGCTTTTCGGATCAATTTCAAGCTATCATTCGACAGCCTAAGCAAATGGCGGCTGGTACATGGCTCATCCACCTCGGGAACAGCAACAGTATGAGCAGGTTGCACAGCATCCGCCAGTTTCAACCTTAACTCTTCCAATTGTTTCCTCATTGCAGTGACCTCGGCACCCTTCTCAACAGCTGTCGCTTATGCTGCTATAGCCGCTTCCATAAATTCATTTCGAGTAGCTTTCCACTCATCTTTCTCAGGCAGACAGAACTCGACGATGTTATTCTCATTCTGTAGCTCCACAACGGCAGGGCTTTCCTCAATCTGAGTTGCTGTCCGACACCAACTTCCACCATAGTACCAAGGAGTGACTGTGTCGTACAGACATGGGTCGAAATTGGCACGTGAAAAATGCCACCACCACTTACAGGTATTGATATTGTGCCTGCCTTACGACATTCAGTGGCGTTACAGCTTAGCTTACTTGGTGCAGTTTGAGCGTCCAAAATTCACAATAAAAAAACTAAGAAACATTGGAGGTATGTGGCGACCTCAAATATAATCTCTTGCCAACTCTCCTTAAGTTCTCTCGTAATTGGCTGTGCACACAGCTTTACTCGTTCAGCCAGCCCTTAGCCAACCGCGTGGATTCACAGATCTTTATAAATATTTGTTTACTTCGATAAATAAAAGTAACTCAGTAGCTTTGAAATATTTTGGTGTTGAATATGTTTTAACTGCTTTGGAGTTCGATATTCATCTAACAGATGTCGCAGTTCCTTTCGTTCTCTCATCCATTTAGAAGATTCAAAAGATCTTCCTTCTTCGTCGCACGGACCTGTTTCATCGGCAAATTCGTGATCCAACAAATCGTTTCACTAACCCTAGTTCTGATTCTCATTTAGTGGCAAACCATTCGCTTGAAATTAGCAAACGATACTGTCTACAATTCTTGCTAAGAGAGCCAAAGTCAGTTCATAGGCACGCACTCTCGTATTCCTATTTGAGGGCTTTTCTGAAAAGAAGCCGGTCATACTAAGGGCTGTCTCTCCATTGATCTAGTTTCTCGATTTGGTACATCGTATTTATCCTTCAACGCATTTGCCTACTACTACTCTTAAAATGCCGGAGCACGTGTTAACTTTTTTGGAAAATTGGATAGAGAGAGAAAGAAAGATGTTTGGGCTCAGTGGTTATTTCGTTCCATGGGTGGCATCCAACATTTAATGGATGAGATTGCTCGTCGATTGGGAAGCCACTTGAGCCACGGCCACCCATCTGTAGCTAATATTCCAACTTGCTAATTTGCCACCAATGGACTGCGAGTTTTCGTTTGTCGATAACGAACACTCAGATTCTATTGTCAAAATATTGTATGTATGTATTGGAATCCATTCAGCGACGTTTTCTCCTTTCGACTAACACGAACAAACCAACTAACTCAATCAACAAGACAGAACCTGCTCTGGTCATCAGAGTTAGCTGGGATGATCCGTTACCACCTGAAATAGGTGCTCGATGGATAAACTATCGGGAAACCCGTTTTTATTTCGAAAAAATTCATGGTCCACGAAATGTGTTCTCATCTGAAGAGGACATAGAACTTCACGGGTTTTCGGATACGTCGACATTAGATTACGCCGCCGTGGTATAGCTAGATGAAAAACAATTACAGGTGGAGTTACAGTCTATAAACCCTGTTTTTATTCCGCATTTAGAACTTTTTGGTGCTTTATTGCTATCAAGACTATTAAAACTTGTAAAGAATTCGTTTAATGCATATTCATTGTAAGTATCGGCATGGGGTGATACAGAAATAGTTTTACATTGGCTATCGTTCCCCCCTCGCCGTTGGGTAACCTTTGTTGCACATTACACAGCTGTTATTTAGAAACAATTTCAAGACAATACTGGCATTACGACGCATCGGAATCTAATCCTGTTGACTGCGCTTCGCGTGGTATATCAGCTTCGAATCTCTTAAACCATTCTATTTGGTGGCGCGGTCCATCTTGGCTGTCGGACGGGAAAGAACGATGGCCTTGTTCTCCTGGTCCATTTCAATTACTATGAAGGCCATAAAGCGTGTCCACAACTCATATAATTTGAAACATCCAATTTTACTCCCGAAACATAATAACGTTTCTTTTCTTATAGTAAAGGACATTCATCAAAGATACTAACACGCGGGGCCTTCCGAAACATTTGCCTTTGTTCGTCACCATTTCTGAATTATGTGCAGTCGTAGTCTAATTCGAAAGATCATTCACATTCGCAAACCTTGTTTCATGCAGCGCAAATCGACTTGTAGCCAACTCATGGGAGACCTAAAACCTTAACGCACACAACTTTAGCCGATCATTCTTTAATATGGGATGTCACTACGCTGGACCGTTGACAATTAAGCTTATATTGCTTTCTTCATTTGCATGTCCATGAAGGCTATGGATCTTGAAGTGGTAAGAGATCTCACCATCTCACATGCCGCGGGAAGGGTGGGAATATATACAACGGCACAAGTTTCCATGACGCCACGATGTTTAAACGAAATGCATAGAATAATTCTATCGCATGACAATGTTATCACTGCATCTCTGGCAAAGGACAACATTGCTTGACATTTTATCCCACCGTCTGCTTTCCTTTTAGGTGGCCTCTTGGAGGCAGGTGTTTGATCGTCTGATACCGATTTGAATCCTCTAATCCTATCTCATTTTCTTATAGGTTAATCACTCACAACCGTTTCCGAACCAAGCTATCAAGGGACTCCAGTCAACCGCCTTTCACGCTGAAATCACCTTCAAAATATGCCCAAGAGATGGTAAACCGAGTATCTGACAACACTCCAAAAACGACCCAAGTGGCAGCAACGAAAAATGAATCCGAAATCTGGAGATGTTGTGGTAATCAAGGAGCCGAATCTGCCTCCTACTAAATATATCTTGGGTAAAGTCATAAATGTTACTACTGGGTTATATAACCTCATTCGTGTAGCTACCATCAAGACTAGTGTAGTGTTCCCACCAAAAAAAAAGGGTCTGTGATCTGTTACTACTATGAATTTCCTTCCATATAGATATGGTCTAAACAAATTTATTCCCCAATGGATTGCTAACAGTTCCTTTTCTATGACTGGTTTGTTTATGTCATGTTTTTGTAAAGATTTACTAGCATACAAAATTGGCAAATCGTTACCTATTTCACCTTGTGAGAGCACTGCACCTAATGCAAAATCTGATGCGTCAGTTGTAACTATAAAAGGTTTGTCAAAATTTGGATACTGTAAAATTGGAGGGTTGATTAATTTTTGTTTTAAATCTATTGTGATAACCACTCAAATGTGAGCAGCGACATCTAGCAGAAAATGTCGAAACTCGAAGACTCGAAGGTTTCGATACTGGATTAGCAAAGTCATTGGCTGGAGAGTAGAAACGAATTTTCTAGCAAATTGGAAATTCTATGGGACGCTGGATGGCGAGGATTGGTCTCGAAGTATGTCATTCGAGTATAAATACCAGCATCCCAAAGGTATGCAAATCAGTTCCAAAGTTGAATTTGAAGTGTTAATTAGAAGAAGTGATTAAGTGGTTTAAGTAAAAGATAAGAAAAGTATATGTGGTTGAGAAATTGAATTGTACTGAGAGAAAGAATTAAATAGTGAATTGTAACTGTACTGACTAAAGGGATTTGTATTGAAAAGAATAAGTTCTATCATTTGTACCCACACAAACATTCTACATTGGTGTCAGAAGTGGGATAGGACTTATTGTGTGTAAAAAAAAAAAAAAAAAGTGTTTTCTGACTAATTGAAAAAGCTAGAATGGGTCGAAAACTATTGCAGTTGACCCTCGTCCAACTCAAATCCGAGTTGAACAAGAGAAGCCTCAGCGCCAGTGGAGGAAAAAGTGACCTGGTGCTCCGACTTCAGGAGGCTTTGAACAACGAGGGACATGATCCTGATGCATACTCCTTTGATGTTGACGAGGATGAACAGACAAGTACCGGCAATGACATGGCTGCGATGATGCAACTCCTCTTATTAAAAATGGACGAACAAAACAAAAAAATGGACGAACAAAAGAATAGTCTCGAGCAAAAGCTGGATGAACAAAAGAATAGTCTCGAACAAAAGTTGGATGAACAAAAGAAAAATCTAGACGAGCAGAAGAGCAGCATTGAACAAAAATTCGACGAACAAAAGAATAGTCTAGAACAAAAACTGGAAGAACAAAATAACACTCTCCAGCAAAAATTCTAAGAAATCGATGACAAATTTGGAAGAATAGAGAAGAGCGTTGATGACAAATTTGATAGAATAGAGAAGAATGTTGGCGAAAAATTCGAGGAAATGGACAGCAAAGTTCAGCAACTGGCAAAAGAGCTCGACACAGTGCGAAAACAGAAACTGCGAGAATGTTCTTTAAGCGGTCCAAGGAGAAAAGATTTGAAGCCTCCTTCATTCGATGGCCAGACCTCATGGTCTACTTACAAGAAGCAGTTTGAAATGGCTGCCTGTGCAAACGACTGGGACAATAAGGAGAAGTGCTTTGCCCTAGCGATGGCCTTACGTGGTCCGGCGGCAGAATTGTTACAAACAATCGATATCGAAAAGAATAGAGACTATATGGTTTTAGTGCAGGCTATCGAGAAACGGTTTGGGGATAGCCACATGCGGGAAGTTTACAAGGTTCAATTGCAAGGCCGTATGCAGCAACGAGGAGAAACACTGCAACAGCTCCAAGCAGACGTGAGTAGACTGGCACATTTGTCATATCCCACCGCAGGCCAAGAAATAATCGACGAAATGGCAAAGGACGCATTCATCAGGGGAATTGCAGATTTGAAGCTACAATCAGCAGTAAGGATGGCCGGGAAAAGAACCCTTGCTGAAGCACTTGCCTTCGCTCTGGCGATGGAAGCATCCAATCAGGCTTCCAAAGGAATGCATTTCGTAAGGGAAATAGTATCTGGTGAATGCTCCTGCTCAAGACCAACTACTATGCAACGAAATATCCCGCGGGAGAGCCGAAGAATGCGCTGCTGGAACTGCGATAAAGTAGGACATTTGCAAGGGCATTGTAAAGAACCGGTAAGACGAGAAGGCTGTCTGCACTGGGGTTACAGGCAAATAGAAAGAAAAACCGGCAGAAACGGCTACCAAGAAACCGGTCAAATTTCCAGAAGCCATCAGTTAGGAAATGTTTACTTCGCGGGGCAGAAGTCTGTAGCAGAAGTTGACTCCAGGGTAATTATCCCAGTCTCACAGGTAAAACAATGCAACGAAAGCCTCCCAGCAGAAGTAGTCAATGGTAAAGAAGCGAAAGAACAGGCAACTATCCATATGATCAGGACTGAGCCAATAGAGGGTTGGAGTATAGACGAAATCCGTTCCTCCCAACAGGCAGACAATGACATCGAACCAATATTGGCCTGGAAGGAACACGAGGAAAGACCAAGCTGGCAGCAGATATCAGATCGGAGCCAAACTCTGAAGGCATACTGGGCACAGTGGGACTCGCTTTTTGTGCAAGATGGATTGCTGAAGAGAAAATGGGAAAGTGCAGATGGGACAACATCTCGTATGCAGCTAATTGTGCCACGATCCAGAGTCAACCAAGTGCTCCATGAAATACATGACGGAATCTCAGGAGGCCATTTGGGAATAAACAAGACGTTGGAAAAGGTAAGGGAACGTTTCTATTGGCCAAGCGCTAAACAAGATGTCGAGAATTGGTGCAAAAAGTGCATAAGATGTGCGGCTACCAAGGGCCCAAAAGTAAAGCCACATGGACAAATGCAACAATACAATGTCGGAGCACCTTTCGAACGAATAGCCATCGACATCGCTGGGCCGTTTCCCGAAACCTTTAATGGAAACCGATATACTCTCGTAGTCATGGATTACTTCAGTAAGTGGCCGGAAGTGTTTGCCATCCCAAATCAAGAGGCTAAGACCGTAGCCGAACAGATAGTCAACAACTGGGTGAGCAGATTTGGGGTACCAATGGAGCTGCACTCTGATCAAGGGCGAAACTTTGAATCAAAAGTCTTCCAGGAAATATGCCAATATTTGGGAATAAGAAAGACAAGGACAACGCCACTACACCCTCAATCTGATGGAATGGTCGAGCGATTCAATCGGACCTTGAATGAGCATCTATCTAAGGTTGTCAGCAACTGCCAGCGGGATTGGGATCGACACATACCCCTCTTCTTAATGGCCTACCGAAACGCGGTCCATAGCTCAACAGGGCACACACCATCCGAGATCTTATTTGGTCAAACAATTCGGTTGCCAAGTGAAGCAAAATTCGGATCCCCACCGACGGAGCCCAAAGAGGTGAACGAGTACGTGAATGACTTACGCAGCAGGATTCGTAAATTGCATGAAGACACCAGAGAAAAGATGAAGCTAGCAAGCAGCCGCATGAAAACTAGGTACGATATCAAGGCGAAATCTTCCGGTTTCAACGAAGGAGATCTGGTTTGGCTGTATAATCCTCAGCGTAAGAAAGGCAAATCACCAAAATTGCAACAGGACTGGGAAGGTCCATACAAGGTGATAACCCGCATTAATGACGTTGTCTACCGGATCCAGCGTGGGGATCGAGGAAAATTTAAAGTGGTCCATTTGGATAGAATGTGTCATTTCAACGGGATGCTGAATGACGAAGTTGTTCGGGACGAACAACTGTAGGGAGGGAGTAATGTGATAACCACTCAAATGTGAGCAGCGACATCTAGCAGAAAATGTCGAAACTCGAAGACTCGAAGGTTTCGATACTGGATTAGCAAAGTCATTGGCTGGAGAGTAGAAACGAATTTTCTAGCAAATTGGAAATTCTATGGGACGCTGGATGGCGAGGATTGGTCTCGAAGTATGTCATTCGAGTATAAATACCAGCATCCCAAAGGTATGCAAATCAATTCCAAAGTTGAATTTGAAGTGTTAATTAGAAGAAGTGATTAAGTGGTTTAAGTAAAAGATAAGAAAAGTATATGTGGTTGAGAAATTGAATTGTACTGAGAGAAAGAATTAAATAGTGAATTGTAACTGTACTGACTAAAGGGATTTGTATTGAAAAGAATAAGTTCTATCATTTGTACCCACACAAACATTCTACACTATGAATGCTGTCGCGCATTCGTTTGACCAAATGAATGGCTGTTTCTTTTTTTTAACAGGGAATTAAGGCTTTTTGCAATTTCTGCAAAATTTGGTATGAATCTCCTGTAATAATTGCAGAACGCTACAAACCCCCTGACCTCGTCTGCATTTGTTGGTGTTGGATAACGTTCTATTGTTTTATATTTGGAAGGATCTGTTTTTATTCCATTACTTGTTATTAAATGAACTAAATATATAATTTCAGATTTCATAAAATGACACTTGCTAGCATTTAATTTAAGATTGTAATGTCTTAGTTTGTCAAATACACTAATTAGGTTATCATTATGGTGTTTTAGACTACATCCAAAAATAATAATGTCATCTACATAGAGGAAAGCGTTCGATTCTAAGCCGCTTAGTGATATCGTTAGCATTCTTTGGAAACTATTAGAGTGTGGAATCAGGTATCGTGGGGTGCGTATCGTTTTCTCAACCTAAGAGTTTGTATCAAGTAATTCACTATTAAATCACTAAAATGAAGTGTTCAGTTTGCCAAGACAAAATAGATCGCGGTGACGCAATTAAAGTCGATTGTAGCGACTGCAAACTCTTTTTTCACGGTCCCTGTGTGAATATCCAACTAGCCCACATTGACCATATGTTCACAAACAATTTTAAATATCGTTGTGACAAGTGCAGTGCTTTGCGCCGTTTGTCTCTACAACAACAACCTGCAGTTAAACCATCGACATCAGTTGCAGCAGCAAAACATCAACAGTCTGGCGAAAGGCAGCAAAAGTCTATAACAACAACAAAACAGCAAGCAAAACCGTGCATCAGCAAGAATCAGCGTCATAGATAAAATAAAGTCCCATTTACAATACTGCGATACGAGGATCGCATTCGCGAGAGCTCTCGCATTCAGACATCGGACGTATGTTTACAATGATGCGTCAAAACACCACTCACAAATAACAAGCTCAATTTCCAGATTTTCGAAATTGACTGCGATGCTCGCTGCGAGACTTGCATTATTGTAAACGAACACATTGAATTACATGTTACGGAAATATTTTTGACAGTTCATGCGCTCTCGTTTTCGAACAACGTATCGCATCTCGCAGTATTGTAAATGGGACTTAAACTAGATCTCAAACTCTACTAATACTTTTGCAAACCCTTAACCTTCGCACAGACACACTGTAAGTGAATTCCAGCACTTTTTCATCTCTACACTTTGTCAAAATATGCTAGAATGAGAGCAATTTACAAGTAAAATTGCTAGAATGAGAGCGATTAGCACGAGTGTGTGTAATGTGGATGACGTTTTTTGGTTCAAATGGGCGTGGTTTGTATAAAAAAGGAGATAAATTGCCATTGATCACAATTCACACGTATTCACGGACAGAGTTTCACGGATAGTGACGATCAGCAGAAAACCGGTTTTGATTTTCCAATATCTGGAAAGTTTGATATCTAGGTATGGTTAGTCTATGATCAGCGTACAACATCTCCGTTACACCAACAACAACATACTAACTCGCTGTGCCAGACGTCCAGCAGTTCAATAACCCTTCAGCTGTTATATGACGAATACATTAGCTTAAAGAACAAAATTGATAGTGAAAATCTAGACTTAGTCAGTCTTGAAAGAGGAGAACAACTCTTACAGAACTCTGATTACAGAAAGTCAGTTAATATCGCTCTATGCCTGAAACCATTAACGGTAACGGTGTTTCCTTCCTCATTTCGAAAAAAATAAGGTCCAATTACGCCGCCATACCATAAATCGCACCGGTCAATCTTTGTGGATGCATTGATGCTTGACCGAACACTTGTGGGTTGTTCGGTCGGATTTACCAAAAAAATACATGCCACGGACACAAACCCGAGCCGAAGACTGTAGCGACGAACAATTAAACATCGTAGTAGGGTCGCAGTCGATGCTGTGAATTTGGAAAGAGCATTTCTGTAGATTGTATAGCGGCGATGATAAACCAAATACCGCTGACAGGCAGAATTTAGTCTCGCCATTAAATGCTAGATGTCACCCATGGACAAAATACAGTCGACTCTCGATAATTTGACACTCGTTAATTTGAATCTCTCGTTAATTTGAAATTTTTTCCCGGTCCTTTGCAAAATACTTGATAAATTGAATACAATCAATATTAATTGGTCCCCTCGGTAATTTGAAGTTGAAGAAATACACACTGAAGGAATACAGTTTAACATCTTACCCGCCGACATTCAACAATTTGAAGTCAGGCTTTCCTACTCTCTATAACTTGAAGCGTTTTTCATGAACCGGCCTGTCATTTGTTTACATATATGTTCAGACCTGTCGAATGAGATATGCATATGCATAGGTTCGCAGTCTAGTTTTCTTTCAAACGTTGAAGTGGGTTACGTTAATTTTTTATTTGTGTATTTAAAAGTATCAAAATGAGTTCAAGAAAAAACAAGTGTCTTTCCATAAGTGAAAAAAAGCGTGTGATTGAAGCTAGGGAGGAACAGAAAATTACGGACTTTTTTTTCAAAATGAACATGTTTGAAGGAATAAATCACGAACTTTAATTAAACTCTCGTTTACTTGAATTTTTCCTTCCTTCCTCTTGTTTATTTGAACACTTGCTATTTTGAAACCTTGGTAATTTGAAAATTTTCTCTGGTCCCTTGAGTTTCAAATTATCGAGAGTCGACTGTAGTCACTGGGAGCATAAATCTTTCTTCTCTCTCTATCAAATATTTTCCAAAAATCTTAACAAATGGTTTGTCACTACAAGTGTAGTCATACTCACTTAAGTGTTAAATTTGTTAAATATAAAAAATCATTGCTCAAGTCAAACAATGTTGCCGCATGACTGCCGAGCTCTTCAAAGCGGCAGGCGATGATTTGGTACAGAGCATACACAAAACGTCTTTAAAATATGATCGGAAGAAAGTATTCCCGATGAATGGTACAGCAGCATTGTTTGTCCGATCCTCAAGGAAAGAAACACTCTGAACTGCGCCAAGTACAGAGGCATCAGGTTTCTTAACATCGGCTCTAAGATACTATCTGCCATATTGCGTATTTTCTCTTCCACAACCTGATTCGTCTATATCAGTATAGCTTTAAGCCACAAAAATCCTATGAGCTCCAAATCGATACACACCACCTGTTCATCGAATTTAAGGCCTCGTAGGACAGCATCTATGGAGCTATACTGAGCAATGTGTAGTTTTGGCATCCCTGCCAAACTCGTCCGCTTGTGCAGGATGACAATGGAGAATGCATGCTGCTCCAGACTCACCGGGATCTTTTATACAAAAAAAGGATTTAGGCAAAGCGATGAGCTGTCATGCGATTTATTTAACATCATTCATGAAAGAATAGAGCAAAACTCACGCGAGTTACATCCGTTACCCCTATAAAGTTCAACCAATTCCCAGAATCTCAAAACAAACAATTGTAATTTCCTTTATCAACATTTTTGTTAAAATAAATAAATTAAATACCACATTCAGCAAATAATGTACAGGTTAATTCCAAGAAGTCTAGCTGCATCCGGCACGTGTAATTCTTGGAATAACCTAAATATTGCAAACTACAATTTACATTTTCAATAAAGAATTAGAAGTAAGCTTAGTTATATTCTACCTCTCGATCAATAAAGTCAAATAATAGATTTTTTTTTCCAACATTATTTTTCATTACCCATAGCTCGCGCCAACACAAGAGGCACAATCTTTCAAACGTCCGTCCAATTACCCGCATACACCGAAGTTATTGACATAATCTGAAGAAAGCAGCGTGATGTCAGCGACGCTTTCGGGAGTATTGAGATGGAAGCGCCGAAGATGGATTTAACGATCAGAGAGAGCAAGACCAAGTACAATATATGCTTTTAACCAAAAATAAGACCCAACACCGACGTCTCGAACAGAATGTCCCCCCTCGACAGATATACTCGTAACTTTGAGGTACTCGTAGTTAAGGATTTGTCTACCTTGACTCCACTATCAATTCAGACAACGACAGCAGCGCTGAGATCAAACGAAGAATAACTCCTGCCTATCGCTGCTTCTTTGGGCTAAAAAACCATTTGACTAGCGAAGATCTCTCTCGAGCAACAAATGCGAACCTGACGCTGAAGCATGGACTTTATCATAAATGAAATGTGGAAGAGGAGATACACCGACGAACTCTACGGACTGTACAACGACATCGACTTAGCCAGAAGAGTGAAGCTCCAACGATTGAGATGGCTGGGTCATTAAGAGCGGATGGACACCAATGTCCCGAAGATCGCAACTCAGGTGGCGCACACAAGTGGAAGGTGACTTCTGCCAACTTAGAGTGCGAAGGCGTGGAGGAAGCTAGCTAATGATCTCCAACTCCATTTGGATACGCTGGCTGGAGACGCTTGTTGGTTGAGGCCCAGGACCACCCCGGACTGTAGTGCCACCTTAAGTAAGTAAGTAAGTTTTGGGATACCTGAAGCTTTTTCAAGTTTCTTTCTGCACAGTCACCCTATACTTGGCATCCATAGGGTAAAATAGCCTACAATATTACTTTATGGATGATACAATAATTTTGTTTCTATTGATGGATGGTTAGAGCATTTTAATAGCAACAGCAATTTTCACTTCTGTGCGAATTATATGCTCTCTAAAGGTTAGCTTACTATCAAGATAAATACCCAGGTTCGTAGCGGAGGGCTCCCACTTGATGTTTGCCCCATTCACATTCAACTGTCTACTGGGAAGAAGACAATAAATAATATGGCTTGCGTCTTTTTCTTCATTAAATTTTATCTTCCATTTCTTGTAATAATATTCCAATATTTCCAATGATAAGAGCGAAATATAGCAGCATCCCAATCAGGAAGATTTGAAGAGTCTGATGTGAAACTGTTTTATAAAATTGGTCCAAGGACTGAACCTTGTCTAACCCCTGAGTCAAACGAAACTGGCTCAGAGATTTCAGTACTAACACGAACGTAGAGTTCTAGACGACTAGACAAATAACTTTGAATCAATTTACATATATTCTCAAATATTGTTGAGAAAGGTCGATAACGGTGAGGTTGTTGTTATTAAATCGTTTGATGCTCTCCCAGCAATCTAATATCAACAACATGGATGATGTTTTTGATATCACAAATAACAACCTCACTACTGAAACCTTTAGTTCCATTTTTTGTAGAGTTTTCCAAAGTATTTCAAATAAACACTCTTTCTTCGTTGTGCATCAGAATATTCGTAGTTTGATTTACTTGTTGCAAATCTTGAAGCCTTTGAATTTTTGCCTGAAATCATATTTGTTTCCGAAATTTGGATTTATTCCAATGAAATTGATGAATATAAAATTCCTAATTATAACTTTTTTGCGAATCCTAATGATTCCTATTCTGCAGGTGGAGTGGGAGTTTTTGTTAGAGATTCATTTTATGGTGATATTAAATATATTAAACTTTTAAGTGTAGACATAATACAAGTTTCTTACACCATATTTAACTATAATATAATTTTTTTCTGTGTGTATAGAATTCATTCTCAACCTGTAAACTTATTTATTGATGAACTTTCTGATTTTCTGCGTGTAATGTCACTAGACTCACTGCGCTTAATACGTCACTGGCTCGCCAACGCATGCCCGATCGCCACAGAGTATAGATAATGACTGACTCAGTACTAATCTCTTCTGATCTAACATGCGCCCGAGATAGTGAATGTGCTCTACTTGACATGTTTAATATTGGTCGCACATACTGTTTTCATACACAACAATTTGCATACACAACATCTCTTCCTTGTTTTAATTTGAATGTATTGTAATAAACAACCTTAAAACATTTTGTTGTTGATACATTTTATGTTTATTTATAACAAATTTATATGTCAAAAATAAAGTGATTTACATCAAATACATATTTTCTTATAATCAAGTAATACATTTTCAAATATTATACAAAAAAAAATCAATTAAGCATTCTGGTCTAAAATACTCGTAAACTAAATAATCTTTTACTATTCATTAGAGTCTGATTGTACAATTAATCTTTTTCTTGAATAGCTTTCCATTCTCCCTTTATCTTTTTCAAATGAACTACATTTCGTCTATATTTCTTACCTGTTTCGTCGTTTTTTACAATTATGTCTCCACCTTTAGAACTCTCCATGGTATGGGGCGATGGGTTAAAATTTGGACTCAATTTATTTGATTTCTCCATAACCTTAACATATACTTTATCACCTTGCTTGATATCAGTGTCAGCGGCTCTTCTTTTCCTGTCTGTATAATCTTTTGCCTTGTCTTTTTGTTCTTTAACATGATCTCTTACATCTGCATCGGTTATTTGACTATGGATATGATCTAGTGATGGAATTTTATCCCTATTTTGTCTTTTAAAGAATAGCTCTGAAGGCGTTTCACCAGTGGTTGTGTGTGGTGTGCTATTGTACATCATGAGGTATTCCCACAAGCTATTCGTCATGTCTTTTCTTTCAATTTGACAAATCTTTAACCGTTTAAGCATATCACGGTTTTGTCTTTCTACCTCTCCATTCTGTTGCGGCCAATATGGAATTGTATTAAATAGTTTAATATTGCATTCTTTACAAAATGATTTGAATTCATCGCTGACAAACTGCTTTCCATTATCAGCTGTTATGGAAACTGGATAACCTAAACGACTAAATATTTCCATTAGCAGTTTGATTATATGGGAACTGGTAATAGTTTTGCAGAGTTTTACTTCTTTATATCGACTATAGTAGTCCACAGCTAGAAATAAATAGTCATTACTAGGTAATGGTCCTAATAAATCTATGGCAATATCCACCCATGATGTTGTTGGAAGTTCTCGTGTTTTTAAAGGAGCGGGAGGATTAGGCATACCAACTAAGGTGCATCCTTTGCAGGCTTTTACGAGGTTCTCAGCGTCTTTATCAATTCGTGGCCACCAGACTTTAGATACCGAGTCGACCACCGTCGAGTGCACAGCTCCACCAGTGCACTCGCAATATTGTTGTGTGCTGTGCAGCAAAAAAAAAAAAAAAAAAAAAAAAAAAAAAAAAAAAAAAGCGTGCGTGCAAAAAAAAAAAAATACAAAAACAAAAAGAAGTGCAGTGCAGTGACAGTGAATATCACACAGTGCGGGTATCCCACCTCACCCGCTCGTCGAAGTACTGTTGCTTGCACTCAGTCACTCCCGTTACTGTATTTACCATACGGTACGGGCAGTGGCTGAGTGTATGTAACAACTGATAGATAGTTGTGAGTGAAAATTTTGATGGTGCACTGTTTCATATTATTGTAAGGGCATAACACCTACAACAATTTGATTCGGTAAACTAACGTCAGAATTTCCACTTCGCAGCCTTGCTTAGTATCGTCGGTGTTTGTGTTTTCTGTGTTTGTCTGTGATTATGACTAGGGAATTCAGGGTAGACGTAGCCAATATACGCGGGCTAAAAAGTAATCACTTTTCTGCGTACGTCCACGTCTGTAAGTACAGACCAGCTGTTTTGGCACTTAATGAAACACAGGTAGATCCCCGCCCACACCTCTCAGATCATTCTGATCTGAAGCTACCTGGCTACGAACTAGTGCCATTATTCTTCTCTTACCGCGGTCTCGCCATTTATGTGCGTAGTGATGTATGATGATGTATTAGCTTACCAAACTCCACCACAATGTGATCCATGTTCCAATCCGGAATTCAACTTCATGTGGTTAAAATTCCATCTCCGTAAGCAAATTATACACTACTGCTTTATTTATAGAAGCCCCAAACTGGACAGCAATTCAACCTTTAACGGGTTTGATGCGCTGTCTGACTCCATTCAAAGAATTGTATCCCTGTATCCTCATACTGAAATCGTTATTACGGGCGACTTCAATATACACAATTCTGGGTCGCTTCGACATTCTGGACAGACAACACCCGAAGGACGGTGTGTTGAGATCCTTGCTGCGGAAAACAACTTAACGCAGCTTGTAAATGAGCCCACGCGAATACCAGACGTTGATAGTCATACCGCCAACACCCTGAACTTGTTTTTAACTTCTTACTCCGATAAATACACCTTTGATGTGTTCTCTCCTCTAGGGTCGTCGGACCATTGTGTCATATCAGCTAATTTCTCGTACACCGACCACACAGTTAGAGAAAAAATTCCTAAAAGAACCGTATGGCAATACGAGAAAGCCAACTGAAGCGGTCTTAACAGCTTCTTTAGGAATTTTAACTGGTCGTTATGCTTCCTCGATAACGACGTGGATGCCGCTGCTGATATGATTACAGACACCATTCTCTTTGGAATGAGATCATTTATTCCTCATCGGATGAAGAGTATCAAACCAAAAGAAAAGGCATGGCACGATTCGAGCTGTAAAGAGGCCGTCAGGGTTAGAGAAATGTTTTTTCGGTCCTACAAGACCAACCCGACAGAGGAAAACCGAAAAAAGTTCAAACGAGCCAGAAATGACTGCAACGCCTTTCTTAAGCGTGTGAAATTCCTATACGACCAAAAACTGAGGCAAAAAATACTGCAATGTCCCAAAGGCAGTAAAAATTTTTGGTCGTTCGTCAAAAACATTAGAAATTCCGCCTCATTCTCCATCCCAACGCTCATTTACAATGACATTCCAGCTGTCAGCTCTTTGGATAAGGCCAATCTGCTTGCTGCACACTTTGCGGCCAACTCAACACTCCCAGATTGTGCTTTGTCTCCGCCTACACTTGAGTGCGTCGAATCTTCAATGGGACGAATCTACTTTCGCACTCGTAGTAGCAAGAGTACTTAAAGATCTCAACATACATAAATCCGCTGGTTCAGATGGTATATCTCCCCTTCTTCTGAAGAGGTGTTCTTCCTCGCTGGCAAAACCACTGCGTAAGCTTTTTCATCAATCCTACACTTTAGGACTCTTCCCGAGCAGATGGAAAACAGCATTTGTCCAGCCCGTCCCTAAAAAAGGCGAATCTTCTTCTCTCTCCTCCTACAGACCCATTGCACTTACGTCCCTTCTTTCCAAGGTCATGGAAACGCTGATAAATCGGCAGCTCATGAAATATCTCGAAACACGAAAACTTCTCAATGACCGGCAGTACGGTTTTCGTAGCAACAGGTCCACTGGTGATTTGATGGCATGTCTCATCGAAAAGTGGAACCAAAGCGTATATCAATCTGGCGAAAGCAAGATAGTTGCACTTGATATTTCTAAGGCATTTGACAGAGTTTGGCATCAGGCTCTTTTGTCGAAAATGCGTGCATTTGGGATCGACGACTCTCTTCTTCAATGGATTAGAAATTACCTTTCGGAACGTTCAATTCAAGTTGTCTTGGACGGTTTCAAGTCTGATATTCACAAAATAAATGCTGGTGTGCCCCAGGGCTCTGTTCTGTCACCGACACTCTTTTTAATTTTCATTAACGATCTCTTGTCTACTACTTCTAATCCAATATATTCCTTTGCTGATGACAGTACTCTCTGCTTTTCATATTCGTTCCCGGACTCTCGGCCCTGCTCTTCGGCTGTAGTACGAAAACGGCAGCGTATGCTAAGCTCATTAAATTCCGATATCAACACTCAACAGCATAACTAATTGGGGAACCACTAACAAAGTAGAATTTAATGCTTCCAAAACACAATGCTGTCTGCTGTCTTTAAAGCGAAATTTAAACACCCAGCCATTATCTATGAATGGCACTTGCATCGTCGAAACCGAAAAACTTTCCATTCTCGGTATGTGTGTCAATGACTACATACGTTGGAATGACCACATATTTGATGTCGCCAAAAATGCTGCGAAATGTCTAGGTTTCCTCAAGCGATGTAAGAAATATTTTACCCCCTCTGATCTGGCCTCAATATATAAGGCATTCATCCGCCAAAAATTGGAGTACAACTCCCGCATCTGGTCAGGTGCTCCTAAAACATCTCGGCACCTACTAGATAGGATTCAAAACCGTGCGATAAAACTTATTGACGATACTAATATCAGTCAATCAATGGACACCCTCGAACATCGACGAAATGTCTCGTGTCTCACTTTGTTTTATCGCTACTTCCACCACCAGTGCTCCACTGAAATCGCCAGTAGCATTCCGCCCATTCAAACTTTCAACCGTAACACCCGTCTCGCTATGAATGCTCATCAGTATACCCTCAAGCCCATTTTCGGACGTACTCTAAAATATCGTGATTCGTTCCTAAGCCGTACAACTTACAACGCTTATGGAATGCCCTGCCGATCTCTGTATTTCCTGGTCGTTATAACTTGCAAACATTTAAAAACAATGTACATCGGTACCTCTCTTTTCTTCCTCCCTAAATTTCCTTTGCCCGCGCTGTGTACAATCACCTTAAGGGTACTCAAACCCCTTGAGCGCGCGCTCATTATAAAAAAAAAAAAAAAAAAAAAGATCTTAGACGTCCTTTCATTGCTACCATTCCAGGATGACCCTCGTGGGCGCATTTAATACATTCTTTCTAAGATTTTTTGGTACGAGTATAACTATTTTACTCCCTCTAAGCAAAATATTTTCGTAGAAACAAAGCTCATTTTCAAAAATTTTGTATCTCTTAACAGAGTCGTCCCAGTCATTATTGTATATTCCTCTTTTAACATTCTGAATATCAGGATCATTACCGGAAGATATAGTTATATCAACCAATGAGATCGCGAGTGGTCTCGAATCTTCTATGACGTAATTTACATATGAATCCTCTTCTGTGTGTGCTGCCTTTGAGTAAGAACATAAACGAGATAATGGGTCTGCTATATTCTTTTTGCCAGGTATGTAAATGGTCTTAAATTTGTACGATTGAAGTCTCAATACCCATCTTTCAATTCGAGCACAAGGCTTTGATTTTGGACTAAAGATTACCTCTAAGGGTTTATGGTCTGTAATTAGATCGAATTCTTTGCCGAATAGGTATATGTCGAAGTGCTCAACCGCCCATACTAAAGCAAAAGCCTTTTTTTCGGTTTGACTGTACCTGCGCTCACAGTTTGTCAAAGTTCTGTTTCCAAACGCTATTATTCTAGAACCTTTTGAATTTATTTGCGTTAAAACAGCCCCTAGGCCTACCGGGCTAGCAACCGCAATAACCTGTGTTTTATCGTTCACGTCGTAGTATCTCAGGGATTGTATTTTAGTTAATGATTTCTTCAGTTCTGCAAACGCTTGATCTTGCTCCTCTAACCAAAATTCTTGAAGATTTGTATTTCTTCCTTGCTTGTTCCTCAAAAGTTGTTTCAAAGGTTCTGTCACTGTGGCTAAGTTGGGGATCCACTTGCCAATAAAATTTACTAATCCTAAAAAGCTTTGTAGTTCCTCGAGTGTTGCGGGAACTCTGAATCGGTTAATACTATCAACGTATTTTGTAGAAGGCTGTATACTCAAAGATGTTAGCTCGTGTCCCAAGAATTGAATTGTGTTTACTTTATAAATACATTTTTCCTGGTTCAATAAGACATTATTTTCTTTTAGTACATTTAAAACCTTTTGAAGTCGCATATCATGTTCTTTCTCATTACACCCAAATATCAAAATATCATCAATGAAATTAATAACGCCCTCACAGCCTAGTAACATTCGTTCCAGTGTTTTTTGGAAAATTTCAGGCGCGCAATTAATACCAAACATCAACCGTTTATAACGATAAAGTCCCTTCATAGTGATAAATGTCGTTATGTGTCTGGAGTCGGGATGTAGTTCTACTTGGTGAAATGCATTTTTTATATCCAATTTACTAAAAATAGTGGCCTTGCGCAATTTCGGCAAAATTTGGGTCATTGTGGGCAATGGATGGTTTTCTCGTATAATCGCAGCATTAGCACGTCTCATATCTATGCACAACCGTATCTCATCGTTTTTCTTCAAAATTGGAACGATCGGAGGCACCCATCTTGAAGGACCACTAACTTCTTCTATTATGTCGAACTGAATTAGTTCTTCCAAATTTTTTTCTACGCTTTCTAAGGGTATTGGTATTCTCCTGCAAGGTTGTGAAATTGGTTTTATTGAGTCATCAATAGGAATATTGACCAAAATATTTTTAAACTTTGGGAAGGTTTTGTTGGTTATTTGACTTACACCGATACCTATTTTTAAAACCCTTAAGGATGTCGCTGATTTTTTTCCAAGTAAATCTCTTGTACCTTTGGAAATGGCATAAAACGTAGTTTGATCTTTTATTCCATTAACTTCGATTGTAGCCTCAAATGACCCCTTGAGATATAATGGAGTATTACTGCCGTAAGCAAAAAATGATTCGTTAGGTTTTCTGATTACATTACTACTTTTTAAATGTTCCCTTGTCTTATCTGTCAACAGATTAAAAGTACATCCTGAATCAATTAACATTTTCGTTTTAACTCCACCTACAATACAATCAATTGTGGCTTCGGCATCGATATGAAAAACATAGTCTTTTTCCGTTTTGTAACTTTCCACACAATCAATTTCGTCATTACTCTTTTTACCTCTTTTCAAATTTGGACTAAAATTTCTATGAGAATCATTAAGTTTTCTTTTCTGTGGTACCTATTCGGGTTTTACAATACTGTCGGAAATGCCCAATGAGTCCACAGCTATGGCATTTCTTCTCCCTAGCCGGACATTTAGCATCTTGGGAGGAATGTCTTCTACTACCACACCTGCCACATGACCTCACTTCATCTGCCTTATATTGATTCTCATAACGTCCTTTTCTGAAAAATCGATCCTGTGTCTTAGCTTTATTTTCATAACCTTCTAGTTGATGACTACCCGTTTCCTGCGTATTAGCTTCGGTTATAATTGTGTCCAGTGTAATACTATCCCCAATCGTTAAGATTTTTTTCTTAAGCTCATCTGATGTACATTTTTCGGTGATTTGATCAATTAAATTGTCTTCTAATTTCTGAAAACCACATTTGTCTGCTTGGTTTCTTAAACGTAAAAGGAATTTATCAAACTTCTCCCCTTCTTCTTGCCTCTGGAGCCTAAAAACATGTCTCTCGAATACCTTACTTTGCTTGGAAGGAGCCACATTTGCATCTGGTAGATTATAAAAAATTTGTTGCAGCCCTAACCCACCATAATGTAATAAAGTTGCTCTTTTCTTTGAAGATGGGGTGATGTCCGCTGCTTCCAAATATACATTTAACGCCCTTTTCCACTTCTCCCATCTTAACCCCACTGACGTATTATCCCCCTCCAGTGCAAAACATTCCAGTCCCGGGTGTGTATTGGACATTTCTTTTTTTTTTAAAAATGGGAAGAGACAAACCTGAAACAAAATATCTATTTCTCAACATCACTGAAATCAATTTATTCCAAATTTACTATCAAATATGTAAATACATTTTTACTATTTAATGTGAGTACTGTTGTACGATTTAATTATCTATCCAATGAACAGTACATTTGTCATGCATTTTAGTGCAGATATGAGTTTGCAATTTAATGCAGGCACTTTGTACCAAATGTTTTTCATATTTTTTTTTCTTCCGTTTCTTCTTCTTTAATTCCTTAAATTTACAATTTAATGTGGGCACCTTTGTACCAAAACATTTTCCAATATTTTTTCTTCATAATATACTTTATTTTCTTTTATTCATTTTATTTGCTAATTAACAATTTAATGTGGGCACACTTGCGCCAATTTCATTTTTTTTTTCATCATGTATTAAATATATCGTTTCCAATTTAATGGATGTACATAACACATTACATTAAATACATAACATGCTTTGTCCACACTTGGCCATATACGTGTTAAAACTCACAGTCGTTCATAGACCTCGATAGGTGACAGACGTGTGTTCGGCTTCTTTCAACAGTGTAATAAAAGTAGAATTACTCGTAGAAACAATTTTGCCAATTGCTTCGGTGGCGCAACAGTAGTGGTGTCGGCCGAGAAACCAAGGGTCGTGGGTTCGATCCCCGGAATAGGACGGACTTTTTATTTTTAAAAACAAAGTTAATAAATTAAACCAAACAATTTTGCTGAAATCGAACGATGAGTGGAAGGGAGCGGTCCGCTATTCCAATAGCGGAACCAGCACCAGAGGTAACACTGTCATCGGATGATCAAGAAGCTACGTCATCAGGCCATAACCCATCTGGGAATCCAGATAATACAAAAAAGAGGAGGAAGCTGCGGCCTACTCCAAACCTCGTCAAGCGCCCTTCCCTCTCAGTTTCCTCCGAAAAGCTGCCCGTTGGAACGAGGGAAGCGGCGACAAAAAGAACAACAAGGGCAGCAACAAACAGAGCAAACGACGAATTCCCATACGTGTCTGACGGTGGGGAAGGTCACTATATGGACGGTAATACCTTCGCAGCGCTGGCGGCTTCTGAGTCCGAGGACGAAGAAGAGGAAGTGAAAGCTCTAAGCAGCCATATCAAAGAACTGCAACTACAGATACTGGCTATTAAAGCAAAACAAGTTGCGCGAAGAGAGAAGGCTCAGCAGCAAGAACTCCAGATCTCTCAGCAACAACAAAAAGTATGCGTGGAGCAACAACAACAACAAAAAGAGTAACAGTCGTCAAAACAACAAAAACTACAGACACCGACACAAGAACAAACAACAAAAGATGCACAACCACTACGAAAGCAAAAACAGCAAAAACAACAACAGCAACAAAAATCGCAGCAGCAGCAACAGCAGCAGAAGCAACAACAACAAGCAAAATCAACTAAGCAGCGGGTACCTCCAATCAACACTTTTAAGATGGAGTTAAAAGAAACGATTGAACTATGTAAGTCGGCCATAGGTAATAATTTTTACATTAAAAGACTTAGTTTAGATAGGCATGCGATCCACTGTAACACAGTGGAGCGCTATACTAAAATAAAAAACTTACTGAAGGAATCGACGACGGAGTTCTTCTCCTACACCCCGAAGGGGGACAAGCTGCAAACAATGCTGCTGAGGGGGATTGAACCGTCGACTGATCCGGAGGAGCTCCTTGCACTGCTGAAATAGAAGGAGTGCGAAGAGCTCACATTCGTAGGGGTTAAGCCATTCGTCACGGCTAGAGCCAAAAGGGAGAAGCGGCAACTGCCGATTTTCCTGGTTCAGCTAAGTCCCAACAGCAAATTGGATGGTCTAAGGAACATCAAAGTCCTAGACTACCAGGTTGTACACTGGGAAAAATTAAAGAGGAGTGAAAACATTTTACAATGTGTTCGCTGCCAAAGGTTCGGGCACGCCGCGTCGAACTGCGAAATGCAGCCTCGATGTGTGAAGTGCGGAAAGAACCACAAGTCCGAGGAATGCGCTCTAGGCAAGGACGGAGCGTCAGAAAAAAGCCAACTCTCTTGCGCGTTATGTAGGAACACGGGACACACCGCAAATTATCGGGGTTGTCCCAAATTCCAATATATCAAAAGGGTAAATCTGGCTCGGCAGCAGAAAGTGGAAATTAAACGTCCACTCGTGCAGACACAAACACCAGCCGTTACTCCCCACGTTACCTACGCCCAAATGGCGGCAGGTAGGGGAAATACGGTACAACAACCAAAGGTAGCTTCTCAGGCCCCAGCGCCTAGAACACCGGAACCTGTACCTGACATGCTGGCTATCTTGCTCTCTATTCAGGGGCAGATGGCTCAGCTTCAGCGTCAAATACAGGAACAGGCTAAGCGGGTAGATCAAATATACGCGCTGCTGCCGGGCCTAACGCACCTCCAGTCGTAATGGGTACGTACATGGCGGAGCAAACCCTGAAGGTCCTTGCTGTGAATGTGAATTCACTGATAAAGCTCGAACGACGAGCCGCACTATTTAAGTTGCTTAACGACCAATCCCCTGATGTGCTTTTGGTTAGCGAAACTAAGCTTACCAAAAGACACAAAATGAGGCACAGAAGATACAAAATAGTACGGAGAAACCGACCCAACTCCATTCAGGGAGGTGGCGTTGCGATTTTCGTACGAAAAGGTATACGTTTTAAAAGAGTATACAGTCGTGTAGTACGTAGGTTCTAGGTGCTGGAAGCATACATCGTGTATATCCCTCTCCGTAGTGGAAAGCGGTTGTACATGGTGTCTGTCTATGCACCTAAGGCTACTCAATCCACCTTATTTATCTCAGAGCTCGAGACACTTTTTCGATTTCTGAGGCTGGAATTGGAAGACAACTATTTTATTATCGGCGGAGATTTCAATGCCAAACATAGTGATTGGGGTAATAATACACCAAATACTAGAGGGAACCTACTATTCAATTGGTGGGGTCAACACAGTGTTATGTATCGACTCGGCCCTAAGGCGACGGATAGTCCGTCGTTTCCTAGACACGGGTCCTATTTGGATCTCCTGCTATTCGACATACGAATACACCTGACATGCACAAACCAACAAACCACAAACTGTCTACACACTTTCGTGTATGAAAGTGACCATTGCGGTCTCAGTACCGAAATAACCGTTCCGAACGAAATTGCGGAATTGGACGAGTTTGTTCAAAGACACACTTCTCCAGAACACTGACGAGAGCACTCTCCTCGAATTCGCTCTACCCACCGTCCAATAGAAATCTGTCAAACGAGGAGATTGACAGGTATCTAAAACTAATGGACGAGACAATTAAACGAACAATGGACAAAACGATACCTCGGTATCAATACACTGACAACGAAGACTTATTCCGCAACGCAACCATTGACGCACTGCACCGACATAAAAGTAGACTGCTGTCAAGGCTAAAAACCTTGTACAGACAGTTTACTGACAGACATAACCCGGAGATTATGACGCTAAAGTCGTCGATCAAAAACCTCCAAGTATTAATAAAAATTACAGAGCATCTGTAAGTTTGTATTGGAACAACAAAATTCGGGCTGTAAACACCAGCAACCCGAATATGTTCCCGCAAATAAATAAAATATTTCGGAGGAAAGATCACAACGACCTTTCGTGTCTTAAAATCGCCCGAACGACGGACAACGAGAACATACTCATAGCAGCAGGCATCGATCCAAATGAGGCTGCTGATGATGACAACTTCTTTGTGATCGAGGATCCGCAGGAGAAGGTAGAGGCTATAGGAGCGACTTTCCAGGAAGTATATAAGGCGAATGACATCATTGGCCCGAACCACGACCTGGAAAATCGAGTCCTCGTGCACAATTTCTACCTTCGAAATTGTGAATTGGCGATTCGAGAGCTCGGGTTTCACCCAGTTCAGTGACGAGAATATGGCAAATAATGTCATCACCAATGAAATGGTACTACCACCGTCATTTCGAAGGCAGAGCTCCAAACGATCTTCGAATCACTTAGAAGTAAGAAATCAGTGGGAACCGATGATATACCGAACATTGTGCTTCGACATCTCCCTCTAGAAGCGGTGAACATTTATACCACCCTCTTTAATAATGCAATGAATAATGCACATTATCCAGCGCATTGGAAAACTGCGGTGGTACATCCCATCCCCAAAAGGGATAAAGACACTTCCAATCCGGCGAATCTCCGCTCGATAAGTCTTCTTCCAAACATCAGTAAGGTGTTCGAGAAGGTGATCAATAGAGTCCTGACTAAGTGGGTTGAGGACAAACATATAGTTCCGGATAATCAATTCGGTTTCAAGGCGGGGCATGATGTTATTCATGCTGCGTCTAAACTGGTTTCTGATATCCAATGGAACAAAGGCAAGAATCAGTGCACTGGTGCCTGCCTGATTGACTTGGAAAAAGCCTTCGATACCGTATGGTTAGAGGGACTCTTTTTCAAGCTGGACAGGTTGGGCATTAGTAAACCATTGCGGTATATTCTTTTTGATATGCTCTCCAGTAGACAGTTCATCGTGAAGAATGGCGATGTGACTTCTGCTGGAACATTTAACATTAAAAACGGTCTGCAACAAGGTGCGGTAAATTCGCCGATCCTATTCAACATTTACACGAGTGATCTGATAGGTTCACTTCACCATGCCATAGCGTACGCAGACGACTTAATCGCGTACAGATCAGGTCCAAAGATTGAGGTTATTAATATACTCTTGCAACGTGACTTCGATAAAATTAAGCGATATTGCGATGACTGGAAGTTGAAAATCAACTTTCAGAAGTCGGAAACCATTTTGTTTAGGACGCCTTTGTCTGGGGCCTCTAGGGATACCAGAAAGAATTGGCGAAAGTTCTCGATCGTGGGGCAGCACGGGCAGCCACTTGCTTGTCGAAATGTAGTCAGATACCTTGGGATTTGGCTAGATCAATATCTGTATTTTAACAAACATATAGATGTTGCTCTGGCCAGAGCCAAGGGTACTTTTGCCCTCACAAAGAGACTGTTTTATAACAGCCAACTCGATGCGAGGGTAAAGGTTATCTGCTACATGGCCCTTATCAGGCCTATGCTTGTGTTTGGATGTCCCGTGTGGTTCAACGTAAGAGCAAGTTTATTGGAAAAGATTCGGGTGTTTGAGAGGGCTTGTCTTAGGACTTGTCTTCGCTTATACAGAACACCAGAGTCTGAGTACATAAAATTCTATCCTAATGAGGTCTTGTACAATAGGGCGAACCTGATAAGAGTGGACAATTTCGTCATTAAGTTGACTCGAAGGCACATTGCAAGAGCAATGACCTCATCGAACAACCTGATCTCCGGGGCTTTTTACCCCAATTACATGTATCATGAGAGAGTTCGCTTTGATGGCTTTGTTCCCCCAGAAGCGTTCCTCTACCTAGATATGAAAGGTCTGATCCAGGACAGATTGGCGGTGCCGCTAATCTTCCACGTTGCTCGAACAGCTGCGGACAGGCGACTCAACTACGACAGAGACGTCGCACATGGCAGTGCGGAGCGCCTCCGGTTCAGTAGGTCGGTAGGGAGTCGCAACATAAGGGATGTTGCTCGGCAGCACCAACAATTCTGGTGGCTAGATGAAGGAGGGGAAGTCTCGTCGTCGAATTCCTCCAGTCCTACGTAGCTCCATAGGGAGCAAAGTCGGTCTTCTGCATATTTTTTTTTAGCCATGGCCGGCTTACATAGTTTTAGGTAGAATTAGGGTAGTTTTAAGAAAAAAAAATAAAAAAAATAATAATAAAAAATAAAAATCACAAAAAAAAAAACAAAAAAAAAAACAAAAAGAATAAAAAAAATATTAGAACGGAGGTGGGTAACACCCTCTAAAATATGGTATAATATTAGATAGTTTAAGTAGGATTAAGTAGGTTAAGATATAGTTGTAAATATTTTATACGTTTAGTTTTAAGTTTTATAGTATAACCAAAAAGTCCATATACTAAGTTTTTATACTTAAAGTTTATTTTCTTAGTTTTCGTTTTAATAAATGTAAAACAAAAATAAAAATACTCTGTAAGAAACGTCGAAAGACATAGATTAAGTATTATGTTCAATTTAGAGTGCCCGCATGGGGCCAGTAAGTTACAATAAGATTATTTCTTAAGTTACTTAAGCTAATTTTTAAGCATTTTTTTGTATAGCGTATAAGTGTTAATGAATTGAAAGTAATAAAAATGCATTTAAAATGAAATGAAATGACGTGTTAAAACTTGCACAATAATAAAATATCTCTGTTTTTTTTTTTTTTTTTTTTTTATATGCATTTTATTTACTTAATCACTAACTCTTACATTCTAACAAAAAATGCTTAAATGCTAGCTTACAATTACTTAATAATCTTACACTAACTTACTGGCCCCACACAGGCACTCTAAGCTACTCTAAATTCTTATAACTATGTCTTTCGACTTCATTTACATTTTCTTAGAACTATTTATTTTGTATACTTAAAGCTAACCCATTTACTTACTCTGTACCCGGTAACTTTCGATTTATGCTCCCAGTTTCTCTCTCGTCGCCACTTGTAGTGTCACTAGACTGCGCTTAATACGTCACTGGCTCGCCAACGCATGCCCGATCGCCACAAAGTATAGATAATGACTGACTCAGTACTAATCTCTTCTGATCTAACATGCGCCCGAGATAGTGAATGTGCTCTACTTGACATGCTTAACATTGGTCGCACATACTGTTTTCATACACAACAATTTGCATACACAACACTGCGCATTCAACGAGCGGGTAATCTAGTCATTCTAGGTGATTTTAACTTAGATATTTTAGTTTCCAACAGTTTTTCAGATTTTTACCTTGCAATGATTGCAGAGCATGGACTCATTTCTTTTATAACTGGTATCACTAGACCATCTTCGGGCACATGTCTCGACCATGTATTTGGTTGATGTAATTTTATTCCTTCTAATAATGTTTTTGGTGTTAACCTTGATCTTGGCATAACCGACCATTGCATGACTGGCCTTCTTCTTGAAGGAATCTCAATCGAAAAAAAAAGGTACTTCTCGTCTAAAAGTGCCTAAAATCGCTACTCAAGAAAATTAGGCTGAGGCACAAACTTCAAAAGAAATGTGCTAAAAATCTACTAAATTCAAATCTAAAAACTCGTCTCGTTCGTATAGGCAAACAAGTTAATAGAGAAATTCGCAGTTGCCGTGATATCTACTTTCAGAACAGGATAAGGATGGCGAACGGAAATCGGAATAAAGAATGGCAAGTAATTAACAACATTACCGGTCGTAATACTCTTGATACATGTAAATCGATCACGTTAAAAAGACTCCTGCACAGAGTCCGATGATCTGGGGAATTTCGTCCGAAATAGCTTCTTTTTTGAGGCAATATCGGGCTGTGAACTTCTCAAAATAATAAACTCCTTAAGGAATACGGGTTCCTGTGGCAGCGATGAAATATCCAATTTAGTGATAAATAAAAAGAACTTCGTTAAATATTGTAGATATTTTAGCTCATCTATTTAACAATAACCTTATCGGTAATAGGACAAGCGAGCTGCTTTTTTCTATGGATGAGATTAATGCACTCACAACAGAGATGTTAACGTTACTTGGTAAATGCACAACTAAGGCTGAGCAATTTAGTGTTATAACCGAATTAGCCATTAAGTATGTATGTATAAGTCAAAATGAGTAATCGTAGTCTAAAAGTAATTTGTTGGAATGCTAGAGGCATTCGAAGTAAAAAATTGGAATTATATGCTTTTTTTGTCAAATATAATATTGATGTCGGGTTAATAACGGAAACTTGGCTAGTTTCAAATATTAATATATCGAACCCTATGTATATTTGCTATCGCCTTGATAGAGAAGAGAGAAGATGAGGTGGGGTTGCAGTTATAGTCAAGCGTTCAATCCAACATAAAGTTCTACCAATTATTGGTACCAAGAGCATTGAAAACATCGGAATTGAGGTTCCTTTTGTAAATGGTTCTTCATTAAAAATATACAGTGCTTATTTTCCGGGTGGGTCTTCTTCACGGCAGAGACGCGAAAACCTTCGTCACGATATAAGGAAATTGATCAGTACCAACGATACTTATTTAGTAGGGGGGGATTTTAATTGTCGGCATAGAAACTGGGGATGCCTTAGGGCGAACTCCTGGGGTAATACTCTTGTTGACCTCAATTCCAGCCACCCTTTTGATATTCTTTACCCTCCCCATCCAACTTATTTCCCATCAAGTAGAAGGAACAATCCATCTACTTTGGATCTGTTCTTTACCTCTTTACCGACAGGACTGAACTATTTACACAGCCTGTTGCAATCAATGAACTTAGCTCAGATCATCTTCCAGTTTTATGTAGTGTCCGTCTTACCCCTATTCATATAACTAATCTGGTTTATGACTTTCTAAATGCAGATTGGGTAAAATTTAATAGACATGTACGAAATAATCTTCCCAGCAGTGATGACTTAGCCACAACTCATTCGCAAATAGATCAGTCAGTTGAAAAATTTACCAAACTGATCTCTGATTCTGTAGATCTATCTGTGCCTAAAAAATCTCTTCCCAATAAAACTTTTACAACTCTCCCTTGCTATATTATAAAATTCATAAAAATTAGAAATTCACAGAGATCGCTATGGAAGCGAACGAGGAATGAAATATTTCTCACATCGCTTAAGTTATGGAACGAGATTGTAAAAAATTCGATTGATAGTTTTAGAAATAAATGTTGGAACAAAAAGCTACAGGTTCTGCAAAAAGGCAATAAGCCATTCTGGAACATAATTAAAGTTATAAAAAAGGCATGTACACATACCTGCATTTAAAATAGGGAATTCAATATTGATCTCAAATACGGATAAAGCGAACGCCCTGGCCATAGAATTTGCTGATAACCATTTGATAACCAATAATATCACATCTTCACCCAGTATTAAATTTTCAGTTGAACAGTCTATGGGTATTCTCAATTCGTACATTTGCAACAGGAACTCTAATTTTGTATCTAAAGATGAAGTTGAAATTGTTGTAGCAAATTTAAAAACACACAAAGCTTCTGGCTTCGATGGGATTAAAAATGTATGTCTCAAACATCTTCCTGACGCGGGAATTAAATATCTCCAACGTCTATTTAATGGTTGCTTTTTGCTTGGGTATTTTCCGAATGCTTGGAGAAATGCCAAAGTTGTACCCGTATTAAAACCTGGTAAAGACCCGAATGCCACTTCTAGCTATAGGCCAATAAGTCTGTTAAGTTGTCTTAGTAAATGTTTTGAAAAAATAATTAAAAATAAAATCGTTGCCTTCATGGATGGGAACATCATTCTACCCAGAGAACAATTTGTGTCAGCGAGCGGATTATGTATTTGGTTTTCTTTTTGGTAGATTTTTGGTATTATTATTTCTTAAGAGTTTGAAGTTGAATTAAAAAAGAAAGATTGAAGTCGAGAATTTAAAAGGAAAGATTGAAAAACGAACCACCGACGTCTCTGAACACACTCATCAAGCATTATCCTTATGTTTTTTCGAAGATCGTAACCTTTATATTTGTCCCTCTCCTTCTCATTTGAGAAATGAATTTGCGCCATTTTCCGGCATTATATTTTTTGATTATTTAACGTCTGGGCATGCAAGACGGCCATTACTTCATGGTTAGTTGGTCACGTAGGTTGTTGGAGCAGTCGTCGGGGGTTTCGTTTGGATTTGTAGTAGAAGTTGTAAGGAATGTAGGTATTTATTTAAATAAAATGTACATTAGCTAAATTAAGTATTTTTTCACAGAAAATAAAATTGAATTTTCATCGAGGAAATAAAGCAATTTTTATTGTCCATTCGCAACATCTGTCTTCCGAGACCTCCCGTGACAACATCATTTTATTTTATTCAGTTCTTATTCCGGGTTGGTATTTCACCACGGTTTAATAGTTTTTGTTTGCTTGCTGACTATCGTGTGAAGATGATGAGAAAGCAACACAGTTGTTCAGCACCACGTTGTCGGAAGCTAGACGACGATCGGATGGTTTCGTGCGACCGCTGCAAGCGTTGGTGGCATTTCGCATGTGCTGGGTTCAACCCTAACCTCTTCGATACGGCGACTCCATGGTTTTGTGAAAAGAATGATTGCACAATTAATATGGAAGAAGAGCAACCGTTTGCTGATGTTCCAAATAGTGAGGTTACGAGTCAACCAACCGACACAAATGTACTACCATCTGTCAACGAAGAAGCTGAAGAAGGGACATCGATTGACTTACTCATAGAAGCTGCATCGGTGGCTCAGGCGGCAGCCCAGTTCAAAGATAACGAAATCTCAATACTGCGTAAGGAGATGGATGATCTAAAGTTGAGGTTAACTAAGGCGTACTTACTCGTAGGTCCACAAGAAGAGGCTAAGAAGTGCCCTACATCGAAGGTTCCAGACATCCGGATGGAAAGGTTAAGGCGAATTCAAGAGACCCATTGTTCGTTATTGGAGAACATGGCTCCTCTGACACCATCAACACCAGCCACAAAGATTGACACCAAGGATGAGTCTGCGTTGGATAGTACAGACATGGCATCGCTTCTCACTATTTTGAATAGAAATAATGTGCAAGAACTGCCCCCCTTTTCTGGTGCCAACCGACGCGAATGGCCGTATTTTGAAGAAGTCTTCAGATCATCGACCATTGAAGGCAGGTATAGCGGCAAGGAAAACGTCTCTCGTTTGCGAAAAGCTTTAAAGGGTGAAGCGTATCACTTAGTTTGTGACCGTTTAAGATACTCTTCAGATGCAGATGGCATAATGGATTCCCTTCGTGCTATATTTGGCCGCCACGATATCCTCGTTCACGACTTGACAGCAGATCTGTTAAATCTGCCGCCGCTAACCTCGAGGTGTGATTCCAACGTACGTTCATGGGCAGTTAAGCTGAATGGTTTCGTCGCTGATTTAAAATCATTAAAGAGGGAGGAAGACCTTAGCAATGGGTATGTGTTAACCTGTCTTGTGGGTAGAATGGGAGCTGGTTTTAATCAAGAGTGGACAAAAAGGAAAGCAGCTAATCCCAATGCTAATTTAGTCGATCTCGCTGAGTTCTTGATGGAGAAAGTAGTCGAGCTGCCGCCGGAGCTGTCCAAGCACTTGCAAGTTGAAGTAAAGAAACCATCAAAGCCACCAAGGTCTGGCCGAGTGTTAACCCATCAGTCCGTCAGGTTCTCGAGATTGTATTAAATGTAGTCGAAAGCATCTGTTGAGTAGATGTCCGGAATTCAAAGATCTAACGGTAGAGCAAAGATTATCGTACGAAAAGGATAAACGTGTATGTTTCTCTTGCTTGGATCCATTGAAACATGATTGGATTGCTTGTCGGCAACATAAGACATGTGGCATCGAATGTTGCTCGGGACATCATCACCCAACTAGTAGTGCAGTTTTAAGAGAAGTCGCAACTCCGTCTGTCCCACAGGCGCACATCCTCTCGTCGCACATCGGAACAAACCTATCAGTGATGTTTAAGATTGCACCAATTCGGATATATGGAGCCGAAAAGAAATTTGTAGACACTTATGCCTTTCTTGATGATGGGTCATCCCTGACCATGGTGGAAAGGGAACTGTTCGATGAGCTTGGCCTAGATGGCACTCCAGAGGAGATCTCTATTCAGTGGACCAAAGGAGTATCACGAAATGAAGATTCTATTCGGACTACATTGGCAGTGTCAGGTGTGCGCAACCGTAAACGTTACTATTTAAAGGATGTTTACACCGTCAAGGGTTTGGATCTGCCCGGTCAGACAATCAATGCCGCTGAGTTGAAGCGATCGCATCCTTATCGAGCTGTTGATGTTATGCAGCAGACATTAAGGCGTGTTGAAAATGGCTATGAAATTGGGTTATTGTGGAAGGCCGATGGAGTCACGCTTCCGGATAGCTATCCCATGGCTTTGCACCGCCTTAGAGGTTTGGAAAAGACTTTGAAGAAAAAGCCCCAGCTGTTGAAATGGAAAAATGATCACATGAAGGAGTTGGTTTCAAAGGGTTATGCGAGGATTGCTTCAGAGGAAGATTTAGTGAAACAGTGGGCTAGGGTTTGGTATGCGCCCACCTTCATCGTTCAGAATCCGAATAAGTCTCCGCCAAAACCGAGGGATGTTTCTGACGTGGCAGCCAAGGTAAACGGGATTTCGCTTAACACGTATTTACTAAAAGGGCCGGACAATTTGGTGCCCCTTCACGCTGGTCTGTTCAAGTTTCGGGAACGTGCAGTGGCTGTCAATGCTGACGTTAAGGAGATGTTCCACAGAATAAAGATTATAGAAGAAGACCAGCAGTGTCAGCGGATTTTGTGGAGGAATGGAGATAGCAGTCGTAATCCAACAGTCTACATTATGCAAGTGATGATGTTCGGTCCCAGATGTTCGCCCACATGTGCTCAGTTCGTAAAAAATTATCACGCAGAACTTTTTCGAAAGGATTATCCAGAAGCGGTAGATGGTTTAACAAAGCGCACGTACGTAGAGGATTATTTTAACAGCCACGATTCGGTAGCCAAGGCAGCATCTGTTACTAGAGACGCAATTCGCATTTGTAAGTCAATGAACTTCGACCTGGTGGGTGTACAATCGAATAGCCAAGAACTACTTCATCTGATCTCAGAACGTCATATCAATCCTAAGTTGATCAGCATAGATCCAAACAGTTGTGAGTCTTTTTTCTCGAAAGTCCTGGGAATGTATTGGCATCCGAAATCAGATTTTTTTACCTACAAGCTGTCGTTCGAGGAGTTCCCGGATAATGTGGTAACTAAAAGGGAGATGCTGAGGACTGTCATGAGGATTTTTGATCCTCTAGGGCTTGTTTCGTTCTACATCATACGCGGTCGCATCATTTTACAGGAAGTTTGGAGAGAAGGTTTTGATTGGGATGAGCCGATGCCGCAGAACATAAAAATACCCTGGCTAGATTTCCTGAGAGAACTGAAGAACATCGAAAAATTAAAAATTCCCCGCAGATACCTATCTTGGAACCCGGATGAATCTAGGAACACTTTAGTAATTTTCGTGGATGCTTCAGAAGTAGCGTTTGCAGCAGTGGCCTACCTACGTTTTGAAAGAGAAAATAAGGTGGAGGTTGCCCCAGTTATGGCCAAGGCCAAGGTGGCTCCAGTCAAAAAGTTGTCAGTACCAAGGTTGGAACTGCAGGCGGCTGTCCTTGGAGCCCGTTTATCCCTTACGGTCAAAAGCACTCACTCGATATCTATTAATGAAACAATCTTCTTGTCGGATTCAAAAACTGTTCTTTCATGGATACACTCGACAAAATACAAGTTTTCGTCTTTCGTAGCCTGTAGAGTGGGAGAGATCCTGGATTCATCTTGTCCTCGGCAGTGGTTCCATATTAGGACCACCGACAACGTTGCTGATGATGCTACGAGATGGAATGAGTTATCGGTGGGGAATATAGAAGCTAGGTGGTTCAAGGGCCCGGACTTCCTTAGGCTTCCGATAGGTGAATGGCCAGTTTCACCGGGGAAAAATGCGGTTGATTTGGTGAGTTCTGAAAATATAGATGCAAAACAAATGTTTTTTCACCGCAGGCAGGACCCAGCGTCTTACAAGATTCATGATGAGTTGAAGGCAAGATTTCGTGCGAGATGGACTTCGTCCGTGAGAGTTATTGCCTTTCTACTACGTTTTAAGGACATTTTACGAAAACGCCCAACGGTTAGGATGCCTTTCGTCACACCAGACGAATACTCGAGAGCCGAAAATTGGATGTTTCGGAAAATTCAAATGGACGCCTTTCCAGCAGACTTCGTTGCACTTGAGGAAAAGAAGGGAGTCAAGGCTTCGAGTCCCTTGTCCAACTTTTCTCCTTTCCTCGATGAGGAAGGGACCATCCGAATGAATTCAAGGGGTCAAAAGGCAATGATTTCCTATACAGCTCGTAACCCAGCAATTCTGCCTAAAAATCATCGTTTAGTTGATGTGTTTATTTTCCACCACCATGATAAGAATCTTCATATGAGTTCAGCTTCGGTCATAGCAGATATCCGAGAGCGGGCATGGATTATCAGTATTAGAGTTGCACTGGAGAGGGTCAGGTCCAATTGCTACTTGTGCAAGCGTCGTAAAGCGAAGCCCGAGATGCCGATAATGGGACAACTCCCTGAAGCTCGTTTAGCTTTCCAGTCAAGGCTGTTCACCCACGTGGGAGTAGATTGTTTTGGACCTATGTTGGTGAAGTGCGGAAGAGGGACGATAAAGAGGTATGGCATGATCTTTACCTGCTTAACTTTCCGCGCTGTACAAATTGAGCTATTGAATGACTTGAGTCTGGATCAGTGTACCTTGGCAGTACGTCGATTCATCATCAACCGTGTCGTCACTCGCTATTTATACAGCGATAATGCGTTGAATTTTGTTGGAGCTAAGAATCGGATGGTCAAGGACGTGAAAGAGATGGAGATTGCTCTCGGTGAGTACGCAGCAAAATATGAAGGTGTCCTGTGGAGATTTATACCAGCTTATTCGCCGTGGATGGGAGGAGCCTGGGAACGTCTTATTCAATCCATAAAGAAGAGCGTCGATTTTGTTCTAAGGGGAATAATTCCACGTGAAGATGTGTTACGCAATGCCCTCTTAGAAGCGCAAGGTCAAATCAATCGTCGACCACTGACACATGTTGCAGTCAATCCAGAAGACCCCAAGCCACTTACGCCCAATTCGATGTTGTTCGGGGAGGACGATAGAGACGTAACTGCACCCGGAGTATTTTCGGAAAAGGATCTATGCAGCAAGTTTTATAGCCGTCGAGCTCAACATTTAATGACTCAGTTTACAAAACGTTGGTATACGGAATACCTGCCTGAGATCACTAGACGAACAAAGTGGCATAAACCTGCGAGGAAAATTGTAGAAGGCGACGTAGTTATCATCGTAGATGTAAATGAAATTCGTTCAGCTTGGGAGATAGGGCGCATAACCAAGGTATATCCTGGATCTGATGACGTGGTGCGGACAGCGGATGTTCGGGTAGCAAACGGAACGATCAAATTACGAAGGGCTGTTGGTAGGCTCGCTATTTTGGATTTGGAGTCTTCACCCTAGAAGTTCAGACGGGCCCCGGGATGTCAGCGAGCGGATTATGTATTTGGTTTTCTTTTTGGTAGATTTTTGGTATTATTATTTCTTAAGAGTTTGAAGTTGAATTAAAAAAGAAAGATTGAAGTCGAGAATTTAAAAGGAAAGATTGAAAAACGAACCACCGACGTCTCTGAACACACTCATCAAGCATTATCCTTATGTTTTTTCGAAGATCGTAACCTTTATATTTGTCCCTCTCCTTCTCATTTGAGAAATGAATTTGCGCCATTTTCCGGCATTATATTTTTTGATTATTTAACGTCTGGGCATGCAAGACGGCCATTACTTCATGGTTAGTTGGTCACGTAGGTTGTTGGAGCAGTCGTTGGGGGTTTCGTTTGGATTTGTAGTAGAAGTTGTAAGGAATGTAGGTATTTATTTAAATAAAATGTACATTAGCTAAATTAAGTATTTTTTCACAGAAAATAAAATTGAATTTTCATCGAGGAAATAAAGCAATTTTTATTGTCCATTCGCAACATCTGTCTTCCGAGACCTCCCGTGACAACAATTTGGTTTCAGGCCTTTTTGTAGCACAGTTCATCAAGTACATCGCATTACGAAAAATATAAAAAATGAATTTACAACAGGAAAAAGCACTGGCTTAATATTACTAGATGTCGAAAAAGCATTTGACTCTGTTTGGCATCAAGCTTTGTTGCATAAAATGATAAGATACAACTTCCCTTTGTCCATTGTAAAAATAGTGCAGTCCTTTTTGACGTGTCGTAGCTTTAGGGTCTCCGTAAATGGGTCACTATCAAGGGCAAACCAAGTGAAAGCTGGAGTACCGCAAGGATCAGTACTTGGCCCAATTTTATTTAATTTATACACCTCTGATTTCCTATACTTACCAACTCAAATTTTGCCTTATTCGCGGACGATATTTGCATCTACTCGTCTGATGCAATTGGTTCTAATATTGTAACCAATTTGCAATCCTCATTAAACATAGTCCAAGAATACTATAATAATTGGAAGTTTAAAATAAATGCTTCTAAGACTCAGGCTCTCTTTTTTACTCGAAAAAGAAAAGCCTGTTTCCTTCCAAGCCACAATCTTTCCCTTAATGGCAATCACATTGAGTGGAGATCGAGTGCCAAGTATCTTGGGATCTATTTAGATACGCAACTGACTTTTAAGCTACATATTCAAGAAACAATAAGAAAAATTAACATTACCACCAGAACACTATATCCGTTTATCTGTAGGAACTCTAAAATGAGCAACGAAAACAAGATTTTAATTTATAAGGCCATTTTTCAATCTATAATCTTTTATGGGTGTCCTGTCTAGGAAAAGTGTGCCAAAAGTCACATACTTAGGCTTCAAAGAGCTCAGAATAAAGTTCTTAAAACCATGTTAAATCTTCCCTGGTTTTTCTCTACTGAAGAACTACATAAACTAACTAAATTGGAAAAAGTCATCGACAGAATCGCTAGACTGCATGAAAAATATAACACTTCATGTTTAACATCTGACAACGACTTGATTTCAAACTTACCTTTGTAATACTGAGCCTCTAAATTGTTATCCAAATAACTCAGTGCTTAAATGTAAACAAACTATGATTGTTTTCCCTTAAATTATTTATTTGTGTTATATACTTATTTACTTGTTATTTATTTATTTTTATTTTTATTTATCTTTTTTTTGTTTTTTTTTTCTTTCTTATTTATTTATATATTTATTTATTTATTTATTTATTTATTTATTTATTTATATATTTATTTAATTATTTATTTATCTATTTACTTATTTATTCTTTCAATAAGCTGAAATCAAGCCTTGTGTTTTTGGTTCTCACCGAAGCTCTTCTCTCTTCTCTGTCCAAGCGGCGTACTCATTCTAAAGAAGGTTTTTTAACTGTGGAATTTTCCTTCAAATCTATTGTTATTTTTTCTCTGTCTAATTGTATTATTGTAATAATTTTTCAGTAGTAAGGTATATATATAACCGTATCTCTGTAGAATCATAAATATTGTTATACAAATTTAAGTTTTGATCATAAATAAAATAACTAACTAAGTAACTAACTAAAGTACCATTTCTGGGATATTCCCTGATCTATTAAAATGTGCAATAGTGATACCTTTATTCAAAAAAGGCGATAGGAGTGACAAAGCGAATTATAGGCCCATATCATTATTATCTTCTATCTCTAAAGTATTTGAGAAAACAATTAAGGTACGTATTTTGTCATACCTTAACAGAATTAAATTCTTTAGCCCAATGCAGTATGGATTTAGAGCAGGTCATTCTACTGAGGAGGCATTGTTAAATTCTCGAGGGGCTAGATCAGAAAAAGAGTTGTGCCGGGATTTTTGTTGATATTAAAAAAGCTTTCGACATGGTAAACCTTTAATACTTTATTTGCGCAACCGTTTGAGGGTAAAATCACAGCATTTGCAGATGACCTTGGAATTGCTTACACCTCGGCCAGTCCATTGAATTTAATTGCAAACATAAACAATGATGTCCACTTATTGAGGTATTCGTTTGCTACACATAAATTAGTAATTAGCAATAAAACTAGGTTAATGTACTTTAGCATAGGTACGCAAGTACCGCCTGACCTGGATGTGATATTTCTTGCACCTGATTGTGCTAGGTTTTCGTTAATTAATGATACGTTGTCTGAGCAAAGGTTTACACACTACAATTCCGAAGTTGGCTGTAGTGGAGATTGTTTTAAAATTGAGAGTGTTGTGGAGTTATTATTGACCAAAATATGAGTTGGTCCAAACACATTACCAATTTAAGACAGTGCCTTCTATCGTTGTTTGTATCGTCTCAAGAATTTTTTTTCTATCAATACATTGAAAATGATTTACTACGGTCTATTTCCGAAATTGCAGTATGGCATTGGCTGCTGGGGGGGGGGGGGGGATGCCTATCGCACCTGTTGAAGTCAAATTTTGAGCCGTGATTTATTTAACCTTTTATTCTATTTACAATAAATCGTATGCCTAAATAGACTAAAATTTCCTATGGAATATATGTATACATTATATGAAATAAAGTGTAAAGAAATCTTACAATTTGTGACTTGTTTCAATTTTATACAAATTTTATATATTGTAATATAATAAACCTTTCAATTCTCGTGCTTGGACTATCTCGTTAAAAATGGCGCGTTTTGTGTCCTGAGATTGGCTACATCGCAAATTGGCCAGTGCTGCCAGGTTCGTCAACAGTCCCCCCCGTTAAGTCGGGAGAGTTAGGAGGAGCTTCCGGCTTAGCGTATCTACAAGAACCGACAACGTCCAGCACAGCCAACTTCGACGCTGGTCTAACGTATACTCCGCTTGAGGTTTGAACAACCGCACTCCTTACTAAGCCATCGCTTCCGGTAATCGTCCTAATGATTCTACCTCTTGGCCAAGTGTTTCTTGGACTATTTCCGTCGACCACGATCACAATATCGTCTGTTTGGATAGCCTTCGAATGGTGGAACCACTTTGTCCTTTTTGTTAAATCAGGCAGGTATTCCCGTATCCACCTGCGCCAGAAGGAATTCCCGAACTGTTGCGCTAGCAGCCAATTTCTTTTCAGTGTAGAGCCATCATCACAGCACTCTCCCAAAGGCTTAGATCCGCTCGAAGAACCCAACAAAAAATGGTTGGGAGTGAGTGCTTCGTCTTCTTGTCCAGTAATTGGGACATAAGTTAGAGGAAAACTGTTTAAAATGTTTTCTACTTCTGACATCATGGTGAGTAATACCTCATCTCTGGGATTCTGGGTTGGCATAATCATGGCCAGTGTTTGTTTTACTGAGCGAACAAGTCGCTCCCAACTACCACCCATATGTGGAGCCGCTGGAGGTCCATTTTAAATTTCCTTCACCCACATTTTCAATCAGTTTTTTACCATCTATTCGCTGAATCGCTAATCGAAGTTCTTGACTCGCTCCTCGAAAATTGGTGTCATTATCGGAGTAAATGTGTATCGGCAATCCCCGTCTAGCTGTGAATCTTTGCAGTGCCAGAATGCATGAGTCTACCGAAAGTGTGTGTGCAATTTCGATGTGTATCGCCCGCACCGTCAAGCAGGTGATCAACACTCCCCAGCGCTTTTCCCTTCTCCTACATACCGCCACAGACATTGGCCCGAAGTAATCGATCCCTATGTAGGAAAATGGTCTTGTGAAGGTCTTCAGTCTTGATGGAGGAAGCTCTCCCATTAGTGGAATGACTGGTTTAGCTCTCATATTTGAGCATCGTTGACATTGTTTTTGTATGCGTTTCAACAAAACTCGAAGATGAGGAATATAAAATCGCTGTCGGATTTCATTGACTACAATTTCATTATTTTGGTGATGATACTTCCGGTGATAATGATCGACAATAAGATGTGTGATGTGGTGATAACGGGGTAATACTATTGGTCTTTTAGTATCGAAATTTACTCCAGTGCATGCGTCGATTCGGCCTTTAATACGCAATACTTCGTCACTATCTATATATGGCGTCAACTTATACAATGGACTTGAATTTGATATTTCTTTTGATCCCTTCAAAGCAACGATATCTTCAGAAAATATTTCGGATTGAGCCTGTCGAAACAAGTAACTCTCGGTCTTATCAGTAAATGAAAATTGATTACAAATGGTTCGATCCTTTGAGATCTTCGCAATGAATTCATATACTTTCGAAACAACATTTAAAAGTCTTCTCCAACGTGAGTATCTGGTAACATCAGTGATAGGAGTGGTTTGAAGAATTGAGTGGTGTAATTGTTCTATGACTTCAATTGTGTCTGAAATTTTGATAAACTTGGTCTGTGCCAATGTTCTTCTGTCTGCCACAGAAATTCTGGACCATTGTACCATCGGTGCATAGAAGAACTTTCCAGATTTGAACGAGGTCTTGTAGCTTCGTCTGCAGCATTCAATTTCGATGGCAACCATCACCAGAGATTTGCATTCGTTCTCTCAAGAATTTCACCCACTCTGGTTGCAAGAAACTGCTTACACTTGCGTGTCTTTCCGTTTATCCAAAATATCACCGTCTTGGAGTCTGTCCAATAAACATGCCTTTTGAAGTTAATAATATGAGATTCGATGATGGAAGTTGCTAACCTTGTGCCCAGGAGTGCGGCCTCTAATTCCATTCTTGGGATAGACAGCGGTCTTAGAGGGGCAACTTTAGTTGTTGATGATATGAGACAACAATGTGCCCTTCCCTTGTTCTGAACTCGAAGATAAGCGACAGTCGCATATGCCTCTTCGCTAGCATCGCAAAATATGTGAAGCTCTACTTCACTGGTACTTGTAAGATTGAATCCGACAAAATACGTTCGTGGAATTTTAATCTCTCTAATTGTTGGCAGCAACCGTAGCCATTTCTTCCATATTGAAAAATGTTCCTCCTTTATTTCCTCGTCCCATTCTATCCCAGATCTCCAGATATTCTGTAAAAGTATTTTAAGATTGATCAACACGTTAGCAACTAGTCCGAGAGGATCGTAAATCGGCATGAGGAATCGCAGCACCTGTCTCTTGGTAGGTTTTTTTATGCCCATAGGCAACTCATCCTTTACATTGTCTTTTTCAAATTTAAAGAAGAATTCGTCTGTCTTTGGAGACCACCATAAACCGAGAACCTTCTCAGCGTCAGCCATAGCCACCTGCGGCTGTTCCTTTGAAGCATAAGACTCTAGCTCTTTCATAACAACTTCCGAGTTGGAACGAAAATTTCGGATCTTAAATCCGCCATACTTGTGAACCTTTATAACCGCCTTTGAGACGCGTAATGCTTCTACTTCGCTGTCAAAGCTGTCGATATAATCATCTACGTAATGATTGCGGATTATGGCGTTTGCAGCTTCTGGATATTCGTGCATATAATCTTTCGCGTTTCTATTTTTAACATACTGAGCACAGTATGGGGAACAGGTGGCTCCAAATGACATTACCACGAGTTTGTATATTTCGATCTTCTTCGTAATGTTGTTTCGCCATAAAAATCGCTGTGCATTTTGGTCCTCTTCTGCTATCCGAACTTGATGGAACATTTCCTTAATATCGGACAGACGCCGATTCTTCTTTCTCGAAACCGAAAAAGAATTCCGAGCAACGGAGAAGTTATATCTGGTCCACTGAGTAAGAGCGCATTGAGTGAAACACCGCCTACTTTGGATGCTGCATCCCAGACAATTCTTAGTTTATTGGGCTTATTTGCATTAAAAACGGGGAAAACTGGAAGGTACCGTACTTTATTATTTGAAGAAAGTTCATTATTGTTGATTTTCTGCGCGTAGCCCTTTGTGTAAGTATAGCTGTATTAATTCAGATATAAGCTTTCGAAGATGCGGTTCTCTATCCATTTTCTTTTCAAGACACAGAAGACGACGTTCTGCATTCCCTTTGCTGTATGGTAGCTGGACATTTGCATATTTCCATAAGAGTGGAACTTCAAATCTTGGGCCGATTCTTCGGGCTTTCATGTCGAGAAGCTTTTCCGCCTGCTCTTCATCTGAAGATAATAAACTCATTTTCTTTGTACTCGTACCAATATTCTCCACGGCAAAATACTGCTTGACCAATTCATGTATCATTTGGTCTTCCTGGTTACATTCGCAAATGTGGAAATGGTAGCTATATTCTTGCTGTTGATGCTTATATGGCCCAAACACGACCCAGCCCAGCCTAGTACTAGTCGCTATTGGCTCATTGGTTTTGCCTTCACTAATTTTTAATGGTAATCCTAATTTCCAGTGCTGCAGACCAATCAATAATTTTGGTTGGGCATTTTTATATGAAATTATTGGTAGCCCATCCAGGTGTTTAAATCTCTTCGAAAGGTAAGAACCGTCAATCGACTGTGTAGGCAATGCTAAAGACTTTACAGTGCGGACTCCAAATATCGCAAATGTTCGTTTTCTAGTACCCTTAATGATAATATCAACCTTGCGAGAATTATGCTCCGTGCGAACAGTATTCGATGTCCATTTTAAGTGTAGCGGAGAATAGTCACCTTCAACTTCTAATTCCTTCGCCAATTGTTCTTCTATTAATGTACGAGTAACAGATGACCCGTCATCTAAGAAGGCATAGGTTTAAATGGCCTTTTGTCCACTTTGTATGATTACGGGCACGATTTTGAAGAGAACGTCACTTCCAGAATCTGATGTGTGATGAATCGGAGATACGGTTGATGGTGTATTGTTTATTTGGTCTCTATTTTTGTGTAAGAGTCTATGATGGCGATATGTACAACCGTTTTCTCCACACAGCTGCTCTGCTGTTGTTGCTGCACAAAACGGCATTACTTCGGTAGCTGCTTGTCCTACGTGAAAAAGCCATGTGCTAAATAATAGAAGATCGTTCGTAGTAAGTGTTTGTTTATAAATTCCCCAATTGAGCCTAATTTGTGGTGGCAACCTTTCCACTAGTTCTTGTAATAAAATTGGATTACTAATATGTGATTTAAGTTCGGACATTTCCATTACTGCGCACAAATTTTCAACAGATAGAGCGTATTTCACTATTGCTTCTAATTTGTCAGCCCTGGGTGCAGAATCTTGACGAATTTTAATGAGAAGTGAGTTTATTATCATTTCGGGTTTACCAAAAAGTAATCGCAATGTTTCGATTATGTGAGGAACTTGACGTGGATGTAATAAACGACACCTTACAGCATCTAGTGCTTTCCCTTTGAGGCTCCTTTGGAGGCGAACCAAATTCTCATCTTCCGTAAAACCACACGTTCTGGTGCTGCTTTCAAATGAGCTAATGAATAGTGGCCATTCCTCGGGGTACCCACTGAAAGTTGGCAATTCTATTGGTAGTGCCTGTCGTGCGGCCAGCTAATTGTTCGTTATTTTTGGGTATTCAATACCCACTGTCGAAAATCCTGGTACTTGCTCAATTGGAGCTTCAAGCATTCCATGAGGCACAGCACTACTAATTGGATTCGGTACTGATTTCGGAAGTCCAACGCTATCACGTGGATTTTGATCATTTATAAACCTATTACCCATCCATGTTTTGCTTAAGTTTAGGTTATGTTGTGTGTCTGCTGTTAATTTTTTATTTGGCATATTGAAACTGGTGCACTTTTTTATTTGTTGTGATTGTGATGTCGATGTCATGGGTGGAAGTGTTTGTATCCATGAATCAACGCGTACTGAACTTTTCACGGGAGGCTCATCGATCTCCTGAATTTCGTCGTCGTCAGAAGAAAGTTCTTCAAGGATCTGGTATTTTTTTGAAATGTACTCCTGATCCCTCTTCTCCTGTAAGAGCTTCTCTTCTTCTAAACGCCTGAGTCGTAACGATGCCCTACGCTGTGAAGACGCTTTTGATTTCTTAGATGAAGGCGATGGTGGTCTGGTATTGTTGATGGCTGACTCTTTTGGAGCGCTGGGAATTGATTCTGCGTTTGGTGTGTTAGAGGTGTGTGATTGACATTTCTTGCACGTCCAAAGTCGACATTCTAAATTTTCGGAGATTCTTGCGCAGACTAAATGATACACATCCCTACACACTTGGCAGCTAATATTATTTGTAGTTGCTTCAAGGGAGCACGATACACATATTGGGGTTATGGACACTTTTTTATTTCGATCAATTGATGGTGGGGGTGAACGCAACATAATGTTAATTGGAGGAAATTTACTCACCGATGTTCCGGGAATATTGAAGATATGGCGCAGGTGGATTGTGATGAATTACCAAAAATGAAATTTTAGAGTTGTTGAAGTCAAATTTTGAGCCGTGATTTATTTAACCTTTTATTTACAATAAATCGTATGCCTTTGGACATAGGCTAAAATTTCCTATGGAATATATGTATACATTATATGAAATAAAGTGTAAAGAAATCTTACAATTTGTGACTTGTTTCAATTTTATACAAATTTTATATATTGTAATATAATAAACCTTTCAATTCTCGTGCTTGGACTATCTCGTCAACAGCACCAAACTTCAGCAGCTAGTTGTCCTCTAAAAATGTGCTGTAAGAAACATGTGCAAAGTTAATCGATTAACTCATTCTGTGGATTTGTTTAAGACTATGAAAATACTGCCAGTGAGGCAGTATATATCAAAGTTTTAAAAATCTTTTTTATAAGAGGAGGATATCTTCAAAGTCCTACCTCTGATATGCATTACTTGCGTAGCCAAACTAGTCATGTTGTTAGTATCCCTACGTTTCGCACTACAAGTTTCAAAAACTTTTATACAATTGTTTCTTGTAAGCTTTTTAATATACTCCCTGAAGGAATTCGAATCATAAGGAATTTGTTCTCATTTTTAAAAAGTGTTAGGTCATGGCTTCTTATATTTGATCACAAAGAAATTGAAGTTTTGTTACGCTCTATTATTTAGATTTATAAAAAATTTGCTTGATATAAATTTTGTACACCCCACTATATTTGAAGTATTTATCTTTAATTTTAATGTGACATTTATTTCTATTATAAAATGTCACTGCTATTCTCTTTTGTTCTTGTTAGTAGCTATATATACTGAAATGTCGATTGTTTTATATTATTATATTTTAAGAGAATAAGATATAAACAAATAAAAAAAAAATATTTTTAATCCGAATGGTAGGCTTTTGAATTGGTAATGTCCGTCTTGTGTGGAGAATGCTGTTAATGGTCTTGATTTCTTATCTAGTGGTATTTGGTGGAATGAACTTGTCATGTCTAGTGTGGAAAAATATTTAGCCCTTCCTAATTTGTCTAGTACGTCTTCAATTCTTGTTAGTGGAAGTTTGTCATTAACGATTTTTTCGTTCTATTATGTTGTCTTCTAGTAAATTTTCAACTTGTTCTCTTATTTCCGAATTTTGTGTTTGTGGAAGTCTGTAGTTTTTAATGTATCCTGGGGTGTTATCTATTGTGTCTAACTTTCGAGTGTAGAAGTTATTAGTTGTTAACGGTTCGTTTTCTAAATGGAAAATGCCCTGATGGTTTTCAAATATTTTTGTAAGTTTTTTTCTTGTTTCTGTGTCAGAGTGATCTATCTTTAGTTCCTTTAACAGTTTTTGTAGTCTTTGTTTATCATATCTTGTTTTTTCCTATTTTCATAATGCTATAGTTGTCCAATTTTACTAGTTCTGGTTTGATGTTTCTTAGTGTTACCTCGAAATCATTTACGTTTAATAGTTTAATATGGCATGTACCTTTCGCTGGGATTATTGAGTTGGCTATGAATACTCCTCTCTTAATTTCTCTATTCAATATAACACTGTCTTCTTGAAGACTTTGACGGTTTGAATGCTGCTGCAGAGAGACATCAAATTAGCCGAACTACTACCAACACACAAACAGTCGATCATGGTCTTATTTTACAATAGTTACTGTTATTCCTATTCTTTTTGCTATAATTGCTCTCTTAAATTATTATTATATACAATGTTATCTTTTGTTATTTCCTCTGTAAGTGTCTGCGCTTGTGACTCTCTGTTTATTTTATTATTTTCTTATCAATGCTACCAGATGTTTTTCATAGCAATGGGTTTTCTGGCGGTGAAACGGGTAGTAGTTTTTATCCAATGATTCGAATTTTGCGTTCGCAGAAAATGGGCTTACATATATGTCATATAAATGCTCAAAGCCTCGCGCCAAAATTGTATGAGTTTCGTCTCTTGTTTGTAGATTCCAAGGTTGATGTTATTTGTGTTTCCGAAACGTGGTTTTCACCCGAAATGTCCAGCAGCGCCTACAAGGTTGAGGGGTATAAAGTTTTCCGTGCTGATAGAATTGGCCGGGAAAGAGGAGGCGTTTCTGCTTATCTGCGAAGCGATTTATACTGCGAAATCGAGTGCAAATCAGACGTATGTACATATATAGTTCCTCTGAGTACTTGTTTCTTAAGCTCCACTGTGGCGTAGAACGCGTACTCATTGGAGTTATCTATAGGCCAAATAAAAACATAGACGTTGCACCGATAATAAGAATCACAGAGGAAATTTCGTGCTCTGCATCCAATGTTATAATATGTGGAGATCTTAACTGTGACTTGCTCAATGCTGCCACCTCAGCTAAGTTAGTTGATAGTTTCAGGAGTCTTAACCTCATACCAGTCAATTCCACGACAGCAACGCACATTACTAAGGAAACAGCCACTCTTCTAGATGTTTTCTTTGTAGGGAATTCTGATAAAGCTGTATTCTACAGTCAGCTAACAGCCTCAGGTTTTTCAAAGCATGACTTGATATACTTGACATATGACATACCAATTGGTTCAAAGCAAGTCGTAATTATTTTTAGAGACTATCAAAACATCAACTATGAAAGCTTACGTACCGATATTGCTAACGTCAAATGGGAGCAAGTTCACCTTATGTCTTCTATTGAACAGCAAGTGGTTTTCCTGCAGCATAACATAAAGACACTTTTTGACCAACACTTTCCGTTGATCATAAAGATTGTTAAAAGCAATTCTCCACCTTGTCTTAGCAATCAAATTCTTGATTTAATTCAAAAACGCAATAGCGCATATATTCGATGGAAACGTTATAAGTTACAGCAGCTGTATGAAACGTACCAATCACTTTGGAAATTGGTTGCCTTACGCATACAAAGCGCGAAACGAGCTCACTACGAAACCTTTCTCTGTCCTAACAATCAATCAGCAAAGGATATTTGGAAAAAGCTACGTAAACTTGAGTACGGGAAACAAAAATTGGAAGAAGCTGCTCATGTAGACTGTGACATGCTTAACAGACAGTTTGTGTCCGCTGCAGTGTCTTCGAATTCTTCCCACACTGAACACCAAATGTCATGACAACAAATGGAGGAAGTTATTAACGGTGAGCAATTCTTTCAATTTAATGCTTTAAACGATGAAGATGTAGTTGAAACAGTTCTATCTGTAAAGTCAAATGCCACAGGATTGGATGATATCAATCCAAAGTTTGTGAAACTCCTTCTTCCGTGTATTTTGAAACACCTTACCTACATCTTCAATAATATTCTTACCACTTGTGAATACCCCCTTTTATGGAAAAAATCCAAGAACTTCCGATTCCCAAAGCAAATCGGGTAAAAACTGAATGCCGACCTATATCCATCTTACCGTTCTTGTCGAAAGTGTTCGAAAAAGCCGTGCTTAAGCAACTGCAAACACATCTTTTCACAAATAATCTTTTAAGCTCCATCCAGTCCGGTTTTCGTGCAAAAAGAAGTTGCAATACTGCGTTACTGCTTGTTGTTGATGATATCCGTAAAGCTATGGACAAAGGCTGCTGTACTTTCCTAACACTGCTTGATTTTTCAAAAGCGTTTGACACCGTTAACCACCTTGCACTGTGTAATAAAATGTTGAATAACTTCAGACTCTCCCCATTTGCAGTAAAATTATTGTACTCCTATTTAACCGGCCGTCAGCAATGTGTGGCAGTGGGCAACCGATTATCTTCACTCCTTCAGATAACAGCTGGAGTTCCTCAAGGTTCTATCCTTAGCCCACTGTTATTCTCAATGTATGTTAACGAACTCCCTGAATTGGTCAAACATTGCTCAGTTCACATGTTTGCTGTGAACTGTCAACTATACCTGAACTGCCCGGTAAATAACATCTCAAATGCAGTAGGGAAAATTAATTTGGATTTAGATACTATCCAGCAGTGGGCACTAAAGCACAACCTGTCCTTAAATCCAGAGAAGTCAAAAACTTTATGTATATACAAGCAGCGTTTAAATTCATCCATTTTTCCTCCGATAAGACTAGGAGCATCAGTTATTGAATACGTCCGCACTGCTAAAAACTTGGATCTTGTTTTTAATGAAAGCCTTACCTGGAGTGATCATATTGCAACAACGGTTGAAAAAGTCTATAATGGGCTTCGATTACTTTGTTGTTTGCAAAGATCTATTCCAACTGCTACTAAAATGCTACTTGTAAAAGCTTTACTCTTACCAATCCTAACATACTGCTGTGAAGTGTTTTGCAATGTCGATTACAACACAAAACGTAAATTAAACATAACGTACAACAACCTAGCTCGATATGTGTTTAATAAACGACGTTTCGACCATATATCCCCCCCTCTCCAAGCAAATAACAGGCTTAAGATTCAATGATCTAATTACATATAGATCGCTTATTCTGCTCCATTGCATCATGCAATCTCAACAACCTGACTACTTGTACAATAGACTTAATTTTCCCAATTCCGAAAGAACGACTGTCCTAATCCAACCTAGATTTAATTGTCTGCAGTCCGAGCGTACAGTTTTCGTCCATGTCACCCGCCAGTGGAACTCACTACCAATTCAACTTAGGAGAATCACAAGTGCACACGCCTTTAAAACTGATCTTTTTAAATTCCTGGCCCGAAACACATAAAATTGTTTAACTTGACTTCTTAAATGTAACTTTTGTGTAATTATTTACTCTTTGTATTATTATTTGTATTTTGAAGCCAATCACAAAATATAAGATTGTAATCTTAATGTGAAATTATACATATTCAATAAATATCAAATATCAAATATCAAATTTTACTAGTTCTGGTTTGATGTTTCTTAGTGTTACTGTCGACGACCAAAAGGTGCGGCAAGAAACAAACGAACACGTCTTTTATTTTTTTTTTTATGTATGTTGGCTATCGTGCCATTTCATTTGTCCCAAGAAAAAAAAAAGTAATTTCCTGTAAATTGTCATTGTCATTTTAAAGCGTTCAGTTTAAGTTGAAGAGAAATTGCCAATCGGTAAATCAATCGTAATTCTAATATTGTCACATCATAATGTAAAAATTCTTCGTTTTTTCAGAAAATAAACATCATCGTAAAAGTTTAGTTTTCGTATTTTCTTTTTTTTACTATCTTCAACAACTTTATTTTCGATTGCAAATCGAAGTCATCGCCTTGCACATGCCGCAGAAAAAGACAAGAAAGTGTGCCCGCCTTAACCCCAAAATGTCAGAAGAGGAAGAAAAATACCAAAGCGATCATGATGATCATGAGGAAGAAGCCATCAACGAGACCATCAAACCATCCGATGCTGATGATCTACACGTCAAAATTGGGAATATGCAAGAGGCATTCCAGAATTCGCTCCAAGAAATGGAACAAAAGTTTTTGGCAATGTTCAACGCCATAAAGTCAACAAATCAGGTAATTGACATTCCGCCCTCTATCCACCTTTCCCAGGTTCAGGTTAAAAATCCTAAAGCTGCAATGTTGCCCCTCTCATCAATGCCGTCATACAAAGAGTTACAGTCAAATCAACAACCACCACATCCACAGTCTTCGATACAGTCGTCTTTGCCCCACGTCCACGAGCCACCGCCAATATCGTTGAACCAGCCGTTACCAACCCAGACCCAGTCATCACCCACGGTACAGTCGTCCCAATCATATACGACATATCATCCACAGTTTTTAGAGCCACAATCTTCTCTGCCAGAGTCTTTAGATTTTCACCAGACGCCATGTAAACCACAACCTCTACCACAATCATACCAGCCGCAATTGTACCATCCACCGCCTGAAACACAACATCACCAAACTGATTCAATACGTCATTTGCATGATTTGCCTAGATTTGGGGGGCTACCAGAAGAGTGGCCAGCATTTATTAACTTGTACAACGAAACCACCAGGACATATGGTTATACCAACCTAGAAAATCAGATGCGTCTGCAGAAATGCCTACATGGCGAAGCAAAGCAGGTAGTGGAGGCACTATTAATTTACCCAAATAATGTCGCCGACGTCATATCCGAACTAAAAAAACAGTTTTGGGGGGTCTGATATTCTCATCCGAAGCCAACTTTCAAACTTAAAAAGGATTTCGCCTATAACTGAAGGAAAATTAATAGAAATCGTACCACTCGCTGTCAAGGTCAAAGGCTTGGTCATTTTCCTGGAAACATCCAATGCCCCCCACCACATGAGCAATCCGTCTTTGCTTGATGAATTATGTTCGAAATTGCCCTTCAAGATGCGGTTGGAGTGGACACGGATCAAAATCAATATCAAACCACATGCTACACTTCACCATTTTTCCAAATTCTTGGACGAGGAAGCCAACATCGTAAAAGCAGCAACATACTGTACCTCATCTAGTTTTCAAAGCCCGGTTGAAACAAGAAAGAACTTTGTTATGCACATTAATTCAAACAACTCTCAAAGATCTACATATCTGCATCTTGTGTAATCAAGATCATTTGTTGGCAGTGTGTGATAAATTCGCTCAAATGTCCGTGGACGAACGCTGGAATGAAGTGAAGGCATCGAAACTTTGTTTTTCTTGTTTAAGACGAGGACATAACACATTTACATGCAGAAGCAAATTTATTTGTAACATTGGTGGATGCCAGCGAAAGCACCATAAATTACTTTACAGTAACTATAAACACATGAATGATTCTTCTTCTCCACCTGAATCGGTTGTGGATTCTAATATCATTCCACAGCCTTTATGCACCTTGCATCGTCATTCAGATGTTGAAAACACAGAAATGTTTTTCAAAATAATTCCAGTAACATTGTCTAGTGCCGCTGGATCCTTGATACATACGTATGCATATCTGGATGAGGGTGCAATGCCTTCCTTAATTGATGAAGATGTCGCAAAACAACTGGGACTACAAGGAAAATCTGGTAATATTAAACTTCAGTGGTTTGGAAATCAGACAATAGATTTACCAACGACATTTGTGGAGTTTGAAATCCAGGGTGTGGGTGAAAAATATAGAGTGAATAATTTCTGTACGATAAAAAATCTTGATTTGCCGACACAATCCTTGAATTTAAATAAATTAATTTCCAATAACAGCTGTCAAAGTGCCAAATTACAAAGATTGCCAATTTACGGCTATTTAAATGCAAAACCTACTATTCTGGTTGGTATGTCCAATGCTTATTTGGGAGTAGAATCAAATCGGTTTGAACTGGGATCGAAGGGACCCTTTATTGCTGAAACAAGGTTGGGGTGGATAGTTTATGGACCCACACATCTACAAAACGACCATTTGACTAAACTTAAAAGAATTTTAACTATTAGTGATGCAGAATCGTATTCTCAAGAAAGTGTTTTGGAGAACATCCATGAAATGGTAAGAAATTATTTTACCATCGAAAACATGGGTATTTATAAACCGACAAATAAGTTATTATCAAATAATGATCAAAGAGCGCTAGACATTATGAAGCAGACTACTAAACAAAACGGTTTCCGATATGAAGTGGGACTTCTTTGGAAATCAGATGATTTTGAATGCTTCCTGAAAGCTTCACAATGGCCCGTAAGAGGCTAGAATTCATTGAGAAGAAGATGTCAAAAGACCCTGAATTTCAAGCAGCATATAGAAGAAAAATTGATGAGTATTTGGAGAAAGGTTACGCATACAAAATTAACTTGGATCTAAATAATATTGAATCTCCCAAAACCTGGTACCTTCCACATTTTGGAGTAAGGAATCCAAACAAACCAGGAAAATTCAGATTGGTATTCGATGCAGCAGCCAAATCCAAACGCGTCTCCTTTAATGACATCTTGTTGCCAGGACCAGATATGAACCAAACGCTGTTGGATGTATTCTTCAAGTTCCGAGAAGCTCGCATCGGAATATGTTCCGATATAAAAGAGATGTTTCACAAAATAGACATTCGACCAGAGGATCAGATGTGTCAACGATTTTTATGGAGAGACGGGAGTCCTGAAAACCCATTGGAAGTGTACCAGATGCGAGCAATGATATTTGGAGCCACTTGCTCTCCGAGTTTAGCACAACATGTAAAAAACACGAACGCCATGCAATTCAAAGATGCGAACTCAAGAGCCGTTACTGCCATAGTAGAAAGACACTATGTCGATGATTACGTTGACTCTTTTGAAACAGAAGAAGATGCCATTGATGTCGTGAAACAAGTGATATGGATTCACCAAAAAGGTAATTTTGAGTTGACGAATTTTGTGTCAAATTCGAAAAGAGTTTTAAAAGAGTTGGAAAAGTTTGATGAGGCAAATGGGGAAGTTGATATGAACGTTGATGTTTGTGATAAAAGAGAAAGAATTTTGGGGATGCACTGGAATATCACAAAAGATGCATTCGTTTTTTCTCTTAAATTCCACAAAGTTTCTCTAGATATTTTAACTGGTGTTCGAACTCCAACAAAACGTGAAATGTTAAGCGTTATAATGAGTATATTCGATCCTTTCGGATTTTTAGCACACTTTGTTATTAGCGCAAAAATACTATTGCAAGAAGTATGGAAGAGTGGAATTTCCTGGGATACGGCCTTACCAGATCGAATATTGAGCAAATGGAAGCTGTGGGTGGCAGAGCTTAATGACGTAGAAAACATCTCAATACCACGATGTTACTCGGCCTTTTTTAAGAAAGCACGTGTCGAATTGCATGACTTCACGGATGCGAGAGAAAATGCTTATGCTGCTGTTGCATACTGGAGAATAATTGCCAGCGATGGAGAAATAAATGTTGCGTTTGTGGCCGCAAAATCTCGATGTGCTCCAATACGACCGATGACAATTCCTCGCATGGAACTACAAGCAGCTATACTGGGCGTTCGCTTAAAAGCTTCTATCTTAACTGGCCATAGCAAGAATGTGGACCAAATATATTACTGGAGTGACTCAGAAACAGTAATAAGATGGATCAATTCCAGCAGATGTCGTTTTAAACAATTTGTAGAGCATACAATCTCAGAAATATTAGAAGAGAGTGAACAGCCACAATGGAACTGGCTGCCCACAGTTCAGAATATCGCTGATGAAGCGACGCGAGCTCGATTTCCAGTAAATTTGGACTGTAATTCTAGGTGGTTTCTTGGGCCAAACTTCTTATATGTAGATAAAAATAATTGGCCTCGAAGAGAAATCGATGTGAGTGATGTCGAAATAGAAGAAGCGTTAGAAATCAGAGCACCATTATTTCATGCCATCGTTATCCCCAAACTAATTGAAATTCATAGATTCTCAAACTTTTCTAGGCTTAAGAGAACCGTAGCTTGGGTTTTCCGATTTATTTCAAAATGTAAGCGAACGTCGTCAATACACAGTAGAAGTGGAGAATTAACACCTCAAGAAGAATCAGCAGCGGAAATATACTTATCAGCAGAGGCACAAAAGGATTCCTATCGAGACGAATATAATTGTTTAATTCGCAGACATGTATATCAAAAACAAGTTCACTGCTCCCATTGAATCCTATATATGATAGTCGTAATGAGGTCCTAAGAGCTGACGGAAGAATTTCTACTGCTTCATTTTTGCCGGCTGCCACCCAACGTCCAATCATATTACCAAAAACACATTATTTCACAGAGCTCCTTGTTGCGTACTATCATAGAAAGTTTCATCATCAAAACCAAGACTTGATAACATGTGAAATACGTCGCAAGTTTTGGATACCATCGTTAAGAGTGCTTGTACGAAAAGCGAAATCAAACTGCCGAACGTGTAGAATCATTAACGCCAACCCACGCCAGCCACTAATGGCTCCCTTGCCTAAGGATCGAACAACACCATATGTAAGCCCATTTAGTTATACAGGTGTTGATCTATTCGGTCCCGTTTATATTAAGAACCGTCGAAACCAAGAAAAAAGATGGGTTTCTCTATTTACCTTAATGACTACTCGAGCGATACACCTAGAAATATGTCATGATCAATCTACAGACGCTTTCCTTATGAGCTTACGGAATTTTGTGAATAGGCGTGGAGTTCGAATAAGGAGTGATTGTGGTTCGAATTTTATGGGAATCGACAAAGAGCTTAGAAATGTCCCTGACTTTCTTGACCATGAAGCTGTGCAATCTTCCTTGACTCCACTAGGAATAGAATGGATATACAATAGTCCCAAATATCCTAATGCAGGTGGCTGTTGGGAAAGACTAATTGGCAGTGTAAAAAGAGTATTGAGGATTGTATTGACAGAACAAACACCGAAATTAGAAACTTTACAGAGCGTCCTATGTGAAGCAGAAAATATCGTAAACAGCAGACCTTTAACTGATATTCCTGTATCTATAGATGAGCCGGAACCTATAACGCCAAACCATTTTTTAATAGGAAAGCCGAATTCCACTCATACACCTGAAAACAATGGCGCATTGTACAACAACTTAAAAATATGTTTTGGAAGCAATGGGTTCGGCAATATTTACCGGATCTCACTAGACGAGCTAAGTGGTGTCAACGCTCGGAACCAATCAAAATAAACGATCTCGTTTTTGTATGTGAAATGTATTCTCCAAGGTCACAGTGGGTAAGAGGCAAGGTAACTGAAACTTATCCAGGCAAAGATGGTATAATTAGAACAGTTGAAGTCACCACAGTAAATAGAACTAAAATTCGCCGCCCAGTTTCGCGGTTGGCGGTTTTGGACGTCGAGCAACATTGTAGTGAATCCAATTAACCTGTGGGCTTCACGGGGGGTGGAATGTCGACTACCAAAAGGTGCGGCAAGAAACAAACGAACACGTCTTTTATTTTTTTTTTATGTATGTTGGCTATCGTGCCATTTCATTTCATGTCCCAAGAAAAAAAAAAAATGTAATTTCCTGTAAATTGTCATTGTCATTTTAAAGCGTTCAGTTTAAGTTGAAGAGAAATTGCCAATCGGTAAATCAATCGTAATTCTAATATTGTCACATCATAATGTAAAAATTCTTCGTTTTTTCAGAAAATAAACATCATCGTAAAAGCTTAGTTTTCGTATTTTCTTTTTTACTATCTTCAACAGTTACGTCGAAATCATTTACGTTTAATAGGTAATATTGAGTTGGCTATGAATACTCCTCTCTTAATTTCTCTATTCAATATAACACTGTCTTCAGTTACCTTTAAATTGATGGGATATATGGCTAGGTGGAATTTTTATTGGGTTTTTATTTTTTGCTATCAGTGGAATAACTACTTCGTTTTCACCTATTATTGTCGTTAGGGTGTATGTCTCATAGTCTATCTTGCACATGTATTGCGTGAAAAAATCTCTTCCTAAAATACCGTCTGTTGCTATAGGAAAGTTCGTACCAACTATGTGAAATTTATGTGTTATAGTGTAATTTGCAAGTTTGAGATTTAGGTCTGTTGTGCCTAGTGATTGTATTTCTTCTTTGGTTATTCCTGTCAGTCTACATTTTTCGTTTATTAAGTCATTTGGTGGGTACACTACACTAGTGCGGGGTCATTACGTCGTCCTTTAGGGCGACCGGTATGTTTGGGATCGAAGCATCGTTGATACGAAATTAATTAATAATTGTTGAAATTTGCCAATCATTGTCTAATGTGCCCTATTTTGTCAACTAGCTTCGATTTATGCAATTCTCTATAATTTAATTTGAGATATTTAATCAAACGGTTGTACATTGCACATAAATTATTGAAATATATTTGGTAATGTTTGTAATCTTATAGAATTGTCCGGTTAGATTAGAAACAAGAAATTCAAGATTGTAGAAATTCATAAACATTTGAAAATATTAACTTCAATTTTATTTTTAGTCCATAAGCGATTGCTCTTCAATTTGTAATTTAAACTAACTAACTAGAAATATTTAAATCTTTTATTTTTAATACTTAACTTAAAATAAGCTAAAAATCACAAAAGCAATTGTTGTATATGTACATATTTGTCTCTTCTTCTTCTTCTACCATACTAGACTAAGGAATTGTCGTTGAAGTTGAATCTATTTCATTTCCATCTTCTTGATTTTTAGTTTTTAATTTTCCTTTCTATATTATTTTTGTTCACGCATGTATCTTTTGTAGATTTTCATTTTTTCTTCTTTAACTTTTAACATAGTGCGGGCGGTCTCTTTAGATTATCCTCAAGATTGGTCAAAATGCTTGTCAGGTTGTCACACAGACTTTGTTGAAATTTGTTTGCGGTTCAGTTCTAAACGTGTCCTGTTTTCGGGAAGAGAGGGTGATTAATAATATTCCTAGATTTTGGCCCGATGTTTCAGTTAAAGTATCTGAAACGTGATTTTCTTACTTCTTCAACTGGAGGAGCAACATTCACATTTGCCTAATGAAATTCATCCGGATGAACAATTTTATTTGGTTTCCGCTGGCTTTTTTGGGTAGAAACCATCTTCCTCTTGAAATCGTACCAAACCTGCTGAAATCATTTGTTATTAATAAAAACTTTATGCCAAAATCATAAATAAAATCACCTTTTGCAAACCTTCACCATCTCGTAAAGAAGGGCCTAAGCAATTTAGATTGGTTGCGGTCATCTTCCAAAAAGTTTTCAAAATTTGCTTATCACTGAAGTTCGGCTTGGCTACTTGTGCTCCATATTTGAAACCATGCATTCAAATTGCTTTCTTGTTGTGATTTTAGACCTAAAGAAATTATTTAAACAATTTACATATGTAATTTCGTCCAAAAGAAGTACCCAAAATACTTACATTTCTTAAATTTATTACAAACGTCCACTAACGTCATTCGCAAAAACAAATAATGAAACTATCACTTTTTGAATCTCTTTGTCATGAAAAAAGACTAACAGAATACAAATAGTGACAGATTTCCCAAAAAAAAAAATGACTATGAGAATACGAATTTGTGTCTGTCATGTCATGTCACAGCCACTAAGTGTGACTTCGGTGACAAACACAATAACTCATTCATCCAAAAATTCTTGCCGCCTCTAGCATAATTTCCACTGAATAATCCGCCCCTAAAATATAGGAGTATGACTTTTGTAGAGTTAAAATGACCCCAGAACCAGTGACGGTGATCCAAAAGCAATATAAACCATCTACTAGTGGAATATTGTGCTTCTGATATTAGGCTCCAAATTGCGCTCAGTCGTTCGCAGATCTCGGTAGAGAAAAGACGTGTTTCGGCTTTTTCTAAAATAAAATAAAAATTGTGATACAGTTGCTATACGAAAGTAGTTAAATTTTCGTTAACTTACTAGTTAGCGGCGTCTGCCATCGTCTCGTGGTCGTGGACACGTGGAACTCTTTTTTATTTATTTGTTTTTTTTTTTTTTTCATTTCGCAAATTGTGTGAATTAAAAACAAAAACAAAAGGTGAAAAGAAAGATATCACGTGATGGATGGTGGAGAGCGTTCCGCTCTTCCCATAACGGGACTTATAAAAGGCAACATTACGGTTGCTGGTGCCATGGCGAAAGCCGTAAAAAGAAGGAGTGGGTTGAGAACCCCTCCTAATTTAAGAAAAAAAAAAAATAAATGAGTTGGATGGCGATAAAGTTGTGGTCCAGTATGAGGGGGGCAATAACAACTTTGCCTCTTCGTCTTCCGACTCAGATGAAGCAATCAATAATATAAAAACCAGCATACAAGAGCTGGAACAAAAAATGCTTGCTATGAAGCAACGGCAAACTGCACGCAGGCAGAGGGAGCAGCAAGAAGCAGAGAGCTCCCAACAGCAAGAGCTACAACAACAACAGCAGCAACAACAAAACCAGCAGCAGAAGAAGCAACAACTGCAGCAAACAATACAGCAGCAGCAGAAACATCAACTGCTGCAAAAACAACAAAAGCTGAAACCACAGCAGCTGAAAAAACAGCAGCAGCAGCAGCAGCAACAACAACAACAACAACAACAGAAGCAGCAGCAGCAGCAACAGAAGAAGAAGGAGAAGGTGCCTCCTATCAACACCTATAAATTAGAGGTAAATGAAACCAAGGACCTGTGTAAGTTGGTCATTGGGAATAATTTTAATATAAAGAGATTGGGGAATGATCGCCATGCCATCCACTGTAATACAGTGGAGGGCTACGCGAAAGTGAAAGAGCTCCTAAGGGAAACGACGACGGAGCACTTCTCATTCACACCGAAGTGTGAAAAGCGGCAATCTATGCTGCTGAAGGGGTTGGAACCGTCTTCTGATCCTGAGGAGATCCTGGCACTGCTCAAAGAGAAGGAGTGCGAAGGACTCAAGTTTGTAGGGGTAAAGCCATTTACCACAGCTAGAGCTAGGCGGGAGAAACGGAGTCTGCCGTTCTTCCTGGTGCAACTCAGTCCCGAAAGCCGTCTGGATAGTCTAAGGAGTATCAATGTCCTAGACTACCAGGTGGTTCACTGGGAAAAACTAAAAAGGAGCGAAGGCGTTATACAATGCGTTCGCTGCCAGAGGTTCGGGCACGCCGCGTCGAACTGCCAAATGCAGCCTCGATGCGTGAAGTGCGCTAAGAACCACAGTTCCGAAGAATGTCCTCTGGGTGTTGACGGAGCATCCGATAGGTCGCAGCTCTCGTGCGTGTTATGTGGAAACGTGGGACACACCGCAAACTATCGGGGTTGTCCTAAGTTCGCTGACATTAAGAAAGCAAAACTGGCTCGGCAGCAGAAGGTGGAGGTCAAACGTTCACCTATCAGGTTTCAAACACCAGCCGTCACGTCCCAAATTTCCTACGCCCAAATGGCGTCTGGTAGGGGGGCTACGGTACAGCAAGCGACTGTTGCTTCTCCGGCGCCAACGCCGAGAACAACGGAAGCTGCACCTAACATGTTGGCCATCTTGCTCGCAATCCAAGGGCAGATGGCTCAGCTGCAAAAACAGGTTCAAGAACAGGCCAAACGGGTGGACCAGATCTACGCGCTGCTGCCGGGCCTAACGCAACACATGTCGTAATGGGTACGCACATGGTGGAGCAAACTTTGAAGGTCCTTGCGGTGAATGTTAATTCACTGATTAGGATTGAACGAAGAGCCGCGATGTTTAAATTGCTACAAGACCAAACTCCTGATGTGCTTTTCGCTAGCGAAACCAAGCTAACCGATAAGCACAAACTGGAGTACAATAATTATATCGTTAGAAGAAGAAACCGGCCCAGATCCAAACGTGGAGGCGGTGTCGCGATCTTCATTAAAGAAGGTATAAAATTTCACAGAGTGTACAAAGGCGTGTTGCGCAGGTTCCGGGTGTTGGAGGCAGTGGTCGTATACATCCCGCTCCGCAGTGGAAAGCGGCTGTACTTGGCCTCTGTTTATGCACCTGATACTTCACAATCCACTCTATTCATCACAGAGCTCGACACGCTTTTTCGACTTCTGAGGCTGGAATCGGGGGAGAATTATTTTATAATCGGCGGGGATTTCAACGCTAGACACAGAGATTGGGGAAATAATTTGCCAAATACTAGAGGGAACCTACTACTCGATTGGTGGGGTCAGCACGATGTCATGTACAGACTCGGTCTTAAAGCGACGGATAACCCGTCGTTTCCCAGAGGCGGGTCATATTTGGATCTACTGCTGTACGATGAACGCATACGACTGACAGGTACGAATTTACAAACGCTAAACTGTCTGCGCACATTCGTGTATGACAGCGACCATTGCGGTTTTAGCACCGAAATTCCAATCCTAACGAAATTGCGGAATTGGAGGAGTTTGTCCAAAGATATTCTTACAACTACAGTAAGACTCGATGGACACGCTTCTCCGCAACCTTGACAAGAGCACTCTCCTCGAACACGCTCCACCCACCGTCCAATAGAAATTTGTCAAACGAGGAGATCGACAATTACCTAATAAAAATGGACGAGACAATTAAACAAACTATGGACACTACAATACCGCGGTATCGACGTACGACTAACGAAGACCTGTTCCGCAATTCTACTATTGACGCACTGCACCGACAGAAAAGTAGACTTCTGTCAAGACTCAAAAACTTGTACAGACAGTTAACTGACAGACAAGACCCGGAGATTAGGACACTGAAGTCGTCGATTAAAAATATTCAAACGCTAATAAAAGAGAATTACAGAATTTCTGTAAGTTTGTATTGGAACAACAAGGTTCGGGCTGTAAACACCAGCAACCCGAATATGTTTCCGCAAATAAATAAACTATTTCGGAGAAAAAATCAAAACGACCTTCAGTGTCTTAAAATAGCCCGGACGACAGACAACGAACGGTTACTGACAATAGCAGGCATTGATCCAAATGAGGCCGCTGATGATGACGCCTTCTTTGTGATCGAGGATCCGCAGGAGAAGGTTGAGACCATAGGGGCGACTCTCCAGGAAGTATATAAGGCCATTGATATCATTGGCCCTAATTATGACCTGGACAGTCGCGTCTTGGGGCACGACTTCTGCATTCGAAATGAAATAGGGAACTGGCGATCCGAGGGCTCTGGTTTCACCCGGTTCACCGACGAAAATACGGCCAATAATGTCATTGCCAGAGAGGGTGACCTACCCCCGTTCATATCGAAGGAAGAACTCCATGAGATCTTCGACACAATCAGGGCTAAGAAATCAGTGGGGACCGATGGTATTCCGAACATCGTGCTTCGACATCTTCCTCTAGAAGCGGTGGACATTTACACCACCCTGTTTAATAATGCAATGAATAATGCACATTATCCAGCGCATTGGAAAACGGCGGTGGTTCAACCTATCCCCAAAAAGGGAAAGGATATATCCAATCCGGCGAATCTCCGGTCGATAAGTCTCCTTCCGAATATCAGTAAGGTTTTTGAAAAGGTAATCAATAGAGCTCTGTCTAGGTGGGTTGAGGACAAACATATAGTTCCGGATAATCAATTCGGTTTTAAGGCGGGACATGATATCTCACATGCCGCGTCTAAACTGGTGTCCGATATCCAATGGAACAAAGGCAGGAAACAGTGCACTGGTGCCTGCCTTGTTGACTTGGAGAAGGCCTTCGACACCGTATGGTTAGAGGGTCTTTTCTATAAGCTGACAAGGCTGGGGATCAGTAAACCACTCTTGTACATTCTCTATAATATGCTAACCAACAGACAGTTCATCGTGAAAAATGGCGATGTGACTTCTGTTGGAATATTTCAAATTAAAAATGGTCTTCAGCAAGGCGCGGTCAATTCGCCGATCCTATTTAACATTTATACAAGCGACTTGATAGGTTCACTTCCCCATACTATTGCGTACGCAGACGATGTGGTAGCGTACAGAACAGGTCCAAAAATCGAGGTCATTAATACTCTCTTGCAGCGCGACTTCGATAAGATAAGACGATTTTGCGATGACTGGAAGTTGAAAATCAACTTTCAGAAGTCGGAAACCATTCTCTTTAGGACGCCGTTGTCTGGAGCCTCTAGGGATACCAGAAAAAATTGGCGAAAGTTCTCAATCATTGGACAGCACGGACAGCCTCTTGCCTGTCGAAATGTAGTCAGATACCTTGGGATCTGGCTAGATCAGTTTCTGTATTTTGGCAAAAATGTAGATGCTGCTCTGGCCAGAGCTAAAGGTGCTTTTGCCCTTACAAAGAGACTGTTTTATAGCAGCCAACTCGATGCGAGGGTAAAGGTAATCTGCTACATGGCCCTTATTAGGCCCATGCTGGTATTTGGTTGTCCCGTGTGGTTCAACGTGAGAGCAAGCTTAATGGAAAAGATTCGGGTGTTTGAGAGGGCTTGTCTTAGGGCTTGTCTTCGTTTGTACACCAGAGTCGGAGTACAAGAAATTTTATCCTAATGAGGTCCTTTACAACAGGGCGAACCTAATACGAGTGGACAACTTCGTAATTAAGCTGACTCGAAGGCACATTGCAAGAGCAATGACCTCGACGAATAACCTGATATCTGGGGCTTACTACCCCAATTACCTTTACCACGAGAGTGTGCGCTCTGACGGTTTCGTTCCACCAGAAGCATTCCTCTACCTAGATCAGATAGGGTTGATCCAGGATAGATCAGCGGTGCCGTTAATCTTCCATGTCGCTCGGACAGCTGGGGACAGGCGACTCAACTACGGCAGAGACGTCGCACACGGCAGTGTGGATCGCCTCAGGTTCAGTAGGGCGGTGGGGAATCGCGATAAGAGGGATGTCGTTCGGCAACACCAGCATTTCTGGTGGTTGAATGACGGAGAAGATGTTTTGTCGTCGTTTCCGTCAATTACGGACCAGCCTCACTAACGAGGCAGAGCTGACCAATCTATTTGCTCAGTAAATAGCGATGGCCAGCTTACATAGGTTTAGGTTAGCATTTAAGAAACATATACATATATCAGTGTATACAAAGGTGTATACTGATGTATGTATATGATTGTGTATAATGTCTATGTGTGTTTATGTGTGTATTGTGCATTTAGGTTAGGTAGGCTAAGATTTATTTTAAGTTATACTAAGTTTTTATAAAAAATAAATGTCCATATGCTAAGTTTTTGTAAACAAATTTTTTCTTAGCTTTAAGTATAGAAAATAAGTATTTATAAATAAAATGTAACTGCAGTCGAAAGACATAGATATAAGTATTCAGAGTAGCTTAGAGTGCCTGTGTGGGGCCAGTAAGTTAGTATAAGATTGTTAAGTAATTTTAAGCTAGCATTTAAGCATTTTTTGTTAGAATGTAAGAGTTAGTGTTAAGAAAATAAAATGCATTTAAAACTAAACTAAACTAACTCCAAATTGCGCAGAATCCTTTCAAATATGATATAAATGAAATCACACAGCAGCATGTCATTTCGAAATCCATTTTTTTAGATCAAATACCGCGGCAGTGTTATAGTAACCATTTTAAAGTAACGAGCTCTCTTCATTGTCATGGAGAACAGATAGTCAAACTTTGCAAAGATGCACAAAAATGGAATTGGTTGGTATATGTATGTACGTAAAAGGTGTTTCAACAAAGGGTCTATGATTTGTTCTCTTGAATAAAACTAACAATTGGAACAAAATATCTTCCAAATGACCGCGTCAACTCATATTTTTCTCGAAATTCTCAATCACTCTTACACAAAATTTGGGCTCTATATCGGCTATGACGACTTCAATGTTCGCTTTCAGAGTTGGAATTGCTTGTAGTTGGTTGGCGCAGACCTTGTTTCTAACATTGCCCTAAAGACAGAAGTTTAACGGTGTTAAGTCGCACGATCTTGGGTGTCTCCGAAACGCGGCCAGGAAACTTAGTGAGCAATAATTCGAATGTTTCGCAACTTGTATGGCACATAGCACCTTTCTGTTGAAAATGGTATAGAATCCATATCCTCGAATTTTGCCCACCAAATATAGACCTCCGGTCTATAATCCGAACCAAACAGTTACTCGTTCTGGGTGCATTGGCATCTCCTGAGTCACTCGTAGATTTCTAGTCTTCCAGATGCGGCAATTTTTCTTATTAATGTAGCTGTCAATGCGGAAACTGGCCTCATCCGAAAACACGATTTTCTTGCAAAAATCAATGTCAGCATGCTTGTATACCAGGACCCAATCCGAGAAGGTTGGGCACTGCTGATTGTCTACCGGCTTCAGTTCTTGCGTTAATTGGACTTTGTATGCATGAAGAGCTACATTTTTCGTCAATATCCAGTGGAGACGTCAAGCTCATGAGAATGGTGGCGAATGGAGGTGTTTCGATTGTTTTCGATACTTTACTGTGGCGATATTTTCCACTGATTGTCCAGGGCGAATACGTTTCGGCGTCTTCACATCTTGTACTGAATCCGTCTCTAAGAATTGTTCGATTATGTTGCGTACACACGTCTCGGAAGGTATATGATTACGCGCGAAATTGGCACAATTTTTTCCCATTGTTCACACGACTGAACGCGAACAAAATAAAATTCAACGATTTGGATTTTTTTTCTTTTATGTTGAAGCGTTCTATGGTGAATTTCCCAAATTTATAGATCACAGTCACCATATGCTATGTTTCTTTTATATTTCCAACGTCTAACCATTTGAAGCAAAGAATAACTACAATGAGAAGGGACATTTCAATCGTTGATTTCACCCAGTTTTAAACGGGAATTGTAACAAGGTGCACCAACAATTTTTAAGTCGAGATAATTTGGTAAAAAAAGAAAATATATTTAAAGGATTTTATAATTTTTAAGTGGTGAGAAGTATTCGTACAAATATAAGGAATGGGTAAATATACTTTAAAGTGTTTAGTGTGTATCGCATCTGAAAGGAATTTGAAGGATTCATTATGTTTCAATTACCGTTGAATAGTGACAAGTAAGAAAAGAATATTAACGAACTAAACAATGGTATTAAAATAAATTATTTTTAAATAGAAGGCTTAAATGGCTAAACGCTATAAATAAAGAGGACCTAGGTCATTCAAAACTTTCGAATGAATAACTATCGGATTTGTAGAAAACATTTTTCATGTAATATGTGCGGATCATCCAAACGACGATTAAAATGGTATGCAGTTCCAACTAAATTTATACCAGGAAACGATGCTACGGAAGTAACAGAAATCGAAAAAGACGTTGTAGAGCTAAGCAAGAGGTTAGCGGAGAACAGAAAAAATGGCGAAGGGGGAATTCAAAATACTCAAGACGCGGTTGAGAGTAAGAATGAAAAAGTTGTAAGCTCGGGTTACGAGGACGGTATTCAGCCTTTTGTTTTTTTCATTAACGAATAAACAGACTCAAACAATTGAAAGTGGAAGCTTTGAAGACGAAGTATTGAAATTGAGAACTGGCGGTGGAGTTGCAGTATACTGTAGTAAATCATTAAGATACAAGGTGTTAAAAAAGTCAATAGAAAGCGTGGTCGAGTATATCTTGATGGAAGTAGGTAAGTAGGCGATGGCTACACAAAGTGCCTCGTTGGTGTTGCCTATAACCTTAACCGATGCTACTCCCCTGAACCCTTATTTTCTGCAATTCATGAGTACACTGCAACCTACGAGCACATAATTATTTGTGGCGATCTGAATGTAGATCACATAAAAAATGACAATAAATCTCGCCAGTTGTCTGATTTTACGGCTGGTTCAGGACTATCTGTATTGAACTCATTCGCCACCCGCTTCTCACCTAGCCTTCTTGACGTTGTTATGGTTTCTAATCCATGCAATGTTCTGCTGCCCACCTTGGCGCAATTGTTATTTCGCCTCAAATATAAATGATAAAGTAAATTTTTTGCAATCACTAATATTCGACCTCTTCAATAGACATGTCCCCCTGAAAACTGTCGCAATACGAAATAATAAATGCCCTTGGTTCACGCACGAAGTCCACCAAGCTATCAAAACACGAAACAAGCTTTATTCTAAATGGAGATCAAGGCCTACTGCTCTTAATTGGGAAATATTTCGTCGTGCGCGTAATTACTCCACCTCAGTTACTAGAAGAGCAAAGAAAAGATACTTTCTATCTAAATTAAAACCTGAACAAAGCTCAAAGAGACTACGGAATAATTTGCGTTCAATTGGCGTTGGAAAGAAAGTAATAGTTGATAGTATCCCTAATACTGACGATCTTAACAATGTGTTTATTTCCAATGCTATAACCGAACCTCGCTTCACTCCAAATTATGACCTCACTACAAATTTTGACTTCGATTTTGATGTTGTGTCAGAGCTTGACGTTGTGGATATTGTACGTAACCTTAAATCGAATGCTATAGGAGAAGATGGAATACCTATCCGTTTTGTGAAGATTATTTTACCCCACATTTTAAGTTGCCTCACGCACATAATTAACTTTTGCATAACTGCTTCCACTTTTCCTGATTGTTGGAAGTTGGCAACAGTCATACCCATCCCGAAAAAACCCCAGCCAACTTCGCTAACTGACTTTCGACCTATAAGCATTTTACCATGTTTATCAAAAGTCTTTGAGAAAGCTCTGGCTGACCAAATTGTAAAATACATCCAGCAGCAGAGTCTGTTATCCCCTTTGCAGTCCGGTTTTCGAGCTAATCATAGCTGTTCTACAGCCATGGTCAAAATTCTCGACGACATAAGGATTAACTTTGACAAGGATTACTTAACCGTGCTATGTTTGCTTGACTTCTCGAAGGCTTTTGATAGTGTCAACCATAAGGCACTATGTTAAAAACTTAGGTTATATTTTGGCTTTAGTGAAAGTTCAGTTCGACTAATTTAGAATTATCTCGGCAACCGTTATCAAAGAGTCGTTCACAACAACGCCTCTTAGCTGCAGGAGTTCCTCAGGGGTCTATACTTGGACCGATTTTATTCTGTCTTTTTGTCAATGATCTACCAAAAGTTTGTTCTAATGCGGATATCCACTTATATGCTGACGATGCACAGATCTATATTTCCCGTACAATTGGACTCATTGAGGAAACAGTCGTCAGATTGAATGAAGACCTCTCCAAAATTTATGACTGGTCTATTTGTAATGGACTTCATCTCAACCCTATTAAATCACAGCTGAACACTTCGACACGGACGGAATACCACCAGTATTCCTGAATGACAGACAACTCAATTTTGTTGACATGGTTACTAATTTGGGTTACGAATTAAATAGATCGCTTTCCGCTGTTGACCACATAAATTATGTTATCGGGCGAATCTACGCTGGACTGCGTAAACTCTGGCCCTCTTCTAACCTTACGCCTATCGGCAAAAGGCTCAGACTTGTGAAAGCGCTATTTCTGCCTATAAATGACTACGCTGCTGTTGTCTACAGCAAGCTTGATTCCCTTTCGCAACATAAGTTACTCGTAGCCCTCAATGATATGATAAGGTACGTCTACGGACTTCCCCGATACAACCACGCTTCACACTACCAAAACTCTGTTCTAGGTTGTTCCCTCAAACAATTTCTCGACCTAAGATGTTGTGTGTTCATGCACAAAATTATTAAAAATAAATCTCATACTTACCTATTCGACAAGATACGATTTTCTCAATCTACCAGAACACTTAATCTTATAATACCTGCATATAATTATTTTAACTCCTAGCGCATCTTCTTTATATTCTATGTTACTAGGCTTTGGAACACACTTCCTTTAACGGGTAAGCAATCAATGGGAGCCACATTATTCAAGAATGCAGCACTGGAACACCTTAAGCAACATCAATAAAAACTACTTCCACTACTTCTACTTCTTCTATCTTTACCTTTTCTATTAATATCTTTTACGTCTACCCCCCCCTCCCCCACTCCCTTGTTACACCACCCATAACGGATTGCATTTATTATATTATTTATTTTTGGCTTATTAATTTTTATTATTTAATTCAGAATGCGATTGTAATTTATTTTAAATTAAAACATTAAATCAACTTAACCTTTCCAAATTCAAATGTAATTTATGTACGAGTATTATAAAAGACGATATATGTCTTATTTATACTGTTCCAATCAAATTGAAAATAAATTGAATTGAATTGAGTATGGAAGTTTAAAGGACCAGATTATGGTAAAGAGAGTGGCGATTTCTATATAGCGAAACCAAAAGTCTATTTTATCACCGGAATTAGCAAGGATTGTGGAAAGTCAAGTCATATATATTAGGCATTCTCGTCAAGGATTCAGGTATTAAAGTGATTTTAAACACCATTAACTTTTTTAATCAACAAATTAAAGTAATTAACAATAAACAGAAAATGTTGAGTGTTACGCACATTTTTTTTTTAAAGAACTTAACACTCAAATGCGTATGAATACACTTAAAGTGCCTGAGCACGTGTTAATGTTTTTGGAAAATGAGATAGAGAGAAAGAAAGATGTTTGGGCTTAGTGGTTATTTCGCTCCATGGGTGGCATCCAACATTTAATGGAGAGACGAAATACTTAGTGGAGGTTGGCTTACGGTTGATTTCTAGTCAACTACTCATTATACTTGATTGTCGTTAACCGAAAAAATTAATATGTCTTTCGGGCGAGGTTGGGATTCGAACACTACCACTTGAGCTATGGCCACATGTAAATATTTGTATATACCTTTACGCTTTAAAATAAAATGTTTTAATTTATTTCTGTGAGAACACCCTGTAAATTCCAAACGTACATCCTTCCTTTTCATCCCTTTCTTACAAATGGTTTTTTATACCTATCAACTTTTGAGAATTTTAGATTAAAAGAAGAAAGTGCGTGTGTCAAGGTCCGTAACCGTATTTTGACGAAGTTTCCACTCTTAGGCCGTTTTCGAAAACGTCATCTCCATCAAATTGCTTTTGCAAAATGTTCTTAAACGCAAGTTGCGAAAGTCATTTGTTCGAAAACAACATCATAAATCACATTACATTTGCAGCATGTTCGATAATGCAGTATTTGCAGGGCAGTTGTTCATAAACGTCAACTGCGCTGCAAAAAAGCAGCCACAAATCTGTGCTGTGCATTAAAAAAATTGGAAAAAAAATGAGTGAATCCGAATATCCAGGGGAATCTCAGTCTCGTTTTAACTAAATGCTATGCTTATTAGAACCCCATCCCCTACTCCTACCCAGGTATGCGACGATCCTATGGAACGATGGACTTGAGGAAACATAAAATTACTTATAACAGCAAGATTAGGATGTGAATCCTCGTTCCAAAGTGGTAAAAAGTCAAAGACGACGTTATGGAGTAATGTCCACAGAGACATCCTAACGCAGGACCAAGGATTCCATTTTGCTTTGTTCGAAAACGTCAAATGCTCTTGCAAGAAAAAAATCATGTAGATGAGAAATCAAGCATACCAAATGACGTTTGCAGTTTGATGTTCGCAACCCTTAAGTATTGCAAATGACGATCAATTTGACGATCAAAATGACGATCAAATGACGTTTTCGAAAACGGCCTTATTATAGATACTCTTTGCTTTGAAAGCGTTCATTAAAGTCGCATTGCTTTTTGGCTGTTAAGATCGATTCGTGTCGTATAACTACGAATGCTTAATTATAATTTCCTCCTTATTGCTGAATCCTTTTTAAATTCCTCGTTACAATTGTGTTGGTATCATTTTCACTATCTACAATAGATAATATTTTAACGTGTTTGGTCTTCTGGTTTTTGGAGGTAGATGATTAATAAATTATCCCTCTATAAATACATGCTTCAAGCATCGTATTAAAATGATAGGTGGACTCATTGGTAAAACAAAATCAATGAGAATAACTTCTATTATCTCTTTATACAGCGTGTGCAACGAAAACGTGCACTAAAAAATCAATGAAAAATTTCCGAATTTTATTAAATCATATTTTTTATTTTAAACGAATTGTGCAATTATATTAGTCGGTAGCCCATTCACCATTATTATTTGTAATTGCTCGTCTAGTGTAACTTTTACTTAGTTTTTGCGCATATTCTAAACTTTGGTCCCTTTAAATGTGCTTCAAGACCACGCAAATTGCAGCTATTATTTTTTTTCTTTAAGCTTCCGTTTCATTCAAGACCACATCTTTTCTATTGGGTTCGCATCAGGACTTTATACTATATACCAGAATTAGAAGAGTAGCAGAAGCTACTCCGATGTTTTGGATCGTAATTGTTTGGGCCATACAGAGATTCGGCAGACGTTAGCAAATCCTTCTGGTATAATTTTACCATGAGTTGTGCATCGACGATTTGTAAGAATACTATTAACTTTCTAAATCCTTTGGCCGAGAAGCATCCATAAACATGAACTTTTGCTGGATGTTTTACTCGTACTGTGCATTGTAGAAACTTTTCATCTTTTTTGTCAAGGATTTCATTCAATAATTATAGACAAAAAAGGTGAGTCATCTGTAAATATAATGTTGCTCCAATCTCGTTACAAAACTTAGCCTCTTTTCAATATGTTTATGGGTAAGTTGCGGTTTAGATTTGGTACTCCTGTTTTTAATGCCACACTTTGTCAACCGGCGTCGTATTGTGTTCATGGACACTTTAGTTCTTTTTCTGGACAATTTGTCTTTTGCGCTCCTCAGACCAATTATCGGGGTTTTCTGAAACAACTCACAAACTACTTTATTGTCCTTACTGGATGTGCTGGCTTTGGTCCCTCTACCTGACCTGTCATCGAAAATACCGCATTCCTAATACCTCTTTATCCACTTTTATGCCTCTGATGTTTTCAAATATTTTGCTGCCGACTTAATACTCATTTGCGGCCCTTATGGGTGAGATAGTGCCTATTTACATTAGCGATGGGATGAAAGTCCTCACCATGAACGTCGTGTTCACATTGTCATGGGGTTTAAAGACTTTTTGACAAGTGGAACACTTGAATTTTTAATTTTTAAATTTGGGCAGTAGCCTGAATCATACCTTTTTTTACTATTTTTCACACCTCCTTTCTCAGCAACGATCAAAACTAAAATGAAAAAAATATGTCAGAAATGCAACGAAATTGTAAAAAAGTCCGCTTTCACACGTCGCAAGTGTGTAATGCGCATGTTCTGGTTATTTTCTTTTGAACTGTCATTCAGTGATGCGCGCAACTCTACATGAAGACTTTCCCCTTCTTTGGGTTTGCATGTTATTTGACAGTTCTCTTTCATTTCATCTTTGGCGCTCAGTCTTTCATAATTGAAAATGAGCCCCCTTGTTAATTCTTTGGTCCATTTCAGTTCATCCGCCATACTGAAATGTTGTGCTCGTAACACAGCGAAAGAAGTAATGAAGCAAATGCGAAAAAGAAAGAAGAAGGAGAAAAAGAAATGTCAAAAACTTGCAATGAAATTGCTACCCACATGCAGTGGGAATTTGGTTAATTGGGTATTTTTTGTTTCATTATCCCTCTCTTTTGCACTCATTTGAATCTTTCGAAACTTGCGACGTGTAAAAGCGGACAAAACGACGCGCTTCACTTCGGTGGAAGTAACCCTTCTTTTTCCCATTTCAATAAAAGCGTTCCCTCTCTTTCGGAAAATCTTCCTGCCCGCGCCAATGTGAACAAGCACATACTAAACACTTTCGAAGCGCTTTTTAAAAGCTGCACTAATTTTGTAATGATCAAAGATGAACTAACTTAGATGTCAAACTCTACTAATGCTTTTACAACCCTTAAACTTCACACAGACACACCGTATGTGAATTCCTAACACATTGTACAAGCCTGCTAGAATGAAAGCGATTTGCACGTAAAGCTCACTATGGATGGGGATGACGGTTTTTGAGTAAAATGGGCGGGTAAAATGACATTGAGTTAAGTCTCATTTGCAATACTGCGAGATGCGATACGTTGTTCGAAAACGAGAGCGCATGAACTGTCAAAAATATTTCCGTAACATGTAATTCAATTTGTTCGTTTACAAAAATGCGAGTCACGCAGCGAGCCTCGCAGTCAATTTCGAAAATCTGGAAAACTCTCGCATCTCGCAATGCGTGACAGCTAAATTGTTGTTGTTTTCATTTTGAGCTTGTTATTTGTGAGTGGTGTTTTGACGCATCATTGTAAACAAACGTCCGATGTCTGAATGCGACTCTCGTATCGCATCTCGCAGTATTGTAAATGGGACTTTACACGGATAGAGGCGATCAGTGGAAAGCGGGTTGAGGATTTCCAATATTTGCAAAGTTTGCCATCTACATTAGTACATCTACGGTAATGATGTTATAGCGCCGAAGTATGGAAATATACTGAGGAAATGAAAAGAAAGCACGTAATTAAATGCAGAAAATAACTAGGCCACAAACATATGTGTGTGAGTAAATAAAAGATGGCATTTAACGCACGTTTTTTTTTAAACACACTGTACATATAAAAATACAACATTAACATATAAGACAACATCAACATTTAAAGCCAAATCTATATTGAAACCATAGTGAATGCGATAAAAATTTAAGCTTACTAGATACATATTGTAGCTTTCAAAAAGAAATCAAAAAATACCTGAATGTAACGGGGTGGACAAGAATTGGTAAAGCGGATGTACATACATACATATATGGGTGTAATCAAATTCAAATATGCACCATACATACAGATATCAGCGTCGAAGGAAAATAAAGCCCTTCTTCTTTGCTGTTATATGAAAAATATAATATTTAGTTTACGACATAAATGAACATATATACATATATTGTATATATATATGCATATGAATGTGTACACAAAACTGTTTTATTTATTTGAAATAAAGACTTAAATTTTGCCAACATTTATTATATTTATTTTTTTTGTGAATAACTTAACAACATTATCATGACTAATAAATAAATTCCTTGAAAATCGGTATGAGCCAAAAAGTAATTTTTTCCACTTTGAATTTTCGTTAGTTTTAAGTTCCTAAGTATAATATAGGTATACATATATAAAAACATTTGTTTATGTTTTTTTTTACCTACTAAATAAGCGTTTGTTTATAAGAAAACTAGAAATATATTTTGCTTTAATTTTGCTTACTTAATATGTATATATGTATTGTTTGTTATTACTTTACTAAGCTTTGACCAGTTGGACGGTTTTTTTTTTAACATTTTTTATGCTGTTATTATTTGTTTACTTTTCTTTTCTTTACTCTATGACATACTCTAAGTTTTGTGTGTGTATGTATTTAGTTATACTAATGTATGAGAGCACTACTCTAAGGTTCCTTTGACTAAATTAGTAAGATAATAGTTTCAATATTTTAATCGTTTCATGGGGAATTATGTATTTTCGCAAAAGAAATCTATTCAAACCATAGGAAAGGTATGAAATAAAAATTTTGGTTTTTATGTGTTTCTAATCGCATCACCAGGAAGTATAACAAAGAACATAGAACAAAACTATTCACGGTAAGCCTTAATAAGCTTTCAGCAGTTTGTTTTTGGATTATTTATATCTCTCTAGATTAGAGTGCTTTAATACGCTATCTTCTTATAACTTTTGAGGGAAAACACAATAGTTTTCAATATAAACTCTAATTAAAAATCTAGTCTTTCCAAATTAAGCTACTGTATCATCTAAAAATGTGTGAGTCAAAGTAAATAAGATTTAGCAAGCAAGCAAAAGAACTTAAACAAATTAAATTTGCAAATGGAAACAAAATTTGAAAACTACATATTTTAACCAATTGTTGTAGATCACCGTCTTGTCTGTCAGATACACAAACTCCTGCGAATAAATATAGCCATTGTATTACTAAGGGTATAAATTTGATATTAAACTATACCTATGTGTTAAATGATTAAAAGTGATGACATTTGAATAAACAAATTTAAAAAAATTATATCGTTTTATTATTATAAATATTATGGAAAAATCGTAAACTGCAGTGCTTTTCGATAGTGTACTGCAGTTGTAACAAAAAAAAATGAACTTGAAAAACCGCACGATTTATGTTAACGTTCTATGTGAAGAGAGAACTATTTTTGCACTTTTCGGTTTAAAAAAAAAGAAATGTATCAGATAAGGACGTCAAGTCAAGTCCCCTTTAACTATCGCGGCCGATTTTGTGCACACATAAGAAATCCCTTGAACGCTCGCTAATAAAAAAAAAGAAAAGAAAAAAAGTATTTAACGAGTTGAAATTCGAAACAATGATAACTTTACCAAAAAACTTTAAAAAAAAAAAAAAACCATACAAAAATATAAGATAATCTCGATGAGGACTTTAAACCCGAAACCAAAAACCATGCGAACCTTATTTAAAAATTAGCTGTTTTTATTTATTTATAAGCAAAAGAAAAACATCTTCAAGAAAATTAAGGTTTCTTGTTTAAGAACCTATGCCTTTTTTAATTTTACTTTTTTTTTTTATTTAGATATGCCAGAGGTTTATATAGAGTACATGGATGAAGGTTTGAAAACTATTTTTCATTTAATGGATTCTGATAAGTATTGAGAGAGCTTTTTGTATTTCCAATTGCAAGGTAATTGATAAAATTTGCTATTGTATTTTGTAATTTACTTTCTTAAACATATTTTTAAATTAAAACGTGTTTGAAAGAAATGTTGTTTTCTATAAATCTTTTTTGTATGCCTGTCTGGTAAATGGTTCTTCTCCTCAAAATACTTTCTTTTCTTTTATAATAATTCTTTTATAATATGTCGTGAATGCGTTTCACGACAATTAACGTAAGAACCATTTAAAGACAATAAATGAATTAGTATATTTAGCATTTAATATCAGAATTCTGAGTGTGTTGTATTTGTATATACGGCTCCCTTCAAAATATTACGAATAACTATAAAAATATAATAATAAATTTTGCTTTACAGATTATTGATCAAACCGATGGAATGTTTATTACAATACTTAAGGAAAATATGGCACATGAAAATGCTCAGCAATTGAATAATTTTCTGGTGTGCGAATCTGAAAACAAGTACCTCAATCCAAATGTATGTATGTATAAAATCAAAGCGTAATAAGGTCGCTGAACTTTTTTTAAAAACAAATAAGACTGAACATTAAAGTTAGACCCTTTTTCAATTTCATAATACGGAGCAAGCCTAATTTTTAAATTCGGCTCTATTTTGTTCACCTTTAATTCACTGCAACTCGTATATATACGTATTAAATCATTTTAGATACATTTGAAGCATTATATTATACGAGTATATTTACTTGAACATCATTCAAACCGAAATTGTGTTTCTTTCTATAAGGAAAATCAGTATTAAGGTTTTTTTCCCAAAATATATCTTAATTATGTTTTACTATGAATGCATTCCTCCTAGAGGAACTTTTTAAAAGTTGTTTTTACCTTTTCTGTATGATGGTAAATGGTAATGTGTTATGTATCGAATCAAAAAAAAAGAACAATAAATTTAGTTGAATATTTGTTCATATTGTAACACGTAGTATAATTCCTGAAACACATGTGCAGTAAAATTCGTGCAGAAAAATTGGAAAACATTGTTTTCTATACAAACAAATCTTACTTCAAACCAGATGTATTGTAATATAATAGCAAATTAGTACAACTTAGTGCATTTTAAGTCATTCGAGTTTTTTTTTTTTGAGAACGACAGTGGAATTTTAAATATATATTTTTTTGAATCTGTTCATAATAGATTAAAATTCAATGCGATGAAATGTCACATTTTACTGCACATGTGTTTAATGTGCGTCACTGCACGCAGTACTACTGCACATTTTCGAAATCTGTCATTAGAGTACCAGTGAGTTCACAAACGTCAGCATTTCTACCTAAGTATAATCGCAGATCTTTCCTCTTATGTTTTTGAATGCATTCACTGAGCAGAGATATCTTAGCTCAATTTGTTTTGAGTTCAAAAATGTCATGCCAGTGTAGAAAAGAGTACTTAACCAAATCTTAGATTTGCCTTTGTCAAAAAAAGGCCATATATTTTCATTACATATTATTTCAACAGTTCTTACATCATTCCTCTTCAAAAAACATAAAACTATTCCGAACTAAAATCTTCTAACTTTTAAAATCTAAAGTCGAACTTTTTCTGCAACCATAATTGAAATACCTAATTAATCTGCACAAGTATGAGGATGGGTGAGTTCAGAATTATAAAAATACTGCAGCTGTGCAGAGTTTGGTTTCATAAATGTAAAATGACTCTATTACTGTTGCAAATGTTTTGGTATTGCAATTTTGCAGTAGGTTTTGTGATCCAAGAGAAAATCTAGAACGTAAGTAGCAGTTTTGAGCTTTAGAAAAAGGAAAACAAAAACTAACATTCACTAACAGCTAACATTTTTGAAATACAACTATGGACAGTAAATTTACAGCAAATTTTTTACATTTATAAATTCCCCCGATATGTTGACGTTTATGAACACAAGAGTATGAGGTTTTTGAAAACACTCAACATATTAATTCTCACGGAAGTTATTACAAAAAAGGGATATTAATACATGCACTGTGATACAAATTTTACCGAAAAATTGTTCAAGCTACGTTTTTTTTCGAAATTTAAGAAAATCGAATGAGGAAGTAGGCGTAAAACATTTTTAACATTTTAATTTTAACATTTAAATTTTTTTATATGCGACAGTTTTAAAACTAACTACAAATGTTTTACTTGCTTATTCAACATTATCTTGTTTTATGTATCTACTCGTATGTGTCTGTAAAGAAGTGATCTTGAGTTGATCACACATTTTCAAAATATTCAGTCATTCAAATAGCAGTTATTTCATCCGCATGTAAGATTCATATTCATAAAATTATTTTACAGATTGTTGAAAAAATTAGTAAAAGATTTGTTCTGATCGAAAACAACTCGTTAGTAAATCTGAAAAATCCAGTATAATAAAGTGTTCCTTTTTTTTATTATAGACCATTTTTGTGAATGTGGTATATCTTGATAATATTTTGAAATATTATGTATCACTTTATCGTTATTACTAAAAATTTTTTTTATATAAGAAAAGAGGAACTAATAATTTGTACAACACGTAAAATAATATAAAATGACATTCGTACGTATAATATGCAGGCATAATTAAAAAAAAGAGAGTGTTTAAAAATGAAAAATATATAAAAACAGACTGTATCCAGTAGAGTACGACAGCACATAACTCAATATTAACATTAGAAGCATAATCTTACAAAAGTTTATCCAATTACTTGCATACTGTATACCAATTATATGGACATAATCGAAGAAATGTAGTGTGATGATAGTAATGTGACAATATCGCTTTAGAAGTGTAGGAGATGAGTATAGTGGTAACCGAGGGCAGAATGAAGTACTCACTATCTACAAAAATGAATATTCAACATAGACGTCATGGATAGGGCTTCACTAAAGACGGAAGTAAGTTCGAGGGGATTGGGGTCATCCATAATGGACTTTGGTGAGCTTAAGCCAGCTTAATGAAATGTCTCATTACATATAAATACTAGTGCATAGTTGTAATAGGATTTTACTCGGTTTCGTCAAGTTTCGCTAACTTGAGTTGGCTTAAGTAAAGTCTCAGTAGAATGGGACATTCAGTGCTGAAAATTTGACAGCTGCCCCAAAGAAATTTTTTCCTTTCTATTTCATTTTTTTTGTCATGATACTTATCCCTTTCATTGCAAAATGCAATAAATTTGCCATTTTTAATTTCCTTAACTTATTTCCATTTTATTTTTCATTTATTCCGCCCTATATTGCTTATTAAAATATCATATTTAGGTGATCTTCGATCCCGTCTGCATAGCTAATGTATGAATAAAGATGACACACCGAAGCACTATGCGGTCAAATAAAAAAAAAAAAAACACCTGCAGAGGATCCTCTGAACAATTTACTATCTTGTTTTGCTATCGGAATGGTTAAGAGGATGTCATAATAATTGTGGAAGAAATTTATGGATAACTTAAGGAAGTAAAGAGGAAGAGATCTTATTCTATGAAATCGTATGTAGTACAACCGACTTGCATTTAATTTATTAAATTCATAGTTTATTCATTAACTTTATGAAATAAAATAAATTCGGATGTTTAATTAGGCGTACATGTAAAAATAATAAGAAAGAGGCATCACTATACACGTAGTTAAGACTAGAACCGACAAAGAATAAATCGTATCAGCGCTTAAAATTCGTTAACTTTCGGATAATTTTCCAGCACTGACAATAAATTTGTCAAAAAGCGACAATTGATTTGTCAGTGAGGCCTTACAATTTTGCATGTTGTTTTTATTGAAGACGGAAGATTCAGAGAAAACGGAGGTAATTTTGTAAAATACTTCATATAAAATGTAAGAGAATATTAAATAACATCAGAAAGGCTGTCATTTTGACGTTCCTATAAAAGTTATCGCTATCATGGAAAAATGGATCTGGAAGCATAGTTGTTATATCTGCGTTAGCTCTGATAAATATGTATCTTGCATTATGTTTACACATAGAGTGGAAATAAGCGCTGATACCGATGCCAAAAAATCAAAAATAAATAATTTATTAGATTATACAGGGTTTTTCAATTAAGAACTATACCTTTTAAGTGTGAATGCACCCTTAATGTTATTACTCTTTTGCTTGCAAATATCTACTATTTAGTCATAGTTCAGTACTCGAACGAGCAACGTTTACAAATTATTAGAATTTATTACTAAAATCAAAAATGTATAGTCCTTAATGGAAAACTCGTTATTTACAAATTTAATTGCTATTATTCAAGCTAATTTTAAATATATTTTATTACAATAAAGTATTCAAATAAATACCATCCCCTCTACAGTTACTCTTGTAGTAGTGTGTTTGAATTTCTTAGCTTGCGAAGCCGTACAACTTTTAAAAAGAAAGATTAATTTTATTTGTAAAAAATATTTTTACAGATATCTCAGTACATAAAATAATTTTTAGTTTCCATTATAATTACTACATTTCAAAAATCAAATATTAAAGTAGTAGAATTTCTGTTTTTATTTGGAGCTTGTTAAAAAAGTTCGAGATATGAGTGAACCTCAGCAATTCATTGCATTCTACAACATTTTTTTTTATGGAAATTCGGAATTTATAAGTCGAATACAAAATAAGGAATGAATGACTATGAAAAAATTTAATAAACGATATCGTTTAATAATTATATAGAGATGGAATTATGTATATCTATGTAATTGGAAAATTATATAACTTCTTTTTGATTGTTATCGAAATATGAAATACAACATATTTTTTCAAAGTTTATTCGCTACTTGAGGAAGTCCATCAGAGCTATCAGCTCTGATTTGGTGGGTGGAGAAATACAATAAGTGCAGAGGAGAAAAGCCGAACTTTTATTAAAATGACATTTTTTTGCATAGCTGAAGATAGGTAGCTCTGGATTGAATTGTATGGTTCAGGCTCATTGCCAACCTGTTTTATAAGCTGCTATCCAAAGTAGTATTCACTAACATTGAGAAACAATACAGATGATGTAGTTTGGACACGATTCTACTGTACTATAGGTTCCATGTCACCTAACAAAAATCTCTTTGTACTCGTTTACTTGACATATAATTCAAGTAGTCTGGAAGACGCATATAGATTTATCAAGCTTTTAGATCTTACGATTATATACAATTTCTTAATTCCGGATAACACAAAGATTTACGATTTTTTTCTGATGGAAAGTGTGACAAATTTTATTTATTCCCTCGTTTTTATTAACAGAGTATCAAAAATGAAGCATAAAAAATTTAATATAAAAAGATAAATAAAAAACGTTGTCTATATTTAATATAGCATAATTCTTCAATTTTATTGAAGACAAGAGTGTTTTTAAATACTCGTATATATGTAATTGCTCAAAAAATAATAATAACTCATAATGAGCAAAGAATAACCAATGTCGGAGACCGGATCAACAAAAAAGACACAAAACGGGAATAAATTAAGATAGAAAAAAAGAATAATAGAATGAAAAATTAAAGCACATTTGTAAATTGTTGGGTTCCCATTATTTACTTAATGGTGACAGGAAGAGAGGTTCTAAGCCTGGCAGTGTACAAAACTATGAGACGTTAAATAGTTTAAGGTTGAATGTTTGCAGTTCCTGAAATTAATGTAAGGGTGAACTATGTATCGTATTTTGTTACAGCGCATGCAAAATAATTTCTGAAAAAATCTGATATGAACAACTAAAATAAGTTTGAGGAATTTAGGTACTTGATCATATCATCTAATTCCATATGAATATTAATATTATAAAAAGTAACAAGTATATTGTGTTAAAATTGGAAATTTAATGAAGAATATAATACATGACAGAGACTTGCACGAGTAAGGACTTTTGCCTATTCATTCATAGGCACAAAACAAGGAAACAACCAACGTTTTCGCATGGACAAAAGCGAAAAGGGATCGGTTAATTTAAAATTGAAATCTATTGGAAATTATTGTAGACAAATAGCCGGTAAACAACGGAACATAGCTTTTATCATATTCTACTCTGATATTGTCAAGAACGTTGATCATAGACATTAAACACAAATTTTGAGCTCAGAAACCGAAGCGTGTTGGCCATAATAAACTAAAAAAATTGACACCAGAAACCTGCTTGTTTTAAAAACTCAATAAAGGCATTGCAAAATGCTTGTGGAAGAAACCGTGGAAGGTTGATGAGAGATTACATTTTTTGGTAGATTATGGGTGTTTTCAAAAACATCATCTCTGCAGATTTCCTGCAGATCTAACTTACTCAAACTTTGTGTTAATAAACTTAAGCATATCATGATACTTGTGCCGATTAGTTAGGCATTTAAATTGTGGCTGCGGAAAAGTTAGAAGATTTAAGTGCGGAATAGTTTTATGTGTTTTGAAGAGAAAACATGTAAGAACTATTAAAATAATGTGTCATAAAAATAATAACCTTTCTCTTTTGACAAAAGCAAATCTAAGATTTGGATGAATAATTTTTTCTGCACTGACATGACATTTTTGAAGGCAAAAAAAAAAGACGATCGACTAAGATATGTTCAAAAACTCACAAAGAAATATCTACAAGTTAGAATATAAGCTAGAAATGTTGACATTTGTGAACTCAACCTATCTCAGCAATCAGGAAAAGTATGAGATGTTATACGTCTCAAAACTTGATACAATGTAAGATTTTAAGAAGTACTATTAGCACTTAGCGAAGCCCTAATATAATCTATGATTTTAAACTTACGAGTCCAACTATGATGATATATGACAACATCAAAAGTTTGGGACTGTTTGGGACGCCAACAAATGTAATAATAAGATTACCACATTCGGGTATTTTCATTAATATATTATTTTGTTATTTTGTGTATTGCGACTGTTTTAACTTATTGAGAACATGCATACATATTACAGAGATTTCTGCAAAAGGAGCCCAAGAAAAGTAGATGTTCAGAAAAGTAGATCAGGATGCGATAGTCTCTCATAAGAACATCTATGACATTGAAGAAGTATCCATTTTTATTTCAAAATTAATTCAGATTTATTCTTATTTAATTTTTTTTACATCTCGGTAATATCTTTTGTTATCAACAACTAAAATCAACATACACTTGTAGGACATACATATGGACATACACTCTATATCAAGCAAATGACTTTCAAATATACATATTATCTAATCGTACCTTAATGATTTTTCGACCAGCGAATTTCATTTAATTTCAAAAAATTCTTTTTAACCTCCTATGCAATGTATATATAGATAGATCTCAAAATAAAGTTTAGTCCATTAGTCCATTGGTATTCAAAAATTGTTTCACTGCGATTGATTTGTTTACCCCTGGTGCTCACCTTGCTTCAAATTAACAATTTCTGTTTATTCCTTTTCTAATAATTATATGCAACAATGTCATTATATGCAAATATGTCACAAGCCGGATATTGACCGGAAAATCTGCTTCGTAATAAGGCAAAAACAAAAAAAAACATCAGGTCTATTTGAATAAGATTATTACATCCTTCTATTTGCCCTCTGTCACGTGAACGAGCGTCAACTCGTTGAAATCGTTTGAGCGACGTCGTAATGGAGAATGCGTAAATAGTGAAACTCGTCGAGTTCAATCACTAATTGCGCCGATAATGCAAACATAGGTTTAGCCAAAGCGACTGCCGATACAATCGTAGGGCCAAGACCTGGCCACAGCGCTACAATCACCTTCGATTAATAATATTAACAATCCGTAAATGGGTGGCGAAGGCAGTAAGTCAAGGCATAGTCTCTCCACTTATTGGCAATCCTCCGTTCTATCCATCCGGAAGATTAGAACATAAAGAAAATAATTTTTTGGAGTTCTACGGGCGTGTCACGTAAGAAACATGGACCTTGCCGAATTTGGATTAGCAACAAATGGCTAAGTAATATCGGTCTGATAATAAAAAAATTATACGATATTTACAGTAAAAAAAAAATATCTAAAGCTAATAATATTGTAATTGCACATTCGAGAGACCAGGTAAATGTATGGTTAAATGTAAGTAAATTGATGTACACCAATACGTTAAATTTTTCCTTAAGCTGATTGCGATGAATAGCTTATAATTTATAAGAATAAAACAACTTAGTTTCATGATAAAAAGTTTTACAATATGATGACGGACCAGGTTGCCACGACTGTCGAAATTATTATAAACTATAACATATAATTTACGTGAGCGTACATCAACGTAAAATACCAGGATAAGAGAAGGATAGTTAGAAAGCGGTTTTATTGTGGATGTCCAACCTCTCCTTTGCCTTTTTAAGGATACTGTTATAGTTGAAATTATAAAGAGACCGACCTAAGATAGAAAATTTCGCCAGACATAGTGTGTCCAAGTTAAATATTTTATGATCAACCTTTTCCATTTCCTGTCTACAGAGTGCTCAGACTGGCAAGTACGGGCACATGTAGATGGTGATCTATAAGCCGAAAAGGATAAATCGTATATAATATGCGATTCTGAGAATTCTGTAAAAATATTTAGATTCTTTCCTTCGACCTTTAATTTCTAGTGATTCTCTAGGTAAGGATCATCTCATCTGATACCGCATTTTCAGCTCACCTCACTTTTCAACAAGTAACTTTATGCCAATTTAAGGTACAGGGTATTACAACTTTCACTGTTCTGCCTTTGTTGTTTCCGCCTTTATAATAAAAAAAAAAAACTTAAATGCATACTTTTCTATGCAGCGATGACTGATTATACAGGTTTTTCGTATTTAAGGCAATTTTATTTGTACGGTATTACCACTTTAAAAGCTGTGCAGTTAAGTAAGATAAATAAATAATCTCTTTGCCTGTTACAATACCTCTAGTCCTCACAACCATACATCTTATTTACAAGTATAATCACATAATGTCAAGAACTCCCTTATTGAATGGCATGAACTTAAATTAACATGAAAAAGACGAGGTGTTTCCAAAAACGCCATACTAACAAAGAACTACATTAATAGTGTTCAATAATGCAGATTTTCTGCAGAACTTATTTAGTCAAACTGTATTACCATTTTGTTCATAGATGTCAACATATCGAAATACTCGTGCAGATTATTGTAGTTAGGCATTTCAATTGTGGCTGCAGAAAAAGTTATCAATTTTAGTGGGGAATAGTTTTGTGTTTTTTGAAGAGGAAAGATGGAAGAACTTGAAATAATAGGTGTGTTTTTTTTGCATCGCTATTAGCGCTTAATTTTCATAGCCAAAAAAAAAAAACGGCTGTCGGCGTTAACTTTTAACATTCGGACAATTTGCTAGCAGTGGCATTAATTTTTTCAAAAAGTGACACATGTTTTGTAAGTGACATCTTAAAATGTTGTATTCTGTTTTTAAGGTAGATGGAAGATTGTAAAATACCTCATGTTTAATTAAACAAATTGTTAATTAACATTATACCGCTATCATGAAAAAATAGGTCTGGAAGCATTGTTGGTATGCGCGTTCACTTCGATAAATTTATTGCATTATTAGGATTGAAAATAAGCGCTGATATCGACGCCAAAAAAACACACTTAACATGTAGTAATAAAAATAAATAATCTTTTTTCTTTTTTTTGCACTCGCCTGACGTTTTTGAACACAAAACAAAGGACGATCGTATTAAGATACTAAGTTAATGCGTTCAAAAACACACGAGGAAAGATCTGCGATTGTATGCGTTCGTACTAAGGTAGAAATGCTAAACGTCAGCCTTCCGTTTAGTGAAAATATATTATATATAACATTTTCTTACATTTTTCTGAAAGGGACATAAAAAAAACCAAAAATAAAACAAAAATTGATCCTTTTTCCAAAAATTATTCAAAGAATATTATAAATTTTTTTTTTCTTTTTAAATGTTATTGATAGAGACATTTTCTGGATAGTTACTGAAAGATAAAATACAGTCAATGAAATTAAAAGCAAAATGTTTAAATTTTTGTTTGCATATGAATTATCATGTCGATGTCAGGCATACAGTTGTCGATCAGGTGTATAGTATTTAATTTCAATCTATCAAAAGGATCAGAAAACGAGGTCTGAAAAAACTATATGATGGGCTTGTATTGTCCTTTAAGCTGTAGGGATCTGTTTCTTGGATCAGTAAAACGTAATAATACGTAGGTAAACATAAGGTTAATTACGAAACACGAAGTATGTTTTTGAGCTTCAGAACTACATACATACATATGTACATACTTGTTGTCAACTTTGCTGTAAAATAATTTTTAATGTGTGTTGTATCGTGCCATGATGAAGTTACCTAAATGTGCTTTTTTGTTTAAACCATGATTATATAATGTTATTGTTACCAATCGACCTTGGAACCCAAAAACAAATTAGCCAATAATGTATTATAAACGCATGTACAATATTTTCCGGAGGAGTGACAGTTTTCGCTGCCTACAAGATAGGTATATACGTATTTGATATTTTGTACTGATGTAGTTTTATTATTATTTGTTTTTTTTTTAATACAAGAGAGGATAATGGATTTTGCAACTGACTAATATTCCCGTTTTGAAACGTGTGAGAAGGTTCTGGATTCTGGATTATATGAAAAGAAGAGACCGGTTACAGTCTTAAAAACAATATCCTTTTTTCAGATTCGGCACGTCTCCCTCATTTGTGTCATAAGGAAAACATTATAGTCAAGAAGGCTGGCAAAGTGATCAGATTTTAATTCAGACAAAGATAATTATTTGTTACATCTTAGCTTTTAATGATACAATCGTGTTGAAAAGTAACAAAAAATAAGAAGCCCTAATACTCAGAAAGAAAATGTATTATCAGTATCCATCACCAAGTATAAACAAATGACTATATAGCTGAAAATATATAGCTAAAATTCGTCGAAAAAACTAGCAGGGCGCCTGTCAGCTACCACCAACAAGGTCGATAAATAGATACAAAGTATTTCCTCAAAAAATGCAGTACTCTCTGCAAAAAGAAAAGAAATACGTTATTAGCCCCATGTGGAAAAGAATCGGATATGGCAAATTTTCATACACAAGCACGGTCAGTTAAGGTTCATTCACACAATAGGATGTCGTAAAATTTTAAGATTCCTGACATAAAGCCCTCCGGACTGACGGACTGTTCCCACGGAACCTCCGGATTTATTTTTTTTTTAATTATCCATAAGGCTTTGAATTGAAAAATGAAAAATTCATACTTGTGTAGACATGTATATGGGTTTATCCAACATTTAATTGGGTAAATATTATTGTTATTCGATTTGTTATTTTTCGAGACAACTGAAACATGAAATTTAATTTTCTTCTGCAATTTTGCATTGGTTTTTTAACATGAGGTCTCCAGGCAGACTCTGCTGTTCCATATATAATCCGGATTTGGTCTAGACAAGTCAGGAATGCGTTGACAGAGACAGGTATTAATAACTTTTTACAATATTGATCAAACAAACTGTTTACAATAGAAAATATTGTAGTCATAGTGTCAGTTAGATTTGCATAAAGTAATTTTTTTTTTTTCCAATTTTTGAAACCTTCCTCTGTCGAAGATATTGTACATATTTTGTCCTCTTAAATCAAAATCACAAATTGATTTCCATAAATTTTGTGAATTTAAAAAACAATGATTTTAAAAATTGGCTTATTGTTGTTTTTTTTTTTGTTTAATTCATTTAAAACAAATATTAGAAAATACATATTAACACAAAAAAAATATTTTTTTTTCATCAGAGCTGGATGTTTTCAGAACTTCAATAAATATTAATTTTGTGTTCAGGTTTTTAGGCAGTTTTTGCAACAAAAAAAAAATGCTCGAGTCATTTATAATACAACGTATATAGGATACATTTAATAATGTGTCGTTTACATATTTCGAATAAGAAGTTTAAAAACAGAAATAGGATGATATTTAATTCATTACGTGAACTATTTTTATTTTTTGTTTTAATTTTTGATTTATTAACTTGTTAAAAAAAAAAATAAACGAATGATATTGATGTAACTTAAAGCTAATTTTTATTTTATATTAAAATATGAGAAAATCTTATGTAGGCTTTCCAAACATCTTACCCTTCTATTTATGGGCTTAGTTATGTTTGTGATAAGATAGACTAAAAGAGGGTAAATTAATTTACATCAATCTATTGTAGTAACAATTGCATATAGCACCTTTATAACATTTTTAATTTTTAAGCGAGTTCTCAGGACGCTATACAATACATATGACGTAATGTGTAAGTGCAGATATATGTTTATATAAGCACGTGCCATAATTAAGGGCAAGAGTGTAGAGACAAGCGTGAAGCTTCATTTTCTTTTAATTAAAACTTCACCAAAAGAATAAATCATTTTTCTGCTCTATAGTTTTTTTTGTTTTTTTTGTTGCATTATCAAACACATACATATGTAGGATTAGCTATACATTTATTATTTGTTTATATTTTATATATTTTTATCCAATTTGTATATGTATACTTATTTGTTTCCGTTTTGTTATCTAACAGTTTCTGCTTAGATTTCGTTCTAATTTATGTATATGCAGTGTATATTTGTGTGTTTTGTATTAAAAAAAAATGAGAAAATATTTCTCCTACTGCTGCTGGTACATTCATACATTATAGCTAAAAAAAAAAAAAAACATTTTCAATTATAATCTACATATATTAATAAAAAAAAAAGATGGTAATAAAATAAAAACAAACCATTTCTTACACCTTGTACATAAGTTTATTATATGAATTTATTTGTTTTCTAAATTCAAATGCTTCTGTCTTACTTATCTTTTTAATGGTGGCAAATAGTGTTGCCTTTCAGTGTATATAGTTTACATATAGGGTGATCGAGTAGAAGGAAAAGCACAGCATTTGTTGCTGAAATGTGACACTTTTAAATTCCAAAATTTAAATTTTTATCGCATTTCATTTAAAATATATATTTAAGATTCCCTGGAATATAATACATTGCCAATTTATATGGAGGTGTATATTTAGTACAATGGCACTTGCATCTGTGCAATCTGTCTTTTTTGTTTGTTTTCTGTTTTTTTGTTTTTTGTTTTTCTATATAACTTATATGTTAAATAAAAAGAGACAAAACAAAACAATTATCTAAAATAAAATCTGAGTAATCCAGTGGTTTCGTTTTTGAATCGTCACCTTGTCCTAACATACTGTTATACCAGCTAATGCTCTGTTTAAATTTTTAAGCTTATTTGCATTTATAGTATTTCTAAAAACTAAATATTAATTTCTTTTCTGCCTCGTTTCCTTTCTCTAAGTATAATTTTATATGCATATATGCAAATGTTTCAACCCATACTTGTACGAGTATATGTATATATGTGTATACAATTTTTTGCTTTCCTTTTTAGTTTTTACTGCTGCTTACAAATGTTGGCCTCACTTGCCATTTTTTTTATTGTTTATTTATTTACATTGTCGAATTGTCCCATTCCAGTTGGCTGACATTTTGATATTTACCATTCACAACTAAGAAAAAGCAAATTAAGCATTTTTGTTTGTGACAATAACAGTTTGTATCGGGTTTTCCAATAAGAACTTGACAAATTTTTTTTTCTAAATAAAACGCAAACTATTTGAGATATTTCAAAAAATTTATTATCGGCTGGAAGCACAATCGAAAACATTTATGCATGGAACTCGAGTTCGTTCATATGGCCACCGCGGGCACGTTTGCAGCGGTCGATTCGTTGGACCCAATTTTCAACGACTCAGCCACACATTTCGGCCGAAACGGCCGCTATTTCGCGTTCAATGTTGGCTCTGAGCTCTTCCAACGTCGTTGGCATGTTGGCATAAACCAATGACTTAACGTAGCCCCACAGAAAAGAGTCAAGCCGCGTTAAATCGCACGAACGAGGCGGTCAATCGACTGGCCAATGTCTTGAGATAACACGCTCACCATACTTGCTCTTCAATAAATCGATTGTAGCGTGTGCTGTGTGGCTTGTGGCACCATCCTGTTGAAACCACATATCGTGCAAGTCCATATCTTCCAATTCGGCCCAAAAATAATCGGTGATCATGGCGCGATAACGCTGACCATTCACAGTAACGTGACGATCGTTATGGCCCAATAACGCCGCCGGCATGCAAACCGCACCAAACAGTTATTTTTTGTGGATGAAGTGGTGATTCATGAAGTACATGTGAATTTTCACCCGACCAATAACGCATATTTTGCTTATTGACCAACCCATTGGGCCAAAAATGAGCTTCGTCATTGAAGATGCTTTTGCGATGAAAGTCATCATCTTGGCGCATCTTCTCCAGAACCCAATCGGAGAACGTACGTCGCTTCAAATGGCTTGATCTTGTAAACCAATATCCTTACGCAAAATACGCCATAATGTGGTCTGAGCGATGCCCAATTCTTGAGAACGCCGTGGAATTGACTGATTTGGATCGTTTGCTACGGACACCTGAACGGCAGCGATATTTTCGACACTTCGACCAACCCGTTGTCTCACTGACACGGCAAGATCACACAACGAATATGTAGACTCAAATTTTTGCACTAAACTTGTTATAGCCTGTCTACTAGGGCGAGAATTACGATCGAAAATTGGAGTTAACGCTCTTAAAGTGGCAGACGTTGCTCGTTCGTGGACTTTACCATGATGAAAATGTTGAGTTTACTGAATAAATTGACAGTGACAGTTTGATGATTAGTGAAAGAGTGCGCTCACAAATTAAATTCAAAGTTGTCAAGTCCCTATTGGAAAACCCTTTATATACAGATTACAAATATGTACGAGTACTTACCTTCATCATCCTCTGAATCTGAATTTTCTGAGTCAGAACTTTCTTCTGATACGACGTCATTTTGCATTGGGTTAATAGTAATCGTAAGAGCTGAGTCATCCCAAACTAAGCTTTCGTCTGTAATCTGTAAAATCAAAAAAATTATTTTTCTTTTAAATTCTATAAATACACGAACAAAAATTAATTAAAAACAATTTAAAGCAAGAAATAAGAAGAGATAATGCAGTTTTATAGAAGATTTCAGAAAATTCATTATAGGATTGTTTTGCTTACAAAACTCATCAACCCTCTCATACGTCCATACGATTATGGGAGCTTATGTAGGTTACATATCCCATAGAATGCCCACGAAGTTCTACGAGTATCTTTTCTCTTTAAATGAAATGTAACAATATCTTTTTGTTTTGTTGCCTGTTTTCTAAATGTAGAAACACGCGCGCCGGTAAATGTGCTGACGCTATTAAGTTGTATTGAAGCAACATGAGAAACAGGTAAACGAATGCGACAGCTGAGCCTGCAAAAACCTTAGAAACTAAGAATAGATATAAGCAAGTAAAACGATTTTGTTAGGAGTCCGTAAGTTATCATCAAGAAAAAAAGAATTGTTTTTTTTACTCCAATCGGTGAGAAAAATCTAAGTGGCGCAGTCGGTAGGATCTAAATATATTTTCTAGATCCAAATGAGAACGAATCTAAGCCGGGAGTCAAGCTAAAATCGTTATAGTAAAACCTAAATCTGTGTACCAAGTGAAGCTATAATAGTAAAGGTTAAATCAGCGTACCAAGTCAAGTGAAAATTGACATACGACATAGATAAAACTAAAAGATAAAACTAGTTACTAGTGTACCAAGTCAAGTGAAAATTGACGTAGGACCCAGTTAAGTGACTAAATCAAAATTAAGAAAAATAAAACTCTGACAAAGTTTTGGCAAAGAGAAATCGAGGAAGAAATGAATGAACAACTAGCGGACCGACTAACAGCTGTGTTAGAGGCATTAGCCATCCAAAATGCCACAACAAGACCAAGCAGCGCAGTTCACTGGATGAAGGAAATCGCACACATCCAGGAGTTCAATGGCGATACAGAGAAGTTGACACAATTCCTAACTATTGTTGATACGCATATGAATGCAGTCGAAGAACCACTAAGAAGAGAATTATGACAGGCAATCTACAACGCGATTGTGGGAAGAGCGAAGGAATTGCTGATAAATAATCCACCAGAAGGATGGACAGCAGCGAGGGATCTCCTTAAACAGCATTTTCGACCAACATATAATTACAAGGACATTTCAAGGAAAATTAGCAGTCTAAAAGTAAGTTCCATTTATGATTTAAATTTAAAAATAGAAGATTTAATTAAAGATATTAACACATTTGCGACATACGAGTCCAATACTCAAGAAACCAAACACACATTTTATGTACTATTAGTTAACCGTATAAAGCAAGTGGTATCAGGGAATTTATCGAGGGAAATAAGAAATTAATGGGATATACACAAAATTAAAAAAATTTTATATACATATGTAGGTTATGACTATTATAATTTAGAAAAGGAATTTGTAACGCAGGATAGGCGGAGTACATCACACAATTATCAGAACAATAGGAATTCCGGTAGAAACAGTCAGAACTATCATAAAACCAATTCAGGGCAAGCTAGGCATAGTAACCATGACAGACAAACGTCAGGCAGACCTCAACAAAATCACCATCACCAACAAACATCAGGACAATCTCGACAAAATAACCAACAAAAACGAATACAAAACCGAGACAACAATCAGAGACAACCCGTCTTTAACCAGTCAGGTCAATTTAGGAACGCATCTCAACAGCCAGAATCAATGGAGGTAGGACAGATAACTCAGGATAGTCAGGTTAATATTCGTGAAGAAGAAATACACAATATCGAGCCAGAGTTTTTTCTGAACTAGGCCTCGGAAATAAAATCTTTTTAGACTTAACTATTGACGGAAAGAAATATAAAGAACTGATTGATACAGGATCAACTATGAGTATAGTAAATTCTAACTCAGTTGATTGCAGTAAGTTTAGAGTATATGAGAGGATTAATATGAAACTCCAAACCATAAATAATATCACGACAGAAACAATAGATAGAATCATAACAAGTATACCCGAAGAATTTGGTTATAACCCAAGAGGAGCCACAAGGTGGTATAAAAGAAATTTAGGTGATAAGCCGTATGACATCCTCATAGGGATGGATCTGTTAAGTAAAATTGTCAAAACCCTTGATTTCGACAATAAAGTACTAACATTAAAAAACAATACAAAAAATACCATTATATTCCTCGAAAGGCAAAGTAACTTTTGATTGCTTTGAACTTAAGGGAGACGGAAGAGAAGTGGATCTGAGCCACTTAAATGAAGAAGAAAGAAAGGGGATACAGATACTATTAGGTCAATTTAAACACTTAATATATCGAGAGGGCGATCAGTTAACCAACACTGAGTCTATAATGCACGAAATAAAAACCACAGTCGACCAACCAATTAACGCTAAACTATACAGGTTACCTCCGAAGCATGAAGAAGAAGTGAGGCGACAGGTAAAAGATATGGAGCAACAAGGAATAATTAGGAAGTCCAATAGCAGATATACATCTCCTATTGTTGTAGTAGCAAAGAAAATTGATAATTTAGGACAGCAAACATTTCGTCTGTGTGTAGACTACAGGAAGTTGAACGAAATAACAGTAGACGACAAGTACCCTCTACCAAATATCGACAGCATACTAGATAAGCTGGGAAGGGCCCAGTATTTTTCATCGATCGATCTTGCAAAAGGTTACCATCAAATAAAGGTTCATCCAGCCGATATTCCGAAAACCGCGTTCGTAACACCAAATGGCCTCTATGAATATCTTAGAATGCCTTTTGGCCTGAAAAACGCGCCGGCAACCTTTCAAAGGTTAATGAACGATGTACTTAGAGACTACTTGAATAAAATTTGTGTTGTCTATCTAGACGACATTTTAATTTTTTCAACTAGCTTGAAGGAACACCTGCAATCGATAAAACTTATCTTCCAAAAACTTGCTGAAAATAATTTAAAAATTCAATTCGATAAATGTTCTTTCTTGAAACGAAATACAGAATTTCTAGGGCACGTGTTGACAGCAGATGGGATGAAACCCAATCCTAACAAGATTAAATGTATCCAGGAATATCCATTACCTAAGACAGAAATACAGTTAAAAGGTTTTCTAGGAGCCACAGGTTATTACAGATTACTCGTTAAAGATTACTCGAAAATAGCGCACCCAATGATAAAGTATCTAACTTTATGGATATAGGCAAGCTTTCGAAACACTCAAATTAAACATTAGCAGACACCCAATATTAAAATTTCCAAACTTTGAAAAGCCATTTACTTTATTCACTGATGCAAGCAACTACGCTATAGGGGCAGTTTTAATGCAAGAAGGCCAACCAGTGTGCTATGCATCTAGGTCACTAAACGATCACGAAAAGAATTATTCTGTGACTGATAAGGAGTTCTTAGCGATAGTTTGGGCGGTCACTTATTACAGACCATACTTATGGGGGAGAAAGTTTAAAATCATCACTGATCATTTACCTATCAAATACCTCAACAAAAAATATACAGGTAAAGAATTTAGTCAGAGGAATCAGCGATGGCTTTTAAAACTACAGGAATACCAGTATGAGATAAAATATTTAAAGGGAAGAGAGAATAAAATAGCAGATTTTCTAAGTAGGATCCCACAAGAGAATAGTAAAAATAGTATCTTAAATCAGTCAGTAAACAACTTGTCTGATAATGCAACAGTACATTCAGAAGATGAGCAACAATTAGATCATATATCCATTAAAGAAACTATAGTTAATAAATATAAAACCCAGTTAATTTTATCAAATACTGCAGATAGAGAAATAGAAATATTACATGGAAGGAGAATCATTTACATTGATATGACTAAAGGAAAAGAGAATTGGACGGACGTATTACGAAGGTATATTAAACCAGGTATTACAGGAATATTTACAGAGTTACCTTATCATGAATTTAACAAAATGCAGCAATTATTGATAGAGTTATTCAGTCATGACAAACAAATAAAATTTATTAAGGCAACCCTAAGAGCACAAGAAATAAAGAATATAGAAGAAGCACAGAAACAGATATCATTATACCATACCCACGAAAGTCTTCATAGCGGAATCGTTGAAACCTATCATAGTTTAAAAAATAAAATATATTTCCCACATTTAATCAAAGAAATAACCAAGATTATAAATAACTGTAGAACGTGTATCGAAACAAAATACGATCGTAATCCAATTAAAGCGAAGTTCGAAGTAAGTGAAACACCCACTAGGCCAAATCAGGTACTTCACATGGATATATATTACTTCATGAGGCAAGCTTTTTTGACTCTAATAGACAAACTAACTAAAAAAGCTTACGTATATCACTTACCCAATAGGAACTGGACTAAAAAGATAGAGACATTAGAGGAGCACTTTTCGAAATTCGGGAAACCAGACAAAATTAACGCAGATAATGAGTTTAAAACAGAAAACTTTAGGGAATATTTAAGAGAACAACAGGTAGAACTACATCTTACTAAACTAAATACACACACAGGTAATAGTGATATAGAGAGGTTTCACTCAACGTTACAAGAAAAATTAGTAACCCTAAGGAATTTAGATTTAGATGGATTAAGATGCATAGGGCAGTAAATAACTACAATAACAGATACCACACCACACTAAAAATGACACCAGAAGAAGCAATGTTCGCGGATATGGCGACATTAGTGGATCATATAAAAAGAAAAAAAGAAAATAATATTAGGAAAATAAACCAGAACAGAGAAAAGTATGAGGAATCAAGACAGGTAATTCCAGTAAAAAATTATAAGCGTAACTATTATAAAAATCAGCCTAGGTATAGACTCCACAGCGACATTGACAATAAGCCAGCTCACAACAGACAACGGATATACAACTATCAATATGGGACAGACAGAGGTAATCAAGGATGCCAAAACTATATTACATATCGTCAATACCAGAGAAATAAGGGAAGTTGTCAACCAATTAAAGGAAAACATAAGAAAATTGCGAATAGACAATGACATAGTTATAAGAAAAGAGATAGAAACACTGAATGCAAAAATAACTGCAATAGAACCGGGAAACAATTCTAGACAAAAACGTGGATTAGTTAACTTCATTGGAACAACTCAAAAATGGCTTTTTGATACAATGGACGATACTGACCGACAAGACATAACAGACCATTTAAAGTTAATAGAAGAAAATGAAGAAAATGCAATAGGTAATGTAAACAGGCAAGTTGAAATCAATTCATACTTTAATGAAAGCATAACACACCTTAGATATATCATAGAGTCAGATAGAAAAGAATTAAATAAACCATCGAAGAATTAACAAGAAATGAGAAAACAACAGTTAAAATTATACCAGTTAATGAATATAAAAATGTTAGAAGAGAAAGTGAACCAAATAATAGATAATGTAGCTTTATTTAAGCATGGATTAGTTCACCCAAATATGCTCACCGCAACAGAGATTAACAAAACAAAATTAGATTTTTATAAATTAAAAAACGTAAAGGTAGAACTTATAAAATATAATACAGGCACATTAATAATAGCAATCAAAGTACCAAATAAATACCAATTAGTGGATTTGAAACTGATCACTGCAATACCCACAGAAAACAGAATTGAAATTATAATAAATGATCAATATATTGTAGAAATTAATCAAACAAAGTATGTGTATGAAAATAAAATTCAATATGAAAATGATTTGAAACCCATAAGTAATTGTATAATAGAAAAAAATTGTAACCTTAAAGAAAACATGTTAATAGAAGTTAAGAAAATAGATGATAGTACCATTATTTGTAAGAATATGAAAGAACAAAAAGTAATAAATCAATGCGATGATCGTAAAATCAAACTAAATGGAAATTATTTGATAGTCGTTAATAATTGTACTATAAGAATATTGAATGAAACATTTAGCAATAGTAATATGGAGTTTAAGGAAAGATTTTATTACATGGAAGAAATAAATTATAATTTTACAAAACAACCAAATTTTGAAGAAATTGTACTAAGAAATATTGCAAATGTAGAACATATAAAATTACTAACAAGCTCAACTGTCGTCTTCATCTTAATCATTATCATAGTAGTAGTTTTCAAATTAAAGCGTAGAAATAAAGAACTTAAAATATCACTCAGAACAATGGATCAAGAATCTTCGGTACCCTACAACATTCAGGAGAATTTTAATCAAAAGGGGGAAGAGGTTACATATCCCATAGAATGCCCACGAAGTTCTACGAGTATCTTTTCTGTTTAAATGAAATGTAACAATATCTTTTTGTTTTGTTGCCTGTTTTCCAAATGTAGAAACACGCGCGCCGGTAAATGCGCTGACGCTATTAAGTTGTATTGAAGCAACATGAGAAACAGGTAAACGAATGCGACAGCTGAGCCTGCCCTTAGAAACTATGAATAGATATAAGCAATTAAAACGATTTTGTTAGGAGTCCGTAAGTTATCATCAAGAAATAAAGTACTCGCTCTCGTTTGAACCAAAATAAAGAATTGTTTTTTTTTTACTTCAATCGGTGAGAAAAATCTAAGTTGTATGGAATAGCATAAATGCCTCCAAGGTTTTGCTGACCCACACGCACTCTTTTGTCGAAATTTTCCATGAAAGTTTTGCGTGGCATGGCTGAATTTTGCGCTAAATTTGCTCCTTCAGGACGTGGGTGGTCGTGGGTTTGTTGGCATATCTTGCAGTTTAGTCACAAGAAAACTGGATAATCATGTCGCTATAGCAAGCGCTGATAATTGTTATTGCCTGACCAGCCACAATTTCAAAAAAAAAAAAATGGTCCGATAATGCCTCCAGCTCAAAAGACACACCAAACAGTGACAGGTTGTGGATGCACTTGTTTCTCAATAATCAAACGATTAACAAAACCATCCAGATGACAATGGAACTCTCTTCACTGTCGTGGTCAGTAGGCTTCAGTTCTGGAGTCTATTGCACTTTGTATGCATAAAGACGCACATCTTTCCTGAGAATAAGCTATAGAGAGCTTTCGAAATGTCCAACTCTTGACGATGATGCCGAATTGGACACAGCTTCGATGTTTTGTGTTTAACGACATGTTGAAGTACCACCAGAGTGTCTAAGATCACTAACTGATTCAGTCTTGCTGAATTTTCGAATTAATCTCTTCACATTTGATGAAGTTAACCCACTATTCCGTACAAATTTTGTACGAAAATTGTAGCTGCCAAATATTGCGCAACAATGAAAACGCATTACCGCAACACTTTACCGCAGAAATGGCGCAAAATTAAAATTTTGTGTGAATTTTGGAGCAACCTTTGTAACGAAACAGCTGTGAATTCTAGATCTGATGATTATTTAAATTTTTTAACTCCTCATTTCGTCATAGGTCGCCCTTAAAATATTCTGCCTGGATGCAGCTTACTAAATGTTTCAATCAGCTGCCGGAAATACTGGAAGACAAGGCAAAATACGAGTATACACATATTTGAAGTGGTTTTGAAATTGATGGCATTAACAATTCATTGTATTCGTTCAAAAGCGCCTAAACTGAGGTCAAGAGAAATGAAACAACTAGGTCGGAGACGTTGTGTTCATCAAAAGCGATAACATGCCACCCGCTAAATGGCATCTAGGGAGAGTGATCCAAGTCAAGTCTGTCCAGGAGATCATCTGTTGTCAGAGTAGTGAATCTGTGAAGACCAAATGAGCATTCATACCAGCAAAACCGTACTAGGTTAAGATAGGTAAGATTGGCGGTTGGAGAAACCAACCCACTTAGGCCTATTGGTGCGCTGTGATACTACGTGGACCTGTGATCCTACTACTCTTGGAACTATTTTGAACTTCTGCTGAAGCCTAGGAGAATGTTAACATCTATATTGTTTAGATTAAGTCGTTGTAGGAGACAGATCTTAAGTGGAATTTCCGTTTTGGGAGGAGAGCTGCGCACCTCGTACATGCAGCTTCTTCAGAAATTATTAGTAAAAACGCCAATTCATTTCAGACGTTTGAGACGTTTCTTATTTTGAAAGATCAAAATTCTAGAGCTATTCAGATCCAGTTTGGCCAGATTTATTTGGCCGCTAAACAGTTTGATCCAACAGTCCATCTAAGGTTTGTTCTTCTATTAGCATCCAGCTTTAGCAATAGTTTGCACGTAGCGATTGGTATACCGATATTAGTTGTTACCGGTAGGATAGGCAGAGTGGTTCCAATCCTGGCGAGTTTATTGGCCCTACAATTCCCTGAAATGTTTCTATGCCCTGGCACCCAAAATAGGTGTAAGTTGAACTGCTCTGCCATCAGGGGCTGTTTTAGAATTTTGTGAGACTGACAGTTGACGGCATTGTCTAAGGTCGTCCGCCAGACAAGTACCCCGTAGCTGAGTATCGGTCTTATAACCAAGACGTATAGGCACTGGATAATTCCCAATGGCCTTTTTGCAAGAGAATAGAACTACTATAGCTTTCATGACTCTGTCTTGAATGTACTCGTAGGTTTCCAGTTTAGTTTCCTGTCAAAAATAAGACCCATATATTTTGCTGTATCGGGAAATACTAAACTGGTACCACTGATTGAGGGAGGGTCTATGATTGGAATTTTATATTTGATAGAAAAGAGGACAAGATCTTTGAGGGGCTTTACCCCCACCAATCCACAGCGATCCGCATAATGGGTTAATCCGTTAAGATTTAGCTGTAGTAGTTCTTTAATGATATTAAGGTGCTTACCTATATCAACGGCTATATCAACGTCACCCGCATAGGCAATCAATTACAACCGCCTTGCGGCGTACCTTTGCTGACACATCTTTTATGAGAAGCGCTACCCTGCTACAATATTCAGCATATTGTTAAAGGCACCATCTACAATATGTCCAGAAATGCGACCATTGTGTACTATTTATCTTGTATCTTGCACGGATCATTCGATATGGCTAGTCAATGTGTGTAGAGCCGTTTCTGACCACTTTTCTTTACAGGAAACATATTGAGTGGTAGACAAAAGTCGTGGATCAATTTTACATCGTATATGGATATCAATCATTCGCTCTAGAGTTTTCAGAAGGAAGGATGATAGACTGATAAGTCTGGGGTTCTTTGGGACATGAAAATATTTTCCGGCTTTGGGAATGAAAACTACATTAACTTCTCTCCATGACAAGGGGACGTAGATCATTTCTACACAGCTCCTCATGATATCCTCTAGCATTGGCAGGATAATAACTGAGGACTTTTGTATCTCGGCAAGTATTATACTGTTCGGTCCAGCTGACTTGTATAGTTTCAAGTTATGCAGCACCCAAAGCAGCTTGTCTCTTGTAAATAGATCGTGAATTTCGGTTGCGCTGGAGTAGTCCTGCTAGGCTTACTACAGGCCGTGAATAGGGAGCTACCTGGAAAGTGGCTAACCTGCAGTAGGTCATCAAAGAGCCATCGAATTTTTTCAAACAGATAGATATCATAGGATTTGTAGAGGATTTTCCTTACCCGCGATGCCTCAGAGGTTTCTGTTATTTTTCACAGATACTTTGAGGGATTCCTTGTATGAGTTGATTGGCTTAAAAGTTTGCTGCAGACGTTTATTATCGCACTACATATATTCTGAAACACTCTTCCAGGGGAAAGGAAATTATGATTATCATGATCCTACACTCTCAATTGTTTTAAACTTTTTTCTAGTTTTCTTTGAGTATTACGCCCTACTGCTTTGGCAGTACAAAAAGAGCTATCGAACGGAACGCAATAGATCTAATAATTGTCACACAAAGTTGTCTGTTAATTTTTCTAATTTTTCATTGAATTTCCCATCAATTTGTATTGGTAGTTCGATTTACATACAGAGCAGTAGAGGCTATTACGAACAACCACTGCGTGAGTGCCTTCTTTGACAGGTTGGACACAAAGGAGTAAAATAGATTTAGCAAGCTAATTTTTATGAACAGCTTAGCGAAAGTGACAACGGCGCTTGAAGAAAAGGCAGCGATCTGTAAGCAAAATTTCAAAACACATTCCGATTTATATGACGACGAAAAGATTCTAGGGCTGTCGTCATCTGAGTCTGATTAATGTTCATTTCAATATTAAATCAAGAAACTAAATGTATGGGTGTTAAATTGGGGACTTCTGCCAACCAAAAGCGGAGTTTTGCAGAAGCTTCTGAGAATTATTGATGCCTTTGGGCTTATTGCAAATTTCTTTGTATTATTGAAAATTCTTTTTCAATAAGTCTGCCATCAGCGTACTAATAATTTAAGGAAATACATTCTGAACATCTTGAGCTAAGCCGCAAATGGCTTAAACTGTTGCCAGTAGTAAAGGCAATCAATACTAGAAGACCATATCTCGGTTAGTTTGAATTGTTAAGCGTATGTTCTGTCAAGCTTCATGTGTTTTTAGACGCCAGCGTACGTAACAGGTCTACTATACAACGGGTGGTCCAAATACAAATTTATTTTCGAATCATATAATATTATCTTGACACTGTCAGTCAGCATCACACCTTCGTAGAACGAAATCAATCGCAAAATTGCGCTTGCAACGTTGGGAAATATTGCAAACTTATAACAAAAGTGAGTGCCGAAATGAAGAATGCTGTACGCAAGTTTGTATAAAAAGTACGCGAGACTGGCTTGCTTGCGGACAACACTCAAGGTCTCCGTCGTCGTACGGCACATACCGACAAGAATGTGGCTGCTGTGGATGAGAGTGTTTGACTTAATTCAGGAACATCGACTCGTTATCGATCTCAACACTCAACACTTCACGCACCAGCTCGATGAGAACTTCGCACAAAGATCTCGGGGTATTCCCCTAAAATGCCCAATTCACTCAAGAATTGAAGGTCAACGACCAAACGCCTCGTTATCTAGTCTAATCAGTTACTCAAACCAGTCAGACGTGTTTTTCTTGTTCTCCCTATTCACCTGTTTAATTAATTTTCGTCAAATTGCATTTTCCGGTTCTTAACCCCAGTGGTTGAATTCTTTAATTTTTGTTTGTGCAATTTTTTCAGTGCAAAGCCCCTATCTATATAAAATTGCAACGAAGCAATCAAAAAATAAAAACAATAATTCGATCTAATATTTATACCTCAATGACATACACAACTAATTTAAACATGTCTTGCGGAATTGCCAATTGTCTAATCGATGACTGCAGTGCTGACTGGGTAGCTTGGAAAGGCTTCTGTGGAAAGGCTTTCATGCCATTTGTGTCGGGTTTAACAAAAGATATACGGTATTTATCAAGGAATTACTGATAACCTGCTATCTCCTTTATCTCACTCCCGCATGTTCTTTTGGCAATAAAATGCCTAAGCGATTTTAATGACTCCTACCAAGACGCACTCGCGAAAAAGATCACGGACAAAATTTCGGTTATCGAAAGCAGTGTTAAAAGTGTTGAAAACTTACGGAACTCAGTGCAGCTTCAGCCGAACTAATAAAATCCAAAGTAAAGCATATGGATAAACAAATTGCTGGTCTAATCGAGTTAGACTCCGGGAGATCCAGGAATGAAGAAACTCCCTTACGTCAAAGTGAACGATGTCAGTGATGAACTTACTAGACTCGATCCCTCGTATGCGATATTGAACATCACATCGCAACAATAAACAGCAAAATCGTTGACCAAACAAACTTCCCGCAGCCTTACCAGAATGTTCCCTATAATACATCGCTAATAGCTGAACTAATGGAACCTGAAGTGGATTCACGTTCACCCCCACATACAAGTCATCTGCGGACGGTTCAACCTATGGATTCCTGCAAAATTTCTTCCAATTTGTCAATAAAGAACACATCTAGGTCAACTCCTCCAAACACTGCCCTACGGAAGCTTATCAATCACTTCAACTCAACTTGGACACCTTCCGAATGGCAGCGTAGACTTGATAAGCTTGCTTCGAAGAATCAATTGATCACTACCCTTCTTATCAAAGGCGCCCCACCAAACGCTGATGCTGATTGGATCTCATTAGCCACTGCAATTTACTTCCAACATCTCACCACAGAAGTAAGCGCAGCTTCAAGCTCTATATTGCGGCCAAATAAGAATGGCTATTCCATAATCCAGCCAGCAACAATTTCAATGTTGGAAAGATGCGTGTCTGCAAATGGTTGGAAAATATGACCAAGAAGCAGGATAAAGTCAAGCAGTCCGTCTTACCTAAACCAGTTAATAAGTTAACAAGTAAATCCAATTTGCCAAGACCCACCCCCTCTTCTCAAAACAGACCCAGCCCCAATTGGAGCTTTAAAACTAAAATGTTTCTTAATTTTAAGCCTCCCATCCATACTCCAACTCCCTCTATTCCACCCCAAACCAAGCCCCGACGTCAACGTGTCTCTTTTGACTTAACACCTACAACTCAAACTCCCAGCATTCAACCCCTAACACACACGCCTTTCCCTAATAATTTCTCAAATTTCGATCTCAAATCCGGAGCTAAATATCCCAATTTCATTAGTTCCCATATCATAAATCCTTCATCGGAAAATGTGTCTAAAGCCCCTTCAATTACTGCTGCTCGCCCCCAACATCTTCGTTCACTAGCCCCATTTTTGACCCCCTTCTGCCTCCCGCAGTTAAAATAACTCAACAAACTTTTGACACAACAGAATGTCTTTATGCACTTTCTAGGCTTAGAGAAAAAAAAAAGACGTACGAGAATATACGTCTACTTTTAGCGTATCTGCATGACAAATCCGACTCAGTTTGCTATGAGGGAAAAATTAAAACAAGTGTCATGGTCTCCATACAGCAGGAAGGTTTCCCTACTGACCTTAAAAATCTGAGGAACTTATATATCAAGTTCCACGAGATTTTCAATATGTCTCCCCAAAAAGTCTCAGACGACCTTGCTGCTTTCGGTAACTATGTGCACTCAAAAAGGATCAAAAAGGATTCAACGAAGCAGAGCTTACAACGACAAATTTTTTCGTCCCTAACGTGCTACCATTGCCAGTGTTCCAACCATCCACTCCCACGCGCTCTCGAAAAAATCTTCCTCTTACCTTTTACTATCAAAATGTAAGAGAACTGCGATCTAAAACCCGTGCTGTCTTGCGCCAGTCTCACGTCTTCCATTTAAGGTCTACGCTCTAACCAAAACTAATCTAATTCCCGATATAAAGAATCAGGAATTATTCCCCCCTAGTTTCAACGTTTTTCGAGACGACGATCTTACCCGTCCACAATGACCTAACCTCTTCTCCAATCGCTGTTTCTACTTCTTCTAAGCTTGACTACGTTTCAATAAAGATAACACTCCCCTGCAGGTCCCTGTATGTGTTATGTGTTTTTACATCCTACCGGTGTAACCTATCGATGCAATTGATCAAATAATTATTTTATCTGATCCTCTCGATGATATCATCGTATTCGGCGATTTCAATCTACCTCAATTGCACTGGACTCAATCGGAGGATGAATCTTTTTTTACCGCAAACCCTAACTCGAGTAAAGAATGCCTCTTCTTGGATGAGCTCACAGACTCTAGCTTATGCCAAGTTAGTGGGGTCTCCAACTATATGGGTAGACTATTAGACCTCATTTTCACCACTGAACCCATAAAATCATCTGTCTCCTTTCACTATCGACCATTGATAACTTTCACCCGCCACTTCTTCTTTCTCTTTACCAATCTGCTATCCAGCATTCCTCATCTGCAGTTGCCTCTTCTTACGACGTTCATAAAGCGAATTTCCGCAAAATTAACGAATATCTTAGTAAGTATTCTTTTAAATTCGCCAATATGTCCCTCAGTTATGCTCTCTCTATCTTCTACAGAGAATTATTCAATTCTATTTCTCTCTACGTCCCCTTTTCGCGCATGAAAAACCCTTCTACGAGCCCTCCGTGGCTCTTCACGTAACAAGAGAAACAAATTATGGGCAGTTTTCCTTCGATCCAATTGCTTTGCGGACTATTCCAACTACCTCGGGTTATGCCTTCAATTCGCCCAGCTTTATAACGTTCTCTACCAGCGATTCCTTGATAGTGCGCAATCAAGGCTTGCAAACGATCCCAAGTTTTTCTACCATTTCGATAACTACAAAAAAAATCCGACGGTTTTTCCATCCCTCTCATACGAAAATATATCATCAACTGATCCGCATACCATAGCCTACTTTTTTGCTACTTTTTTAAGCAATATTTTGCCGATAATTCCTTCGTACCGGGTCCCTCTTATTTCAAATACCTGCTTAACTTCCCCACTGTCCATTCTATTTCTCAAAATTTTGATCATACAGTGATAGAAACTAAATTACAACAACTTAAAGATGAATACTTACCCGGCCCAGATGGCCTTCCATCCATATTTCTTAAAAAGTCCAGCTATCGCTCTCTCAAGGTGAATTTCCACAGATATGGAAGTTTTCTTTCATAACACCGATACACAAAAAGGGATTAAAGAGCGAAGTCACTAATTACCACCCCATAGTTAAACTTTCACATATACCCAAGCTCCTCGAAAGCATTTTGTACGAAGCCTTACATTTCCAGTGCAAATCTCTTATTTCCCCTAATCAACACGGCTTTCTGAAAGGTAGATCAACTATCACTAACCTCGTCGAATTCGTGTCCTCTGTTCTCTCACCCTTAGAAAGTGGTAAAGAAGTTTAAGTTAGAACAACTGATTTCAGTAAGGCTTTTGACAAGATATCTCACAAACTAATCCTGTTAAAATTGTCCGTCTTGGGCTTTGAACCCATTTTGCTAAAATGGATACCTCCTTACCTGGATAATCGCATTTATAGTGTTTGATTCAGGACTGCCCTATCGGCCCCTTTCTTGGCAACTTCAGGTATTCCTCAAGGTAGTCACCTAGGTCCAATCCTCTTCATCCAAACTATTAACGACCCTCAAAGACTCATTCAACACTCAACACTTTCTCTCTATGCTGACGATACCAAATTTTTTTAAACCCATTTCCTCACAACAAGACTCCAGCCTCCTTCAAATAGATCTAAATAGTTTTTCCACCTGGTGCATCAAGAACTGCTTGGAACTCAATGTCTCCAAATGTCAATCGATTACTTTCTCACGTAAGTGCAAGAAGTCTCTCAACGAATTTACCATCTCCACGGCCAACCTATACCCCTTGTTGAATCTATCTGCGACCTTGGCATATTATGCGACAGGTAGCTTATTTCCGCTCGCATATTGATGAGATAATTTCTAAAGCAAACTCATCATTCAGCTTCGTTAAAAGATGGTCCAAAGAATTCTGCAACCCGTACGTGACCAGATCACTATACATCACTTACGTTCGCCCCCTCCTCGAGTACGCTAGCCAAGCGTGGTGTCCCTTTCAACGAGTTCATGTATCTCATATTGAGACAATCCAGCGTCGTTTTCTTCGATTTGCTCTTCGAGGTCTACCTTGGAATGATCCTCTAACCTTACCCTCCTATCGAGATCGTCTCAAGCTCATTAACCTGAATACCCTTGAGGAACGAAGGGACGCAGCTGACATTCTTTTCATTCACCGACTGCTCTCAGGCTCCGTCGATTGCACGTCTCTTTTCTCCATTTTCTTTTACACTAACCCTCGCAATCTACGTTGCCAACGTCTCTTTTACCTACCAATCCATCGCACGACATATGGCTCTAACGAACCAATCTCCCGTATGCTGCGTAAGGTAAACTCCAACCTTTTCGTTTTCGATTTTAATCGCAGCACTCTCTTCCTCAAATCCGAACTCTTTCACCATCCCTAGCTTTAAGCCCTAGTGACAAGTCTTAGATATCGCCAAACCTTAATTTTTCTTTTACTTTTTAAGTCCTAATTTTTAAGCTTGTATTAAGCCAAATAAATAGGGGCGTTAGCCCCCACCAAAATTAAAATTAAATGATCGTTTCTCAGTTTGGACTTTACAGCAGCTCGAATTGGACATCCAATTTGGCCGAAAAAACAGCCCTCTAAAACATATATCGGTGCTGCGCATGAAAATGGAGGCTGCTGTGTTGGGCTTCAGAATGGCGAAGATGACAAAAACTACGAGTACTTCCACACAATCATTATTATGTTGGATTAAAAACTGTCAGCTCAACTTTAAACAGTTTGTGATGTTCAGAGTAAGTGAAATACCTAAAACCTATACTGAAGGTGAATGGAGGTTAGATTCCAACCTCGAGGTAAATGGTGTTGATGACATCATAAATAGGTCTTAAGGAATGCGTATACTTAGAAACGCAATGGTCCAAGTTTTGTTTATCAACCCAAAGCGACATGGGCGGCAAGAACTTCACACGTTCAAATTTGAACTTTCTCTATTCACTCATCCTAACCTACGAGTACACTTCATGTCAGACCTTTATTGGAATATAAACGGTTTTCATTATGAAAAAAGTTGCTCGGAACCATGGATCATGCTTATCGTTTCTCACATACGACACCTAGGGAAGGCCGAAATGAACGAAGCTCTGGTCTTCATATCACTAGAACTTCAAATCATTAATACAAATTGTGACACCATAGAGTGATTGTGACTGTAAAGTCACTCTACGCATATAATTCAAGATTTTGTACAACAATGGTAATTATTGTATCTTACGAGTATGCATTAATTTTGCTAGCAGTTTGGATTGCCATTTCATCATCAATAGACTACCGCTTGCAAATTGTGCAAATTTATTTCGAAAATTGTGATTAAGTGATTCAATTTTTACGTTCAACATAATGGTCCATCTGAGCAAGTAGTCCGAATAACCATGGAACGTTTTTGAACCACACATATTCTATATGATTTTTAAAACAATTAACAGGGTGTCATATATCATATAAAAGTTATAAAATATTTCAGAATAAAAATTCAATACAGCATGCTTCTGTATTGCAAAATATGTACTTTTAATTTCTTCCCTATTCTCGATTTACAAATTGTGTCAATATTAATGTCACCTAGTAGGCAAAATTGCACGTTTGACAGAACTAGATCTTCCAACCATTATTTCAATATGTTTTAAACCACACGTTCAGACGAGCTGGGCAATAGATATTAGTTATTTTTACCACAAGGGGATATTTGATTTGATTTGATCTGAGGCCCGGGTCATCCCGGACGGTTTTATTGTAGCTCATTACAAGCATACACTTAAAAACTAGACTTAAAACTAACAAAATCAACTTAAAGCTATACTTAAGAGGAAAGGTTTGGAAGATTGGGTCGAGAGGCAAAGGTAGAGTAAAGGAAGTTCCTTAGGGAAATTTGGTCGAGGTGGAAGTCGAAAAGGGTTTAGACACTGTTAATAGATATTGGTTCTAGGTATCCATAATTTATTCGGTGAGGATTGGGTTGAAAGAGTGGTACAGACCTTAGATTTTTTATTTTTTTTTTTTCTAATGAGCGCGTGCTCAAGGGGTTAGAGTACCCTTAAGATGATTGTACACAGCGCGGGCAAAGAAAATTTAGGGATGAAGAAAAAAGAGATATAGATGTACATTGCTTTTAATTGTTTGCAAGTTATAACGACTAGGATATACAGAGATCGGCAGGGCATTCCATAACCGAGTTGTACGGCTTGGGAAAGAATCACGATATTTTAGAGTACGTCTGAAAATGGGCTTGAGGGTATACTGATGAGCATTCATAGCGAGACGAGTGTTACGGTTGAAAGTTTGAATGGGCGGAATGCTACTGGCGATTTCAGTGGAGCACTGGTGGTGGAAGTAGCGATAAAACAAAGTGAGACACGAGACATTTCGTCGATGTTCGAGGGTGTCCATTGATTGACTGATATTAGTATCATCAATAAGTTTTATCACACGGTTTTGAATCCTATCTAGCAGGTGCAGAGATGTTTTAGGAGCACCTGACCAGATGTGGGCGTTGTACTCCAATTTGGATGAATGCCTTATATATTGAGGCCAGATCAGAGGGGGTAAAAATATTTCTTACATCGCTTGAGGAAACCTAGACATTTCGCAGCATTTTTGGCAACATCAAATATGTGGTTATTCCAACGTAAGTTGTCATGGACACACATACCGAGAATGGAAAGTTTTTCGGTTTCGACGATGCAAGTGCCATTCATAGATAATGGATGGGTGTTTAAATTTCGCTTTAAAGACAGCAGACAGCATTGTGTTTTGGAAGCATTAAATTCCACTCTGTTGATAGTTCCCCAATTGGTTATCCTGTAGATATCGGAATTTAATGAGCTTAGCATACGCTGCCGTTCTCGTTCTACAGCCGAAGAGCAGGGCCGTGAGTCCAGGAACGAATAAGAAAAGCATCAGCAAAGGATTAGAAGTAGCAGACAAGAGATCGTTAATGAAAATTAAAAAGAGTGTCGGTGACAGAATAGAGCCCTGGGGCACACCAGCATTTATTTTGTGAATATCAGACTTGAAACCGTCCAAGACAACTTGAATTGAACGTTCCGAAAGGTAATTTCTAATCCATTGAAGAAGAGAGTCGTCGATCCCAAATGCACGCATTTTCGACAAAAGAGCCTGATGCCAAGCTCTGTCAAATGCCTTAGAAATATCAATTGCAACTATCTTGCTTTCGCCAGATTGATGTACGCTTTGGTTCCACTTTTCGGTGAGACATGCCATCAAATCACCAGTGGACCTGTTGCTACGAAAACCGTACTGCCGGTCATTGAGAAGTTTTCGTGTTTCGAGATATTTCATGAGCTGACGATTTATCAGTGTTTCCATGACCTTGGAAAGAAGGGACGTAAGTGCAATAGGTCTGTAGGAGGAGATAGAAGATGATTCGCCTTTTTTAGGGACGGTCTGGACAAATGCTGTTTGCGATCTGCTCGGGAAGAGTCCTAAAGTGTAGGATTGATGAAAAAGCTTACGCAGTGGTTTTGCCAGCGAGGAAGAACACCTCTTCAGAAGAAGGGAAGATATACCATCTGGACCAGCGGATTTATGTTTTTTGAGATCTTTAAGTACTCTTGCTACTACACAAGTGCGAAAGTAGATTCGTCCCATTGAAGATTCGACGCACTCAAGTGTAGGCGGAGACAAAGCACAATCTGGGAGTGTTGAGCTGGCCGCAAAGTGTGCAGCAAGCAGATTGGCCTTATCCAAAGAGCTGACAGCTGGAATGTCATTGTAAATGAGCGTTGGGATGGAGGATGAGGCGGAATTTCTAATGTTTTTGACGAACGACCAAACATTTTTACTGCCTTTGGGACATTGCAGTATTTTTTGCCTCAGTTTTTGGTCGTATAGGAATTTCACACGCTTAAGAAAGGCGTTGCAGTCATTTCTGGCTCGTTTGAACTTTTTTCGGTTTTCCTCAGTCGGGTTGGTCTTGTAGGACCGAAAAAACATTTCTTTAACCCTGACGGCCTCTTTACAGCTCGAGTCGTACCATGCCTTTTCTTTTGGTTTGATACTCTTCATCCTATGAGGAATAAAGGATATCATTCCAAAGAGAATGGTGTCTGTAATCATATCAGCAGCGGCATCCACGTCGTTATCGAGGAAGCATAACGACCAGTTACAATTCCTAAAGAAGCTGTTAAGACCGCTCCAGTTGGCTTCCTCGTATTGCCATACGGTTCTTTTAGGAATCTTTTTTCTAACTGTGTGGTCAGTATACGAGAAATTAGCTGATATAACACAGTGGTGCGACGAGCCTAGAGGGGAGAGCACATCAACGGTGTATTTATCAGAGTGAGAAGTTAAAAACAAGTTCAGGGTGTTGGCGGTATGACTATCAACGTCTGGTATTCGCGTGGGCTCATTTACAAGCTGCGTTAAGTTGTTTTCCGCAGCGAAGATCTCAACACACCGTCCTCCGGGTGTTGTCTGTCCAGAATGTCGAAGCCACACAGAATTGTGTATATTGAAGTCGCCCGTAATAACGATTTCAGTATGAGGATACAGGGATACAATTCTTTGAATGGAGTCAGACAGCGCATCAAACTCGTTAAAGGTTGAATTGCTGTCCAGTTTGGGGCTTCTATAAATAAAGCAGTAGTGTATAATTTGCTTACGGAGATGGAATTTTAACCACATGAAGTTGAATTCCGGATTGGAACATGGATCACATTGTGGTGGAGTTTGGTAAGCTACATCACTACGCACATAAATGGCGAGACCGCGGTGAGAGAAGAATAATGGCACTAGTTCGTAGCCAGGTAGCTTCAGATCAGAATGATCTGAGAGGTGTGGGCGGGGATCTACCTGTGTTTCACTAAGTGCCAAAACAGCTGGTCTGTACTTACAGACGTGGACGTACGCAGAAAAGTGATTACTTTTTAGTCCGCGTATATTGGCTACGTCTACCCTGAGTTCCCTAGTCATAATCAAAGACAAACACAGAAAACACAAACACCGACGATACTAGATTACATGGGTTGGTGTTAAGAGTGATAAGACGAACTAAAGAGGGGCTGTCGATATTACTTCCTAGTATCTGATGGACAAAGAAAATATCGGCAACTTCCGGCGTACAGAAAGGGGCTGTAAGTCTATAAATTTCAGCCGATCTGTGTACTTTGGTAAGTTTGCATCAGTCCAGGGGAGTCCCCGTAAAGCGAATCGGAGGAAGTTGCATTGTACGGCATCAACCCGGAGAATATGGGTGGTGTAGTAAGGTGACCAGCTAAGAGAATCTTCGAGTCCCAGCCACCTAGTTCACGTAGAAAAGGAAGACCGAACCTCCGGTTTAAAGATAAAGTAATCGCGGATGCCAGAGTAGATCACATGAAGATTTTCATGTCATCGGTATAAACAGATATATATGAGCTTTCAATGATACGATCAACATCATTGATTGTTAATATGAACAGAAAAGGACCAATGTGGTTACCTTGAGGTACTCCGAAAGAGGTTTTAACGGAGTTAGAAATTCAGGACCTAAATAAAACATATCGTCGAATAATAAACATATAAATAATAATAGTAATAAAATAATTTTGTGAGAAATTTTATCGAAAGCTTTGCTCAATTCAAAAAGGTTCGTTGGTTGTAGATCGACCTTTCAGAAATCCGTGCTGGTTTAAGGAAAAGATAGACTTGCAATGAAAAAACATTGAGCCATAAATAATACTCTCAAACAGCTTATTTGTGTATGTACAATAGGAACTCGGGAAGTATGTAGGAATTGTTCCAGATTATGGGATAAGTTCCCTGGGATATCGAAAGCTGGAAGAGAGCAGTGAGAATTACGGTGGGCAACCACTGGGGTCAGTGAAGTAGTCGTCATTGAGAGGATATATTTTTGCTCACTTGTTCCAATGTTATATACATACACTGATTCTAGCGCAGTTTGCGAACAGTTGTTTGGGTACGAGAAGTAAGGATAGCCAGGTCCATGAATGTGACTAGTAAAAGCCTGGCTGAAGAAATCGGCAAAAAGATTTGCAATTACTTGGGCATCATTGGAGGATTTGTCTAAAAAATTTAGGGACAAAGGGTAGTTATCAGACTTGCGTTTGGTGTTAATGAATTTAAAGAATCATCTGGGACCTGAAATGAGGGTGTGACGCATTTGGTTCAGGTATTTAAGGTACAGCGATTGACTACGTTCAGAAAAGCCAATGTAAGCAGAGCGATAGTTGAAGAAATCAGTAATGAAGGATTCTGAATATGAGGGGCTCTTCTTTGGTAGACACGGTACACATTGTAGGATACATAAAAACCTCGTCGTAACAGAGTGATAGAGCATCGTTGATTTTGGATCCTGTGTCATCAAAGAGGAAACTAAAATTACCATTACTAAGAAGACTATTGAGTTTACTGAAGTTTGCGCTATGATAATCGAAACTGTAAGAGTGTTCGTAAGAAACAGTTCTTAGACCATTGTCATACGAAAAACTACAGAAAGGGGTTGGGGAAAAGGACGTCTTTTTCAGGGATGGCATTAATGGCCGTAAGAAATTTTGATCTGATTGAACCCATTGCAGCTTTGGCAAGTTAAAGTCCTCTAAAAAAATAACAACGTCATTAGTATCTGCAGCATGGAATATGCAATCAATTGTATAATATTTGCCGCTAACTGGTAATCATGAATTGGTTGGAAAGGACGAATATAACAACAACATATGTAAAGATAATACTTTGCAATAGGAACCCGCGCACAAACAAATTCAAAGATTTTAAAAAGAGTTTGCAATCAAGGCGAGAAGAAACAACCAAAAGAACTCCACGACCAAATAAGTTCTCTTATGTTAACTTGACCATCAGCACGGTGAAGACCAAAGTCTTCAGTAAATAATTCGATATCTTTAATGCTACGCACTAGATTGGTTTCCGTAATAGCAAAAATGTCGTAAGGGAGAAGCTGGGTGTTAGTATACAGGGTATCCCCTAATTCGTCAACGATAATTTGAGAAATTATTCCTGGGCATATTCTAAGAAAGGAATCGTACTATAGTAAGGGTCTATCTCTTACGTTGACAGCATTTATCGAGGATTTAAGAAAAGGCTTACTTTGGTGTACCCTGGCCCATGTTAACGGAAATTCCTCTGTTATGGAACGGTAGAAACTTCGTGTAGGACTTTATTTTTATCCTTATACAAGCCTTTCCAGAATCAACATCTCCAGAATCAACTAGATTCTTAATTATTTTTACTTTAGGAGGAAGCATGGGGCTCAAAAAGGAAGGTGGTGATGTAGTAACTTTTGTGTTATTGTGATGCTGATCAGGTGCACGAGAGGGATTTAAAGTATGAGAGCGTATAAAGTTAGAGTAAAACGTTGGGGGCGGACAAGGAGGAGTCGATTGTCTTGACGAATGGGAATAAGATTAAAGATTCGCGGTTGCGAAAAAATTTCAGTCGCAGTTTCAAGGTAGATACAGGATGACGATAATTGATCTGTGAATAGGAAAAAGGGTAGACAAGAGGTTTCTTTGTTTTGAGATTTATTTATTTATTTATTATTTCTAGAAATTAATTTTGGAAATTAGCATATTGTTGATGTGAATTCCATTACCAAATTATGGTTGATGAAAAGCCATTCATAGGTTTTAGGGATGCTCAGCTTATATAAAGAAATACTTAAATAAGGAAAACTTGTTGCCGTTTGCAGGGGAGTTTCTTCTGCAGTTTTTATGGAAAATATTAGCCATACAACATTTATCATCTTTAAAAGGAGCGCTCTTTGATAACAAAGTCGGATAAATCCTCGGATTTTCTGATATGGGAAGAATCAATTTTTTTTATGCCGTTGACTCCATTCAGAAAACGTCTACAGAATTACAAAGCGCATGACAGTAGGAGCAGGAAGTTGAACATAGTGTGTTACAGGATCTGAACCAGATTGTAAAAAGGGTTGTATTGTAGATCAGGCTGAGGGACGGGAAGTGAGGCGCACTGAGTTTCCAATTGGTCATTAGGTAGAGACGAAAAACAAGAATATGGAGATACAAGCATCTCTTCCAGGACTGATGTGTTGTAAGTGTACGTAGACTACGGTCAATTTTATTCGCAGCAAGATTAATTTTGTCAGCAATATCTATTATTATAATATAATTTTGCTTGCTGCTATGTCATTACCAATATTATTGATTTAATGACTTAAATCAAGAAGGCGTTGATCAACAGTAGTATTTTGGAAGTTTCAGATCAGATCGAAGGGGTTTCAGGCATTCATTAAATACAGCAACGTGTGAGTCTATAGCGGACCTAACATTAGATTTAACATTGTCGTTGAGTGTTATCAATCGCGAATCAAGGCCAGATTTATAGTCATTTTTGGGAGTCGTGGAGATGCACATTTGGGAGTCACTAAGCGGTTTATTTAAAACACCATTAATGCTTGCAATATTCTTTTCGATGGACGACAAATTTGATATGAAAAGAATTGATGACGATTCAGTACTGCTGCAGAAATTTCCCAAGCATTTATTGAGTTCGTCATATTGGCTAAGCTGGCTAAGTATTTTTTTGTAGCACTGTTCACCGCACATTGTCAATAAGGATATAGAATCACATTTTATTGCGAGTATAATAATATTTATTTAATAACAACAATAAATAACAATATTTAATTAACAAAATTCAATCAACAAATACACACCAATTTTTAAATTCCTAGGTGAAACCTTTGACAAAAGCTCGTTGCTCCGCTGTCATGTTTATTTTTGTACTCATAGTTAGTTAACAAGAAGCCTACAAAGCGGTGCAGAAGAGACGGGAAAACCATCGGCTTCTCCAGAAGAAGAAAAAGAAGCACAAGAAGTGCGCGGTCAAAAATATTGAAAGCTTGTACTCCAGGAATAACGTACCTACGGAAGTTTTACCAACAGGTGCAAAGAATTTGTCAAGAGAAGAAAACCCGCACAGAAGCCTGTAGAAATGACGAAGAAAACCTAGAAGCGGCATGGATGAGGAGGAAGAGAGAACAATCCTCCACTTAGTCTGCACATGTCCAGCTCTCCCTCAGAAAAGAAAGCTTCACTTACTAGCTTTCTTCTATAGAATATAGACGTAAACAGTCTCCTACGCTTCATCGTAAGCTCAAACTGGTTCCATTAGTAAGAGGATCATAGATTCACATGGCAACACAATAAACCAATAGGCCTAAGTGGGTTGGTGTTTCAAACAGCCACTCTTACCTACCTACCTACCCTTCTCTGTAGACTGTATAGCGACGAAGAAGCACAACATGACGCCATCAGTCAGAATAGACCATTGAACTTAGACGATGATAGCAAAATTTCCCTCCACCTGACCAGAACGAAGTAAGGATGTCTGGATTTAAGCTAAAATCCAACAAATCAGCTGGACCTAACGAATTACCGGCCAAGGTATGCCAAGCTGCTGGAAATGACTTTGTGAAGAGGATTCAGCATCTCAGATCTGGTCGGAAGAGTGTATGCCTGATGTGAAATCTCAACAACTGCGTCAACTATAGAGGTATACGTTTTCTCAACATCGGATACAAGATCTTATCTGCTATATTGTCTTATCTGCTATTGGTCCCTCTCAGTGCGGTGTCAGGCCAGGAATCGACCAAATCTTCAAACTCCCGCAGATCATGAACAAAACTCAAGAAGTCCAAATCAATATCCACCATCTTTTCATCGATTTTAAAGCTGCTTATGACAGCACTTATAGAGACGAGCTATATAGAGTCATGTCTACTTTTGGCATCCCTGCACAAACTCGTCCGTCTGTGCAAAATTTTCGATGGAGAACGCTTGCTGCTCTGCCAAGGTTTTAGACAAGGTAAGGCGCTGTCATGTGACTTCTTTAACATCATATCGACGGCTCTCTTCTTCAATGGATTAGAAATTACCTTTCGGAACGTTCAATTCAAGTTGTCTTGGACGGTTTCAAGTCTGATATTCACAAAATAAATGCTGGTGTGCCCCAGGGCTCTGTTCTGTCACCGACACTCTTTTTAATTTTCATTAATGATCTCTTGTCTGCTACTTCTAATCCAATATATTCCTTTGCTGATGACAGTACTTGTTCAGTATTTTCTCATATCATTTTATCAACACATATTTTATTGCACTTAATTTTTGAATTTCATTTCTATTTACATTTATGTATGCTTCAATGCACTTTCTAATCTAAACTTGTAACATATTTCATAAAATGAACGAATACCTTTTACTACCACTATGTTATCTGAATTATGTATTGTAGTCAAAATCTCCGCAACGTTAAGACAGTTTGTACATAATTTCCCCTCATTATCAGCAGATCTATGCTCATTACATTGTATTTTAGCGTAACTGAACTATTTCCCTATCGTATTGTTTACTTGCTCTGCTAAGTTGGCGGAATAAAGACGTGCTGTGAAATTATTGGTTTTTTTTCTATATTCAATTTAAAAAATATTAAATTGACAAAACAATGGCGACCGTGACAGGACTCTGTTATAAACTTATAATCATTCAACTAGTTGTTTACTCGGTCTAAACAAAATTTAATTAATATAGTTTGTGACTCTGATCGATCGTGAAAAAAAAAAAAAAAAAAAATGACTACAGTTGAAAGGGAAGTCGCAGCAGTGAAGGTGAAGCGCTCATCAGTCATAGGACAATCAACAAAAATAAAAAATTATTTTGCGAGTGTTCCTGACAACATAACGATTCCTGAGCTGGAAACGAGGTTAGGTATGTTGGAGACATATGCGATAAAATTCGATCAAGTTCAGACCGAGTTGGAGGTGATCGATTCTAAGGAACTTGAGGGTGATAAGCGTTCTGTATTTGAAGATAATTATTGCTACATTAAAACTAAAATTTTAACTCTTATTGGGTCGAAAAAACCACGTGCCTTGCCGCCAGCTCATGACGAGTCATCATTCATAACTGTTCCTAAACCGAGAAATGCCCATCTTCCCAAGTTGAAGCTCACATCATTTTCGGGAAAATATACTGATTGGCCCAACTTTCAAGCAATGTTCTCCACTTTAGTTGATTCTGATGAAGAGCTATCCAGCATAGAAAAGTTTCAACATCTTCGCTCTTGCCTCGAAGACTCAGCACTCCGGACGATTGAATCATTGTAAATCACATGCGATAATTATAAAAAGACCTTGCAATTATTAAGAACAAGATTTAACAACAATCGTTTGATTTTTCAGGCTCACATAAGAGAAATTTGTGCTCTTCCTGCAATCCATCAACCAACTGCTCAGGGGTTAAGGGACATTTGTGACTCTGTTAACTCGCATTTACGGGCATTGCAGTCATTAGCCAACAAGGATCAAATCACCGATGGAATTCTGCTATATCTAGTAGGAAATAAGCTGGATAAATCGACACAGGGTAAATGGGAGGAAGAAGCACCGCTGAATGTTATACCAACGTGGGAAGAAATGTCAACGTTTTTGGAGAGGCGATGCCAAACACTCGAAAATATTGCAAGCTCAACACAACAGCATACCACAAGAAATATCGGCAATCCTCATCATTCTAGTAAAGGGAATAATCGAAAGGTACTTGTTACATCAAATTCTGCTAACAATGCATGCGTATTTTGTAGCTCAAATAACCATAGTATATATTTTTGCCAAGATTTTATTGCTCTTTCAATCGATCAACGTATTGCTCAGATTAAAGAACGTGATCTATGTTTAAATTGTTTAAGAAAAGGTCACTTCACTCGTTTTTGCAAATCTAAGGTTGTAAGCAATGCAAGGGGCGACACAACACACTTCTGCATTTAGAAAGCATTGTCAATTTTCAACCTAGGAATTCCCCTTTATTAGAGGTAAATCGCAAGGAAAATCAACTTTCTTCTTCCCTTGCCCCATCCTCTTCGTCAGCTTCAAACAAAGCTGTTCTTACTTCGAAATTATTTAAAGATACATCTTCGTCTGTAATGCAACCTGAGCGCAATCGATTTGTCTTTTTGGCAACTGCTGTTGTTCTCGTCCAGGATAAATACGGACAATTTATACCATGTAGAGCGATTCTCGATTCGGCTTCTCAGTTAAATTGTGTCACCTATAGGCTGGCTCAGCGGCTAGCACTTAAACGATCTAGGGTAGACATCTCTATCAGTGGCATCGGTTCCACTCAAGCATCCGTAAACTATAAGGTTAATATTACCCTACGTTCTCGAATAAATGATCACTCCGCCACCCTTGACTGTCTTCTATTGCCGTCGATAACGGAAAATCAACCAAACCAATGTTTTGATGTCAACTCATTCCAACTTCCCAAGAACATAGAATTGGCTGACCCATATTTTTATGAATCACAGAAAATCGATATATTAATCGGCGCATCGTTATTTTTTGAACTTCTTTCGGTCGGACAGATTCACCTAGGAGAAAATCTACCTACTATACAGAAGACGAGATTAGGCTGGATAGTCTCAGGCAATTTTAACTATCTAGTTAACAAAGCCATATGCTTAAATGCAACGGCTTCTGATTTAATTGATTCCTCCAACCACAATGATTCATTGGATGTTCTATTAAAACGTTTCTGGGAAATTGAATTATGTGACAAATCTAGTCGAACGTATTCCCAAGAAGAACTCGATTGCGAAAATCATTTCGTCCAGTCGCATAAACGGTTACTATCAGGAAAATACTCGGTCAAGCTACCCTTTAAGGCTTCCCCATCCAATCTCGGTGCATCCTTTGAATTGGCTAAGAAACAGTTTTTGAATCTAGAATCGAAACTCAATCGTCATCCCGATGTCAAGCAACAATACATTAAGTTCATGTCCGAATATAAGTCGCTTAATCATATGAGTCCTGCTTCATCAGACATTCTACGACAAGCCCACTATTTCTTACCCCATCACTGCGTCTTCAAGGCCGACAGCAGCAGCACAAAACTTCGCGTAGTATTCAACGGTTCGGCTAAAACATCAACTGGTTCATCCTTGAATGATATTTTAATGGTTGGCCCAACTTTACAGCCTGATCTCTTTAGCATTCTGCTAGCTTTTCGAGTTCACTTATTGGCTGTTACAGCAGATATTGAAAAAATGTACCGATGTGTACAAATGCAGCCTCCCGATAATACCTTACAGTGCATTCTTTGGCGCGATAACAGCTCAGATGATATAGACATATACACCCTCGATACTGTTACCTATGGCACATCTCCCGCCTCCTTCCTTGCCGTACGTAGTCTAAACCAGCTTGCGATAGATGAACAAAATAATTTTCCTGTAGGATCCAAGGCAGTCAGGTCCTGTTTCTATGTAGATGACTTTCTGGCTGGTGCCGATACGGTTGAAGATCTACTTCAGATTAAAAAAGAGGTATTTGCCCTACTTTTAAAGGGAGGATTTCATCTACGAAAATGGTGTTCGAATTCAGAAGAGGCATTGGTGGGCACCCCATTAGAGGATAGAGAAGTATATCTTCAAATCAATGATGGCAGTGTAACAAAGACCTTAGGGCTAATCTGGAATCCTGAGACGGATGATTTTTTATTCTCAAACAACAAACTGAGCACTTCGAGTAGAGTTACCAAACGTACAGTCCTATCTACAATTGCCCAACTCTACGATCCTCTTGGATTAATAGGGCCGGTCATTTTAAAGGCTAAGGTTTTTATGCAAACATTGTGGAAAGAAAGCCTGAGTTGGGACGAAACTCTTCCCGCTGGCCTACATACTTCGTGGTTACAATTTGTCAATGAATTACACCGCATGGATAAAATCAGTTTTCCTCGATACGCATTTTCATTCAATAGCAAATTTCAAATTCATGGCTTTGCTGATGCCAGCATGCATGCTTTCGGCGCTTCCGTCTATATAAGAAGTATCAACGCTAATGGCATACTAAAGGTACGGCTACTTTGCTCAAAGTCTCGGGTAGCTCCTCTTAAAACTATATCCATTCCAAGATTAGAGCTATGCGCTGCCCTTTTGTTAGCTGAACTAATAAGCCGTGTCCGTCAAGCCATTACGCTCACTCCAGAAAGTATTTTTTGTTGGTCTGATTCCACCATTGTGCTGGCATGGATTTCATCTCCACCTTGCAATTTGGAATACCTTTGTTGCTAACAGAGTCACAAAAATTCAGAATATCTCCGACGGTTATGAATGGAGACACATTCGAACCAACGAAAACCCTGCAGATATTCTCTCACGAGGCATGTCTCCATTAAACTTAAGTCATTCCAATTTATGGTTTTGCGGTCCGCAGTTTCTATGCGATCCTCCAGATTCATGGCCCTCATTGGATTCTTCATTGCCTAAGAGCATTCCTGAGAAACGTGCTCCTAAAACATGTCTAATTGCGTCAACAACACAGGATATTACATTGAAATGCAAATTTATAAATGACTTCTATCGTATTCGCCGTACCTTTTCCTATGTGTGGCGATTTATTAAGAACTCAAATTCATCTAAGGAACACAGAAGAAACGCGCAACTCTCAGCGTCAGACTTGGACTATGGTCTTCAATTACTTATTCGAACAATTCAAATAAATGACTTCGGTCATGACTACAAACAACTTCGAAATGGAACTAGTATCACTGGAAAAAGTGTGTTGTCAGGATTGAATCCGTTCATAGATGACTTCGGACTAATACGCGTCAGTGGCAGACTAAAAAATGCGGACTTACACTTCGATGCCAAGCACCAAATAATTCTGCCCAAATCGCATCAGTTCACCGAAACTTTGATTATGCACTTTCATATAACAAACCTGCATGCAGGATGCCAAGCTCTCATGGTTCTCATAAGAGAGCGTTTTTGGACCTTAGGTGGAAGGCAGATGATCCGTAAGATAGTTACGAGTAACAGATGTGTCCGTTGTTTCAAAGCTCGTCCATTCGTATGTAACCAGATCATGGGAAATCTGCCGAACGAGAGGATCTGCCTGCTAGACCATTCCTGCATTCAGAAATAGACTTTTGTGGACCATTCTACACCAAGTCCGGAATACGTAGTAGAGCTCCTACAAAAACATATATCTGCCTATTCATTTGTCTTTGCACTAAGGCTGTACACTTAGAGCTTGCAACAGACTTGTCGACAGCAGCTTTCTTGGCGGCGCTTCGAAGATTCATATCAAGGCGTGGTAAACCACAAACAATATTATCGGACAACGCTACTAATTTCGTTGGTGCGAACTCTCAGCTGAAAGAACTCAAACGCATGTTCCACGAGGATGAAGGTGGCAGCGAGCTCATTCAAAGAGAATGTGCCAACGAGGGAATTTGCTGGAAGTTCATCCCAAGTCGTTCACCGCACTTTGGAGGACTATGGGAGGCTTCCATAAAAATTGTTAAATATCATCTTCGCCGCGTTGTTGGTTATGCCGCATTAACCTTCGAACAACTTCATACACTAACTTGTCAAATCGAAGCAATTATTAACTCTCGCCCTTTAAGTCCCGTTTCAGATGATCCTAACGACTTAAGCGCTCTGACTCCGGCTCACTTCCTAATTGGTTCTCCTATGTCTACTATCCCGGAAATAGACTTAACTCATCAAAACTTTGCACGACTTGGAAGCTGGCAGCAAGTGCAATATATGCAACAACTATTTTGGAACCGGTGGAGCCATGAATATCTCAACACCTTGCAGCAGCGGAAAAAATGGAATAAATCTACGAAAAACATTGAAGTCGGCACCCTGGTCATTATCAAGGACGAAAATTTACCATCTCTTAAATGGCCACTGGGACGCATCGTGGAAGTATTTGCTGGGTCGGATGGTCTTGTCCGCGTAGCAAATATTAAAACTCAATCAGGCATAGTGAAAAGAGCGATTTCAAAAATCTGCATATTACCCTGCAACAAAACTGAAGATGAGCTGCAAAACCAACTGTCACCAACATTGAAGACGATAAGTAAAGGCTATCTTGAAAGCTACGGCTTTCAAGGCGGGGAGAATGTTCAGTATTTTCTCATATCATTTTATCAACACATATTTTATTGCACTTAATTTTTGAATTTCATTTCTATTTACATTTATGTATGCTTCAATGCACTTTCTAATCTAAACTTGTAACATATTTCATAAAATGAACGAATACCTTTTACTACCACTATGTTATCTGAATTATGTATTGTAGTCAAAATCTCCGCAACATGATTAAACGTTAAGACAGTTTGTACATAATTTCCCCTCATTATCAGCAGATCTATGCTCATTACATTGTATTTTAGCGTAACTGAACTATTTTCCTATCGTATTGTTTACTTGCTCTGTTAAGTTGGCGGAATAAAGACGTGCTGTGAAATTATTGGTTTTTTTTCTATATTCAATTTAAAAAATATTAAATTGACAAAACAGTACTCTCTGCTTTTCATATTCGTTCCCGGACTCACGGCCCTGCTTTTCGGCTGTAGTACGAGAACGGCAGCGTATGCTAAGCTCATTAAATTCCGATATCAATAGCATAACCAATTGGGGAACTATCAATAGAGTGGAATTTGTAGTGGTCACTCTATGAGTCTCCAAACAATAATATCGTTTGCAGACGCACTGTCAATATTTGTCATATCGCGCATATCGTAGATCATCTCGCTGCACATGCCCATTTTCCTACTAGTCGAGTCTTTCTGGGGAGTCGAGTCGTTGATGTTTCGTCAGATAGGCAACGCAAATGTAATCGGTTTATTTTAATATTTGAAATTTGTAAAGTTACATATTATTTATTAAATAAAGTGAATTGTATATGAAATCGTTTAATATCGCTTGTTTGATTCGCGGCACGCATCAATTGGTGACCCCGAAAAGTTCACGCAACGTAAGACGCAAAACTGACTATTAAAGTGTTTAGTAGTGAATGTGTGCGAAATCGTCCAAAAGCATCTAAAACTTCCATACCGCATTTTAAACAATCAAATCATTAAAAAAAATTTATTTAAAATCATTATCGCTTCATTCAAATCATCATTCCCTAAAATTACAAACATTTTACCGCAACCGAAAAAGTACAGCAAAATCTGACGATACTGTGATTTATACATACGTAATAAGTGCAAATTAAGATCAAATGATCATTTAAAATAACACACCATAGTTACTGTGTTCGAAACATCGGAATCGGAACAAGTGTACGATCATTACATGTACGAGCACATACATAAACACATGTGCACGATCACCCGTCTTCACAGCATTGACTCTCCGACTCATCAACCTGTATTCCAACTACGACCATCATCACACATATCTACAATCGCCATATCACACCATCCCCATCATTTAATATCATCCACAAAGGAACGGAGCATTAATCGCAAGTACATAATCAACATCTGATCGCTAGACATCATCAAGAAAAAAAATTTTTTTTTTTTTGTTCAAATTAAAATCTAGTGTAATATACACACTTATGTTTATTCAATAATTAATATTAAAAAAAATCGAATTATTTTTTTTACTTTTTCCAATAATTTCAATTTACGCTTTTGTCTCATTCATTATTTTAGTATAACATATATTTAATCTTTTTTTAATTTAAATTTAAATTGTCATTTCAATTTGCATAACACCTTATTACGATAACTAGGTTTGTGTGCATGTGCATGAGCGACTTATAGGAAAATTCTTCAAGCTTACAAATTTTTATTTTTTTTAAAGACAAAATCTTTAATTGAAAAATGCAAAACGATAGTGAAGATGATTCAAAGAGTGATCAACCTAGGGCTTCGTGTTCCAATGTACGCAGTGCTAACAACGATAGTGTTAACACAATTTCGGTTAAGTTACAGCCTTTTTGGCCAAAGTCTCCAGCAGTGTGGTTCATACAGGCAGAAGCGCAATTTTCGATCGGTAAAGTCAAGAGAGATTCGACAAAATATAATTATGTCCTAGGAGCGTTGCCACAAGACGTACTCGAAACCGTTCTAGATTTTATTCAATCTCCGCCAAAGGTTGACGTTTATGAGAGGTTCAAAGAAACTCTCATCCAACGGCACTCGCTTAGCGAAGAGCGACGTATTGAAAAACTGTTATCCAGCGAACAGCTAGGTGATAGAAAACCCTCAGAATTTCTAAGAGTCTTAAAGCAATTGGCAGGTGTATCAGGGATAATTAGCGACGATTTAATTCGAAAATTGTGGCTTCGACGACTCCCTCAGGTGATAAACATTGCCCTCATTTCACAAGAAGGCAAATCGGAAGCTGAAGTAACTTCTTTGGCAGATAAGATCTGGGAAGCTTCAAGTTCGGTAGCAGGTATTTCTGAAGTTCATTCTAGCATTCGGCGTACCCCTTCTTACACTTCTGAAGACCCAAATCAATTGCGTGCTGAAATAAATGAACTGAAATCTATGGTACAACAGCTAACAAGTAGGTTCAGTAGACAAAGTCTACGTTCACAGGGACAAAATGCACATAGAAGCAACTCAAGGAGGAGGCATGGGTCACGTAGTAGATCGGATATCTGCTGGTTTCACTCAAAGTTTGGACCCAATGCCCGGAATTGTTCTAGTCCGTGCAATTATAATAAAGGTGCATCGTCAAGCAACGAAGACAAAAATAAAAAAAACTAATTAACCCAGCTGTTCTGACGGCGCACAGCTCGGCTAATTCGTTACCTAGCCGTCTTTTTATTCGCGATCCCGATAACAATCTCACCTTTCTTATTGATACTGGTGCGGATTTATCAGTTCTTCCAAGTAAGCTTTTTCACACCAAACAAACAAACCCATCTTTCTATCTTTGTGCAGCAAATGGTACATCCATCAGCACGTTTGGCACAAAGCTAATGAAGATTAATCTTGGACTTCGAAGACAGTTCGTTCATCAATTCATAGTAGCGGCAGTAAACCATCCATTAATAGGAGCTGACTTCCTTAACAAGTTTGGACTTTTAGTCGATGTAAAGAATCGACGCCTTATCGATTCAGTAACCAAATTGCACATAAGTGCGGTTCAAGCTTTAGTGGATACACCATCACCGAAACATCCTGCATTCAACAACGTTTATGGAGACATTTTAAAACAGTTTCCTTCACTTACTGCCCCTCCTGATTTTAACAAACCGGTACAACATTCAGTTCAACATCATATTATTACAAAAGGTCGATTACCTTTCGCCAAACCACGCCGCCTTAATGTAATACAACATAAAGCGGCGCTATTAGAATTTCAGAACATGATTAGTTTAGGCATTTGCAGACCATCATCATCACCCGTTTCTTCACCCCTCCATATGGTAGCTAAGAAAGGCAGCGAGAGTTTAAGAGCATGTGGGGATTATAGAGGTCTAAATAACGTCACTGAACCTGACCGACACCCTATAAACCACATACACAACTTCTCTTTAAATCTCTACGGTTGCAAGTTTTTTTCTTGTATCGACCTAGTACGGGCATACCATCAGATACCGGTTGCCCCTGAGGACGTACATAAAACCGCCATCACTACACCGTTCGGTCTATTCGAATTTACAAGAATGCCCTTCGGACTCCGAAACGCCAGTCAGACGTTTCAGAGATTCATTAACTCAATAGTGCAAGATCTAGAGTTTGTCTTTGCATATATAGATGATCTCCTCATAGCAAGCAAGGACGAAGAAGAGCACAAATGCCATCTCAGGATTCTTTTTCAGCGACTTGCTGACCATGGCCTTAGTCTTAATCCTTCAAAATGTGTTTTTGGTGCATCAAAACTGAATTTCCTGAGTCACACCATTTCCGAGAATGGAATCGTTCCATCTCAAGATCGAGTTGAGGCAATTATTAATTTGCCCTCTCCAACTTCGATTCGACAAATACAACAATTCGTCGGAATGGTTAATTATTATAACCGATTTCTTCCGAAGCTTGCCGAGTTGTTGTCTCCCATTCACACTCATTTAGCCAAACTGCAGAAAACTAAAAAGAATAAAAGTCATTTTAACTGGCCCACGGAGTGTGACATGGCTTTCAGGGAAACAAAACAGGCCCTATCCCAAGTGGCGTTGTTGGCACATCCAACAGAAAACGCTTTTCTTAGTATCACAACGGATGCGTCGAATGCGGCTGTAGGAGCTGTTTTACAGCAACGGAACAAAAGCAAGGAGTGGCAGCCCCTCGCCTTCTTTTCAAAGAAACTTTCCCCTACAGAGCAAAAGTATTCCGCGTTCGACCGCGAATTGCTAGGTGTTTATTTAGCAATCAAACATTTTCGGTGCTTCGTTGAAGGCAGAGAGTTTGTAATCTTCACAGATCACAAGCCTTTAACAAACGCCTTGAACTCCAAATCTGAGCGCAGTCCTCGTCAAACTCGACATATGGATTACATATCGCAGTTTACCAGTGATATTCGCCACATCCGTGGCAAGGAAAACGTGGTAGCGGACTTTCTTTCACGCAGTGGAAATGATGCCTCTGCAGAAATTAATTCGGTATCCTTCGATCTGAAGCAAATTTCAAAGTTGCAGGAAGGTGATGAAGAGCTAAAATCATTGATTTCTGGTAACACCAGGCCGACTTCTAAAATTAAATTAAACATCGTAAAAATTCCTATCACAAACGAACAAATTTGGTGCGAAACAAGCACTGGAACCAATCGTCCTTTTGTGCCTCAGAATCTCCGCAGGATCATTTTCGACTCTTTACATAATCTTTTACATGAAGGAATTCGGGCCACACGAAAAAGAGTAACGTCGAAGTATTTCTGGCCCTCTATTAATAAAGATTGTAACCTGTGGTCAAAGACGTGTGTACCGTGCCAACGATCAAAAATACATAGGCACACAAAATCTAAATTCGATACATTCAGAATACCAACAGGACGTTTTGAGCATATTCATATGGATATTGTGGGTCCACTCCCCCCATCTAATGGATACTCATATGTACTCACCATAGTTGATCGTTTCACACGGTGGCCGGAGGCTTATGCCATTCCTGATATGTGTGCTTCCACCATCGCCAAGACCTTTGTCCAAGAATACGTGTGTCGGTTCGGCGTTCCAGCACAAATAACAACAGATCAAGGAACACAATTTGAATCCAAATTGTTCACAGCGATCACAAACATATTAGGTTCACATCGTATCCGTACCTCGGCATACCATCCCCAAGCCAATGGAATGGTAGAAAGACTGCATCGACAGCTTAAAGCTTCCATTATAGCGCGTGGAAATACTCGAGATTGGAGTGTTGAACTTCCACTCGTTTTACTTGGGATACGAACAGCTGTTAAAGAGGATCTCGGTTGCTCAGCGGCAGAGCTGGTATACGGCCAAACCCTTAAAATTCCCGGAGAATATTTCATCTCCAATAATGATGAAAATATGGATCCTGCTAAGTTGGTAAACCAAATAAGGTCTACAATGCAAACAGCAATTCCCACAGACACCAGAAAATCTTTGCAGCCTAATGTGAACGTACCCAAATCTCTCGCTAGCTCTAATTATGTGTTCTTAAGGGTTGATAGAGTTCGACCTGGTCTGACAGCCCCATATGAAGGCCCTTTTAAAGTAGTACGTAAGCTTCGCAAGCAGTTCATAATTAACATAAATAACAAAAATATATCGGTCTCAATCGATCGATTGAAACCTGCGCATGTCATCGCAAAAGAATCTAATGCATTGTCTAGAGAAAAAAAAGTAACATTTGCGTAATTTTCTTTGTATTAATACGTCAAGTATCCAATCGTTTTTTTTTCTTTCATTTAAATCTCGGTACGCTTACAGCTGGAAGGGGAGTATGTAGTGGTCACTCTATGAGTCTCCAAACAATAATATCGTTTGCAGACGCACTGTCAATATTTGTCATATCGCGCATATCGTAGATCATCTCGCTGCACATGCCCATTTTCCTACTAGTCGAGTCTTTCTGGGGAGTCGAGTCGTTGATGTTTCGTCAGATAGGCAACGCAAATGTAATCGGTTTATTTTAATATTTGAAATTTGTAAAGTTACATATTATTTATTAAATAAAGTGAATTGTATATGAAATCGTTTAATATCGCTTGTTTGATTCGCGGCACGCATCAAATTTAATGCTTCCAAAACACAATGCTGTCTGCTGTCTTTAAAGCGAAATTTAAACACCCAGCCATTATCCATGAATGGCACTTGCATCGTCGAAACCGAAAAATTTTCCATTCTCGGTATGTGTGTCCACGACAACTTACGTTGGAATGACCACATATTTGATGTCGCCAAAAATGCTGTGAAATGTCTAGGTTTCCTCAAGCGATGTAAGAAATATTTTACCCCCTCTGATCTGGCAGCCCAAAATTGGAGTACAACTCCCACATTTGGTCAGGTGCTCCTAAAACATCTCTGCACCTGCTAGATAGGATTCAAAACCGTGCGATAAAACTTATTTATGATACTAATACCAGTCAGTCAATTGACACCCTCGAACACCGACGAAATATCTTGTGCCTCACTTTGTTTTATGGCTATTTCCACCACCAGTGCTCCACTGAAATCGCCAGTAGCATTCCGCCCATTCAAACTTTCAACCGTAACACCCGTCTCGCTATGAATGCTCATCAGTATACCCTCAAGCCCATTTTTGTACGTACTCTAAAATATCGTGATTCGTTCCTAAGCCGTACAACTCGCTTATGGAATGCCCTGCCGATCTCTGTATTTCCTGGTCGTTATAACTTGCAAAAATTTAAAAACAATGTACATCGGTACCTCTCTTTTCTTCCTCCCTAAATTTCCTTTGCCCGCGCTGTGTACAATCACCTTAAGGGTACTCAAACCCCTTGAGCGCGCGCTCATTATAAAAAAAAAAAAATACTTCTTGAATTTGCTATGAATTTTGCCAACAACTTCTCAGCAGAAATAAAACATGATAGTAAGGCCCTAGCACGAAAAACTATGAAGACTCTATATAACACCTTGATGCTCCCAGTATTACTTAATGGCGCAGAAGCATGGTCCCTTCCCTTTCGCAAGCAGATGAAGAGAGAAAAATCTTTCGAAAAATATTTGACGGGCTTTGGAGGAGAAGATTCAACGACGAACTATACGAGCTGTATAGCGACATCGGCCTAGTCAGAAAACTGCGCATCATGCACATGGACACCAATGCTTCGAACCTAACCCAGAGGGACAACGCAGTAGAGGAAGACCTCAGCTTAGGTGGCACGCAGAAGTAAAAGGCGGCCTCAACCTGCTTGAAATGCGCAAGTAGAGTCAGTTAACTAAAGACCGGACTAACTGGAGATGCTTGTTAGTTGAGGCCCTCCTAAGTGGGTAAGTAAGTAAATAATTAGAAACTCATCAATATAGTGATATTAAATACTTATAAAACGCAAACAGTCTTCTACGTTATACAATACTAAACCCCACAAAAAAAAAACCTTTTATAATCAAACTCTCTCTCTGCAACAACAAAGAAGTCACATGTTTGCCACAACCTTCTTCGCACTACTAATGTTTTGAAGTGAAGTGTGGCCGTGCCATATTAAAATAATAAAGCAATAGTATTTGTTAGTGGAAAGTAAAATGGTAAATTGGACATTTTAAATTGTATTTTTAAATCAAACAAAAATAAAAGGACTTACCTTTGGACAGGGTTGATGTCTGTCTATGTATTTATGATTGCTATTTCTCAACCGGGCGATTGATACGCCACACAACAGAATCACGAAGAAAACACATATGAGTATAATTAACATTGTTGGGTGAGAATTTTGAGCTAAAAAGGTTCAAAATAAATTTATTTCGTTTTAAAAAAATTCAGATAAAAAAACCTACCTTTATGCACAATGGCATGAACCCTAGATTTGGGTTCTTGGATATCATGTGAATGAATCATAGCATGTGCAAACATGTTGGAATCTAAAATTAGAGGAAAATTAAACATGAAGCAACGTATTTATATTTGTGTTAAGAAAATCAAAGAATGTTTAATGTACAATATATACCATACTGCTGTTGAATTGGTTGCATTGCAAGGTTTGATGCCGGCGTCGTTGTTGTATAACTCTGCTTCGGATGCAAAACAGTTAGGGTTAGAGTAAATTCTGCGCTTTTGAATTGCGAATTCAGTTGTGAGCAAGATAATTTGAAAACTCTATTTAAATAATATGCAGGCTTTTTATTACTGTACACCAACGCTTTTAAGACATCGAGATAGTTTGATGTTGTGTCATAACCAATCATTTCTACACCATCTTTATTGATGTTAGTTTTAATATCAAGGGTAGATGATAGAGACTCATCGCCATCAACTTCGATTTCTTCATGATCTGGATTTAGGCTTGGGAATACAATAACACTACAGGAATCTAAGCTTTGTAGATGTGGTTGAATATGTCCACCTGTCATAACACTAATATTGATGTTACCCAAAATTCGAACACCTTGCTTAATTTCTGGGTAAGAGACAAGGTGATTTGAATTACCACTTATCACAATTTTTGCTTTATCTTCATTCGAGAAAGGTTTTTGTTTTTCAGATCTTGGTTCACTAAAGCCGCCACTTTTGTGAATGTCCGAAAAATCTTTCATAGAAGTAGCAGTCGTAACCATGGGAGTGGGTCCATTTACCATAATATACGTTTCAACTGTGGGCAAGCGAACGGCACTTTGATTAATACACATCATTGTTGTGCGCACTTCAATGTTTCTCCTGCCAATTGTTGGATTTTGTTTTGAATTGATATACTGAATCTTTTGCAAAAGGCTTTCTATATTTGCTTTATTGTTTCCTTCTATATAAACTTCGTTCAGTTGTGCGTTTGATTGGACCTGTTGATCAGCTTCTAAGATTCTTTCCGGTGGTGGCACTAAATGTTCAGCACAGCTGGTTCCACATTTAACATCTTCACTGGATAGTATACTGTTTAGTGATAATTTTATCTCGGAAATATCACCGCTGAATCCATGTTTTAGACGATTCTCAGAACTCTGGTAGCAAGCGCCTATTGTTAAAGTTGTATTGACACCGTGTGCAGCGTGTAGAGGCCAGTCATCAATTACTTCAGGATTACTATGTCGATCTTCGACCGAATTCTCAAATTTCACACCATCAATGTAAAGTTCAACTTTGGATTGATCTACGTTCAATACATAGTGGTGCCATTCGTTGTCACAAACTTGTGGAATCTTCCACCGCCATTCTGCTGGGCTGAATATATTCAAATCACCTTCATTGAAATTCTTGCGTAATAGCAAAATCAAACGGCAATTTCGGACAAACAAAGCCATATGATGACGGTTCATTTCTACAAGAAAAAAAAAACAAAAAATCAAAATAAATCATTCACAGTAAGTTGTTTCAAGTAAATATTACTATGATCATCGGCGCTACAAATAATGTGCTCCTTTGCATGTTTATTAGACGTGGGTAAACTAAAATGCCTAAATATTGTCACAATACTAAAAGGTCGTGAAGCGAAATCGTGTCTCAACACTATATTGTCAGGTACAATAACACCTGACGAGCCATCAAATTGAAAAACTGGTTCAGACCCTTCGTCGTAGCTTAAGTCTTTCGTCCACTCGGTGCCACGAGGTAAAAGATCAATCAAAGAGTATCCTGGTGTACAATTCGTCATATCACGATCACAGCCAAACGATATGTGTTTAGTCTAGAAACGCATAATGTTATAGCATTATTTCCATAGATGCATATTATGTTATGTTTTATATTACCTTTAATACAATCGATGTGCGTATACCCATACCTTCACCGTTGCAGTATATATCACACAGTTCAAAACGTGCATTTGGGAATAACGAAAGTGATTCGGTGGAACTTGCCTACATTCAAAATTAAATTTATTATATTGTTGGTTTATGAGAAAAATCACTTACCGTATAATCAATACGTTCAGGTATCCCAACAAGTCGTGCTTCGCAAACCCTACGCACTTTAATACTAACCATGATAGGGGCAGACTCCTTCATGGCGCAATCATAAGCAACAACTGACAATATATGATTGTGCGATGCTTTATGTGATAGCGGTTCGGTATTTTTGATTGAGCCCTCATTATCGATTACAAATGGTTGATCGGTATTAAGAATCTCATACTTGCATACATCCCCAAATAATGGTGTACAATCTTTGTCCGAAGCTTCGACACGAATTATTTCTTTATAAAGACGTCCTTCATCAACTTCGGTGACGTATGATGGCTGAAGAAACGTCGGTGCATATTCATTAATATCAATAACTGATATATGAACAGTTGCACTTGCTGAGTGAGTGCTATCACAAAATATTGCAACGATTTCAAAATGATAGCTCTTTCGTTTCTCACAGTTGAGAGTCCGACGAGCTTTTAAGATACCTAGATTGTTGACAAGTTCAATCTTAAAATAAAAAAAAATTATTTTTTTATCATTGTTATAACACTATCCTTCAATACTTATGCATAACATTATTGTTTTATTATATTTATTTAAACTATCAAAGCATGTTTTGTTACGAGTATCATATATAAAACAGAAACTTTTATAAATAGAATGAAAATCATGAAGATATTGTATGTTGTTGAAAAATTATAATCAGAAATATATTGTAATACCTCGTTGTTGACAATACTACTCGTATGTGAAGAACACGAGAAGAGCTTTTTTTAGAGATATTAAAACCGGAGGTGTTCGTATCTGAACGATTCCATCTAGATAAGGTTTGTTTTTATTATACATTGCGTGAACATCTGCAGGTCTTTGTGCTTTGAACCGTATGCACAAAAACAAGTAGACCGTAATTAATTACACTGTTCATTAATAAGAGTGGATAGCGCTAGCTGCTAGGGCTTTCGGCAAGTAGTAAGAAACAAAATAAGAATTGAAATACAATTTATTGTGTTTATATTTTTTTCTGTGACTACTCGTATGGCCAGAAGTTGTAGGAGGTTTTTGTTGGAAATGTTCTTGAAGATTCGATTGACTTCTTCGTAGACAAGTAGGTGGTTAATTATGAGTATTGGTTTAGCGATGCATAGCTGACAAATTGGCGGGGGTTGTTTGGTGGTTGAGTTATGTTTAAATGTCCCATCCTTAAGGTGCGATCAGATGGTCATCCAAACTTGTCATCCGGATGACAACCGTGTGATCACCTGTCATCCGGCATGTCATTGAACGTGTCAACCGGATGACATACCAGATGACACGATTTCTATGTCATCCAGATAACTGATTTGATTGACCGCGTGATCACTTGTCATCGCTATTGGGACTGGATGACAAAATTTTTTTGCCACCGTGTCATCCAAATGACAAGGTCCCATGGATGACATTACTTGATTTTCCACATTGTCATCTAACATCGGATGACACAAGTTTGCTTTCGTTGAAAAAGTTAAAAGTTAATTTTTGTTTCTGTGTTATAAAATGAGTGACAACGACGGTAAAGCCGATATTGAGGACAAAAATAAAACACCATGCTGTCCTTTGGGATAGTAGGCGGAAGAATTACAAAACTCCGAACTGCAAAATTGCTGAAAACAGGTGGCGGTCAATTTAAATATTGAGGGTGTTCGCGATTTTGGAGCGCGTCTTAAATGGCAATCACTTCGTAGCCATTTTAAAGCCCATTTCAGCAAAGTTCGGGCCAGAAATACAGGCCAAGGCACATGCGAAATTTCAACTAATTGAAATTATGTTTTTGGAGTCTTCCGAAGTGACACAATCGTGTCCATCGACGTCCACATTATAATTGGTAGGTACTCGTACTTCAATCGATCTGATTTTATTTATGTAACATATGCATTCACACATTACTATATTCGTTTGTTATTTTTCAGGAGGATGCGTACGACGACTACTTAATTTTAAATGAGTTGACGCAGTTGTCAAACGCTAAACGCTATGCCCAATCAACACCGGTACCGAAAAAAAGGCAAAAAAGAAACACTTTAGTCCAACTTATAAACAGATTAAATTCATCGAACATTGAGCGCCATATAATCATACAAACTTTGTCTCCCCTCCGCGTTTTTCTCTGACACTTTTTCTGTTGTTTTATTTTTATTTTACTGACGTTTTCGTTTTTCGCAAACAACTAATTACAAATTGTCATCAGTGGCATTAGTGTCATTCGTGCCATTAGTGTCATCTCGTGAGATCGCCTGTCATCCGGCTATGTCATCCAGGCATGTCAACCGGATGACAAAGCAAGCGTGTCATCTATTTTGGGACAAAATGACACTCGAATGACCGAACGGATGACACTGTGTGATCGGGTGTCATCTAACGGATGACACGCTCGCAGATGACGTGCAGATGACAACCGAATTACAAAAGTTCTCTGACGTCAGCATGTCATCCGGATGACAAGTTTGGATGACCGTCTATCGTACCTTTAGTCTAATGTAGGTACTCGTAGTTTCTTGTGGGATACATCCCTACACATGGTCTTTTGAGCTTCTGGGTTGAATTTGGTGTAGATATTACGATAGTTGGTCCAATGTGTTTTTCGTTTGTATTTCCAGGTGCTGAGTAGGTAATTTTTTAGGTTCTTACGATTGTAGGTGTAAAATATTTTCAACGGTTCTTTTACTGCTGATTTTGCAGTAGTATCTGCGTGTTCGTTGGCCACTGTGACCTGGGATCCAAACAAGTTTCAGTTTGTTGTTTTTGGATATTAGTTGGTCTCAAATGGATTCAATAATTGGTATGCAATTGTTTGTGTTTTGCTTTTTGTTTGCTTTTTTGATGCCTTTTAGAATAGCAAAAGATTCAGCTGTGAAGATTGATGTGAATGCTGAAAGGAGGCCCTTGGAGGCAACTGACCCATTTTCGTCGACAACGGCAAAAGAAGTTCCGTCTACTGTTTTTGAGGCATCGGTGAAGAGGAAGATATAGGTATATCCACGTTTTTTTGTAATAAAAACAATATCCGAGAACATAGCTCTTTACATATCGTCTCTTGTTTAAGAATTTTGATACTGGTTTAATTTTATGTTGAAGGCGTTTTTTGGTAGCTTCCAAGGTGGTTGTGCCGTCCTGTTGTTCCTTTTGATAGAAATTGGTATGCTTAATTCTTTGGCTAAAGTTAATGCGGAAGTGATTGAGGATGGATATTTTTGTGTATTTTTGTGCTTCAGAAATTTTTTGACCTCAGTGTGGATGGGCGTTGGCGTTGGAACGTTGATTTTTTGTATAATAACCATTGCGGTTAGATAACTAATTCTTTCGGTTACATGGGGTGATCCAGCGTCGGTAAGATTTGGAACTGTTCGAAACGCTCTTAAACTGGCTCTGATGGCTGCATGATATGGTGTAGAGATGAGTTGGATGTATGATTTTGAACATTTTCAGTATATTGGTAGACCATAGTCGATTCTCGATAGGATAATGGATTTAATTACATTTATTAGGGTATTAACATTACAACAACTGTTTTTTGAGGAAAGGTATCTACGAGTAATTATATTTCCTCTAGGAGTTAAGTTTTTCTTTTATCTGAATATAATTTTTTTTAAAGCTGTACTTAGAGTCAAATGTAACACCGATTATTTTTGTGGAATTGACATTGTTGATTGAAATGTTTTTAAAAAGGACTGGAATATGTTTTTCGCAACTGTATTTTTTTATATGTGGAGTGTATTGCATTTTGAGAGAGATATGATAGCGCCTGAATGTTCTCCCCATTTTAAAAGGTTTTCAAGAATGGTAGTAAACATTTGTGCCAGCAGGGTTAGATCTTTGCATTTGGAGAAAATAATAAGATCGTCGGCATAGAGTGTGTGTTCAACTAGTTTATAGTTGTTAATTATTTGGCTTATTTCGTTAAAGACTATTATGAAGAGGATAACCGAAAGTGGCGATCCTTAGGATATGCCATTTTGCATCTTGTGCATTTTTGAGTATGTATCGTTGGACTTAATACGAAAACTACTGTTGGTAAGGAAAGATTGTACGTATTTGAAAATCTTCGACCTTCCATTTAATCAAGTTTTTCAAAATGACGTGTATGCCGATACGATCGCAAGCTTTTTCAAAGTCAATTATAAATATAGAAGCATGGTTTTTTCAGAAAGAGGTGAGGAGATAAATTGGTCCAAATGCAGTAGAGCGTCTGTGGTAAATCTCCCTTTTTTCAATAGCCATGTTTTCAAAGCTATGGGGCCGTTTTTTATCATTGGGTTAGATATGCGGTCAAATCCGGGACTTTTGCCTCTGACGGAGGCTAAGCAGCTTTCTAGTTCTATCATATTATTGTCGGATTCAATTACAGACAGATGGAGCTACAGTATGAGATGGTAGTCGATTGGTTAATGTGGAGAGTTTATCATTAATGAAATCGGGGTGAAAATTAGAGTTATCCCGGGTTTTCGCAAAATGTTTGGCAATTTCCCTTGGGCGGGTAATATACTTTGTTCCGGCCTTGATTGCAGTTATCGAGTATGGTGCGTAGGTACCTGTTATGGTTTTTAGGTCCGCCCACGATTTTTGAGAGTTGGATTGTGAATTGATGTTGGAGGTAAATTTTTCGTCAGATTTCTGTGTTGAAGCTGATTGGAAATTTTAGATTGGAATATGTCCCAGTTCTCTCTGTCTAGGAGAAATCTGTAATGGGATTTTATAGGGTTGGAGTTAAGTGTGAGTGTAATAGTTATAGGAAAATGGTCGCTGCCGTGAAAGTATTCGGAAATAGTCCGTGTACAGTAGGGGACAAGACAGGTGTTTGAACGCCATTGAAATCGCCCGTTAGAATGATTGGAGTTCGCGCAAGATATTTTTAAGGTCATTGCTGGTAAATTGTTGATCTGGTGGGATGTCTAGAGAGATTACAGTTATTTGAATTTTTAGGGTTAAAGCAATTGCTATGGCAGATATGTTGGTGTTGATGTAAAGAGGATTTTGCGGAATTGATTTGTGAGATGCGTGCCTGGTTTAGAAGCATTGTTTGCGGGTAAATTGTGGAAATATGGTTCGTATTGTTTAGGTGTAACCGCTTGGGTGTTATGCTTGATGTGTGTTTCCTTTAGGGAAACAATGGACGGTTACAGGTCATTATTAAGTAATTGCAGCTCGTGGTAATTATTAAAGTAACCTTTAAGGTTCCGCTGAAGAACCTTTAGTGAAGATTTTATTGGTAAAATAGACCTTTGAAAAATATAATATGAGTTAGATTGTGTAAAGTCATGGAAGATGTTGGGGGAGTTATCACTCTGCGTCTCGGATGGTATTTGTTTGGCTTCTGCCATACTACATTTTTTGAAAGCTTTAATTTTTTAGGTTTATTTTCCTTGAAAGTATCTTTCACAAATTTTGGAGGACGATGGGTGTTCTTCTGAACAATTTGCGCATGAAGTGCGTGTACACTTATCGGGTGAGTTAGGTGGGATGTTGCATGTTTCACAAGAAGCATTTCCCTTGCATCTCTTGGTGGTGTGTCCCAACAGTTGGCAGTTGCTGCAAAGCATGGGGTTTGGATAATATTCTTCAACTTTTGCATTATACCATCCAATATTCACTGTATTTGGTGGGCGGAAAAGATCGAAATTGGGAAGGATAAGACCAGCGGAGCGTTGATTGCCGTCCACGAGCTTTTTAAATTTGAACACGTCAGTCACTCCTTGCGGTTTCAATTCCTGAATGATTTTGGTTTCAGGAACATTAATAAGATATGGTGGATACACTGCGCCTTTGGATGAATTTAGGTTGGTATGAATGGTAACCGAGATTGGGCAGAGGTTGGATAATGTTTTTTTTTTTGTGAGGAAAATATCTGAATTTTTTTGAGATTTTGTAAGAATTAAAAGGTTACCATCCCGTAATTGAGTGATGTATGTATTCGTATGAACTGCTAATGCCATCAATAGCTTTTTTTTGTAAGAAGACACTAAATGAGGAGAACCTACAGTAAGGGAAAAAACTAAAATAGATTTCACTGCTTCAAAAAACCACCTAAATTATGAAGAATTCTGAAATGAAGTCTACACAACTTCTAATCCGTCGTTAGCATTTGATACGATGAAAAAGAATGGCAAATTGTTAACGATATTTTAAACAAAAACACACCTTGCATTGATATTGTACTTCACAATAACAACTCTACGATTTCTGACCCTTTAGAAGTAGCTAACTTATTTTATGACTTCTTCTCCAAAGTAGGCTCATTTCTTAGTGTATCAAATAATGATAATCCAACTTTGTTTAATAGTGATAATAGTGAAATTCAACAGGATTGGATAATATATCAAGCTTTTTGTTAAAAAAAAAATTTATTTTCAGATCTCGGATGTTCTGTGCTATATCTTTAATTCGGTGCCCTAAAAACTGCACTCGTAATACCCCTTCACAAAAAAGGAAGTACTATGTCATTAAACAATTATCGCCCCATTTCGCTGTTATCGGCTTTCTCTAAAGTTTTTGAAAGAGGAATGAAAACAAGAATGATTTCTTTCTTAGACAGGTCTCAGTTCTTTAGCGAACTCCAGTTTGGCTTTAGAAGAGGTAGGTCTACCGAAAGTGCGTTATTAAAACTGATTGGGGAAATGTATAATAGCTTGAATACTTCTCGAATTACATCTTGCCTATTCATTGACATAGCCAAGGCTTTTTATATTGTTTAGATGTCAGCTGTCAATATTTATAGCCTGTATTTTTATTTATTTAAGTATAAAGTATAAAAAGCAGATTGTACAAATAAGAGCTAAGCTCTTTTAACAGTACATATGACAAAAAAGTATAAAAGAGGATAGTTAAAAATAAATTAAAAATAAATTAATTTCATCAGCTTAAAAAAAAAAATAATACTAATAATAATAATAATACATTTAGAGCAACTATGTAGAGTCGTACAAGTACTAATCCACTAAAAAAGTTTTAAATTATGGTAGCAAAAAAAAAAAATAAAAGTGAAAATAAAATTGTAGGCTGTATTACTCGTATATGTTCATATTTACAAAATTATTGTTATATGCTTGTCTCCTATATGCCTCAATGATCTCTAAAAAAACCAAATAAAAAATCATTAACATTTTTTGTTCCAAGCGAGCGCCGGATTTCAGATGGAAGCGAGTTCCACAGTCTTACGGAGTGAACAAAAAACAGACGGCTACTTTCTAAATAGAAATAATTTGGAGGATTAATTCTTAAAGTTCTAGATGACCTCAGAAACTGTATCTTACAGTATAGGTAATATGGCTTCTTATTGGTTATCAATCGTGCAATGGATAGGCAGTTGCGGTAATTCAGGTAGTTTAAAAGTGAACACCCTAAGATGGAATTCCTATACCTGGAAATATGATCAAACTTGCGCAGGTGGAATACATATCTACGAGTAATTATGGAATTAAATGCAAGTTCCAATTTTCTAAAGCATACTGAGTCTAATGAACTGTAAACCAAGCAAAAGTACGTAATATGTGGCACAAGAAGAGATCTTACTAGTTTGAGTCGAAAGTCAGTCGGTATATAACCGTGACTGTAATAGAAAAACATATTTTTTCGGTAAACAGATAAACATCTGGGTATTCCTCAATTTGTTCAATTTTCTTACCAATTGGTAAGCACAAAGTCTTTTTAGCATTTAATTGAAGCCCATTTAAGGAAGCCCAAAGTCGCACTGCCTCCAGATCTTCATTTAAATGGCTGACACAACTCTGTATACATGTTCGCGGGCTGGAAACGTATAATTGGACGTCATCAGCGTATAAATGTACAGTCGCATGTTTACAAGCTAGGGGTAGATCATTTATAAACAGAGCGAAAAGTAATGGCCCGAGTATTGAGCCCTGCGGGACGCCACAGTGAAGCCTGAGCATGCTTGATACTTTGCCATTCATATGGACCTGTTGATATCTACCGCTTAGATAATTTCTAATCAGTTCTACGGCTCTTATTCCTAAACCAAACCCACTAATTAGCTTCCGACAGAGCTTTTCATGATTAACCGAGTCAAATGCCTTTGAAAAATCCAAAAGACATAGTAAGGTTACATGGGACTTGTCAAAGTTTAAACGAATGTCATCAATTATTTTTACAAGTGCAGTGGTACAACTGTGACTTTTACGATAAGCAGATGGATGTTGGCTTATTAAATTGAGTGAGTCTACGTTGGGTCTAAAGTTGATTCTTTATGACGATCTCAAGACAAACCCGGGAGAATGCTTATTGGGCGAAAGTCGGCCAATTCAGAAGGATTTGAATTCTTTAGAATTGGTATCACTTTTGCAAGTTTCCAGGCTGGGGGAAAACAGGATTTAACAATGCAACAGTTATAGATATGGGTGAGCGTATCTACCACATGCAGCAGTATTATTTTGATGAACTTCAGTGAAATATCATCTATACCTATAGCGGTAGACTTTACAGATTTAACAGCAAAAATAATATCAACGCTGTTAACAGTTTTGAAGGAAAATGTTGGACCTGAGTTGGCTGAGCTTAGATCAGCTTAGATCTGTTTCAGTTGAAGGTATAGGATTAGGTAGAAAAGGTTCGCTTACAAAGAAACTATTTAGTAGATCCGGAGCAGTTCTCTCATTGCTAGGAAAACATTTTTTGTCGGAAGTAATTCCCAGCTCACGCAATTTTTTTCAGAGATCTTGAGGTCTTGCATAGGTTTTAAGTTTGGAGGTGTAATAACGCTGCTTTTGTTTACGGGTCTCTGCAGTTGTTAAGTTTCTTAACTTAACAAAGGTGGCTCTATTTATAGATGTAGGATAAGTCTTCCATCTGCGATAGGCTTTGCCACGAAGCTTCATGAGCTTTTTTATATTTGGAGTATACCAAGGGCAACCAGGATCCTTAACAACCACCCTTATATTGAAGAGCTCCAACACCATCGACTCGAATAAGGCAATTTTGTCATTAATGTTAGCGAGATTCCAACATAAATCCCAAGGGAATATTGACGCTTCATTATGCAGAGCTGGTAGGTCAATATTATTGAAATCTCTAAATAGCACCTTCTTGGGAGGAAGTACATTATTCATGTGAAGGTCGAAAGTTAAAAATATTATATCATGAGATGAGTTAAAGCCGGGACGGATATTTGATCGTGGAATAATGCAAGTGTCGCATCTGATACAATAAAGAAGTCCAAAAGTGAAGGTCGACAACCTACTCGGAAATGTGGCGGAACGGAGTTATGAACAATATTAAGACCACAGTTAATAGCAAGATTTTTAATGGAATTTGCTTTCTCATCATTTTTCAAAAGATTTTTATGGAAATCACCGCAAAGTATTATATTCTCATAACATGGGATAAAGGTAAGTGCCAGCGTTAATCCCTTATGAGCACGGAACGCTATTAACAGTGTACGTTGCTCAGTGTGCGAAGAGAGGTGAACCAGTAACGGGCAGTGATCGTCGTCAGCAGATTTAGGCTTTAGACGGAAAGCATCGAAGTGTGGTGAAATTTGGTGCCGTAACTTGGTGACAATTGTTTTCACCACTTCAATGGGATTCTCACCAGGTTTTCGTGGTACACCGCGAACAATAACATCTTTGAGTCTTTCTTTTCTCTGAAGATCAGCTAATTCTTCTCTTATTAATTTGTTTTCCTCACGAAGTTTACTTAAGTCACGCTCAAATTGCTGGACATTGGTTTCGAGAGAGGATATGGCGGCACTAAGTTTCTTGTTAAAATTGGTTTGGAATTCCTGAAGCAGTGATTTGAATTTTTGCAGCAAGTTAGCCTCGACTTCGTAGAGTTGCTCAGATAAAGATAGTTTTTTATCTGAGGGCTTGATGTTTATTTGATTTTGTTTTAATATGCTGCCAGCTGCAGGAGATTTATCCAATGTCAGTGGGGAAGCAAATGGTGACTTTTCTTTAAGTGATTGCTGGCGTGCATTCATTATGAATATTTCAAATTATTTTGTACAAGTTAACTCAAGGTATTCGGCTGATTTCACTAGTTGGTCCGAAACAAACTTACTAAACTTTTAAACTAAGACAACTTTTAGCAAATCTGATCAATTTTGATGGGGGCGAATGCCCCCCGGCTTAATACAAGCTATAACTTAAAAAATAAACTTAAACTAAAACTTAAAACTAAGGTTGGTTGGAGTGGTGAAGGAGAACAGATTTGAGGTAGGAAGTGGTGCGGTGAAAGTCAAAGACGGTAGGGTTTGAGTTGATTTGACGTAGCATACGGGTTCGTTCGCGCCATAGGAGGTGTGGTGGGTTGGTAGATAGAAGAGTCGAGGGGTACGTAGATTACGAGGGTTAGTGTTGAGGAAAATGGAGTTGTGAAGGGACGCGCATTCAACGTGACCTGAAAGGAGTCGATGAATGAAGAGAAAGTCTGCTGCATCTCTGCGATCTTCGAGGGTGTTTATGTTGATAAGGTTGAGACGATTTTGATAGGGGGGCAGATTAAAAGGATCGAATGCTTTCAATTCTCGAGATATGAACACGCTGATATGGGGACCATACTTGACTGGCGTACTCTAGGAGGGGGCGAACAGAGGTAATATAGAGGGACCTGGTCACGTATGGGTTGGTGAATTCTTTGGACCACCGTTTTACAAAACCTAGTGCAGAGTTGGCTTTGAGGATTATCTCATCCATATGTAAACGGAAGTTGAGCTCGCTATCACACAAAATGCCGAGGTCGCGAAGAGACTGTATGGAGGAGATAGGTTGGTTATGGAGAAGATAGAGTCGGGAAGGAGATTGGTTCCGCTTATGTGAGAAGGTGATGGATTGGCATTTGGCGATGTTTAGTTCCAAAGAATTTTTGAGGCACCAGATCGAAAAACTATCAAGATCTTGTTGAAGGAGGAAAGAGTCATGGGGAGAGGAAATGGTTTTGAAAAATTTGGTATCGTCGGCGTAAAGGGAGACAGACGAGTGTTTGATGATCATATCGAGAACATTTATGGTTAATATAAAAAGAAGGGGACCGAGATGGCTGCCTTGTGGAACTCCAGAGGTGGCCAAAAATGGAGCGGACTGGGCTGACCTAAAACGAACACTGTAAAAACGGTTTTCGAGGTAAGAGGATACCCATTTTAACAATATGGGTTCAAAGCCGAGGGCAGACAATTTAAAGATAATTAACCGATGAGAGATTTTATCGAAGGCTTTGCTAAAATCGGTTGCAACTACATCGACTTCATTGCCATTCTCTAGGGCAGAGAGGGCAAAGGATGCGAATTCAACGAGATTTGTGGTGGTTGACCTACCCTTTAAGAAGCCATGTTGTCTAGGGGAAATAAGTGATTTGCATTGGAAGCTTAGAGCTTCATACAAAATACTTTCGAAGAGTTTGGGTATATGGGAGAGTTTAGCGATGGGACGATAGTTGGTTATTTCATTCTTTGATCCTTTCTTGTGGATCGGGGTTATGAAGGAGGATTTCCAAGCCTCAGGAAATTCTCCTTGTGAAAGGGATAGACGGAGGTGATTAGAGAGGGCAAGGGAAAGAGAGGAAGAACATAAAGGAATATGGCAGGGAGGCCATTTGGGCCGGGTGTGAATTCGTCATTGAGTTGGTGTAATTTATATTCGATATAAGACGGGTCCAAAATATAAGAGAGAAGTGGGCCATTGGAGAAGTTCAGTAGGAAACTAAAATAGGATGGATCTGGTACAAAGGAGTCGTTGGTGGAGGATTGTTTAAAAAATGTGGCAAATAGGTTGGCAATGGTGAGTGGATCGGTTGATGACCTGTTATTGAAAGACAGGGAAGGAGGGTAACCATCGGACTTTCTTTTGTAGTTAACAAATTGGAAAAAGGACTTAGGGTGGTTTATAAGGTTGACTTGCGCATTGTTAAGGTAGCGCTGGTAAAGGGAATCGTAAAGTTCGGTGAAATGAAGATAAGCACCAAGATAGTTGGAATAGTCGGTAAAGGATCTGGTACGCAGGAAAACAGCCCATAACTTATTTCTCTTATTTCGTAAGGAACGAAGCTTGCGATTATACTAGGGAGGACTAGTAGATGATGTTTTAAGGCGGGAAAACGGAACGTAAAGGGAAAAAGAATTAAATATTTCTTTATAAAAAATGGCATCATTTATACTTAGGTTGTGAAAGTTAAAGAGGGATCTGCTGAGATATTCACTGATTTTGTGAAAGTTTGCTTTATGAAAGTCGTGGGATGAGAGAGTTGTGGAGGGAGTGGACTGGAATGAAGAGTTATGAAAAAATGAAAGTAGAAGGGGGGATGGTAGTTATCGATTGTTGAGAGAGATAGGGCACAAAGTGAGACTGAGGAGTTAATTGGATCTGCTGTGAAAATAAGGTCTAATTGCCTGCCCATATAATTGGATATACCACTGACTTGGCATAGATTTGAGTCTGTTAAGCGATCTAAGAAGAGACATTCCTTAGCTGAGATGGCATTTGAAGCGATGAAAAACGATTGATCATCTGATGGAGTCCACTGTGGCTGAGGAAGATTAAAGTCGCCGAAAATAAGGATATCATCAATAGGGTCTGACAGGTCAATTAAATGATCGATCGCATCAATAACAAATTGGTAAGATTCGATAGGTTGAGCTGGTAGGATGTAGCAACATATAACGTAAAGGGACAAAGTCGGCTTTAGAGGATGAAGAAATTGTAATGGGAGAAGAGTTAAGGCTGTTGTCCATCGCCAGTAGGACGCCTCGACGGGGGGAATCTTTATTTATGGGTAGGATTGTCGTCGCGGAAAACATTAAAAGTACGAGGGAATAATTCCTGGTTCTTTATGTCGGGAATCAAATTGGTTTCGGTCAAGGTGTAGATATCAAAGGGAAGAGCATGCGATTGACGTAGGACAGCATTGGTTTTAGAGCGAAGACCTCTTACATTCTGGTAGTAAAATGTAAGAGGGATGTTGTCGGGTGGAGGTGTGAGGCAGGATGGTTTAAGCGCTGGCAAGGGAGGCACAAAATAAATAAAAGAGGCTAAAAGCCAGGAGCGAGTTAAATACACGTCTATTCACTACACATACTCGTATATATCTTTTGATACAGTAAACCATACCAGTAAACCATACCATTCTTTTAAATAAACTTTTTAATGCTGGATTCGGAGGTTTTATTTATGATTGGTATACTTCATACCTTGAAAACCGGAATCAAATAGTAAAAATTAATAAAGCTTTAGTTCTATGAATATTGGAGTCCCGCAAGGCTCAGTTTTGGGTCCATTATTGTTCCTTATGTATGTGAACACGCTATTCATCCAACCCTTTAAAGGCAGAATCACAGCATTTGCTGATGATACTGCACGTTCATATTCAAGTGCTAACTACGTAAATTTGTATCTGGGCGTTAATAACGACTTGGATTTACTACGACGATGGTTTTATAAACATAAACTGGTAATCAGCAGTAAAACGAAGTTTTTTTTTTTTTTTTTTTTTTTATAATTTACGCGCGCCTAAGGGGTTAGATACCCTTTTACTGTTGCCAGGGCGCGGGCGGAAAGATAGAAGGAGGAGAAAGGAAAATTGTTTTTGTAGTGGTTTGAAGAAACTCAGGTGTGTTTGGTTTCTATGTTTGCTCTCCAGGGGTGGGAGTCCGAATAGGACGGAGAGTTTTTCTTCACTCAGAGTGATTCGAGGTATGCCACAGTATTTTTCTTTTCTGTTTCTATTCTTTTCTTGAAACTCTACAACAGCCAAATCTACGTGTCAGTGTTATGCCTTCACACGCAGAATTTTTCTGTCTGAGTTCCAATTACACAATGAAAAACTGACTTGCCATGGGCAGGAATCGAACCTGGACCCTCCGAGTGAGAAGCGTTTGCTACTACCACTACACCACGGCCACCCCATGTTTATGATATTTAATCTCAAAGGTTTAATAAATGAAGATCTGTTCTTCCTATATCACTCTCCGTGTTGCCTACGTTTTTGCTTAGTTGATTCAACTGCTCAAGGTCATGTTACCTTCAATGCAAAATGTGAACTGTAGTGAACATTGTTTTCGTATTGAAAGTCGATAACAAGCTCAATTGGAACGATCACGTGCTATACCTAAAACAGTATCTTAGTAGGGTAGTCAGGCAAATGTATAATCTGAGCCTCTATTGCAATATTCAAGTTCTAGAAATGGCTTATTCAAATTTAAGTTGCAGTATGGTATTTCTTGCTGGGGTGGTGCATATTTTAATAAAACAGAACCTTTATTAATTAAACAAAAGCATGTCTTAAGAATTATATTTAAGGTAAATCGCAGAACGCCTAGTTTTGCACTATTCAAAAGCCTAGAAATTCTTCTTATTATTCTTCTTATAAAGTGCTAAAGACATTTGTTAGGTTTCATGAAAATTATATTTATGAGGAACTTCGTAACTATTCCACCTATTTATAAAGCACACTTTTGTCGATTCTACTATGTTACAGCTCCCAGATTATTTAATTCTTTGCCAGAAAACCTTAGGTGTGAGAGAACAAAAACTGTATTTTTAAAAAATGGTTTTTCACTTTCCACCATTGTGAAGTAGATTCGATTTTCATTCCAATGTTATAAATTGACTATAATTTACTTCTTTTTTTATCTACATTGCATTTATATTTGAAATATCCTATTACTTTACCCCATCAATATTGTTTTATTTTGTTATTATGTTTTAATTTTTTTTCTTGTACTTTCGCCACTTGCCATATGGCAACAGATTGTGCAAAGCTATTTCTTAGACAAATTCATTGTAAGCTTGATCATTTATATTTTTAAAAAATTATATATATTTTGCCATGAAATAAAGATTGAAAAAAAAAGAAAAAAAAATATAACCTCCAAGACAGAACCTATTTCTTAAATTCAGTTTCAACCGAGTACTATTTTCAAAATAAGAGGAGAATTAATCATCGTTCAGATCTCTCACTTCTGTGTGATATCTGTAACCTTAAGGATACCTAGTTTATATGACAGCTTAAAGCGCTTTAATACGCTATATGAGCGTAACACCAATTCAAACCGCATTAAACATTTCGGTTGAAGCAATGCGTATTGAGTCAATTCGCTTTAATTTTACATATAAACTAGGTATGTGAAAGAAGATGTGTTTCACTTTCTAGCGATATGTCCAGTGCTAAGGGCATTCCGTGTAAGATTCTTCTCCGCAAACGTATTGGAGCTAGACCAAGTGATCAGGATCCTGAATGGAGAATATGGCTGGGAAGCGTTGTATACTCGTAAATATATATACCATTAAGGCATTATATTATAAAAAACAAATTATTGAGGGAACCCTTTAAAATCAATTTTTATTATTATTTTATTATTGGCCCGGGTCTACCCCGGACAACTTTATTAAGCTTATTAACAAGCCAAACTTAAAACTAGACTTAAAAACTAACAAAGATATACTTAACCTAATGGGGCGAGGAGAAATGGTGGACGGGGGAGATGTTAAGGGAGTGGCATATTGAGCAGCGCTGTTTATTATTTCTTGTTTGCTGCTATTTAGGTCAAAGACTTCGGCGTAGTTGTTCGTTATACGCAACATTCTGGATGTTCATTCAAAGTGACCGTAGTTGGTGCGGTGAGTTCGGATCAGGAAGAGTGGGACAGATCTTAGATTACGGGGATTGGGAGTGAATGCAATATTTTGCGTTATTGTCGAGCAGTCGATATTTCCAGTCAGTAGCTGGTGGATAAAAAGTACATCAGCGACTTCACGACGTTTTTTTAGGGTATGCATGCTAATTAGTTTTAGCCTATTTTCATAGGCGGGTAATCCATATAGATCGGCCCAAGGTAGACCACGAAGTGCAAAACGGATAAACCTGCGTTGGACTGCTTCTATTCTTTGAATGTGGGTTAGTTTATAGGGTGACCAAACTTGGCTGCAATATTCGAGAAGAGGCCTTACAAAAGTAATGTACAGGGACTTTGCAACGTAAGGGTTGGAAAATTCTTTTGACCAGCGTTTGATAAAGCCAAGTGCAGAGTTAGCTTTATTTATAATGCTGATAATATGTGAGTCGAAATTCAATTCTCTATCACAAATTATACCTAGATCCCGTACTTGGGTAGTGGAAGGAATAGGCTCGTCGCAGATGAAATAGTTTCTTGGAGGGGGAGGTAGACGTTTACGGGAATAGGCTATCGCTTGGCATTTGCTGACATTAAGCTCCAAAAAGTTTTGCTTGCACCATACCGAAAACTTATTCAAGTCATCTTGCAGGCAATGGGAGACTTTGGAAATTCTCATGTCATCAGCGAAAATAGAAAGATTAGAGTTCGTTAAAATGAAATTTATATCATTAATTGTGAGGATAAAGATGATTGGACCAAGGTGACTACCCTGAGAGGCACCAGATGTTGCTTTAATGGACTCGGATATTGAAGATCTAAAGATGACCCTGTATTCTCGGTCTTCTAAATAGGATTTGTTCCATGCCACAAAATGAGGGGAAAAGCCAAGTTTTTTTTAATTTAGAGATGATAAGATGATAATGCCTTGCTGAAATCTGTGGAAATTGAATCGACTTCATCACCGTCTTCTAAAGCATGAAGCGTCCTAGAGACGAACTCTGTTAGGTTAGTGGTCGCTGATTTACCTTTCATGAAGCCGAGCTGATTTGTGCAGATAGTTGGCCTACAGTAGGGAAGCAGTTGTTGATAGACTATGCTTTCAAAAAGTTTGGGTATGCAAGAGAGTTTTGCTATGGGCCTATAATTATCGACTTCGGCCTTACTTCCTTTTTTATGAATAGGGATAATATAAGATTCCTTTCATAGGAAAGGGAAAGTACCTGTTGAGACAGACAAGTTAAATAGGACAGCAAGAGGAGGACCGAGATGGGTAACACACTCTTTTATTACAATAGCCGGAATTCCATCAGGGCCGGACGAGAAATCATCTTTAAGTTTGGTAATGTTTTCAGATACCAAAGTTGTTGTTATATTTAGTGAAATGGCTGACATCTCAGGATAGTTTCTCATATAGCTAAGATAGCTAGGATCGGTTTCAGCTGTTTTCTTAGAAAAGGATTTGTTGAAATGGCAGGCAAAGAAATTTGCAATGGTTTTTGGGTCGGCAGAAGATTCACTAAGAAATTTAAGAGTAGATGGGTAGCCGTCTGACTTTCTTTTGGTATTAATAAACTGGTAGAAGCGTTTAGGGTCCGAGACTAAGCTAAATTGCATGCGGTAGAGGTACTCAAGGTAAAGAGACTCACAAAGTTCAGAAAAATTTTGTGGGTGGCCGTAGCTCAAGTGGTAGTGTATTAACTTTCCATTCGGACGGTTTGGGGTTCAACACCAGCCTTGACCGAAATACATTTTTTCAAGCAACTGAAATCTCATGAGGTGAATGGTTGCCTAAATACAACATCAAGTCAATTTAAATCATACATGGATGCCATCCATGGAGCGAAATAACCACTGCGCCAAAATATCTTTTTCTCTCTCTCTATCCAATTTTCCGAAAAACTTAACACGTGCTCCGTGTTAAGTTCTTATAAAAAAAAATGATTTTTTTAAAAACTTTTAAAATAAAATAAATAAATCTAGTTTATATAATTTGTCAATCTGATAGACGGCTTAAGGACAAACCCAATGAGATTTATAATATTTCTTTTTTATACTCGTATCTAACAAATATATTTTTTTATGAAATAAAAGTCAATTAAAATCTAAAAAAAATCATAAAATCTCTACTTATAGACTATCTATTCCAAAAATGCTTTTTATTTCGAAACCAATAAATTTAAGAATTTTCTATGCACTTTTTTAAATCAACAAACACGCACCTATAAACATATGTACATATGTATGGTGTATATTATATTGAAATGATAATGCTATCGGAAGAAATACTTACTTCAAATGGTACCTCATGATATGGCTTTTTCAGTATACGAAAATCACAAATTTTTTCTTCGTCAACCTTTATAAGAGGTGTAATCTCTACGACAGTTTCGTTTTCTCGTATCAAACCGTGATATGACTTTTCAAGAACATGTTCTGTAAGAAAAAGTTGTTTTAAACGTAAAGATTGACTTTCAATAATTTATAAATAATAAACAAACAAGAAAATATAATTATATTTATAATATATAATACATACTCGTAGTTATTTACAATATTTAACAAAATGCTAACAATAATAATAACATGGAAATTTTATATAGGTATATACGAGTATGTACATATATTTGTATATTTGAAGTTTCAGAGAAAACTTTGCGTCTCTTGCTATCCACCTTGATTCTTTTTATTGCATTTCGGATATTGTTATTGTATCTGAAATTTGGATTTATGGGTTTGAAATTAACGATTATCATTTGCCCGGTTTTGTGTCGGCGGAGTCGGCGTTTTATTAAAGAAAAAATAATAGTAAATGAAGCGGAGTGTGTCGACTTTCTGAGTGCAGACATTCTAAAGGTCTCTATTATAATTTTTATTGTTTCATGAAATAAGAGTATGTGGTCGCTCAATTTGCATTGTACAATTTTCAGAGATTCGACATATTTTTGTCTTTCAACTGTATCATTATGTATAAACTTATTTAACGTATAAACAATATGGAAAAAATAATTAATAAATATTGAGGAAAATCATGAAAAAAACCTCAAATCAAAGCAAAAAAAAAAATAATAATAATAAATAAATATATATAAAATGTAAAAACTAACAAAATAAATAGATAAATAAATAAGTAAATGAAAAATATATAAATAAATAAATAAATAAACAAAATAGCAAAGAAACAAAAAAAAAGGACATTATATGTCAATAAATAAATAGTATACAATGGATAAATAAATAAATTATAAATTATGTTATGCACAGACAACAAACTTATAAGTTCCATGCCGAATAGGATATTGGCCGTTATCCAATAAAATGGAGGACACACAAAATACTGTCAAGTTTTTTTTTAATTAAAATGTGTTTTATTTAAACTTTTTACGAGTTTCTTAAAATGCGTATAAATGAATTTCGTTGCGAAAAATGTGATTTTGTTTAAATAAATAGTGTACCAGTTATCAGTTGTTATATTTTGTTTATATTAGATATCTTCCCTCTTCATCTGTCAAAGTAAGACCTTCTGTATTTTTACCACAGTATAGATACGTAAAGGGTCCGCCATCTAACGTTTTTTTTCAACTTTTTCTTTCAGCTTATTTCGTGAATGGTAACACTTAGCTCATGTCTGATTGCTAAGTTTGATTTTGGGTACGGATTTTGGAAGAAGAGAAGCACCGTCAGCTCCGTATGTTCGTTATCTTGTGAAAAAAGTGAAAGAAACTGGCATCCTCATCGATAAACCAAAGCCAGTGCGTACACCCGAGAATATTGCTGCTGTGGCAGAAAGTGTGCGTGAAGCGCCATCAACATCAATTCACCGTCGTTCTCAACAATTGAACATTTCGGAGACATCATTGAGACGAATTTTGCATAAAGACCTTGGTACTCGTATGACACCATACAAAGTCCAATTGGTTCAGGAGTTGAAGCCAACTGACCAACCAATGCGTTTTCGCTTCGCTAAGTGGGCCTGCGATCGACTTAGAGAAGATGCCGATTTTGCCAAAAAAATCATCTTTTCAGATGAAGCTCATTTTGATCTTGGCGGGTATGTAAACAAGCAAACTTCTCGCATTTGGGGCACAGAAAACCCGCACGCATACATTGAAAAGCCGATACACCCAAAACGAGTCACTGTTTGGTGCGGATTTTGGTCATAATTGGGCCATTTTTCTTGGAAAATGAGTAAGGAGTGGCCGTTACAGTCAATGGCGATCGTTATCGGGCCATGTTGAACGAATTTTTGTTCACAAAAATTGAAGAGGAGGATATTGGCAACATTTGGTTTCAACAGGACGGCGCTACGTGCCACACAGCCGAAGCTACACTCGATGTTTTGCGCCCTGTTTTTGAAGATCGCATTATCAGCCGCAGAGCTGATGTCGTTTGGAGCTGCGATTTGACACCGTTGGACTATTATTTGTGGGGTGCCGTAAAAGATAAGTGTTACGCCGACAAGCCAGAGTCAATTGACGCTTTAAAGGACAATATTCGTGAAGCCATTGGTGAAATACAGCTGCACACAATCGATAATGTGCTTAAAAATTGGACCGATCGTGTAGGCTACTGCATGGCCAGCCGAGGCAGTCATTTGAATGAAATTATTTTCCATTTTTAACCGGAATGATAAAACTAATTATCTGTCAAATCAGACATTCACGAAATAAGCACTAGTTGAAAAAAAAAAACATTAGATGGCGGACCCTTTAGATTTGATTGATTTTGATGGTTTTTTATTTATAATACAGAATTAGAATATGCACTTTTCTAAAAAAAAAAGTGTTGCTAAAGCAATTTTATGTAAAAAATCAGAAAAAAAAGGTGCGTATAAATGAATTTCGCTTATGTACCAATTTAGGAAATTACAGTGACCAATCACAAAGAATTATATTTGCCTTCCTAGGAGCTCTTAATCTTAGGGATCTTAGTCTATTAAGAATCTGGACGTGTATATGAATAAAATTAAACACTTATTAGTCTTGCAAAAAAGTATATTGAGGAAAATCTGCAACAAGCATCGGCGTCATCCAAGTTTCCCATTGTTTCGTGATATGGAAATTCTTCCAGTCCGTCATTAGTATTGATTTAAAGTGCTGAAAACGTTCTTCTTTAATAGATCGGGAATTTAAATTACAAATTAATTTCTGACTACAATCTACGCAGAAACTCTTCTTATGTTGTTACTCTACCCGCTTTCCGTACATCTGCATTTCGTAACATTTGTAAAGTCTCATCATGCCGGTTATTTAATAAACTCCCTCAAAATATTAGAACAATAACAATTTCTGGAAGTTGTTAAAGGTTTGTAAGAAATTGGCTTCTTGATTATGATTTATGTACATAACGTGGAATACCTTTTCTCTAATATTCTGGTGCAAGAAAAGTTCTTTTTCCTAATGTTTTCTTCTCTTTGTATCTCTCTTTATCTTCACTTCACTTCACAAATTTAATAATATTTAAAAGAAAACCCATTGAAGTGGCATTTGACACTATTTTTAATACCATATGTATAGAAAATATGAAATGTCACCATATTATTTCTATTATATTGTATTAATTGAATGCATCTAGTGAATATTTTTTTTAATCGTGAAGTGTTACATGTGTATTGTATATAATGAAATAATAAGAATAAACTAAGAATAAACTAGTAGTGGTTAAAAGCTGACAATGCGATCTCTTATTACAACATATCTTTGTTTTCTTTTCTTCACCGACCGTAGGACAACGTGGACGTATTTCTCCTTAAACTTTCTCTGCTTAGTCTTAATTTAATTTTAATAATATAAATAACTTATTTTCTACTTGATTTTAACTTTGAAATAAGAATTTGTTCATTTTGTTTAAAATTTGGTAAGGTGTTTCATTTGGAAGAAGATCTCTTACATGGGGGCTCAACCGGGATCCCTTCCAAGATTAAGCCATTCATAATTCATGTGATATTATTCCGTCCTATCAGTGAGAAAGATACAAAACGTAGAACAAAAAAAAAAAAAATAATAATAATAATTTCCCGTAAGAAGTACATGCAGAGCAAAGCAGATCACTGTTATTTCGGCGAGTAATTTTATCAGTTAGTCAAAAGCAGACCTGTATACTTTGAAGTACCAGTACGAGTCCAGTACCCAATACCCTGTACTTGTACTTGTACTTACAAATTTCAAGTACAATGTACTCCGTACTTGAAAATAAATAAGTACCAGTATTTACCTAAGTACTCGTACTCTGTTCCAAGTACATTTACTAGGTACTTGAATACACCCCAGTACATTTGTAAGTACTTTGCAAGTACTTTTCACGTACTTACCTTTTACAAGTTTATACTCAATTTGTAATTTTTGAACTAACTTTTGCTAACAAATTACGGTTCCTAACGATGTTGTGGTTTTGCAAGAAAAATTAATTTATTGCTTTTTTTTATTTTTATTTTTCGAAAGACTTATGAAAATTAGAGCTAGCTTTCAATAAAACTAATTCCTCGAAATGCTGGTCAGACAGCGCGCTGCGTTTTGGAGTGTTAATTAGGCCAGCAAAGGAAACCAACCTTTCCACATGGCCCGATGACGTCAAAGGAGTATTAAGTTTGATTGTTTTTTATATGTATATCGGATATTTGTCCAATATTTTCATTCCGCTTCCTAAATGAGTATCAGTTATGTATAGTAAATATCCTTTTACAATAAAATCAGAATGAGAGTATTGACGAGGAACATAGGTATGAAGGATTTGTGTGCACTTGAAAAGTACTTGAAAATGTACTGGGGTGTATTCAAGTACCTAGTAAATGTACTTGGAATAGAGTACTTAGGCAAATACTGGTACTTATTTATTTTGAAGTAAGGAGTACATTGTACTTAAAATTTTTAAGTACAAGTACAATTACACGCTACTTAGTACTTTCACCGTACTGCAGTACATATGTATTTCATTACTTTACAGGTCTGGTTAAAAGACACTTGTTATGGGTTCAAAATGAGGAGAAAGAAGGAAAAGAAGCGGTGACATGATAGACGTAGACGATACTTTGCAATTAGACCAAGAGCCCGCGGCAATTTTTAGGTGTGAGAGGTAACCAAAAAATAACCAGATGAGTTGAAAGCTGGTGTAAGCATTATGTTAAAAACAAAAGTCTTGCAGGAAATGGTCGCGGCTTTAGTGAGTAATAGTGTGCTGAAAACTTACTTTTTTCCAAAATTGAGGTAATTAATATAACCAGTGAATGCTAATTTCATTGTTAAGTGTATTTTTATTTGATCGCAGAAATGTTGGTCCAAGACGTTTCGAGTGTGGCAACCAGATGGTTTTAAAATTACAAAAAAAAAATGTTTTCTTAATATATGACATACCCAAGTACTAATCGATACTAAAGGTAGGAAAGCAATGCCTCATAAAAGATATGAAGGTTCAGCACCAACACACTCTGCCAGACTGTTTCGAAATTCTTAAAATATCAATTTTCGAAATAATTGTTATAACCAAAATTGGAGTATACTCGTACCATAACATTAATAATACTCCCCTGATTACAAATTGGTGGGTCCAAGACCATTTGAACGTGGCTTACGCTCTCCCAGATCATTTTAAGATTCTGAAAAAATTTGATTTTCGAAAGACTTTTGTTTTTAACATAATGCATACACCAGCTTTCAACTCATCTGGTTATTTTTTGGTTACCTCTCACACCTAAAAATTGCTGCGAGCTCTTAGACTAAATATGACATCGATGATCATAACATGAATAAGTTTAATATTTCTGACGTGGAAAATATAATAAGAAAAATATCTGGTTAAGAATATACGAACGTAAAGAAGTAGATAGAGGAATTCGAATCTTATGCAAGTGAATTTAACTGGAATAGTGTGCAACACTTTGTTTTTTGTCGAAAATCGCTTTCAGTTGCTGCAAAAATGTACGTGGAATGTGAAGCTAAACCTGTGTCATATATTCAATTAATTGAAGAATTCGAGGGAAAAATTACTAGTTTTGATGTTCATAAAAAACTGCGTGAAGCACAGAAAAGAAACGGTGAATCATGTCGTGAATTCCTTTATCGCATGTTTGATATAGCAAGTCAAGACAATGTTGATGAATTTTCAGTATTTCGCTACGTTATTTATGGCATTAAAGACTTTGTCACTAATAAAACACACTTCTGTATGGTGTGAACACGATGACGGAATTTAAGGAAAACTTTAATATTTATGAGCAAATCAGCGATGCAACTGTGTCTTGTCCAGTCAAAACCACATGCGGCATTCCTGTTAACTCACGTGACCATCGCGTCCAACGGAAAAGTGTTCAAAGCAAAGGCCGTAACTCTTTTAACTGCGGGTCAAGGGAGCATGAGTTTCAGTCGTGTCCTGAAAAGCCCAAAGCTCCCAAATGTTTTGGATGCAACAATTATGAACGCAAAGTCCCGATTGTCCAATGCAAAAGAAACCTGCCACAAACCTGTTCCAGATGACCGATATGAGGAAACCAGTTACAGTTAACAACGAAGTTCTATGCGGATTGATCGACACAGGAAGTGATGTTTGTGTGCTGAAGCAAAATCAGGTGAAAATAATTCGTCCAAACTACCTTTTAAAAGATTTTCGCATCACAGGTATCGAAACAAATGTTAAAATGGTAGGGCTTTGTAGAGCTAACGTCCGCATCAATGATATCCTGTTTAAAGACATCGAATTTTACATTGTGGACAATAATAATAATATCATCGGAATGAGTCTTTTCAAAAAGGCAGTTGTGAACATGGAATGCTGACGATTTCCAAGTTAGTTGAAAAATCACAAAAAAAAAGAAAGTGGATGAAGTTCTAATTTCTTACAAAGATACCGAAGATCCAGCAGTTACCGTAGAAGAATACGAAGAGAACAATTGTTACCTCACTTCAATATCTGCGAGTACTTTTCAAGAAAATTATAATTTACCCGATTGATCATCCGTACAGAGTGAATTTCAAAACATTGGTCAAGATCTCACAGCAAGTTATTCTCCAAAGATCCCCAGCCAGTCTACAGTCTGCATACAGGTCGCCAAAAAGATTTCCACCACTAGAGAGAAAGATTATTGGTTAGGAAGTGCAGCAGTGGATCAAAGAAGGCATTGTTCTAGAAGCAGACTATGTCAGCCAAGTGCTGCTCGTCAAAAAGAAAGATGGCACCAATCGCCTGTGGGTTGATTATAGGTCTTTCAATAAGAAAATCCACAAAGACAAGTACCCGTTACCAGTAATTGAAGACCAAATGGATCGCCTGGTGGATGCCCTTTATTACACGACCTTGGATCTAGAAAATGGATTTTTCCATGTTGGGATAGACGAAAAAAGTAGAAAATTCACTTCATTTGTGACACAAAGTGGACAGTACGAGTTTCTTAAAGTGTCTTTTGGCCTTTGAAACTCTCCAAGTAATTTCCAAAAATACATAAACTACGTTTTCGATCTGTTTCGGATTCTTGTGGTACCATCAAGGACGATGGAAGATTGCATTATAAATTTAAGAAAGGTATTGGATGTGGCTGCTGATAATGGACTGAAGATCAAGTGGAAAAAGTGTCAGATTCTTCAACAAGAGATCGAGTTCATTGGGCATCGCATTTGTAAGGGCACTATAGCACCGTCTAGCACAAAGACAAAGCAGTCAATTTGTCAACTTCCCGACTCCAACAACTGTTAAGCAATTGCAGAGCTTTCTCGGCCTCGCTGGGTATTTTCGCAAGTATATTGCCAACTTTTCTATTAGAGCGAAACTGAACGACTGTCTGAGCACGAACTTGCTGATCGAACTGAATGATCTTAAAAACGCGTTGCCAACGAAACCAGTACTTAAAAATTTTAAATATGGTTTAACAACTTTGTTGCATGCCGATGCTAACAGGCAAGGTTATGGAGCAGTACTCTTACAACGCGACTATGTTGACAATGCTTTGCATCACATTTTTTATATGATTAAAAAGGTGGTGATAAATTATACAAGAAGGATATACCTTATACTCGTCCATTTAAAATAGCTAAAAAACAAGTATTTAAAATAAATCTATTACAAAGGGTTTTTCAATAAGAGCGCTACAAAAGTTTTTTTAAATAAAACAAAAACGATTTTGGATATCAATGAAATTCTTTATTACTGTGAAAGTACGTTCGATGCCATTATGTATGGAACTCGATTTCTTTTGCATGGCTACCACGGGCACGCTTGCAGAAGTCCAGACGCTGAACCCAATTTTCGACGGTTTTCAAGCATAAATCGGCCGATACTGCTGCAATTTCACGTTCGATATTCGTACGAAGTTCATCAATCGTCGCTGGCTTGTTGGCATAGACCATAGACTTAACGTAGCCCCACAGGAAATAGTCTAACGGCGTCAAATCGCACGACCGAGGCGACCAAGCGACTGGACCATTTCGTGAGATAACACGTTCTCCAAACTTGGTTTCCAATAAATTGATTGTGACATTCGCTGTGTGGCTTGTGGCGCCGTCCTGTTGGAACCACATGTCCTCCAAGTCCATATCATCCAATTGGGGCCAAAAATATTCGGTTATCATTGAACGGTAGCTATCCCCATTCACAGTAACGTGCCGGTCTTGATCATCACGGAAGAAGTACGGCCCAATGACGCCGCCGGCCCATAAACCACACCAAACCGTAATTTTTTCGGGATGCAATGATGATTCATGGAGTACGTGTGGATTGCTGCCTGACCAATACCGCATATTTTGTTTATTGACGAAGCCATTCAGCCAGAAATGAGCCTCATCGCTGAAGATGATTTTTCGATGAAAATCCGAATCATTTTCAAGTTGTTGCTCAGCCCAATTCACGAACATACGACGCTTCTGGTGGTCAAGCGGCCTCAGTTCTTGCGTCAATTTAATCTTGTAAGGATGTAGGCCAAGATCTTTTCGCAAAATTCGCCACAACGACGTCACAGGGAGGCCCAACGCTTGAGAACAACGTGTGAGAGACACATTTGGGCTTTCTGCAACTGAAGCCTCAGCGGCAGCAATATTCTCGACACTACGGGCACTTTTTTGTCTCACTGGCACGGGAACATTTGGTACTGTGCCTGTGGATTCAAATTTTTCCACTAGACGCTCAATTGTTGATCTGCTAAGACGATTACGACGACCATAAATTGGACGTAGCGCTCTTAACGTTGAGGCCACTGACTCCGAATTTCGGTAGTAAATTTTAATAATTTCGACTCGTTGTTGGCTCGTATATATTTCCATCATGAAAAGGCAAACCTTACTGAACAGAAATGTCAAAAGAGTGGCAAGAAATATGGCGTCGTTTGCCGTCCCTGTCGCTCTACTTTTGTAGCGTCCCTGTTGAAAAACCCGCTATTAGCTCTTATCTAAGTTATATATGTCACAGCCTTGCTTTGCGCATCCACTGTATTGCTCGTCTCAATCAACCAATCAATCAATCATGTTTATTTCGTTCATAAGTTTACAAACCAACCCACCGCACAATTTACAATTCAGAGATTTGATATATTATATAATGTCATATATAATATATCAAATGTAATTTTAAATAATTATTCTAAGCGAAGGGAAACAACAACAAAAACCCTTTAACTAAACAAAAACAAAAAAAGAAAATGAAATAAATAAATAAATAAATAAATAGACAAATGAATTCATTAATAAACAAATAAATAAATATTTAAGTAAGTAACAAAAAAAAAACATCAGTCTTGTCGGTTATAGCTATTATTAAGTTTGTTTACTAGTGGATTGTCAGATAAATCACATCTGACCATAAATCTTTCGGTAAGTGCATGTATCCTAGCATAGATCAATTTAGCATTAGCTTTGTTGTGCAGATCGCGGGTAGTGTGATGCCAAGAAAGGTTGAGCATCATTTTGAGTATCTTATTTTGCTGTATTTGTAATCGTTTTACACGTAGCGCAGTCACCCCATACTTGACAGCCGTACACAGTATTGCCTGAAAAATGACCTTGTGTAATAATATTTTGTTGTCATTTGAAATCAAGAATTTCCTATTTATAAAGGGATACATCATTTTAATTGCAGTGCCCGTTTTATGGAGAGTCTTTGTAATGTGTTCGTTAAAAGTAAGTTTTGTGTCCAGATAAACACCCAAGTACTTCAGTGAAGTCTCCCAATGTATGTGTTGCCCGTTTACAATTAATTGGTGGGACGGAAGATAACAAGACTTTCTCTTTCTTGTGAAAAAGATAGCTTTTATCTTTTCCTCATTAATTTTAATTTTCCATTTGTTTAGATATGGAATAACTATTCCTGCCGCATCTTTTAAATTAGTCTCAATATTGAGACCAAATTTATGGGACGAAAAAATCGCAGAATCATCAGCGTACAGGGCAAAATCACATTCCGGTAAATGGGGAAAATCAGCGTGTTGAAGAAGATCGGTGCAAGAACTGATCCCTGAGGAACACCTGCATCTATTGTACACTACACAAACATGAATTACTATTATTGACATGAACTTTGTAACGTCGATCGGACAAAAAACTCTGGACAACTTTACAGATATACGTTGGGAAATGGAATCTAATCATTTTGTACAATAAGCCATTGTGTCACATAGTATCGAATTCGTTTTCAATATCCAGTATTAATAATCCGGTTGATTTTCGTAAAGCACGATTCCTCTTAATACTATTCGTAGAATTTGGTGATTCGTACTATGAAAGCGCCTACAGCCAAATTGGTCATTGGGAAGTATATTTTGCTCATCGATGGTTTTGAGTACTTTTGCTTTATTACTTTTTCATAGATTTTACTTATGCTACTCAATAGACTTATAGGCCTATAGGCTAGTTGGTTCATTCGGAGGTTTTCCTGCTTTTAGGACAGGTATTACTTTTGCTTGTTTCCAAGCAGTTGGAAAGTATTGAATTTTTTAAACAAGTATTCATTATGAAAGCTAAATATCTAGTTCCAGCCTTGGGTAAGTTCTTCAAATAAATATTTCTTACTCTATCTAGACCACCAGTTTTCCTTACAATGAGGTTATCTGTGATGTGTTCTATCTCAGCCTCATTAATGAAAGCATTTTCAGGTGAGGCATTAAAGTCTTGTAATGCGTTTTGTACAAATGCGTTAGTATTAGCGTCCCCTAGATGTAGGGCAACGCAATGGTTTTTAGCAACACTCTGGCAGAAAATATTGGCTTTGTCTGGATCAGTGTGATATGTTGCACTCATGTTTGTTTTTCGTAAATTTCACGATATTCCAGAAAGGTTTAGAAGATTTGTCTAGAGAATTGATCTTCCTATTCCACTCTTCATGGCGTTTCGTTTGAATAAACTTCGCTATGAGTTTGTTGAAGTGTTTTACCAGCCTTTGAGAGATGGGCTGTCTATATCTTTGCCAGTTTCTTCGGTGCGTATTACGCAAACGAATAAACTCCAAGAGATGAGCTGGAAGTTTCATACAAGAAAACTTTTTTTCAACTTTTGGCACATTTATATCAGCGGAACTAAGAATGTGTTCGGAAAACTGCGAGACGATATTGTCAATGTCATCTTTGCTGTTTACTTCGTCTAGGCTGGTAGGAACGTTTCTAAGTCTGAATTTGATTTCGGATCGAAAAATGTTACAATTTGCGTGTTTCAGATCCTGGAAATATTGCACGAGTTTTTCACCTGAACAGGGAAGCCGACAAAGAACTGGTTTATGATCTGAAGATAGGTCATTAATTGTTACTGGCTGGATAAGTTAGTGACAAAAAAAATCAATAACAGATGGACGACCACGAGAACCAGGTGGAATAAAAGTAGGACTGTACGGGAACAGACCACGAACAGGCAACATAGCAAATAGGTTAGACAGAACCCCAGGAGTTAGCACGTACACAACCCCAATCCCGATGTCTACAGTTAAGATCACCTCCAATGAAAAAATCACCGACAGAACTGAAGAGTTTCCTCAAATCGGTATTCAACTGAAGCTGTTTTACAACTCCAGGAGTACCACCAGGGAAATAAACATAGAAGATTTTCAGTCTATTTCCAGTACCTAAAATGAGCTCTATACCCAGATTTTCTACAAGATGTGTGTGAATACTTCCTAAAAGCTTATGCTGAATTGATCTCCTTATTAGGATTGCTACCACCACCACTTCTATTTATTCTATCTATACGATAACATTTAAAAACTGACGTTGACATTAGCATTGAGGAATCTAGCCATGTTTCCCTTATTAATGCAATATCAATATTATTAATGTTTAAGAAGCTAATGAGTTCAATATGTTTATTTTTAACACTTCTTGCATTCCATGTTATGATATTTAAATTATTATTTGTAATATTGCTTGACATGTTTGTACAAAAGCTTAGTAGCTAATTGTGCGATGGCATTAAATTGTTCTACTTTTGTTTTACATGAACCTAATTTATTTATCATCTCCATTACAAGGGAGTTGAGTTCTTCCATGGTCAATAACTCACCATTGTTGGTACTTAAATTATTGCTGCACGAAGGCAACTCTGTTGAGACATTTTGCTCCCACGCGTTTGGTGTAGAGATATTACTGCCCCCTATTGCTCCAACCTGCTTTGTTGCTGGTCGTGTTGGTAGAGCTGGGAAATCCGATAAAGAGTGAAGAGAAATGTTGGCATTGTTGTTGTTTCTGTTAACTTGATTGGTGTTGTGTAAGAAAGATCGATTCGTCTTTGCTGTGAACGTCTGCTTCAGATCAATATAATGCTTTCTGCTTGCGCATGCGCTGTCTGTCGATTTGTGTTCTCCTTTGCAGTTTGCACATTTGAGAATATTTGCGTTGCACTGCTCAGTTTTGTGAGAGCCAGCGCAATTAGCACAATATGTCTTTATGTGGCAGTTTCTCTCACTGTGGCCAAACATCTGACAGTTTCGGCATTGTGTCAGTAAATTTTTTTCTATCGATAAAAGCTCCAGTTGACTTGTGTGTGGAAAATTGCACGAACGTTCTTTTTTAGTTGACTGAGTTTGATACTTACATTTTCAAAAGAAACTATGTAGAACGTGTCAGTGTAGAATGCATATGTTTTGTTAATGCATTTAAGATAAATTTGTTAACAAAAAACTTAGCATATGGAATTTTTTTTTATTTTTTATAAAAACTTAATATCTAACTTAAAATAAACCTTAGTCTACCTAACCTACATACTCTTGCAATGTGCCTTCGAGTCAGCTTAATTACGAAGTTGTCCACTCGTATTAGGTTCGCCCTGTTGTAAAGGACCTCATTAGGATACAATTTTTTGTGCTCCGACTCTGGTGTTCTGTACAAGCGAAGGCTAGCCCTAAGGCACGCCCTCTCAAACACCCGAATCTTTTCCATTAAGCTTGCTCGTACATTGAACCACACGGGACAACCAAATACGAGCATGGGCCTGATAAGGGCCATGTTGCAGATAACGTTTACCCTCGCATCGAGTTGGCTGCTATAAAACAGTCTCTTTGTAAGGGCAAAAGCGCCTTTATCTCTGGCCAGAGCAGCATCTATATTTGTCAAAATACAGAAACTGATCTAGCCAAATCTTAAGGTATCTGACTACATTTCGACAGGCAAGAGTCTGTCCGTGCTGTCCAATGATCGAGAACTTTCCCCAGTTTTTTCTGGTATCCCTAGAGGCTCCAGACAATGGCGTCCTAAAGAGAATTGTTTCCGATTTCTGAAAGTTGATTTTCAACTTCCAGTCATCGCAAAATCGTCTTATCTTATCGAAGTCACGCTGCAAGAGAGTATAAATGACCTCGATTTTTGGACCTGTTCTGTAAGCTATTAAATCGTCTGAGTATGCAATAGTATGAGGAAGTGAACCTATCAAGTCGCTTGTATAAATGTTAAATATTCTCGGCGAATTGACCGCGCCTTGCTGAAGACCATTTTTAATTTGAAATATTCTAACAGAAGTCACATCACCAATCTTCACGATGAACTGTCTGTTATGAAGCATATTATAAAGAATGCACCAGAGTAGTTTGCTGATCCCCAACCCATTCAGCTTATAGAAAAGACCCTCTAACCATACGGTGTCGAAGGCCGCCTTCTCCAAGTCAACAAGGCAGACATCAGTACATTGTTTTTTGCCTTTATTCCATTGGATATCGGGCACCAGTTTAAACGCGGCATGTGAGATATCATGTCCCGCCTTGAAACCGAATTGATTATCCGGGACTATATGTTTGTTCTCAACCCATCTAGTCAGAGTTCTATTGATTACTTTTTCAAACACCATACTGGTATTCGGAAGGAGACTTATCGACCGGAGATTCGCCGGATTGGGGATAGGCTGATCCATCGCCGTTTTTCAATGCTCTGGATAATGTGCATTATTCATTGCATTATTAAACAGGGTGGTGTAGATGTCCACCGCTTCTAGAGGAAGATGCTGAAGCACGATGTTCGGAATACCATCGGTCCCCACTGATTTCTTAACTCTGATTGTGTCGAAGATCTCATGGAGTCCTTCCTTCGAAATGAACGGGGGTAGGTCACCCTCTCTGGCAACATCATTATTATCCATATTTTCATCGCTAAACCGGGTGAAACCAGGGCCGTCGGATCGTCAATTCTCTACTTCATTTCGATTGTAGCAGTTGTGCACCAAGACGCGATTGCCCAAGTCATAATTAGGGCCAATGATATCAGTAGTGGCCTTGTATACTTCCTGGAAAGTCGCCCCTATGGCGTCAACCTTCTCCTGTGGCTCCTCGATCACAAAGAAGTCGTCATCGTCAACGGCTTCATTTGGATCAATACCTGCTATTGTCAGTAACCGTTGTTCCAATATGAACTTACAGAAATTCTGTAATTTTCTTTTATTAACGTTTGAAGATTTTTAATTGACGACTTCAGTGTCCTAATCTCCGGGTCTTGTCTGTCAGTTAACTAACTGTCTGTATAAGTTTTTATGTCTTGTCAGAAGTCTACTTTTCTGTCGGTGTAGCGCGTCAATAGTAGGATTGTGGAACAGATCTTCGTCAGTCGTACGTCGATACCTCGGTATTGTCTCGTCCATTCGTTTTAGGAACTTGTCGAGCTCCTCGTTGACAAATTCCTATTGGACGGTGGGTGGAGCGTGTTCGAAGAGAGCGCTCCTGTCAAGGTTGCGGAGAAGAGTGTCCATCGAGTATTACTGTAGTTGTAAGAATATCTTTGGACAAACTCCTCCAATTCCGCAATTTCGTTGGGAACTGTAATTTCGGTGCTAAACCCGGAATGGTCGCTGTCATACACGAATGTGTGCAGACAGTTTAGCGTTTGTAAATTCATACCTGTCAGTTGTATACGTTCGTCGTACAGCAGTAGATCCAAATAAGACCCGCCTCTGGGAAACGACGTTAACCGTCGCTTTAAGACCGGGTCTGTACAAGACATCGTGCTGACCCCACCAATCGAATAGTAGGTTCCCTTTAGTATTTGGCAAATTATTTCCCCAATCTCTGTGTTTAGCGTAGAAATCCCCGCCGATTATAAAATAATTCTCCCCCGATTCCAGCCTCAGAAGTCGAAAAAGCGTGTCGAGCTCTGTAATGCATAAAGTGGATTGTGAAGCCTCAGGTGCATAAAAAGAGGCCAAGTACAGCCGCTTTCCACTGCGGAGTGGTATGTAAATGACGACTGTCTCCAACACCCGGAACTTGCGCAACACTCCCTTGTACACTCTGTGAAATTTTATACCTTCTTTAATGAAGATCGCGACACCACCTCCACGTTTGGATTTTCTTCTAACAATATAATTATTGTACTCTAGTTTGTGCTCATCGGTTAGCTTGGTTTCGCTAGCGAAAAGCACATCAGGACTTTGGTCTTGTAGCAATTTAAACATTGCGGCACTTCGCTCAAACCTAATCAGTGAATTAACATTCACCGCAAGGACCTTCAAAGTTGGCTCCACCATGTGCGTACCTATTACGACATGTGTTGCCTTACGCCCGGCAGCAGCGCATAGATCTGGTCCACCCGTTTGGCCTGTTTTTGTACTTGCTGTTGCAGCTGAGCCATCTGCCCTTGGATTGCGAGCAAGATGGCCAGCATGTTAGGTGCAGCTTCCAGCATGTTAGGCATTGGCGCTTGAGAAGCAACAGTCGCTTGCTGTACCGTAGCCCCCCTACCTGACGCCATTTGGGCGTAGGAAATTTGGGACGTGACGGCTGGTGTTTGAAACCTGATAGGTGAACGTTTGACCTCCACCTTCTGCTGCCGAGCCAGTTTTGCTTTCTTAATGTCAGCGAACTTAGGACAACCCCGATAGTTTGCGGTGTGTCCCACGTTTCCACATAACACGCACGAGAGCTGCGACCTATCGGATGCTCCGTCAACACCCAGAGGACATTCTTCGGAACTGTGGTTCTTAGCGCACTTCACGCATCGAGGCTGCATTTGGCAGTTCGACGCGGCGTGCCCGAACCTCTGGCAGCGAACGCATTGTATAACGCCTTCGCTCCTTTTTAGTTTTTCCCAGTGAACCACCTGGTAGTCTAGGACATTGATACTCCTTAGACTATCCAGACGGCTTTCGGGACTGAGTTGCACCAGGAAGAACGGCAGACTCCGTTTCTCCCGCCTAGCTCTAGCTGTGGTAAATGGCTTTACCCCTACAAACTTGAGTCCTTCGCACTCCTTCTCTTTGAGCAGTGACAAGATCTCCTCAGGAGCAGAAGACGGTTCCAACCCCTTCAGCAGCATCGATTGCCGCTTTTCACACTTTGGTGTGAATAAGTAGTGCTCCGTCGTCTTTTCCTTTAGGAACTCTTTCACTTTCGCGTAGCCCTCCACTGCATTACAGTGGATGGCATGACGATCGTTCCCCAATCTCTTAATGCTAAAACTACTACTAATGACCAACTTACACAGGGCCTTGGTTGCATTTACCTCTAATAGGAGGCACCTTCTCCTTCTTCTTCTGCTGCTGCTGTTGCTGCTGCTGCTGTTGTTGTTGCTGCTGTTGCTGTTGTTGTTGCTGTTGTTTTTTCAGCTATTGTTGTTTTTGAAACTGTTGCTGTTTCTGCTGCTGCTGTTTTGTTTTCTGCAATTGTTGTTTCTGCTGCTGCTGGTTTTGTTGTTTCTGCTCTTGATGATTTTGTTGGGAGCTCACTACTTCTAATTGCTACCTCTGCCTGCTCGCAGTTTGTTTTTGCTTTATAGCAAGCACTTTTTGTTCCAACTTTTGTATGCTGTGTTTTTTGCTTTGTTGTGTTGTTTTATCTTTTCATCTGTTAAAACGCCACTTTTTTTTTTCGTTAAATTAGGAGGGGTTTTGAACCCCTTCCTCCTTTTGATGGCTTTCGCCACGGCATCGGCAACAGTATTGTTGCCTTTTGCAGCTCCGTTATGGGAAGAGCGGAACGCTCTCCACTATCCATCACTTGATTTCTTTCCTTATTATTTGTTTTATATTATTATATGAATATATTTCTACGATTTGAGGAGATTAAAAGTTCCGAGTTTGGCCCGGGATACGAAGCCGTGTCCCACGATTCGATGACTGACGCCGCTAACCGCTGGACTACCAAGTCGAAACAGTTCTATCTGCACGTAGATCTGCAAACGACTGATTGGGGAAATATCAGGAGAATATGGTGGATGCGGAAGAATTTTAAATCCCAACAGTTTTTGCACCATTACTTGTGAGGTATGGGGTCTAGCATTTTCACGCAAAAGTATCGGACCGTGCCTTTTGAACAACGTAGGTTGCTTTTCGGGCAATCTGGCTTGCAATATGTCGATTTTCTCACAATATTTGATAGCGTTTATCGTTTCACCTGGTTGAAGAAATGAAAAGTGCCACCATAATCTTTTTTGGGTGAAGATCGGCCTTGGGGGTGTGTTTTGGTGTTTCATATGCATCCAACCACTGCCTAGATCTGTTACGATTATCATACAGTATCCACTTTTCATCACACGTGACTATCCGGTGCAAAAACGGTTCAGTTTGGTTTCTAAATGTAAGCGATGCCCATATTTCCAGGCACCGTAGTCTTTGAGATTCGTTCAGTTCATGAGGTACCCACTTATAGAGTTTCTTTACCTTCCCTATGAGAGAAAGGTGTCGACTTATTGTCATTGGGGATATTCCCATACTTTGTGCAAGCTCCCGCACAAATGCGTCATTGATGTTTTTCATTGCCAATTACGCATTTTGTCCCATTTTAAATTCGAATTTGAACTACCGACAGCAGCCGACAGAAAAAAAACCCTACTTGTAACGAACCCTAAAACTCTCACACGTCAAGCACACGTACCACTTTATTTTATAAAAAAAAGAAAATTTAACGTTCTGGCACAGATATTCATATTATTTTCGACATTTCATATGGTACAACCCAATACAATGTTGGACTAAGCAAAATCCACACCATCAACGAAATGGTGCAAATATCTGCAAAAAATAAAAATGACCTTGAAGATTTGTTACCATTCATTGATCCACCCTTTCATGTATTTACAAAAAACGCTTCCGACCGAAGATACTATGGACATTCATCCTTATTTGCTTGAGCATGAATTGGATATTGAAGAAATTTATTTTGTTTATGCAAACTTAAAATTTAAAATGCTAAATGCAGTTGATTAAAATTGTTTTGTATTCAAAGAATTAAATTTTAAAAGTTTATTATTTACGTTAACTATTTTAAATCTATTAAAGTAATTAAAACCATAAGAGTGCCTTCATCTCTTTTCGCTAAGGTAGTTCGGTGGGTGGGTTTTGATTTTGCAATAATAAACTAAGTCAGCTTAAATCGAAATGAAACGGAAATCCTAGAGCTCCCAACAAACCTATCCCAAATACCACCCCAAACTGTACACGTAGAAGAGTTCGATTTAAACAGATACAACATCAACATAAACGATGCATTAACTAGGAATAGAGCTTATTTAAAGATAGATTATAAGAACACAGTCACACCAACAAATGTAACCTCGATGACTTCATTAATCATAATTGTAATTGTAATAATAATAATTCGTAAATACGGTAAAATAACTATGTCAATAAATCGAGAAAATGATTTATTCAGCGCAAACGACCCGGTTAACCGAGGCGGACCGATTACTAGGTTCACCTAGAGTGGGAGTACGATCGATTACGAGGTTCAACTAGAGTGGGAGTACGATCGGAGGTTACGAGGGCAGGCAGAATGAACGGTTGGGGCAGTCTGCAGCACATCCAAACAGAGACTGGTTCTCTTAATTTTTTTTTTCACTCAACACGATTTCAATCAAACGTAAAATTTTGCATGTAATTTTGAATTAAACTGACGACAGCGAAGGACAGCAGTCGACAAATTCTATACTTATTATTCAATTTGATTGTTATTAAAAATGTAAGTAATAATCATATATAAAAAAAAAGTGTATTATAGTGAAATAAACTAGACACTACGTATTTGTATGCAGTTTATTTCTTTTGTTCGAGCCGCCGAACAGACGCTCACAGGACAACAGAACTATTCTCATGATCGGAATAATTTAGAGGTATTCGCTACAATATTCAAGGCCAGGAGCGAACTACTGCAATTAAATTACATGCCAGATAGAACTGATGGAAGTGATGAATGTACACTGTGCAACTATATAAGCAAAAAAGAAAACTGAATTCACTTCATTGGAGCGTGCCCAATGCTGAGCTCATTTAGAACATCTCTTTATGGAAAATACACTCCCTCTTCGGATGAAGTCTTTCGCCTTCTAAATGGAGAGAAAATTGGACTATATTGCTTACATTTATAAAATCTGCTTTAAAATATCGGCTCTCCCCTCTAGGCTCGTCGGACCATTGTGTCATATCAGCTAATTTCTCGTACACCGACCACACAGTTAGAGAAAAAATTCCTAAAAGAACCGTATGGCAATACGAGAAAGCCAACTGGAGCGGTCTTAACAGCTTCTTTAGGAATTGTAACTGGTCGTTATGCTTCCTCGATAACGACGTGGATGCCGCTGCTGATATGATTACAGACACCATTCTCTTTGTAATGAGATCCTTTATTCCTCATCGGATGAAGAGTATCAAACCAAAAGAAAAGGCATGGTACGACTCGAGCTGTAAAGAGGCCGTCAGGGTTAGAGAAATGTTTTTTCGGTCCTACAAGACCAACCCGACAGAGGAAAACCGAAAAAAGTTCAAACGAACCAGAAATGACTGCAACGCCTTTCTTAAGCGTGTGAAATTCCTATACGACCAAAAACTGAGGCAAAAAATACTGCAATGTCCCAAAGGCAGTAAAAATTTTTGTCGTTCGTCAAAAACATTAGAAATTCCGCCTCATCTTCCATCCCAACGCTCATTTACAATGACATTCCAGCTGTCAGCTCTTTAGATAAGGCCAATCTGCTTGCTGCACACTTTGCGGCCAGCTCAACACTCCCAGATTGTGCTTTGTCTCCGCCTACACTTGAGTGCGTCGAATCTTCAATGGGACGAATCTACTTTCGCACTCGTGTAGTAGCAAGAGTACTTAAAGATCTCAACATACATAAATCCGCTGGTCCAGATGGTATATCTCCCCTTCTTCTGAAGAGTTGTTCTTCCTCGCTGGCAAAACCACTGCGTAAGCTTTTTCATCAATCCTACACTTTAGGACTCTTCCCGAGCAGATGGAAAACAGCATTCGTCCAGCCCGTTCCTAGAAAAGGCGAATCATCTTCTCTCTCCTCCTACAGACCCATTGCACTTACGTCCCTTCTTTCCAAGGTCATGGAAACACTGATAAATCGTCAGCTCATGAAATATCTCGAAACACGAAAACTTCTCAATGACCGGCAGTACGGTTTTCGTAGCAACAGGTCCACTGGTGATTTGATGGCATGTCTCACCGAAAAGTGGAACCAAAGCGTACATCAATCTGGCGAAAGCAAGATAGTTGCACTTGATATTTCTAAGGCATTTGACAGAGTTTGGCATCAGGCTCTTTTGTCGAAAATGCGTGCATTTGGGATCGACGACTCTCTTCTTCAATGGATTAGAAATTACCTTTCGGAACGTTCAATTCAAGTTGTCTTGGACGGTTTCAAGTCTGATATTCACAAAATAAATGCTGGTGTGCCCCAGGGCTATGTTCTGTCACCGACACTCTTTTTAATTATTATTAACGATCTCTTGTCTGCTACTTCTAATCCAATATATTCCTCTGCTGATGACAGTACTCTCTGCTTTTCATATTCGTTCCCGGACTCACGGCCCTGCTCTTCGGCTGTAGTACGAGAACGGCAGCGTATGCTAAGCTCATTAAATTCCGATATCAACAGCATAACCAATTGGGGGACTATCAATAGAGTGAAATTTAATGCTTCCAAAACACAATGCTGTCTGCTGTCTTTAAAGCGAAATTTAAACACCCAGCCATTATCCATGAATGGCACTTGCATCGTCGAAACCGAAAAATTTTCCATTCTCGGTATGTGTGTCCACGACAACTTACGTTGGAATGACCACATATTTGATGTCGCCAAAAATGCTGCGAAATGTCTAGGTTTCCTCAAGCGATGTAAGAAATATTTCACCCCCTCTGATCTGGCCTCAATATATAAGGCATTCATCCGCCCAAAATTGGAGTACAACTCCCACATCTGGTCAGGTGCTCCTAAAACATCTCTGCACCTGCTAGATAGGATTCAAAACCGTGCGATAAAACTTATTGACGATACTAATATCAGTCAATCAATGGACACCCTCGAACACCGACGAAATGTCTCGTGTCTCACTTTGTTTTATCGCTATTTCCACCACCAGTGCTCCACTGAAATCGCCAGTAGCATTCCGCCCATTAAAACTTTCAACCGTAACACCCGTCTCGCTATGAATGCTCATCAGTATACCCTCAAGCCCATTTTCGGACGTACTCTAAAATATCGTGATTCGTTCCTAAGCCGTACAACTCGCTTATGGAATGCCCTGCCGATCTCTGTATTTCCTGGTCGTTATAACTTGCATACATTTAAAAACAATGTATATCGGTACCTCTCTTTTCTTCCTCCCTAAATTTCCCTTGCCCGCGCTGTGTACAATCACCTTAAGGGTACTCAAACCCCTTGAGCGCGCGCTCATTATAAAAAAAAAAAATAAATAAAAAATTATGAAACGAGCTTTTTAGAAAACTATTGATTAAAATGAAGTAATTCTATAATTCTAAAACTCTCCTTTCTCGGCTGACGGCAACAGCCAAATTCTTTTTTGCATTAATAATGATTACACTATGATTACTACTACTACTTTTGCCGACTACACTGTGGCCGTCGGCGAACGTATCAACCGCGCCGCGACAAAACAAATTAATTATATGAACTGAAATTTTCGTATTGTTACAATTTTCAAGCGACACAATTCAAAGCAGCAAAGACATAAAATATTACTTCATCTGCCAAATTGGAAAGCCAGTAATTTTTTCTATCCATCATAAAAAAACTTATTTACGTAGCAAGATGGAAAAAACAGACTATAGACTATACAGACCCCGTAGTTGCGAGGTCAAAATTTAAGAACCACATCATAAAATATGACCTTCATGCAATAAATCATTGGCATGAATCACTTTGAATTATCTCATTTATATTTATTTGAAAACATTTTGATGTGCTTTTCCAACAGATTACTGAAATATGGTCATGCCGAAAGCAAAGTTTATTACCAGTACATTATAGAAAAAATTATTCTCCTATTACTCGTACTTAGTGCAATTTAAACCAATAATAACCCATTAAAGATAAATAATGTCTAGAGTAACAGAATTTTAAATGTCATGGAGCTTATTTCCGCAATATACTCGTATTTTCCGCAATGCACATATTTCGATTATAGGCAACAATCAAATGAAGCTTGAGCGAACGTCCAATGAAACAAAAAGTAATTGATAATTTATTTGGCACAGCTGAATATTTGATGGTAATTTAGGTTACACATATCATACGTACAAACTTGTATATACATATATACATATGTGATAACAGAATTCTATTAAAACCAAAAATATAATTCTTTGTGTTCATTTACTATATACGAGTATAGCTACAAACATGCATGGATGCATAGTATCCGAACATAAATAGATTTTAACGATTTCTCCCAAGTCAAAACTATTCCTACGTACATACATATGTATGTGACCCAATGCTATACTTTATTTATTTGTGTTTTTGTATACATACATATATATGCCAAGAATTACTACCATCCCTGTATTGAAAAGAAACGAAGAAAAGATAATTGAAAATGAAATGATTATTGATTTCATTATCCTTTTCATATGTTGCCGCTGTTATTTTTCCAACTTCTATTTAGACAGTTGTTCTTTTTCCATGACCCTATTCCTAAATCCGTACATATATACAATAATATAAATATAAAATATAAAACAACCTTTTAGTTCGAGAAAAAAAAAACATAGATTAACCCATTAAAGCCCATCATTAAATTTCAGTGATTTTTATTGTGAAAATTTAATTTTTCAGTTAGTATATAACTCTTTATTCGAGTAAGAAAAAAAAAAAAAAAAAGATAAATTGTTTTGACCCATGCGTTTTAAGGGTGTACTCGCTCGATTGAGTACAATGGGCAGTTAATGAAATTTTTCGAAACCAGTTCTTTCGACGCAAAGAGTCTTAGCACACTTCTTGCACTCCCAACGTACTCTTGCATGACAAATTGCACACCTAAGATGCTGAGACAATTTTTTTTGGAAAAGGCCCGGTGTTATCTTTTGATAAGCCAGGTATTGTTGATGATGATGGTCTGTTAGGAATCGTCTCCTTTTGACATTGATGTACCTACTGTACCTAGTAATGTTCCTTCTAAATTGCAATTGGTCCTGTGGATTATCTGATGATATTACATATTACATTAGAAATTGTCAAATCCAGCATATAAGTATATATGGTCCACCTTCATTTTTTTCCGCGTACGGCAATGTGGTACAAAGATATGGACTGATCTATCTCGTCTACACCGCCCTTTCCTCCACTGGATATTCGCCTTTAAACAAGAAGAAACTCTGTCAATAATATGTCGATTCAAAATACTCAGCACTCCACTGCTGGGAGTTATAAAAAAAATTAAAATTATTTTTAATTAAAATTATTATTAATTCCCACAATTTCTACAGGACGAACGCCTCTGTATCATTTTTGCTAGCTCTTAACTTAAGTCAACAATTAAGGCTATCACTTGAATAACCAGGAAAATAAAAGGATTATGAATTCATCATTCACTTCGATCGTTATCGCTGGGATTTCTAATGAAGGGAATTGCTGACCAAAAAACCCAGCAAGTATTGCCGAATTCAATTACACAACACGACTTACATCAATCCTCCATTGGCTACTTATCACCATTTACAGTCCTGCTGCAAATAATCCTTTTTTTTACCAAAGAAGGGAGGCAAGAAAGAGGTTAAATTTTTGAGCTGTAATAACAGCCTTATCACTGTAAATCATGATTTTCTGGAGGAGGAAAAAATAATTGTAAACAGGCTTAAAGGAACTCTCGAAACATGCCTGGACAATTGCCAACATGGCTTCAGACCTCAAAGAGGCACAAACACTCTGTTGCATGTGCTTGACCAAGCATACATACAGAAATGGCCTCTAGAAACCACTCTGTGCTTCTTTCCATGGACCTGGAAAAGGCTTTTGAAAAAGTAACAACTTTCGGTGTTATTACACAACTTCAAAAATGGGGAGTGAACTCAAATTTGCTTAATGCAATAAAATCATTCATGTCTAACAGACTAATAAAAGTGTGCGTGAATGGACATTACTCAACAGACCACAGATTAGCAAACGGAGTCCCACAGGGATCCCCAATTTCGACAGCGCTATATAACACCTATGTGAATTCGCTCCTTGAGCAACTTCAAACAAACGATCGGCAAATAAAAGCCATTTTAACATTCGCAGACAACATCTTCATTCTTGGGTCTGGAAATCCAGATAAAGTTTCCTATGCTTTTAAACAAGTCGTAAATAAAGCTCTGATATGGTGCAACAACACAGGCGCGAAGTTGCCGAGTGAAAAAATGGAGGTGCATGTATGCAGGAAGAAAAACTGTTCAACTACCACCTTAAACATCAACTCCATCCAAATACCCATAAAAGAAAAAATGAAATTGCTTGGACTTATCTGCACAAAAACGTGGAAATGGAATGCACATGCTAAGTTAGTGGAAGAGAGATTAAACAAATCTCTAAACTTAATGAAAATCATTTGCCAAAAACACAAAGGACCTCACATAAACACTTCGATCGAGATAGCCAAAACACTCACAAGAGGAGCAACACTACACGGTTTTACTATCTACACCAATTGGACTAAAAACAAAGATCAACTAATTCAAACCAAAACCAACGCCATACTACGAAAAGCAATAGGTGCCTTACCATCTACACCTATCGATGCATTGTTGGCAGAAACAAATACTCCACATTTTATAGACATGAAGAGAATCCACCAGAGTAAGCTAATCGCAAAAAGCCTCTCAGACTATAGACACCCATTACATGAAATTTGCAAAACAGGTTGGAAAATTAACGCAAAATCAAAAATAAAAAGCTCAATTTATAACTCCATACGTTACCTCACAGCCATAAACACTTTAACACCCAAAACGTGCAAATATGAAGTAGACACCTTGGTCATTCCCAATAAGCTGTATAAACACATCAATGAGCAGAATGCCAAAAGAACACACTCCGCCCTTAGTATTCAGGAAACAATTTGCAGAATTAAGGAATTATAGAAAAAGGAAACTTTGACTGTATTCTATACACCGATGCGTCCACAGCAAATTCAATAACTGGATACAGTGTTTATAGATACGACAGCAGTCATGACAAAATTGTGTCCCAAAAACTCACAATCCCCAATCAAAATCCATTTATTGGTGAAGTAATGGCATTAGTGGATGCATTTGTAATCGCCAACAACAACAATTATAAAACGGCTATTTGCAGTGACTCCTTGAGTGCAATACAAACTATAGCTAACAACAAAGTTAAAACTCCCATAATTAAGTATATAAGAACAATCATCCGCTCAAACTTCCCGAGCATTCATTTATTATGGAGCCCAGGCCATGTTGGGATAACAGGCAAGGAAAAGGCCGACTCGACAGCCCGCGAAGCTACTAAAATGCCATTAATTTACAAAACTCCCCCTTTTGCATCATCAATATATAATAATATATTAAACAAAATAAAAGAAGATGAAGCGGAACGTTGGTATAACTCCAACAACTTCTTGAGGAAACACAAAACAACTTTAGGACAAGTTATATACAACATCGCTTTGAGCCGTTCACAAGCAATAGCACTCTGCCGTATTAGATTAGGGCATGCACTGTTTAACAAAGTATATCTTTACAAAAAAGAACAAGCACCACAATGCAGCTGTCATCAAACTTTAGACATGGACCATCTATTGTGCAATTGTCCTGTGACAAAACACCACTTCCAAAACAAGACAGCAACTTTACAAACCCTATTGGATACCACGCTCAATCCAGAACACTCATCACTTTTCCCTTTACTTAAAAAACACAATATAGCAGTTAATCAAATTTAAAACTAACTATTCAATGTAAATGCCATATGGGCTTGGTTCCCCGGCACTGTCATGTATTTTGGACAATGTAAATTAATTTGCATTGTACTGGTGAAAAATAAAATAAAATAAAATAAAAATTTTGAAACACTTTTAGTATATTTAGCTCAACCTTTTGTTTCCTTTCATTACACCATCACTTTACCTTACCGATTGGTTCAACGGTGTCGAAATTTGTTCCCATTGTGCAAACACTGTTGTCTTTCCATCGAACGAAAAGTACATCGTTGCCGGTGTCAAATCGGTAGTCGATCTCGGCTCTCATTTTCTTCTTCATATCCTTTACTGTGAGTAGGGGACACTTTTTGGTCCGGTTTTCATGAACAGTACCTGTAGCAGCTCGATATCCTACACTACGCAGATCAATTAACACCTGGTGGCTGGTGAAAAAGTTGTCGAAATAAACAATATGTTCGGCTGGATTCGTTGGCAGCTCTCCTAAAAGGGACTTTACTACTCTTGAACCTAAAGGCTCTTTTATATTCGATCCAAACACTTTGCCACAGTAAACATCAAAATTGTAACAGTATCCTGTAGAACTTGTTAGCGCCCAATTCTTGTATCCGAACCGTACAGGTTTTCCTCTAATGTATTGCTTAGAAGGATGGTGGCCAAAGTATTTGATCATCGACTCGTCTATCGACAAAGCGATATGAAAAACACTTCATTGGGAAAATTTGTTGATGAGAAGATCTGCCAATGGTCTCACCTTGAACATTTTATCATTTGTAACATTCGCTTCATTATTATCCACCAAGTGAATGTTCCGTTTTATTTCCATGAAGGCATTTCGAGGCATGGTACGTTGCACCAATCGAGATCCCACATCTTCATCTAAGGACCAATACAGTCTTTCGCGTGGAAGTTTGCGATATCGAGTTAGCAGCAGTATTCCAATGAAACCTTTAAATTGAGATACATTCATATCGAATGTGTGCCTGTTATTTTGGCTGGCTTAAAGCTTTGTATTGCTAATAATAAAGTCTACAACTTCTTCATCAAACAGCTTTTCGAAAATTTATACGGGACTTAAGCTTTTAAGCTCATTTGCCAACTGATCCCCTCTTGACTGAACTGCTTCTGAGCTGAAAAACTCAGCTGTGTATGATGGAGAACACATCTTCCAACTTATATGGCCTTGATTACTGCCCGCTATTTTACGTCTCTTAGAAGTGAGTGTCTCTTCATCACTGCTTTACCAATCACTTTCTCTGGAGGCTTGCGTATGTGCAAAGACTTCTACTGTCCCTGGAACATCGTGAGGAAGATTTGCTGTTTCAATGTCATCATCGGCACCTTCTTCATCATCTGTAAGATAACTTGGCTCTGGAGGGATAAGCACCATACCATACTCCGCCTTTTCCTCATCCGCAAAAATGGAAGCTATAGCTTCTTCCAGTCCATTGTAGTTCTTTGAAAATTTAAAAACCCGTTGACTCATTTTTTGCTGAAAACATAGTCATGTGCCCAATGTTCTCAAATGAGTACACGTAAAAAAAACAGCACATAATTGATGACATAACTCAACAATTTCATATTTATCACTTTATAACTTTAAAATGATTTATAGTTTTACTAAGAATAGCAACAAAACTGTAAAATAGCTCTTAAAATACCTATTAACATTATAATAACTGAACTTACTCGATTAAAAATTCACAACTCAAAAACCGCAGTATAAACGTTGCACAATTTCACTCACGAATTTAACAATCTGTTTATTTGAAACTGATACCATAGTCGAAGCATACTTAGTTTTTGAGATGTATAAATTCATATCACTTATTTTTCGCGTAACGGAGCCTAAAATGAGTGTACTCGGTTGAGTACAGTGGTCGTTAATGGGTTAACCCATTTTCTGAGGTGTATTCAGGGTATTCAGCGCAAATTTTTAAAGTTTGAAATTGAATAGACATATAGTAGATACAATTTGTACCTTAGTAATTATTTTCATAAATTATAACTTAACAATGCCGATTTCAGTTTTTGAGAACAATAACTACCGTCGCGTTTTTTTGTTACGCAATCTCCGACGTGAGGTCAGGGAGACTGCTATGTTATTTAGCTCAAAAAGAATAAAGTATCATATTTTGTTTTGAATTCCTTTATATTATATAGAAATAGCATAGTATGACAAATAAAACCAAATACAAACTCATGAATCAACAGCTATTTATTAAGTATATTCCAAAACAGCCTTTTGGAATTGTAAATTCAGCAAAATTCACCTCAGATCGAGTATGTTACTTATAAATTTTACTATTAATTAATGAAAATAACATATTTTCTTTATATGTTTATTATAAAATGAAAATGAAATGAATCCGAATTCCGCCGTGTCGCTTCATGACTTCATTCTCGCTACCTTAATAAATGATCTCCTCGGTTTTGAGATTCCAAGTGACAATTTAACGTTTTTCCGCAATCTATCATTATTCGACCCCCAGTGCTATCGCCCAAATAAAATCGATGTTTTAATTGGCGCGGACGTATTTTTTGATATTCTCACGGAAAGAAAAATTGCGCACCCCTCGGGTTCGCAGGTTGCCCGGAATAACATCTTCGGCTGGGTGATAGCGGGAAATATTTCTTTAAGACAAGATGCTGCCGTAAGTGTTTATCATTCCACCGCTGATCTAGACGTGCTCTTAAAACGATTTTTCGAACCTGAAGATCTGGCGGATGGACTTCGTACCGACTGCGAGGTAAGTGCAGCTATTGAAAATCATTTTGTTTCTACCCATTATGTCAATCGTGATGGTAGGTACGTAGTTAGTCTACCTTTCAACAAAACGCCGGTGGAGCCTCCTTTGGAGGCTGTTCTCAAAGGACGCTAACCTGAAACAACAATATCTGGAGTTTATGCGTGAGTATGAACGGCTGGGCCATATGGCAATCGTGCCTCTTAGCGATATCGAGCGTCCATCGTTCTACTTACCTCATCACGTGGTGCTGAAGTCAACCAGCGCAACGACAAAGCTGCGGGTCGTCTTCAACGCGTCGTCTAAATCTACTAACGGTTTATCGCTTAACGACTACTTGCGTGTAGGTCCCACCATACAAAATGATCTCTTCACGTGCACGATTCGATTTCGAAAACACAAAATCGCGGTTATGGCTGATATAGCCAAAATGTATCGACAGATCCTAGTCAACACGAATGACGCTCATTTCCAACGGATCCTTTGGAGGGAAGAAGAAACATTTAGCGAAGTTAGATTTGTGGTGGAACAGTCCAAACTTTCTTCGCGACTTGGAGATAACGTTTTCCGAACTGCCCAACGCCAAGGATACTCCTGCCGAAGAAGAAGAAATCGCTTGTCTAGTTACTGCAGTGGAACCGGCTGAATGGGATACACGTATCTTCGAAAGGTTTTCGAACCTCAATCGACTCTTTCGGGTCATTGCTCGCTGCATCCGACTAGCCCGAAACCGATCAAATCCTCCGGGCTATCTCCAAACGAACTTCTTGGCGCCTGAACACATACGAATTGCTAAACTCGCATTAGTTAAAATCTCGCAGAAATATACCTTCCAGGATGAGATTACTTCGTTATTGCAAGGACAAGCCGTTTCAAGAAAAAGCAAGCATTCTTCCATGCGCCCCTTCATCGATCAGGAGGGTGTACTGCATGTGGGGGGTCGACTCGCAAACGCAAGCATACCATTCGAGCAGAAGTATCTTATCATTTTACACAAGGATCATCGTCTTACCCATCTTATCGTAAAGGATTGCCACGTCAACAACTTGCACGCCGGAATGCGACAGATGACGTATCTGCTCTCTCTTAATTACTTTGTCACCGGGATCCATCACGCCATTAAACGTTGCATTTATCAGTGCACAACCTGTATGAGGCAACGAGCAGTTCCCTACCAGCAGCAAATGGCAAGCTTGCCGAAACAGAGATTGGAGTCAGGGGTAACATTTGGCAATACCGGCGCCGGTTTCGCGGGGCCGTTCTTGGCCCGATCATTTTTTTTTTTTTTTTTTTTTTATAATTTACGCGCGCCTAAGGGGTTGATACCCTTTTACTGTTGCCAGGGCGCGGGCGGAAAGATAGAAGGAAGAGAAAGGAAAATTGTTTTGTAGTGGTTTGAAACTCAGGTGTGTTTGGTTTCTATGTTTACTCTCCAGGGGTGGGAGTCCGAACTGGACGGAGAGTTTTTCTTCACTCAGAGTGATTCGAGATATAATTCCCAGTATTTTTTTCATTGCTTGAAACTCTTATAACAGCCAAATCTACGTGTCAGTGTTATGCCTTCACACGCAGAATTTTTTTGTCTGAGTTCCAATTATACAATGAAAAACTGATTTTGCCATGGGCAGGATTCGAACCTGGGCCCTCCGAGTGAGAAGCGTTTGCTACTACCACTACACCACGGCCACCCCAATGAGGGGACGAGGGTCTAAGCAGCATAAAGTCTATATTTCGGTATTCGTCTGCATGGCTACGAAGGCCCTGCACCTGGAACTCGTTACGGATCTTTCTTTCTTCGTTTCTCGGCGTGGTAAGTGCCACTCTATTTTTAGTGACAACGGCACCAATTTCGTTGGCGCAAATCAACAGCTACGAGATTGGGCAAATCTACTAAACTCAGCGAATTTTCAAGAGCATATTGTCGATGAGCTTACATCTAACGGAATCAGCTGGCATTTCTCACCCCCCAATGCACCGCATTTCGGCGGTTTGTGGGAAGCTGGGATCAAAACCACTAAGTTTCATCTAAGAAGAGTCTTGGGCCAGACTTCTCTAACGTACGAAGAATTTTCGACAGTGTTGTGCCAAATTGAAGCATGCGCTAACTCCCGGCCATTGTGCGTACGATTCGAAGGGGACGTGGATCCGTTAACGCCGGCCCACTTTCTCATTGCACGGCCATTGGCGACTGTGCCAGCATCCTAACTCCGGAAGCATCACTGCGGGATCGATGGCAGTACCTACAACGACTTGTCCGAGAATTCTGGCAAAGGTGGTCCCAAGACTACCTGTCTCAGCTTCGAAAGCGACCGAAATGGTTGGAAAGGTCAAAAAACATTCAAATCAACGATGTCGTCGTCTTAATGGACGAAAATCAACCGCCATGTTGATGGCTCATCGGTAAAATCATCAAAGCGTACCCCGGACGGGATGGGCTGACTCGCGTTGTATCCGTCACCACTGCCAAAGGAGAGTTCAAACGTCCTATTAGCAAGGTATATCCGCTATTCGTCGATTCAAGTTGAAAGGAACTTTCAACGGTGGGAGTATGTTCGCCCATGTATCCCCTACATTTTGTGTGATCACCCTAAGTGCTTACTTTCATCATCCATATTTTTACCTCTCTTGTTCTATTTCCGCTAATAAAATTTCTCTTCTTGTATAACCCTTAATCGGAACAACACGTTTTTTTTATTTCGATCGGAACTATAAATTTATTGTAGAAACGCAAAAACAGGCGGTACTCTCTCTAAACTGAAACTTTGTTCCAGGGGCGGCGGAATGTTTAAGAATCTTTTCATTTTGTATAATTGTTTATATAATCGCTTAACAATTTCTGATTGTTGATAACTTACAACATAGCAAACAAATCTGTAACACACTGATTTCAATTTCAATCATGTACTCGTATCATATCGTCGTCATTAATATCGTAATTTAATCGTTTACTCTCTATTCCCTCATTATTATTGTATATTGATTGTCATGTAAATCGCGGATTTTTGCAAGCACAGAGATAAGTATTGTACTTCAGAATAAATTGATCGTCGTTTATCTTTGTATTTTTTTTCACTCTGAGTGCTGCTTTTCGTCGTCGCAAATAAATTTGATTTGTTCATTCCCAAACAACGACCTTTATATCCCTATTCTTCGTTGTTACATCTATCATAGAAATAAAGCTGCTTAAAACTACATATTCCCAAATCGCGGCACAATAAAGCGATAGGAATAAAAATTCAGCGAACCCTGTTGTTCGCATTTCTCTGATATTCATGAGAAACTAGAACAAAAAAAAACACAAAAAAACAATAATTAGTTAAGGTCAACAATAATTGTTGTTACATGCTCAAAGTATTATTTTACTTTATTTTCAACACTCAAGTTTGTCATCCAAGTGTCGCTGTAACATGAAACTTTTGAAAAAAAAAAAAAAATTATGGCTCGTTTGCGATACACGTAGTTTGCCTTTCTTTGAATTTTGTGCTAACATGTCAACATGTTGTTGATGACGGCTTTTGAGATTGGTGAGTTTTGATATTTAGCTAATTAACAAAATGAGAATCGTTCAGAATTCTTTTGTTACTACTATTTTCGGTTGTATTTATATACTCGTACCTTCAACCCTATTTGCAAACCCTTTATTGTATAATTTGCTTAACCTAACAAGTAAAATAATTAGAATTGGCGAAGTTGATGGGAAGAATACCCGTTTGATTTTGGACGAATATATAGTTTCATATGTATTATACATAAAACACAAATAACTACGACGTTTATTTAAATAGTATGTAATACTTAAAACAATCAGCATACACATGTGTAGGTTAGGTTAGGTTAGGTAAGAGTGGCTGTTGGAAATACCAACCCACTTAGGCCTATTGGCCCATTGTGATGCCACGTGGATCTATGATCTTCTTACTACTGGAACCAGTTTGAGCTTATAATAAAGCGTAGGAGACTGTTAACATCTAATTTTTCTAGATCGTTTGGGTCTTTGTAGAAGAAAGCTCCTAGATGAAGCACAGAGATGAAGCTTTCTTATCTGGGAGAGAGCTGGGCATGTGCAGAGTTGGTGGAGGATTGTCTCCTCCTCTTCCTCGTCCATGCAGCTTCTACAGAAATCATTAGTAAAGGCGCCAAGCCTTCTTGCGTATGAGGCAGTGTCCAGTAATGACAGCGCCTATTATGGCGCTGAAATGTTTCCTATCTAAAAGGATCAGACACTTAGAGCGACTCAGATCCAGCCTTGGCCAGATCTGTTTGGTCGCTAGACATGTTTGTCCAGCAGTCCACCTAAGGTCTGTTCTTTTATTGGCATCCAGCTTTAGTGTTAGCTTGCACGTATCGACTGGTATACCTATACTACGAGTACCTTTGTCCCGTAGGATAGCTAGTTCCTAGTTCCAATTTTGGCGAGTTCATCGGCTTTGCAGTTACCTGGAATGTCTCTGTGGCCCGGCACCCAACAAAGGTGAATGTTGAACTGCTCTGCCATCTCCATGAGAGATGATCTGCATTCAAGGGCGGTTTTAGAATATAATGAGACCTAGTCCAGGGACTTGATGGCGGCCTGACTATCCGAAAATATGCGGATATCCTTTGCAGACATCACGTTTTTCTTCAGGCAGGACAGAGCTTCTTTAATCGCCAAAATTTCCGCCTGGAACACGCTACAGTGATTTGGAAGGCGGAAAGAGAGGCTTAGATTTAGCTTATCTGAGAAAACACCGCCACCAACTCCGCTATCGGTTTTAGATCCATCTGTGTAGAGATGGATTGACTTGTCCTCCATGAAAGCATCCTCCTCCCAGAATGATCTAGAGGTCTAGAGATCTGTGAGGATTCATAATGTATTAAGAATATTGGCGTGGCCAAATGAATTATTTGTCCACTGTTTAGTCGCTTTAAGGCGAATAGCTGCAGTCGCAGCTACTTGCTTGCTAAAAATGTCGGGGGGTGTCAAGTGGAGCAGAATATCTAATGCCGCAGAGGGGGTAGACCGCAAGGCTCCGCTTGTGCATAGACATGCTGTTCTTTGGACTCTGCTTAGTTTAATGCGGTTGACTGCATTTTCCAAGGCCGTCCACCAGACAACCACACCGTAAGTAAGTATCGGTCTTATGAACGAGATGTATAGCCAGTGGGTTATGCGAGGTTGAAGGCCCCATTTGTTCCCAATGGCTTTCTTGCAAGAGAATAAAGCTGTTGCAGCTTTATTGACTCTTTCTTGAATGTTAGGTTTCCAGTTTAGTTTCCTATCAAAAATGAGACCCAGATATTTTGCTGTATCGGAGAAAAATAAACTGGTACCGTTTATTGAAGGAGGGTCTATGATTGGAATTTTATATTTCCTAGAAAAGAGGACAAGATCAGTTTTATGGGGGTTTATTCCCAATCCACAGCGATCTGCCCAGCGGGTTAATCTGTTGAGATTTACTTGGAGGAGTTCTTTAATGGTATTTAGATGTTTTCCTGAGACGGCTATGGCAACGTCATCCGCATAGGGCATCACTCTGCTACCACCCGCTTCCAGGTATATCAGTAGTTCGTTAACTACTAAGTTCCAGAAAAGGGGAGAGAGGACACCGCCTTGCGGCGTACCTCTACTGACATATCTTTTAGCAGAAGTCTCACCCAGTTTGGAGTTGATTATCCTGCTTTTTAGCATTAGACCGATCAACTCCACAAGTGAGTCGTCTACCTGCAGAGTTGACAGCGCAGTCGTGATGGCGGATGTGTTGACGTTGTTAAAGGCGCCCTCTATGTCTAGGAAAGCAACCATTGTGTACTCCTTATATTGTAGGGATCGTTCGATGTGGCTAGTCAGAGAGTGCAAAGCCGTTTCCATCGACTTTCCTTTACAGTAGGCATGTTGAGCCGTAGACAGAAGTCTTGGATCAACTTTAGCTCGAATATGGATATCAATCAGTCGTTCTAAAGTTTTCAGAAGGAATGATGATAGACTTATAGGTCTGAGGTCCTTTGGGACTACATGAGAACATTTTCCAGCTTTGGGAATGAATACTACATTGACTTCTCTCCATAACAGTGGAATGTGGATAAGTTCTACACAGCTCCTCATAATATTTTCCAACACTGGTAGAATAATATCTGAAGACCTCAGTAGCTCGGCAGGTATAATACCGTCCGGACCAGCAAACTTGTATGTTTTTAAGCCATGCAGCGCCCAGAGCAGTTTGTCTCTCGTAATCAGACCATGAATTTTGGTCACGGTTGCAGTAGGCCTGTTTGGGCTGCCACTGGCCGCGAGTTGGGAACTACTTGGAAAGTGGGTGTCCAGAAGCAGGTTGAGTGATTCATCACTTGAGGTTGTCCAAGAGCCATCGGTTTTTTTCAAACAGCTAGGCATCATAGGATTTGTGGAGAGGATTTTTCTTAGCTTCTGTAGTTTTTTTAGTTTCTGTAATTTTGACCTCCAAGATTGTCGCTTTGCCTTCCTCAGTTCTTTTTTGTATAATTTGAGGGATTCTTTATATGAGTCCCAGTCGGTCACTTTTCTTGTGCTTTTTGCTGCGTTGAAAAGTTTTCTGCAGGCGTTTCTGAGCAGTCCCAGTGCCGATGTCCACCAATGTGGCTTTTTCTTGCCTCTTGGTTGAATAAGAGGGCAGGAAGCGGCCATAGCCTGATTGAGAGCCAGAGTAAATTCCCTGACTTTCATGTCAAGCGCCAAAATACATCAAAGACTCCTACGGGCACTTACTAACAAACGAAAAGGACATCTGCGATAGGTGGCTTGAATATTATAAGGACCTGCTTAACAAACAGTTTCCACGTGATCGCGTCCCTACAACTGATCCATTCGAAGAAGAAGTTGCTGACTTTTCAACAGAAGAAATAAGTATAGCTATCGGAAAAATGAAACGCGGAACCAGACAACATCCCATCAGAGTTTTGGTCGAAGATGGAATTTATCGGCAGTGAATGACTGTCGAAACTCCTGAATAAAATAAAATGCGGACAAACTATGCCGAATCAATGGAGAAGTAGCTTTTTGGCTCCGTTATACAAAGGCAAAGGCGACACGCGAGAATGCAACAACTACCGCTCAATCAAGCTGATGTCACACACGATGAAAATCGTTGAAAGAGTTTTAAACGAACGTCTTCGCAAAATCATAAAGCTCGACGATAGCCAGTGTGGATTCGTGGAAGGAAGATCGACGGTGGACGCAATCCAAAGCTTGCGAATATTAATGGAAAAACATCGGGATTCGTCAAAAGATCTGCACATAGTATTTATTGATCTAGAAAAAGCATTCGATCGTGTGCCTAGAGATCTCATATGGACCGCGTTGAGGTCTCAAAAGGTACCGGAAACGTATATACGAATGATATGAATGTATGGAAACGTCAAAACTGCAGTTAAATGTACCGCCGGACATACGAGAGAATTTCCGGTGAATGTCGGAGTGCATCAAGGAAGCGTTCTTAGCCCTTTCCTCTTTAACGTGGTTCTAGACTATCTTTTGAAAGATTGCATGCACGAAGCAAATGTAACATCGATTCTCTTCGCCGACGACGCAGTTATTCTAAGCGATAATATCGTAGATTTACAAAACGTCCTAAGTAAATGGAAAGACGCGCTAGAGAAAAACGGGTTTAAAATAAGTCGATCAAAGACGGAACATTTAACTTGCCCATTTTCGGATCCACTGCGACCTATTCCAGATATAATGTTGGACGGAATAGTTCTTCCGAAAACCACTAGTTTCAAGTATTTAGGATCAATCGTTAACGTAAAAGCGAAATGTGACGACGACGTAAGGCACAGAGTAAGTGTGGGGTGGATGAAATGGTGGCGAGAAAATTCGGGAATATTCTGTGACCGAAAATTTCCACTTAAATTAAAGGGAAAACTTTACACCACGATGGTTCGGCCAGCTCTTACATATGCTTCGCAGTGCTGGACAATATACGGAGCGTTTAAAAATAAAATGGCGGCAGCAGAGATGAAAATGTTAAGGATGTCGACTGGAGTTACGAAACGCGACTGCATTAGATCTACGCACATTAGAGGAAGTCTACACATAAAGAATTCGATAATCGAACAACTTGAGTCGGATAGAATTAGCTGGTATTGCCACGTTCAAAGAAAATCTCCGGAAAATCCCGTTAAGAAGGTAATATCAACTACGGTCGCTTCTACTAAAAGAAAACTAGGTAGGAAAAAGAATTCCTGGATTGCTCAGATGGCAAATGCACAACAACGCCTGGGGCTAACCGCCGAAGCGATACAGGACCGAGCAGTATGCAGACGTGTTCTGCGATCTGCGACATTAGCCAACCCCATAAGCGGAGCAGTAGCGATGCAATAAAAATGGGAAACTCATCAAAGTAAAGGCTAGTAAAAGGAGAAGAAGAAGAAGTTATCTTGCCGCACTCTTGCCGTCATTCCGACGTAAGTTGTCACTGACACGAGAATGGAATGGAAATGAAAGGTTTCGACGATGCAAGTGCCATTCATGGATAATGGCTGGGTGTTCGAATTTCGCCTTAACGACATCAGACAGCATTCTGTTTTGGAAGTATTAAAATCTCCTCTGTTGGCGGTTCCCCAATTGCTTATGCTATTAATATCGGAATTTGATGTGCTTAACATACGCTGCCGTCCCCGTTCTGCGAAGACCAGGAACGTGAGTTCGGAAACGAATATGAAAAGCAGAGAGTACTGTCGTCCTCAAACGAATATATTGGATTAAAAATAGTAGACAAGAGATCATTGATAAAAATTAAAAACAGTGTCAGAGACAGAACGTAGCCCTGGGGCACACTAGCATTTATTTTGTGGATGTCAGACTCGAAACCATCCAAGACAACTAGAATTGAACGTTCCCAAAGGCAATTTCTAATCCATTGAAGAAGAGATTCATCTATCCCAAATACACGCAATTTCGACAAAAGAGCCTGATGCCAAACTCTGTCAAATGCCTTAGAAATACCAAGTGCAACTGCAAAGCGTACCAGATTGATGTACGGTTTCGGTGAGTCATCAGATCACTAGTGGACCTGTTGCTACGAAAACCGTATTGCCAGTCATTTGAAAATGTCCGTGTTTCGAGATGTTTCATGAGCTGGCGGTTTATCTGCATTTCCACGACTTTGTAAAGAAGGGACATAAGTGTAATGGGTCTGTAAGAGGAAAAAGAAGTGAATTCGCTTTTTTTTTAGGGCTGGACAAATAATGTTTTCCGTCTGCTCGGAAAGAGTACTGACGAGTAGGATGGATGAAAAACTTTACGCAGTGATCTTGCCAGCGTGGAAGAACAGAAGAATCTATGTATGTTAAGATTTTTAAGGACTTTTACTAGTACTGCGAAAGTGGATTCGTCCCATTGATGATTCGACACACGAGGTGTTGAGCTGGTCGCAAAGTGTTAACTAGGGTGAGAAGTTAAAAATAAGTCCTGGTGTTGGCGGTATGACTGTCAACGTCTGGTATTCACGTGGGCTCATATACAAACTGGGTCAGTATATTGAAATGGCCCGTAATAACGATTTCAGTATGCGAATGCGGGGATACAATTCTTTGTATCGAGTCAGACACCGCATCGAACTGGGGCTTCTGTAAATGAAGCAGTAGTGGATAATGGACGGACCACATGAAATTGAATTCCGGATTAGAACAGGGGTTACATTGCGGTGGAATTTAGTAACTATATATCACTACGTACGTAAATCGTGAGACCGCTGTGAGAAATGTATAATGACACTAGTTCTTGGCCAGTTAGTTTCGGATTCGATAGTTGCAGGCGGTGGTCTTCCTGTGTTTCACTAAGTGGCAAAGCAGCTGACATGTATAGTATTTACAGACGTAAAAAAGTGATTACTTCTTAGATCGCAAATATTAGCTATGTCCACTCTAAATCCCGAGTCATTATAAAAAAACATCATAAACACGGTCGATGCCAATCAAGACTGCAAAGTTAAACCCTGATGTTAGTTTACCGAATCAAATTGTTGTAGGTGCTATGCCCTTACAACCATTAGAAACAATACACCAACCAAATTTTCACTCCCAACCCGCTACATATACGTTTCTACATGCACTCAGTCATTGCCTTTGCCGTACGAAAATGTTATACAGCAGCGACAATAACAAGTGCAATCAACAGCACTAGACTCACTTCTTTGCACTAAGGACCTTTTTTTTATTTTTAGTTTGTTTTTGCGCACAGATGTGTATGAATACCATATTCTCGCGCGTATTCAAAAAAAAAACATATTTTCCTAACTTTCGAATGTACTACGTTTCATCAAATACAACTGTATTATTTGTATACATATAATCACATACGCACATGTATACACATAGCTGTATAGCTTATTCAAGAAAATAATTCATAGTAATAATTACATACTTAACTTGAGGCAAAAGGCGATTTTTTTTTAAATATTTGTATCAGAATTAATTTTATCATAAGAACCACCAGAAACAAACAAATAAAAATACAAAAATCAATAACAAAATTCTATTTTGTCAAAAAAGCAGTAGTATACGTATGCATTCTCTTCGTTTGGGACATAACGCATGCGTTCAAATTGTATTTATTGTCCTTTTTCGTTTAATTGTAGACACAGTTCATGCTAACTACATCAACGACTCAATAATGCAGTTCAAACAAATAGACAATTTTATGTTGTATGGAAAATGTTATTTTAGTTAGAAGTACAAACGTTTATACGTATACATGTATATATATGTAGGTATGTTTTTTATGTTGCACAAAAAACATGTTCATCTCACTTCGTTTTAAAGCTCATATAAATTCCACAAAAAGTGAAAAAAACATTGCGGCTACATAAGAATATGCAGTGTGATAAACCAGCAATGTTACTTACTAACAATTTGTAAAACATAAGTATTTCTTTTTTTCCAAAATCTACAAATATTTCCCTATATATGTACTATATATTTCTATATATTTTCAATCGGCCTTTGCATATAAAAAGAAGATACGATAATTTCAATTTCAATTTTCAATTTCAATTACAATTTTATTTCAAGATAATAACTATATAATATTATAATAAGTTATAAGAACATCAATTAGTTGATAAGTAAGTAAAATATAAATTAATTAATTTAATAATTAAAATACAACTTAAGCGAAGTCTGGGTTCTATTAAAATATGTGATGTATGATGAAATAAAAACACACTGTGGTGTAATACAACGTTTTGCAAGCGTGTGACTAATGAAAAAAATAAAAGTATAACTATTAAAGCCGAATAGTGGTGGTGGAGAAGGATAAAATAAACAGCGAGAATGCACCGAATGAAAAGGACAAGGACAAGGAAGACGAGACCGTAAAAAGAGATAACGAGTTTAAAAGTAAAGTGAAAACGAAAATATAGAAGCAATACTCCTAAAATGTAAATGAGTAGAGCGCTAAGATACTACTTGAAGAAGAGACTCCAATTCAGTTCTTGAAAGCAGCCATACTTTTAATTGTTTTAAGAATTGCTTTCCATGTGGTAAAAGATTGCGTATATCAGACGGCAGTTTATTAAAAATATATGGTGCTATAGAAGTTAAGAAACGTCGAATGTGCTCTTTGCAAACTCTAGGAACATCAACTGTATTTGTATTTCGCAACGTATATATTCTATATCTTGTAATGTGAGTGTTACCACTTCTGATAAAGAAAACCTTAAGCGCTTTATAGATAAAAAGATAACGTAGCGGTAGTATTTTTGTTTCTTGAAAAAGTGGCAGCGAGGATTCATTGTAGTTTTTGCATAGCAATACTCTCATTATTTTTTTCTGTACTGTAATAATAGGACTAAGGTTACTTTTGTAAGCACAGCCCCAGCATGTGAGATCGTACTCAAGTCGAGATTGAACCAAGGCATAATAAATAGTTAAGAGCAAAGTATGCGGGATAAGCTTGCGTAGGTGAAAGATTTTGTTCAAGAATATGTATAACATTATTTTTAGAGACATGATGTGTGGCCTCCAGTTTAATCTGCTGCCAATTATAAGTCCTAGATACTTATACTCCTTCACAAAATCAAGCATAAAGCAAATGTTAATGCAATTAATCTTGTCACAAGAAATGTTATGAAAAATAATACCTTCAATTACTTCATTCAAGTTGGATTGGAAAAATAACATCGCCTTAGACCTTGTGCTAAGGACAAGCTGATTGTAATTGAGCCAGGTTCGGAGCACATCTAGGTCATAGATAATTTGATCTCGAATGGTAGCTAGAGAAATATCTGCATATGAGAGTGCTATGTCATCAGCATAGCCAATTATATGACCGTAAATAGGTAGGCTAAATATAGAATTAATATAAACAAGGAAAAGGATTGGTCCGAGTACTGACCCCTGTGGGTCCCCAGTATTCGGACATGTTTCTTCCATTTACCATAACCATCTGTTTTCGATTAAGTAAATATGACTTAAACCATTCAGAAATATTACCTCTAAAACCTGCCTTACCGAGTTTCTGTATTAATAAGTTATGATTTACAAGATCAAATGCTTTTGTAAGGTCAAGAAATAATCCAGCTGCTTTTTGGTCAATGTCTAAGGCATTATAAATTCGCTTCAAAAATACAACAATTGCATCTTCAGTACACTTGCCTTTCACAAAACCAAATTGAGACTTATTAAAGAACCTAGTCTTTTCAAGAGAGCTAAGCATTTTTGTTATTATGACCTTTTCGAAGATCTTAGAAAACACCGAGAGTAAGCTTATTGGCCTGTAGTTATTAGGATTACTTTTATCGCCTTTTTTAAAGATCGGTATAATTAAAGCGGTTTTAAGGCAATTAGGGAATATACCGCACTGGAAGCTTTCATTAATAATATGCCTCAACGGATTTATTATGTATTTGCCAACTTTCTTAATAATCATATTACTAATACCATCTACTCCACTTGAGTTCGTAGATTTTAAACTGTTGATAATATTGAGAAGCTCTAGATTGTTAATGGGCCCATAATAGAAGGAAAGTTGACTCGATTTGTCAGTTAATAATTTTATATTGCCGCTATTGAGTTCAATAGATACACCTGGTTTACATTTTTCAGCAACATTTTTGAAAAAATCGTTTAGACTGTTGGCCATATTTTTGACGATTATATTGCCAAATTTGAGGTATTTTAACTCTGGCTCTTTTGTATTTTTGCCAAGTAAGTCATTAACAATACCTACGCCATTGCTCTGTTGGATTATGCCGATTTTTCGCAAATTTATTATATTCAAGTTTTTGCTTGTATATAAGATTACGCACATTAGATTGCAAATCTTTGTATTTATGTTTAATTATAGGTTCATTCATTTTATTCTAATTTTTTGCATAGAATTTATTCTTTTCTTCAATCTTAAAGCAAATCCTGTCAGTAAACGAGGGTCTGATTTTTTTAAATCTTGTGGTGATTTTACATTCATTAATGAATTGCGTAAGTTTTTCCACAAAAAATGAAAAGGCGTTAGAGGGATTTTCCGATCTATAAACACAATCCCAACTTTCTAAATGCAGACAATGGATTAATTGGGAATAATTTACTTGAGACACTTTTGTCGCACCAATATCTGCAATGTGAGTAGACCTATTCCCACAACAGTCATTTCTAAAGACATTTTTAAATATAACACCAGTAGAGTAGTGGTCAGTAATATTGAGTTTCCAAAATATAAGGTTGTACATTGGTTAAGGCATAAGGCATATAAGGTTGTACATGGTCGATGCACGATTTTGATTTTTCATCTACTCTTGTAGGTAAATTTATAAGCGCTTGAAAACCTAGTGAGGATAAGAGGAGCATATATTCATCACATTCTTTAGGTAGGTTAAATATATTAATATTTATGTTGCCTACCAGGCAAACATTCCTACAGTTGACAGAGCACAATATACTTTCTAAATCTTTAAGAAAAATATGACTGGGGACAGACTGCAGTCGATATACACAAATAAGAGTCATAAGCAAGTTCTTACCAAGATTCAATTTTATAGTTAGACAATCTGCACTTTCAATGAACACTTCGTGTTCACTTTTAATAAATACAACCGTACCACCCGATGAATAAGTTTCATTACAATTTGGATGAACACTGTAACCCGGAATAGAAAATAATTAAAAATGCATCTTTGTGTTTTACAAATTTGTTTAACTAGGTTGAAAACCTGTATAGAAATTCAGCTAAACAGATGGATCATATTGAACGCCATATTTTACCCAAGCATATTTTTTTTTTTTTTTTAAATAAACTTTATTTCAATTTTCCAATTTCGTTTACAATACAAAATATTGAGTTTTATAAATTACAATAATTCAGTAATTGAAAAAAAGAAATAGTTAAGTACATTCTGTTGCCTAAGTGGTAAGTGGTGAATGTACTGTTTATAACAACAGAAGGTAAAAATTCATAACAAATAAAATTATTGTTGTTGAGGGGAGAATTCAGTGTGCAAGTAATATTAATCTATTATTAAGCATTAAAAGAACAAAATTCATTAATGAACAATTTATTAATATAAGAATAGTCAAAAGACAAGAGCCATTTCATAATACCATTCATAAATATATTTTTCGCTCTCTCACATCGTAGGGAATCTGGAAGTACGAGTAGATTGAACAGACGGGGTGCTGAAGCAAGATAAAAGCGTCCAAAGTTGACTTTATGAACTGGTGGTACTAAAACAAAATTCCTGGAGTTAACTCGTAAATTATAATTATCAGTGTTTCGAAGTGTGTAAAAACCCGAATTTTGAAAAAATATTTTTAGTACTTTATAACAATACAGATGCCTTAACGGAAGAGTTTTAAGGTTGCTGAACAGATTAAGACTTGGAGTTCTGCGGTTTACCTTATATAAAATTCTGATTGCATGTTTTTGCTTAGTCAACAAAGGCTCGGTTTTTGTAAAGTAAGCACCGCCCCAACAGGTGATACCATATTCCAATTCTGATTTTAGTAAACCATTATACACCAGTTTTAGAGTTGAATGAGGGCAATAAAGACCAAGATGATACAGTTGTTTTACTACTCTGTTCAGATATTGTCTTAGATTATGTGTATGCTTGTTCCAATTGAGCTTATTATCCAAGATTATGCCCAGGTATTTAAAGCTTTCAACACATTCTATCTTGAAGCAGTTACTACAACAGGAGCCTTTATAGTCAAATGAAGGATAATCGTCATCAATTCGATAACAGAAAGCGGGTACAAGCCTGAGAGCGATAGCATAATGGCAAATCGTCAAAATATATATTATTAGTATTAAATATCATGAATTTTGTTTTATCACTGATGATGAGCTTATGAACTGCAAACCATTTTCTCAGTAAATCAAGATCATGATTTACCTCCAGAATTACATTTAATAGACTTTTGCATGAGTATGAAATAGCGGTATCATCAGCAAATGCAGTTATTTTACCTTTAAATGATAGAGAAAACAAGGAATTCACATAAATCAGGAACAAAATGGGACCTAGAACTGATCCTTGTGGAACACCGGTAGTAATATTTTTTAGAGAGCTGTAAGTATTGTTTAATCTCACCATTTGCTGCCGATTATCCAAATATGAACAAAACCAGCTATGCATATTACCTCTACAACCAGAATGAAAAAGTTTTTCTAATAATATTGAATGATCCACCATGTCAAAAGCTTTAGTGATATCTATAAACAGATGCGCCGGAATCTCAGAAGAATTAAAACTTTGGTATAACTCTCCAGTTAATTTTAATAAAGCAGCTTCAGTAGACATTCCTCTTCTGAATCCAAATTGGCAATCACTAAAAAAATGTCTTCTTTCTAAAAATGATATCATTCTTGACTTAATACCTCTTTCAAAAATTTTTGAAAATACAGATAGCAGAGATATAGGTCGATAATTATTCAACAATGTCTTATCGTTCTTTTTATGAAGAGGTAATACTATTGCCATTTTTAATGCATGAGGGAAGATTCCCATATATAGATAGATAGATCTTTATTTCGTATACAAATTTTTACAAAGGATAGTTACCACACATTTTACATTACAGAGATATGATATTGCTTATATCTTTCTGCTGAAACATTGTTCTTTTTTTGTTTTGTAAAGTTAAATTAAATTTGGAGGAAAATACGATAAAAACCTCCAATCTAAGTACAAAAAAAAAAAATAATAATAATAAATAAATAAATAAATAAATAAATAAATAAATAATTATAATAATAGTAAATAAATAAATAGATAAGTATATTAGTATATAAATAAATAAATAAGTATACAGGTACATAAGTAAATAAAAATAAAAATATGTTAACAATAATAAATATTGACTCAACAAATGAGTAAATAGTAAATAAATAAATAAATTAAACAAACAAAAATAAATAAATAACATAAAGAATGAATTAATAAATAGGTAATTACAAAAATATATGTACATATATAAAACAATAAATAAATAGATATAAATATACATGTAAACAACATATAAACTGACTATATGAATAGATATATGTATAAACTACAATAGGTCTTTAAGTAGCTGATTTTTAGCGTAAGCACTTTTGTTTTTAAAATTGCAGGTAAGCTTTTTAATTCCTTCCGATAACAATTCAACATTCGCTCTTCTATGTAGCTTTGAAGTAGAATGGTGCCATGGGAGGTTAAGCATCATCTTGAGTATCTTATTTTGTGCCACTTGCAGCTTTTTAATGTGGCACTGCGCACAACTTCCCCAAACCGGAGACCCATAAAGAAGTATCGATTGGAAAATTACTTTGTGTATGATCACTTTGTTTTCCTTAGACAGAGCTGATTTTCTGTTTATAAAAGGATATAATATCCTTATTGCTATATTGACCTTTTGTAGGGTTCTCGAAATATGCTCATGAAATGTAAGTTTGCTGTCAAGATATATACCTAAGTATTTTACATAATTGGACCAGATTATGGTCGATCCATGCAATTGCAGTTGGCTGTTCGAAAGGTAGCAAGGTTTTCTTTTTCGGGTAAAAAAGATAGCTTGCATTTTTTCACCGTTCAGCTTAATTTTCCACCTATTGTAATAGTGTTCTATTACTACCATCGCATTGCGAAGATTAGTCTCAATAGTGAGAGCAAATTCGTCTGATGAGAGTAGTGCAGTATCATCTGCAAACATTGCAACTTCACAATCGGTCAAATTGGGAAAATCAGACGTAAAAAAATTGTACAAAATTGGACCAAGAACAGAACCTTGGGGAACACCTGACTCGAAACATATCAGACTTGAGACGCTACCATTGATTTGGACTTTAAAAGAACGACCTGACAAGAAACTTTGAACTATCTTACACAGAAACGGAGGAAAGTTGTACATAATAATTTTATATAATAGACCATCATGCCAAACGGAATCGAATGCTTTTTCGATGTCCAAAAGCATCATCCCGGTTGATTTTCCTTCTTGGCGGTTTTTTTTTGACAAAATTACAAATTCGAAGAGCCTGGTGGGAGGTACTATGCTGAGGTCTAAAACCGAATTGCACGTCAGGATATATGTTACATTCTGTAACTATATTTGATATTTTCTCTTAGAGAATTTTTTCATATATTTTACTTACACTGCTAAGCAAACTTATCGACCTATAACTTTCGAGGCTCACAGGGGGTTTTCCAGCTTTCAGAATTGGAACCACCTTGGCTATTTTCCAAGTATTGGGGAAGTATTGAATTTTCAGACATGCATTTAGAATGTCTGTTAAAAATTTTACTCCAACTTTGGGCAAATTCTTGAGATACAAATTTTTAATAAGATCAAACCCGCCAGACTTTCTTATATTTAAATTATCGACATGAAATTTTACGTCGTCTTCTGTAAGAAGTGCATTTAAAGGGGTGACAGGAATTAGGGTGTTGAAATCCTGGATTGTTTCACTAACCAATGCATTTGTTGCTGGATCCCCTAGGCTTGCTGAAACACAGTGATTTCTTAAAAAAGTAATCGCAAGGGCGTCTGCTTTTTCATCATCTGTGTAATAGAAATTAGATCCATTTTGAAGTCCAGGTAGTTGTTTGTTTTTATTTTTAATTATTCTAACTACATTCCAAAATGGTTTAGCGTTCTTATCTAGAGAATCAGGTTTTTTATTCCATTCCTCGTGGCGTTGTTGAGCTAAATGTTTTGAGATCAACTGGTTTAGGTGCTGCACATTATCTCGATAAAACATCTGCCGATATCTTTGCCAATTTCTTCTTTGCATATTTCTCAGTTTAATTAATTTAACTAAATGAGGGGAAAGCTTTTTGTAAAATTTATTTATTTTAACTTTTGGTATAGAGTCAGCTACGGCTTCAAGGATTAAATCATTGAAGTCAGTTACAATAGCATCTACTTCTTCTTTAGTAGATATATCTTCTACGTTCGCAAAGTTTTCTTGAACTCTTGTTCTAATAATTGTACGGTATCGTTTCCAATTTGCATTTTTTAGGTCTTGGAAGTACTGTATGTTTGCCTTGCCTGAACAAAGAAGTTTGCACAGGACTGGATTGTGGTCAGAGCATAGCTCATTTAATGATATTGGTTGCGTAATAAAACTAGGACTGTTTGAAATAAAAATATCAAGGACAGAAGGACGGCCGCGAGAACCAGCTGGAACATATGTAGGACATAGAGGATACAAAATTGAGATTGGAAGTGATTCAGTAAGGTCCGAGAGTAAATTCCCCCAAACATTGGCTCTTGTACAGCCCCATTCCTTGTGTCTACTATTGAGATCACCTCCTACCAGAAAATTACCATTTACACAGAAAAGGTTCCTTAAATCGTTTTTAAACAAATGTTTATTTTCGACAGACTTACGAGCACCAGCGAAATAGACACAGTAGATTTTAATTGTTTGATGATTTTCTAGTTCTACCTCTATGCCCACATTTTCTACTAAGCGTGTTTGAATAATTAGTAAGAGCGAATGTTGAATTGTTCTTCGTATAAGTATTGCAACACCTCCACCCCTTCTATCGATTCTATCTACTCGATAGCACTTAAATTCAAAGGTGGACAGATTATCATCATGCTTAAGCCAAGTTTCAGTTACTAGAGCTATATCAATATTGTTATTGTTTAAAAAGTTTAGGAATTCAATCTTTTTGCTGCGTATACTTCTAGCATTCCATGTTATTATTTTTATATTACCATCTACCATATTATTTACAATTAAGAGACAAAAACTTAGTAGCTAAATGTGTGATAACTTAAAATTGTTCAACTTTTGTTCTACATACAGATAATTTTGTTATCATTTCCATAGCTAATGAATTTAGCTCTTCAATAGTGAAAAGTGTGGAGTTGCTACCTGGTTGCATCTCGTTGGTGTTAGTTACAACCGAACTTGTTTGAGTCTGGCTTACCCAGGCGTTTGATGGTTGCGTAGTTGTGCGTGTAGTGTTACTCAGCATAGTCGGTACAGCATGGGTACGTAGTGGAAGCGGGGGAAAATCCCTCATAGAAACAAACGAAACTCGTTTGTCAGCAGTGGGGGCAGGAATTGGATTTGAAGAAGCTGGGCGAGAATTAGGATTCCTCTTTCGTTTTACGTTCTCTTTCATTCCAAGTACTTGGAACGGCTGATGCATGCAATATCGGTAGCTTTGTGGCTCTCATTGCAGTTGGCACATTTATATTGAGAAGAATTATTACAACTGGAAGTCATATGGGAACCAGCGCAGACCGCACAATATGTTTTTGCGCGGCAATTACGCTCACCATGGCCGAACATTTGACAGTTGCGACATTGAGTTACTCTGCCTTTAAGTTTTCGGTGAAAACTCCAATTTACTTGCGTATGAAAGATGGAACGATAGTTTTTTCGCAGATCTCTTAGAGCAATTGAACCAGTTTCAAGAGATATCAAATAGATATATGTAGTCCGTGTACATAGCTTTGTTTAGTTCGTATTTTTTTGTTACTTTTTTTATGCCGATGCACTTTAAACCGATTTCAATTAGTTCACTTTTAAGTACAGCAACATCAACGTCATTCATGCCGTAGAGAACAACTTTAAATGCTTTTCCACTTTGAAGGTCGTGTGAAAAAAATTGACAATTCGATTCGATTGATTCGCAGACTATCTTTATTCCGATTGAAATTTTTTTGATAAAATAGTCACTTATTTTAAGTGATTGCATTAATTGGTGCATATATTCACTCGACTTTTGAATCAATTTTATGTTTGGAACATACACCTTCTTTTTCACTGGCGAAACAATTTCGTCCATAGTTTCACTGTCTTTATCATCGTCCGGTTGACACTGAAGGGGACTCCAGTAGTTAAATCTAGAGTCCTTCCTATGAATGTTTTTACCGGACATACTAACACGAATCTTTTTGCCCGAGGACAGTCAATTGTCCTCGGAATTAGGTGATCGATCGCGTTTGGTAATGTTAATAGTTAATTCGATTACGAATGCGAGGTAGAGACGTTATGCACGGATGAAAGCTCCGGGTTGACTGATTCCCATATATATACTTCTATTAAAGATATGACATAGAACTTCAGAAATATGAAATGAAATATTCTTTAGCAAACAACTTGTGATCGTGTCATAAGACGAAACCTTAGATGTTTTAAGAGAGCAAATTAATTTATATATCTCAAAGGGACTGAATGGATCGCAAAAAAAAAAAATAACTCTCAGATTGCTTTTCCAGATCAATAAAATAACTCCTGGGTGAAAATTAATATTGCTTAAGTTCTGAGAAGAACTGATATTACAAAAGAATTCATTAAAAGAATTTGCAATATCCAGAGGATTAGATATAGTTAAGTGGTTCACGTTCAAAACTATTTCCGTTTCCGGAGTTTTCCTATTAAGTATTTCATCAATAACACGCCATTCTTTTTTGGTATTGCCAAGACTTGATGTTATCTTTCTACGATAATAAGTATCTCTGTGAAAACTGATATCAATCTTAAGTTCATTATTTAGTTTTTTATAATTTTGTTTGAGTCTGGAATTATACGGATGTTTTTTAACGAGAATACCAAGTTTATGTTTCTTCCTAACTTTTTTCAGAAGTTTGGACGTCATCCAAGGCTAAATACAGCTATTTTTGCTATTTCTGTATCTTATAATTTGTTTGCTATTCGAAATATGATACTTTAACTTATTTAAGAAAATGTCAAAGGCAGATGACGGATCAGACGTGGAAAAAACATCATCCCAAAATTCAACATTCAAACTAGTTCTTAGAATATTGTAATTTATTTTGTCAACAATTTTGGGCGCAGTTGATTCAGCTCGAGGAACGATAGTATTTATGAATTGAATACATGTTAAACAATGGTCTGTTATTTAGAGATCAAATGATGTAGTTTTAAACACGGTTTTATTATTGCGATGAACCCTAAGAAATATGTGGTCTATGCACGAATTAAAACGGGTAGGTTGAGTCAGCAAAGTATCGAAACCGAACGCAGATAGCGTCGTTAAGAATTTTTATCAGCATCAATTGAGTGAGACAATATATTAATGTTGAAATCACCAATTAGAATAATATTTTTACAAGTTTGAAGCTCTAGAAACTCGTGAAACTCTTCCAGAAAATATTTAACTGAGCACCCATGAAGTCTGTAAACACAAATAAAGCAATAGTAAGAATTAGAAATGACGCAGCTTAAAATGATTATGTCAGAACTTATTAAATTATATTTTTTAATTTGTATGCCAGATATACCGTTTTGTTGCATTAAACGAAAAATTTGGAATACAAAAATCAGAAACTTCATTTTCAAAAATCCAAATTTCCGAAACGAAAATTAAGTCTGGTAAATGATCTAAAGAGGAGAGATGAGTGAAAAATGTGTCAAAATTCTTACGAATACTGCGAATGTTCTGGTGGATTACTGAGAAACCAGAAAATTGTTCATTAATTGAATGATCTATACAATAGCAATTGAGATGATTGGAATGAAAAGAAAAGTTAACATCAATATTATTAAAGCTAGGAGAAGAATTACAAAAAGAATTATCTAAGCAAATATTTGAATTTAACATAATTAACAAAACTGAAAATTACTTTCTTATTTCCTCAACTTTTTGCAAATCCTCAAATGAATATATTTTTATGACGTGATCACCTTCTTTTACACGAGCCAGAACGGTCGACTTCCTTACCCAAACAAATTTGCATTTGTTCAAACGTTTGAGTTTCATTGCTTTATTTAAAAGAGATCGATTATACGAGTATCTTGTGAGAGAATCATTCATGAAAATCTTATTGCTAGCGTCCGATTTTTTGCCGTCTCTACTGTCGCTGTAGAACGTATTTGAGATTTTCTTTCGATGCAATCGCATTTTCTTCATTACATCGTTTTTCTGCTCCAGTGAAGAAAACTTAATACACACAATGCTGTTCTTATTGTGTCCAACTACAGCTCTACTTACTCAAAATTAGGTTTCAAAAACACGCCCCAGAAAATGTGTTAGTTAGTTACGTCGGATAAAATGTACAACTCTCAACAATCAAAAGTAATCTTCGTATTTGCGTTGAAATTACAAAAAAACGGAATAAAGTATTTAATATACCTACAGATATATACATATATATGATATAACATGCTATTTAAAAAAAAACCAAGTCATTCCAATGCTAGACTTACAATCTTTATGGCATACTCGTATGTATACACCACAACCCAACTATAGCTTAGCCCATCACAGTCTAACAAACTGAAAATTAATTTTATAAGTACCGCATACATATATATTTTTAATTGTTATGACTTATGGATTTTCTATAATAAAATGTATTTGTACCATATTTTCGCTCAGTCGGAAATAAAAAGTTCTCGAGTTCTCTCGAACATCTGTGCCAGAACGTTAAATTTTCTTTTTTTATAAAATAAAGTGGTATGTGTGCTTGACGTGTGGGAATTTTAGGGTTCGTTACAAGTACCATTATTTTTTTCCCAGGAATTATTTACCAAATTAGAACCCTCTTCCTATACGAAATTTAAAATGGAACATAATGCGTAATTGCTAATGAAAAACATTAATGACGCATTTGAGGATGTAGCAGTAAGCAAACGCTCTATACGACTTTGGTTTGGAAATTTTCCGTTCCTCGAAAATGAACCACGTGGGAAGCCAAAAACGTTAGTTGATGACGATGTTTTAAGAGCAACGGTGGATGCGGAAACAACGAAATCGGTGCGAGAGATTGCACAAAGCTCCCATACTCCCATCGCCAATGACAATAAATCGACACCTTTCTCTTGGGTAGACCACGAACTGAAAGAATCCCAAAAACTACGGTGCCTGGAAATCTGGGCATCGCTTACATTTAGAAACCAAACAGAACCGGATAGCCACCTGTGATGAAAAAGATCTAGGTAGTGGTTGGATGCAATAATGAAAAACCAAAACACACAATCACCCAACAAATCTTATGGTGACAATTTGGTGGACATCGAAAAGACCAAACCACTTTTCATTTCTTCAACTAGGAGAAACGATAAACGCTATCACATATTGTGAGGAAATCGACATATTACATGCCAAATTGCCTCTGAAAAGCAACCGATACTTTTGCATGAAAATGCTAAACCCCATACCTCATAAATAATGGTGCAAAAACTGTTGCAGTTGGGATTTGAAGTTCTTCCGCATCCACCGTATTCTCCTGATATCTCCACAACGAATTACCATCTTCTCCGCAATATCGGTTCATTTTGTCGGCAGAAGGTCTTCGAAACCGAGCAGAGGTCATAAAAACTTTTGAAGATTTCATTGCTTCAAAAAGTTAGCACTTCTACGAAAAATGAATATTTGAAATTGTATAACGTTGGAAGGATTTCATAGATGGATCCTATTTTGATTGAATAAAAATTTACGGAAAAATAATATTGGCTTTTAAATTTTTACTATAAGATCGAACATTTCGTGTAGGACAACCCAATAAATTGAGATTCGTCCGTCGTCTCATTTCCAAATCATAGCTAAGCAGTTCTTGTACAGGTGTATGGTGGGTGGTATGGATAAAGATTTTCTCCATGCAGTACATTAGAAATTTTATATCTGGAAACATTGAATTGTAAAACTAAGCGTCTGATGCTGATTGATGGATCAGTTTTAACAGCTTCCAGTATTCTTTCATTAGCCGAAATCCTTCTTAGTTGTGGAGCTCCCGCATTCTGTCGTGTATTTGAAATTGATCCCATTTCTCGAAGCCTTCGATACGTGTTTCCAAATACTACTTTTAATAGGAAGTCTTCGGTTAAGATAAAGTTCATGGTATCTTTGTCACGCACTAGTTGAACTTCCATTGCACAGCCCATAAACGTAAATAATGTCTTCGCATTCTTGATTTGTAAATACAGACATTTCAAATAGCGCTTCTAAGCAACTGCTAATCGTTTATACCATTTTTGTTTGGCAAATTTTCCAAATAGTCCCCTCATAACCCAAACTTAACACTTTCTGAGAAATATTAAGGAACAGCGTAAGGAAGTGAGGGTTTTGACAGGTAGTCAAATAAAAGAGCACGCTTGGAATTAGTAATTCTTGGAAAACCACTCTTACGAGTATTGTCAACTGTTGTTAGAAAAAAAATCATAAATTCCTTTTTTCATCTGCTGCATGTCTTTAATTTAGGCCCGGGTCAACCCCGGACAGCTTTATTGTGCTTAATACAAGCATTGAACTTAAATACTATATATATAAAACTAATAAAAATTTAATTGTGAGAGCTGTGGAGTGGGGGTAAAGAGCGAGGGGAATAAAGGACAATCTTAAGGGAGTGTTTGTTCAGGTGATAGTCAAAGATTGACTGGAATTTGTTCGCTTTGCGGAGCATTCGAGATAACGGTTCATGGTATCCGTAATTAGTTCGGTGGGAATTAACTCGGAAGAGAGGTACAGTTCTTAGATTACGTGGATTAACATTTAAGGAGATGCGTTCGAGGAGAGCCTCAGAGTCAATGTTACCATTTAAGAGCTAGAGCTGATGGACAAAAACTATATCACAAACTTCTCGTCGTGTAACGAGGGGTTGTAAGTTAATAAGTTTCAGTCGATTATGATAGGGAGGTAAATTGAATTGGTCAGACCAAGGAAGTCCCTGTAACGCGAACCGAAGGAACCTACGCTGTACCGAATTCAATACATGCAATTTGCGCAGAATAATATGGTGACCAGACTGGACTTGCATACTCGAGGAGGGGCCGAACAAATGTGGTGTAGAGTGCTTTAGCCACATATGGGTCGTCAAATTCCTTAGACCAGCGCTTAATGAAGCCAAGAGTCGAATTGGCTTTACTAATAATGCTATCTATGTGAGAGCGAAAGTTCAGTTCGCTATCATAGATAATGCCTAAATCGCGCATTTCGGTCACATTAGGAACAAGCTCGTTATTGATGAAATATGCACGAGAAGGAGTTGTATGACGTTTTCTAGTGAAAGTTAAAGCTTGACATTTGTTTCTCTCCGGCAAACTGCAACGATGGCGACAGGAACACTTTATACTTATCCAGAAAACTTCCGTGCATACAAAGCACTCATAGCTGCTCAGTACTCTGGGGCCAAAGTGAAAGTGGCCGAAGATTTTGTTTTTGGCGAGACAAATAAAACTTCGGAATTCCTCAAGAAGTTCCCAACTGGCAAGGTGCCTGCATTCGAAACATCTGATGGCAAGTACCTTAGTGAAAGCAATGCCATCGCTTACTTCTTGGCCAATCAACAATTACGCGGTGCCAATGAATACCAACAAGCTTTAGTTCAACAGTGGGAATGAGATTGTACCGGCCTCATGCTCATGGGTGTTTCCTCTATTGGGTATTATGCCATTGGCCAAGAACAGCACCGCTAAGGATAATGTCGCCGCTGCTTTGACCATCCTTAACAAGAAATTGCTCGAATCCACTTATTTAGTGAGCGCATCACTCTGGCCGATATCGTTGTATTTACCAGTTTGCTTCATTTGTACCAGTATTTGTATCTCTACGTGCGCCCCATGGCAATTTAAATAGATGGTTCAACACAATCCTCAATCAGCAACAGGTTCAAGCCGTCCTCAAGGGCTACGTCCTGTGCGAGAAGACTCTCGCATTCGATCCCAAGAAATACGCCGAATTCTTGGGTAAAACTGGTGCTGGTGCCGGTGCCGGCTCTGCTAAGACCGATAAGAAGAAGGACGAGAAAAAACAGCAAGAAAAGAAGCCAGCTCCAAAGAAGGAAGTTGAGGAAAAAGAAGAATTAGATGCCGCCGATGAAGCTCTTGCTCTGGAACCCAAGTCAAAAGATCCATTCGACTCCTTGCCCAAGAGAACATTCAACTTTGACGACTTCAAACGCTTCTATTCCAACGAAGACGAAGCCAAATCTATTCCATACTTCTGGGAGAAGTTCGACCCAGGGAATTACTCAATCTGGTTCGGCGAATATAAGTACAACGATGAACTGGCCAAGGTGTTTATGAGTTGCAACCTCATCACAGGTATGTTCCAACGTCTGGATAAGATACGCAAACAGGCATTCGCCTCTGTATGCCTCTTTGGTGAAGACAACAACAGCACGATTTCCGGTGTATGGGTGTGGCGTGGACAGGAAGAAACTCGATGCCAAGTCTGATGAGACCAAGAATTTGGTGGCACAGTATTTCTCCTGGACTGGCGCCGACAAAGCAGGTCGCAAATTCAACCAAGTTTCCTTGATCTTCAAGTAAACATAAAAGTGGCTCTACCCAGTCCACAAATCTAACGCCGGCGTTGATGCTAAATGCAAGACCAACAACACTACTCGTAACTTATAATCCATTTTTTTAACATTTGCTGTTTTTATTATCGGTTATTGCCTTGTAACAAAAATCAAAACAAAAACAAACCAACAACAACTGACAGTCCAACATTTAACTCAAGAAAATTATGAAGACACGAAGTGGAAAATCGATTGAGATCATCTTGCAACAGAGAACAGTCTGAGGGAGACAATATGTGACGGAAGATTTTGATGTCGTCAGCATAGATGGAGATAAAAGAATTGTTAACGATGGTATCAACATCATTAATTGTTAATATAAATAACAGGGTCCAAGATGACTTCCTTGGGGAACACCCGAGGTGGCTTTGAAAGGTTTAGATAATGTAGACCTAAACAGGACACTGTAGTGTCTATCATTTAAGTATGAGGAAATCCACGTAACGAAATCTGATCGAAATCCAAGGGCGCAAACTTTTAAAAGAATTACTTTATGCGAGACTTTATCGAAAGCTTTGCTGAAGTTGGTGGTTATTACATCTACTTCTTTGCCATCTTCTAATGCACATAGAGTACTTGATACAAATTCAATGAGATTAGTGGTAGTGGGCCTGCCCTTAAGAAATCCATGTTGGTTTCTTGATATCACTGGTTTACAATAAAAAGACAAAGCATCATAAATAATGCTCTCAAAGAGCTTGGGTATTGTGGAGAGCTTCGCAATAGGTAATTTAAGATTTCATCTTTATGGCCTTTTTTATGCAGAGGGACTATATATGAATTTTTCCAGGAATGGGGAAGGGCGCATTGAGATAAGAAAAGTCTGAACAAGGCAGTGAGAGGTTTTACCAAGTAGGCGGCGCATTTTTTTAGAACTATGGGGGGTACACCATCAGGTCCAGCGTAGCATTCACTTTTTAGATTACCTATATTTTCATCTACTAATGCCATTGAGATATCCACCGAAGTAAAGGATGTTTGTGGATAGCTGTTCAAGTATGAGAAATAAGATAGATCGGGGTTTTGGATGTGGCAAGCAAACGATTGGCTAAAGAATTCGGCAAAGAAGTTTGCTATTCTTTGCAGATCATCAGACGATGTCCGACTTTTTTTTTAGAGTTGATAAACTGGAAAAAAGCGTTTGGGATCAGAAATAAGACTATTATGCATGCGGCTTTTTTTTTTTAATGAGCGCACGCTCAAGGGGTTTGAGTACCCTTAAGGTGATTGTACACAGCGCGGGCAAAGGAAATTTAGGGAGGAAGAAAACAGAGGTACCGATGTGCATTGTTTTTAAATGTTTGCAAGTTATAACGACCAGGGAATACAGAGATCGGAAGGGCATTCCATAAGCGAGTTGTACGACTTAGGAACGAATCACGATATTTTAGAGTACGTCCGAAAATGGGCTTGAGGGTATACTGATGAGCATTCATATCGAGACGGGTGTTACGGTTGAAAATTTAAATGGGAATGCTACTGGCGATTTCAGTGGAGCACTGGTGGTGGAAATAGCGATAAAACAAAGTGAGCCATGAGACATTACATCGGTGTTCGAGGGTGTCAATTGGTTGACTGGTATTAGTATCATAAATAAGTTTTATCGCACGGTTTTGAATCCTATCTAGCAGGTGCAGAGATGTTTTAGGAGCACCTGACCAGATGTGGGAGTTGTACTCAATGTATTGGATTAGAAGTAGCAGACAAGAGATCGTTAATGAAAATTAAAAAGAGTGTCGGTGACAGAACAGAGCCCTGGGGCACACCAGCATTTATTTTGTGAATATCAGACTTGAAACCGTCCAAGACAACTTGAATTGAACGTTCCGAAAGGTAATTTCTAATCCATTGAAGAAGAGAGTCGTCGATCCCAAATGCACGCATTTTCGACAAAAGAGCCTGATGCCAAACTCTGTCAAATGCCTTAGAAATATCAAGTGCAACTATCTTGCTTTCGCCAGATTGATGTACGCTTTGGTTCCACTTTTCGGTGAGACATGCCATCAAATCACCAGTGGACCTGTTGCTACGAAAACCGTACTGCCGGTCATTGAGAAGTTTTCGTGTTTCGAGATATTTCATGAGCTGCCGATTTATCAGCGTTTCCATGACCTTGGAAAGAAGGGACGTAAGTGCAATGGGTCTGTAGGAGGAGAGAGAAGATGATTCGCCTTTTTTAGGGACGGGCTGGACAAATGCTGTTTGCCATCTGCTCGGGAAGAGTAGTAAAGAGTAGGATAGACGAAAAAGTTTACGCAGCGGTTTTGCCAGCGTGGAAGAACACCTCTTCAGAAGATGGAGAGATATACCATCTGTACCAGAGGATTTATGTATGTTCAGATCTTTAAGTACTCTTGCTACTACACGAGTGCGAAATTAGATTCGTCCTATTGAAGAGTCGACGCACTCAAGTGTAGGCGGAGACAAAGCACAATCTGGGAGAGTTGAGCTGGCCGCAAAGTGTGCAGCAAGCAGATTGGCCTTATCCAAAGAGCTGACAGCTGGAATGTCATTGTAAATGAGCGTTGGGATGGAGGATGAGGCGGAATTTCTAATGTTTTTGACGAACGACCAAAAATTTTTACTGCCTTTGGGACATTGCAGTATTTTTTGCCTCAGTTTTTGGTCGTATAGGAATTTCACACGCTTAAGAAAGGCGTTGCAGTCATTTCTGGCTCGTTTGAACTTTTCTCGGTTTTCCTCTGTCGGGTTGGTCTTGTAGGACCGAAAAAACATTTCTCTAACCCTGACGGCCTCTTTACAGCTCGAGTCGTACCATGCCTTTTCTTTTGGTTTGATACTCTTCATCCGATGAGGAATAAAGGATCTCATTCCAAAGAGAATGGTGTCTGTTATCATATCAGCAGCGGCATCCACGTCGTTATCGAGGAAGCATAATAATTGGAATACAGTGATTCACATAGGTCTGAAAATTGGGTATAAGCATGGTGGTATTTATTAAAATCCGCTTCAGAACGTGTACGAAGATAGGTGTGCCAAAGTTTATTTCTATTATTACGTATTGACCGGAGTTTCTTGTTATACCAAGGTGGGGATAACGATGGATTTTTTTGCGGTACAAAAGGAACAGACTGGGAAAAGCAATCGAAGATGATATTGTAAAAAGAGGTAAGGGCATCATCAACGGGAATACTAGAGTTGAAGAGAAAATTGAAATTAGCTTTAGAAAGAAGATTGTTTAATTTAGAAAAGTTGGCTCTTCGAAAATTAAAGTTGTAGACGTGTTCAAAGCAAAAAGGTTATGAAACGTTGGACGAAAACGTCATAGAAAGAGGCGGGTGGTGAGAATCTAGAGTGGTAAGGAGGTGCTTGCTGGCTGAGACTATTCTGTTATCTACGTCAGTGGAGAAGATAAGATCGAGTTGTCTACCAAGATAGTTGGTTATGCCACTTAACTGCCTCTTCAAAAGTATCATAAAATCAATGGGGTTTTGTGCAAACTTGATGATGATTTTTTTTATTATTGTTCCTTTCATAAAAAAAAATAGTAAAACGTTATGTTAATTATGCATTTTCTGGAGAAAAGTGACCTCAAAGTCAAAAATTAGCATGAGCAATGAAAATGGAGCAAGCTTAAGTATTGGATATCTAAAGACTCAAACAAGGTATCAACTTTATTTAAACGCGATTAGAAAGACTAGTATTTCTTCTAAAAGCAAAGTTTCTATTAGTACTAACAAAGCAATTTCCGTTAACATGGGTCAAGGTACACCTTTCCTCGATAAATGATGTCAACATTAGAGACAGACCCTTACTGTAGAACGATTTTTTTCTTAGCATCTGACCAGGAATCATTTCCTAAATTATCGTTGGCGAAATAAGTTTTATGATATTCGTTGCATGTACAAGAGTGACATAGGCCACTTTTTTTCACATGTTTTTCATATACAAGAAAATCTAGGATCTTTAACAATTTTATTAAAGTTGATCCACATGTTCATTTCTAACTTTAAAGCAATTCAAAAAATTGCAACAATGAAAATTGTTGGATAAAGTCATATCGATTACGCAAATGATAAGCTCTCAATGTTTTCTTAATTATATTGTTCCTACATGCTGAGAAATAAATAGATAACCATTTTAAGAACAGCCATTCAGTATTTTTATTTATTTATTGTACATCGACTTCAATTCAATGGCCTCTGTTTTGTTCCATTTTAACTCTCCCATTCCTATTCGTATTTTGTGTGTTCAAGTGTAGATATTGTATGTGTATGTATGGCAACGTTAACCAAGCACCTTATCGATTCTGGGGAAGATGGCCGATATGTTCTCTCTCGTTTAAGAGACCGCAGATTATATGATAATGTTCGCTTATATCTCGCCTATCTACATGATAAGCCTGACTCTGTCTGTATCGACGGTATAACGAAAAGCAATGCAATGGTTTCCATTCTGCAAGAAGGCCTCCCCACTAATCATAATGATCTGCGGCAACTTTATATGCGTTTTCATGAGCAATTAGATATGACTCCTGATGACGTGGCTAATGATCTCTCTTCTTTTGCGTCTCATGTTAGCTCCAAACGGATACTACACCTCCAGAGAACACGGTCTAGTTTCAAAAACTACCATCGCTCCTAACCCACCACTCAATTCTTTGCCGAAGCCTCCCAAATATCTGTCCCTGTATTATCAAAACGTAAGAGGATTACGAACTAAGATTTCTGCTATATATATTAATTCGCAGATTCTGCCCTACGACATCTTTGCCCTCACAGAAACCAATCGCACCCCTGATATTATGAATAATGAATTATTTTCCCAAGACTTCGACTTACACCGTAACGATTGTCTTGATAAAAAGGAGAATTTATATGGCCGTGGTGTACTTCTAGCTATACACTCTCGTCTCGAGTCTAGACCCTTTAAAAAATCGTCCACTGCATTCTTTGGATTTGTTTGCGCTAGAATTCCTATTTGCAAACGCAACCTATATATTTGTTGCTGCTATATTCGCCCCTCTCAACCAATTCAAGGTTACCAGCTAACTGTTGATGCAATCGACTGCATTTTTAATGCTGCTGATCCCAATGACGTTGTTATTTTTTTATGTGATTTTAATCTACCTAAGCTTCTATGGACTCAGACTGATCAGTCCTACTATACAGCTACAAATCCTACCTCTGATAAAGAAAATCTTTTCATCGACTGCCTAACTGACTCTGGTCTATATCAATTAAGTGGTGTCACCAATAACATCGGCAGACAACTCGACCTAGTCTTCGCCACTGATACAGATAACTGCGTCGTTTTAGAAAGTAAACATCTGCTTTCTAAGTTGGATAGTTACCACCCTCCCCTTTCTCTTACGCTGACATATGACAATGGTTTTAATCCCGTTCCCCATGAATATTCTTACAGTTTTAATTTTCATAGGGCTAACTACGCCAAACTGAACAACCTCCTCAGTATGGTCAATTTTAACTTTCTCTACAATAACCCTAACCTTACGGTTAACGATGCTCTTGCATCCTTTTATACCGAAATTTTAAAATGTCTCTCCCAATCTGTGCCTTTTTTACCCAAAAGGAATCCCTCATCGTCACCACCGTGGTATAATAAAGAGCTGCGATTTCTTCGTAACAAGAGAAATAAGCTCTGGTATTCTTACTTAAAATCGCATCCCGACACCGATTTCTTCTACTACCAGTCTGCCCAAATTAATTTCTCTGTACTTTGCCAAACTCTCCATAACAACTATTTAAATCGAATGGACCACACACTCATTTCCGACCCCAAAAGATTCTTTCAGTTCATCAAAACTAAAAGCAAATCGTATAACTATCCATCATCTCTAAATTTTCTTGATAGGTCCTCGGGCGGTCCCCAAATTATTGCAAATCTCTTCGCAATTTTTTTTGGCCAAGCGTTCGCCATCCATTCCCAAGAGCCAGATCATTCTTACTTTTCCTACTTAAACAGCTGCCCACAAACAACTTTGGAATCGGCGTCTATAACTTTAGAGCAAGTTAGAGATACAATAATAGAACTCAAAGATGATTATTCTGCTGGCCCTGATGATCTTCCCCCTATATTTTTAAACAAATGTCAAATGCATCTAGCCCAACCTCTTACAGCTCTCTTTCAGCTTTCTATCACCCAGGGATTATTTCCCTCAACTTGGAAAAGATCGTTTATTATTCCCCTACATAAAAAAGGTAGAAAAGACGATATTTCCAACTATCGACCAATTGCAAAGTTGTCCTGCATACCTAAGCTTTTTGAGAGCATTATCTATGACATAATGCTTTTCCATTGTAAATCTATTGTTTCCCCAAACCAGCACGGATTTTTCAAAGGCAGATCTACGACCACCAACTTAACGGAATTCGTATCAAGCACTTTATGTGCACTGGAATCTGGAAATGAAGTTGATGTGATTGCCACCGATTTCAGCAAAGCCTTTGATAGAATTGCTCATGATATAATCCTTCTAAAATTAAAGGCTCTTGGTTTCCAGATAAACTTTATAATTTGGGTTCAATCCTATTTAAGTGAACGACTTTACTATGTTCTATTTAGGTCCATGGTTTCTGACCCAATTAAAGCCTCCTCTGGTGTCCCTCAAGGCAGCCACCTTGGTCCCTTATTATTTATTCTGACCATTATTGATGTTGCTTGTATCATTAAAAATTCATACATACTCGTATATGTTTACGCAGATGATATGAAGATATTTAGATATATATCATCTTCCTCAGACAGCGTACTTCTGCAGCAAGATATAGACAGGTTTTGTACATGGTGTCAAAAGAATTTTCTTGAGCTTAGCGTCAATAAGTGTCAGGCTATAACTTATACCCGTAAACGCCTCCCTACTTCACCTCGTTGCTATCTAATCTTTAATCTGTCTGTTCCCTTAGTGAATGAGTGGCGTGATTTAGGTGTTATCTGCGATAAGGAACTCAATTTCCGTTCTCACATTGATAGTATAATAAAAAAAAAGCCAACTCTGCCCTTGGCTTTATCAAGTGCTGGTCTAAGGACTTTTCCAATCCTTATGTTACCAAATCACTTTACATAACATCTGTTAGGCCTCTTCTTGAATATGCCAGCCAAGTTTGGTCACCCTACTACAGAACTCACATCCTCCGGATAGAAGCTGTTCAACGCAGGTTTTTACGGTTTGCTTTACGTGGTCTTCCCTGGGATGATAACCAAAACTTACCACCTTACACTGACCGGCTGAAACTTATAAATTTACAACCCCTTTCTATACGCCGAAAAGTTGCCGACATTCTCTTTATTCATCAAATTTTAGTACGTAATATCGATTGTACTTCCTTACTTCAAATTATTTCGTTTAACACCAATCCCCGCAATCTTAGGTCTGTGCCACTTTTCCGGCTCAATCTTCACAGAACGAATTACGGACACCTGGAGCTAATGTCTAGGATGCTTCGCGAAGATAACGATATTCTGCCTCTCTTCGACTACCATCTCAGCAAACTCTCCCTCAAGAACATACTTATTTCTGCCTATGCCTCACGTCCTAACTTTAACCGCTGCCACCCTATAGTTTTAAAGTAAAAAGTTTTAAGTAACATATGTATTTGCTTGCAATAAGCTTAATAAATCTGTCCGGGATTGACCCGGGCCGCAAATCAAATCAAATGTATCATAATATTTCGTTTGATTTTTCATCAGTAAACTGAATTATTACTTCTACAGATTTTGCTTTTCATTTTATGAGTTTGCATACATGTTGTTTTTTTAACTGAACAACACTAAATTAGCATGACACGTTTTACATTAATTCAGGGTTTTAGCAAGTTGGTGAAATTCAAAATCGAAAGCAAAAGGATGTATGTATATAACAAAGAGCTAATTAATTTTAATTTTTAATTTAGTGGGGGCTGACGGCAAGCTTAAACTTAGTTAAAAACTAGGACTTAAAAACTATCAAGAGTTAAGGGTTAGGAAGTAAGGGAATGGTGGAGGAGATCAATTTTAAGACGAGAAGTACTCAGGTTAAAATAAAAAAGGGGGAGGTTTGAATTGACCTTGCGGAGCATGCGGGAGATTGGTTCGTTAGAGCCATGAGAAGTGCGGTGGGTTGGGATATAGAATAGCATAAATTACGAGGGTTAGTTTTGAAGAAAATAGAATTGAACAGGGAAGCGCAGCGCCACAGAACCGGATAGCAGTCGATGAATGAAGAGAATGTCAGCTACGTCTCTGCGTTTTTCGATGGTATTCAGGTTAAGAAGTTTGAGGCCGTCGCGATAGGAAGATAAATGGGTCACTCCATGGTAGTCCACGAAGGGAAAATCGAAGAAAACGACGTTGAATGTTCTCAATTCGGGATATATGAATTCGCTGAAAGGGTGACCATACTTGGCAGGCATATTCAAGGAGGGACCGGACAAGGGTAATGTAAAGTGACCTTGTCACATAAGAGTTGAAAAATTCTTTAGATCAACGTTTGATAAAACCGAGCGATGAGTTGGCTTTAAGGATTATCTCATCAATATGCGAACGGAAGTTTAACTCTGTATCGTATAAAATTCCAAGGTCGTGAAGGGATTGAACCTGGGGTACAGGTTGGTTATGCAGACAATAAAGTCAAGAGGGGGATTAATTGGACTTACGAGACAAAGTCATAGATTGTCATTTGGAGACATTAAACTCAAAGCAATTTTTTAGACACCAAGTAGAAAACCTATCGAGGTCTTCTTGAAGGAGAATTGAGTCTTGGGGTGAAGAAATAGTTTTGGAGAACTTAGTGTCATCGACGTAAATGGATACGGAGCAGTGTTTGATAATCTTCTCAAGATCGTTTATAGTTAAAATGAAAAAGAGGGAACGTAGATGGCTGCCTTGTGGGACACCAGAAGTGGCTAAAAACGGGGTTGAGAAGGCTGACCTAAAGCGAACGCTATAGTAACGGTTCTCCAAATAAGAAGATATCCATTTTAACAATATGGGGTCAAAACCGAGGGAAGACAATTTGAAAAGGAGCAATAACGTCAATTTTGTTGCCATTTTCTAGGGCTGAAAGCGCAAAGGATACGAATTCAACTAAGTTTGTAGCAGATCAACTACTACCTTTTAGAAATCCGTGCTGACTGGGTGATATAAGTGACTTGCACTGAAAGCTTAGAACTTCATATAAAAAAACATTCGAACCTTTTAGGTATGTGAGAAAGCTTAGCAATGGGACGGTAGTTGGTTACTTCATGCTTTGATCCCTTTTTGTGAACCGGGGTTATGAAAGAGATCTTCCAAACTTGGGGGAATTCCCCTTGTGTGAGGGACTGATAAAAGAGGGAGGAAAGTGGGTGCGAAAGATTGGAGGTACACTTTTTGATAAATATTGCTGGGAGCCCATCTGGATCGGATATAAATTCATCATTGAGATTTTTTAACTTTTCGTCGATAAGGGTGGGATCAAAAGGTTGAGAAAGAGAAATTGGGAAGGTACTTGAAATAGATGGAGTCGAGTACGAAGAGTTTGTCTGCAAATGACTGTTTAAAAAAGTTTGCAAAATAGTTGGCAATAATATGTGTGTCGGTCGGTGATATATTATCGAACTAGCGAGAGGGGGGATAACCGTATGATTTTCTTTTGTAGTAGACGAATTGATAAAATGTCTTAGGATTGTTAATAAGGTTGGTCTGCGTTGTGTCCAGAAAGCGCTGATAGAGCTGGGTAAATTGCAGGAAAGTTCCAAGATAGTTAGAGTAGTCATAATAAGAATTGGTGCCCATAATTTGGGGAGATTATATTGAAAAATAAAAACAATTTAAATAGAATTCGCATTTTCCTTCATATCGATACCGAGAATATATTGAACGCCCCTCGTAAGTACCAACAATTTTTTAGTTATAACTTGTAGCGCATTAAACCTAGAACAACCAAGCTGGACTCGTTTGATAACCAATTGATTAGTGGTTAATTGATATTTAAACACTATTACCATCCAAGTTTTAATTTTCTTCAAACACAATTTTTTTTAATTTTTCCTGAGAAAATCGCATTTGTCTGGAAAAAGTTTGCTCATAATTTTTGTTCTCTTTTATTATTTTGGTGTGCCACAATTTTACCAACAAGTTCACCATACAAGGTTTTTGCGGCTTACAGTTTTCCCGGTATAAGGACAGATAATAAATCTATAGATTTATTTTCTGTGGTATAAGGTTAAATAAATTAACCCTCAATATGGCTATTTTTTTACTACTACTAGGAAATTACTCTAAAATAAGTGTATTTTCCTTTATTTTATAAATTATTATAAATAAATACATAATTGTATTGCTAATCGTAATTTACATAATCTTAAATCTACAACAGTTGCTCAAAGTGTCCTCCATCAGACTGAATGCAAGCTAATGCACGTTTTTAATGGTTCTTTTAGTAAAGTCTCATCTCGTTCATCGTTACACTTACGTAGAAATCCAAAACTGTTAAATCTGGTGATCTTGGGAGCCAATATATTGGACCATTCCTTCCAATCCATCGATTTTGGAAATTTTCTTCCAAGTAGTCCTTAACTGTTCTGTCATAGTGACTTGGACACCATCATGTTGGTAAAATGGGTTCTTTTTGGGCAAGCGAAACATCTTCTAGCAGTCCTGGCAATTTATTTTGAAATAAATTAAAATAAACTTCACTGTTTAGTGTTTGTGTATGTATGAAAGGCGCAATTAACTTATTAACTTATTACACCTGCCCACATTTTTACGCTGAATCGATGATGAAATGATGATGTTCTTGTTGTATCCGGATTTTTATTCACCCATGTGTTTAGGTTATGGAAGTTGGTAAAGCCGTCTCTAGTGAATTGTGACTCATCTGTCCGTAGACTATTTTGGATATATGTATTGTCGTGGAAATGCCGCTCTAGCAAGGAATTGCAAAATCCCGATCTTCGAGGCAGACCTGCTGGTAAATACGTGTTGGTTTTGCATGATAATGATGGATGTTCTCTCTATGCAAAACTTGTAAAATTCGTTGGCGGGACACATATAGGCGTAAAGACATCGAGCATGAACTAATTGATGGCTCTGTTGCTACCATATTCAGGATTCGTTCCTGTAATTCTGTATCTCTCACAGCTACCGCATGTGGTTCCGCTCTATTGTAAGTAGTTGTTCCAGTCTTTTCTTTATAATTAGCGGGCGCTCAAGGGGATGCTAGTAACCTTAAAATGTAAAATGTTTGCACACAGTGCGGGCGAATGATACTTAGGGAGGGAGTAAAGAAAGGTACCGATGTATATTGGAATTAAACGTTTGCATTTATAACCGACTAGGTAATACAGACCTCGGTAGGGCATTCCATTAGCGCATTAGTGAGTTGTACGTCTTAGAAAGGAATCATGATATTTTAGAGTACGTACGAAAATGGGCTTAAGGGAGTACTCGTACTGATGAACATTCATGGCGAAACGAGAGTTATGGTTAAAAGTTTGAAGGGGCGGAATGCTATTGGAAAATTTCAATGGAGCCCTGGTGGTGAAAATAGCGATAGAACAAGGCAAAGCAGGAGGCATTTCGTCGGTGTTCGAGGTGTCCAAGTGACTGGGTGATATTTACACCACCTATAAATTTTATCAATCCTATCTAGCAAGTGCAGCGAGGTTTTAGGAGCACCTGACCAGATGTTATTCTCAAATTTTGGGCGGTTGAATGCCTTATATATTGCGGCCATATGCGGTCATTCCAACGTAAGTTGTCATTGACACTCATACCGAGAGAGGAAACTTTTGGGTTGCGACGATACAAGTGCCATTCATGGATAATGTGTTTTAATTTCGCCTTAACGACAGCATGGAAGCATTAAATTCCACTCTGTTTATAGATCCCCAATTAGTTACGCTGCTAATGTCGGAATTTAATGCGATTAACATACACTGTCGTTCCCTTTCTACAGCCGAACGACACGGAAGTGAGTCCCGGAATGAATATGAGAAACAGAGATTACTGTCGTCAGCAAAGGAATATGTTGGATTAGAAGTGACAGACAAGAGATCATTAATGAAGATTAAAAGGAGTGTCAGAAACAGAACGGAACCCTGGGGCACACCAGCATTTATTTTGTGAATCTCAGACTTGAAACCATCCAACAAAGACAACTTGAATCGAACATTCCGAAAGGTATTTTCTAGTCCAATGGAGAAGAGAGCCATCGATCCCAAAAGCACGCATTTTCGACGAAAGAGCCTGATGCTAAACTCTGTCAAATGCCTTAGAAATATCAAGTGCAACTATCTTGCTTACACCCGATTGATATACGCTTTGGTTTCACTTTTTGGTGAGACATCCATGAGTGGACCTGTTGCTACGAAAACCGTACTGCTGGTCATTGAAAAATTTTCGTGTATCGACACTAAAACTTAAGTTGTGAAAATAATATGCACGATTTAGTCTAGAAACTGACCCACGAAAGTAATGCTCTTCACGGGTGACGCTGGTGTCGTTCTGAAAGACGGCAACGATAGATTTAACTCTTCATTAGAGACGCCTAGTTTTCAATTTTCTTCTTCGAGGTTTCCTTTATCAAAACAATTATTTCTTTGTGGCCGCACTTATATCAAAAATAGCCTTTTCAATGTTTTGTAAGATCACTATTATCCGTTTTCTTTAATGATTAATTCGACGAGCAAAAGTCATAGCAGCTTGACACATCTTGATGGTCAAAAGTCTTCATAATAATTCCGAACTTTGGCACAGACCTCAAGAGAACTATAGTAGGAAGCTGATTTCAAGCCACCGTAATGCCTTGCCTGCAGATAAGGCCTCATTATACATGCGTTTTGCACTGTCGGGGGCAAGACGAGAACAATATGCTTGACATTCATGTTCTTTTTAGGATTTCGGTTCACTGTTCTACATATACCCACTCAGCTGACGAAACCGGTATTATTTACCATGAGATTTTTGATGGTTTGGGACCAAGGTACTGATACTTAGTTCCAAGGAATTCTTAAGAGGGATGACAACTGAGAATGGGATTTTCGCAACACCATCAGAAATTATTCGAGCTGAAGACTAGTTATTCAGGAAGATCCAACAAGATGCTTTTCACGCCAGTATGGCTTGTATTCGAGCACAGCGATGTTTAAAATGAATGAGTTCCCTCTTGAGTTTATGTCCGTTCATTGATAAGGAGGATACAATGCGGTTGAGTTCAATTGTGTAGAAAGCGAATATCTTATATCCTACGCAGCGCGAAATCCAGCAATATTACCCAAATCCCAATTTTCATGCGGGAACAGAAACAGCGACTTCGGATATCAGAGAGAGAGCCTGGATTACAAGCATCCTTGTAGCTTCATGTGATATGACACTCATGAGGCGTCGCGTCGGTTAGATTTTGACTCGAGACCTTTCACTTACGTTGAGATCGATTTCTTAGGGCCAATGTGTATGAAATATGGAAGAAGTTCAGCTAAACGTTATGGAATAAAATTTACATCCGTACACATCGAGGTGCTAAATGACCTCAGTTTGTACAAGTTTACTATGGCCGTGCGACGAGTTCGCATCAACCATATGGTCACTCGATTCTTTTATAGCGAAAATGGTCTCAACTATGTTGGAACCAAAAATCGTTTAAAATCGTTTAGACAAGGACGTTAAGGAGATGGAATTCGCCCTTGGTGAATACTGCTCGAAGTACGAGGAAATCCATTGGCATTTTATTCCAGCGAATTCGCCGTGGATGGGTGGCGCATGGGAACCACTTTCCAAGTTCATCATATCCAGCGTAGATTTTATTCCAAGGGGCGCGTGCATCCAGGGGGAAGACGTTCTTTTGAATGCGTTAATCGAAGCCCAAGGGCAAATCAGTAGAAGGCCGCTGACTCTCATACCTGGAGACCCAAAAGATCCAAAGTCACTCACACGAAATTCAATCCTGTTTGGAGACCCATCTCGATGTTACAACGCCTACAAAGAATTCACTAGACGTTGTTATACTGAGCATCTGCCGGAGATAACGAAACGTTCAAAGTGGTATATGGGAATAAAATTGGTGGAAGTCGACAGCCGGACGAAATTCGTTCAGGGTGGAAGCTTTGTAGAGTTTCCGTAGTTTACACAGTTCCTATTTAAACTATTAAACGGATTTCTAATGGCGAAAAGGTGGGCTCGCTGTTCTAGAACAGGAGACTTCACCCTAAAGTTTCAGACGGGTCCCGGAGTGTCATCGAGCCGAAATAAATTTTATTTTATTTATTTTATAAATAACATTTTATTTTGTAACTGAGCTGGCAACGTCGTGAGTGAAAGTAGCCTATTATCCTTTCACTTTACTTTATGTCAAAATCTTTCTAGAATGTTCCCTAGATTTGCTAGCTTTTTTTTCTGATCATTTTATTTTTGGTTTGAAAGTTACTATGACGTTGGCCGCATCAAGTTCAAGTTACTTTGAGATTTGCAAAATTTATATTTATTTTAAAAAAATAAAAACAATCACACAAATCGATAACCAGGATATTTATTTTTTGGAGAAGAAACTTTATATTAGCTACGAATCAATGCCGACCTTTGCTAGACGCGTGCTTTGGGTCGTTTTATCCGCTTGTAAAATCCAGCCTTTGTGAAGATGCTCAGCAGCGTAAGGGAGCAGATTCATTCGATTCACCCATTAGATTCATAGCAGCCCATACCATAACAGACCCACCACTTTCTTTAACTGTTGACTTTAAACACTTTTCGTGAAATACTTTGCCAACACGCCGGCGAACATATGTTTCACCATCAGAACCAAAATGATTAAATTTGGATTAATCAGTGAAGATGACATTTCTCCACCGTTCATGTGTCCAATTAATATGCCTTTTTGCAAACAGCAATCTGACCTTCCGACTTTAGCTTGGAAGAGGTTTTTACCATAATTTTCGCCCAATTTCAGTCCCAATAATATTTTGAATTTTTGTTTGATATGCGCCATATTTTTTTTAAGTACATATTAAACTGTTATCTTATATAAATGGCCAAAATTAAAAATAAGTCTTAATAAAAAAAGTTTTTAGATAAGAAAATTTCAACATCCACCCTGCATGCACTTTTGCGTTTGCTGTAAACGATGCACTAGGACTAAAGCTTGATTTTGACAGCCAACAATAATTTTTAGTGCGCATCAGTGCCCTACCCTAAGGCAGACAACGAGCAAACTTTTTAATATTCCAACCAGCTGATTTTATATTGATTTTGACAGATTACTCACAAAAAATCTTTGTAGAATGACACAAGTAGGTATTTGTTGTTTCTTTCGTTTATGAAGTTTTACAGTGAGAGTACGATTATTATCTAAAAACAATAATCTTTGCGTATTGCAAAAATCTATGAAAAATTATGAAAACCAATAACAACACGGACTTTTTCTTTTTTATATTTTCACAGTACGCGACCAGACATAATACATATGTGCATATATACAATACATATGAACCTACACTTTCTGAAAAGACAAAATATTTTCTGTAGCATACATTTTCGAAGTAGAATTTTATAAACAAACATCACTATTTGGTGTAAAATAGTACAAAGCACGGAATAGGCATTTGTTAATAAGCACTTAAAAATCCTAACAATATTGGTCAACCAATTAATATACAAAGTACCTATATTGCATTTTATTTCCGTTAACAACCAAATTAATGTAAATACCTACTAGGTTTCAATTTCAGGCAATTATAGGTGTTTTAACTTTAAAAAAAAATTGTATTAAGAAAGTATCATGGACATTTGTTTAACTTGTTTAGTATTTAATAGAAACCTAACTATGTACGTACATATGTATAAATCAATACATAAATATAAGTACACATGTAGTGTAATTATTCATTCATTTAAACAAAAAAAACAAAAAACGACGCACGTTTGTGTCAATCCTGCTGGACTTGCAAACAAAAAAATTATTTTATACAAAAACTTAAGAACTTTAGAACTATATACATATGTACCAACATACTCGCGCATAACATACATAGTACATATGTAACAAATTATGAATGAATCACATCTTAATTTATTAAATGAAACCATTTTCACATATTTATATCGTAGTCGAAGGTATGTATCGTAATTTATAAAGAAAAAATAAATATAAAATAAAAAAATATGTATAACATTGATATCGATAGTCAGGTGGGTACACTTTATGTACATACATACATATGTATCGACATTTTTTAAGGGGTAGTTAAAAGATGTTAACTTACCTTTTTGTGACAGATAGTCATCGTCATTTTCGTTGGCAAATTTCCCAAAAGTTAATCCACAACATAAAATTAAGTGCAAAATTGCAAGGACCTGCCAGGGTTGTAGAAATTTCAACATTGTTTACTGATCTTTCGTATGTCCACTTCACTGAATATTATTTAACGTCTTGCTTATAAGAATAGGTATTGCCGATTAGCTTATGTTCTTAAACTGCAAAACAGCCAAAATACAAGCATTCATTTTTAACATTAAATCGTTTTTGTTTTTTCTTTTAAGTGGGGCAAGCACGGTAGTTCTTTTTTCACTTGTTTTTTTTTCTAGTCAAAAAGTACACTATTGATAATTGATATGCTCTTCACTAAACATTCAACAAAGATAGTATGAGAAAAAAAAACACAAGTGGCTTAGTTAAGTAGATAAATTCTGCAAGGGTTTGCCTTAATAACGTGTGAGTAGAGTCCTTATTCGCCGTTTTACGCACACGCAAAAACTTAAACAAGGATAAAAGAATAAATAATATTTCTAGTCGTTATTAAGAAATATTTTGGCCGAACGGCTACATAATATTTACAATAGAAACATTATTTATCACGGTGTGAAATACCTCGAGAGTGCACAACAAAAATCGAAATTTATATATACATATAGGTACATATACATACATATGTATATATGTGCATATCTATGCACATATAACTCTATATATATATATATATATATATATATATTATATATTTATATACACGTACATATATTTATATCCATAAAAAAAGCAATTATTTCTAATAGTTAAATAAATAAAAAAATAAATAAAACACAGCTTGGAGAAAACAAAAACAAAACGTTGAAAAATCCGCAACACTTTTACTCTCTGGGTTAAAAGCACTCAAAACCAATATCCCATAACTCGCACACAACTTCAATTTTCACTGAGCACAGCAGAATACTCGGTTCCGTGACATGCTTAGGTATATCCATACTTTTCTGTTTTGTTTTCTTTTTTGTCCCCTTAAGTGTTGTCACGAATAGAGAAACAAGAAAAAAAAAAAGGCATTTGAAAAAAAAAAGAAAAAAAAAATCCACATCCACATGTATCTATGTAGGTATATCTAAAAGAATTTTATTCAGAAGTATAACACTTCTATTCAATTGATACAGAAATGGCCATCAAAATTCCAATAAATCGTCAATCAAAGAATGACAAAACAAAAACGTTTAACAAAAACTTTATAACAATATTAAGCAAAATCAAAACAGTAGGAAAAACGTTCTCCTTGCCAGAGAACAATTCTCATTTAAAGCATTAATTGTTAACAAAAGATGAGTACAATATAGAGAAAATATACAGAAAAACAGAGATCACATTTTTGCTTGCACAATTACGAAATTTTTTTTTGAAAATAAATTCAACACACAGAGAAATCTCTGCCTTTTTATTTTCAAAATTTTTAAGTTTTTCTTTTTAACTTTATTTCACAAAAAAAAAGTTAAAGTAAATTATTCATAATCGTTTATACCGCAGCCTATCCGAATTCATTGCGCAAACTGTTGAGAATGTGAGAAGATAAAATTTTACAATTTACTCCTACTATTACTATTAAATATGTTGTGTCTCGCATCCTCTGCAAGATACCTGGCTTTGCTTTCATTTGGTGAGTTAACTTTGTTTTTATGAGGCAGAGTATCTAGAACCAGATATTCTGCACCCGCGCACTTCAGCAAAAGAGAGATAACATTAATTTAACTGAACAAGCAGACTTAATCAGATTTCTTTCTTTGCTGGTAAATATTTGGAAAGCATTGGAAATTTAAAAATTAAAAAAAAACCTAAACGATTACCTGAATCTTTTTTTTTTTTTGTTTTTGGGGTATTTATCCAGGTTATAAGTAGTTTTAAAAAAATGCATTTAGTGGTATTTATAAGGAATTGTATTTATATATGAATGGACATACATACGTGTATGTACATGCATATATAACCATGTATAATATCTTATATATTTAGAAATCTGTGCAGCAGATATATAGTAGATGTACATACATTTGGTAAACATGTGCAGGTACAAATTTTGAATAAGACCCTGACAACGTTGCCAATGGGTCATTGCTGTTGCCTCAGACCCTTTTTATTGTAATTTCGGTGACCGCATTGACTCCAGGATACTTACTTAAAGAACATTATTTGGAATCGGAAAATCACCTAGATTTATAAAGATATTGGTTTAGTGCCTATTCACATTGGCGTGGGCATGAAAAACCTTTCTATGAGCGTCGTGTCGGCATTTTCATGAGAATAAACGAGTTTTTGACAAGCGGAACACTTAAATCGAAGCATTTTTAATTTTTAAATTTGAATAGTTGGCCTGAATCACACCTTTTTTTCCTCTCCTTTACACCTTCTTCCTCATCAACGATCAAAACTGAAAAGAAAAAGATGACAGGAAATGGAACGATATGGGAAAAAAGTCATGCTTTACACGAGAATCCAGTTTGTGCCTATTCACATTGGCGCGGGCAGGAAGATTGTCCGAAAGAGAGGGAATGCTTTTTATTGAAGTGGGAAGAAGAAGGTTTACTTCCACACATCGTTTTTTTCCATATCGTTCCATTTCGGACATATTTTTTCATTTTAGTTTTGATCGTTGATGAGAAAGGAAGTGTGAAGAATAGGAAAAAAGGTATGTTTCAGCCCACCTGCTCAAATTTAAAAATTAAAAATGCTCCGATTCAAATGTTCCACTTGTCAAAAAGTCTTCGAAGCCCATGACAATGCGAACACGACTTTCATAGTGAGGACTTGCATCCCGTCGCCAATGTAAACAGACATTTTAGAAGTGGATTTTCGGTGTAAATTTCCCTTTTCTTCTCACTTAAATAAAGAGCTTCCCCACACTTTCGGAAAATCTTCATGAACACGCTAATGTGAACATGCACTTAATGTGCTAAGTGCCTGTCTACACTTGCCCACCCATAAAAGTCATTCCAATGAACAATGAACACACACAATGCCTGTTTACATTGGCGACAGAATGAAAGTCCTCACCATGAACGGCGTGTTCACATTTTCATGGGGTTAAAAGACTTTTTGACAAGTGGAACACTTGAATCGGAGCATTTTTATTTTTTAAATTTGAGAAGTTCGCCTGAAATACACATACTTTCCTATTCTTAACACTACCTTCCTCATCAACGATTAAAACTAAAATGAAAAAATGTCAGAAATGGAACGATATAGAAAAAAACGACGTTCTTCACCCGAAAATCCACTTTAGAAATGGATTTTCGGTGGAAGTAAGCCTTTTTTCCCACTTCAATAAAACGCGTTGCCTCTCATTCGGACAATTTTCCTGCCCGCGCCAATGTGAACAGGAACATTGGAATGAAAGCAATGTTGACAGATGGGGAAAATTGAAATCTAAATCATAAGATATCGTTGAAGTTGACAAGAACAAAAAATGTTGTGATTAATAAAAAAGGATGATAGTAAGCACGCTTTATTAAAAGTTTAATCACCAAATCTATAGCCCAACAATAGCAACATAACCAGCATGTGCAACACTCCTAGCTTTAATCAAGAATCAATTTCCTACTGTAGATTTAATTCGTTTTTTCCTTCAATCTCCCTCACAGTCCACTTTTCGTCTTCCGCATAAAGTTCTCCCCCCCGACGATCAGCAAAAAATTAAAAAAATCCATGCATACAACACTCATATACCTCCACAGAGAATTATATTTGTGAGCCTTCCTTAAGGTGTAAACACTCCGATGGTCTCAAAAAATAAAAATATGCCTCAGAAACGAAATGCTTTGAGAAAAGAACATTAATTCTTCCACCGAGAATTATATTTTGGAGTGGAATTTCGGTGGATTTTAGGTGTATCGCACGACTTTCATTCACATGACAATGTAGGCAGGCACTAAGCGCTACAAGTGGAACCAGTTCACAAATGACAATTTTGGCGGAGAGTTTGTCAATCTGTACATCTGTTCATTGTAACCGAAATTCGTTCAATGAGGACTAAAGGTAAAGATCAAATTCAAAAGCAAATTAAAAAAAGCAGTAAACTGTTGAAAGTATCTACACGACATGCAGATACATTGGTACATGGATATGTCGCATACGACGAAAAAACCTTTATTGTTTTACGAGTGAACATAAATAGAATATAGGGTGGTTGTGCAAAAAAAGAGATGGTTTAAAGTTTTACCCCGGTGTAAAATTTCAAACTTTTTTGCTTCGTATGCTTCGGAACTAAATAGCGTATTGCAAAGAAGCTGAAAAAATTCATCAGCGCAACGCAAATTAAGCTCGCGCTTACGATTACAATATTCACGTCTTCTTTCTACCGCAGATTCCGGAGCTATTTAAAATCTCAAATCTTCACTGTTTGATAGTATTTTATCTACTGGCACTAAGTTAAAGGATGTCCAAGCGACAAATACACTTAACCCTTTAACTTTCCTAAGCTATGAACTGACAACAAAACTATCACATCCTTTCTTACAATTATTTTTTTTTTTCAATTCACTAGAACGTAGGAACGTACGATCAATCGAATAAAAGAAGAGAAGCAAAACAACTATACATTGACTTTTATGAGTCAACTACACACAACCAAACCACCTGCATTACATATAAACAGAGCATCATACTACATCTTTTCAAACAATTGGATGCTTCCTTCCTATCAACCCCTGTTTCCAAGAATAAATCGTTATAAAAGACAAACTTATCCGCACACAGAGTACTATCACTGAACGGTAGAAGGAAAGCAAAAAATGGAACACATTTTGTGACTGACACATTTTTCAGAAAGACAAGCGGTTAAACATATTCATGCCAAAATTTATTTTTAAAATTTTCTGGCTGTCAAAATTTCGTTTTCTGTTGCTATTGCAATCTCTTTCTGCAGTAAAACGAAAATACTGTTACGAGTAGTATATTATTTCATAGAAATTTGTATGCCCTGTGAGTGTATTGTAGTTCCATTGCTATTAATAATCATTCAAATATCCTTCCAAATGTTAAGCTCCGATCGGGACTTCATTACACAGTATATCCACTAGCTATAAACTCATATCGCATAGCAATTGACACCCGGTAAAGTGCTTTCAGCGCCCCTTGGTGGCATTTTTTGTACCTCCACGACTGGACAGATTTTGGCTGGGAGCAAAATCATATGTAAAGTTTAATTTCGGTGTGGAACAAAATAAATAAATTAGTTAAAGAATTTATTTTTGTCTGATCAGAATAAAGTTGAAATGTCGAGAAAAAATACGCGAGTTTCGAAATAAGTGCTTGTGAAGTGTGTAGACGGGTTAATTTGAAGAGAATCGTGCTTTAAAAAATGTAAACAAAGCACTTGTGAAACACGAACAAATTGTTGTGTTGTTACTTTTCTATTAAATATTTAGTGAATACTGTGTAATATAGTGTCTTTTTGTTAAATATATGGTTAAACAAATCAATAAAATAGTGAAATGCTGCTGAAAATTCGCATAGTTGGAATACTACACATATGTATGTATATGCATATACTCATAGCAGAATATTTTAAAAGGACTATTTCGTTTGGTGAAAGTGAAAGAATACTGAAAGCTGGTTGCAATTACTCTCTTGCACTTGACCCTGCTTCAGTTATAACTTAAGAACCAAGTCAATTTGCACCAACTTTTCAATTTCACCAGCAGAAACATTCCCCTTGAAATAATATTGCTGTAACATTAATAGGATTCCATCTATGAAAACTTTAAGTTGCATTTCACTGTCTTTATTGACTTGTTTAACAATATATTAAATAAACACTTTATATTATTCACTACGAACTTAATATTGAATAAAGAAATAACAAGAAAAACAATTTCTTCGCGTTTAACAAATGCTTTGTTTACATTTTTAAAGCACGATTCTATTTAAACTATCCGTACCGTACCGAATTTTCACTTTTCTTACGAATTTGCTCGAGCCAAAGATCTGTCAGAAATTTATATAGTCGATATAGTACAAAAAATTTCCGCAAGAATTTTCGTTCCGGGTGTCAATAGCAGAAGCACAAAGAACAAAGCAGAGCAGCTGTCAATTTTCTTTGATGGACATTTCATAGCATACTTTTTTAGCCAAAGTGACTATTGCAAATGGCCGAAAAATTAGATTTGACTGTAAATGACAGTTATGCCAGCTATTGCAGCATACCATAAAAAGTAAGCGATAAAAGTGTACTTTCGAGTATTTCTTTTGCAGTAGCATCTTTCCTTGGACTCAATCGAGGGTTTACTCCTTTCTTTGTCCGTAAAGCATGTGAACAGCTTCCGTTCTTCTCCGCAGTTCAATACGTAATAAGGGATTGTAAGCATGTACAATTTGGTTGACGAAAAGAGAGTCGTAAATTAAGGCTGTCAGACCGACGAAATTTCCGTAACACAAAATGAATTTCCTTCGTTTTGAGATTATCTTGATATTTGTGCCTGTTCACATTGGCGCGGTCAGAAAGAGAGGAGACGCTTTTTATTAAAGTGTGAAGAAGGGTTAGTGCCTGTTCACCATAGACTCACTATAACTAGATATCAAACTCTACTAATACTTTTGCCAACGGTTAAATTTCGCACAGACACACTGTAAGTGAATCACCAACACATTCTCAATCTCTATAACCTGTCAGAATGGCTAAAATGACAACAAATTTCACGTAATGTTCGCTAAGTATATATAATAAAGGCAAAAATAAAAGGAAAAATATTTTTCGCTGGTGAATATTTAATTCAACGTGGTGAAAAAGTGAAGATAATAGAATATACTCGTATTTAAAAAAACCCTTTTTTTTGTTTCAATTGAACAAAAAGGGGATCGTTTCAGAATAAAATTAAAAAAGGACCTAAGGATTATATTTTGAAAGTTTCATTTGAAGATATAAATGAATTGAAACTATTACAATTCTGAAATCAAGCTTAAGCTTGTATTGAGAGTCAATTGTATAAGCACAAACTCTGTACTCTGGACATCAATGAAAAGGATTATTAATTAATGGCAACTTTTAAAATCAATTTCCTTGCTGTTCTTTTAGTTTGAATGTGTTGAGTAAATAAATTAATTAAATAATACTGATAAGTACAATTAACATTTTTGATCATTTTTTAGTTTTTTAAGGAAAATATTTGTTTTTCTATTTGAATTTAAAGCTTTTCCAAAATATTTCGAGAATCTTTTTTTTCACACATTATAAAGTACAAAAGCGGTGGTATTTTAATTGTTTATTTTTTAAAAATAATTTCCAGAATTTGACAAGCAATGTGAAATGATATCCTAACTTAATTTGGTTTTGTCGAAGGGAATTTTTGTTTATAATTGTTTTCAACAGATTTTGCTACTACTTTGTTGAGTATTCTTTAATGCTGTTAACATCTTTAAGCCGGTCTGGCATAGAATGCGTCAACTTTTCCATATATTCACATATTATTTCTTGCCATTCCGCTAAAAATTAAAATTTTTAACTGAGGCTTCGATGTGATGACATGTTTTCGTAACCTCATCATTTAATGATTCCAAAGGCGTTCCAAAGAGAACGGGTTAAGATCGGGGCTATGTGGTGGCGTTACTAGCAAGTGAGGGACTTTATGTGGATATGGACTTATGCTTGAAATCGTTGTCATGTTGGGAGTAAAAAATGTTTCGCAATAAGCATTGTTTGTGTCCTTTGAAGCAAATTTTCGCTCTAAATATTTTAGTATACTTCTTTTTCTGAATTACTGTGACTAAATTACCGATCTCAACAGTGGATATTTAGCTCCATATTACACAACCACCATTTCCGTGCTTTACTTTTTGCCTTGTGTATTTGGACTGTAAGTTTCATTTGGTTGTCTTCATGCTTTCGAAGGCCTATTTGATTCATAAATGTTAAATTTTGACTCTTCTGAAGAAATCCTAGAAGACAAATCCTTTGTTTTTTTATTTATTAGCAAAGTCCTTTTGTTTTTTTTTATTTGCTTCGCTGACGAAAGGTTTCTTTCTAACGGTATAAGATTTATACGCCGATTTGATGTCGTTGACATTCACGAATATCCAGCCAAATTTTAGAATTACAACGTGATATTTGTGAAACGTACAGCGTTGTGTTTACATCGATTTTCTTCTTCTCGGAAATTTTTTGATGCAAAAATTGAGCAAAGTATATGGAAATGTTGCGTTAGTAATGGAATTAGTAATACAAAAGCATTAAATATGAGCTAAATTGTCCAGTCACATCCATATTTTTTCAAAAAATAATTGGTCAATTCGCTGTCGTACTAAATGGACCTATAAAGCACTAATTTTCTATTTATTGTTCTATTTTCACAAATAAAAACAGTCAAAATAATCATTAATTATTATTTATTACTTCATATGAAAAGTTAATACAATATTTTCCATTTAATCTAATAATCCAATTTATTCATGAATTGTAATTTACATTTTTTCGGAACATGCTCTCCTGATGAAAACATTCATGGTGAAGCGAAAAACTTACCCACACCGTGGTGAAATGAACAAATGTCAATAATTTATTGAAGAAGCAGCAAATATGTAAGTGACAAAAATTTCTATTGTTTTAATTTAATAAAACTAATTACTTTTTATCTTATAGATAAAAATTTTATATAGATAAAATGGAAAAAACTAAGAAGTGTCTCTTAGGATGCAAGGATTACATCCACTTGTACCGGCCAGGATGCGAGGAAGCCAGGTAAGTTTGTATTATGCATGGAAAAAATATTTTTTTTTGCATGCCATTGTATTACGGGGGTGGATTACAAAGTTAAACAACATAAAAAGTTAAATAACTTTTTAATCTACTTGCGTGGTATAATAAAGTATACACTTATTAATTATTTCCTCCCATTGATAGAAGCTAGATGATCAACACGCTTCTATCGCCTATTTTTAGTTATTTTTTTTTTGGCGGGAACCTGAACAACTCGATTTTAAATGTTTGTCAGACGTTGAAGAAAAAAAGTGTACTTTACACTTTGTGTTTTTAAAATTTGTTAAATTGTGACTTAAAGTATAAATAATTACCATAGATTAATTACCTTCGGTATGCAAAACTCATTCGCACACCTTCACTCTAAGCAGGAATTCGTTTTTTGGTGCATAATTAAAAAAAAACTTATTTGTCTTTTAGTTTTGTACCGAAAACAGTTTGTTCTCTTAAAATGTGGGTGTTTGAATATAAACTTTGCATACTGTATACTAAATGATATAAGTATAAGGTTTCCCTTTAAGACAGCCTATTTTGAAATTTGAAACAAAACTCCAGCGTTTATTTGAAAAGTTCTTATGTTTTTATTTCAATAAAGAGTGTGGACATGGAAGTTACATATGGAACTCAATATCAGATAAATGGCCGCCTCGTCGCTGATGGTACACGTTGGTCTTTAGACGAAGTTTTCGATTACCTGCATTGCGTCGGCTCAATTGTTCTTGGATTGAGCATCTCAACATCATACAATCCTCACACTTTATCTAAATAAAAACAAGAACTTTTCAAATAAACGCTGGATTTTTCTTTCAAATTTGGAAATATGAGGTTTTTGTATTTATTTTATAGGAACACATATACGAGGAGGTAGGGTAAACAATTTTCCAATTAAGGTAGTTTAAAATAGAATTCAGATAAATCTACTTATGTAAATGTGATAAGTATAGCTAGCCTTAAGAAAGTTTGAATAAGTACACGCATGTAATAGTATTAAGAAAACGAGTGAGAGCGAGATAAATTATTATTCATTAACAAATAAAAAAAAAATTGAATTTAAATCGTTTTTTTATTTTTTTTTTGCACGTATGCATGTTTTTTTCAAATTGGGAACACAATTTTTAATTGTTTTTTCCAAATTTGATCCAAATTTTTAGTGAAGTAAGAAGCCATGGAGGTAAGAGTACGCGCATAACCCCCGCACACTTTTCGACAATTTTTCAAAAATTATGGGGTCTTCAATATTTGAAGATTGTGAGAACGGGAAATTGCGAATTGGTAGATTGCATTACATTCAAACAAATTTATAATCATCATTTGGTTAAACACACGTCCTGGATACAAAAGCAGTTGGACATGACACCAAAAAACACGATAAATGTAAACTTAACTTCAGACATATATATGATAAATTTTCTACAAGAAAACAGTTTTATGTATGTCTGCGGTTGGCTTTACAAGAAGTGTTTCAAAGGTCATAAGTGCAGCTTGCCATTGCCCACTTTAGACAGTATTGAAAAGACCACTGCGCTTACCTTTACATCTTTTAAGCAATATGACAATTGCAACTTACTTGCTCCGCCCCAAGAATTCGTCGAATACATCCGTGTGCTGGAGGAGCAATTTTGCATTGTGTTCGATGAATGCTACTTTTTGCGCGGGGTTGCAGCGGAAATTTCTGCAAAAATTAAATCTGCTCGCACTTACGTTTGCTGCGAAAATTTGCAAAAGGATTTCATTTTCCACTATTTCCTTAGAATTAGGATATATTTTGTTTTGAAATTTTGGAATAGGGATATTTCCGATCCTTCTTTCAGGAACAAATTTCTTTCAGTAAGCCATTTGTAAGCAAAACTGCTGTCCATTTTTGCGGAACTATTTTTTATTCTTTACTTTTCAGAATGCGGAATGGGTGCAATAGGCCTACAGGGGAAACCGAACACCCAGTAAAAAAAAAATCGGTTAACGCACCATTATGCATACCTCAAAGGTGGTGTGGAATTGCATAATCCAAGAAAGAAAAATCAAATTTCTTTAAATTTATTTTATTTATTTAAGTAGTATTTAGTTTTATATGATTTTTATTTTCATTTCAAATTCATTACATTAAAGCTTTTCTTGAAACCATTGCACTTCAAATGTTGGATCTGCAAGGAAAAAGGCATTATATGTATAGCTATACGAAAATGTATTCTTTTTACTTACATGTAATTAGTTAGATCACTCATCCACATTTATTAAAGCTCTTGAATGGTGCATTTAGATTCATTGTTCTTGCTGTAAAAAAGAAGTAAAATAAATTATTTTGAAATTAAAATGTTTGTAGCAGTTGGAAAAGTTTGTTTACATTTTCTTGTGAGTAACTACAAACATTTTAATTTCAAAATAATTTATTTTACTTCTTTTTTACAGCAAGAACAATGAATCTAAATGCATTAACAGCATTAAAGAATACTCAACAAAGTAGTAGCAAAATCTGTTGAAAACAATTATAAACAAAAATTCCCTTCGACAAAACCAAATTAAGTTGGGATATCATTTCACATTGCTTGTCAAATTCTGGAAATTATTTTTAAAAAATAAACAATTAAAATACCACCGCTTTTGTACTTTATAATGTGTGAAAAAAAAGATTCTCGAAATATTTTGGAAAAGCTTTAAATTCAAATAGAAAAACAAATATTTTCCTTAAAAAACTAAAAAATGATCAAAAATGTTAATTGTACTTATCAGTATTATTTAATTAATTTATTTACTCAACTCATTCAAACTAAAAGAACAATAATCCTTTTCATTGATGTCCAGAGTACAGAGTTTGTGCTTATACAATTGACTCTCAATACAAGCTTAAGCTTGATTTCAGAATTGTAATAGTTTCAATTCATTTATATCTTCAAATGAAACTTTCAAAATATAATCCTTAGGTCCTTTTTTAATTTTATTCTGAAACGATCCCCTTTTTGTTCAATTGAAACAAAAAAAGGGTTTTTTTTTAAATATATTCTATTATCTTCACTTTTTCACCACGTTGAATTAAATATTCACCAGCAAAAAATATTTTTCCTTTTATTTTTGCCTTTATTATATATACTTAGCGAACATTACGTGAAATTTGTTGTCATTTTAGCCATTCTGACAGGTTATAGAGATTGAGAATGTGTTGGTGATTCACTTACAGTGTGTCTGTGCGAAAGTTAAACGTTTGCAAAAGTATTAGTAGAGTTTGATATCTAGGTATAGTTAGTCTATGGTATAGTTAGTCTATGCTGTTCACATTGGCGTGGACAGGAAGATTGTCCGAAAGAGAGCGAACGTTTTTTATTGAAGTGGGAAGAAGAAGGTTTACTTCCACCGAGAATCCATTTCCAAAGTGGATTCTCGGGTGCAACACATCGTTTTTTTCCATATCGTTCCATTTCTGACATATTTTTTCATTTTAGTTTTGATCGTCGATGAGAAAGGAAGTGTGAAGGATAGGAAAAAAAGGTATGATTCAGGCCAACTGCTCAAATTGAAAAATTAAAAATGCTCCGATTCAAGTGTTCCACTTGTCAAAAAGTCTTTCAACCCCATGACAATGTGAACACGACTTTCATGGTGAGGACTTTCATCCCGTCGCCAATGTAAACAGGCACAAACGGGCTGTACTGCATGTAAATGGGTTGCCGTGACTGAAGTGGCTTAAGTGGAAAAATCGGAAGATTGGTCTTCCGATGGACATGATTTTTTTTTGGGCAACTAAAACCATATGTGATGAGTATATAGTTGCCTAGAACATAACAAAAACTTTGTTACCTTTAACAATTTAGTCTCCCCCTTTAATGTTGGGTGGCTGCCACCCATATCACTGAGTCCAAATATCTTTCATTCTCTCTCTATCCCATTTAAAAAACAAATAAATAAATCAAAAGACATATCTATCAGTCAAGTATAGCATGGGCAATATATAATTAACAATCAAAATTAAAACAAAGAGTTAATCTTTCTTAAATCAACTAGTAAAGCACATAGATGAATGTAAACAAACTTGACAGCAAATTTTTCTGTCAACTTTATTAATTCTGTTTGTTTTAATTATTAGAAAACTGGCATAATCTGTTAAAAACGTAATTTCGTTCGTAGTTTTGAGAAAATTTTAAATTGCGTTAATGTATGGGAAATTATGCAATTTTGGAGAAAAATTCGTAAAATTACGTCATTTTGTCTAATGGGAACATAGTATTAAGTTCTTGAAAAACAAAAAAACTCACGAATATGTCTGCACTGCGTTTTCATCCAAAACTCGATTAGGAAGCTTCTGAACCACCGACGTTGCGTGGAGTTGACGTAGTCAACGGACAAAATCATAAATGAACGAAACTAGATCGGTGGCCGTGACTCAAGTGTTAGTGTATTGGCTTCCCAATCGGACGGTTTGAGGTTTAATACCAGCCATGACCGATAGACTTTTTTCAAGCAACTAAAATCTTGTGAGATGAATGATTGCCTAATAAATACAACATCAAATCAATTTATACTAATAATTTAGTGTCCCCATTAAATGTTGGATGCCACCCATGGATCGAAATAGCCACCGAGCCCAAACATCTTTCTTTCTCTTTCTGTCCCTGTCCCTTAACACATGCATTGACTACCCACTTGAGTTTTGAGTTCTTAAAAAAAAAAAACTATTACTGGAATTGCAACACTGCTCAAAAATCCACTGTAGGTGAATTACCAACACTAGTCCTGCATGTGGTTGGTTGGTTGTCTTTCAATTTGCTAGCATGCTATGTAGCGTAATATGGATGATGTGTATGTGTAAAATTTGAGGGGAACTGACATTGTTGACAATTCACGTGCATTTACATACCAGGTACATACCTCATGGGAGAACTATTTTTCAAATACAGATGCCTGTCAAGCAGTTCCAGGCTTTTAATTATCTAAACTGCCACTGAAGCACCATTGCATTACAATGCAATTATTGTTGAAATTGCTTTAACAATCCGCAACATCCCCCATACATCAGTCTGCTACATAAATGAACTAATGAACTATGTATCAAGAGATTAGATCGTCAACTGGAAGATCTCTATTAACTCCTTGTTATTAGGATAGAAAGATCCTTGTTGTTACGTTGACCGATTATCAACCGTTGCGAAAATGCGAACTGGTACGAATTGGTTTAGTATGTCAATTATCCACCCCAGAAAGTATATGCAATGGAGCTTTGCATGTTCTGTGTCTTCCTCCTGATTTGGACAGTTTGGGCAAATATTTTCGATACCCACTTTGACTAGATAGGAACGACATAAGATGGTAGTTACAGTTTCCATGCCTTCGGTTTGTTCAAACGTCTATGCATGAGAGCATTCTGTAGGTTCGTCTTCCCTTCGTAGTGATATTCCATCGGGCTTATCACCTGGTCATTGAAGTCGCTCTTTCTTCTTCCTTGATCCTATTGACGACTACCGCCTCTTGGTTACTAGAACTTCTCCTATTATAGACTCTCTGCATCTCATCCGCAAGGATATCGATGGACATCACCCCGGTTATAACAAAAGCTGCTACGTTCGAAATCGTTTCTAAAGCCACTGATTACACTTGATGCACTAAGTCGATATGTTGATGCTAACTTTCTCCTTGCTTTCTTTCTTTGTTTGTCGCTAGGGCCCCCACCCAAACTGGGGCAGCGTATATCAGGGTTGAGTTTACAACCTAGGGTGGCCATGGTTCAAATGGTAGTATTGTCTTCCAAATCGGGTGGTTCGGGGTTCAATACCAGCCGTGTCCGAAAAACATTCTTTTTTTCAGGAAACTAAATTCACGTAAGATGAGTGATTCCCTAGAACACAAAATCAAGTTAAATTACACTAATAATTTAGTCTCCCCATTAAATGTTGGATGCCACCCATATGGAGTGAAATAACCACTGACCCCAAAAATTGTAGTGTTAAGTTAATCTTTTTTATAAAAAAAACCTTGATACGTTTACCACAAGGGTCCACTCTATATCCTTTGCTTTTCACAATATTTATAAATGACCTGGCAAATGTCGTCAACTACTCGTCGATACATGTGTACCCAGATGGCAACCAACTCTATGTAAACAATGACCTTTTCTTGTTAGAGATGGGGCTAATAAGCGTAGCAAAGATCTAAATAAAATTCTTGAGTGATCTAAAGTAAATTTCCTATAATTAAATCTAAAAAAATCGAAATGCCTCATAATTGGTAGGCATGTTCCTGATACAAGCCGCCTCCCAAACATTCACTTTGGAAATACGCTAATTGACTTTGTTCATAAGGTAATCAATCTGGGTGTCTACTTTCTGAAAACCTTCACTGGGACCACCAAATAAAGATAAAAGTTCGTAAGATTTATGACTACCTTAACAATCTTGCCCAAACACCCAATAAACACATGGTTAAAAATCGCAAAATGCTACTTATCCCTCATTCCTAGAAACGCAAAACGGTCTTACATCTTCTTTTTTAGAAACCTTTTTGCACACAACTGGCCACATTAGGTCTAGATTAAATTCTACCAAATATAATAATTCCCGTAATGCTTCACCACGTATCCCTTGTAATAAGCATGCAGAATATGTATGTATATGCAATAACTGAGGTCCCGATTGCGTTTGTCGATTGTAAATCGACTCGACAAAAGTCGATTGTATCGATTTATTTCATCTTTCGTATTATGTAACTCATTCGATAGAAATGTGTACTATTGTGAACTACGAACGTGCATATTGTGAATATTATACATTTTGACAGTTGGTTGTGTAAACATTATTGTTCCTGCTGCTTTTCATGAATTTTATTTTAAAATAAATTATTAAAATGAGTTCAGTAGAGCTGTGGTTCAGTGAATCCGACGAAGAAAGTGCGAACGAATGCTTGGAGATGGCCCGAAGAAGGAGGCGAATAAGGGATGCTTCTAACCCTTTGGAATTGGACGAAAGACTGTGAGTGTTTTTTCATGTTGAAATATTGTTAATAGCTTATTTCTTATCTTTTGCAGGTCTCTTAAGTATTTTCGTCCTTCGAAACCAGCATTTAGAGAGCTGTTAACAGAAATAGATTCCAAGCTGAAACCAATAATACGGGTATCGTCAATTCCCAATATCATCAAACTTGCTACCGCTCTAAAGTTCTGGGCCCATGGATCTTACCAAGTAAGTGTGGGAAATTAATCCTGTGTTGGTCGGACTCAGTCAACCGTATCTCTAGTGCTGCAGGAAGTTTTTAAAGTACTAGAAACACATATTTGTCCCAAATGGATAAAATTTAAATATTCGGAAGCAGAAAAACGTCGCGTGCGAATGTATTTTTTTGAAAAAAGTGGACTACCTGGCGTAATAGGATGTATATACGGCACGCATATCAAAATTGCATCACCTAACAAAGACCTTCAACACGTCTATTATAATCGTAAAGGTTTTTATAGCGTAAATGCTATGAGAGTAGGTAGTTCCGTGGAATAATCTTTGTTTATATATTCAATGCTTAATGACTTTTGTACAGGTTTGTGATGATAGCATGAGAATCCGCTATATCAACGCACGATATCCCGGATCGGCACACGATTCCTACGTTTTCAACATGTCGGGATTAAAATTAATTTTGGAAGAATGGCGTCATAATGGGAATACTAGTACTTGGCTTTTAGGTATGGGAAAGTCTACATAAGTGCATATGAAAATTATATATACATATTTGGTTCATCTTTAATTGTTAAAGGAGACGCCGGATATGCTCTCAAACCATACCTCATAACACCATATCGGGATCCAGAAGAAACATCGTTGGAGATTGCTTTTAACAAAAAGCATGCAAAGGCAAGAAACATTGTCGAGGGCTCAGTCGGTGTCCTCAAAAATAGATTTAGGTGTTTATTAAGAGCACGAGAGCTGCACTATAGCCCAAATAAAGCTACGCAAATTGCAAATATCTGTGCTGCTTTGCATAATATTTGCATTGCTTGTAGGGTTCCCCTAATCGAGGAAGAATGACACAGGAACGATTTCAAGATTTTCAGTGGAGAATATTCGGAAGGCGAACTTTCTGTAAATGATGAAGCTGTAGCAATAAAAAATAATATTCGGAATTCTCTTATTTAAAAAGCTAATTAACAACACTTTTATCAGTGCTTTAGAAAGTTGCAGTTATCCGCTTAGCAAAATGCTGTGGATCCACTGAGTTCTTTTTGCAACTCCAAAATCTGTTGTTTTAATTTTATTTTAATTGCTCGATCCCTTCGTTGACTTTTAACTTCTTCTTTAAAAATTAAAAGCTTTTCCCTTTTTAGAGCCAACAATTCCTTCTTGGTGTCCTTTTCCAAATAATACCGTTTTTTTTTTTCGTACTCCTCAGTTGCCTTGGTGTTTGTTTTTATTTCATTCATTAGTATTCTCATATCATTATACAACGACTAATGAGCACTGGTCTGCTTCTCTAATAAAATTAATCTTTCCTGTACTTTTTCATTTTGTCTTTTTTTTCTGACTAGAATTTTTAAGTAATACATTGCTGCGTATTGGGATACATTTTTGGGGTGTTTCCATGAAGCTATTCAGCACAAGTTCCCCGTCATCCATATCTTCATTCACTGAATGATCTTGGTGAATATTTTCATTATTTTCTTCATCACGCTCTTGACCAAACTCAGCCCCAGGTGGATCTACCATTCTATTTATTTCTAGAAGACTTATTACAGTTTCTTCCAAGTGGCTGAAAGTATGAAGCTTTTATTGGCCCGGGTCTACCCCGGACAACTTTATTAAGCTTATTAACAAGCAAAACTTAAAGCTAGACTTAAAAACTAACAAAGATGGGCCATTTTCGAAAATGTCATCTGCATCAAATTGCTTTTGCAAAATGTTCTTAAACGCAAGCTGCGAAAGTCATTTGTTCGAAAACAACATCATAAATCACATTACATTTGCAGCATGTTCAATAATGCAGTATTTGCAGGGCAGATGTTCATAAACATCAACTGCACTGCAAAAAAGCAGCCACAAATCTGCGCTGTGCATTAAAAAATTCGAAAAAAAATGAGTGAATCCGAATATTCAGGGGAATCTCAGTTAGTACATAAAATCGGCTATTTTTTTTAATTTCTCAATAAATTTTGTTAAGGGTTCCATTTTGCTCTGTTCGAAAACGTCAAATGCTCTTGCAAGAAAAAAATCATAGAGGTGACACAGATCAACGATACCAAATGACGTTTGCAGTTTGATGTTCGCAACCCTTAAGTATTGCAAATGACAATCAAAATGACGTTTTCGAAAATGGCCATAAACTTAACCTAATGGGGCGAGGAGAAATGGTGGACGGGGGATATGTTAAGGGAGTGGCATATCGAGCAGCGCTTTTTTTATTTCTTGTTTGCTGCTATTTAGGTCAAAGACTTCGGCGTAGTTGTTTGTTATACGCAACATTCTGGATATGGGTTCAAAGTGACCGTAGTTGGTGCGGTGAGTTCGGATCAGGAAGAGTTGGACAGATCTTACTCGTAGATTACGGGGATTGGGAGTGAATGCAATATTTTGCGTTATTCTCGAGCAGTCGATATTTCCAGTCAGTAACTGGTGGATAGAAAGTACATCAGCGACTTCACGACGTTTTTTTAGGGTATGCATGCTAATTAGTTTTAGCCTATTTTCATAAAGGGGTAATCCATATGGATCGGCCCAAGGTAGACCACGAAGTGCAAAACGGATAAAACTGCGTTGGACTGCTTCTATTCTTTGAATGTGAGTTAGTTTATAGGGTGACCAAACTTGGCTGCAATATTCGAGAAGAGGCCTTACAAAAGTAATGTACAGGGACTTTGTAACGTAAGGGTTGGAAAATTCTTTTGACCAGCGTTTGATAAAGCCGAGTGCAGAGTTAGCTTTATTTATAATGCTGTCAATATGAGAGTCGAAATTCAATTCTCTATCACAAATTATACCTAGATCCCGTACTTGGGTAGTGGAAGGAATAGGCTCATCGCAGATGAAGTAGTTTCTTGGAGGGGGAGGTAGACGTTTACGGGAATAGGTTATCGCTTGGCATTTGCTGACATTAAGCTCCAAAAAGTTTTGCTTGCACCATACCGAAAACTTATTCAAGTCATCTTGCAGGCAATGGGACTCAGAAGGCAATGAGATGACTTTGGAAATTCTCATGTCATCAGCGAAAATAGAAAGATTAGAGTTCGTTAAAATGAGATTTATATCATTAATTGTGAGGATAAAGATGAATGGACCAATATGACTACCCTGAGGGGCACCAGATGTTGCTTTAATGGACTCGGATATTGAAGATCTAAAGATGACCCTGTATTCTCGGTCTTCTAAATAGGATTTGGTCCATGCCACAAAATGAGGGGAAACGCCAAGTTTTTTTAGTTTAGAGATGATAAGTTGGTGAGAAATTTTATCGAATGCCTTGCTGAAATCTGTGGAAATTGAATCGACTTCATCACCGTCTTCTAAAGCATGAAGCGTCCTAGAGACGAACTCTGTTAGGTTAGTGGTCGCTGATTTACCTTTCATGAAGCCGAGCTGATTTGTGCAGATAGTTGGCCTACAGTAGGGAAGCAGATAGACTATGCTTTCAAAAAGTGTGGGTATGCAAGAGAGTTTTGCTATGGGCCTATAATTATCGACTTCGGCCTTACTTCCTTTTTTATGAATGGGGATGATGTAAGATTCCTTCCATAGGAAAGGGAAAGTACCTGTTGAGACAGACAAGTTAAATAGGGCAGCAAGAGGAGGACCGAGATGGGTAACACACTCTTTTATTACAATAGCCGGAAGGCCATCAGGGCCGGGCGAGAAATCATCTTTAAGTTTGGTAATGTTTTCAGATACCAAAGTTGTTGTTATATTTAGTGAAATGGCTGACGTCTCAGGATAGTTTCTCATATAGTTAAAGGAGCTAGGATCGGGTTCAGCTGTTTTCTTAGAAAAGGATTTGTTAAAATGAGAGGCAAAGAAGTTTGCAATGGTTTTTGGGTCGGTAGAAGATTCACTAAGAAATTTAAGAATAGATGGCTGACTTTCTTTTGGTATTAATAAACTCGTAGAAGCGTTTAGGGTCCGAGACTAAGCTAAATTGCATGCGGTAGAGGTACTCAAGGTAAAGAGACTCACAAAGTTCAGAAAAACGATTATATACCAATCGATAATTACTGTAGTCGGAATCAGATCGAGTTCTTAAGAATTTGTGCCACAACTTGTTTCTGTTATTACGGAGAGAGCGCAACTCCTTGTTGTACCAGGGAGGAGCTGATATGCAGTCCTTTAGGACGGAGCCGATTGCGCAAAGCAGGAGAAAATTAAAGAATAGAACGTTGATAGGGCAAGATCAATTAGTTGTCTCAGCAATAAAGTCAAAGTTAATGTTGCTGATGAGGTTTTTAAGTTTGTTAAAGTCGGTTCTTCGAAAGTCAAATGAAAATGAATTTTCCGAATCGACACATGTGTTGCCATTTTCATACGAGTATATAATTGACAAGGGGGGATGAAGGCGGTCTAGGGTAGAAGGAAGATGATCACTCCTATAAACGACACAGTTATCTGAATCGGATGTGAAGACAAGGTCGAGTTGTCTGTTCATTGTATTAGGTATTCCACTAATCTGATGTAGACTTGAGTTGTTAGGCAGTCCACCATCAATATTTCTATTTCAGAGGTCGAATTAAGAGAGACAAAATGAAACGAATCATCGGAAGGCTCCTATATAAGGTGAGGGAGGTTGAAATCTCCTACTAGAACAATGCAATCTTGAGGTTGTGCATCATCAGTCAAAAAATCAACTGTGTGAACTACAGGTTGATAAGACTCAATTAGTTGAGATGGGTGAATGTAGCAACAAAGTACGTACAGACAGCGTTTGGGGAACGTAATGTTGACACATACTAACTCAAAGTTGTCCGTGTGGAGAATATCGACAGGAGTTGCGTGAAAGCAGTTTCGGATTACTAATAAAACACCTCGCCCATAGGGATTATCAGCTCTTTTAAATCCATCTTTTCGAAAAACGTTGAAATTTGGAGGAAACAGCTCATTGTTTTTAATGTCAGGAATTAGATTTGTTTCAGTAAGAGCGATTAGGTCATAGGGAAACTTTTGAGAATTGAGATATACCGAGGAGATTTTAGAGTGCAAACCTCTTACATTTTGGTAATAAATGGACAGGAATTGTGGACTGGAGGACACAGAATTCAGTTTGTTAGGAACTGTAATAGTTTTTAAAATTTGAACGAGTTCTTTGCAGATGGGAAAGACGTTTGGAGCTGACATGCGAAGACATCGTAGAAAGATCATTATGAACTTCGTCGGAAGAGATGTCGAAACTCTCATGGTAGCGAACGAAAATTTACATCAATTCCACTGGCTTAATAGGAAGTCCTTCTAGTTTAATCGAAACCATAATGTTGGTTTTGGTTATGCCATCAATGCAAACGGAGTTGGGTTTGTCTACTTGCACGACAAGGTAGAGCCCAACATTTTCATAAATGCGGCGGTCTCTCAAACGGGTGGCCGTGGTGTAGTGGTAGTAGCAAACGCTTCTCACTCGGAGGGTCCAGGTTCGAATCCTGCCCATGGCAAAATCAGTTTTTCATTGTATAATTGGAACAGACAAAAAAATTCTGCGTGTGAAGGCATAACACTGACACGTAGATTTGGCTGTTATAAGAGTTTCAAGCAATGAAAAAAATACTGGGAATTATATCTCGAATCACTCTGAGTGAAGAAAAACTGTCCGTCCTATTCGGACTCCCACCCCTGGAGAGCAAACATAGAAACCAAACACACCTGAGTTCCAAACCACTACAAAAACAATTTTCCTTTCTCCTCCTTCTATCTTTCCGCCCGCGCCCTGGCAACAGTAAAAGGGTATCAACCCCTTAGGCGCGCGTAAATTATAAAAAAAAAAACAAAAAAAAACAACGAGATACTACATAACGACTGTCATCATTCATATCAGAAAATTTTTTAGTGAGTTTGACAGTTGGTGGAAGGAGTGGATCAAGGTATTTTGGGTGAGAATCGGGGGCACGAGCGGATGATGAAGGGACAGGTTGGTCAAGCACCCCGGAAGTAGAATCTTGACTAGTGAGGGGGGTTGGATCAGGTGAATTGATAGATGAAGATGAGGAATGGGTGGTTGGGTTTAGTATATGGGAGCTAATAAAATTAGGATATTTGTCGGATGGGGCAATGTTAGTTGGAACTTGGGTAGAAGGCGCAGGAGCAAGGTTAAATGAAACTCTGTTTTGAAGCGGCTTTAAAGATTTGGTGAGGGGAGGAAAAGGATTTGGTGTCGCGACTCTGGTGTTCTTTTTAGATGGTGCAAAGGGGGGAAGGAGTGAGGAGAATCTTTGAAAGATATTGGTCTTAAATGACCAGTTTGAGTCGGGATGTTGATAGGATAGGGCAGAATTGTTCGGGCTATCTTTTCTTTTATTAGTAAACTTATTATCTTATCTTATGATTTGATTATCTGATGATTTGAACATCCAATCGTATTTAGTGGGTATACGTATTTCAAAACACTGGCCGTTTTTGCTCTTGACTTTGCCAACTTGTTTACATTTGACATCTTGTATACCGAATTTCCTCCTAAAAAGGGATTCGATTCAAGACGGGCTTGCGTGACGTGGGGCAGCTTGGAGGAAGAAGATAGACCGGTTTTTTGGTGGCTTCAAAATTCATTTTATTTAATTTTTGAATTCTATTGGTCCATTCAGGGAGAGTCCAGGATGTCCCAAAAGCCCTAATTATTGGCAATGGTCTTGGGACGGGATTAGTGATCGAAGTTGCATTTATCGTAAAGGGTTGAACGGGGGCTTCGGTGGTAGCGGCTATTGAATGGGTTGGGGCTGAAGTGGTTGAAGGTGATGTATATAGCTCGTCGTGTAAGGATTTGTTACTCGGGCTTACTGCAGATGGAGATGCATCCGGCTTACTAGAGATGTGCTTTAATTCCTCCAATATCTGTATCGTGGTTGATCTAGTGGATGCAGCTTCCTCACTAAGAAAATTGAGGTCATGTTGGATGGATTCGATGTTTTCAGTATGTTCAGCATGCTTGAAGCAGGGATTGAACAGCTGATCTTATGGTGGTTATGCTGTTATCGATCGAACAGTTTAGACTATCATGGCTATCTGAAATAAGTTTGGTTATATTTTTACTGCTGAATTGAACTTCGCATTTCAGCTCTGCAATCGAGTCTGCAAGCCCAGTTAGTTGCTGGTTATTACATTTTATAGCCAGCATTATATGTGCCAGGAAGATGGTCCGGCACTCTACACAGAAAAAGCTTAATATGCGCTTATACTCTTCGAGATGAGTTTTAGCGTTTCTGCTCAAACCAATGCATATGGGATGGAATTTCTTTCCACATATCCCATTGCATGTAACCATTTCCACTGTATTGGTAGGTACAGCGCAGTCACCAAATCCACAGGAAGACATGGTTAAATTAGATCAGAGTATTAGCAAGTAGGTTATTAATTATTATTATAATTTTTTTTTTAAAGACACTGTGTTTTGATGACACTGAGAAAATACAAAGTCACTGTGTTTTGATGACACTGAGAAGTTATGGTGTAAGTGATTGGGAACAGGTAATATGGTTCGAATGGAGTCAAACACGAAACCAAAAAGGAAAATGTCAAACAGAAAAACAATTATTCACAAATTATCGCGGAGCGAAATTGAAAACATGTCCGAACTTGACGGTGGGTAGAGTAGTTGTAGTAGTAGTGTAGGAGGACCTAAACCATTCAATTCTATTGATATTTTCTCCCATCTTTTTTTTGCTAAAGTTTTTGTACAAATACCCTTAGCAATGTCCACATGTTCCTCCATGAATTTCAATAGTTGCACCATCTGTTTTGTATTTGTTATCATCTTCGCCCTGCATATTGATTTTGATAAATTTCCATTAATAAAATACATAAAGGAACAACATTTAATATGTTTGGCTTCACAACACGCATACCATCGACAAGGAAATTGCGGTCGACAACGATTGATTGTCAAATCGACAAATGTCAATCATAATCGACATTCACAATATGAAATTCAACAAAGAATTGAAAATAAACGATTATTCCATACGGAAAATCTCACTTGGAATTAAATCATTTTGTGAATCAATCGACTCATTCCATACCGCGTACAGTGGACTGAAGTCGAAAAAGTGTCAATTCTTCTCGCATGACCTTATGACCTTAAAGATGAAAAGTCATTCAAAGTGGTTCTCTTTGGTTTAGATGAGATTCCCGTAATCTCCCGTGAAAATGAACTAATTTCTCTTGGTTTGAAATTTCGAGATGTCGAGAATGATCAAGAAAGACAACCATGTCGTGTATTTTGAAAATGGATCTATTCGTCTACTTGATCTTAAAAGGAATGTTAAAGCGATTTTTCGCACACAAGTTAGATGGGAGTTTCAGCGCCTCCCAAAAACAAAATTAACGCAGTGCTACAATTGCCAAATGTTTGGCCACGGAGAAAAACATTGAAATGTGAAAACTTGTTGTAGCAATTCTGGTAGACAAAGCCTGAGCTGTGGTTTTTCAAAGCGGAATCTATCTTCCAGGCGAATAATATTAGTTTCGATGCCAGCAAATATCATCCAGTAGTCAGCGACCTGCGATCTGATCCACTAAAAGAGGTGTCACACATGATTAGAACTCCTCCAAACACAGATAAGTATGATACCCTGAAGGCTCATCTCTTATATAGTCTCTCCGATTCAGCAGATAGCCAACTACACAAGGCTCTGTCGGAACTCCAGTTAGGTAATAAGAAGCCATCTCAACTTCTCAGACAGATGAGAATCCTCGCTGGCGACAAAACCACGGAGGCTGTCATACGTGTCATGTGGCTCGCTTTGCTCCCACGAAACGTATAGGGTTTTTTGAAGACTTATCGAGCAACAACACTCGAGGAGCTCGCTTCCGGCGCAGACTCTCTCATGGAGAATGGATCCGGCCTAAATGTCACGGTCACGTCAACATACCCTAGCAACCTCATCACAAGCCACACCAGTCGCGATAGCCACAGCACCCACATGAGTCATAACCGCCACAACAGCTACTGCAGCCACTAGAGCTACGGCCGCCACAACAGCTACGGCAGCCATAACAGCCACAAGATCCACAGCAGCCACCAAGAATTCATGGAAATCAGACGTTCACTGACCAAATTAATCTGTCTCAGTCAAGAAGTCATCCGTAAGTTATCTAAGCTTAACGCCAGCAATTCAGGTTTACAACTTGACGCACGACTGGCATCACGGACATTATCCGCTACGTGCTACTGTCACGACAAATGGAGTTACAACGCTCTCAACTGCAAAATTCCATGCAAGTTCAAACATATCTCAAAGTCATGGCGGGCAAACTAATTTCACTGTCGTCGACACAGGCGGCAGGCGACAGCGACAATAACAACGTCATCACCACCGAAAGCCGCCTATTCCTGTTCGACCATCAGACGAACATGAAGTTCCTGGTCGACTCAGGATCCGTCGCCTCCATCATTCCACGCACTCGAATAAGTAGGAACGCTAAGCCATCGGATTTCAAGCTCTACGCTGCAAATAATTCAATAATCAACACCCATGGACAGTTATTGCTTGTTCTGAATATTGGAATTCACCATCCTCTCAGGTGGACCTTCGTCATCGCTGATGTGAAAACAGCCATCATTGGGGTAGACCTACTAGCCTACTATGGACTACTACGTAAATTGATCTTAAGGGCCGCTGCCTCTTCGACTGGCTTACAAAAATCACCGCTCCTTGCCAACTTTGTGACGTTGCCATCTACAGCATCTACCATCGAGCAACTCCTTATCGACGCTTACAACTCCTTAATACGCTTTGCAAATATATTAAGATTACTATACCAGCACCTGTTGCTCCTACCAAAATAGACAACCCTGTCTCACACCACATCGTTACCACCATTCCATCGATTGCAGAACGTCCACGACGTCTCACAGGCGACAAGCTGAAGGCAGCGAAATACGACTTCGAATATCTTTCACACCACGGTGTCATACGACCATCTACGAAATTGGGAGGCTGGCACTCATCTGACGACTACAGACGTCTTAACAAGCAAACCGTTCCTGATCGCTATCCGATTCCATACATCGACGATATTCTCCAACGTTGACATGGATGCACCACATTTTCGACCATCGATTTGGTGCGCGTTTACCACCAAATACCTGCAGCTCACGAAGACATTCAAAAGACGGCCGTCACAATACCGTTTGGCCTCTACGAATTCTTGGGAATGCCACCTGGGCTTCATAATGTCACGCAGAGGTACATGGACGATCCTCTGAAAAACCGTGGCGTGCTATATTGATGACATCATTGTTTTCCCCGAAACCCGATAGCAACATAAACACCATCTGGACACGGTTTTCAAGATTCTAAACGACAATCATTTCACGATTAATCCCGGTAACTGCTAGGTTACTTACTCAGTCAACATGGCTACTACTCTCCGCAAAACAGTGTCCAAGCCATCCTATCTTACCCAAAGCCGGAAATCATCAAGGACTTGCGACGTTTCTTGGATCACGCTACGCAGATTCAAGCTCCACTCAATAGATATCTCAAGAACGCAAAAAAGCGCGACAAGCGCAAGATTGAATGAACGCCAGACTCAGAAACTGCGCTCGAAAAATGCAAGAACAGCGTTTCTTCAGTCATTAGAGCTTCCTGCCTGTTACCGTCTGCACCTTTAACTCTCTCAACTGACGCTTCGGAAGCTCAGTCCAACAGAAACGTGCTACAGTATCAAGTTCTTCTGCCACATCGTCGATGGTCGATCCTTCGTCATCAAGACAGATAACCAACCTCTTGTCTACGCTTTCTCGCAACGGTCAGACAAAGATTCACCTATACAGATCCACAAGCTAAGCTTATTCTCACAATTCAAAATTGAAATAGTCTACATCAACGGTGAAGACAACATTGTCGCTGACGCTTTATCCCGCGTCAATACAATATCCATGCCCAAAACCTTTGACTCAGACACTATTCGCGCAGCTCAACAGGACGGTGGAGAGCTTGCAAAAACTAAAGAGCATTCTTAATTCACACTTCAGCAGCTTGTCATCGATGAACATCCTCTTAACTGTGATATCTCTAGCTGCTGGATTCGCCTATACATACCTCAACCTCTCCGGAAACGTACTTTTGCCGTCGTGCATGGTCTCGCTCATCCAAGTCGTCAACTCAAAAAAAATTCATCCGGTCTGGAATCAGACGCGACTCTCCACTGGACACGAAAATGTCACAACCACAATAAACCAATGCACATTTCCGTACCTGATAACCACTTAAGTCAATGGTCTTCGTTATTGTCTCACCATAATCGACAGGTTCTCACGCTGGCCTGTTGCAGCACCACTTGCTGACATCGTCTAACACAGTCGCCACGGCCTTTTACACGAAATGGATTTCACAATTTGGCTCTCCTTTACCCATCATGACACAGCAGACAGTTCGAGTCGAGACTCTTCACAGTACTTGCAAACGTGATTGTAGCCAACAAAATACACACAATACATGGTCAACCTCAATCGAACGGCCTCATAAAGAGATGGCATCGCGCAGTCAAGGCCGCACTCATATGTTACGCCCCAACACCATGACACGAACTACTTCTAACAGTTCTCCTTTGCCACCGAACGTGCATCAAGGAAGACCTGAACGCTTCGCCAGCACAGCTGCTTTTTGGAACTGATCTAAGAATACCAGGAAATCTCAAAATTTTCTTCGAGAAGTTCCGTGAGCACATTAGGAAGGTACGACCTACGCCAACAGCTCATCACACCAACTCACGCTTCTTCATTCTGAAAGACTTATATACGTGCTCGCGTGTCTTCCTCAGAGTGGATACTGTTAAACCACCACTGGATCCTCCTTACTCTGGTCTTCATGGAGTCATTAAGTGTAACTACGGCCCAGTATTCATCATGCGCATCGATGGAACTTAAAAAGTCATCTCTACGGGCTCAATTGACTCAATTTAACACGATGATTTATCAAATTATCCAGCGTTCAACAACGCATCAGCAACAACAGAAAGACCGCTCAAGCAACACTTCCACCATCTTCAACGCTAGGAAACTTCCATGAAACTCTTTCACCAACAGCGTCAAGAGAACTTTTCTTAAATTCATCGACCATTACACTTTTTATCGGAGAATGACACGGACGTCAGCCAACTTGTCAAGTCTTTTATAAATTTCAATATTAAAAGAAATAAAGAATTGGACCTGCCCCGGCACTATGTATATTTATGGCAACTGCATTAAATTCCAATAAAAATTCATTCAGAAAGAGTCCAATATATTAAACGTTGTGTCTAAATGGCTGTAAAATCTAACTACACGGTTAAAAAAAAAAGAAAAATATACATGTCCAATATTCTGAACACAGGACTGAAAGGGCTAACACACTTTTATAAAGTTTATATGTATTTTAATTCTCACTGAGAGTTGTAACCCTTAGTAGCTAGTGCTCTTCCCTACTAGTATATTAATAATAATAATACAAACTCTTGCTCAAAATCAAATATTTACACAATGGGAATAAACATACAAAAGAGAAAAACATATTGGATAACGCTACAGGTGATAAAGCGTTATAATTACCGTTGGTGTACATGTTTGAATTGTTTTATTTTTTTTTACCTCAGTATCATGTAAATCCTCACTAAGTGCTAGATATGCTAAATTTTATACCAACGTATAGATGTCGCCCCAATATATCTGTCATATGTAACAACAAATCATCTGCTTTGTTTTGCTGTCATTTGTAGTTTCTTTTTTTTTGTTAGAAATATTCATCTGCAAAGGTTAACAACAAGTGTAAGAAGAAAAACAACTTGACACGTTTGATGGTCAACTGTTGCCCATTGGTTTGTTGCTATTGCGGCAAAATACCATAAAGAACTTCAACTTAATTTTCTGACTATCTTTGTCTTTTTGTTTTGTACAAATTTATGCACAATAGCTCGCCTAAGCAGGTTTTTTTTTTGTTTTTTTTTTTACTTAAATAACATTACTTTCATAAGTCACTAGGTATTTCCTTGAAATTAAAATTATCAAGTTTGAGTTTACTGAATACAATATTTCATTTCTATAAATTTAGTTAGCATAGAACGAAATATAATGGAAGAAACGTTGATGTTGTTACTATTGGTCACAGTTATGTTGGTCGGATCGTATTTGGCTGGAAGTATTCCGCTCGTGATGAAGTTATCTGAAGTAAGAGATTTATAATTGACTATTTGTGTTTATCAACTATTTGTAATTAGTTCATATTTGATTACTTTTAGGAGAAATTAAAAATAATAACAGTACTTGGTGCTGGTCTGTTGGTTGGTACAGCATTAACAGTGATTATACCTGAGGGTATACGCTCGTTGTATTCTTCTGACTTACCATCCGTTCCTGATCAACAACAAAATATTCTAAAAACAGCATCTTCAACTTCAGTGGATACAACAAATCCCATGGTTGTTGCATCTCATCAAACATTCCACACAAGAGAAATTGATCGTTCCAGTATCATTGGTCTTTCACTAGTCTTAGGCAAGTTAATCATTTAATGTTGGCACTGGCAGCAGAATTAATAATAAAATTGTTTTTGTACTTATAGGTTTTGTATTTATGATGTTAGTTGATCAAATATCACAAAGAAAGAGTGCTGCTAATGATAAGAACATCACCGCAACGCTAGGATTAGTTGTCCATGCTGCTGGTGAGCATTTACTATATAATCTAATACGTGTTTAGGTTAACACTTAGGGCGTTGTGTTAATTTTGAGATATAGGTTTAATTTCAATGGATGAGCAGGTAAATTGACATCTAGAAACATTCAAGAAACAACTATCAACATGATAGAAACACTTGGAAACACTGATTTTCAATGGGATTTGATTTTCTCACCTAATATTCTTCCAACTTATGCAAATCATAAATAATCAGAAGATAAAATAATCTTCCATCATCGAATACAATATTTAATGTCTTATGAACTATTCCTGATACCAGCATTCATTGAGCACGATATACCCACGTTGAGATTTGTCTCGCATCTTCTTTAAAATATTATTATTATTCTTATAATTTGTTAACATATAATTAAAATTAGATATATATGCTAACAGTACATATATGAGCCCTAGCTGCAAGGGCTTGCGGCTCTATCATACATCAGTACTTATAACTAGATAATTGATTTTTTTTTTAATTTGAAACTCAAGGTTTTTATAATTTTTTTAATTTTAAAGATATTTTTGAAAGTAGGGCTCCGTAACAGATCGTAGACTGATGGGTCGGAAATATTTAATAGCTGGTTTATATGTACAAAAAGGCAAATTTCCTATGCCTAGGATATGTTTTATGTTCATGTAGGAATTGCAGACTTAACACGTAGAAGGGTTTCCACCCTTCAAGAGATGTTGGTGGGTAAGACTTGACCTAAACTTAATCTGTAATCTGACGAAAGTCGAGCTCATCGATTTAGAGTAAGAGGCGGAATAGGTCGGAAGCAATTTGTTGATGTTGATATTCGAGTAATGGTGATTGTGTCTGCTTCAATCCGAAAATACCTTTGACTTAAGTTTATTGTTGATGACAAATAGCAGGTCAGATTTGGTATTCTACACAGATTTATACGCTGGAGCATGATGAGCAAGATTGGCACTGCGGTCCATTATGAGCTTTGGCTTCCTTCACGATTATTCTCCAGTCTCCTTGGCTTTCGGTTTTTCTCTTCCAGTTTTAGATTTTCATGTTATTTAAATCTTCTTCAATGCTGTTAATTCATCTTAATTTTGGTCTGCTTATTTCTCGCTTTCCTTCGGGTACACTTGCCATTATTCCTTTCGCTTTTATCTCTTCTGGTAAGCGTTGAACGTGGCCGATCCATATTAGTTTTGAGCTTTGATACATCATATTATGTTTCTGTGTTTCTTTTTGCTCCATATATCTGTCTTATTATTCTTCGTTCGAAGATTTTTAGTTTGTTCTTCTCAGATGTTGTCGTTGTTCATGTTACTGCGCTATATGTGATTACCAGTTTTGTATAATTTCGGTTTCAGAGTTTTGCTTAGCAGTTTTGATTTTAACAATTTTTTTTTATGCGCATGGTAGCATTTTTGAGTCTCTCCTCTATTGTAACTTTGTTTTCATTTTTGTTGCTTATTAATGCTCCTAGACATTTAAAGTTGTCTACTCCTTCAAAATTGTAGTGGTTTATTGTTATGTTTTGGCTTCGTCTTCTGTTCGTTTGTGAAGAGTTTCAGGTACATATTTGGTTTTACTTGTGTTTATTTTAAGTCCTACCTCCTCAGTATCTTTTCCTAATTTTTCAAACATCTCTTTCATTGTATTGTAGTTTCTACTAACTATCTGGTAGGATTTGTTAAATATGTTACTATTGTTCTCAAGTTTGCCTATTGCGTACAATATTAAATATGAGGGTAGGTAATGGCATCTCCTTGTTTGACCCCATAGTTGATGGTAAATATTTCCGAAAGCTTATTTTGTATGGCGACTTTGGCTTTGGTTTCTTTAACCGTCATAAACACCAAATTTCTGAATTTTTTAGGGGTCACTATACTCATGAGCGCTTCGTTTATTATGCTTCTTTTTATGCTATCAAATTCTTGTTTGAAGTCAATAAAAATCATATGAACTCATATATGCATATATATTGAACTCGTAGCATCTATATTTGATTTGTTGTTGATCGTCCTATTCTCCTATTTTATTTTCTGTTGTTTTATTAAGTTAGTCGAACGATACATTTTTCCTTCTTTTGTATCCTGTGTCTACATAGTAGCGTAGTGCTTCTGTAGTTTCTGCAGTCGCCTTTTTTTTGTAAATATGCCGGTTTTCCACTTTGTCGGCATTTCTTCCGTTTCCCATTTATTAGATATAAACTTATGTAGTACTTGGATTATAATGTATCCTCCGTTTTTGTAAAGTTCAGCTGTTATCTTGTTTTCTCCTGGCGACCTATTGTTTTTAAGTTTAGCGATGGTTTGCCTTATATGGTCTTGTGTTGGCGTTTCGATTTCTTGTATATCTTCGTTAATATTATTTGTTGTGTTATGTATTTCTCTCTCTGAGTTTTCGCCTACGTTCATTGACTGTTCGAAATGTTTCCCATTTTTCAACAATTTTGTTTTTTTCTATGACTTATTTCTGGTTTAAAATGGTCAGCCATTTGTTTTGCATCGTTATGGAAGGTTCTTATATTGCCTTTTAAACTTTCGTTTTCAATGTCGTCACCTTTATTTTTATCATTTGCTTCTTGCTTCTGCATATTTTATCCGCGAGTATTCTCTTCATTTTGTATATGTCTCTATTTCTTCTTGCGTCTCTCTGTATCGATTTTTGTCTTTCAATATTCTTTTCTTCAATTGCTGATCTACATTCTTGATCGAACCAGTCTATGTTTCGCGTTCTTTTATTCTCGCCTATAAGTGTATTTGTTGTAACTAATACAGTTGTTTCTATTGTAGTTTGCTACGTTGTTGTGCTATGCCGATATTGTTTGTACTGTTTAATTGCTCAAATTCACGTCTTGCATCTACGATAACATAGTCTCTTTGATTAACGCCTCTTGACCCTGCTATTTTCCATGTGCCTTTATGTATTCTTTTTCTTTGAAATGATGTGCTTCTGATCCGCACATTATTTTCTTCTAAGAATTGACATAATCTGAGTCCGTTATTGCTTGTGTGTTGATGAGAGTTGTTTAGTTAGGGTTCTTTTACCCTAACTTTTCAAGATCTAGGTACATAAACCAAGACCTCTGATGGTTATAATCATAGGATGCATAAACCTAGATTATGGATAATTAGTTTGAACGACTCCTTTAGCAGACTCACTGAAGGCAAAAAACTTGGTGTCTCGTTTAACTGTTCAATACCGAACCACACCAATCTTTATTTTCCTTTGACTTTTATACATATTGGGTTGTACCACATGAAATGTCCGATTTTCGCTCAGTCGGAAATATGAAATTCTCGAGTGAGTATCTGTACCAGAACGTTCAATTTTCTTTTTTTATAAAATAAAATGGTATGTGTGTTTGACGTGTGAGAATTTAAGGGGTCCATAACACCGTTACTTTTTTTTTTCTAGCAATTATTTGCCATGCTGTTCCAATTCGAACCCTCTTCCTTTACGAATTTAAAATGGGACATAATGCGTCATTAGCAATGAATAACATTAATGACACATTTGAGGATGTAGCGTTCCGTTCGGAAGATTTCAGCCTCGAAAATGAACCACGTGGGAGTCCGGAAACCTTACTTGACGACTATGTTTTAAGAGCAACGGTGGACGCGTACCCAACGAAATCAATGCGGGAGATTGCACAAAGCATGGGAGGATCAATGACAGTAAATCGACACCTTTCTCTCAAGTAAAGAAACTCGATAACTATGATAAAACGACGGCGCCTGAAAATCAGCGCATCGCTTACATTGGTTTCTTACCAAACTGACCCGTTTTTCACCGGATAGTCAACTGTGATGAAAAGTGGATACTGTGTGATAATCGTAAAAGATCTGGGCTGTGGTTGGATGCAGATGAAAAACCAAAACACACCCCCAAGCCCGGTAACAATTTGGTGGACATCGAAAGGACCAATCCACTTTTTATTTCTTCAACCAGGAGAAACGATAAACGCTATCAAATATTGTGAGGAAATCGACATATTGCATGCCAAATTGGCTGAGAAACAACCTGAGTTGGTCAATAGGCACGGTCCGATTCGTTTGCATGACAATGCTAGACCCCATACCTCACAAGCAACGGTGCAAAAACTGTTGCAGTTGAGATTTGAAATTCTTCCGCATCCACCGTACTTTCCTGATATTTCCACAACGCATTACCATCTTTTCCGCAATCTGGGTTCATTTTGTCGGCAGAAGGTTTTCCGGAACCGAGCAGAGGTCATAAAAGTCTTTGAAGAATATCTAACCTTGTATCACGTTGGAAGTATGTCATAAATGCCAACGGATCCTATTTTGATTGAATAAAAATTTACGGAAAAAATAATATTGGCTTTTAAATTTTTACTATAAAATCGGACATTTCATGTGGTACAATCTAATAAAATTTGCTTAGCTTAGCAATGGGCTTTTATACATATTTTGCTTCATCATCATCATCATATAGACTATCTGGTCGAAAGTGGGATAAAGTTCTTCTACCCTGAGCTGTTTGGATCAAATTTTCTACCGTGTTGGTGGCCTTCCTCTGTTTCTGACGTCTTGTCTTGGTCTCCAGTTCATAAGTCTTTTTTTCCACCTATTGTCTACTCCACCTCCACTTCGCCTTTGAAATATGCCTCGTTATATCAATGACTACAGTCCTTCTTCGAATTTCTTCATTTGGAATGCGGTCCTTTACTGTTATATATAGCATTGCTCTTTCCATTGCTCTTTGGGCTATTTCGAGCTTACTTATAGACCATCTTGTAACAGTTAAGCTCTCAGCTCCATCGGTTATAACGGGCAACATACATTGGTCGAATACTGTTCTCTTTAGGCGCATAGGAATTTCGCTTTTCAGGACATTTCTCCGAAATTTCTTGCCGAATTTCTTGATATGCTAACTTCGTGTTTTTAGAAATTTGTATTTGAATACCTGTTCGATCTCCTTTCCATCTGCTGTCGTAAGGTTTACTAGGGTTACTAAGTTAGTCATAAATTTTGTCTTCAAAAAGATTATACTTAGCCCCACTGCTTTTGAAACTGCTTCCAATTCGTCCAGCCTTGCTTTCGCGTCAAGAAGACTATCAGTTATAATGAATATGTCATCCGCAAAGCGTAGGTGGCTTAGGTACTCTTCGTCGACATTTATGCCTTTGTTGTCCCAATCTAAATATTTAAACGAATATTCAGAACCGCTATAAAATGTTTTGATAAAATTGTGTCCCCTTGCCTGATTCCTCTTTCTTCTCTATACATACTTCTTTGTTTTCTTCCAGTTGGTTTGACCTGTAACTCAAAACATAATGTAATAAAACGCGTCTTCTTCGATGAACACTTTATTACAACTGACTCAAACTTAGCTTGCATGGTAACAGGAAAAGCTTAATATATATATATACGAGTATGTATGTACGTACAACAATAATTTTGATCAAGCGGATAACCGTTTGGCAACATTTGGTCATCTTCTGATTTTACAGATATTACTTAATCGAAAGTACAATAAGAAATTGCATTGCGAGTATATAAAGCAAGGGCATAGGGTGATCCGAATGTTTATAACTTTTGAGAATGAAACTAAAATCATATTTTTTTCGAATGAAATTCTTACAGACCCATTGTAGAGTTGTAAATAAGTACTGGGTGCTGTGACCCTAAGATCAGCAAGATCGGCCTCGACTCATACCAAGGGTGGAACTTGTGCCTACAACACAGCTCCGAATTGGTACTCGGGAAAGCGGCAGGTGATGGTAAGGCGTATCCTTGCTCCCATGGAAGTATGGGCATCCCGTGGAATTAAGTCTTCCCGATAGGTGTTCACGTTAAATCCTTGACTCGTTGTAGTATTGTAACATTTGTTATTAGTTGTTTTTTGTCGATTTGGTTTTTTCTGTTTGTGTCGGGGGTCATCCAAGTCCTTCTTCTGTGCTGCTTTCTATCGACAAAGCTTTTAATTTGGTATGGGTTGTTTTTGTGTAAAAAATCGATTGACTTTTGTCCTCGTTCGTTTCTACCTTCTAGGTTTGAGACACGAAAGATTTATGGACATCGAAGTGTTGGCAAGCTCCAACGATAGCCACTTAAATACAGCGCTATCACACTATTATGTTTGAATTCAATTACGGATAAAAGAAATTCCACGAAAATAAGACGCAGATGCGTTGCACGCTTTTCAGTTTTACCTACTGTTTTGGAAGTTACAGCCTCCAGAATTGGTTGAAGTTCAATTGGACCACACTGTAGAACGAATATAAAAACTGTATACGAAAATTGCTTTGGAAATTTCTTTCCACGGGAACCACTGTAGGGTGGGTGGTTTAAAGCTTCGAAGACCGTTTTGTGCAGGGCAGACAGTGCAACTCGACACTTGTGTACAGGTGCATTATCGTTATGGAAGCACCTTTTTCCAACAAAACACCAAAAAATGGTCGGCATAATTTTCCCGGCCGACTGAGACACCTTGAACTTCTTTTCCGGTCTGAAATTTTTGTATACCACTGCATTGAGCCTGTCTTTGAATCTGGTTTATAGTAGTGCACCCATGTTTCATATCTATCAACCATCCGGCCCAACAATCCAACAATGTCGTTGCTGCAGAGGCTCAAATATTCGCGCAAATTTTTCAAGGCGCTGTTGTTTTTGTGGTGGCGAAAGCGTTTTTGGAACCCATCTTGCGCTGCCCTTTGTCATGCCGAGGCAGGCGTGCAGGATCTAGAAAATTGTTGTAGTGGATACTCCAGTCATTTTTACCAATTTTTTCTTGAGTCAAGCATTTTCCATTATTAAATTTTCTGCTTTTTCGATAAGTTCTGAAGTGGTCACTTCGATAGGTCGTCTTCAAGTGATTCCCTGTCTTGCTTAAATAAAGAATGCCGATTGTACACCATGTTTTTTGGAGGTGTTCATTGCTTTTTCAAGAACTTTATAACGGCGCGGTGTTCGATTTTTTTCATATTTTATGTTTTTTCTCACACTGACTTGCTAAAAACAATAAAATGGCGCGCAATACCTCGCTCGTCCACAACCCCTCCATTCCGCGAACTTAAAAACGCACCTACGTATTTTTCCTTAACATTGTAATATGTATATGAAATTGGTTTTTAAGTAGTTGAGAATAAGATTTCTCTTGTAAAACGAAGTAAGTAAATAAAGAAATTATCATTCTTAATAAAGTTCTTTGACCCGGGACTAAATAAAGTAAAATAAAACAAAAAAGATTAGCTATAATATAAATAAAAAAAAGCTAAAAAAGATAATAGGAATATTCACAGTTAAAGAGATCATATGTTAAATGTACAAACTTAGCATTAGTTATTACTTTTTGAACGTCCAAAGCCTGTGCGTAAACCGATACATATCTCTGAATACTTTCACTAATTAATCACGAATCCTTTTTTTTTTCAGCTGATGGTGTTGCTCTAGGTGCTGCGGCGACAACAAGTCATCAAGATGTTGAAATGATTGTATTTTTTGCTATAATGCTGCATAAAGCTCCAGCTGCTTTTGGTCTAGTCAGCTTTTTGCTGCATGAAAAAATTGAACGTCAGCAAATTCGAAAGCATCTTGCGATATTTTCTCTATCGGCGCCTTTACTTACCATACTAACTTACTTCGGTATAGGCCAAGAGCAAAAGGAGACATTAAATTCTGTAAATGGCACTGGTATAGCAATGCTCTTTTCGGCCGGCACCTTTTTATATGTGGCAACAGTACATGTCCTACCTGAACTCACTCAAGGAAGCCATAGTCATAGCGGTTTTGACAGCAATCCAGGAGTATCATATACATCATTAGAAGAAACAAATAGTGGCAATACCGCTGCTAAACGATATAAAGGATTGAAAAATAGTGAGCTAATTGTAATGATTTTTGGAGCTTTATTACCGTTGGTCATAACCTTTGATCATCATCATTGATTTGTGAGAAAAATAAACTGATATTGTTTGAATGCCCTATATTTGTACAATGTGGAATATTTTCTTATATTGATTAATATATACAAACATTATGCATTTTGCATTTAGATTGAATATGTTGTGATTTTACCTAATATAGTTAAATGTTTAAAATCAACTGTTATTCCGTTTGTATATTTTTTGTGCAACTAAGAGTACGAATTATTTTTTTTACCCCAAGGTAGGTTACCCATTTAACCGCTTATACGTTTTGTCCTTTAATTTAAAAAGATGATGTCTGAGCTGAAAATATTGGATCTGTCTTTAAATACCTTTTCATGGCCAAAAAAATGGTTGTTTGTTATTTACGATCGTCCCTCTTCTAGTTTTAACACACGCTTCGCAAAGTTGAACGATGTACGAGAAATTAAAAATGAAAGTGAAAGCGACGGAAATGAAAATGTTGAGAGTCTTAGCGGGTGTAACAAAACATTATCTAACAAGATGTACGCGCATTCGCCACAAGACCGGTGTTTCCAAGTTTGTTACCAAATGTTCTTTTTGTGTTTTTTTTCTCTATGTATAAATCTGTGTTACTCCTTGAGTTTTAATTTTTTTTTTCTTCATTTTATCTCATTTTTTTGCACACTTATATTAGGCAAGACTTTAAGTTAGACTATAGTATAGTTAGTTAGTTTTTTTTGTTTCTTTTTTTTTTAAGTAATATGTTCGCGTTGAAGTACCTCCAGTCTTAGGAGGTGGGTTCCAAACACGATGACTACTTGGAGTCTGGAAAGATTGCAGGGTGGCTTAGGTAGAATCTCTAAGCCAGTACAACTTTACTCAGATTCTACTCAGATTCTTCGATTATCGTGGAACTTGGCCCAACTGTGGATTCTTTGAAGAACCAAGTATTTCTACTTGGGCGTTGGTGATCTAGGAACGTCGTCTAGATCACTGATGGCTTCCTCCAAATAGTCCGGAGTTCCGGGAGATAACTAGGTAACTATTCTAGTTATTAAGGTTCCGACGAAAGGGTGGTGAGACTAGGAAAATCATCTAGTTCACGATGTTAAAATGAAAACACTTTCTTCAATGTTCACAACTTAACTGAGTTTATTCTACAATCTGTGGTTCTTTTATACAAAATTTGTATTCCTACTTAATTTACAAATACATATATGGAAATATGATTACTAATTCCAATGCGAAATATATACATGATAATGCTGAGTCAAAAAAGAATACAATGTATTTACAGTGATTGTGCTTATCAATATTCGAGAAACAAACAAAATCATCCCAACGTGGTGATTCAAAAAAGGCAAACATGGTTATCTCCTTATTATGTTTAATCTCTTAAGGAGACCATAAAATGTGAGTTTGCATTGTTTACCCAGACGATAACCGGATGTTTTGATTACAACAATGCTTTATCAGGCCTCTACCGACAGGGGAACATGTTTTGCGATATGTTCGGCCTGAACATAATAAATTGGCATTTTTCTCAGATTTCGCAAGGAGAATTAATGTATCGTTGTGTAAGAGATACATTTGTCATTAATAGCCTTTTAAGTAAAGAAAGAGAGGTTTTTTCATCATTAGAATAAATCACTATAAATTTAGGCTAGATTTTTCATGGGACGATTTGTTAAGATCCGCACGGGTATAAATTGCTGGTTTGGTTTGTGGGTATAATTTTCATGCGCGTAGCATGGTGGTCTGAAACAAGTGGTCATAAGTATCTGAAAAGCTGACTTACAAGTAAATGAAAATAGAGGAAGCGAAATAACAGTCGAAGTTGCCGACTTGAATGTTAAATAGTGTATAACAATTGTTGCAGTATACCACAGTTAAAGTTCGCTACACTCTTATCGTGCGTTATTAGATTCTGTTTCGCAAACTAACTACGTAACTAAATCACTTATCCCAAAACTAGGATTACCACCATCGCAATAATATTTTTATCCCAAGGAACCAAACCTAGTCTCCACAGCTATTACTAAGAAGTCTAAAATAGAAGTTCGTTTTGTTAACATTAAGTATCAACATCGAATTTCTCGGATTAACCACGTACTAGTGAGGTACCTTAGCATCGAACTCTTCATTTAAACGAAAAGAACGATCTATTAGGGTATAATTAGGAACAGACCTTGAAACGTTTATATAATTTAAGGACTAGATTCGCCAGGAATTCGACTAGAATTAATTAATTCACAAAAATAATACTCTCGGTCCTGCCATAGTCCGAAAGCGTGTCCTTGTTTGCTGTAGTCGTTGTGATTGCTGCTTTTGTCATTGCCGTTGACGTTCCTGTTTTGTGTTTGATTGTGATGGATTTAATGCCAAGCCAAATGGTGAGAGTTTTAAATTGTTATCATAAATGGTGTTATTATTACTATTATTGTTATTATTGGTAACGGAATTATTATTATTACTGTTGCAGCAAACATTTTGCGAGGCTGTATGACGTCATTTACGATCAATTCTATTGGTGATTTTAAATTTAGTCGAATTTAGAAAACACTGCATTTGTTTACAATCATTCAAGATACTTTCATTCATTTCAAAAATTTCACCACTTCCTTGCTGATTTTAGAATGGGCACCCGGTGGGGGAATATTGCTAGATTTAAGGAGACCTTTTATATTCTTACAAGCAATTTTAATGCTTTCCTCATCTTCAAGTGCTACTCTCTTAGTGTTATTGTTCGAATTTTTATTATTATTATTATTATAAATTATTAATACATAAGTAAATTAAATATTAATAAAATTACAAAATAAAGCACTAGCTGCTAGGGCTTTCGGCTAGATAAGTTCTAAATATTATTAACTAACTTAATGGCTATCATCAATTTATATACATTTTTTACATTCTCTTTGTTTGTCGTACTTAAAAGGCCTTTGAGGTTTAGATTAGAGATTTGGTGACAGATTGTATTTACTTGTTGGCAGTCCAAGAGATGGTTTACTGTTAGGATAGGTTTTTCTTCACATAGATGGCAGAGGGGTGGTGATTGCTTCGTAAAAATATGTTTATGGGTGATGTTGGTGTGGCCCATTCTAAGTCTTATAAAGATTTTCAACATTTTTATAGATACGAGTACATTCCCTGGGAAGAAAACTTTCTCGGCAGACGGGTTGAATTCTTTGTATAGATGTTGATACTCAGTCCAGCAATTTTTTTTCCTATATTTCCAATTTGAGGTGATGTGATTTTTCAAGTCTTTTTTGTTATAGGTGTAAAAAGTGGTGAGCGGTTCCATTAAAGCCGATTTTGCAATTGCGTCTGCGTATTCGTTCCCTTTAATCCCAACGTGCCCTGGAATCCAAGTGAGTTTAACGTTACCCCTCTTCGCTATAAGTTTATCACGGATGGTTTCGATGGTGTTACAAGAGTTGTTCGTGTTCTTTATAGCGGTAATTGAGGATAAGCTATCTGTGAATATTACGGCTTTTTTGTTACATCTCAATTGCCTTAAGGATGGCGAAAGCTTCGACTGAGAAGATTGATGAAAATGAGGGCAGCAGTCCTTTGGAGATAACAGATCCATTTCCGTCTGTAACAGCAAAAGACGTTCCGTCAGTTGTTTTCGAGCCATCGGTGAATAGAATAGTTCATCCTAATCGCTTATAGTTTTCGGCTATCTCGGAAAATACTGTTTTGTATATGTCGTTGTTGGTTGTAGCTTTAGGAAAGTATGCCAGGTCAGTAATTATAGTTTCTTCCGGAAGCATCCAGGGTGGAAACGACGTTTTTTTGTTCTGGATGGTGATTGGGACGTCCAGTGTAATTGCAGATGTTAATGCCTTGGCTATTGCAGATTTGTATTTTGGACTTTTTTTCCGTCCCAGTATTTTTTTGGCGTCGTCATGGATGGGAGATATTCTTGGAGAGTTGATTTTTAGTACGACCTGAGAAGAAAGGCAGTAATTTGGGGTAACCCCGCTTCTGTCAGAAGATTTTTTATAGGAGTTGTTCGGAAAGCTCTCATGCTCCTTCTTACTGCTCCTTCTTACTGCTCCGTGGTATGGTGTTGCGATAAGTTGAATGTTTGATTTTGAACATTTTCCATAAATTGCTAGGCCATAATCAATTTTTGATAAAATAATGGATTTAATGACGTTAATGATAGTGTTGATATTGCAAAAACTATTTTCTGAAGAAAGGTATTTGATAATATTTACTCTAGAATTAAGACTTTTCTTAATATAAGTACAATGGTTACGAAAGTTAAATTTGGAATCGAATAAAAGACCTAATATGCTAGCACAATTAACGTTTACTATGAAATTATTATTTATATCTACTAATATAGATTTACAGCATCGTATCTTTTTACAAATATGAAATATTTTACATTTATTAATTGAGATCTTAGAACCTGACATGTTGCCCCATTTGGATAAGCAATCGAGTATGTTTGAGAAGATGTCTCCCATTAAAGTTAAATTCTTACATTTTGAAAAAAGGATGAGATCATCTGCATACAGGATATGGCAGACTTTGTTGTAACTGTTAATTACTGTACTTATTCCGTTGAAAGCAATTATGAATAGAACGACTGATAAAGGGGATCCTTGTGGGATACCGTTTTGTAGTTGATGAACGGTGGAAAAGACAAAGTTGGTCTTAATACGGAAACGTCTATTGGTAAGAAAAGATCTTATATAATTGAGAATTTTTAGCCCAACCTTCCATACTACGAGTTGTTTTAAGATAACATGAACACCAATGCGGTCGATTGCTTTCTCGAAGTCAATGCTGAGAATTGTTACGTGGTTCTTTTCAGAGAGGGTTGAGGAAATAAATTCGTCTAGATGCAGAAGTGCATCAATAGTGCTCCTTCCTTTTTTAAAGGCTACTTGGTTTTGGTAAATAAGTTTTCTTTTTTCGAGGAACCAGAAAAGTCGTTTAGTAATTATCTTTTCTAGGATTTTCGCAGTGCATGGGAGGAGGGATATAGGTCGATATCCCTGTATGGTGGAGTGGTCTTTCTTCGGTTTCGGTAAGGGGATAGTGCTTGCGACTTTCCATATTTGTGGAATGTTACCTTCGAGGAAAATGTGATTGTATAGGGCCAACAATCTTGTCTTAAGCGCCGAAGGGGCGTTTTTTATCATTGCGTATGATATACGGTCAAATCCTGGACTTGTCCCTTTGGCAGATCTTAAACAGCTTTCTAGTTCCATCATATTGATGGGTGATTCAATTTGAATCGAAGAGGGGTCAGTATCATATTGTGGAGATTGGTCATTCAATACTGCGTACTTTTCACAGATAAAATCGTGATGAAAATTAGAGTCTTTTGATGCGCTTTCCCAAGATTTCGCAAAGAATTCAGCAATTTGCTTAGGACAGGTGAGGGTGTTGCTCCCAGTCTTAATTGCTTTTATAATTGGCGGAATGTAGTTGCCAGTGAGGGTTTTGATATCGGACCACAGTTTTTTTGGTCTTGAATTTCAGTGAATTTCTCATAACATACTGTTTTTTGTGCCTTCGCGGCCCTTCTGAACTTAGCGTTAGCTTTGCGATACAATATAATGTTAGAGTCTGTTGGGGATCTTTTAAACAATCGCCAAGCTTTTTGTTTTTCGTCACGAAGGACGCTTATTTCTTTGGTCCACCAAGGGACGGTTTTATGGCATGCTTTTTGTTTTGTTTGGGGGATTGCTTCGTTTGCAGCGGACCGTATTGCTTTTTGGATGTTAGCCGCTTCCTTGTTTATATTGGGAGAAAGTTGTCTCCTAGAAACCTCGTTGGATATTTTTGTTTGAAAAAGGTCCCAGTTAGCTTTTTCCAGTATAAATTTTTGTTGGTGTGTTTTTGGGGAAATGTTGGAACCAAGTGATACAGTGGTGATGATAGGAAAATGATCGCTACCATGAAGGTAGTTAGAAACAGTCCATGTGGAATTAGGTATAAGAGAGGGTGTTATAAGTGTAAGGTCGATGTGAGTGAATGTTTTGTGCGTTGAGAAGTGGGTAGGTTGCCCGTTGTTTAGAATTGCTAGTCCCGAGTTTGCAATGAAACTTTCAACCTTTTTACCTCGTTTATTATAGGTTTCGGAGCTCCACGAGGGGCTCCAGGCATTGAAGTCACCCGTTAGAATGATTGGTGTGCTTATACCATGCAGGATATTTTCGAGGTCGTTGCATGTGAATTGTTGATCCGATGGGATGTATATAGAGATTATGGTTATTTTTATTTTTAGGAATATTTCGACTGCTATTGCGGATATATTGGAGTGGATATTAAGAGGATTTTGTGAAATTGTTTTGTGAATAAGAAGACAGGTGCCGTGTTTAGAAGAGGTGTTTGAGGGTAGATTGTAGAAATATGGTTCGTATTGTTTAGGTGCCACAGGTTGACCGTTGTGCTTAATATGAGTTTCCTGTAAGGAAATGATAGACGGTTGGAGGTCATTAATAAGTAATTGCAACTCATTGTAATTATTAAAATAACCTCTAAGGTTCCATTGGAGAACTTTAAGTATTGATTTGTTACTTGAAGACCTTGTACATTATACGAGTAATATGATTTATGTTGTAGAAGGTTCGTGTTGGATGAGTTTTGAGGGTGGTTTTTAGGACTCTGTGGCACAGTTGCTAAGTTGCGCGAGCTTTGTAAAGAGGTCGAACGATTAAGCCGCTGAACAGCAGAGTCGGGATATTGGGTTTGAGAATTATTATGACATGTTTTCATCATCGTTTAGATCTGGCGGATTTAAAAAGTATTGATTGTGTTTGATAAGGGTTTGAGTAATTGTAGACATAGGTGAGGTGATAGATTTTTGAGTGCTGTTAAGTATTGTTTTTGAAGGGGTGGTTTGTTGTTTGTTTTTGGAATTGTGTGAATGGTTTGTATCAATGGCTTGGAGCTTGGTTGAATTGTGTTGAGTATCGAGTGGTTTTATGTTGGCTGAGGTGGATTGAGTATCGAACACAGGTATTATGGGTTGGTTTGTGGTGTTAGTGAGTGCTTTGAGTGCTTTGAGTGAGGTTGTTGGCGGGGTATCGGTTGTATTAGCTTTCCCCGTAGGGGTGCTCTGAACTCTATTGTAGAGATTGTGGGATACGGATATGTTTTGTTTACTTATTGATGTGGTTGAGCGGGGTGGAGAGGAGTTTGATGTAGGGTTGTTGCTTGTGCCGGAGAATTTGCCTTGCGAGTTAGTTGCAGGTATTTCTGTTTAAATTGCTCTTTTAGCAACTGTGGAGAAAGCAGTGGAAAAGTTGTGAGTTGGGTTTGGTTCCCGGAATATTTGTTTTGCTTCAGCCATGCTGCACTTTGTAATGGTTTTGATTTTTAAAACTTCCTTAGCTTGTAAGTATCGCTTACATGTTTTAGAAGAAGATAGGTGTTCTTCTTGACAGTTGGCGCATAAAACACGAGTGCATTTTTCGGGGCTGTGGGGGGGAAGATTACAGTTCCCGCATGAAGAGGTCCTGTTACATCTTTTTGTAGTGTGGCCCAGCAACTGGCAGTTTTGGCATCTCATGGGGTTTGGGAAATATTCGTTGACTTTAACGTTGTACCAGCCAATGTTAACTGAAGTTGGTGGACGGAAAAGGTCAAAAGTAAGGAGGACGAGGCCAGTGGCGCGTTGGTTGTTGTCTACAGTTTTTTTGAATTTAAAGACGTCTGTCACACCTTGAGGTTTCATCTCTTGAATAATTTCTGTTTCATTTACGTTGATAAGACAGGACGCATAGACAGTACCTTTTGAAAAGTTTAAATTTGGGTGGAGAGTAACGAAGATCGGGCAAAGGTTGGAAAGGGTTTTTTGCTTAAGAAATAGGTCTGCAATTTTTTGGGATTTTGTGAGAACCAAAAGGTTTCCATCCCGTAGTTGAGAAATATTCTCATAGGCCGTACTAATACTGTCAATTGCTTTCTTAAGTAAGAAGACGCTGAAAGATGAGAGTGGTTTTTCTTTGTTGGATGAATATATAACAATAAATTTAGGGTTATTGGACACTGCATGGGTTGTAAGCACATTGTGGTTTGAATTATTGATGATTGGCGTAAAGTTAGGTTTTTTTCTTTTACTTTGCTTGGGCTCGGTTAGCGGGTCTATATCGAGCCCACTGAACCGGTTGCCCGAAAGAACACGTGGCTCAGAGGCCATGGAACATTCACTTGTTTGTCACTGTATACCGGTTTTTTTGTTTACTTCACTGACCGAGGGAGGTGAGACGAAGAAAGAAAAAGAGGGGAGATGAGCAGTACGATTAGCGGAACGCAGTAGAGGAAAGAGACCGAGAACTCAGGCAGACAAACGACGAAAGCTAGTCGGTGACTGTGTTCGAATTTTTATTTTTATTAAAAAGCCCTTCATTAGTTTTAACTGAAACTGAATCTAGCTCGGCCGGACAATCTTTATCAGTGGTCAGCCCTGTATTGTTAGGTGATACTTTGCCCCATATTTCGGCCAAATTAGAGTACTCCCAGTTAAGCTTTTCCAAAAACGAATCATTATTATTATTGTTTAAACCTGAAAAAAATATCAATTGGATTGAATTCTTTCTTCCAAATACTCGTAATATTCTCGTCCGAATTCCATAGGCCACTGATATATTTTTCATCGTTCATCGTATTTAATCGTTCAACAGCTAAATCATTTTTCTCAGCACCAAATATGTTTTGATTAAGAGCAGCGCCAACTACTCCAAGACAACCAACCCGAAGACCGACACCAACACCAATGGCATTTGCCTTAGTTTGAACATTCTCAGGACGCAGTAAGTCGGCAATTAATTTATTAACAACACCGCAACCAGCTGGTGTAGCCATCGCATGATCAAATTCACAATCACGAATTGTTTCAGCATCTAAATCAGTATCATCATCATCGCCGCCACCACCTTCTCGTGTACCATTCTGATGTTCCCAATCGCTTCCAATGTATAAATCTTGCATGTATCTTAAATCCTACATAATTTCATCGCCTTCCATGTTAAGTTCGGCTTTTAGTAGTCAATTAGCCGGAATGGATTTCAAGTCATTGTTGCAAGTCGGACACATGCCCCATAAAGTGTGCGATGAATTGTTATTATCAATGTATTTATTACCAATCTCAGCCATTGACCATTGATCCATGCTAACATAATCGTCTTCATCGCGAATATTGGTACTGCCGCAACCGATGTCCATCCAATCATCTTCGTCTTCATCATCATCATTGGTTGAATTACTGTGCGCAGTTTGTTTTTGTGGGCTTGGTAAATGAGCCGAAGCCATTTGGTAAACCAACGATGATCGTATTACATTTGGAATAATCAAATTCTATTCTGTCTGGCACGCCTTAGGACAACTGTCCTAAGACGGAAACGAATTACAAATTCTGAATGTGAACTTCTTGTTGAAGATGCTACCGATGATTCACATTCACGACTTGCCACTGAATCTGTTCGATGGAAATGCCCTGCTACTGAACCATCGTCTTCGGATAAGGTATCAGAACGAATATATTCTAAATACTTTTCCGACACCAAATATAAATAACCACTATCGGAACGCTCAAAATCAACTGGATCCAAGTTACTGGATATTTCAAATGTGTGTTCATCGGCATAACTCATTTTGATTGGATGAAAATGCGTTCGCTCTGAATTTAAAAGATCCTCATCATCATCATCATTTTCATATGATGCAGTGGATAGATGATGATGATATTCAGCTTTTGCCATTTAGCAATGGGTTTTGAATCAATCAACTTGACATATGATTTAATCCGAGAATATGCAATAAAACCGCTGCATGTAGGCGAATGATTGGCCAATGTGATGGATGATACCTTCGAAGATGAAGTGATCCCTAATGCAGCAGCATTCCTATCGAAATGAGAAGAGTTTTCCTTACCCAACGTGACGTTGTTGTTGATATTATTACTGCCAGCGCCATATAATCCAGCCAATGAAGATGACCTCCAAGATTCAACATCGGCCTGTAAATTATTACCCGTTGGTATTTGCCAATTAGCATTACTACCAAAATATGAAGAAGTTGAGGATGGCGTTGAATCGGCTAAATCATTAGTGTAACAGCTACGTACAGAGTGATCTATGGTTGAAATGGATGAAGAGGATGAGGATGAAGTTATTATTAATGGTGATTTTGCGCTAAAGAAATGTTGGCATTGTTATGTGGAACGCCGTTTATGCCCTCAGACCATTTCGATGTTTGAAACGGCCATGAGACTTCTGTGAATTACATGTTGATGATTTTAAGGTTTTTATGAAAATACTCTCATCCGTATCTGGATAGCTAGCATTTGAATTTTCCGAAAATATAGTGTTTTGTAAAAATACACCAATCGGTGAAGTTTTACCACTAGCTCTTTTTCCACCAACAGATTTATCAAATTCATCAATACCACTATTTACAGTAGGCATTGAAAAATAATCACTATACACATCACTGTGAAAACTATTACCAACCAAAGAAGCTGCAGTTGTCATCGAATAATCACAACAATCATTACAATCCAATTGTTTAAGCTTGTCAACGTCAAAGTGCTGCAACTGAAACAGATGAATCGGTTATAATATCTCTTAGCGTCTTTAGAACACAATCTTCACAGTCTACATGGTTTTCTCCACGGAACTCTACTAGCTATAGTGGTATATTCCAGCAACAATTTACTGTTTCTCAAAAGCTTCAGGATTTAGCTGAATTCAGCGATGATCCAAAAGTTTTATAACTTATAACTGCACTGATTTAGAAAACAGTATACGGCTACCAAAATCTTTAAAAGGCATAGCAAAGAACGTGGTCAAGTGCAGTTGCTTTACGCAGGCAACGTCAACCTGGTGATGGGGCAACTCTATTCTCGCTTTGAGCGTCCAGATCAGTTAATAGACAGCTTATCCCAGTCGGTTTAGTAAATAGCTCCGATTTCCAATTCATCAGTGGAGAAGTTGTCCCGTTTGCGGTCAAGGTCAATATCCTTCCAGTGTTCCTGTCATCTATCAATGGCCATCATCATCTAGCCAACCCCACTCTATTGAAGGAGATTATATTTAAGTTTCCCAGGAGTCAGGGGATTTAGTGGGCGGGATGTGCAGCAAAGATTCAACCGTATCCAACTATAGTCGATTTCAGCAAGCGGATAAGGTAAGTCGCAAATTTGATCTCACCGGTAAAGGGCACTAAGAGTAGTGGGAGTTGTACAGTAATAGAACTAAAACGCCGTTTAGTTATTCATGCCGCCAAGGGTTAAGCGGCAGAAAGTCCTAAGTGCATCATCTGTCGATGTTGACACACAATGGCGGAATGCAAAGGTTTTTTGGAATGCAGCGTGAATGAGAGGTGGTACCATGCAAAACATTATCATTTATATTTCACATGTCTGGAAATGACACCAAGCCAAACCATTCAACTCCGAGAAGGTGGACCATGCGATGAAGCGTGAACCTAAACTTCATTCAACTGATACTTTGTCATTTATGGCAAAGACCATGTTGACAAAAATTCATCTTTCAGCCAATGAACATAGAAGTGATGCCGCGCTGATTCCCCCAGTTACTCAGTCTGCTGGATTGTCTGACCCCGGACAATGCATTGATAATTTGAAACATCCGATATCGATCTGATCTTTTGTACTCTATTTTCAATATACGGCTTCCAGCGTTTTAGCATCACAAGATCCAGAACTACGCTATCTAACTGAACCCCTGATTTCATTCGCAAATAATCAAGCGAACTTTGGAGTGGTTAATGCCTTCTAGTTTCGGCTGTTGAGCGATGCTACACTATTCTTAGGGCATATAAATCCGGCACTTCAAACATTCAACCGTAACACCCGTCTCGCTATGAATGCTCATCAGTATACACTCAAGCCCACTTTCGGACGTACTCTGAAATATCGTGATTCGTTCCTAAGCCGTACAACTCACTTATGGAATGCCCTCCCGAGCTCTATATTTCATACTTATTATAACTTGCAAACATTTAAGATCAATGTACATCGGTATCTCTCTTTTTTTCCTCCCTAATTTTCCTTCGCCAGCACTATGTCCAAATATTTAAAAGGTACTCAAGTCCCTTGAGCGCGCGCTAATTATAAAAAAAAAATTAATAAATCGTCCGTACGACAATGTTACCATTAATGTCGGTAACCTGGCATACGCTATTGCTCCAAAGGCATGCTGGCTGGCATCTGCAAAAACATGAAACTGAACAGTATCCTGTCTTATAAAGCCATGAAAAGGTATTGCCATATCCTTCAGTTCGCTAATTTTTTTGCAGCAGGTGGTCCAGACTTTCAACATATCATCTGACAATGTTTCGTTCCAATCTAATACATTGCGCCATATAGATTGGAAAAGGATCTTTAGTCGTTCAAAACCTAAAGGGTCAACTATTTTACCTTTAGAACGTTGCGTTTTGTAGTTCGTTGGTCCTCTGAGTTTATCAGACTGGATACATCATCCAAATCGACAACTAATTCGTCTGTAGCTGTGACCCAACGCACCTTCTACACCTATTGCGGTTTGCGATAATCTCTGCTCTTCAGCGAAATGCTTTCGAACTGTATATCTTTAATCCCGGTGACTCATTATCGACGCTGAGCACCACATCATCCACATAGCAACTCATTCGTAACAGATCACATGATTGTTCATATTGCTAGTTGGCCTTTCCAATCGCTCTATGAATCGTTGCTCCACGTAAGAAGCGACTGCAGGTTACGCCAAATGTTACACGAGACATGTATAGCCAAAAGATCTCTGACATCGCTTAAGGGTTCAGCGGACCAAACAAATCGGTGACTGTCTCGATCATTCTGACACAGCAATATTTATAAGAAAGCCTTTTCAATATCAGCAGTTAACGCAATCGTACCAACTCGAAAATATAGCAGAATTGTCAATACATTCGACAGCATATTATCGCCAACTTCATGGTGGTCGTTAAGAGATGTATGATTTGTGCTGAAGCATCGAACAACTTTGTGGTATCCTTATCCTCTCTATAAGTAAATATGTTCTTGATTATATTATCTGTTTCAGGCACAGGCTCAGCAACTTCATTTAAAAGCATATCCGGCATTGCAGGATCGCATTCCAGAATCCTTTGAGTTGAGCATAGCTTTCTACCTAGTGCTTTCATCCGCTGAGTGGCTTCTGAGTAGTTGTGGAGGAAACCACTCATTTCCTTGCAGGCAGGCGAAGCTTCGAAGTGGTTGCCCGATCTGTAAATATGCATCATTAAGTCTTTACTTATGGTTTTGTAGGGTTTATGGTTTCCTATCGCAAATTGGAGTCAGCGCCTATAAGAGTACTTATTCCTTGTTTTAGGGCTTGTCCACTAGCACGAGCATCTGGCGTATGAAAATTGTAGTCTTTTTCATGATTTTGATATTATAAACATTTTTACACACTTCAGTAATATTTTAAATTTTAACAGTTCTTAAATGATTATCGACCATGAGAAGAAATTGCATTAAATCATTTTTATCTACCGAGAAAGGTTGAATAATTTCTTTTACAATGATTGTGATTTTGCTGCGCTGTTTCCAGTTGCTGATTTTGAATGCCCGTCTACTACTTTACATCCAATATAACATATAACTATGCTGACGACAGTACTCTCTACTTTTCATATTCGTCCCTTTCTGTTCCTCAGGAATATAAAGGAAACAGCAGGGTGTGCTAAGGTCATTAAATCTCAATATAAAGAGTGTAACTAATTATATGGAATTCAATGCTTCGAAAGTACAATCCTGTCTGCTATCGTTAAACGAAATTGCCGAAGCTTAAGAACTTTCCACTTTCGGTATGTGTGTCAATGGCAACCTACGTTGGAATGACCACATATTCGATGTCCCCCAAACTGCTGCGAAATGTCTAGGTTTCCTCAAGCGATGTCAGCAATGTGGTTTAGTGAACTGGAAGAAACTAATTCGTCATATCCCTTCAATTCCGGTGTAGCCCCATTCGAGGGCAAAGCGGGTTTGTAGTCGGCTTACATAGTCTAGATAGAAATGAGGCAGTTTTAATTTATGTGTATGGACACAAATTTAACAGTTTCTTAGATATACACATAAAAATAATAAAAAACAAAAATCTTAAAAGAATTAATAATAAAGAAAAATAAAACGATTTTTATTATGATCCGTAAGATAATTTAAATAAGATAGGACTAATTATAACCTAGTTTTAAGTTTTAAACACATATACAGTTAGGTGCAAAACTGAGTCAATGTTGGTGATTTCGCTGTTTTATTTATTTTTTTTCTAAATCAAATCATTTTGTTGACATAAGTTGTACGTTTTAGTTAAATTAGAGTATAGTAAATAATATGAAAAAAAATATTTTATAAAAGGAAATAGTAACATATTTTTTATTTTATATTTTGCCCCACATAAAAAAATACAGAAATATATAAATATTTAGTGCAAAGTCCTTTGGACATTTTTATGGCCACAGTCGCCGTCTGACTTTCAAGCTGTAAGCTCGTCTTTCAGTATCGCTCTCGCTTCTTTTTCTCAATTTGCACCGGTATTATCCCTGTATTTGTGACAACTTTCTCCACTATTTTTGTTTCTTTCCGACCTCCCAAAAATATATATACAGTGTGATCAAGTGCGTAATCAATTATGGCCAACTGGGCCAACTGTGCTCTCGGGCAACAGGTTTGAGCTGCTTAACAAAGAGCCTCAAACTGTGCCTGAACCAAATGTGAAAAAAAGAAAAAAACAAACTCCACACATATTGATTTTGACAATACTTTACAAATTAATACAACTCTTTCGGACCCAAAGTATATTACCATTTCATCAAGTGAAGAAAAAACGCCTCTGTCCTCTTTTAGTATATTCTTACTAAAAAAGGCCATCGACGGTATAAGTACTGCGTACGAAAACATAACGTCAGTTTCAGTTGATCGGTCAAACGCAACACTTGTCGCGCGTGCTGATTGTGAAAAAAAAAGAAACAAAAATTTTGCATAGAAATAAAAAATTACGGGACTCATCTCCGGATGAGTACTCTCAACCAGTTATGTCTAAGCGTACAATTGCCGGTAAAACGAACAAACACCGAAATAGTTTAACATCATTTAATCGTTTCAACGATTTATCTGATCTATCCGATATCGAAGTGAACACACCATCCAGTCATGTTGATAGTGATAAGTGTACCAAACCTCCCGATCTTCCCCCAATACATTTAATTGGAAAAAATAGTGACTTTGTTGCTCAGTGCATGAAAAATAATGGCATAGTTAAATTTGACTGTAAAAACACATCGCTCGGCTGTCGGTTTAACCTATACAGTGTGCCTGAAGTAAACAAAATTACAAGTTTTTTTAATGATAATCATCTTCAATTCTTTACACACAATACCAAAATCAACAAACCTTTCAAAGTTGTGTTATATGGTTTACCCCAAATGGATGTTGACGAGCTAAAAAATGAACTGACTAACCTTAAACTAGAAGTTTTGCAAATATATATAATGAACATTAAAACACCAAAGTACAAACAACAATGTAATTATCTAATCTACCTAAAAAACAAAACTATCAAAATGAACGAAATTAAAAGAAGAGCTAAATATGTCAATCATGTTGCAGTCCACTGGGACTTTTATCGTAAAAATCCTCATTTTGTACCCCAATGCCACCAATGCATGATGTTTGGACACGGCTCCAGTTTCTGCAATGTCAAGAAAGCTTGTTGGCACTGTTCCGAAGGACATAGCTCCAACAACTGTCCTAATAAAAAGCAAACTCCAAAATGTATCAACTGTGGTGAAAATCACTCTGCAACTGATCCTAAATGTAAAAAGAGGCTAGAGTTTATAGAGATTCGTAATCGTCTGAAGGCCAGAAATAGAGGTGTAAACCAGCATATCGCCAGTCATCCAGCCAACAATTTCACGTTTAGTCATACGGACTTCCCAAACCTGGAACAACGGAGGTCTGCCAAAGTTCATCATCCATCCAATCCACCACATTTTGCTGCCAAACCAACGAATTCATTCACTAATCCAAACCAACCAAGAAGTAAAGATGCAAATGTCAACCAATTAAATAGGGATTTATTTACTTCTGATGAGCTTATCTCTCTTAAAAATGAAATGTTATCGAAATTATCTAACTGTAAAAATAAACAGGAACAGTTTAATGTAATTGCTGATTTAAGCATAAAATATCTTTTTAGTCATAATGTTTAATCAAATAAAAGTGCTTTTGTGGAATGCCAGGGGGTTAAAAAAGAAACAATTGGAATGCTTCGACTTTCTCATTGAAAATAAAATAGATATTGCTATAATTACAGAAACATGGCTTAAGCCTAAAGGAAGCATAATCCATGCTAATTTCTATTGTTACAGATCAGACAGGCTAGGGAAAAGAGGTGGCGGTGTTTGTATACTAATTCGTAGGTCCATTAAACACTTCTTAGTCTCAAAAATTAGAGTAAACAGTGATAGAGCCAGACAATATAAATCTGACCTTCTTAAGTTTATTAGATCCAATGAGCATTTCTTGGTCTGCGGGGATTTTAATAGTCGCCACTCATCTTGGGGTTGTATTCGCAACAATCGATGGGGAAAAATCTTATCTGAACTAAAAATAATGGAAAATTTTGAGATTGTATACCCTCATGAAGCAACATATATCCCGTCCAACGGGAGAGGCCTCCCATCTACTCTTGACTTGATTCTTACAAATAGGCCTGAATTTTTAACATGTCCAGTTGTCGTTAATAACCTTTCTTCTGATCATCTGCCGGTTGTTTTCGATCTCAAACAAACGGCAAGTACAGACAGTGGTGCCAGTGTATTCAATTACAAACGTGCCGATTGGAAGAAATTTAAACAGTTTTTAAACAGAAAGTTCTCCACCTATTCTCAGTCTTCTATCTTTAGTTTAGATGATATTGACGAAAAAGTAATCGAGTTTGAAAATTGTATCCAAGAGGGTATAACGACTTCTATTCCCTTGCTTCATTTGAACACCAATAGAAATCATCTTCGTGACGCTGTTCTGTTTGATGATCTGAAAAAGACAATTCGCTTTAGAAATACAGTTAGAAGACACTATCAACGACCCCGTGACTCATTTCTCAAATTTCAACTCAACCTATTAAACAAACTGGTAATCAAGAAAATGCAAGTGATTAGGAATAGAGAGTGGAATCAATTGTTGTCTAATATCGACAAACATGACAAAAATGTCTGGAAATTAACCAAAATTTTTAAGAAAAAACGTCGAAAAATTCCATTTCTTAACAGCGAAACAGACGGCCGTATATTGCACTCCAATTCTGAACAAGCCGCTGAACTCGCTAAACGCTTTCTAGCTAGTCACTCGCTAACCACTGGCTACAGCAATTCCAACACCAAAAAAGCTTCAGGTAGCGACAACATTTCGAACAGGATACTTAAACAAGTACCAAAAAATGCAATCGTTTTCATTTCCATCTTATTTCAAAGTTGCCTCACTCATGGATATTTCCCCAAAAAGTGGAAGATAGCGAAAATTGTACCAATACCCAAACCAACTAAACCGCCGAACAGAGCTACTAGCTATCGTCCCATCAGTTTACTCAGTTGCTTAGGCAAACTGTTCGAAAAAATCATTCACAGCAAAATTTCGGAGTTTGTCGAGGACAATAACCTACTCCCAAACGAACAGTTCGGGTTCAGACGTGGCTACTCTACTACCCACCAGCTTGTAAGGATCTCTAAATTCATCAAAACGGCATTAAAAGAAAAGCAATCTGTAGGCATGGTTTCCTTTGATATCGAGAAAGCATTCGACAGTGTTTGGCATGATGGTTTGCTTCACAAACTCCTGAGTTACAATATTCCAATGTACCTCATCAAAATAGTCCAAAGTTTTTTAGCCGAAAGCCAGTTTTTCGTGCAAATCCTTTCAGATGCTTCTGCACTTTACCCAATTAAAGCAGGTGTCCCCCAAGGATCCGTCCTAGCACCTCTTCTCTACAACCTGTACGTGGCTGATTTTCCCAAATTTAACCATTGCCAAAATGCCTTTTTTGCGGACGATACCTGTATCCTCTCAGCTTCAGACAACTGCACGCTTATAATGAGAAATTTACAGAATGCGCTGTTAGAAATTGAAACTTTCTTTTACGCCTGGAAAATTAAAATAAACCCCACCAAAACCCAAGCCGCCTTTTTTACTAGGAAGAGGAAATTTTCAAATCTACCTCAAAGCCAGTTAAGTATCTGTAGCTCGAATGGACTAACCCGATTAAATACCTTGGACTGAACCTGGATAAAACACTAACATATTCGCTTCACATCAATACATGTATTAAAAAGGCTAATATACTAATAAAAACACTGTACCCACTAATCAACAAGAACTCCTACCTGAGTAAGGACAATAAAATTCTAATATATAAGGTCGTTATACTGCCAACTCTACTCTATGCCGCTCCTTGCTGGGCCAACTGTGCAGAATGTCACACAAAAAAGCTACAAATTTGTCAAAACAAAATTCTTAAAACTATGCTTGGGCTTCCTTGGCATTTTTCAACACTAGCACTACATGACATAACAAAAATGCAAAAAATTAAAGACAAAATTATATTTACCTCGTGCAAATTCGAAGATAAATGCTTTAGTCATGAAAGTCAACTAATCAATAGCCTCATGCATTAGCATATTATTTTTTTTTTTTTTTAGTTTAAGTTAGTTTTTTAAGATACTTTAAGACTTTTTATTTTTAGAATCCGTAGAGTTTTTTCATTTCATTTTTCTCTTACATCTATTACAGATAAAACCCTTAGCTTAACAACTTTAGATGCAAAGAATTTAATGTTTATATTCTAATCTCTATACTTAATATAAGAAAATCCACTTTGAATGTTAAAATGTATATACACTGGGAATAATAAAATGAATTGAATTGAAAACATAACGGAATTATGCGACGGCAGCCTCCTTCTACTTGCAAAATCCCCCAAAATAGCCAATCTGTTCCTTAACCAAAAAAAACTAGCTAATTTGTGTCCCATCTCGGTCAAACTCCACTCTAACCTCAATTCCTGCAAAGGTACAGCCTACGCCCCATGTCTTAGTAGCGTGCCTGAACAAGAAATAATAAACGAAATGAAATCCCAAGGCGTAACGGATGTCTTTAAATTTAAAAAGATCACACCTGAAAACAACCTTCGTGCCACCGGACTTGTTCTATTTACATTTGATCGCTTTCGTCCTCCCTCTACTGTCAATATAGGTTGGTATAACGTGAAAATAGAAGAATATTACCCTAATCCTATGCGCTGTCGCAAGTGCCAACTCCTCGGCCACACAAAAAAAAGATGCACTTCTTCAGAATCTTGCGAAACCTGTAACCTACCCCTCCATCAACCGAACAACTGTACGCGCACATCATGCGCCAACTGCTCCGAAGAACATCCATCATCTTCAAAAAACTGCAAGGCATACATCAAGGCTAAAGAAATTCTAAAAATTAAAACGGTGAATAAATGCTCTATGTCTGATGCAAAAAAAAAAATATAAAGAACAAAATCCGATTCCCCTCCTTTCTAAAACATACTCTTCAATAGTACAGAGCTCATCTATAGCAATCAAACAAACAAGTTCTTCATTAAATCCTACACCTCCTTCACCTCTGTCTCCACCCTCCACTTCTTCCAAATCATCTGCTCTCTCTATTCCAAGAAGCAATACAACTAAGGCAATCCCCCAAACCCTATTTACAAATTCATCAACAACAAATAGTAAAAACACAAACGATCAAAAGATCTTCGGTACTGGCTCGATTACTCCCACAATACATACTCATGTCTCTCAAAACACATCTTCTGATTTCCCCACACAACAAAAAAAATATAATAACAATAACAATGCACTACCCACTAGCGACAACAACAGCACACATACTTGCTCTTTCTCACAAACACTTTCAACTGAAACTACAAAATCACATACACATTCAAGCCTTGCGTCTCCTTTAACAAAATTAACAAACTCACTCCTATCACAAAATAAATACTACTTACCTGACAATCATATAAATCACGATGATGAATCTACCTAGAAATGAACTTCCTTACAAAAACCAGGCCTCCGCGGACGATAATTTAATACAAAAGATGCCTTCAAAATCTTCAAAAAATTGTCTCTTTCAAAATAAAAAACAAAACTCTTCACCTTCAGTATGCCAAAACTTTAGTGTTCTTCAATGGAACCTCAATGGTTACTTGAATAACCTACACGAATTGCAAATACTCATAAAAGACATCCAACCAAAAGTTATTTGCTTGCAAGAAACACATCTCCCAACCGGCCGCCACCCATTTCCCCCCAAACAATACTCGCCATACTTCCACAATGTTGACTCGGTGTCGACTTCAAAACAGGGCGTTGGAATCCTCATCCATAAGTCAATTCCACATTCAAGCATCACAATCCATTCAAACATATCAGCAATAGGAGTCCAAATCAATTTAAATATCCAATTTACAATTATCTCCCTTTACATCCATCCAAATCAATTTTTTTCTACAAAAGACCTCGAAGACATCATCAAAGGTATTAATAACCCAGTCCTTATAACAGGTGATTTTAATGCATGGAGTCCATCGTGGGGTTCTGAGAAACTTAACAAACGCGGCAAAACAGTCGAGCATTTTATTGCTAACTCTGGGTTAGCTATACTTAATGACGGTCGACCAACCCACTTTTCCACCCATAGAACGTTTACCCACATTGATGTTTCACTAATCACGCCCTCTCTCCTCAATAAAACTACTTGGGACATATCCGACAACCTTTCAGGGAGCGATCATTTTCCAATCTTCATTAACTTTACTACCAGTCACAATAATCAGCAATTAAGAAAACCCATAAAGTTTATTCTCGACAAGGCCAACTGGGATTTATTTCGATTTACAGTTACTAAAGAATTGCTCGCAAGAAAAAGATCCTCAAACACCAACAAAGAATCTGCTTTGATTCACAAATCTATACGCACGGCAGCAAACCAAGCAATCCCCCAAACCTACAATAAAAGCCATAAAAAATCACCCCCTTGGTGGAATAAGGAAATAAGGTCTTTACGTAAACAAAAACAAAAAGCTTGGTACAAGTTTAAACAATCCCCTACTGATCCTAACTTAGTCTTATACCGCAAACTAAATGCAGAATTCCGTAAAAAAGTGAAAGCTGAAAAAAGGGCATGTTTTGAAAAATTTACTTCTAACATAAGCCCAAGGGCAACGGCCCAAAAATTTTGGGCCGACATAAAATCGCTAACAGGCACATATTCCCCATACAAAATTGAAACAATTAAAACAGTAACTACAGCGCTGACATGTCCCAGAAAAATTGTAGAACACTTTGCCGATACATGGGAACAATCTTCCGACGACTCCAACTTCGAAGACGCTTTCACCAGTGGAAAACAAAGAACGTTTAACGATTTAAACCTATCTTTTAACCCCAGTCTTTCAGCTATTTCCATTGAATCAGAAATTAATATGTTGGAACTCACTTCGTGTCTGCAAACAGTCAAAGGAAAAACTCCGGGATTCGATCGCATTTCCTATGCAATGTTAAAAAACTCTCCACAGGCTCTTAAAACCCGTCTCCTGGAACTTTACAACAGAGTATTTGACACAAGTATAATCCCGCAAGCCTGGAAAACGGCAAACATCATTCCATTACCCAAACCAAATGGAGACCCCACTTTAACCTCTGGTTATCGTCCAATATACCGGGAAAATTCTGGAAAAAATCATAACGAAACGCCTATTTTGGTTTCTCGAGAAGGACAAACTAATTGACAACCGACAAGTCGCGTTTAAAAAAGGGAAATCCACGTTAGATGCTCTTCTTCATATTGACCATTTCATTTGCTCAACATTGTCTGAACGAAATCATGCCACTGTCCTTGGCCTTGATTTTCAAAAAGCTTTTGACAGGATCGGGGCACATGTTGTTTTGGATCAACTAATAAAATGGAAAATCGGACCAAAAATTTATAAATACATAAAATCCTTTTTGTCGAACAGATACTTCCGAATAAAATATAGCAACATTCACTCAAACCCACATAAACTAAACAATGGCATCCCCCAAGGATCACCACTATCAGTGGTTCTATTCATCATCGCTTTTAACGAAGTTAACAACATAATAGACAGTTTCCGCAACGTTGAGCACTCACTCTATGCTGACGACTTAATTATTTTTTCTAAGAATAATTGGGAAATATTTTTTCTCGGATTGTAGAAGCTCTCCTCCAATGGGGTAATTACTCGGGATCGGTAATTTCAAATTCAAAATCTGTAACATTTCACATATGCAAAAAACACATTTGTTCAAAATTTATTCAAGTTAACTTAAACAATAGTTTTATAAAAAATGTTAATACTATGAAATTTCTAGGCATTACATTCGATTCCAAATTTAGTTTTAAGCATCATTGTATCCATTTAAGAAAAAGCTTAACTGCCAGAGTCAATTTAATTAAATATTTATGCTCCAAAAATAGTTTCTCCAACATCAATACTATCATAAATTTAATTCAATCTATAGTACTTTCAAAAATTGACTATGGCTTACCAATTTACGGTAAATGCTCAAAATCATCTTTGGGATCTGTCACAACACCTTATCACGCTGCCGCCACAAGTTGTATGAGAGCCATACGTTCAACTCCCATTATGAACATACTAACCGAAGCTGGACTCCCGCATTTAACGGACAGAATAGATTTCCTCACTTCAAAAATAATAACAAAAATAAACTCTTCACAAAAAACAGACATCCATTCTGAGGTCAAGAAGATCCTAAATCGGAAGAGACACCAAAAAATGCAATCCACACTATGCCGGGCAATCACCTTTGCAAAAAATTTTAACGTACCAATCTCCTTTCAAGATCACACAAGGTTGAGCCAACACCTTGGAATCTACGAAACTACACCACAAACACCGATCTTTGTAACCATCCAAAAATCTCAACTACGGACGACATCTACAAAACTCTTTTTCTGGATATGCTGGTCAAATATAAATCGCTTGGATGGAAAATGCAATTCACAGATGCATCCAAAGCAGACACCTACACCTCTTTTGCCGTGGTTGATGAGACCAGTTCCGTTGTTTCCAAAGGACTATTGCCAACATATACATCAACTTTCACCGCTGAAGCGTTTGCCATATAAAAGCGATAACCCATTTTCAAAAGAAAAAAAACTATTGTATTTTCTGATAGCCTTTCTACAATACGAGCTATAAAAAACATCTCCAACTCCATTGAAATAATCGAATTAATACGAAACCATCTCATCCTGAATTCAGAGACCTTAAAAATCGTTTGGATCCCCGGCCACGTCGGCATTTACGGCAATGAGGCAGCAGATGCGGAAGCCAAATCAGCCTCAAAGGAACCACTTAAAGTATTCATTCAACATAATAAAAGGGACACCTTGAATTTTCTGCTCCAAAATTGGAAATACAAAAGAAGAACTACTTGGGAAAATTACAACCATTCCTACAAAATCATAAATCCAAACGGCGTCAGAGCAACTTATCCTAACAATATATCTCACAAAAAACTAAAAATATACATCAGACTCAGACTAGGCCACTCATACATAACACATAGGCACCTGTTCAACAGGGAGTCACCTCCCGTCTGCTATCTTTGTGAAGATAACAACTCAACCCTCACAATGACTCATCTTCTGGCCTGTCCAAAAATCTCACTGACTTGCACTAAAATATCCAATAACAACATACAACATCTTTTAAATGAAATTAACATAGATAATATTTTTTTCATTTCATTTCATTTTTAAAGCATTTTATTTTCTTAATCATTAACTCTTACTTACTAACAAAAAATGCTTAAATGCTAGCTTAAAATTACTTAACAATCTTATACTAACTTACTGGCCCCACACAGGCACTCTAAGCTACTCTAAATTCTTATAACTATGTCTTTCGACTTTATTTACATTTGCTTTACTATATTTATTTTCTGTATTTAAGGCTAAGAAAAAAATTTGTTTACAAAAAACTTAGCATATGGAGTTTGTTTTTATTTTTATATAAAAACTTAATATCTAACTTAAAATAAACCTTAGCCTACTTAACCTACATACACAATACTCACATACAAACACATAGACATTATACACAATTATATACATATATTAGTATATACCTTTATACATACTAACACATGTATATATTTCTTAAATGCTAACCTAAATCTATGTAAGCTGGCCATCGCTATGCGCGGAGAAAACAGATTGGTCAGCTCTGCCTCATTATTGAGGCTGGTCCGTAATTGACGGAAATGACGACGGAACATCTTCTCCATCATTCAACCACCAGAAATGCTGGTGCTGCCGAACGACATCCCTCTTATCGCGATTCCCCACCGCCCTACTGAACCTGAGACGATCCACACTGCCGTGTGCGACGTCTCTGTTGTAGTTGAGTCGCCTGTCCCCAGCTGTCCGAGCGACATGGAAGATTAACGTGACCGCTGATCTATCCTGGATCAACCCTATCTGATCAAGGTAGAGGAATGCTTCCGGTGGAACGAAGCCGTCAGAGCGCACACTCTCGTGGTAAAGGTAATTGGGGTAGTAAGCCCCAGATATCAGGTTATTCGTCGAGGTCATTGCTCTTGCAATGTGCCTTCGAGTCAGCTTAACCACGAAATTGTCCACTCGTATTAGGTTCGCCCTGTTGTAAAGGACCTCATTAGGATAAAATTTTTTGTACTCCGACTCTGGTGTTCTGTACAAGCGAAGGCAAGCCCTAAGGCAAGCCCTCTCAAACACCCGAATCTTTTCCATTAAGCTTGCTCGTACATTGAACCACACGGGACAACCAAATACCAGCATGGGCCTAATAAGGGCCATGTAGCAGATTACCTTTACCCTCGCATCGAGTTGGCTGCTATAAAACAGTCTCTTTGTAAGGGCCAAAGCGCCTTTAGCTCTGGCCAGAGCAGCATCTACACTTTTGCCAAAATACAGAAACTGATCTAGCCAGATCCCAAGGTATCTGACTACATTTCGACAGGCAAGAGGCTGTCCGTGCTGTCCAATGATTGAGAACTTTCGCCAATTTTTTCTGGTATCCCTAGAGGCTCCAGACAACGGCGTCCTAAAGAGAATGGTTTCCGACTTCTGAAAGTTGATTTTCAACTTCCAGTCATCGCAAAATCGTCTTATCTTATCGAAGTCACTCTGCAAGAGAGTATTAATGACCTCGATTTTTGGACCTGTTCTGTACGCTATCAAATCGTCTGCGTACGCAATAGTATGGGGAAGTGAACCTATCAAGTCGCTTGTATAAACGTTAAATAGGATCGGCGAATTGACCGCGCCTTGCTGAAGACCATTTTTAATTTGAAATATTCCAACAGAAGTCACATCACCATTTTTCACGATGAACTGTCTGTTGTGTAGCATATTATAAAGAATGTACAAGAGTGGTTTACTGATCCCCAGCCTAGTCAGCTTATAGAAAAGACCCTCTAACCATACGGTGTCGAAGGCCTTCTCCAAGTCAACAAGGCAGGCACCAGTGCACTGTTTCTTGCCTTTGTTCCATTGGATATCGGACACCAGTTTAGACGCGGCATGTGAGATATCATGTCCCGCCTTAAAACCGAATTGGTTATCCGGAACTATATGTTTGTCCTCAACCCACCTAGACAGAGCTCTATTGATTACCTTTTCAAAAACCTTACTGATATTCGGAAGGAGACTTATCGACCGGAGATTCGCCGGATTGGATATATCCTTTCCCTTTTTGGGGATAGGTTGAACCACCGCCGTTTTCCAATGCGCTGGATAATGTGCATTATTCATTGCATTATTAAACAGGGTGGTGTAAATGTCCACCGCTTCTAGAGGAAGATGTCGAAGCACGATGTTCGGAATACCATCGGTCCCCACTGATTTCTTAGCCCTGATTGTGTCGAAGATCTCATGGAGTTCTTCCTTCGAAATGAATGGGGGTAGGTCACCCTCTCTGGCAATGACATTATTGGCCATATTTTCGTCGCTAAACCGGGTGAAACCAGAGCCCTCGGATCGCCAGTTCCCCATTTCATTTCGAATGCAGAAGTCGTGCACCAAGACGCGACCTTCCAGGTCATAATTAGGGCCAATGTTGTCAATGGCCTTGTATACTTCCTGGAAAGTCGCCCCTATGGCCTCAACCTTCTCCTGTGGATCCTCGATCACAGAAAAGTCGTCATCATCAGCGGCCTCACTTGGATCAATGCCTGCTATTGTCAGTAACCGTTCGTTGTCTGTTGTCCGGGCTATTTTAAGACACTGAAGGTCGTTTTGATTTTTTCTCCGAAATAGTTTATTTATTTGCGGAAACATATTCGGGTTGCTGGTGTTTACAGCCCGAACCTTATTGTTCCAATACAAACTTACAGAAATTCTGTAATTTTCTTTTATCAGCGTTTGAATATTTTTAATCGACGACTTCAGTGTCCTAATCTCCGGGTCTCGTCGGTCAGTTAACTATCTGTACAAGTTTTTAAGTCTTGTCAGAAGTCTACTTTTCTGTCGGTGCAGTGCGTCAATAGTAGGATTGCGGAACAGGTCTTCGTTAGTCGTACGTCGATACCGCGGTATTGTAGTGTCCATAGTTTGTTTAATTGTCTCTTCCATTTGTTTTAGGTAATTGTCGATCTCCTCGTTTGACAAATTCCTATTGGACGGTGGGTGGAGCGTGTTCGAGGAGAGCGCTCTTGTCAAGGTTGCGGAGAAGCGTGTCCATCGAGTCTTACTGTAGTTGTAAGAATATCTTTGGACAAACTCCTCCAATTCCGCAATTTCGTTGGGAACCGTAATTTCGGTGCTAAAACCGCAATGGTCGCTGTCATACACGAATGTGCGCAGACAGTTTAATGTTTGTAAATTCGTACCTGTCAGTCGTATACGTTCGTCGTACAGCAGTAGATCCAAATAAGACCCGCCTCTGGGAAACGACGGGTTATCCGTCGCTTTAAGACCGAGTCTGTACATGACATCATGCTGACCCCACCAATCGAGTAGTAGGTTCCCTCTAGTATTTGGCAAATTATTTCCCCAATCTCTGTGTCTAGCGTTGAAATCCCCGCCGATTATAAAATAATTCTCCCCCGATTCCAGCCTCAGAAGTCGAAAAAGCGTGTCGAGCTCTGTAATGAATAGGGTGGATTGTGAAGTATCAGGTGCGTAAACAGAGGCCAAGTACAGCCGCTTTCCACTGCGGAGCGGGATGTACACGACGACTGCCTCCAACACCCGGAACCTGCGCAACACGCCCTTGTACACTCTGTGAAATTTTATACCCTCTTTAATGAAGATCGCGACACCGCCTCCACGTTTGGATCTGGGCCGATTTCTTCTTCTAACAATATAATTATTGTACTCCAGTTTGTGATTATCGGTTAGCTTGGTTTCGCTAGCGAAAAGCACATCAGGAGTTTGGTCTTGTAGCAATTTAAACATCGCGGCTCTTCGTTCGATCCTAATCAATGAATTCACATTCACCGCAAGGACCTTCAAAGTTTGCTCCACCATGTGCGTACCCATTACGACATGTGTTGCGTTAGGCCCGGCAGCAACGCGTAGATCTGGTCCAGCCGCTTGGCCTGTTCTTGAACCTGCTTTTGCAGCTGAGCCATCTGCCCTTGGATTGCGAGCAAGATGGCTAGCATGTTGGGTGCAGCTTCCGTTGTTCTCGTCATCGGAGCCGGAGAAGCAACAGTCGCTTGCTGTACCGTAGCCCCCCTACCTGACGCCATTTGGGCGTAGGAAATTTGGGGCGTGACGGCTGGTGTTTGAAACCTCACAGGTGAACGTTTGACCTCCACCTTCTGCTGCCGAGCCAATTTTGCTTTTTTAATTTCGGTGAACTTAGGACAACCCCGATAGTTTGCGGTGTGTCCTACGTTCCCACATAATACGCACGAGAGCTGCGACCTATCGGATGCTCCGTCAACACCCAGAGCACACTCCTCGGAACTGTGGTTCTTTGCGCACTTCACGCATCGAGGCTGCATTTGGCAGTTCGACGCGGCGTGCCCGAACCTCTGGCAGCGAACGCATTGTATAACGCCTTCGCTCCTTTTTAGTTTTTCCCAGTGAACCACCTGGTAGTCTAGGACATTGATACTCCTTAGACTATCCAGACGGCTTTCGGGACTGAGTTGCACCAGGAAGAACGGCAGACTCCGTTTCTCCCGCCTGGCTCTAGCTGTGGTAAACGGCTTTACCCCCACAAACTTGAGTCCTTCGCACTCCTTCTCTTTGAGCAGTGCCAAGATCCCCTCAGGATCAGAAGACGGTTCCAACCCCTTTAGCAGCATCGATTGCCGCTTTTCACACTTCGGTGTGTATGAGTAGTGCTCCGTCGTCGTTTCCTTTAGGAGCTCTTTCACTTTCGCATAGCCCTCCACTGTATTACAGTGGATGGCATGGCGATCGTTCCCCAATCGCTTAATATTAAAATTACTTCCAATGACCAACTTACACAGGTCCTTGGTTGCATTTACCTCCAGTTTGTAGGTGTTGATAGGAGGCACCTTCTCCTTCTTCTTCGTCTGCTGCTGCTGCTGCTGCTGTTGTTGTTGTTTTTGTTGTTGTTGTTGTTGTCGCTGCTGCTGCTGTTTTTGTGGCTGCTGTTGTTTTTGCTGATGCCGTTGTTGTGGCATGTGATCTTTTTGTTGTTCTTGGTGTTTTTTATGTTTTTGTTGGTGTTGTTGTTGGCTCTGCTTTGGAGCAAGCAGCGTCTGCTGTTGTTGCTGGGATTTTTCTTCCTCATCCCTCTTCCTTCTAAGCATTTGCCTTTCTTTGATGGCCCGTACCCTTTCTTGTAGCATTTTTATGCTGCTACTTATGGCCATCATCTCTTCCTCTTCATCTTCTGACTCGCTCGGTGCCAATGAAGCGAAGCTATTCTCTTCCCTCGCTCCACCAAGCAGTTTTACAGAGGAAGTTGGTTGGGAGGGACGTTGGACTAAGTTGGAAGTTGGCGTTAGCTTCCTCCTTCGCTTAGCTGTTGGTGTTTGGCTTGCACTGCTTGAAGCCTCACCTGACAATTCAGCAGGTCCCGCTATTGGCATAGCGGACCGCTCTCCACAATCCATCGTGTGCTGTTTACTACAACACTTAGTAACACTTTCACTGTTTTTATTATATATCTTCTAATTTCAAATAAAAAGAAGAGAAAAAAAAAAAGTTTTCCACGACGCGGAGTCGAACCCACAACCTTTGCTGTCTCAAGCGAACACACTATCACTCAGCTAATTGGAGCCTAAATCAAATTCGTTAAATGTCTAAATTAAGGGAATCAACTTCTCACTTTCTAGCCGAACACGTTTAAACTCCGCGGAGGTGTATGAACGACTGACATAGATAATATTACTCGTAATTTGGTGTACAATATAATTAAAGATTTGAAACTCGAAAATCTTATTTAAAAAAAAAAAATGTATATATATAATAATCTCTAAATTAAATTCTCTTACCACTCTAGTAGATAGCCCTGGTAGCTAATTTCTAGCTTAAGTTATTGAATTTATAATTTATTTACTATTTAATAAAATAAATAATAATAATAATAATAATTTTTATGGCATTTACTCGTATATGCCGTGGCACACTTTCCAACAATATTTGTCAGTAGCTTGCTGGAATTCGTTGCCATTGCTCTTGCACCCTCTCCCAGAGTACGGCTAAGGAAGACGGTGGTGACGGAATAGACTTCATGGAGTTCAGCATTTCTTGTTGCAGTACATTCCCTCCATCAGCTGTAATTCCCTAACGATGAAAGCTCTAAAACACCTCCACAGGATGATGGACCCATCTCCGTGCTTAACGACCATAACACCGACTTCCAACCCTCTTCCGACCAATCTGTATATTTGTTAGCGTAGGCGATCTTTATATTTCTTTTCGAAAGTGCGGGCTTTTTCTTTTTTTCAACAGCTTCAGTGTCCAGTTTCTTCAAGTAGCGGCCCGCTATCAGTTTGCTAATATGCTTGTTCGTAGCTTTGCAAAGTTCCTTCGCTGTTGTACCGTCCTGTTCACAGAGCTTCTTGGGCCTACCACCTGAGTTGCTCTTCAGGGACTTAGATTTTTTCGCAGCCTCGTGACCGCTAATTGGTTTATTCCGACCTCTCATCTTCTTCGCGGATTGACAAACCTCTGGGAGATATTTCATTTTAATTTTCTATATGCTATTAAAGAAATAAACCAATAAGAATAAAGCATAAATCCAATTCTTTAATATCATTTTACCTGAATACGAGTAGATTACTGCACTTTTAGCCACTGCAATCGGCTGACAACAAATGCGGTTTTGGGTATTAAAAGCTGCGCTGCAAAAAAATCAAAAACTACGTTTTTCTGCACAAAGGAAAATATTTTTGGAATAAACAAACCACCACGTGGTCAGAAGGGTGTTGACGTTAAGTTTGTTTATATCTTCATGCCAAGCAAAATAATGTAAAGAAGTTGGAATTTCGTTAACATTGACTCACCTTTGCACTTGACTGTAACATATGTACGTATGCATTGCGCATGTAACAATACAAATTCCATTTACTATTATTTGCATTTACACTTATTTACATTTACATTTATTTGCAATTGTAAACCTGTGCGGACGTGTTTTTCTTTTTCTCCCGTATACCGAGTTCAGTTATTATTTTCCACATTTTTTCAAAGCCCCGTAAACTGCCAACTCAGTATATCTCCCGTCGTTGTTCGTCGACCTAGATTTTGTCTGCCGATTCCTCAAATTCAACTGTGCCAGTTTTGACCCCAAAAACAAAACAAAAACAAAAGAAAAACGAAACAAAAACAAAAAAAATCCAAACAAAAATTAACCTCAATAAACAAGTAATGGAAAAGTACCGTGCTAGTGTTTTGTGCTCAATTGTTGAGCCCAACGCCGAATGGGTAGCATGCAATGGTCTCTGTGGAAAATCATTCCATGCCATATGCATCGAACTTACCCGGAGATCCATTACCTACTTCAAGGAGTATTGCAGTCTCTTCAATTTTTACTGCGACGAGTGCAAAGAGATCACTTTGGCTCACGTTATGCTGACAATTAAATGCAACAACGAGTCAATTAATGCGATGCTAACCGAGAATGGTCATATTAGCAGAACTATTTTGGACAGAATAGAAAAGATTGAGGACTCAATAAACTGCATTGGCAGTAATGTGGAAGCTTACAAGTCCACAGGAAGAATGATCGAAAAGCAACTGGCAGCGATCCAAAATCTGTGGAAAAACAAATCTAACCACGACAACGAGAGCGAAGTGATCAAATATCACTTCGATGGAATAAAAGCTTTCCTCAAAACTAATTTTGTCAACCTCCTTAAATCCAACGAACTCACACATATAAACGACTCTATCAACCTTCTCCCTACTGATCTCGACCTGCTTTTTCAATCCTCCTTCAAAACAACACATCACACCCCGCATCCATCAGATTCTGCGCTCGATGACCTGACCCTAAAAATGGTTGACGTCAGCGAGGAACTCATAGCAACTCGGTTGACCGTTGCCGAAATCGGTAAAGAAGTGAGATTGGCTTCCCACAAAATCGATGGAATACCCGATCAAATTCAGTTCCAGGTTCCCCGTACAATGTCTCAATTCATAATGAATTAGTAGATATGGAGTCTCATTTGCCATCATTTTCAAATACTCCTCCCGCCACCATAACAACGGAAACGGAAACCGAAACCGTTTTGCCTTTACCAACTAGAATCCCGCCCGTCGCCGCTCCACGCAAACTGCTCAAACAATTCGGAACTTCATGAACCCCTTCCGAATGGAAAAACAGACTCGAAAAGCTGAAACATGGAAACCATACGGCATTCTTCGTTGAAGGGGCTCCTCAACACGTACATGTTTCTTGGGTGCGGAATTTCTTTCACCGAAGTTATGCTTTCACCATTAGCGAATGCCAGATGATTTGCCCCGCTGACTCCAATAGTTCCTGCAGCTTCAAAGTCAACATCCCAACCAAATATTCGTGGTTGTTCCCTACTCCTCCTGGTAAGGCAACTAAACCTGGGAAGATAAGTATTACCAAATGATCTGAGGAACGAGAAACGGCACATCTCGAGAGTAATGAAAGTTTCAAAAATAATCGTAGTTTTAACGATAAACCTAAAACAAAAGACCCCTCTCCAACTCTCTTCCAAATAAAAAACATGCTACCAAAAAACGAAACTATAATCACTGGAGCTTCAAAACAAACGTATTACCCAATTTTAGTCCTCCCTCCTCACTTATCCGACACAAAGCCCTTACACCCCAATCTTCTAATCCCCTAATTCCCCCGTTCTACCGAAGCCCCCGCGCCAACGCCTCTCATTCATATTAACCCCAACCACCCATATTATCCCTTCTCAACCTTCTACACCTCCAAACCCACTAGCAACTGATTTCCCAACTTCGACCTTAAAATTAGAGCTAAGTACCCTAATTTCATTAACTCCCATACCCTAAACCCTACATCTCATCCCTCGTCCAACTCCATATCCAATCATTTATCTCTATCTCCCTCCTCCACTGCTCCTATTCTTGATCCCCTTTTTCCCCCACTTTTAAACTAACACAGCAAACCAATGGCACTACATAAAGTCGATATGCTCTCTCTAGGCTTAGAGAAAGAAAGATATATGAAAACATTCGTCTTTTTCTTGCCTATCTACATGACAAATCGGACTCGGTCTGCTGAAGGGAAAACCAAAACTAGCGTCATGGTTTCCATCCAGCAGGAAGGCCTCCCTACCGACCCTATCAGTCTCAGGAACCTTTATCTCAGGTACCACGAGATTTTTAACATGTCCCCTCAGAAAGTAGCAGACGACCTCGCTGCATTCGGCAACTATGTTCACTCTAAGCGAGTATCACACCTACAGCGAAGTCGAGCCGACCACGACAAATTTTTTCGTCCATAACATGCCTCCCTTGCCAGCGCTTAAACCATCCTGCCTCACACCTCCACCCCACAACATCCCTCTTACATTTTACTACCAGAATGTAAGAGGTCTTCGCTCTAAGACCAATGCTGTCCTACGTCAATCGCATGCTCTTCCCTTTGATATCTACGCCTTGACTGAAACCAATTTGATTCCCGACATAAAGAACCAGGAATTATTCCCTTCTACTTTTAATGTTTTCCGGGACGACGATCCTACCCGCACAAATAAAGATTCCCTCTGTCGAGGCGTCCTACTGGCGATGGACAACAGCCTTAACTCTTCCCCCATTACAATTTCTTCATCCTCCAAAGCCGACTTTGTCGCAATAAAAATATCACTGCCTCTCAAGTCCCTTTACGTTATATGTTGCTACATCCTACCAGCTCAACCTATCGAATCTTACCAATTTGTTATTGATGCGATCGATCATTTAATTGACCTGCCAGACCCTATTGATGATATCCTTATTTTCGGCGACTTTAATCTTCCTCAGCTACAGTGGACTCCATCAGATGATCAATGGTTTTTCATCGCTTCAAATGCCAACTCAGCTAAGGAATGTCTCTTCTTAGATCGCTTAACAGACTCAAGTCTATGCCAGGTATATCCAATTTTATGGGCAGGCAATTAGACTTTATTTTCACAACAGATCCAATTAACTCCTCAGTCTCACTTTGTCCCCTATCTCTCTCAACAATCGATAACTACCATCCCCCCTTCTACTTTAATTTTTTCATAACTCTTCATTCCAGTCCACTCCCTCCACAACTCTCTCATCCCACGACTTTCATAAAGCAAACTTTCACAAAATCGGTGAATATCTCAGCAGATCCCTCTTTAACTTTCACAACCTAAGTATAAATGATGCCTTATCCATTTTTTATAAAGAAATATTTAATTCTTTTTCCCTTTACGTTCCGTTTTCCCGCCTTAAAACATCATCTACTAGTCCTCCCTGGTATAATCGCATGCTTCGTTCCTTACGAAATAAGAGAAATGAGTTATGGGCTGTTTTCCTGCGTACCAGATCTTTTTCCGACTATTCCAACTATCTTGGTGCTTACCTTCATTTCACCGAACTTTACGATTCCCTTTATCAGCGCTACCTTAACAATGCGCAAGTCAACCTTAGAAACGACCCTAAGTCCTTTTTGCAATTTTTTAACTACAAAAGAAAGTCCGATGGTTACCCTCCTTCCCTCTCTTTCAACAACAGGTCATCAACCGATCCACTCACCATTGCCAAACTATTTGCACTTTTTAAACAATCCTCCACCAACGACTCCTTTGTACCAGATCTATCCTATTTTAGTTACCTACTGAACTTCTCCAATGGCCCACTTCTCTCTCATATTTTGGACCCGTCTTATATCGAATATAAATTACACCAACTCAATGCCGAATTCACACCCGGCCCAGATGGCCTCCCTACCTTATTTCTTAAAAAATGTTCTTCCTCTCTTTCCCTTGCCCTTTCTAATCTCTTCGGTCTATCCCTTTCACAAGGAGAATTTCCTCAGGTTTGGAAAACCTCCTTCATAACCCCGATCCACAAGAAATTATCAAAGAATGAAATAGCCAACTATCGTCCCATCGCTAAACTCTCCCATATACCCAAACTCTTCGAAAGTATTTTGTATGAAGCTCTAAGCTTCCAATGCAAATCATTTATTTCCCCTAGACAACATGGCTTCCTAAAGGGTAGGTCAACCACCACAAATCTCGTTGAATTCGTATCCATCGCCCTCTCTGCCCTAGAGAATGACAATGAAGTCGATGTAGTTGCAACCGATTTTAGCAAAGCCTTCGATAAAATCTCTCATCGGTTAATCATCTTTAAATTGTCTGCCCTCGGCTTTGAACCCATAGGATATCCTCTTACCTCGAAAAACGTTTTTAAAGTGTTCGTTTTAGGTCAGCCCACTCGGCTCCATTTTTGGCCACCTCTGGAGTTCCACAAGGCAGCCATTTCGGTCCCCTTCTTTTTATATTAACCATAAATGATCTCGATATGATCATCAAACACTCGTCTGTCTCCCTTTACGCCGACGATACCAAATTTTTCAAAACCATTTCCTCTCCCCATGACTCTTTGCTCCTTCAACAAGATCTTGATAGTTTTTCGATCTGGTGCCTCAAAAATTCTTTGGACCTCAATATCGCCAAATGCCAATCCATCACCTTCTCACATAAGCGGAACCAATCTCCTCCCCGACTCTATCTTCTCCATAACCAACCTATCTCCTCCGTACAATCTCTTCGCGACCTCGGCATTTTGTGTGATAGGGAGCTCAACTTCCGTTTACATATGGATGAGATAATCCTCAAAGCCAACTCTGCACTAGGTGGTCCAAAGAATTCACCAACCAATACGTGACCAGGTCCCTCTATATTACCTTTGTTCGCCCCCTCCTAGAGTACGCCAGTCAAGTATGGTCCCCATATCATCGTGTTCATATCTCGAGAATCGAAAGCATCCAGCGCCGTTTTCTTCGATTTGCTCTTTGAGGTTTGCCCTGGGACGATCCTTTTAATCTGCCCCCCTATCAAAACCGTCTCAACCTTATCAACTTACACACCCTTGAAGATCGACTTTCTCTTCATTCATCGACTCCTTTCATTTACCATACTCGTGTAGCATGTAGTTAAGTATCAATGAATTGAAAAAAATAAAAGTAGGTGAAATTAAAAATCCCCCAAATATAATGCTATGTATTACGAAGTACGAAGGCATATTAACTATCCTAGGGGAATTTAAAATAAAGGCAAATACAGCTCTCCTAAACAGTAATGAGGTCAAAATTAATGTGGAACACAAAGAATCCGACAGAAACTTTGCAAAATTACTAAACCAGAAAAAAGTGGAATGGTATTCGTATAAAAATAAGCAAACAAGATCGATAAGCAAATTTTTTCAAATACTCATGAACTGAGAACGTCTCGGGATGCCCATACATCCATGGAAGCCAGGATAAACCTGGCCAGCGCTCACCGTTATTCCTTTGATATCCATTCGGAACCTGTGTTGACAGTAAGAGGTTCCACTTTTGGTCTGAGTCGAGGCCGACCTAAAACCTTTGGCCGATCTTAGGGTCACAGCACTCAGTACTTATTGCAACTCTATACACAACGGGTCAACCAACTTTGTGGAAGACCTTTCCTGCGACTTTCTTTTTAATAGCGAGCGCTCAAGGGGCTAAAGTACCCTTAAAATCTCTGCATACAGCGCGGGCGAAGAAAAAATTAGGGAGGAAAGAAATATAGGTACCGATGTACGTTGGTTTTAAATGTCTGAATGTTACAAGGACTAGGAAATAGAGAGCTAGGCGGGGCATTCCACAAGCGAGTTGTTCGGCTTGAAAACGAATCACGATATTACAGAGTACGTTCGAAAGTGGGATTGAGGGTATACTGATGAGCATTAATAGCGAGACTGGTGTTACGGTTGAAAGTTTGAAGGGGCGGAATGCTACTGACGATTTCTATGGAGTACTGATGGTGGAAATAGCGATAAAACAAACTGAGACACGAGATTTTTCGTCGGTGTTCGGGGGTGTCCATTGACAGGGTGATATTAGCATCACTTATGAGTTTTATCGCCCGGTTTTGAATCCTATGTTGCAGGTAGAGATATGTTTTAGGCGCACCTGACCAGATATGTGCATTGTACTCTAATTTTGGGCGGATGAATGCCTTATATATTGAGGCCAGTTCAGACGGGTATTTTTTACATCGCTTGAGGACACCCAGACATTTCGCAGCATTTTTGGCGACATCAAATATGCGGTCAAGTGCCATTCATGGATAATGCCTGGGTGTTTAAATTTCGCTTTAACGATAGCAGACAGCATTGTGTTTTGGAAGCATTAAATTCCACTCCGTTGATAGCTCCCCAATTAGTTATGTTGTTAATATCGGAATTTAATGAGTTTAATATACGCTGCCATTCCCGTTCTACAGCCGAAGGAGCTGGGACCTGAGTTGAGTCCGGGAACGAATATGAAAAGCAGAGAGTACTGTCGTCAGCAAATATATTGGATTTGAAGTAGCAGACAAGAGATCACTAATGAAAATTAAAAAAAGTGTCGGAGACAGAACGGAGCCCTGGGGCACACCAGCACGAAAACCATACTACCGGTCATTAAGAAGTTTTCGTGTTTCGAGATATTTTGTGAGCTGACAATTTATCAGCTCTTCCATTAACTTGGGAAGAAGGGACCTAAGTGCAATGGGTCTGTAGGAGAGAGAGAGAGAGTAGAAGATTTGCCTTTTTTAGGGATGGGCTAGACAAATGCTGTTTTCCATCTGTTCGGGAAGAGTTCTAAGAGTAGGATTGATGGAAAAGCTTACACAGTGGTTTGGCAGCGTGGAAGAACACCTCTTCAGAAGCAGGGGAGATATACCATCTGGACCAGCGGATTTGTGAATGTTAAGATCTTTAAGAATTCTTGCTACTACACGAGTGCGAAAGTGGATTTGTCCCATTGAAGATTCAACGCACTCAAGTGTAGGCGGAGACAAAGCACAATCTGGGAGTGTTGAGCTGGCCGCAAAGTGTGCATATTGGCCTTGTCCAAAGAGCTGACAGCTGGAATGTCATTGTAAATGAGCGTTTGGATGCAGGATGAGGCAGAATTTCTAATATTTTTAAAGAACGACCAACAATTTTTACTACCTTTGGGACATTGTAGTATTTTTTGCCTCTGTTTTTGGTCGTATTGGAATTGTTAAGTCCGCTCCAATTGGCTTTATTGTATTGCCATACGGTTCTTTTAGGATCCTTTTCTATAACTGTGTGGTCGATGTACGCGAAATTAGCTGATATGACACAGTGGTCCGACGAGTCTAGAGGGGATAGCACATTGATTTTGTATAGGGTTTTCCAATAGGGACTTGACAACTTTTTTTTAAATAAAACGCAAACCATTTGAGATATTTCAAAAACTTTATTATCGGCTTGAAGTACAATCAAAACATTTATGAATGGAACTCGACTTCGTTCATATGGCCATCGCGGGCACGTTTGCAGCGGTCGATTCGTTGGACCCAATTTTCAACGACTCGGTCACACCTTTCGGCCGAAACGGCCGCTATTTCGCGTTCAATGTTGGCTCTGAGCTCTTCTAACGTCGTCGGCGTGTTGGCATAAACCAATGACTTAGCGTAGCCCCACAGAAAATAGTCAAGCGGCGTTGGCCCATTTCTTGAGATAACACGCTCACTATACTTACTCTTCAATAAATCGATTGTAGAGTGTGCTGTGTGGCTTGTGGCATCATCCTGTTGAAATCACATGTCGTCCTAGTCCATATCTTCCAATTCGGGCCAAACATAATCGGTGAACATGGCGCGATAACGCTGACCATTCACAGTAACATGACGATCGTCGACGAAAAAATATGGCCCAATAACGCCGCCTGCATGCAAACCGCACCAAACAGTTATTTTTTGTGGATGAAGTAGTGATTCATGAAGCACATGTGGATTTTCACCTGACCAGTAACGCATATTTTGCTTATTGATCACTGAAGATGATTGTGCGATGAAATTCATCATCTTGCCGCATCTTCTCCAGAACCCAATCGGAGAACGTACGTCGCTTCAAATGGTCCATCGGCTTCAATTCTTGAGTCAGCTTGAGTCCAATAGGAATTTTTCAAACGAGGAGATCGACAATTACCTAAAACAAATGGACGAGACAATTAAACAAACTATGGACACTACAATACCACGGTATCGACGCACGACTAACGAAGACTTGTTCCGCAATCCTACTATTGACGCACTGCACCGACAGAAAAGTAGACTTCTGACAAGACTTAAAAACTTGTACAGATAGTTAACTGACCGACGAGACCCGGAGATTAGGACACTGAAGTCGTCAATTAAAAATATTCAAACGCTGATAAAAGAAAATTACAGAATTTCTGTAAGTTTGTATTGGAACAACAAGGTTCGGGCTGTAAACACCAGCAACCCGAATATGTTTCCGCAGATAAATAAACTATTTCGGAGATAAAATCAAAACGACCTTCAGTGTCTTAAAATAGCCCGGACAACAGACAACGAACGGTTACTGACAATAGCAGGCATTGATCCAAGTGAGGCCGCTGATGATGACGACTTTTTTATGATCGAGGATCCACAGGAGAAGGTTGAGGCCATAGGGGCGACTTTCCAGGAAGTATACAAGGCCATTGATAACATTAGCCCTAATTATGACCTGGACAATCCTTGGTGCACGACTTCTGCATTCGAAATGAAATAGGGAACTGGCGATCCGAGGGCTCTGGTTTCACCCGGTTTAGCGACGAAAATATGGCCAATAATGTCATTGCCAGAGAGGGTGACCTACCCCCATTCATTTCGAAGGAAGAACTCCATGAGATCTTCGACACAATCAGGGCTAAGAAATCAGTGGGGACCGATGGTATTCCGAACATCGTGCTTCGACATCTTCCTCTAGAAGCGGTTGACATTTACACCATCCTGTTTAATAATGCAATGAATAATGCACATTATCCAGCGCATTGGAAAACGGCGGTGGTTCAACCTATCCCCAAAAAGGGAAAGGATATATCCAATCCGGCGAATCTCCGGTCGATAAGTCTCCTTCCGAATATCAGTAAGGTTTTTGAAAAAGTAATCAATAGAGCTCTGTCTAGGTGGGTTGAGGACAAACATATAGTTCCGGATAATCAATTCGGTTTTAAGGCGGGACATGATATCTCACATGCCGCGTCTAAACTGGTGTCCGATATCCAATGGAATAAAGGCAAAAAACAATGCACAATGCTGACTAGGCTGGGGATCAGTAAACCACTCTTGTACATTCTTTATAATATGCTACACAACAGACAGTTCATCGTGAAGATTGGTGATGTGACTTCTGTTGGAATATTTCAAATTAAAAATGGTCTTCAGCAAGGCGCGGTCAATTCGCCGATCCTATTTAACGTTTATACAAGCGACTTGATAGGTTCACTTCCCCATACTATTGCGTACGCAGACGATTTGATATGTACGAAATGTACAGAACAGGTCCAAAAATCGAGGTCATTAATACTCTCTTGCAGCGTGACTTCGATAAGATAAGACGATTTTGCGATAACTGGAAGTTGAAAATCAACTTTCAGAAGTCGGAAACCATTCTCTTTAGGACGCCGTTGTCTGGAGCCTCTAGGGATACCAGAAAAAATTGGCGAAAGTTCTCAATCATTGGACAGCACGGACAGCCTCTTGCCTGTCGAAATGTAGTCAGATACCTTGGGATCTGGCTAGATCAGTTTCTGTATTTTGGCAAAAATGTAGATGCTGCTCTGGCCAGAGCTAAAGGCGCTTTTGCCCTTACAAAGAGACTGTTTTATAGCAGCCAACTCGATGCGAGGGTAAAGGTAATCTGCTACATGGCCCTTATCAGGCCCATGCTGGTACTTGGTTGTCCCATGTGGTTCAATGTGCGAGCAATCTTAATGGAAAAGATTCGGGTGTTTGAGAGGACTTGCCTTAGGGCTTGCCTTCGCTTGTACAGAACACCAGAGTCGGAGTACAAAAAATTGTATCCTACTTTACAACAGTGCGAACCTAATAAGAGTGGACAACTTCGTAATTAAACTGACTCGAAGGCACATTGCAAGAGCAATGACCTCGACGAATAACCTGATATCTGGGGCTTACTACCCCAATTACCTTTACCACGAGAGTGTGCGCTCTGACGGCTTCGTTCCACCGGAAGCATTCCTCTACCTTGATCAGATAGGGTTGATCCAGGATAGATCAGCGGTCACGTTAATCTTCCATGTCGCTCGGACAGCTGGGGACAGGCGACTCAACTACAACAGAGACGTCGCACACGGCAGTGTGGATCGTCTCAGGTTCAGTAGGGCGGTGGGGAATCGCGATAAGAGGGATGTCGTTCGGCAGCACCAGCATTTCTGGTGGTTGAATGATGGAGAAGATGTTCCGTCGTCATTTCCGTCAATTACGGACCAGCCTCAATAATGAGGCAGAGCTGACCAATCTGTTTTCTCCGCGCATAGCGATGGCCAGCTTACATAGATTTAGGTTAGCATTTAAGAAATAAATACATGTGTTAGTATGTATAAAGGTATATACTAATATATGTATATAATTGTGTATAATGTCTATGTGTTTGTATGTGAGTATTGTGTATGTAGGTTAAGTAGGCTAAGGTTTATTTTAAGTTAGATATTAAGTTTTTATATAAAAATAAAAACAAACTCCATATGCTAAGTTTTTTGTAAACAAATTTTTTTCTTAGCCTTAAATACAGAAAATAAATATTAGTAAAGCAAATGTAAATAAAGTCGAAAGACATAGTTATAAGAATTTAGAGTAGCTTAGAGTGCCTGTGTGGGGCCAGTAAGTTAGTATAAGATTGTTAAGTAATTGTAAGCTAGCATTTAAGCATTTTTTGTTAGTATGTAAGAGTTAATGATTAAGAAAATAAAATGCTTTAAAACCGAAAAAACTGATTGAGTCAGCTTGATCTTGTAAACCAAGATCCTTACGCAAAATATGCCATAATGTGGTCTGAGCGATGTCCAATTCTTGAGAACGCCGTGGAATTGACTGATTTGGATCGTTTGCTACGGACGCCTGAACGGCAGCGATATTTTCGACACTTCGACCAACCCGTTGTCTCACTGACACGGCAACATCACACAACGAATATGTAGACTCAAATGCTTGCACTAAACTTGTTATTGCCTGTCTACTAGGGCGAAAATTGGAGTTAACTCTCTTAAAGTTGCAGTCACCGACTCCGAATTTCGGTAGAAAATTTTTATAATTTGCAGACGTTGCTCGTTCGTGTACTTTACCATGACGAAAATGTTGAGTTTACTGAATAAATTGACAGTGACACTTTGATGATTAGTGAAAGAGTGCGTTCAAAAATTAAATTCAAAGTTGTCAAGTCCCTATTGGAAAACCCTTTATTTGTCAGGGTAAGAAGTTAAAAAGAAGTCCAGGGTGCTGGCAGACTATCAAAGTCTGGTATTCGTGTGGGCTTATTTACGATCTGGATTAAGTGATTTTCCGCAGCGAAGATCTCAACGCACCGTCCTTCGGGTGTTGTCTGTCCTGAATGTCGAAGCCACCCAGAATTGTGTATATTGAAATCGCCCGCAATAACGATTTCAGTATGAGAATACAGGGATACAATTCTTTGAATGGAGTCAGACAGCGCACCGAACTCGTTAAAAGTCGAATTGCTGTCCAGTTTGGGGCTTCTGTAAATAAAGCAGTAGTGGATAATTTGCTTACGAAATGGAATTTTAACCACACGAAATTGCATTCCGAATTGCAACAGAGACTACATTGTGGTGGATTTTGGTAATTTGATAAAGGATAATGACACTAGTTCGTAGCCAGGTAGCTTCAGATCTGAGCGATCTGAGAGGTGTGGGCGGGAATATACCTGTGTTTCACTAAGTGCCAAAACAACTGGTCTGTGTTAGGTTTAAACTACAGATGCACCATGATGCTCCCACTGGGGGGCTACGTCTTTCAAGTCAGGCCTGGACATTATGACCGACCGCTTGTAACTGGTCAAATCGTAGCAACCTTCAGTGGCGTTAAAATCTGAAAACCATTAAGATAAGACCAGTATTGTTCTGCCCTAGTTTATTATTAGACCACGCTATTGGTGGGAGTGGCCTTGACAATTAGGCGGGGACCCACCCCTGTACATAGAGCAAGGCTAAAGTTACAAATAAATTTGGCGAGGTGGACAGCAGCTGAAATGTTTTCTAGAAATTCAGGAAAATCGCAAAATGGGCGCTGCTCTTGTTTATCAAATAAGTACATAAGTTACTTTTTGGGGCAGTAGGACATGCAGGACTGCAATCCTGTTTCCACATCATTGGAATTGACATTGTCAAGACAGTTGGTTTAATAAGATGTGTAGAAAGGTAAATTTAAACGAGTGCCGGCCTCTAATCTCATCCATAGTGTAGCAGTTCGTATGGAAACAATCGTAATGCAACATTGGTTCTCGCTCGAAATATGGTGCGTCTGCAAAGCATATTTTGCATTAATTTGAGAGATTAATTAATCAGAATGTTATAAAAAAATACAAATAGTTGCAATTAACAGCACGAAAGTAAAATATGTTCCAGTTTCAACTGCAGCAAACATCATAGTATGTACATGCATGTTCCGGGCAATTTTGTTTGTCCGTCACTTGACTACAACTCGCCAATTATAGAGTAGATGATTACAATTTATAAAGAAGCATCTGACGTGACAAAAACCTGTTACATATTATACAAAATTTATACCTCGTCGATCGGATTAATCTTACAAAACGGTTATCTAACAAAATGACAATAGCTGTAACTGATTATTTTCTTAATTTTATTACTTTTGTTGTAATTGCTTAGTATTGATGCACATACACACCGTCATCACTTAATAACAGTTATAAATTCTTATTGCTCATTTTACAATTGTTTACTGTTCTCCATATCTTCAGATTTACCTGTTTAATTTATAAGTTCTATTCTGATCTCATTTGAAATTGAAAAAATGTAAATAAAGCGCAAGCAATTCAACGTTATGATTTTAAGGTATGTACAAGTGTGCAGCTAATGAATTCCACACACGGCTAGTATACGTGCCTTTTCAAAACTAAATTTCCTAAAAACTAATAACTACGTAAATAAAACCAGTAATAAAAGTTTTATTTAAAAACTGAGCACTAAAAATCACTACTTTCTTTATGAATACACTAATATGAATGTTTGAGTTAATTTGTTTTGATGCATTACGAGTATATAACACACTTTAAATATGAATACAAATAGGAATAGCAATACAAATAGACCGGACAAAAAGAGAATGAAAAATTGCGACATTTTCTACGGCGATTGCTATCGATGACAAAAGCAGCGCCTATTTGGATGCGGATTTGTTGTTAGAGGCAGACTTAGGCAAGAAGTCTTGAGTTTCCGGCATGTGAACGAGCTCCCCGAAGCAATCCGTATTAAGGCTAACCGTAAAAGGCTTACGAACAGGCCCAAACTAGGTATGACATTAAAATTGTCCTCGGCGATTTTAATGCAAGATCGGAAGATATAGCCTGCACGACACCACCTCCGATAACGGATTCAGACTAAAGCGTAGTTAGCGCGCGGTTCCCGCACCTTGATATTCGTAAGGGGACTTGGAGATCTCCTGATCAATCACATGTCAAGTCAGATTGACCACATTGCAATCGACGTAAGGTACTTCTCCCCTATTACGGGTGTCCGAACATTCCGGGGAGCCAACAGACTCGGATCATTACGTTTTTGTAGCCAAGGTACGGTTGCGAATATCCCGAACATCACAAAGGCAAGCTAATACAGTGAGGAAGTTCGACGTCGGACGGCTACTATCGCAAGAGACCAGCATCAAATATCAAAGACCAGTGGTAACATCGCCAAAACTACGTCACAGATGCCGCCCCTGATATGATGGGTTTCACTCTGCCACTACAACGAAACCCCTGGTTTGATAAACACATGCATCTAAGCAAGATGCATACAAAGCGGCACTGTATAGAAGGACTAGAGCTGATCACGAGCAGAAGAAGAGAGTTGAACACAGGCTTCTTAGGAGGAAAAAGAAGGAGTATAAGAAGTGCGCGGTGTAGGAAATGCAGGGATGCTACTCCAGAAATGCGATTCGGTAGTTTCACCAAAAGGTAACAAAAAAAAACGGCCATGGGCACGGAGAGATGAGCAAGGAACATAGTAGTAGAGTTGCAGTCAATGCTGAGGATGTACTATATAACGGCGATGACAAACCAAACACCGTGTCAGTCAAAATAAACCTTTCAATCTGGACGATGTAGGCCAACAATTCCGTCCACCTTACCTGGATGAAGTGACGATAGTCATATCTAAATCTAACAAAGCTGCTCGAGCGGACCACCTGACTGCCGAGTTCTTCAAAGCGGCAGGCGATGAATTGGTAAGTAGCATACACCATCTGTAAAATATGATCGGACGAAAGTATGCCCGATGAATGGAACCTCACCATTATTTGTTCGATCCTCAAGAAAGGGAACTGCGCCAACTACATAGTCATCAATCTTCTTAATATCGCTTACAAAATCCTCTTTACCGTATTGTGTGAACGTTTGAAGCTGTTCGTCAACAACCTGATTGGTTCATATCACTAGGGCTATAGACCTGGAAAGTCCACCATCGACCAAATATTCACACTACGACAGATCTTGGAAAAAACCCATGAGCTCCTAATCAATACACGCCAACTGTTCATCGATTTTAAGGCCGCGTATTACAGCTTCTATAGAGACGAGCTATACAGAGCAATGTCTAGTTTTAGCATCCTTGCCAAACTCGTCTGTTTGTGCAGGATGACGATGGAGAATACACGCTGCTCCATCAAGAACAGTAAAACACTCACCGAGACGCTTGATATCAAAAAAGGATTTATACAAGGCGATGCGCTAACATGTGATTTTTTTTAACATCATTCTTGAAAGAATAGTGCAAAACTCACGCGCCAGCATAATCTTTCAAAAGTCCGTCCAATTACTCACATACACCGATGATATTGATATAATCTGAAGAAATCAGCGTGATGTTAGTAGCGCTTTCGCGAGTATTGAAACGGAAGCGGCGAAGATGGGTTTAACAGTCAATGAGGGCAACACCAAGTATATGCTGTCAACGAGAATGAACACCCGATACCGACGTCTCGGACAAAATGTCGCCCTCGATAGATATAACTTTGAGGGCGTTAAGGACTTTGTCTACTTAGGCTCCGCTATTAATTCAGGCAACGACACCAGCGCTGCGATCAAACGAAGAATAACTCCTGCCAATCTCTGTTTTTTTTGGGCTAAGAAGGCTATTGACTAGCAAAGCCCTCTCTCGAACAACTAAAGTGACAATATATAAGACCTGCTCTATGGCGCAGAGGCATGGACTTTATCAAAAATGGATGAGGAAACTCATAACTGTTTTGGTGGGGACTGAGGCTCTATTTATTCGGCTTAATAAATACAACTAAGCCAAGGGGATGGTGGTGGAGATCAAGCTTGAGGCCAGAAGTGCTCAGGTTAAAATCAAAAATGGAGAGCTTTGATTTGACCTTACGGAGAATGCTGGAGATTGGTTTGTTGTGCAATGGATTGGTACGAGGACCCTCGTAATTTATAGTTAATGTTGAAGGAAATACAATAGAAATGTGTAGAGCGGCGCAATCCATTAATGAAGATGTCGCAGTCGATGAATGAAGAGAATGCCAGCTAAGACTCTGCGTTTATCGAGAGAGCTCAGGTTGAGATGTTTAAGACGGTCCCGATAAGGAGGTAAAACAAAAGGGTCATCTCAATGTAGACGTCGAAGAGCAAATCGAAGGAAATGACGTTGAATGTTCTCAATTCGGGATATATGAACTTGCTGAAAGGTGGACCAAACTTTTATAGCATATTCGAGATGAATACACATTCCTTGGACGAATTAGCGTTTGACGCGGTAAAAATTAATTGATCATCCGATGGAATTCACCAAAGTTAAGGTCATTAAGTTGGTCAACCGTTTTAATAGTAAATATATAGGATTCAAGAGGGGAATGTAGTTGAGATGCAGACAAAGAAGCGAGATATTGTAGGAGCGAAAAAAAAATTATCATGGTCAGCTCGGTTGCGCTGAAGGTGAGAGAATCGTTTAGACTGTATATAGCACCGAAAAGCTGTGAGGTACCTGTTGTGAAGATTCCTGAGACTTATAGATTAGTTACATTAGTAGGGAAGTCTTCCTGTAGTGAAGATATGCGAGAAAGGGACGTATATTTCCGTATATGTCTTTATCCCTTAGCCTAGATAGCGCATAACGGTATTCTTTGGTATCTATATTTTGTTGGGTCAATTTGACGTTAGGGGCAAAGACCCATGCAACCGAGGAAGAAGGTGAGTTCGAAGCGGGATTTATGATATGCGAGCTAATAAAGTTTGGATATTTGGCTCAAGGTCAAAATTGGGAAAGGATTTGTTAGTAAGAGGGGCTGATTGAGCAGCAACCACTTCAGGAGCATGAGTTAAGTTAAAAGAAACGCGTTGATGTTGGCTTGTATGGCCAAGAGGCAATTTGTGTATTTGTGGGAAGACGTGAAGAGGGTGGCTTAGGGATATAGATAAGAGCCGAGAAGCTGGGAAATATTTTGGTTTAAGGGTCCAGTTGGGGTCAGGTTTAGGATGAGAATAGGGAATGGATCTGGGTAATCTATACTTAGGTTTATTAAGTGAGACGTTGTTTCGTTCTTTTCTACAATACATTTGTAATAATAGGTTTATCCGTCTATTTGGAGATACGCATGGTTCCAAGGTTAAGGTTGGTGTTGGATGAGTTAACAAATAACCATTCATACAATATCTAGCAGATAAGTTTGGCTTGAAATTGCGCTCATTTTCGCGATGAGATGTTGGAAATATTTTGCCAACTGAAAGTAAGCCCATTATACAATAAATTCTAGAATCTCTTGACTGCCAGCTTCCGTGTTTGTTTTATGTAGCTTGGAATGCTACGGTATTCGAAAGCATTTTGGGTAGTCTTAATGCCCTATTTATTTTTGGAATAGATTCACAGAATCTTTCCTATGATGTGATTTTAGATTGCCTAACTAAGTACTTTAATTGGTGGTGATATGGAAAAATGTAGCTCCATTATACATTTTCCTTATTTCCCACCCTTTCAACATATTTTCCTGTTCAACCATTTAGGTTGAGCCTTTTTGAGTCTTCTGTTTCGCGGAATCCTTGTTCTGGAAAGCCTTTGCTGATGTTTTATTATTTGCCACTTTCATCTTGTTCAGTTTATTGGCACTATCACAGAGTTCAGGGGCAGGAGTACTAATGCTTGATGAAACTTGAAAGTAAATACCCATATCGGACCTAAGAGAATTGAAACAGTCGTTGAAGGAAAAGATGTAAGTCTTAAGAACCGGTTTTGCGCTAGAGCTAATAACACTTTTCATATTATAAATATTGAAATTGTCATTAAACTTTAAAAATTCTGTGAACTGGCCCATTGGTTTTTCTAAGATTTAAATTTATAGATGTTAGTAGCTCGATGTTACGATGGTACTGAACACTTTTCGTTTAAATTTTTATTTTAAACATATTTTATTTTCGACGCGAACGTCACTTAAGGAGGCACTTTATCGCGAGCATTATGAGGGACGAAGAGATCTCTTTGCATTCGTTGCAGAAAACACGAAAATTGTTTCTGTAGTCTTTGAGATGTATTATCGATATTTTGCTCAAGCTGACACAAAGAACATGATAGGATTTACCGCAGAAGCCGCTGCAAATAACCAGGTCAGCATTCGTTTTGCTGGTAACTGCACAATCGTGGTTAATGCAGTACTTGGACATACTCAGTGTTTGGAAGGTCCGTTGTACTGTGGATAAAAAAAAACATAACATCAAACATAAATTTTCCGGCGGAAAAGCAATAAGTAGGAGTGAGCGGTAAATTGGGTTGGTGCATGCTCTCTATGAAGTTATTTCGAGCAGCTTTGAATACCTCGGCCGGTTAGCCATTAAGTCCAACTATTTTTTGGATATTAGCGTAGATATTGCTGTCCTTACTTCCTTTTGATCAGGTAGACGGAAGTTTTGGATATCATCGACTAAGTTGAACGGTCTATTCTGTTGGGCTTCTTTGCCGTTATACAGTCTGCAGGAATAGTTGTTCCATGTTCTCAGCACCGACTGTGGCTCCATTACAAGGTTTCCTTCTTCATCACTACATCTTTCTGTAAAACTTCAGTATGTTATTCCTGGAGTACAACCTATCAATATCTTTAATCACGTGCTTCTTGTGCTTTTTTTTCTTCTTCTGGAAAAGCCGATGCCCTTCCGTCTCTTCAGCTCGTAGAACTCATGAGCAGCACTCATGCTTCGTTGCAGCGCCGCTATGTAGGCTTCTTGCTTAGCGGCATGTGCTTGCCAGCATTCTTTATCAAACAAGGGATTTCTTAGAGGTGATAGAGTCCTGACTAAGTGGGTTGAGGACAAACATATAGTTCCGGATAATCAATTCGGTTTCAAGGCGGGGCATGATATCATTCATGCTGCGTCGAAACTGGTTTCTGATATCCAATGGAACAAAGGCAAGAACCATTGCACTGGTGCCTGCCTGATTGACTTGGAGAAAGCCTTCGACACCGTATGGTTAGAAGGACTCTTTTTCAAGCTGGACAGGTTGGGCATTAGTAAACCACTGCTGTATATTCTTTTCGATATGCTCTCCAGTAGACAGTTCATCGTGAAGAATGGCGATGTGACTTCTGCTGGAACATTTAACATTAAAAACGGTCTGCAACAAGGTGCGGTAAATTCGCCGATCCTATTCAACATTTACACGAGTGATCTGATAGGTTCACTTCACCATGCCATAGCGTACGCAGACGACATAATCGCGTACAGATCAGGTCCTAAGATTGAGGTCATTAATATAATTTTTTTTTTTTTTTTTTATAATTTACGCGCGCCTAAGGGGTTGATACCCTTTTACTGTTGCCAGGGCGCGGGCGGAAAGATAGAAGGAGGAGAAAGGAAAATTGTTTTTGTAGTGGTTTGAAACTCAGGTGTGATTGGTTTCTATGTTTGCTCTCCAGGGGTGGGAGTCCGAATAGGACGGAGAGTTTTTCTTCACTCAGAGTGATTCGAGATATAATTCCCAGTATTTTTTTCATTGCTTGAAACTCTTATAACAGCCAAATCTACGTGTCAGTGTTATGCCTTCACACGCAGAATTTTTTTGTCTGAGTTCCAATTATACAATGAAAAACTGATTTTGCAGCGTGACTTCGACAAAATTAACCGATATTGCGATGACTGGAAGTTGAAAATCAACTTTCAGAAGTCGGAAACCATTCTGTTTAGGACGCCTTTGTCTGGGGCCTCTAGGGATACCAGAAAGAATTGGCGAAAGTTCTCGATCGTGGGGCAGCACGGGCAACCACTTGCTTGTCGAAATGTAGTCAGATACCTTGGGATCTGGCTAGATCAATTTCTGTATTTTAACAAACATATAGATGTTGCTCTGGCCAGAGCCAGAGGTGCTTTTGCCCTTACAAAGAGACTCTTTTATAACAGCCAACTCGATGCGAGGGTGAAGGTAATCTGCTACATGGCCCTTATCAGGCCCATGCTTGTATTTGTTTATTGGAAAAGATTCGGGTGTTTGAGAGAGCTTGTCTTAGGACTTGTCTTCGCTTATACAGAACTCCAGAGTCTCAGTACATAAAATTCTATCCTAATGAGGTCTTATACAATAGGGCGAACCTAATAAGAGTGGACAATTTCGTCATTAAGTTGACTCGAAGGCACGTTGCAAGAGCAATGACCTCATCGAACAACCTGATCTCTGGGCTTACTACCCTAATTATATGTATCACGAGAGAGTTCGCTTTGACGGCTTTATTCCTCCAGAAGCGTTCCTCTATTTAGATAACAAAGGTCTGATCTAGGACAGATTGGCGGTGCCGCTAATTTTCCATGTCGCTCGAACAGCTGCGGACAGGCGACTCAACTACGACAGAGACGTCGCACATGGCAGTGCGGAGCGTCTCCGGTTCAGTAGGGCGGTAGGGAGTCGCGACATGAGGGATGTCGCTTGGTAGCACCAACACTTTTGGTGGCTTGTAGAAGGGGAGGATGCTTCGTCGTCGAACTCCTCCAGTGATAGCTAGCTTCATGTGAAGCAAGGTGGCCAGCCTAATTTTTTTTAGCCATGGTCGGCTTACATAGTTTTAGGTAGGTTTAAGTTAGATTTTAAGAAAAAAATATAAAAAAGCAAAAAAAAAATAAATAAAAATAAAAAATGAAAAAAAAAATTATATATATATATATATATATACATATATGTATATATTATGTATATATATAGTATGTATATTTATATATATATGTACGTATGCATTAGATGTAAGTAGGCTAAGTAGATTAAGATTTAATTTTTAAGTAGTTTATAGGTTTAGTTTTGATTTTTATAGATAAAAAAGTCCAGACACTAAGTTTTTTTAATTAAAATTCATTTTCTTAGTTATAATAAATGTAAAAATAAAAATAAAATTAGACTGTAAGATTCGTCGAAAGACATAGTTTAAGTGTTAGGTATAACTTAGAGTGCCCGCATGGGGCCAGTAAGTTAGAATAAGATTATTTGTAAGTTATTTAAGCTAATTTTTAAGCATTTTTTTGTCTAGCATGTAAGATTAATTTAAGTATATAAATAAAAAAAAAAATCCATTTAAAAAAAAAAAAAAAAGGATTTCTTAGTGGTGACCGGGTGAAACCCAGCACATCAGATGCGGCGTCTCGAGTGGCACGTTGGCAGTATTACCATTACCGGTCTCTTGCGATTGATGCTTTTCTACGTTATATCTCTCACAGTAGTTCTGCTTTTTTATGGCGCTTGGGAAATCCGCATTCGCACCTTGGCTGCGACAAAGTTCTGATCCGAGTCAATCTTGTCTGCCCGGAACGATCGGACGTCCAGAATACCGGGGGCTACACGTAAGGAATGCGCAAAACTATTTGAATTAGCGTTTGATGACCCAGAGATCGCCATGTGCCCTTGCGTATATTGAGATGACTAAACCGTATGCCTTCTATAGCAATTTTTTGTCCCGCCGAAAAGTTAATAAGCCTAAGTCCGTTGTCGCAAGTAGCCTTGCTGCGGGCTGTCATATGATGCTTGCTCACTTGTCGAGAGCTCACAACTTCTTCCCAAACTCTTCTGCATATAGCAAATCCACATCCGAATAAACGCTGTTTCTCTTTCTTATAGCAATCACCATAATATACGAGTATATCACAGTTTTTCATCCTATGTACGGCCCATCCCATCACCCTTACTGGATGCGGTGATATATTTTTTTTTTGTTTTAAGAACTTAACACTCAAGAGAGTATGACTACTCTTAAAATGCCGGAGCACGTGTTACATTTTTCGGAAAATTGGATAGAGAGGGAGAGAGAGAGAGAAAGATATTTAGGCTCAGAAGTTATTTCGCTCCATGGGTGGCATCCAGCATTTAATAGGGAGACTAAATTATTAGTGTAAATTGACTTGATGTTGTATTTAGGCAACCATTCACCTCACGAGATTTCAATTGCCTGAAAAAATGTCAATACACTACCAGTTGAGCCACGGCCACCCACAATCTGCGTGATAGCAGTGATGGGCCTCTGCAAATTGCTCGGCTGCACTTGGGCTGTTAAGCTTATGAATATTCCACGTGCAGATCCGAAGGTATTTGTCTTTTAAACGTTTGCTAGGGTGGTCAACAGCCCTACGACTGCGAATGCCAATGTAATGCTTCTGACTGGACAAACCCTTATCATTTTGATATGTAAGTATCACACCTGTATGAGTAAGCGCTTACTCACCCAGTTACCACGGGTAAGGCATGCACTTCGCTACGAACTTGATTGTTACGCTGCTCGAGCAATTCAAGTTATAGGACACTCAGCAGTTCCACGATAAATCGACACGCAGGTCCCCACAACATACTTGGTATTTAAAAAATAATTACCTGCATGGTCATATTCAATAAAGAATATATTCATTCCGATTCTGCATCTGAATAAACCATACCTATGCAAGTGTGGCAACTTTATTTGTTTATTTACAACAGCTTGTATTAGGCGGAACTACTAATAAATAAAATAAATAACTATATTTTCGTGGAGGATACTCGTCTTCGCTGAAAAGTAATTAAGCAGGCAGAAAATGTTTTTCGATACAAAATTGATTTAGATCAAACGAATTTTTTATGAAATCGTACTAAAAATTGATTGGTTTCTCTTCCCTTTTTCAATGGAAGGCTTTTTCTACATCGAAAATCCCTTGAATTAATAGCACTACCATGTGGAATGTGCTAGTTTCACTACCACGGTGATATACGAGGGCGGGTCAATAAATCCCTGAAAATTAAAATAGAGGGCATTGCCACCTCAAATCCAACATTTTGCTTGTCAAGAAGAAGAAGATCTGTCAAATATGACAGATATTTGAAACATACGCTTACGAGAATTTTCGTAAACTAGAAAAAATTGAATTTCGTGTGCTCATTAAACACAATTTTTTGCGCAAAAAACCATCACATAAACCAAACAAAAGCCTTAAAATTATTATGGGAACTCTTCACCATCGATTGGAATCATTCACCACTGGTTTACTCAATTTCGGAACTGACACTGAACGTTCTGGTCGCCCAATTGAGGTCTCCAAACCAGAAATTGTCGATAAAATGCACGGTATGATAATGGACGATCGGCGAGTGAAGGTGCGAGAACTTGAAGGGGCTATAGGCTTATCACATGGATCAGTGATTTTAGTGGCGCCATAGTTTATCAACTTTAAAGGAGGGTTTTACGATGTTCATTCAAAATTCACATAACACGATCACTATTATGCAGAGCTATTGGATTGATTCGACGCCGAATTGAACCAAAAACGACCGCATATGGTGAGGAAAAATTCCAGGAATTAGGATACGAATTGCTCCCTCATCCAGCATATTCTCCAGATTGACCCCTGCGACTATTTCTTGTTTCCAAATATAAAGAAATGGTAAGAGATTTGGATCGAATGAAGAGATCATCAATGAAACAGACGCCTATTTGGAAAGCCTTGAGAAATCATATTTTTGGGAGGGCATCAACAAATTGGAGAAACGTTAGACGAAATGTATCGAGCTAAAAGGAGATTATGTCACCAAAATTACTATTTTTTTTGGCTGAAAAGACTGTTCCTTATTTCAGTTTTCAGGGACTTACTGATCCACTCTCGTGGGTCATTGGAAACGATTATTACAAAACAAAAAAACTGTATTGGTCACTGTCTCCAAATTTTAACAAACTATAAAGTACTCGTATGTTAATGGTTAATGGTGATGAGTTGTATACCTAAAATACGTTGAACAATAGGAGATCCTGATAGAAGACGTGGTGGGGAAACGTACTAACGTTAGTAAATAACTCGCTGATAATAAAATAATAATATTCGATTAGGAATCAACAAAAAAATGTCTCTGGTTTTGAAATATGTAAGTGACACAAGTGCCTAAATGAGAAGGCACACATCATAGGAACGACTACTGTTGTGACTGTTGTGTCATCAATTTTTCTATAACATGCAAATGATAAGTTAGTTCGAGGCACACATAGTCCAAATATCTACATATTCGTATTAAAAGAGTTTATATCTAAAAAAAAATTGAAATAAACTTACGAGTATTTCTTAAGACATAGGAGGATTTAACTTCATTCAAGATAACTCAAATTGCAACGGAAATGATAGAATGTAAATTGATATTTCTAACATTGAATATCTTCTCACAATATTCCGATGTGTTGTACGAAGTTAAGTTTTGTGCAGTACTCGTATGTACTATTATATAACCCCATTTGGTTTTAAGTACTGAAAGCAGTATTGCGATGAAATTCACAAACAGAAGTATAAGGTTATACGAGTACTTACGAATGTACATATGGTATATATGGTATTAATATATGAAAGCATTTATTTCTACTTTAGATATTTTAGTATTTACAACGGTTTGCTCTAGGGCATACTATAGTTCAGATTTCTGTGGAGCACGGGTCGGTCGCAAAGTTCCACGCTATAGGTTATTTAATTGTTTAAATTTGCCCACATCATATGGAAGATAATGTGAAATCACTTTGCTCTCAATTATTGCTGCAATAGCTGAGATAATAAAGTAAACGGAATTGCATTTTTGTTTATTTTATTTAATTATAATTTTATTAGAATATGTCCAATAAAACACAATTACATACATCTGTATATGCAATTGTAATCAACAAGTAAACCATGATGCATAACGTAGTCTACGCCTAATATATAAATTGTTGATCTCGGTTGTATTACTAAAATGCACGTAAAAGTGGATGGTTGCGCTTCGTTAGTATCATAGGAAAAATAAACTAGCGATTTTTAATTCTTTAACCAATAGAATACATGTGAGAAAAACACCGTTGAATATGGAATAATCATATTAATTACACAGAAAGTAATTCGTGATAACTTTCAGTTTTACTTAACTATTTTTACTTTGTACAATGAAACGGCTAACAAATTATATTACAATAGCAACTATAATTTTCCTAAGTGTTGCAGTTACGTGTAGTGGACTCAATTTACCAGTTCAAACCGCAGATGATATTGAAGGTAATTATTAAAGTGCTTTTTTATTAATAAGTCATATTACATTTAACATACATCTTCTTAAAAACGGTTGCTTTTACGCCCTTAACACCTTAATTCCCCCTGAGTATTTTAAGGCTGCAAACGCATTTATATATATATTGTACGAGTACCTATAGATACAAAGTAAAGTATATCCTGCGTGGCAAAATAAATGTTATTTCATATTTGAATTAGTAAATTTAACGCCTTAAAAAATCAAACGATTTTCTTACAACGTTAAACTCATATTTGAAAACGGAAGATGACGTATAGTATTTGGTATTTTTGTTTTGAGTACACATATCGCAACCATATTAAAGTTTTTCTATAAATACGAATATTTTTTAATAGCTTTGTAAATTTTTAAAATAAGAGTAATAACAACTATCAAAAAAGAACACATGCCAGATTTATCTAAGCGCCCTTTATAATATTAAAGGGGCAATATCTGTTAATTTTTTTTTTGCCAACAATCTATTGTACATATGTAACATACATATACGTATAAGGTACGACCGCGGTTTTCACAACAGTTTCCTAAAAAAACGTGATAATATACATAAATTGGTGGCAATTATAGAATAAGTGATGTGATCGCCACGATAAATCGAAAATAACTCACTTTTTATATGAGTAGATTCTGGTAGAATGCTTACTGTGGAAATTATGCCTTTCAGTGATTTCTGTGATACTTTAATTATTATAGACAGATTGTTATGGGATCAGAAAATGCAGCAATTGAGGATTGGTTCATATTATTGTTTACAAAAAATATTCCTTGACGTTTTCGACGCCGAAACACAGCGCATCACTTGGTTAAAGTCCAGCATTGTTCTATTCACTATATTTTTACTTTCTACAAGTTGGAAACAAGTATACTAAAAATGTTTGCACATAGCGCGAGCGAAAGTAAATTAGGGAAGGAAAAAAGAGAGATACCGATGTGCGTTGATTTTAAATGTTTGCCAATTATACTGGCTAGGAAATAAAGATGCTCGGCAGGGCATTCCATAAGCGAGTTGTACGGCTTAGGAAAGAACTGATGAGCATTCATAGAGAAACGGGTGTTACGGTTAAAAATTTGAAGGGACGGAATGCTACTGGAAATTTAAATGGAGCACTGGTGGTGAAAATAGCGATACAACGAGGTGAGACAGGAGACGTTATGCCGGTGTGTAATGTTGGCATCACCTATAAGTTTTATCGTACGATTCGTGAAACATTCGGACATGTCATTTATAAAACATAAGAAAAGGAGAGGGCCTAGTGCGGAACCTTGAGGAACATATAGGAGAACTTGAAGATTTGGGGATTGTGTAGACACATATTGTAAGCGGCCAGATAAGTATGAAGATATTAACTTGCACGCGGAGTCTTCGAAATAGAATTGTCTATGTTTAGTTCATTTATCAGTATAAAATGATAACGCTTTTGAGAAGTCTAAAAAGACGATGAAACTCAACTTATCACAATCTAGTCCGGCACGTATATCTTCGCACACTTTTAGTAACGCGGTAGTGCAGCTACGTTTTGCACGAAAGCCCGACTGAAATTTCGTGACCAGATTTCTCGTATTTAGATATGATTTTATTTTATTAATTATTATTGCTTCGAAGACTTCACTTAAAAAAGAAGGATCACTACTATTTGATTTTGGCAATGGAAGTATAATGGCAACTTCCCACTTTTTAGAAAAAATCGACGTTGTTATTATAGTATTAAATATATGGGTTATATGAAGGCGCAAAGCGGGAAGAAGAGTTTGTATAAAAGTCGGGTATACTCGTACATCATGTGAGCCAACAGTTTTCGATTTGATTTTTAAAATTGTTTAACTTACACATATATCATCAATTCCAGAAATTCAAAAAGAATAAAAGTGTTGTGATTGCTTTGAACAAACTTCTTATTTAGTTAATTGAGGTCGGTACCTCTCTTTTCTTCCTCCGAAAAATTCCTTTGCCAGCGCTGTGTACAAATATTTTAAGGGTACACAAGCCCCTTAAGCGCGCGCTTATTAAAAAAAAAAATTTTAACATCTATTCAAGAGACGAGTAATTTCGTCGCGATGCTAGCTGACGATGAGTTAATAAGACCGGTTTTTGGATTTAATAGCAAATTTCGCGACACCTCTTAGCAATCGCCTCCCGTATAAATATCTTTGGATATTATTCCTTTCAGATATCATTCAGACACACCAATTGTTAATACCTTTTCAACTTTCACCAGTGAATGGTTATAACGAGTCTTCCACGTCTTTAAATACAAAATTATTTTCCGTAATCTCAGAACTAATTTCAGTGCTTATTTCGAACTTTTTATCTTTACTGTCGATGTTGCTTAAACCGTCCACGATAGATAGTACTGCGTAGCTTAACCCGCCGTTATCGCCTTCGTTACTCTTTCCCTATCACCGCCTTTGCAACCAATGATATAAGAGTTTATTGGCAAAGATAAACATACCATGATACTTATCGCTTTGTGCTTCCCTATGCAAATGATGATTGCATTTGCCGTTTCTTCTATCAACGGTGGTTGCGTTGTATAGAAATAAACCCTGACCTCTTCTTGCCACAAATCACTGTCGCTTATGGTTTTCTTTTTTTCTTGACTTTGATTCATTTATTTATATAGGTCTTCTATTAAGAACTATGCTTTTTTTTTTAAATGTGAGCGCACCCTTAATGTCTTTTCGTGAACTGTCATTACTATTTTGTTTGTCAATGCCTACCATTTAGTAATGGCTGAGTCGATTTCTCTCAAATTGGTCTCTGAAATGGTTACAACCGATTTTATCGCAAAATCATCTTTAGCGATGGAGCTCATTTCTGGCTAAATGACTTTTTCAGCGAGCAAAATATGCGCTATTGAACGGCTGCAAACCCACATGTGCTTCAAGAGACCACACTACATCCATAAAACGTGACTGTTTGTTCTGGTTTCTATGCCGGAAGCGTCTTTGGGGCGTCTTTTCGCTGGTGATGATGACCGTCACGTTATTTTTAGCTGCAGTTACGTGCATTCAACATAGGTTAGATGTGGTTTCAACAGGACGGCGCGACTTGCCACACAGCGGACCAAAAAATCAAACTATTGAAGTCAAAAACAAAAATGTATATTCCTTACCCGATAGCATGCAGCATGCGCGAATCTGCTTTCGCTATGCATTTCTTCAAATCATTTATTAACACGAAACCACGGGAGGGGGCTTCAGACACGTCTGATACCATGTGAGAAGTGGAGTGCAGTAGTTCCAAGGAGGATTTAAACAAAATAAATTTCTTAAATGATATTATTAACTAGTTTAATTCACTCTAAACCAGTCATTAGATTGCATTAGATCGCTTAAAAATGTTATTTAGACGTATCGGTACACAAGCTCAGTATCAATAAAAAGAAACGGTACGTTCTATATAAGTAACTTATTTAAGGTTTGTTGTGCGCTGTGATGGACTTCGGTTTAATTTGATAGGTACATTATGCCTACATACATATATGTAGACTTTTCTATTTTATTTTCGTAAAATAGGAAGAACTCTTAATATATATTTACAAGCCCACCACTTCACGTTAGCCGAACCACCTTCAGATTTATACAAATCTTCATCTCTCTCCTCTAATAGACCAGTTTCAATTCCGACCCTTTTCTCTGAGTCGGCTTAGAATATACGAATATCAGGAAACAATGACAGCGGTTACGTTGGTGATCTGGTGGATTGGATTAGAAATTATTTTTCGGGACTTTAAAAAAGTAGGTAATAGTTGATAATAGCCGCTATTTGATTTTTTTTATTTGTGTTAATTAAGTTTGTCTTACCATTTACCAACTTTTAAGATTGTCTTTTGTTCTGTAGATGGGGCATACTGGCACAGACTTGGATCTTCGAAGCTTAAGCAGGCTCTGAAAGGTTTGCACAAAATAGACCCCAGTGATCTGAAGGCCAAAAATATTATAATATTTATTGGAGATGGAATGGGAATAACCACCATATCAGCCGGTCGTATATTTAAGGGTCAACATAACGGATCGCCTAAAGGTGAAGAAGCTCTATTAGCATTCGACGAATTTCCCCACACTGGATTTGCAAAAGTAAGTTAACCGCCATAATAATGTTTTAATATACAATAATCAATTTATTAGACTTACAATGTAGATAAACAAGTTCCTGACTCAGCTGGTACTGCTACCGCCATATTTTGTGGTGTCAAAACATTATTCGGAGTTATTGGTCTCGATGCCACTTGTTCCAAAATGGATGGCAAACGTGGACGTGCACCATCGATAATGGACTGGGCGCAATCTGTAGGTAAAAGAACGGGCATTGTGACAACCACTCGCATTACACATGCCACACCAGCTGCAACTTACGCCGGTATCTATGATCGTGACTGGGAATGTGATACAGAGATTCCACCTGATATTAGGGGTCTTCATGTTGATATTGCTCGTCAATTAGTCGAAGAAAATCCAGGCAAGCAATTCAATGTCATCTTGGGTGGAGGATTAAGACCCATGGGAAATGAAAACTTTTTTGAAACGAGAAAGGTTTCATTTACTGGAGGTACAGAAAAAATTTGTGCTCGTGAAGATGGTAGGAACTTAACAAACGAGTGGCTAAAATCAGACTCCATTGGAAAGCGCCAATTTGTTCAGACACGGGAACAGCTTATAAATATAGATACGGACAAAGTCGACCATTTATTAGGTTTATTTAGAAACAATCACCTTACATATTCTATTGCTGCTGAAGAAAACGAACCGAGCCTCAAAGATATGGTAGAACAAGCCTTAAAAATCCTGCAACGCTCGGAATCTCTTGGTTATGTCTTGATGGTAGAAGGAGGTCGAATAGACCAAGCACATCACCAGAATTATGCGCGAGCCGCTATGCATGAAATGCTTGAGTTTGACAAAGCAATAAGTACTGCTGTGAATATGACAAATAATAGTGATACTCTGATTATAGTGACTGCCGATCATTCCCATGCGATGACTTTTAATGGGTATCCTAAAAGAGGTAATGATATATTAGGTTTTGCCAATAAAACTGTAGACATTATACCTTATGAGACTTTAACATATGCTAATGGACCTGGGTATGATTATCATCGGAGGAATGACACCGACAGTGGGTTAATAAGTAGTAATATGACTTGGATACCAGTTCACCAACTTGGTGATAAACGATTAGAGCCCACTTATCCACATTTGGCTACTTTCCATCTAAAAGACGAAACTCACGGAGGCGAAGATGTTGCTGTTTTTGCTACAGGGCCAGGTTCTTCTCTTATCCATGGTGTATTTGAGCAGAATTACTTAGCTTACGTTATGAGTTATGCTGGTTGCATGGGTCCAGCTAAAGACATAGATGAATCATGCAATACTTCTAAAGGCACTACCAACGAATCTGTAAGGCAAATAGCTCATCTTTGGCATATAATCAGCATTCCTTCAATTATATTGTTAAGCAGTGGGTACATTTAAAGAAGAAAATTGTTAAGCATGCAATAAATGATTGAAAAAAATTAAATCCAATTTCTGAGTTATAAGGTATACAAATTAGCGTTTCTGAAAATTTTTTACTGAGTTAATTTAATTGGTGCTTTATATTAAATCTGACAACAATTGCAATAAAAAATGTTCGAATTATGTTTCTTAAAGAAATAAAATTAAAATGGGTTTACGCAGAAATGTAGATAAAGCTGAACGTTATAAGCATACACAAATTTATATGAAATACTTACTTACTTAAGGTGGCGCTACAATCCAGGGTGGACCTGGACCTCAATCAACAAGCGTACCCAGCCAGCTCGATCTTTAACTAATTGCTGCGCTGTCCCTCCTGGGCGGATTCGAATACTTTTCGGACCGGATCATTGGTGTCCATCCCCTCTACATGACTCAGCCACCTCAGTCGTTAGACCTTCACTCTTCTTGCGAAGGCGATGTCGCTATACAGCCCGTTCAGTTCATCGTTGTATCTTCTCCTTTACTCACAGTCTATACAGACGGGTCATTAAATCACTCGAATGGTTTTCCGCTCAAAGCTGCCAAGAGCATCCTCATCTATTTTTGATAAAGTCCATGCCTCTGCGCAATAGAACAAGACTGGTCACTTTTGTGACCAAGTTTGGCAAGAGTTTTCATTCTTCGTCTCATCTCAGCGCTGGTGCTGTCGATGGTGACGTTTTCTCCGAGACGTCGGTGTTGAGTGTTCTTTCTTTTTGACAGCATTTACTTGGTCACTGACCGTTAAACCCATCTTCGCCGCTTCAGCCTCAATACTCGCGAAAGCGCCAATGCCATCACCCTGCTTTCTTCCGATTATGTCAATCGGCGTATGCGAGTAATTTTACGGACTTCTGAAAGGTTGTGCCTCATTTGTCGAAGCGTGAGTTTAGCACTATTCTTTCAAGAATGATGTTAAAGAAATCGTATGACAGCGCATAACCTTATCTAAATCCTTTTTTGACATCAAATGGACGAGTTTGGCAAGGATGCCAAACACTCCTCTGTACACTCCTAGGTAGTGTGTATTAACTTGGAGCTCATGCTGTTGGCAAATTTAGTCATAATACTTAAACTCAAGACTTCTTGCCTAAGTCTGCCTCTAACAACAAATCCGCATCCAAATAGGCGCTGCTTTTGTCGTTGATAGCAATCTTCGTAGTAAATGTACGCCTTTTTTCATCCTCTTTTTGTCCGGTCCACCCCATCGCATTTCTTGGATGGCGGTAAGATCTCCCTTGCAGCAGCCCGGGGCCTCCTGAAGAGTAGAATTGAAGCCTCCTTCACCGCTACGTTTTTCTGATGACAGAATCGATACAGATTTCATGAAAAAAGATGGCAGGCGATTACATAAGTGAGTTGTACGGATTAGGAACGAAACGCAATATTAAAGATTACGTCCGAAAGTGTGATTGATGGTATACTTATGCATTCATAGCGAGACGAGTGTTCCAGTGATAGTTTGAAGCACTGGTGATGAAAATAACAATAGAACAAGGTAAGACAAGGGACATTACGTCGGTGTTCGAGGATCATTGATGAAAATTAAAAAGAGTATTGGAGACAGAACGGAGCCCTGGGGCACACCAGCATTTATTTTGTGAACATCAGACTTGAAACCATCCAAGACAACTTGAATTGAACGTTCCCAAAGGTAATTTTTAATCCATTGAAGAAGAGAGTCATCGATCCCAAAAGCACGCTTTTTCGACAAAAGAGCCTGATGCCAAGCTCTGTCAAATGCCTTAGAAATATCAAGTGCAACTATCTTACTTTCGCCTGATTGGTGTAGACTTTGGTTCCACTTTTCGGTGAGTTTTGGAAGCATTAAATGCCACTCTGTTGATGGTTAGCCAGTTAGCAGTACTGGTAATGTCGTAATTTAATGAGTTCAGCATACAGCTCCGTTCTCGTTCTAGAGCCGAAGAGCAGTGACGTAAGTCTGGGAACGTTTGATTGGCTTACGGGGTGGATGTGCGGTCCATTCATTTGAAACCTGATGATAGGCCCATTATTGCGGCAACTGGCAGCATACCACAGATGTGTTTATGCGAACGATCTGCTTCTTCTTTTGGAAGGTCAGTCTCTGAATCATTCTGTCAATTGTCGCAGAATGGGGTGAAAGTGTGCGTGTTAGTGTATAAAAGGATAAGACCGTGTGAATGTTGCTGAAAGGTAACTTGACAGCAAGTCGGCCACCCACGATACGACTAAATGGCTTTGGCCTTAGATATATGAGCGGGGTAAGTATCTAAGCTTAACAATAGGTGAGTGTATGAGATTCAAACCTCATCTAACGCGTTTGCTAGAGTGACCGACGTGTGCTGCGGGTCAAGTAAGTCACATTCTGCGATCCGACTGGGGACTCACATACGGTGGTCTTTCTTTTGCCCGAGCAACATTTGGGTCATCGGCTTGGTACGAGAAAGTAATTTATAAGAATGTTTTTTTTTCAAAGAACTTAACACTCAAGTGAGTATGACTACACTTATGATGCCAAAGCATGTGTTAAGATTTTCGGAAAAAGGAACAGAAAAAGAAGGAAAGTTTTTTGGGCTCAGTGGCCCAGTGGAGGAGACTAAATTGTTAATGTAAATTGACTTGAGGTTGTACAATATTTAGGCAACCATTCATCTCACGAGATTTTAGTTGCCTGAAAAAAAGTCTTTCGGTCGCAGCTGGTATTGAACCCGGTTAAACAGTAGTGACATCTTGCTGGCTGCACACCAGCTCGACACTTCCAGATTGTGCTTTGTCCCCACCTACACTTGAGTGCGTCGAATCTTCAAATCGCTATCGCACTCGTGTAGTAGCAAGAGTATTTAATATGCACAAATGCGCTGGTCCAGATGGTTAATCTCCGCTTCTTCTGAAGTGGGTGGCCGTGGCTCAAATGGTAGTGTGTTGGCTTCCAAATCGGAAGGTTCGATGTTCGAGTGCCAGCCTCGCCCGAATAACATTCATTTTTCAGTTAATGAAGAACAAGTAATATTAGTAGTTCACTAGAAATCAACAACAAGCCAACCTCCACTAAGAATTTAGTCTCCCCATTAAATGTTAGATGCCATCCATGGAGCGAAATAACAATTGAGCCCAAACTTCTTTCTTTCTCTCTATCCTGTTTTCCAAAAAAAAAAACTTAACACATGCAGAAGCGTTATAAGTGTATTCATACCCACTTGAGTATTAAGTTCTTTAACAAAAAAAAAACAAAGGTGTTCTTCCTTGCTGGTAAAAGCACTGCGTAAACTTTTTCATTATTCCTGCTTTTTAGGACACTTTCTAGGAAGATGGCATTTGTCCATCCCGTCCCTAAAAAAGGCGAATCTTCTTCTCTCTCCTTCTACAGACCCATTACATGTAGGTCCCTTCTTTCCAAGGTCACGGAAAATGATAAACCGGCAGCTTATGAATTATCTCGAAACAAGAAAACTTCTCAATAACCGGCAGTACGGTTTTCGTAGCAACATGTCCACTGGTAATCTGATGGCATGTCTCACCGGAAAGTGGAACCAAAGCGTACATCGATCTGATGGAAGCAAGATAGTTACACTTGACATTTCAAAGGCATTTGACAGAGTTTGGCATCAGGCTCTTTTGTCGAAAATGCTTTCATTTGGGATCGATGAATCTCTTCTTAAATGGATCAGGAATAGCCTTTCGGAACGTTCAACTCAAGTTGTCTTGGATGGCTTCAAGTTTGATATCCACAAAATAAATGCTGGTGTGCCACAGGATTCCATTCTGTCTCCGACACACTTTTTAATTTTCATCAACGATCTCTTGTCTACTACTTCTAATCCAATATATTCCTTTGCTGACGACAATACTCTCTGCTTTTCATATTCGTTCCCTGACTCACGTCCCTGCTCTTCGGCTGTAGATCGGGAATGCCAGCGTATGTTAAGCTCATTAAATTATGGCCAAGTATGGTCCCCATATCATCGTGTTCATATCTCGAGAATTGAAGGCATTCAGCGCCGTTTTCTTCGATTTGCTCTCCGAGGTATGCCCTGGGACGATCCTTTTAATCTGCCCCCCTATCAAAACCGTCTCAACCTTATCAACTTACACACCCTTGAAGATCGCAGAGATGCAGCAGAATTTCTCTTCATTCATCGACTCCTTTCAGGTCACGTTGAATGCACGTCCCTTCACAACTCCATTTTCCTCAACACTAACCCTCGTAATCTACGTACCCCTCGACTGTTCTATCTACCAACCCACCACACCTCCTATGGCGCGAACGAACCAATCTCCCGTATGCTACGTCAAATCAACTCAAACCCTACCGTCTTTGACTTCCACCGCACCACTCCCTACCTCAAATCCGTTCTCCTTCACCTCTCCAACCAACCTTAGTTTTAAGTTTTAGTTTAAGTTTAATTTGTAAGTTATAGCTTGTATTAAGCCGAATAAATGGGGGCGTTCGCCCCCACCAAAATTGAACATTGCCACACTACTTTAACCGTAAGACACATCTTGTGGAATGTCCTTTATCAACCCAAATCGACGTACGCAACGATAGAACAGCCCCAACAAGCCAACTAGCAAGTATGTATATTGAATCCAGCAGACATTAGATCAATTAATCGAATAAAAGATGCTACATCAGTACACAACAAATTTAAGGAAATATGATTTTAACTTTTGTTACTCTTTAAATACCTCTTCTTAAATTAAATGTATTATTTCCTCTAAACTCATCAATTATCTATTGTATAATAAGTCTTACTTATAATTATATATAACTTTGGAATTTTATATATATAAAGAGTCAATAAAGCTACAATAGCTTTATTCTCTTGCAAGAAAGCCATTGGGAACAAATGGGGCCTTCAACCTCGCATAACCCACTGGCTATACATCTCGGTCATAAGACCGGTACTTACTTACGGGGTGGTTGTCTGGTGGACGGCCTTGGAAAATGCAGTCAACCGCATTAAATTAAGCAGAGTCCAAAGAACAGCATGTCTATGCACAAGCGGAGCCTTGCGGGTAACCCCCTCTGCGGCATTAGATATTCTGCTTCACTTGACACCCCTCGACATTTTTAGCAAGCAAGTAGCTGCGACTGCAGCTTTCTTCTACAACGACCTAAACGATCTAGAAAAAATAGACGTTAACAGTCTCCTACGCTTTATTATAAGCTCAAACTGGTTCCAGTAGTAAGAAAATCATAGATCCACGTGGCATCACAATGGGCCAATAGGCCTAAGTGGGTTGGTATTTCCAACAGCCACTCTTACCTAACCTAACCTTGGAATTTTATTATATTTGTAAATATCTATATTTTTCTTTCTCTAAAATACGGCATCCTTTTTTTATAATTTACGCGCCTAAGTGGTTAGATACCCTTTTACTGTTGCCTGGGTACGGGCGGAAAGGTAGAAGGAGAAGAAAGGAAAATTGTTTTGTAGTGGTTTGAAACTCAGGTGTGTTTGGTTTCGATATTCGCTCTCCAGGGGTGGTAGTCCGAATAGGACGGAGAGTTTCTCCTTCACTCAGATTGATTCGAGGTCTAATTCACAGTATTTTTTTCTGTGCTTGAAACTCTACAACAGCCAAATCTACGTGTCAGTGCTATGCCTTCACACGCAGAATTTTTCTGTCTGAGTTCTAATTACACAAATGAAAAACTGACTTGCCATGGGCAGGATTCGAACCTGGACCCTCCGAGTGAGAAGCGATTGCTAGTACCACTACACCACGGCCACGCCGTTTATGGCCTTGATGCCCTTGTGGCTACCCACAAACCCACTGGGAACGTTTAAGGCGGCACAATTACGTCTAGGCGCGCCTAGAGCAGCAAGAAAATAAGAAAGAACTCCAACCGTAAGACCAAGGATACGAGGACACGACGTGTACCGAAAAAAGCAGGCGTCATATTCGAGAAAGCGGACAACATCATAGTTTTGGGGGATGCAGGAATTCATTGGGAGGGCCCAGAAATCCTAGCCCTTTAATACCACACCAAAGTATCAACCTACAGCACTCACTTAAAGTAAAGTACCCACAGAAACATATAAGAATCCTCCCCTTATACATAATCGGGGCCAGGTGTCTGGTGTAGCCTTAATAAATTTATCACGGCCCAACTCAATATGGCTGCCCGAGACATAGAAAATCTAATAACAACAAGAGTAGTTGGACGACCCACCAACAATTATGTCCCCTACACTCTATTTCGTAGGCCAGCTCGTCCTGACTCAAACGATCCATTGCAGAAAATGTTCAAATTAGAATTAGACCGAATCAAAAAGGAAAAACCGAATAAAACCCAATGCACACTAATACGTATTAAATATGATAAAAAACTAAAAATTATTATTATATACGGGAACGCCACCAAAAGCAAAAAAATATCCCACAAATCAGAAACAAAATATCCTTAGCAAAATCAAAAAAATATGTATGTATGTACATATATGTACATGCAAATATTAAAACAGGTACCCATAATTGAAATTTATAAATGAATGTAAATATACTACAATATACATACAGGTTCATATGTATATCCTTACATTAAGGATAAAAAAAAGGGGAATGGATGAAAAAACATAAAGCAAAACCTACATGGAACTCAGGGTAAGTACGACCTGAGATTTCGTATTCCACCGATGTTAAAATGTGTGGATACGTATATGTATATGGATGATATATGAATTCCCTGGATATCCTGGTTGAATTGTAAGCCAAATCTAACTCTTCCCGCGATAACAGATAACACTTCTAATTAGAGGACACTTCCCAATTTCTATCTAAAATAAACACAACAACAATTATTTGTACTTTGCGAGAAAAAAAAGACACTTCCCCTAAATAGCGAACCACTATGAACCTCTTTAGTACAAATATAAATTTCCTTTTTTTTTTTAATTACTATTTATTTTACTTTTATTTGGGGCTCACATCAGGGCGTCAATTTGTTGCAAATCCCGGTATTAGGAAAAGTTGATAATTTAATTAACCACTCAGGTGGTGGTTGATAAGCGAATAGCGAAATGAGGAATAAACGAAAAGAGCACAAAAGGGAATCGCAAAAATTAAATGGGGGCGGCGCCGCCAACACGTCGCAAGTGTGTAATGCGCATGTTCTGGTTATTTTCTTTTGAACTGTCATTCAGTGATGCGCGCAACTTTACATGAAGACTTTTCCCTTTCTTTGAGTTTGCATGTTATTTTACAGTTTTCTTTCATTTCATCTTTCGTGCTGTTGCGTTAAAAGTGTGGACATTTATAGTAAATAAGTGTAAGAATAAAAATGGCATTCCAAGAACTAAAGAAATTATTGGACTCTGCAGAAATTATTCTGGATTGTATGGATACGGACTGCAGTTCGGATGAAGAAATTTTGTTAGGTTTTTTAGATATTTGTCAAGATGCCTTGGAAATAATGAAAAAAAAGGAAATGGGTTAAAGTGTGGAGGAAAAAAATATCCAGGGGTCATTCAGCTTTTTTACAAGAGAGCTAAAAGTGAATGATAAAGCATCCTTTTTAAATTATATAAGGATGACCGAAAACACTTTTGACACTTTCACTTATTGAAATTGACATAAAAAAGCAAAATACCATAATGAGAGACGCAATTGCACCAGCAGAAAAGTTGGCAGCTACTCTGAGATTCCTAGCGACGGGTGAATCATTCACTAACATAAATTATCAAACCAGACTATCACTATCTTTTCTTTGTAAAGCCATCCCAGAAGTTTGTAAAGCAATTTGGAAGAACACATATTTAAAGGTTGGTATAAAATTTGAATTATATTTTTTTAATTTAAAATTACTTAAAAACAAATTACACTAAGTCTTCATAATTTAGAATTACTTAAAAACAAATTACACTAAGTCTTCATCCTCAAATAATCCAACCATTGACTTCTGAAGTAAGTCCGAACTTACGAACTCCTAGCAGCCTCCGATTGTGAAAATGATTGCCTTAACTCTTCCGCAGTTAAAATTTTAATTTTTTGAAAACTGCTCGATGTGGATGGAAATGAAGTTAACGACTCTTCTAATGTTCCTCGTGACGTGGACATAATTTCACTTGAATTATTATTCCTGAGAGTCATATCTTCCTCGACGCTTTCGCGGAGAATTTTTTGTATGGCCCAAGATGTTTTACGTCTCATTCCTTCGTTTTGAATGTTATCCAATTCAAAAATGACTTGTTTTCCCAGCCAGGAATAAGAAGATTTGTTTTCCATTTTTTCTGAAGAATTTTCTGGAATGTATTAATTTTTTGCCCCAGAACTAGTGTACTTGCTTTTCTCTGAAACGATAATAACAAATTTTTTTTTTACTACTGCTATTATTATTATTTATAAGAATATTTTTAGTTTCCAGATTCAAAATCGAAATGGGAACGAATCGCTGATGAATTCGCAATACGTTGGCAGTTTCCAAATTGTCTTGGTGCTCTCGACGGCAAGCATATTGCTTTCAGAAGTCTAAGAAAAGATGGTGCATATTATCACAATTATAAAGGAAGTAACAGCATAATTTTACTGGCTTTAGCAGATGCAAATTGTAGATTTATTTATATGGACATAGAATGCAATGGGCGAACAAATGACGCTGGAGTGCTATTACAAAGCTCTTTAAAACAACAATATTGATAAGTTCCCACTTGAAAGGGTTGTGGGAGAAGGAAGAGTGCTTCCATATGTAATTGTTGGGGATGATGCTTTTCCTCTTCAAAAACACATAATGAAGCCTTATCCATTTAAAACAAAATGTGAAACAAAAAGAATTTTCAACGTAAGATTAAGCAGAGCAAGGCATGTTGTGGAGCATGGAATACTGTCCAACAGATTCAAAATTATACAATCAACTATGAATCTACGAGTCGAACATGTTGAAGTTGTCACCAAAGCTTGTTGTGTCTTGCATAATTTTTTAATGAAGCACAACTCTAATGAAATGAATCCATTAATTTCATCTTCTGCTGTAACAACAAGCTCACACATTCAAAGTGAAACAGTCGATAATCCCCGTAAAGGAGCAGCGGAGGCAATACGCCATACTTTTGCTGAATATTTTTGTAATGAAGGGAAAGTTGAATGGCAGAATAAACAGATTTAAATAAAATATTGTACTTACTTTTCTTTTTGAAGTATTCGAACTTTCAAAATCCGAGCCATCTTGTACATTTTCACGGATGGATGTTGTCCGGTCCAACAGGTCTTCCTCGTTCCAAAAACAAATATTGAAGAAAGAAAAAAAAACAAAGTTATTTTGATATAGGCACTAGAATTGTTAAATTCTTAAACTTACCTCTTCAATGTTTGAACTGGATGTTCTTGACCTCCAGTGAGTTTTTAAAAAAAACTAATTTATCAAAACACCAGAGCTTAGGCTCATATACTCGTACATCAGCGGCACCAGCTCCACTTTTCTTGGACTGTTCAATTTCGCGGAACTCTATTGAAAACAGAGTTCTCAGAGTGTGCATTTTTTTAAAATTAAGTCCAGTGTTATTTTTGGCTCCAAACACTTAAGGGCATTTAAAAGGCTTTCAAATGCATCTACTTCTTTTAATCTATTTATATAATCGGGATGGCGAGGATTATACAAAACCGGGTGCATTTCGTAATGCAAAATTAATTCACTGATTAGTTCTTTACTCCATTTAAATTCATCTGCCATTGTTGGTGCGCGGTTATAAAAAAACAAAATATTTAAGAGCACCTCTTGTGCGATCTTACTATAATTTACTAACGTACCAATAAAATTATTAATTAAAAGCAAGAGCTTAATAACAATTTGTTAGTTCCAGCGTCTAAAACTGACTGATCAGCTATGAAAAAAAAAGGCAAAAGAAACAAATGCGCAAACTTCAAACAACGTTATAATTTTTTTATTTGATTCTAATTGCCAGCGATCAAGGCAAAATTTATTTAAATGATGTGGACTGGTAGCTGATGTTGGTGGTGGTGGTGGTTGCTATAGGTAAGAGAGAACGATAATGCAATGCACCCGCACACGAAGCTTAATTCTCCGATATAATTCCGTTGTACATATGATTAAGCAAGTGCAAAAAATTTAATTGATAACGAAACTATACATAGGGTATTGTATGACATGTTTTTAGGCAAAATATAGAACATAGCAAATTACAATGAATAATATAGAATGTTTTAAGCAAATTAAGATTTAGTTCTAGTTAGTATACAATTTTAAGTTAAGATGGATGATAGATTAAAGCTGTAGATTGCATTCCCGAACACTGACTGACTATCAAAAATTTTCAATATATATACATATATATATAGGTAAACTACCTATCTAAAAAATACGATTTTCGCTCAATTAAAGAATGCATAAGGGAAATCCCTCAATTAACATAAATAGATATTATGTTCCTAAACATTAATATAAGTATTCATGTGTTGTATGTATATGTTTTATTACTTTTAACGATAACACCCATTCTCATAATTGTTGCACTAGCAGCAACATACGAATTAGTAATGAAGCAAATGCGAAAAAGAAAGAAGAAGAGAAAAAGAGATGTCAAAAACATGCAATGAAAATGCTACGTCCGCTTTTACACGTCGCAAGTTTCGAAAGATTCAAATGAGTTCAAAAGGGAGGGATAATGAAACAAAAAATACCCAATTAACCAAATTCCCACTGCATGTGGGTAGCATTTTCATTGCATGTTTTTGACATTTCTTTTTCTCCTTCTTCTTTCTTTTTCGCATTTGCTTCACTATTTCTTTGGCTGTTGTTATGGGCAACAACATTTCAGTATGGCGGATGAACTGAAATGGACCAAAGAATTAACAAGCGGGCTCATTTCCAATTATGAAACACTGAACGCCAAAGATGAAATGAAAGAGAGCTGTCAAATAACATGAAAAACCAAAGAAGGGGGAAAGGCTTTCGTGTAAAATTGCGCGCAACACTGAATGGCAGTTCAAAAGAAAATAACCAGAAGATGCGCATTACACACTTGCGACGTGTAAAAGCGGACTTAGAGTAATTTAGAGTCTAGTTAAAAGGAAGTGGTTACAAAATAAAAAGTTAAATTTACATACAATACATATGTTCACGAGATTAGAATGTGATTTTAGAATAATTGATGCGAATGCGACCGATCAGCACGATGGATAAAAACACTGTGAATGAAATTAATAAATTGGATTTGAAATGCTACCTACTTATGGAACAAAGGAATTGGTAAAAAGGATTTCTTAGCAAATGTTTTGTTTACTTGGAATTTTATGATAAACCATCTTGTGAAAAAGGATTTTATTAGAAAGGATTTCTTGTCATAAGATTTTATGGGAAAAGATTTCGACATTTGTGGAAGGGTAGTAAGGATTTGCCTTACCCCCATGTTCTGTATTCCGCTTTCAGTGAATTTCACCAAAAGCGGAATTAGGTGTTCTGTACAATATACAATATGAATTGTGAATATTTTGGAATAGCCTGGAAATTTTAAAGGGGAAAACACAAAAATCTTATAGGAAGAAAATTAAGATTTTGCGAAGAGTAACTTCGTAAAACGGTTGATGAGTGAAGATCCTCCAACGAACGATGTAACTGGAAGGAAAAAGGTAAGCAATTGTACTTACAATTATGTATTTACAAAAAAAAAATATTATTACATTTCTTTGCCAGGTGTGGGTCGACTGGAAGATAAATATATGAAAGAAACTTGCTCACAACAAGAAGGAATTAAAGAGTACTAGAGGAGGATCGAATAATATTCAACAACTTTCAGTAACAGAATACCACATCGCTAAAATCACGGCTATCTATAGCGTCATTGATAGAATCCAGGGTACCACTGCTTTCGCTGCGGAGAATACCAGCAATAAAATCATCGCCGAAAACTTGGAACAAACTCTCGGCCGACCATCTACTTCGCAAGTTTTAAGCGGTAATCAAAATGCAGGTATAGATAAAGGCCAAATTAGAGATAAGAACAAAAATAAGTATATTTTTTTTGATTTAGTTAAAAGTTATAAAGAAAAGTTAAAAGTTAAAAAAAAATAAGTTGGAGAAGTGAGCATAGAGCATAGACTAAATATACCTAGATATCAAACTCTACTAATACTTTTGCAAACCCTCAACTTTCACACAGACACACTGTAAGTGAATCACGAACACATTCTCCATCGTTATAACCTGTCAGAATGGCTAAAATGACAACAAATTCCACGCAATATTCACTAGGTATATATAATAAAGGCAAAAATAAAAGGAAAATTATTTTACGCTGGTGAATATTTAATTTAACGTCATGAAAAAGTGAAGATAATAGAATACATGAAAAAAAAACTTTTTTTCTTTTTTTCAAGTGTACAAAAAGGGAATAGTTTCAGACTAAAATTAAAAAAGGACCTAATGATCATATGTTGAACGTTTCATTTGAAGCTTGTATTGAAAGTCAATTATATAAGCATTTTGAATGTTTAAAAACAAACCCTGTACTCTGGACACCAAATTTAACGAATCCCTTAAGGGGATTCTCAAAACAAAAACCGTGAACGGCGAGGCTGACCCTCCCCTGACTGTTCGACTTACTCGAAATAAATTCAACTTTATTACTTTCCCGTCACAAGTCAAGACTTAGACTAAACTTAGAACTACTTTGTTTCCGATATAAAACCACTGTTCCCATAATCCAATATGCAGACTCATTCATTTCATGTCGGCGCGTGTATCCGGAGCGACGTAACATTATCCCGGTACAATGCAATATCATTCGGCTGTTGTCGTGGGAACATGTATGCACCTGAACAATCTGTGTCAGCAATTCCCGTGCAGTCTGTTACCTTGCATTGGGTTCAGGGTCAGGTGCGTCGTGTTAACTCCTCCCTCCTTAAAGATCTACGTCCCGTAGATCATGTGTGACATCAGATGCAGACCGGGACGAATGCGATTCGGTTACTCTTTGATTTCCTGAATCGGCCCTGGGATCAAGCACGATATTATGCGGATTCACAGACGGTAGATTAGGACCGAGATGGATTTTTCGCCAGGCAATCCAGGCTAGGGCTGCTACTATTATGACGATCCCCACATTTGTTAAGGAAAGGTATGTAGTTTGATTTTGTAGGTCCTCCGACTGAGCAATGTTCTTTACGCTGATGCCGTGCACATGTTCCAATTCAATCTTTTGTACCCGTTTTGTGATGTTCGCCAAGGCCGATGGGAGCAATTGGGAGTGCGAATAAGAAGAACTTCTATTCTTCAATTTGATTGTTTCGTTACTCAATCGGATCACGTATGTATCATTAAGGACCCTTGAATTGTTTTCTGAAGTCAGTTGCCCAATGAAGTTCGTAAGGAAAATTGTGTCTTCTTTGATTAGTTCGATTACCTCTAGTGTATTAGTGCGGAAGGTACATGCTGTCTGTCCTCCTTTTAAAAGCCTTGTTACACAGATGCCCTCCTCAAGTTTTTGTACTGATTTGGTATTACAGATCATCTGACTATTAATACAAAGGCATTCGTCGATGATCCCATAGGTCTCCTGATGATTAATTAGGATTCTATCGTAATCCATGTCAATCTGTAGGGAGTCTGTAATCGATGCTCTGGTTGAAAGTAGATTAAATTCGTCACTTCTTACTTTTGGCATAGGGAGGCCATAAAGGAAAAGTGAACCATTTGTGTATACGGATGGCGATCCGTTTTCTATGGCTTCAATTGTTTTGGCATATGGTAAAGTTTCCATTTCACCAGTGATTCTACTTATTTCTTCTTTGTCTAGGAGGTTCGTGTTTACCGTACCACTTCTCGCCATTTGGCAGGCGCGTACTATTTCGTTAATCTCGTCCTTTATTACAATAACCTCATTCAGTATATCTTCTTCATATCGTCCAACCAAGGTTGATTTAATCCCATTATTAAACTGGTCTATCATCCAATTAAGCTTCTTCGTGGTCTCCTCTAGGGTACTAAAGAGCCGGGTATTGATTTTGTATTGTTGGTTATTGTTAGCTACAATGTGTTCCTCATTGGAAATTACTCTATTCCATTCTGCAGCATCAGGGTTCCTTGCAACCCACTTCCAGGCCGATCCAATCAAGTTGATAGATCTGGTGGTTCGATGTTTTTCTCCTCTAAGTGAAGACAATCTGTCGTTCGTTTTGTTGAGGTAAAATTCAATTGTGGTCCTCTTATCCGTTGAGAAGTTCCCGGTTATTGATTTGTTAATACTTTGCACTAGGTACTCGAATTGAGTTAAATTAATAACATGTACTAATTTAAAGTGCCCATCGACAATCCACCCCTTGCCTTCCTTTATAGTGACGATGGGTGAATGATAGCTAAATAACTGATAGCCTAGGACGGAAGGCAGTATGGTAGCAGTTCTGAAAATAGGGATGCGAGTAAAAGCTTCTTCTTGTGGATCTCTTCATGAAACTAAGAATATTCTTACATAGAGGTACAAATTTCGGGTTTTAATTTTTCTTACAAAATGTAGTTTTATAATTATCAATACATAATTCGATATACAATTCGTAAAAATCGTTTCTACAGACAAAAAATAACTTTTTCTATAGTGCTATACCCAAGTGTATTGTAATATATCTTTTATATATATTTTATAATATATCATATTTAGTAATTCGCATTAACTACGATTCATTAAATAACGGTAATGGTTGTGTGTCGGGGAGATCGTTAAATTGTTCGTTAAATGTCCACGCCGACATGTGTAAATGGTCTTGTGAACGCGGATAATCTAGCAGCAGGCAACTGCGCCATCTCTGGGAACATTGGTTTTGCTCTATTTGGTTGGCATCGCATGTACTTCCTTCGAATCATCTTTAACACAGTCCGCAGTCTAGGAATCCAAAACCTTTGCCTTATCTCGTTCACAACAGTTTCATGACAGCAATGGTGATAAATTTCGTGGTAATGATGGATTAGTAACGCTGTTACCTGATTACGTCCTGGCATTAACAAAGGGCGTTTTGTAGAAAACTCAACGCAGTCCACGTTGTCTATGCGACCTTTCATCCTCAGCAACCCGTCATCGTCAATATATGGAGAACACTTGTAAAAAGCATTTGACTTACATAACTTTCCGCCGTTGACTAAAATCGCTATCTCATTCCCATACGCGTCATGCTGAACCATCCTTACCACCACTGTCTGTGACTGCTTGAGTTACTCCTGTGACAAGGTACGCTTACAAAGTTATCTCTTTCTAAGACTCTGCTTCAAGTTCTCTACAAAACGCAAAACCCATGCCACCGTACGTACCAATCGCTTCCAGGATGAAAATCTCTCCGTGTCAATCAACAGCTTCTTCATTAACTCATGTTGCAGCAAGAACCTTGGTCTCAGCTCATCCTTCTCTTCTTCATTTGTTTCCGGTAAGGCACCTGGCCATTTTTCCTCGGACTCGAAAAGAAATGAGGGCCCTTTGTACCACCTATCGCTACAATCAAACATCGGCATTCTTTTCCATTTTGTCGCGTCATCCACAACATTGTCTCGACTTGGAATCTGGAAATCAGCGAGCTTCGAATTCTCCAATACTTCTCCAATCCGAAATATAACAAATCGCTTGCATCCACAAACACATGTAGTTGGATGGATACATTGTCGTCCGCAGCCAACTTCGAGTAGCATCTTGGGATTCTTACGTTCTCAACCAGAGGAAGTATGCGTAGCCACTCATTCCACTGATGCTGTAAACGTTCGGGTATGGTTTCGTCCCAGTCTATTCCAGATCTCCACACTTCTTGAAGGAGCACTTTAAGCATTAATAAGTAGTGTGCTAGGAAACCCAAGGGGTCGAATATCGACATTAACACCTTCAATAACTCACGCTTGGTAGGTGCTCTTTTAGCCTCTAGAATGTCTTCGTGGACCTTGGCAAGGCGAATGGAAAAGGTGAATATGTCTGCTTCTGTTTTCCACCATATTCCGAGTACTTTTGCGGATGTTGATTCAGCACTACTTAAACCTTGAATCTGCTTGTCTCCACCAGATGATTCACCCAACGCTTTCACAACCGTACTCGAGTTCGACAGCCAAGCTCAAATATGAAACCCTCCTCGTGAATGAATATATTGAATATCCTTTTCCAACTGGATCGCCTCTTGATCGGTATCGACGCTATCCATAAGGTCATCCACATAATGGTTGTCGGTGATGGCTACAACGGCCCTCGGATAAAGTTGAATGAATTCCTTAGCGTTCACATTCTTAGCATACTGTCCAACGCTAGCTGAGTAGGATGCGCCGAAGGTTACGTCTTCCCTTACAAAAACGTCAGGAGCTCGTTCTGATTTTCCATTTCTCCACAGAAAACGTTGTGCCTGTTGATCCGCCTTTCGAACACGGATTTGGTGAAACATTTCACTGATGTCACCATTTATTGCAACTCGACATGCCCGAAAAGAATACAGCACATGTGGCAGAGCAACAAGCTGATCAGGTCCCTTCAACAACATCGAGTTTAAAGACACTCGACCTACCCTCGCAGCTCCGTCCCAAACTAAACGTATTTTCCCAGGCTTATTTGAGCCCGTAACAACGAATATTGGTAAGTACCAAGTTCTTGGAGTCATCAGCTGGGCCTCCATATGATTCAGTTGCCTTGCATAGCCCTTCTGCAAAAGGCTAGCCATCTGCCTGCTCAATAAATATTGGAGGGCAGGATCCGAGTGCATTTTTCTTTCGATGCACTGAAGTCGTTTGAGTGCCATTGGATAATTGTTCGGCATATGTATGTCATCGTTCTTTCACAAGAGCCCACTTTCAAAGAAGTAGCCAATGCGCCTAGTTGTTTGCTTCAAAATGCTTAGAGCCCTCTTTTCATCATCGGTCTCAACGTACTCCTTACCAGTGCCATGACTTTCTAAGGCAAAGTAAGCATGCACCTCTTCATGGAGCTCTCTCTCGCTCTCACACGCCTGATAGTGGTGGAAAGAATGATGCTGTTTCTTGGTTTCCCTTCCATAGCTCCCACACACAATCGAACCCAGACGTGTTTTCATCGCAATTGGTTCATTGCACATACCCTCAGATACTTTGAGCGCAGCCCCTCGATACTCGTTTTGCAATCGTATCAACAACTTCGGTTGGACGTCTGTGTACGAATGAAGTGGTACTCCTCTCATGAGTCGATACATTTGTTTTTTTTTTTTTTGAGCGCACTCAAGCGGTTTGTGTACCCTTAAGGTGATTGTTCACAGCGCGGGCAAAGGAAATTTAGGGAGGAAGAAAAAAAGAGGTACCGATATACATTGTTTTTAAATGTTTGCAAGTTATAACGACCAGGAAATACAGAGATCGGCAGGGCATTCCATAAGCGAGTTGTACGGCTTAGGAACTAATCACGATATTTTAGAGTACGTCCGAAAATGGGCTTGAGGGTATACTGATGAGCATTCATAGCGAGACGGGTGTTACGGTTGAAAGTTTGAATGGGCGGAATACTACTGGCGATTTCAGTGGAGCACTGGTGGTGGAAATAGCGATATAACAACGCTATTTCCACCACCAGTGCTCCACTCCAGTGAGACAGGAGACATACGTCGGTGTTCGAGCGTGTCAATTGATTGAATAGTATTAGTATCATAAATAAGTTTTATCGCACGGTTTTGAATCCTATCTAGCAGGTGCAGAGATGTTTTAGGCCAGATCAGAGGGGTAAATTATTTCTTACATCGCTTGAGGAAACCTAGACATTTCGCAACTTTTTTGGCGATATCAAATATGTGGTCATTCCAACGTAAGTTGTCATTAACACATATACCGAGAATGGAAAGTTTTTCGGTTTCGACGATGCAAGTTCCATTCATGGATAATGGTTGGGTGTTTAAATTTCGCTTTAACGACAGCAGACAGCATTGCGTTTTGGAAGCATTAAATTCTACTCTGTTGATAGTTCCCCCCTTAGCATACGCTGCCGTTCTCGTTCTACAGCCGAAGAGCAGGGCCGTGAGTCCGGGAACGAATATGAAAAGCAGAGAGTACTGTCATCACCAAAGGAATATATTGGATTAGAAATAGCAGACAAGAGATCATTAATGAAAAAAAATGCACGCATTTTTGACAAAAGAGCCTGATGCCAAACTCTGTCAAATGCCTTAGAAATATCAAGTGCAACTATCTTGCTTTCGCCAGATTGATGTACACTTTGGTTCAACTTTTCGGTGAGACATGCCATCAAATCACCAGTGGACCTGTTGCAACGGTCATTGAAAAGTTTTCGTGTTTCGAGATATTTCATTAGCTGACGATTTATCAGCGTTTCCATAACCTTGGAAAGAAGGGACGTAAGTGCAACGGGTCTGTAGGAGGAGAGGGAAGATGATTCGCCTTTTTTAGGGACGGACTGGACAAATGCTGTTTTCCATCTGCTCGGGAAGGGTCCTAAAGTGTAGGATTGATGAAAAAGCTTACGCAGTGGTTTTGCCAGCGAGGAAGAACACCTCTTCAGAAGAAGGGGAGATATACCATCTGGACCAGCGGATTTATGTATGTTGAGATCTTTAAGTACTCTTGCTACTACACGAGTGCGAAAGTAGATTCGTCCCATTGAAGATTCGACGCATTCAAGTGTAGGCTGGAATGTCATTGTAAATGAGCGTTGGGATGGAGGATGAGGCGGAATTTCTAATGTTTTTGACTAACAATCAAACATTACATTGCAGGATTTTTTGCCTCAGCTTAAGTAAGCTCAACTTTTCGACTGTACGAACGCCCTGCAACATGTAGCGCTTCGAATTGCCAAGTGAGCCTTGCTGCGACGATACTTCAATGGATACTAAAAGTAAACCCATTTCTTCCCTGACGACGTCTGCTGTCTACTTCAAACAAAGTGGTTTGTTGACACCTTCTAACTTCAACGTCTCCACTACTTTGTCCAACAGTGTTAACGATGATCCGCTGTCCAAAAACGCGAACGTTTCAAAGGCTTTTCCATTCGCGTGTATAGTAACTGGAGCAATACGAAAAAGAACATCAGAGTCCTTGTGCTGGTTCTTAAGAGTTGAAATCAAGTCTGGCACCATCTCTGGTGATAAAATCAAACCGCCAGCGGTTTTCAAAGCCTTTCCTTTAAGCGCCCGCTGCAGCCGCACCAAATTCTCCGCGTTATCGAAACCACATAATTCCGTGCTCTTGTTGAAATTACTTAAAAACACCGGCCACTCTTCCGGCCTGCCACTGAACATTGGCAAATCTTTGCCTAAGACCTGCCGCGCAGACAGTTGATCCGCTGTCAGTACTCTTTGTGGTTTGATTTCACTGTGCTGAATAGATGCACTCGCCGTCATCTTCGCCGGTGGCTACTGTTGTTCTTCTTGATCACCGTCTTCCATCTCTAGGAGCTCGTACTTCCTCCTTAGGTACCCTCGAATCACCCCAGCTCCCGTTTCATATTTCTGCTCCGAATTTTCGCCGCCTCCACCAAAGGTGAACTAGTTGGTTTTGTACCATTCGACTCCCCGCACCTAGTGCACATCCAACTTTTTTCAGCTACCGATTCATCTACTCCTGTGCATGTGAAGTGAAACCATTTATCACATACATCGCACTGCACCATCTGATCATTATCTTCCGCCAAGCAGCTGCCAGCTATTCCAGATGGACAACGCAGTAGGTGACGCGCACAAGTAGAAGGGACTTGGAGTGTGCAGCTGGAGACAGTTAGCTAAAGGCCGGACTAACTGGAAGCTTGTTAGTTAAGTCCCAGGTCCGCCTCGAACTGTAGCGCCAGCTAAATAAGTTCTGATTCGGAACATCCTGTATAGTAAAAAAATTGCGATGAGTGATGATAGACCACCAAAAAATGTACTAAAGAGTGCAATAGAAATAGAGAAAATTTCATTCAAAAGTGGGAGCTGTATTTTCTTTTAATATGGCTTGTTGTCACCATGCCTTCGAAGTTCCGGGCCCGTGAAACTGGACTGATGTTCTATCTCTCACCGGGGGCTCAGCCTTTCAAGCATCAGATAAACCTTGATTATCGCTCGCTATTGTTGATTGCGGAGCGTTCGAGCCCTCTGTTTTGTTGCTAGCTGTGGATTTGGTCATTGTTTAAGTTGCTTATTACAACAGCGCTAAAAGCCCATAATTTTATGGTTTTAGAATTGCGAACAGGTGTTATGTATATGCATTGGTGGTGCAGTCATTCCACTGCAGTCCAAAAAGGACTTTAAAAAATCCCTTGATATTGTTGAGCTTTATAATATGTATTGATAAAACTTTTTGTATTGTAGTTCGACTTGTGAACTATTATGTATGTTACATCTTTAAAAACACATTTAATACAAGTAAACCTGCGATTTACGGACGTTTAATGTCAATGGGGTAGCAAGTTACACTACTGTGTTTGCTATATTACGAGAGTAAGATGTGGTCGCCATGGGTTGATGTTCAATATTATTTTGCATAAGGCACATATATGTATATATGTAGGCATATAGGCTGAAATATTCTCGTATTAAAGAATGTTATAATTCTTTAAAATGTAATTCTTTTTTCTTTTTTTTGGCAAAGAAAAATGCAACTTCACATCAAAAAATTGTTTTATTAAATGTTTAACTTTTATTAAAGGATCATTGGTATCTAAGTTTGGTTTTGAATTTCATCATATCCACAGATGGATTAAAAAAAATTGTTTTGTACTTACCAATATACTGTTTTGCCATGAAGCAAACGTGATTACTAAACTAAATTTAAAACAAAAATAAAAAAACTTTGGACGAACTTATATAATTATATTTCTAATAAATTTTAATAAAAAAAAAACCTGTATTGTATAAAAATGTAAAAGAATAAAATCATCTATATGTCCCAACAAATAATTAAACAAAAAAGCAATATACATGTGTAAAAATGTTAAGCCCTGTCTTTTTTTTCTAAAACATTACAAATGATTTTAAACGCATCGTTGAGGCTAGCAATAAACATCCTTCCATCACGTTGGCCATCATAAGACGTGACAATAGCACCACACTCATCATCTTGAATTGAATATCTAAAAAATATGAGGAGTTATTACTAAGTAAATACACATATAAAAGTTATTATTGGTGAACTGAAAAAAAAATTACTAGCACGCATGTTAGCGGTTGTCACAACCAACTCTGCTTAATTGTTCATCATAAAAACTTGGTAGGACCGATATATCTAAGCCGTTCAATAGCAATTCATCTGCCGGTTGGTGAAAAATTTTATTTACTTTGAAACTGTTGCCAGGATATGTCAAATATTTGACGTTTCTGAAAATTCATTTTCAATTTGCAGATTAATGTGGGAATATTTTCAATATGAAACTACCAAACAACTTTACCAAAAACCCAATATAAACAAATAAGCTCCCAATATGCATTTCAGAATGTCTATCGATCTGCAGCCAATCTGTCGATACGTCAGTCAAAATCGAGATCCGATACTACAACAAAATCGTACCTTGTTGGAATCAAGTATCTAGGTTCTCTTAAGCAAGAAAAACGGTATGCTTGGAAAAAGTTCAAAAGATTTCATATCGATGATAATCTAATTCTCTACACCAAGGTCAATGCTAAATTTAGCAACACCGCAAAAGCAGAAAACTCTATTTCTTTTGAAAAACTCAACGTATCGGAAGGCTCAAAATTTGAAGCAGAATTGTTGAGAAGGTTACCTTAACCGATTACCATTTCCCACCTTATCCCATCAGTCCTGTTTATCGAATCCCCAATAAATGCAATTCGACTAATAACCTGCCTAACCCGGTTTCGATCGAATATGATTTTGTGTCTTTATAATCAAAATCTGGCAGGGTAATTATCCAAGCATTGTACTCGTACCTCTGCCAAAACCAATCACAGTCTCTGGATATCGGCCGATACGGCTTTTACCATGGATCGCTAAAACGCTTGAAAAGATCATATCTAACTGGCTGTTTTGGTTCTTAGACAAAAAGATCTTGTTAATATAAACCGAGTTGCTTTTAAAAATGGCCGAGGAAAAATGGATGCGATCTTATAGTTTGATGACTTTATTGATCTTTATCCGAAAAGAACCATATTTCTTTCTATAGATTTTGAGAAAGCTTTCGATCGGATCGAGTTGCACGTGATTATTAAAAAACTGCTGGAATGGAAAGTCGGACTAAAAATAATCGAATACATGAGATCGTTTCTTTCAATTAAAGCTAAAAGCGGTTCCACTTACTCCACAATACACCCCCTAAAAAATGGTATCCCACAAAGATCGCCTCTATCTGTAATACTTTTCGTTATTGCCGTTTGCTGTAGAAAAGTAAAGATTTAGCAACGGTGAAAACTAGTTAAAATGTTTATAGATTTGTTTAAATGGGGAAAACGAGCCGGAGGTAAAGTTTCTTTGGAAAAAAGCAAAATCATGCATATTTGAAAAAATCTCTTGTCACAAGACTATATTAGTAAATGTTAATAATTGTTACATAGAGAATACTTTTTCAATAATTCTTGGTATAGTTTTTAATTCTATGTTTAATTTCAATGACCATTGTATTGCATGTGGGTGGCCGTGACTCAAGTGGTAGTGGTCTGACTTCCAAATCGGAAGGTTCGGTGTTCGAATCCCAACTTCGTTCGAAAGACATTAATTTTTTCAGTTAACGAAAATCAAGTAAGATGAATAGTTGAATGAATAGTTCTCTCTCTATCCCATTTTCCAAAAAAAAAACTTAACACATGCTGAGGCATTATAAGTGTATTCAAACCCACTTGAGTTTTAAGCCTTAGGGCTTGTCTTCGCTTATACAGAACACCAGAGTATGAGTACATAAAATTCTATCCTAATGACGTCTTGTACAATAGGGCGAACCTAATAAGAGTGGACAATTTCGTCATTGAGTTGACTCGAAAGCACATTGCAAGAGCAATGACCTCGTCGAACAACCTGATCTTCGGGGCTTACTACCGCAATTATATGTATCATGAGAGAGAACGTTTTGACTGCTTTATCCCTCCAGAAGCGTTCCTCTATCTAGATAGTAAAGGTCTGGTCCAAGACAGATTGGCGGTTCCGATAATCTCCCACGTCGCTCGAACAGCTGCGAACAGGCGACTCAACTACGACATAGACGTCGCACACGGCAGTGCGGAGCGTCTCCGGTTCAGTAGGGCGGTAGGGAGTCGCCACATGAGGGATGTTGCTCGGCAGCACCAACAATTTTGGTGGCTAGTTGAAGGAGGGGAAGTTTCGTCGTCCAATTCCTCCAGTACTACGTAGCTCCATAGGAAGCAAAGTCGGTCGCCTGACTATTTTATTAGCCTTAGCCGGCTTACATAGTTTTAGACAGGATTAAGTTAGTTTTAAGAAAAAATATATATATAAAAATTAAAAAAATATATATATATATATATATATATGCATATACTTATATATGGATATATATGTATATATATGTATGTGTATGTATTAGATGTAAGTAGGTTAAGTAGATTAAGATTTATTTTTAGGTAGTCTATAAGTTTTTAGTTTTAAGTTTTTATAATATAAAAAACAGCCCATTTACTAAGTTTTTACTTAAAATTCTTAGTTCTAGTATTAAGTAGTGTTTAAATAAATATAAAATTAATCTGTAAGATTCATCGAAAGACATAGTTTACGTGTTAGGTATAGCATAGAGCGCCCGCATGGGGCCAGTAAGTTAGAATAAGATTATTTGTAAATTATTTGAGCTAATTTTTAAGCATTTTTTTGTCTAGCATTTAAGAGTAAATTAATTAGTTAAATAAAAATGCATTTAAACTAAAAAAAAACTAACTTGGTCGAATTACTCTAATGACACTAATTTCCATAACAACTTTAGTCAAGGAAAAAATAGTCTACACAACATAACCCTTCCCCCTACTGATTCTACCAGTATTCACCTCGAGCAACCCATTTCTCTCTCTGAATTCGAATCTTGCCTAAGTAAACTAAAAGGTAAGACACACGGTAGAGATAGGCTTTCGTATCCTATGTTCAAAAATCTATCAACCAAAGCAAAGATCGTTCTTATTAGTCTATATAACACAATTTTTGATACAAGTTTCATACCGCAATATTGGAAGGTTGCTACAGTCATACCCATTCCCAAACCCAAGATTGTAGTAAAGCGTCTTCTCTGGTATACCGAATACAAAAAACTAATTTCTCCAGCTCAAGTAGCTTTTAAGCCCAGAAGAGGATGCCAAGATGCTTTGCTCCATATCGATAGTTATATATCAAACGCTATCTCAACCAAAAATCATGTTTCAGTACTTTCCCTCGATTTCGAGAGAGCCTTCGACAGAATAGGCATCCATCTAGTTCTAAAAAAAGCTGAGAGAATGGCGAATAGGTCATAAAATATATGGTTACATCAAGGCTTTTCTTTCTAATAGAAAATTTTGTGTAAGAGTTAATAATACGTACTCTCCTTGCTTTGCTCTCCACAATGGCATACCACAAGGATCCCCCTTTTCAGTAATTCTTTTCTCTATTGCATTCGATGAAATCAGCCTTATTATATCCAAGTATAAAATTCTAGATCACTGTTGTTATACTGATGATGTATACATACTTTGTAAGAACAACTTTTACGTACTTATTAAAAAATATTGCAGACTGGTCCACCTACTCAGGTGCAAATATAGCATTACAGAAGCGTAAAACATTCCACATTTGTAAAAAAAAATGTTGCCCTAGCTTAAAATTAAGTATAAATTAAGTTGAAATACAATCTGTTAGCAAATTAAGTATTTTAGGATTAATTTTTAACAGTAAATTTAAATGGACAGTCCATTGCGTAGAACTTAAAAAAAACACTTGCTGCTAGGATTAATTAAATACCTTTCTTCAAAAAAATGTAAAGTTCACACAAATACACTAAGTTACATAACAAAAATGTTAACTCTAAATAAAATAGACTATGGCCTCGGCATTTACGGAAACTGTCCAAAATCAACACTCAACATAATAAAACCTACATATCATCAAGCTGCAAGGCATCAATATATGCATTTCAAACTACGCCAATAAAAAATATACTAGCTGAATACGGCCTGCCCACTCTTACCGAAAGATACGAAGAAATAATTTCAAAGCTTGCAAAAAAACTCTTGCTTACCTCAAGATCGGTAATAAACAAAGATGTAACCTCTGCCCTTCGATCCAGACGCCAAAAAAGAATTCCATCAGCAATTTCATGCATATGGAGTCACATAACATCATTCAACCTGCCCACTAAAATCAGCTACTTTCAAGCTCCATCGTACCCTCCTTGGTTGTGTAGACTGGAATCTTTTGAGATGTCAAATTTCTCAAAAGAAGACCAGGAACGGAAAACCACACAGCTTTTGCGGTTACCACCCAAAATGTTAAGCTCATTAAAGTTGGCCTCCTGCCGGAACATGGTTCAATTTTCACCGCTGAAGCTCTAGAAGTTTACGAAGCCTTAAAATACGCCGCTTCTAACAAAGGCCACTTTGTCATTTGCACAGATAGTCTCTCGAACCTTAACAACTGTTCTCCAGCAATTATGATTCTTAGAGACATTTTTATAAAAGCTCCACAAAAGATCAAAATTATGTGGGTCCCTGCTCACCAAGGCATAATGGGTAACGAATACGCGGATAAAGCCGCTAACTCTGCCGGAAAATCACCCATACTATTATTCAATACATTCAGCGAGTCAGATCTTTTAAGACTCATTAATTCAGAAATAAGGTCCGCCCAGAAGCAAAGGTAGTCAACATACGTTCATCACTATTCAAAAATAAAACTTACCCAATATACCCAGCGGACAAGCCAAAAGAAACCATTTTAAATTTTGTTCGTCTTCGCTTAGGCCACACGTCCTTAACTCATCAGCATCTACTAAACAAGGAAAGTCCCCCGATCTGCCCTACATGCCAGGTATCTATGGATATCTATCACCTCCTAGACCACATAAGCCAGCATTTAACTAACAGCAATCAAAACATTTACGAAGTGCTTAAGAACAATGCACAAAACCTAGAACAAAAAATAATTCTAAAACTGAACTATAAATCGTAATTTTTAATAATCTCCTATCTATACCAGCGAGCCGATAGCCTATGCAGCTTATACTTTCTAAAACTGTTCATACTAACTTAGTAATTTAAGATTATTTTTGATAGTTTATATAATTATAATAAGTTAATAATTAAAGTTAATTATTTTAATAAAGTTAATAAGAATAATATTTCAAAAACAACTAACGATCAATTCCTTTTTACTGATTTCGGATAATTTTAAAGGTTTCGGTAATTGACTACTACGGAATCTTGTAAATATCGCCTTAAATCATGTACTGAATACTGATTTAATAAAGCCAAGATTTCGGGAGCGATCCAACTTGGGTCACTAATCATAATGAATAAACCTAATATATAAAAGGTCATAGAACCCCAAAAGTGTAAGCAGAGTAATATGAGAGATTAATAAAAACTAAAAATTAATGATATATCTGGATTACCTATGCGATAAAACTCAAAATAAAATTGTACACCATCATAAAAATCTTTATAGGTAAATAGCTATAATTTAAATATATACTCATTTAAAGTTGAAAACGTTAAGACGGCATCACCAGAGTTATTATTTTCTAAATACTCACCCAATTCCAAGGCCATCGCGAACAACTGGTCCAAAGGATCCGGCTAAAACTGCTGGTGATGACAATGTGCTCGTACTAATAATATTATAATTAATCTTTTTATATGCTTCTTCAGTATACAAACTGGGTAATTCTATGCCATTCTTTGCAGCAATATGTCGCAGGCCAAACAAATGGCGGTCAAAACCTTGTCCCATTGCAGCATCTTTGGTCATTTGGCCATGCAAAGCCGAGCACGTATGAATCATAGCACGAAGTTCTAAAGCATCGGTCTTTCGATCAGCTGGTTTAAGAACAGATTCACAAAATGCTTTGGTAGCCATTGTACAAGGACGCATAGTTTCGGTACGGCCATGACGAAAAGCTGCTGTACTACATGATTCATAAGTACCAACATAATTTTCAAATGCTTGCCTATACGCCAATTGGAAAGCCAATTGCATTACACAATCTGGACTTACACCATTGCGCTTACAGGAGCGCTTATTAATACCATTTGTAAAACGAAGTATATCCATATTCAGACTATTCATGACATCTGTGTGATGTTTACGAGCTTTCGCTATATCTTCATGCACGCGATCATCCAGTTGAAAATCAATAACTCGAACAGAATTGTCTCCAACGTGCGGCATGTATGGAATTGTATTAGGATGAACATGTGGTGATTCAACAGATTCTTTGTAAATTTCATTAAAATATCGTAACACAGCCACACCATCACCCCAGGAATGTTCGAAATTGACAGCTGAAGTTCCATCGCCGCCAACTATTAATGATATTGATTTGTCGAACCATCTAAAGTGAAAATAAAGTAAACAAAATAAACCTCTATATTATATATATTCTATACTCTATAATATTTACAAATACATTTTACATTCAATATTATAATGTGATATTTTAAAGTTTTTTTTGGTTTTTTAAACTAATAAAAGTTATTCGATCGCTAAGGATTGCGACAATAGATAGGACTGCACATTGACACCTATATCGACAGTCAATTGCATCACCTTTTATACATGAGCAAGAGCACATTCGACAAGAGAAAGTTCACCAGCTACGTATTGGAAATTCTAATGGTGATTGAAGCTTTAAATACAGTATATTCCGAATCTACACTTCAGATTTGGGCTGCAAGCTAGTCAGCGATTGCAACGCCCTCAATAAGATGCTGGAGAAGAAAGACTGGTGTGCCAGGGTCGCTCCTTGGATTCTGCTTGTCCACGAATTCTACTACGACGATCAACAACGACAGCGTACTCAGCAAACTAAAGTACATTCATGTTCAAGGCGGCATGTTAAAGACAATCACAGGCATGCTCGCTCAGATGATTACATTTAACAACTGTTTCATGAAAACATGGACTGTTACATAAGCTAGTCGATGACAATGAACTCATTGTTGCACCCATGAGCCTGCACCACAAAATCATCAAGTAAGTCCATGAGAGAGGTAATTTTTCTGTAAATAAAACGAAAGAGTTCATAGATAAGGAGTACTTAAGTTCAAAGCTTGATGAGAAGAATGCGGTATACCCCCCATTACATCCAAACGAAAACTTGGTAAAAAAAAAAAAGGTGAACTATATCCGCAGCTAAAAGAAGAGGAACCACTACAAATGTGCCACATTGGGTTCTCTTAAGTGAAGCCACAAGCACATATTACTTAGTATCATAGTAATTGTCAATATCGAAAAATTCTATTGGTTGAACTCGACGAGGATAGCGTATGTAGAGGAAGTAAGAACAAGACTGTAAGCACCAATTATCACAATTCGCAACAAAATATAAAATGTATCCGATAGATGTTCGGCTTTCACATCAAAAGTGTGTAAGAAGTTAGTCGAAAGCAAGAACAACAGCCCGTCCGAGCCAATGAACACATCGAAGTGTAGCAAACGATTAACACAACATCTGCCAAAATAATCACAAGACGGCCTTTGAGTTGCTTATTAGCATCAAAATGCTTACTAATCCTGTTGTCAAGTTACAAGATATAATTAAAACATATAATACACGGCAAACAAAACAATAGATTCTCCATACGCTAGACAAAAATTAAAAGACTTGCTACTTTTGATGCGGCCATTTTAAATAAGCATTATTACAAAATTGTATTTGAATTAATTTGGTACAGTAAATATAAAAACGGGAGGAAGACAACCTCTCTAAGAAAACAAAATAAAACTATTCAAAAATGAAACAATAAAAATGACAGACCTTGAATGGTCATAGTGTGATAAGAATCCCTAGAGGATATTCTAAAATTTTAGTGGAAAGGAAATGGAGCGACTGCAAAAGATGGCTATAAATGTTATAATACTATTCATGCGCAAGCACGAACCAGAATAGATATGGCGTAGGCTTCCTCATCTCAGAAAAGATGCAAAAGTCAGTAAAGGGTGTCATAAATGTGTCAGAAAGAATAATGTTTATGCGAACAAAAGCTGAAAAAACAGCAGTGAGCATCATTAAAGAGTATGCACCAACAAGTGAATACGATGATTTTGTCATCGAGGAATTTTATAGCCATTTGAGCAAGCAATTAAGCCAGTCAGAAAAAAGGAAATTATATTTATCCTGGGTCACTAGATTTGGAGTAAAAACTTTGACTAATAGAAATCGGCCACCTACATGAACTTACAATAATGAATAATTGGTTCAAGCTTCCTCCAATGAGATTATACACATGAACGTCACCAAGTCATGAATCTAGATCGATATTCAGAAATCAATTTGGCTAAATCATCGTCAACAAACGATTTAGAAATGTTGTGAAATCAGCCAAAAGCTATCCAGGAGCTGATGTTAGCTCAGACCACAATCTAGTGGTAGCGAAAATTAATATAAAAATTCAAAAAATTCAAAAAAGTTTCAAACAGCATAAATTAAAAATAAATCTTCACAAAAACGAAGAATTACGAAACAATATCAGGAGAGAGATGAATGAAAATATCATTCAATTAAACCCAACTCAAATAACGGAAACAAACATGGCACGAGATAAAAGAAATTATAATTGAGACTAGTAAAAAGTATCCATACCAACAACTGAAAAATGAATGGATGGCGAACGAAATTCTGTCGCAAGAAGAGAGAGCAAGAGAACCAAAGCAGATACAAAGACATAAACAGGGTGATCAAAAACAAGATTAGAGAGGCCAAGAACCGTTATCCGCAACAGCAATGTGAAGAACTAGAGCGATACGACAGGAACCATAATAATTTCAACCTGCATAAAAAAGTGAAAGAAATCCACGGTGTATAGCGCAAAATGCAGTGCAATACCATGAAAAACAATGAAGGTGAATTCTTTCTAAATACGAGGGAAAAACTGGAACAGCGGAAGAAATACATCGAAGACTTTTTCTAAGATGAGAAGATTCAACTAGAACCCTACAATGGACTCGAAAGCCCCATGATAATGAAAGATGTTGAAAAAGCGCTGAAAGAAGCAAAAAACCGAAAAGCGACGGGATCCGAAAAAGTTCCAAGTGAGCTACTTCAACTACTCGAAGAAGAAAACGTGAGTGAGGCTTTTCAATGCTATCTATAGGCATGGCAATGATACAATGAAAATCTTCCTAAAACTCACCCACAGAAGAATTTACAATAAACTCAAAGAGGGCACAATCAACTCTCAGTTCGGTTTGAAAAATAGTTTTAGAACACGCGAAACTTTGTTTGACTTCAATACATATATTAAATCAGCGAAAGCTGGAGATGAACCAAGCGGTTTTTGTATGTTTCGTTGGCTACGAAATAGCTTTCGATCAAGGGCATTATACTAAAATCACAGATAATAAATCTATACAGATGTCTCATCGCTGTAGGAAAAAATGGTTCAATTTTTGTCGGCTAGCCGACACGAGCTTTCGGAATGATGTAAAGCTTTTTATTTTCGCTCTTTCTTGCTTTGTTTAGGAAATTATGTAATTTTTCATGAATTGGGATTTTGTTTGAGCGTATGGGTGTGTATGTAAGAAAGAACAATTCAAAGGCGGGAAAAGTCGAATATTTCTTTACATTTTGTAATTGAAGTTTGACGAGCAAAATATCATTCGTGTTGTTAATCTGTAATACATGTAAATAATAAGTAATTGAACTGAATTGAAGTGATAATTAAAGTGCACAGGTTAATCTATAAAATAGGTATCTATTTTTATTTCAATATATTTTATCCATATATTTATTACTTGATATATATATCCACTAAATTTTTATATAAAACAACTAGCGTTTAGGTGCATGTATTAGATCACATATATTTATATATATGCATATTATGTAGGTATATATGTATTGATTTTGGTAATACAATTTGAGCTGTTTTGCTCATATTATAACTAATAAGATTTTTAGGTTAATCACAAACTACCTACATATCTACGTATTTCTAAAAGCTGAAGAGTAGGTAAACACGTCTACATACATATATCTGAACAACAATCTATAAATAAAAATGTCCTGGAGGAGAACAAAGTGCGCAATAGCACATTGTTGTGCAACCGAAAATGAGTTTTCGGATATGAAATTATTTCGTTTCCCTAAAAAAGGCACTGTTAAATATGATGAATGGTTAGCTTTGACGGAGGAGTCTCGTGAACATATAAAATGCCTTAAAAAACCTTACATCTGCAGCAAACATTTTGAAACTGCCTTTTTGGGAAAAAAATATTTAAAAACAAACTCTTATCCCTCTCTCTTTTTAAAACAAAGCGAGACTGTTCCGAACTCTGAAGACGGTTCTGTTTGCTTTGATCCAGTCAAAGCTAAGATTACTTATGAAAATTATAAAGATTTAAAACTGAGTTCGAGTGAACCTACAATAGGGGAACTAAATTTGGCTTCTAAAAATTTATTAAGGACAAAATTCAATGATCACATTGAATTTGCTTGCGCCAATTGTGAGGCTCATGTAAAAAGGCAATCTTTTTACATTAGGAGAATTGAAAAGCTCAAGAAATTGAACAATGTCTTGAGAATAACTACTAAAGAAAATCGAAAATCGAAACCAAATTTATTAAAGAAAATTCGTCGTTTAAAAGAGGACAAGAAAAAGCTACAAGCGCGTGAAAAGCAAAACATTCAAGGGAAAATCGATTCATTGCTTGGTATTCATCAGAATGCTATGACATTTTCGAAGCTCATCTTATCACAGGGTAAAAATGAATACACCGAAGAGGAGAAATGGATATCGCAGTGCATCTTTTTTCGTTCAGCTGCCGGATACAACTTTTTGCGGGATCAACTTGAGATACACTTGCCGCATCCATCTTCATTGCACAGGTGGATTAAAATTAAAAGTCTGTCCCCTGGCTTAAATAGAAATGTTATGCAGGAAATTAAGGAAATAACCTCGAAATTACCACCAAAAGAAAGAGAAATTGTGGTTATATTTGACGAGATGAGCCTTCAGACAGATCTAACCTACAATAAATTTAAAGATGAAATTGAAGGTTTTGTTGATTACGGAAGAAATCAAAGATATAATTCATACGCTAAGTCTGCATGCGTCTTTATAATTCGGAGCATATGTGGAAATTTTAAGCAAGTTTTATATCACGTCGTCTGTTCGACCAATATACCCACCAAAGAACTTGAAGTTGAGGTATATAAGTGCCTTGATATATGCGCAAAGTTGAAATTAAATGTAAGAGCTATTTGCTGTGATCAAGGGCCCACTAATCGTAGTTTATATAGTAAGCTTAGTATAAATGAAACAACCCAAAGTTTATTTACAAGAACAAATCCATATATGGAATGTATGATATCCCGCATCTTTTGAAAAGTATTCGAAACAACTTAATAAAATACAATTTGACCACTTTTGATGGAATTGTTAGTTGGAAGGTAATACCTTTATAACACAGAAAAAAATAATACTACCAAAATATGCCCAAGACTGACAGCGGCACATATTGACCCTACTGAATTTCAAAAGATGAACGTGAAGCTGGCTGCACAGGTTCTAAGCAGATCTGTATCCTGTGGAATTGAAGCTTTAATAAAACTGAACAAATTCCCAGGACATATAGCCCAATTTGCGAAACCGACAGCTGAATTTATTAAAAAAAAATAGATCGCCTTTTCGATCTTTTAAATGGAAAACCAGCTCTTGTGCGGAATGATAAAAATATCCAGTTTATAATAGAAGTGAAGGATTATATAATAAATATTAAACCCATTAACGGAACAAATAGATCATTCTGTTTCAAAGGATTAGCTCTAACTATAGGGAGCGTTTTAAGAATAAGGGAAACGTTATTCATGAATCATGATGATTTATATTACGTTTATGTAAATAAATTTAATCAAGATCCATTAGAAAACTTATTTGGCAAAATAAGAGCGCGGAACATAAATAAAAGTAACCCCAGTGTTGCTGAATTTAGCTCATTGATAGCCAAAGTTATATCGATTAAATTTCTATTTAAATCGAAATGTTCAAATTGCGAGGAAGAAGATTCGGAATACTTGCAGGTGGATTGGAACGCCGTTTTGCAGAATACTTTGAAAAACTGCCTTTTGCATCTAATTTAAGAGAAAACATAATCAAAGAATGTATAAAGGCAACAAATATGAATTTTCCGAAATGGTTTGATACCTCTAGTGAATGTTACGAGCACAAGATTAATTTAATAAATTTCCTAATAATTGTATTGCTCTGGAAAAATTGTAAATGGGTCCTTGATAAAAACAGAAATAAAAACATGATTCCCAGAAATAAAATAAGAAAATTGCAAAATGTAATGAACGCTTAAAAATGTAAGTAAGCAACGTATGCAACGATAAATTGGCAACGATTATTGGAGGGTTGGGAGGGTGGGGGTCGATGTCCTGCCACGTCCTCGCTCGTGTCCCCTGGAAACTACTTAAGTAAGGGTGATTTAACTATAATTTGTTAAAACATGTGATTTCTTAGAATTAGTTTTCCAATTTTGTACTTAAGCCGCCTTTACTTAAGTAGGCCAAGAGCAGTGATCAATTATTATACAGGTATATATATAGATAATACTATGTACATATATTGGAATATATACGTGTTGTGTACCAAAGGTAATGAGAATGATTTTTTTAAAACACATGTATCAAGCATAAAATGAATTGTCACCTTCAAAGTAGGTCCCTTGAGAGCGTACACAGCGATCCCAACGGTGCTGCCACTCTTCGTCGCAATGCTGGAAAGCAATTTCTAACATCGCCTTCAAAGCCTTGGTCGTAGCTTTTTTACATTTTCTACCGTACCGAACCCTTACTCTTAAGGTACGTTTTGAGTTTGGGGAATAAAAAAAGTCGCACGGGGCCAGATCCGAACTGTTGGGACACGTCATTGATATAGACACCTCAGGATGGCCAAAATCTGCCGCCATTGTAAAGTAAATTTTGTCGAGCAAAGATAACCCCGTCGTCTACCAAATCGTACAATTTGTCACTGTAAGCACTCATTACTTTAGAGGAGTTCCTCTTCCTCTGGGTTAATGCAAACTGAACAAATGACACCTTGTCGAAGATTACCACCAGAATAAGCCTAGGCAACCGCTGCTACTTCAGACTGGTTTAACAAATTGGATCCAAAGTCCCTACTCCAAGGAACAAAATCATACTCTATATAGTAATGATTTTGCTAGTTAAAATATGGCTCATTCATGGCTGTCGGAAAAATATTTCCAATATTTTCCTTACTTACTTAGGTGGCGCTACAGTCCGGGGTGGACCAGGACCTCAACCAACAAGCCTTTCCACCTGGCGCGATCTTTCGCCAGCTGTTTCCAGCGGTGCTGCACTCCAAGTTGGTTGAGATCCTATTCCAATTGTTCGAACTACCATATATTCAGCCGTACATTACTGCGTTGTCCCCGAGTCTCGGAATTGAAGATTTTCGATCTTTACATACAAATATTTTGCGTACAGTTTTAAAAACTCCTTTTTACATAACTTGAAAGAAAAGGGAGCAAATATGTATTCGTAAATATACATTTTCCCTATAAGTTCGATGTTGCTCAATGCTTGGAAATTTATCAAATTTTGTAAGTACTTAATGTCCTGAGCACAGAATTTGACAAAAATTCTTCTAAAATATCTTCAACCCCATAACATGTATTAGCCCTTAACACCTCGTGCTTCAAATATCAACCACTTTTATAGTGTGGTGCAACGTCATACACACCCCCTCTAGCACGTCCATATCCCGGACCATCGATCTCATGATCTTCAAAATTATATTCCTACCCCCATTTAAATTACATTGCATAACAAGTTACAAACAAAATAACAAGCACACGTACATAAACCCAAGTAAACTGGTTATGCTCGGCAACGTCAACGCATGTTTTTTTTATTTATTTCTTTCGTTCACGTATTGTTTTTGCACGATAAAAGACTTTGCATGAGTGAGTGACAAGAGGCAAGAGCAAAAAGCGAAAAGAAATAAAATGATTTTTCTGCTCTTTGCAGCTTTTTAAAAAAGCTTTTTTTTTAGTTCGATTTCATTTTCATAGGACAAAACTTCCCATATGAATGAGACATCTGTATAGATTTATTATCTGTGCTAAAATGGTGGAAATACTAAGAAATAAAAATATAGACAAGAATGGTGTAAAAATTATTGAGAATCTGTACTAGGATCAAAAGTAGCTATAGAAGGCGAAGAATCTGAGGAGATAGAGAGAGGAGTGGTAGTGGATTGGGGGTTACTCTGTAACCACTTTTACTGCTACCAGGGCGCGGGCTGAATGGTAGAAGAAGGTTTGAAACTCAGGTGTGTTTGGTTTCGATATTCGCTCTCCAGGGCTGGGAGTCCAAATAGGACGGAGAGTTTTTTCTTCACTCAGAGTGATTCGAAGGTTATAATTCACAGTATTTTTTTGTGCTTGAAACTCTACAACAGCCAAATCTACTTGTCAGTGTTATGCCTTCACACGCAGAATTTTTCTGACTGAGTTCCAATTACACAAATGAAAAACTTGTCATGGGTAGGATTCGAACCTTGACCCTCCGTGTGAGAAGCGATTGCTGGTACCACTACACCACGGCCACCCCATTTCGATTCGAAAGACAAAACTATTCGAAAGTACAATTCGATTCTATTTTAAGTTGGCGCTCTCTAACACTTTCGAATCGAATTCATCGAAAATGAGAGAATTTTAAATCCGAATAACGAAATTCTCAATACTACTTTCGGAGTACTAAGTACCAATTATTCAAATTCGAGTGATTTGATATTAGAATCGAAATACAGAGTAACCCCCCTGACTTCCAAATCGGAAGGTTCGGTGTTCGAATCCCAGCCTCGCCCGAAAGGCATTAAGATGAATAGTTGACTAGAAATCAACAACAAGTCAATCTACCACCACCACCTACCAGAAAAGCAACAAGACGACATCAGTTTGTGGGGATCTCTTTGGCGTGGATACTACCACATCTCATAATCAGTTCTCTAACCCCATAGTTGGTTAGTCAACGCCTCAAACAGACAAGGCATCAGTGATTAAGTCATAATCGGATTCATCATTATCGAGAATATGCATATGACGACATTTTTAGATACGTGAGTTTACTCTTTTTGGCTCATCGGGTAGTGGGGGATTCGTAGACTTTTCGGGCCGGAGCAATGGTGCCCATATGCTCAGCCAACTCACTCGTTGGACCCTCACTTTACTAGCTAAGTCGATGTCGCCCGTACAGTTCCTCGCTTAATCTCCTCCTCCATTCACCGTCTATACAGATGGGAACGAAAATCACCCGGAGAATTTTCCTCTCAAAGCACCCAAGAGTACCAGCATCTATCTCTGATAAAGTCTATGCCTTTGCGTCATAGATTGACATATAGTGGTGTGAAACCCCTTAAACATCTGAAACTACAGATGGGACCACTTTTATTCCACACACTTGGTTTCTGTTTGGATATTATGTGAGGTTTTGCATTCATCCTACAAAATAGATGAGTACTGGAGTGGTCGTCTCTTTTTTGCACTCATTTGGAAACAAAGTGTAAATTAACCCTTCCTAGACCTAATGGTCTTGGCAGAGTCTTAGTCTAAGCTCACAACAAGAGAAAAGCCGTCCTTGTTTTCCCGATTATTACTCTTCTTATGAGTAGATTTTCCACTTTTTAGTGCAGCCTTTGTTGCTGGGAGGAAAATATAAACTTTTGAAATGTGAACCTACAAAAGGATTCTACGCATATCTTGGGTTGACAGGATTACGGACGAAGAAGTATGAAGAATCGTTAGGATAAGAAGGGAGATACTCCTCCCTTCTCAGATACATAATGAGAAACAACTAATATCAACTCCTCCAACTAATGTTACAAGGTAGGACCTAAGGGAGAAGAAGTGTCGGAAAACAGACGTCGACATGGTTATCAAACTTAAAGGAATGGCTCTTTCTTTCACCAGTAGACACATTTATGGGAGTGACAAACAAACTCAACCTCCGGAACGCAGTTTAACTACAAGAAGAAGATAAAGTTGTCATTGAAAAAGTAAATGAAATAAAATATTTGGGTGTTATCGTTGACAACCAATTAAAATTTGATAAACATCGTCGAAACCGAAAAACTTTTCATTCTCGGTATGTGTGTCAGTGACAACTTACGCTAGAATGACCACATATTCGATGTCGCCAAAAATGCTGCGAAAGGTCCAGGTTTCCCCAAGCGATATTAAAATAAATTTCAAAATGGCTAACAATAAACCAAAGAACATTAATGAATGTACTTTTATTTGTGTTTAAAATGGAAATCAGTATTACACCAAAGTATCTAAGAAGTCAATTAGTTTATGTGGCGGATGTCCAACCAAATAGTAGTCCAGAAGTAGAGCTGATTTCAGACTTGATTTTTTTTTTGTAACAATATATCTCAAAATATTTTCTTATACTTATATTGAATCTAATCTACAATATTTAATAGTCTTCCAAGTCAATTAAAGAGCGAAAGTAGTATTAAAACTTTAAAAAGAATGTTAATTAACGACATTAAATTAAACTACGATTAACTCACAAATTAGTTATTATTAATTTATACAAACTTTGTTAAAAATATCATAGTTCAAAAGCTAAATAAAGAGTCAATCGATCAATCAAAAAACAAATATATGAGCTCACCTATTGACCGCATCCCCAGCTAAGAAATGCTTGAGCAACTTAACCGGCTTTTCATCATCGTACTTTACGTCGGTTGCATCCAACGATATGCAGAATAAAGCCGAGTCAACCAATTCCATTTGCATCGCGTTCCCAATGTCAACGATATACTGGCGAGTTTTAGCCCAAGTGTCACGATTTGCAGATGTCATTACCCCAAGTGGATGGTCTTCTACAATTTCACCTGATGGATTCTGTTCTATGACTACTTTTAGCCGACCCAAAATTACATTTGGCGGTTCGATTTCTCCGTCGACATTTAAAACATTGACGGCAAAAAATTTTCCACCTCTTAGAACCAAAATATGGCGCGAATCCGTTACCTGGTAAATACGATCCTTATTAATCTGGGGAATACGAGTGGAGCCAAATAGCCGGCTGTATTGGCTCATATCAAGGGGGAATGCTTTGAAAGCGTAGGCCACATATGTAGCAATAGGACTCGGCGCAAGTCTAGTTATTTGCCTAAATCGATCAGTATCACTTTTCGCTGGATTTAAATGGAAGACTTCGGGCTCCAAAAGATTGGATTGTAACGATCGCATAAATCGCAATGAACTTATTACTAAATTAGCCGAACACAACAGTTGCGTATTGTACTCTGGCCTCGGATTAGGCTTCATTACCAAAAGGGGATTGTAATTCACTGGCAATGGCGATCTGTCACTAAGGTACATATCGAACCACGGTTGAGATATATAACTTGTATGCTTGTTAGCATTATCGGATTTTTTAAGCAAAGTTTGTAGCTCTTGACCAATGCCATTTTCAAATTTTGAGACACTTTCTTTGGTTTGAGCAAAACTTTCCGCGCTTAGAATAGGCTCTACCGCAGCTAAATATCGTTGACAAGTTTTCTCAAGCAATGGAATTGGAAGACGCGGTAACGACGATTGAAAATAAAGCGTCGGTAATTTTGATTTGTGTAAGTACTGATAACAGACTTCATTTAAGCTAGTACTTTTCCGACGAACAATTGAATGCCTGAGCTGTATATGCCTAGCAATCTTGAGAAAGTTACTTTCCAGATGAGCAAGCATTTTCATACGAATTTTTCAATTGGATTATATTAAAACAATAAAAAAAAAGTCAGGTTGCAGAAACGTTTTTTTTTTTGTCCCCCGAAAACTATGGAAAAAAAGGAATAATTTCTTCTGGAATCATTCAAGATTTCTACATAAATTAATTGAAAATGGATACAAACGTAACAACTACAAAACTGAAAAATACCGAACCCAACTCGTACAAACCATTTGATAACAGCTGTCGCCAAATGTCAAACGTAATTAGAAAATTATTTTATTTTTTTCATACGTTTCCATTAGACATAACCGTAAAGCCTTGAATCCGCATCGAATGGTGAATTAAATGGATTCAACCCTCATCAACTCCCATATTCAGCCTAGTTTAAATCCGGATTCAACTAGCTTACATAAACACAATAAATACAAAACATGGAGTGATTATTATAAATTGATCTATTTCTGCAGCTGAGTTTGTGTTATTGAATTTCAATGACGTTTTCGATTGGACGACAGAAGCCTTCGTTTTGCACTATGTTGTAAAAAAAAACCTTCTGAAAACATTCCATTAGCCTTCCCAGAAGGAAAATGTTCCTTCTCGATTTCATTTCAGAAGGAAGTATGCCTTCTAGATTTTATGTCAGAGCTAGTATTTATTTGATGGTAATGATGGCGATCAAAATTCTTTTGAAAAATCCAAGCCGATTCAAGCTACTATTCAAAACAGTGAAAATGATTGTAGCCTACGCGTTTAATGGCGAAGTTATTTTCAAGAAACCCTTACAAGGACAGTACTGTGTTGAGTGGAAGAACACTATTTTAGATGAAGTCAAGAGCTTAATTAAAAACGACAATTGGAAATTGGTTCGTGAACAGGAGGATCAAAATAAGGTAGGATGTAGATTTGTGCTAACGAAAAAATACAATGAGGGTGTAGTAACGCGCAAAGAAATGCACGCCTGGTAGCACAAGGATTTAGTCAACAACCGGGTGTAGACTACACTACAACTTTTGCTCCTGTAGCTCGCCTAGAGTCTATACGCTTTATGCTTGCGATTGCAAGCTTATTTAAATGGATATTTGAATGAACGAATTTATATGAAGACGCCGCCTTTATTGGAACATTCTTTAGAGGAAACCAATCAAAGGGAGCCAATAGACAGTGTCATTGCAAAAAGGGCAAAAATAATGTTGGAAAATTTTCGCGATGGAAAGCAGGTATGTTGTTTACAAAAGGCTCTGTATGGCTTAAAACAAGCCGGACATGAGTGGAATGTCAGATTTGACCATAAATTGCAACAAATGGGTCTTAAGGCGACTAACGCAGATCCTTGTATATAAGTTGCGTGGAAAGATGGACGTATCTTAATCCTCTTTATCTACGTTGATGATGTTTTACTGTGTTCCAAGGATATTAACTGTATAGATCATGTTAAAAATAATTTAAAGGAAGACTTCGAAATTAGGGATCTTGGGGAGGCCAAATATTGTCTGGGAATTGAGATAACTCAAGATTCGAAGCGTATATCTATAAGTCAAAAGGGGTATATTCATAATTTATTGCAGAAATTTAATATGGAGCATGCGAAGCCGCTAACTATACCCATGCAACCTGATTCGAAGCTCGCGAAGGATGTAAATTCGTTTGAACAGGAAAAGCGCCTGCATAAAGAATTGATTGGAGGACTAATGTATGCTGCTGTTTGTTGCCGCCCTGATATAGCTCATGCTTCAAGCGTACTTGCCCAATTTAATAATTGTTTCACTGACGTTCACTGGGGTGCTGCGAAGCGTGTTCTACGCTATCTTCAAGGAACCATTGATTATGGATTACAGTATACTACAAATCAGAAGGGCTTAATTGGATTCGTCGATTCTGACTGGGGAAAGTGCGTTATGGACAGAAGATCATATACCGGATATGCATTCATGTTTTCCAACGCTGCTATTAGTTGGAAGTCCCAAAGCCTGTTCACATTGACGCGGGTAGGAACATTGACCGAAAGAGAGGGAATACATTTTATTGAAGTGGGAAGAAGAAGGGTTACTTCCACCGAGAATCCATTTCTAAAGTGGATTCTCGGGTGCAACACATCATTTTTTTCCATATCGTTCCATTTCTGACATATTTTTTCATTTTAATTTTGATCGTTGATGAGAAAGGAAGTGTGAAGAATAGGAAAAAAGTATGTTTCAGGCCAACTACTCAAATTTAAAAATTAAAAATGCTCCGATTCAAGTGTTCCACTTGTCAAAAAGTCTCTCAACCCCATGACAATGTGAACATGACGTTCATGGTGAGGACTTTCATCCCGTCGCCCATGTAAACAGGCACTTTTACGAATATAGACTCAACCTTGCAACTAGCTCATGTAAACGCAATAATTATCTGTGCATATAAACGCGTGAAATTGCTACGTTAAGAGAAGATTTTGCATGAGTTGAACTCATGCACAGCACTCATGGCAACACACATCTCAACACTAGAATATAGCGTATTGAGAATTAATTGAACAGTGTTTGTGCCTGTTCATATTGACGCGAGCAGGAAGATTGACCGAAAGAGAGGGAATACATTTTATTGAAGTGCGAAGAAGAAGGGTTACTTCCACCGAGAATCCATTTCTAAAGTGGATTCTCGGGTGCAACACATCATTTTTTTCCATATCGTTCCATTTCTGACATATTTTTTCATTTTAATTTTGATCGTTGATGAGAAAGGAAGTGTGAAGAACAGGCCAACTGCTCAAATTTAAAAATTAAAAATGCTCCGATTCAAGTGTTCCACTTGTCAAAAAGTCTTTCAATCGCATGACAATGTGAACACGACGTTCATGATGAGGACTTTCATCCCGTCGCCAATGTAAACAGGCACAATGGCTGCTTTCCAAAATGCATTAGTCTGCTTTTTACATCAGCAAACATTCCGAAATGTAAACCCAAAGTGGTGGCAGAACGCAGTACGTTCCGAGTTAGTTTAGTTTAGTTTTGAATGCATTTTATATACTTAATCACTAACTCTTACATACTAACAAAAAATGCTTAAATGCTAGCTTACAATTACTTAACAATCTTATACTAACTTACTGGCCCCACACAGGCACTCTAAGCTAATCTAAATTCTTATATCTATGTCTTTCGACTTCATTTACATTTTATTTATAAATGTTTATTTTGTGTACTTAGGGCTAAGAAAAAATTTATAACAAAAAACTTAGCATATGGACATTTTATTATTTTTTATAAAAGCTTAGTATCTAACTTAAAATAAACCTTAGCCTACCTAACCTAAATGCACAATACACACATAAACACACATAGACATTATACACGATCCTATACAAATATCAGTATACACCTTTGTATACACTGATATATGTATATGTTTCTTAAATGCTAACCAGTACGTTCCGAAATTCATTGTGAATGTATATACTGCGCAAGGAAAAACAACCAGCACATCATGAACTAGCACGATACAAACGATGTTTGGTTTATGCAATCTGAAGTATAATGGCGAATTTTGAGAAGTAAGTTCTCTTTTAAATAAATAAAAGCATTCAATTATATTATTATAATTATTTATATGCAGAAATCAATGGACAAACAGCGAGATTTTACGCTTAATTACAACTAGGCTGCAGTTTGAAAAGTAATTCAGCTGTAGCTGAGTTTTAGTTTTAAAATATATTTTGTGAATATTCGGTTGTCACAAGCAAATGATTAATTATATGAATTCCTATCAATTTGTTATACGTTTAAAAATATAATCACTGCGCATCGCGTAATATTCCAAAACACCATGATTCGTTACGCAACGGGATATGCATCGCATCATAAAAGCATCGCATGCTTGTATGACAGATGCGAGGTGCAGTCACAATGCGCATTTAGTTTGAATGTTGGAAAGCAGCCTTTTTTGCTCACATATTAGAGGTTGTCACAAAAAAATACGAACTCGGCTAAGGAGCTCATCATAAAAATTTAGTAGCACAGTTGTATCTTAGACGTAATGACAGTTTATTTGCCAGTGGTTAATGAATTAAATTTATTTTGAAGGAAGTTTGTTAGCGGAATATGTCTGTTGCTGGCGAGATATGTCAAAAGTTTGTTATTTCTGAAGATTATATTAATTAAATATTGTAAAACAAAAAACAAAAACTGTTGATGGCAGTAGTTGTAAAATTTAGCATAAAAAAAAGATAACAAAATACAAATATAAGAAAGGAAGCAAGCAAATTTAAACTTGTTTTTTAAATTGCAAATGAAAATCTAACATAAATTTAAAATTTTTTCAGATTTTGGTCATTCCAAATTGCCCCTTTTCGTGTGAGACTGTCCGTGTTTATGTGTGAATTGTTGAAGCTGTATGTTGCAGTAGGATATAAAAAATTTAAAATTACTAATTGCTAACGTTCGTTACTTGTTCCTCTTTGTTTTCTAAACCTGCGCAGACTCGAATCTATTGTACGAGTCAGATATTAAAAAAGTAGTAAAATAAATAATAATTTAGCTTAGAAGGCATATCTTCTTAATTATCTCTTACAAACAATGGGAACAAGGAATCCTATACGAGTAAATGGTACCCCAGCCGAAAACGAAAGTCCACGGGAATGCGCTGAGAATTTTCACCCAGGATTGGATGTCTTGTGACATGCATAAGCTGGAGGAATCGCAAACTATGCTAGTTTCGACGAGCGTCAGCAAGAAATGATATTTTTTTGTGGCAACCTCTAACATATGAGCAAAAAACCCTGTTGAGTCAACACTCAATACGCTAAATTCTAGTATTGGGATGTGTTGCTAGGAGTCCTGCACATTAGCTCAACTCACGCATAATCTTCGGTTAACGTAGCAATTTAACGCGTTTATATACAGCGGTAATTATTGCGTTTACATGAGCTAGTTGCAAGGTTGAGCCTATTTCCGTATAACTTAGCTCGTGTCTCTACCTATATTAATGTCAACTCAGGTTCAATTAGGCTCTAAAATTATATTTGGTAAGTCTAACCTTGAATAAATTAACAATATTGTCTTTTGTTGCAGCTGAATTTGCAATAAAATGCTATTGCACGACCATTTATCATTATTAAAAACTACACTTATTACATATACAGGGCGGGCCATAAATTTTTGCATATAGCAACACTTGATTCCTTAAAATGACGAATTGTGCGTCGCTTCATGCAATTTTATTCACGATGGAGCGTTTCACGGGACAACAGCGTGCTTTTTGTAATCAACATCAATATATTAAGCATATGTAGTCGACAAATACACAGAAAGACGTAAACTTCATGATTTATTTCACAGGAAACTCTAATAATATCGGCACTTAAGAAATCGAGGCATAGAACATCGACAATCTGATATTCACCTTTAGCAAAAAATGCAACACCACCTGCGTAATTCGTAATTTCCATTCGTATTTGCATAGAAATTGAAACCAGGTATATTGTAATCATTTTTTTTGCAATTATAAATCCAAATTTCAGAGACAAATTCAAAATCGGAGTCCAAAAAAAAGCCTTCTATCTGTCCAAACGAAAACGTCATCGATGTCCAAGCCCTGATATTAGTTTGGGCATGGATTTTTGTGCCTCCACTAGATGTGAGTGGCCGTGGCTCAAGTGGTAGTGTATTGACTTCCCATTCAGACGATTCGGGGTTCAATACCAGCCGTGACCGAAAGATATTCTTTCAGGCAAACCTCTTAAGTGAATGGTTGCCTAAATACAACACCAAGTCAATTTACACCACCCATGGCGCGAAATAACCACTGAGCCCAAATATCTTTCTCTCTCCTTTATCCAATTTTCCGAAAAACTTAACACGTGCTCCGGCACTTTAAGAAAAGTCATACCCTCTGAGTGTTAAGTTCTTTAAAAAAACAAAAAAAACATTCGTGGCGTGACTATAATCCGGGCATCCGGCCATCGTTTATGTTTTACAAGTGAGACAGTGTGTGATCTACGATTTAGACTGATATCGAACGACATTGAACCGCTACTTTGGTTTAGTTTAGAACGAGTGTTTATGTATGAGACACTCTTCGAAATTTGAATAAGCCTCTAATATGTTTTTAGGGTTCCTCTATGGATATTATACTTATGTGCCTAGAAATTTTATATATGTAATAAGTGTAGTTGTTAATAACGATATACTACAAATTCAGCTGTACAAGTGTTCCACTTGCCAAAAAGTCTTTCAACCCTATGACAATGTGAACACGACGTTCATGGTGAGGACTTTCATCCCGTCGCCCATGTAAACAGGCACTTATTCGAATATAGACTCAACCTCGCAACTAGCTCATGTAAACGCAATAATTATCTGTGCATATAAACGCGTGAAATTGCTACGTTAACGGAAGATTTTGCATGAGTTGAACTCATGCACAGCACTCATGGCAACACACATCTCAACACTAGAATTTAGCGTATTGAGTATTAATTGAACAGTGTTCGTGCCTGTGCACATTGACGCGGGTAGGAAGATTGACCGAAAGAGAGGGAATACATTTTATTGAAGTGGGAAGAAGAAGGGTTACTTCCACCGAGAATCCATTTCTAAAGTGGATTCTCGGGTGCAACACATAATTGTTTTCCATATCGTTCTATTTCTGACATATTATTTCATTTTAATTTTGATCGTTGATGAGAAAGGAAGTGTGAAGAATAGGAAATAGTATGTTTCAGGCCAACTACTCAAATTTAAAAATTAAAAATGCTCCGATTCAAGTGTTCCACTTGTCAAAAAGTCTTTCAACCCCATGACAATGTGAACACGACGTTCATGGTGAGGACTTTCATCCCGTCGCCCATGTAAACAGGCATTTCTACGAATATAGACTCAACCTCGCAACTAGCTCATGTAAACGCAATAATTATCTGTGCATATAAACGCGTGAAATTGCTACGTTAAGGGAAGATTTTGCATGAGTTGAACTCATACACAGCACTCATGGCAACACACATCTCAACACTAGAATTTAGCGTATTGAGAATTAATTGAACAGTGTTTGTGCCTGTGCACATTGACGCGGGTAGTAAGATTGACCGAAAGAGAGGGAATACATTTTATTGAAGTGGGAAGAAGAAGGGTTACTTCCACCGAGGATCCATTTCTAAAGTGGATTCTCGGGTGCAACACATCATTTTTTTCCATATCATTCCATTTCTGACATATTTTTTCATTTTAATTTGGATCGTTGGTGAGAAAGGAAGTGTGAAGAATAGGAAAGAAGGTGTATTTCAGGCGAACTATCTATTGTTTATTTATGAATTGAGTAGGCAAAAATCCTTGAAACTTGACTGTTAGCGGATGGTTGATACTACAACAGAACACCCAAGAAATGGAATAGGACTTGTGCAGCTCCCAGAAGACCCGATTGGAATAATGAATTAAAAATCTTGAAGAGATGCTTAAAAATATCTACAAACTTAAGGGCCCATATAATACATTGCATCCATTGCGTTGGCGTTTTCAATAGGCAGCTGGATAGAATATACGTTTTCTTATGGAAGGAGGTCCCCATAAGCAACGGATATGATGGATACGATGGATACGATGGATAAAGTATGTTAACTTTGTACTTTTTTTTCCGTTGATTCCGTTGGCAATTCTCTCACTAACGCATTCACAAATTAAGAGTAAGCACTACAGAATGTAGAGAAACTGTCATAGCTTGAAAAGAAAACACTCTCCGTAATAACAAAATGTCATTAGGTGCCTTTTGTCAACGTAGGTATGCGACGGATTTTATCGGAATCTACGTTCCGACAATACTTCAGTACCGTTAACGAAACAATGGAGTAACGGAGGGGTCTTTTGTCTTTATTTGGATAATATCTATATAAAATTATTAGCATTCAACGAAATGACATATTGCTTACGTTGGAAAATTCACAAGTTAAATAAATAAATTGAAGTTATCACACAAATAATATACACATTTCCCAGGCTAAATAAACAAAATTTGCTTTAATTCCCACACCATACAAAGTGTAATGTTAAAATTTTCGTTCACACATAATAAAACTGTTTATTTTCTAAGAATTTTATATTGATAAAGTTACAGTATTTTTATAAACTAAGCATGAAAAAATGTTATAAATAGAAGGAAAATAAAGATTTAGTTGTTCAGTTAATCAATCACAAGCGAAGTAGCTGTTTTTATTTCTCGCCGTTGTTATTAAAAAACAGATTTGATAAATAAAAAAAAAAGTTTTTTTGTTAATCGATGCAGTACATAAGTGCCTGTTTACATTGGCGACGGGATGAAAGTCCTCAGCATGAATGTCGTGTTTACATTTTCATGGGGTTGAAAGACTTTTTGACAAGTGGAACACTTGAATCGGATCATTTTTATTTTTTAAATTTGAACAGTTCGCCTGAAATACACCTTCTTTCCTATTCTTCCATGCTTCCTTTCTCATCAACGATCAAAACTAAAATGAAAAAATATGTCAGAAATGGAACGATATGGAAAAAAAACGACGTGCTTCATCTAAAAATCCATGCACAGGCACATTTTCAGACATTTTTTTTCACTCCGAAATCCAAAAGGTTGCTGTCATTCAGTGGAAAACGCCAAAAATCTTTTGATTTTTTGTCAACCAACTTCTCAACCGTCAATTTGATCAAATGACTACGTACACACAGGCTGAATTTGATTTGATTTGGCTCATTTTACAATTAAGTTTAAGTGTGTATGATGTGTTTCATATATTAAACCGACACCCCAAATCTAAACCTGAACTTTGCATGTAAACCTAGTTTACAAAGCGCATACGAAAACTTGTCACAATTTATTAGATTTTTATTTTATGTTTTGAAAAATAAGCGGAATATTATTCGTGCGCGCTACTCATATTGTGCAGAGAGAGAAAAAAAACGTGAAAATTAAAATTGTTTATATAGTTAACATAAATATTGCATTTACTTATCTACACGTATAATCATCAAATATTAACACAAAACACTACTAAAAGTTATTTAAAATCATTACTCGTTTGGAAAATGCAGAGGAAATAATCAACATAAAAATAAAGCAAACAAAAAAGGAGACAAAAAGGTTGACAGACCTAAGGCAACAATTACGAGTATACATGCACAATTGAAGTTAAAGGATCGTTTAAAAAATATATAAACATAAACATGGGAAAGAAGCAATAAGTAAAGTATATCCAAAAACCGATATTCGTTATGATTCGGACTTTAGTGCGCAAAACAAATACGTTCCAACTATAACTAACGATGCATAGCCTAGGAAAGGTTTGTCTATATAATATTATAAATTTAAGAAAAGGCCTCTATTTTAAATAAATATTAATGAAAGCAGAGTGCCACGGTAAAATAATGCTAATGAAAATTCAGGCCAAGAGGTGTTACTGTTGTGTGGGTTGATTTGGTGAGAAAAGATCCTTCGTTTATTTATCATTTTGCGACAGAAGTAAGAGTAACGAGCCTACATCTATTGGTCAACTGTTCGGTTACATTTGTCATTTATTGTTTTTTTTTTTACCAATATCCCCACTAAAAACAAACGTCTGTGCTTAAGTTCGGATAAACTTTATTTCTTCTCAAAACAGTACTAATGTACTTAGAAGAAGTTAACTATGTCACACATATAATGTTTAATGTCCTGAAAATTGATTCAGGCTTAGTCGTTCTTAAATAGTTTGCTGCTAGTACTTGTAAATATTTACAAAAGCGGTTTATATGCTTTTAAGAACGAACAGGAAACCACATTAAGCCACAGGTGGTTGTTAATTTTTATTATTTTTTAAAAACGAAAAATTGTGTCGCTAAATTAATACTAAAATTGTATTTTTATTGTAATAAAAAAAAATATTTTTTAATCTTAAAAATACTATTTGACACATAAAATAAAAGAAAATAATAAAAACAGCAAAATAAGCTTTAAGACGATTTTTAGTGCGAAATTCAATTAAAGACACTTGACTTAAACATGCAAAAAAAAAAAAATCAAAATCAAAATTGATAAAAAATAGTAAATTAGTAATGGGTGTGTCCCCCTTTTTTGATAATCACTTCAAATATGCGGTTTGGCATGGAGAATCGATAAGGGTTTCAAACTCTGTCATGGGCATTTTCTTCCACTCATCGGAAAACTGCCTACCATTGTCATGGATCCTGCCCGCTAGGCTTCCCCACAAGTTCTTAATTGCATTTAAGTCGGGGGAATGAGCCATCAAACCATGACCACCATGTAGGTGGCCGTAGTTCAAGTGGCTTCTCAATCGGACGGTTCGGGACTTTTTCAGGCAACTAAAATCTTATGCGATAATTATTGCCCTAAATACAACATCAAGTCAATTTACACTAATGGCGTTTTCCTTTGGGCTTTTTTCCTTGCTCCGGAGAAGAAAAGTGACTTAAAACCATTTCCCTCATTTTTTCAGACACAAAATTTTACTTCTCGTTTTCATTTGAGAATCAAAATTTCTCTACTGGATTTTATGTCAAAATGTATAAACGTCAAATAGTCCTGTGTATCAAACTAGATTTCTGTTTTCGTGCAATCGGCTGTGTTTGGCCAATTTATTCTAAACGTTCAAATTAATTCGCAAGCAAATATATTTAAAAAATAAAACTCCAAAGAAGTTTTTAGTGTTCCATTTGAAAATCGGAGTACACAAAAAAAAAAGACTTCTGACTGCCCAAACAAAAACGCCATAATAATCTAGTCTTCCCATTAAATGTTGGATGCCACCCATGGAGCGAAATAACCACTAAGCTCAAACATCTTTCTCTCTCTCTCTATCCGATTTTCCGAAACACTTAACACGTGCTCCGGCATTTTAATAGCAAGGGTGTTAAGTTCTTAAATAAAAAAGAAATATGGCATTGTTTCACGTGATTTGTAAATTGCAGCGTTGTCCTGTGGAAAATGTCGATCTAGAGTTGGTTGAGCTTCTCCAAATTCCAACAGCGAATTTTCCAATAAGTCAACATATTTGTCTGTGTTCATATAGATGTATTTTTTCGAGTTTGTATAGTAGTGTACTATTACTGATTTTTAATGTCGTGTATATCTCGCCACGAATGAATGTTACCGAACGGATGGATGTCTCCATATGCATGAATTATTGTAAGTGTATGGTATATTCGACTGTTTCGAGTATCTCTATTGTCTCGAGTGTGTTCAACCACCGGACCAAACGAAAATGCGTTAACTTTCATTCTTTACTGATAAGGAACAAAATTCATAATTACAACAAACAATATAAACAAAAAACACAACATATGAAATCAAATATTTAAGCTTTATTACTTTGAATTATTAATGTTTTCATAATATGAGTTTAAGAACACCAAGCTATCAACCGATCCTGGTCCTAGTCTATTTCGTTTTTCTGATATTATATTGCCAGCGAAAGAAAAGCATCACTCAGCCGCTGCCCTGCTAGCTGGTATCGAATGAATTTGCATAGCTAGTTGCGATAAATGAGGGTATTTATTTTGATTTGTTTGTCACCACTCCATCAAATTAAAACTTTCAGTCATCTCCACTATTTGTTTACTATATCTCTCTACTTCGTCTTCAGGCTTTTCTATGACTTTTGAGACAGATAGGTTTAGTAGATTAGAAAAAATGAACTGTGCATCGTTGGTATTGTCAGAAATTGAAGGTGGTTGATTTGACTGACTTTGATTTAAGCTTGAAGATTCACTTTCTGCAATTACCGACGACGTTGGCTCAATGGGAGATGGTGCTTCATTTGCCTTATCTTTAATTTGAGAACTACAAAAATTCTTTATTGTATCTAGATCATTTGTCTGCATATTTATAGCTGGTGGATATAAAAAGTATGCAGTTTTATGCTATAAATTTAGATTGGTTACTCATATTTCTTCAAGAGAGACTCTTACACATTTCCACTAAAACCGTAAGAATGGATATATTTATGTGCAATAGTCGTTGGCTTTGTTTGTTCGTAGTCAGAATATTATTGGTTTGAAACCAATTGTCAGTTATAGACCTAAACATTTTATAGTTTGAATTCCACTGTGTTGGACATTTTCAGAGAAGTGGTTAGGAAATGCTGCAAATTTGCTTTTTTTAAATATTTTACTAATTTTTTGCACGATTCGAAAATACCTGTAAGTTCCGTTCTATCACCAACAAATGGCTGCTGCAGTTTAGGCGTGTGTTCTTTTCTAAAGCCTTGATTATATTTTTTCCCCTGTCAGTAATGAATTTAATTTGGCCGATATTTCGAACACCAAATTCATCAAATAGACTGTCACCCGTAGATCTTTCGAAATCCATTGATTTCAATCCCAAAACCATATCAAAGAACTGAAATCTTTTTTGGTGGTGCAAGGTGACGGCTTAAAAATTTCGCTTTATGTAGTTGTTCGTCCACATGTCGATTGTAGATGAAGCTTCACCGCTGTTCACCCTATTACTTACTTTTTTCTTCTTTAAGTTTTTTTTTTTTTTTTCATTTTCCTACATTTTGGATCTTCAGGAAATTGTTGTTGCATCCGGTAACAAATCCTCCACATCCACGTGTTCGCCATATGTTTCAATGGCTTCAGTTTTGTCCTATGCTGTGACGGTTTTCAAAACTTGTGACTGCTTAATGTTTTTGCAGCATCTGTGTCGAATTAAGTTTGAGGTCTGACTTGCGTTATATTTTATCGTTTTAGAGCAAGTGCGGCAATAAATGAAACCAGGCAGAACAGTTTTGTCGTATATTCGTATATTCCATACGAAACTTTGGGCTTTGCGCCGGCTAGACAAGGTGTAGTTACCAGTTGTTCCGAAATAAATAGTATCTGAAAATATTTTTTTTTGATAAAAACTCAAAATTACTACCAATAGCCACAGATCAACCACTTTACAAAAAATAGTAACTGGTGATAATGAAAATTGCAAATCGATATTGTTTTGCGTATCGACATGGGTAAGGGTATGTTCGAGTGTCTGGAGTATCTCGATTGTGTCAAGTGTGTTCAACCACCCGAACAAACGAAAATGCAATAACTATCATTATTTGCTAATACTGCACAAAATACCCGAACACTCGAATGCATGTATGAGCATGACTTGAATGTTTCAACCAACATGTATTTTTTAAATTCATGAGCAAACGATTATTCCTTGCTGCTCAACGAAAGTGATTGCGTCAAACAAAACCTGATACCCAGTTTAGCCGACAGCTCAATGTGCGTTGAAGCAATCCGCATTGGTTCAATACGCTCATACAAACATCACTTCAAACCGCATTGAAATATGCAACACGCATACATTCATTCCTGCTTATAAAACGCATTGAAAATTTGTAACCGCTTTGAAATATCATATAAACATATTCAAATCGCATTGAAACATTTTACTCTCGCGCTCTCATCATTCTTTCATCATCGGGCAGGTATTAGTTGTGCATTTAAAATGTGGGATTGCAAACGAAATATTTGAAAAGACAAAGAAATAAGAACATTCAAAACAATAAGAGCAATGCAATGTTAGTGTCAAGTGTCAGTTCATTTCTACGGGTATTGAACCAATGCGGATTGCTTCAACGCACATTGAGCTGTCGGATAAACTGGGTATTAATGGACGAGTATAAACAAATACAAAGTACTCGTTGCAGCTCTCTGGGGTGTACCTTTCGAGCACTTGTGCTCTCCGCCGCAAGAAGTCCGTCACACATGCGTAAAAACTCAGAATTTCAAAGTAGAATATGTTTTCTAGGTTTACAACTTTGTTCCCCTATTATGGATCGTTCAGAGCATCTTTAAGTTAGAAAAAAATGATTTTTTGCAAAATCTACAATGGTGATACCCCCTCAGCGATGTTACAAATATACCCTGTATCATATAAATTACCGCACATATTTACTGACTTTTATTACATTTATTTCCACGCACTTCTATTATATTATTAGTAATGTTTTTGTTTTCCTAGCCACGTTTGCATATTCCCGACTAACCAGTCTAGTGGAAAGTGGGTTGTGAATGCATATTGTAAAATGTTTGTGTGGGTACAAATGATAGAACTTATTCTTTTCAATAGAAATCGCTTTATTCAGTACAGTTACAATTCACTATTTAATTGCTTCTCTCAGTACAATCCAATTTCTCAACCGCTTATACTTTTCTTATCTTTTACTTAAACCACTTAATCACTTCTCCTAATTAACACTTCAGATTTCACTTTAGAACTCATTTGCATACCTTGGGGATGCTGGTATTTATACTCGAATGGCATACTTCGAGAACAATCCTCGCCATCCAGCGTCCCATACAATTTACAATTTGCTAGAAAATTCGATTCCACTCTCCAGTCATCAATGGTCGAGACTTTGTTATTCAAGTATCGAAATCTTCTGGTCTTCGAGTATCGACATTTTCTGCTCTGTAAATCTAGATGTCGCTGCTAACATTTAAGTGGTTGTCACATTGCTCTCTCCCTACAGTTGTTCGTCCCGAACAACTTCGTCATTCAGCATCCCGTTGAAATGACACATTCTATCCAAATGGACCACTTTCAATTTTCCTCGATCCCCACGATGGATCCGATAGACAACGTCATTAATGCGGGTTATCACCTTGTATGGACCTTCCCAGTTCTGTTGCAATTTTGGTGACTTGCCTTTCTTACGTTGAGGATTATACAGCCAGACCAGATCTCCTTCGTTGAAACCGGAAGATTTCGCCTTGATATCGTACCTAGTCTTCACGCGGCTGCTTGCTAGCTTCATATTTTCTCTGGTGTCTTCATGCAATTTGCGAATCCTACTGCGCAAGTCATTCATGTAGTCGTTCACCTCTTTGGGCTCCGTCGGTGGGGATCTGAATTTTGCTTCACTTGGCAACCGAATTGTTTGACCAAATAAGATCTCGGATGTTGTGTGTCCTGTTGAGCTATGGACCGCGTTTCGGTAGGCCATTAAGAAGAGAGGTATGTGTCGATCCCAATCCCGCTGGCAGTTGCTGACAACCTTAGATAGATGCTCATTCAAGGTCCGATTGAATCGCTCGACCATTCCATCAGATTGAGGGTGTAGTGGCGTTGTCCTTGTCTTTCTTATTCCCAAATATTGACATATTTCCTGGAAGACTTTTGATTCAAAGTTTCGCTCTTGATCAGAGTGCAGCTCCATTGGGACCCCAAATCTGCTCACCCAGTTGTTGACTATCTGTTCGGCTACGGTCTTTAGCCTCTTGATTTGGGATAGCAAACACTTCCGGCCACTTACTAGCCTTAGCTTACTTACACTTAGCCTCTTGATTTGGGATAGCAAACACTTCCGGCCACTTACTGAAGTAATCCATGACCACGAGGGTATATCGGTTACCATTAAAGGTTTCGGGAAACGGCCCAGCGATGTCGATGGCTATTCGTTCGAAAGGTGCTCCGACATTGTATTGTTGCATTTGTCCATGTGGCTTTACTTTTGGACCCTTGGTAGCCGAACACCTTATGCACTTTTTGCACCAATTCTCGACATCTTGTTAAGCGCTTAGCCAATAGAAACATTCCCTAACCTTTTCCAACGTCTTGTTTATTCCCAAATGTCCTCCTGAGATCCCGTCGTGTATTTCATGGAGTACTTGGGTGACTCTGGAACGTGGCACTATTAGCTGCATACGAGATGTTGTCCCATCTGCACTTTCCCATTTTCTCTTCGGCAATCCATCTTGCACAAAAAAACGAGTCCACTGTGCCCAGTATGCCTTCAGAGTTTGGCTCCGATCTGATATCTGCTGCCAACTTGGTCTTTCCTCGTGTTCCTTCCAGGCAAATATTGGTTCGATGTCATTGTCTGCCTGTTGGGAGGAACGGATTTCGTCTATGCTCCAACCCTCTATTGGCTCAGTCCTGATCATTTGGATAGTTGCCTGTTCTTTCGCTTCTTTACCACTGACTACTTCTGCTGGGAGGCTTTCATTGCATTGTTTTGCCTGTGAGGCTGGGATAATTACCCTGGAGTCGACTCCTGCTACAGACTTCTGCCCCGCGAAGTAAGCATTTCCTAACTGATGGCTTCGGGACATTTGACCGGTTTCTGCCGGTTTTTCTTTCTATTTGCCTGTAAACCCAGTGCAGTACCGGTTCTTTACAATACCCTTGCAGATGTCCTACTCTATCGCAGCTCCAGCAGCGCATCGTTCGTCTCTCCCGCGGGATATTTCGTTGCACGGTAGTTAGTCTTGAGCAGGAGCATTCACCAGATACTATTTCCCTGATGAAATGCATTCCTTTGAAAGCCTGATTCGATGCTTCCATCGCCAGGGCGAAGGCAAGTGCTTCAGCAAGGGTTCTTTTTCCGGCCATCCTTACTGCTGATTGTAGCTTCAAATCTGTAATTCCCCTGATGAATGCGTCCTTTGCCATTTCTTCGATTATTTCTTGGCCTGCGGTGGGATATGACAAATGTGCCAGTCTACTCACGTCTGCTTGGAGCTGTTGCAGTATTTCTCCTTGCAATTGAACCTTGTAAACTTCCCGCATGTGGCTATCCCCAAACAGTTTCTCGATAGCCCGCACTAAAGCCATATAGTCTCTATTCTTTTCGATATCGATTGTTTGTAACAATTCTGCAGCAGGACCGCGTAAGACCATTGTTAGGGCAAAGCACTTTTCCTCATTGTCCCAGTCGTTTGCACAGGCAGCCATTTCAAACTGCTTCTTATAAGTTAGTTAGTTAGTTTTATTTACTAGCTTCATAGAAGTTACATTTTTTTTTTTTTTTACAATATATTAAACTTAAGTCTAGTGAATTCTATACATTTTTTTTTAAAAAGTACAAAGTTTGTTTCATTTTTTGTGTCGTAGGGAAGGTTGTTAAATAATTTAAAACCCTTATAAATTAAGGAATTCTGCGTATTAGAGCTTAACATTAACGGTAGTCTCATGTCATTTATGTTTCTTAGTCGGTAGGGTTGAACTTCTCTTACATATTGCACATAATTTAAAAGATATTCCGGCATTAAATTGTTTCTTATCTTATATATAAATAATAGGACATTCATTACAATTCTTTGCTTAACGGACAACCACTTTAATGATTTTAACATGACATAAATCGACACATATTTATTGCACCTTAAAATACATCTCATTGCCTTATTTTGCAAAACTTGCAGTCTTTGTATTAGATTCTCGTTACATAAAAATAAAATTGTTGAACAATACTCAAAATGTGGTTTTACAAGTACATTGTAAATATTTATTGCACTTAATGTTGATATATCGCTTCTTACTCTTTTTAAAAAACCTATTTTTTTATAGATTTTTTTACATATATAGTCAATGTGTTTTGAAAAATTTAATTTATTGTCAATAATAGTTCCTAGATATTTAACACATTCAACTTTTTCAATTTCTTCGCCGTCAATCTTCAGTCTTAAATCCTCTCCATATCTCTCACTAATTATCATTCTTTGCGTCTTTTTTACATTAAGTTTAAGTCTATTTTGTTTAAGCCACAAAGAAACACTTTTTAAATCATTTACCATTTTGATGTGACAGTCTTGAAAATTTTCTTCCGTTTGATATATAACGGCATCATCTGCAAATAGCGCAATTTTCCCACTTTTTAACGCCTTTTGAATATCGTTGATATATATAATAAATAATAAAGTTCCTAGCACTGATCCCTGGGGAACTCCAAATGATACTTCTTTTTCCTCTGACAATTCGTCATTCACTCTAACCACCTGCGATCTATTATTCAAGTACGTACTAAACCAATTCAATTCGCCACCATTAATTCCGTACTTTTCTAGTTTTTGTAGGAGTATTGATTTATCAATCGTTTCGAATGCTCGTTTAAGGTCTAAAAAAACACAATAAACTCTTTTCTTTTGAGCGATTTGTTCTTTCCACCCTGTAATCACTAGGTTTATTGCACTTTCGCATGAGTGACTCCTTCTGAACCCCGACTGTATCACAGTTATAAGTTTATTTCTTTCGAAATATTCGTTAAGTTGACTAAACACAATTTTTTCTAAAACTTTTTCATACAACGGTAACGAATTAACAGGACGAAACTCTTCACATTTTTTCGTATTGGCTATCTTCTCAATCGGCGTCACTATACTTTGCTTCCATGTTTTAGGGAAGGCTCCTGTTTCCAGAGATTTATTAATTATGGTTAATAAAGCTGGTCCGACACAATCAAAATTATCCAGGAATGTTTTAGGGCGCATATGCTCAAAGTCATTTTTATTTTTCAATTGTTTTAAAACTTTTTTTACATTCCGTAACGAAACACTTTCAAACCTAAAGTCAACATTATTCGCATTAACACAATTTACAAATGGTACACATTGAATTGAATTATTAATTTGGACGATACTGTCAACAAAAAAGTCATTAAACCCGTTAGCAATATCCTTGCTTTCTTTGAACGCCACACCATTAAACACAATATTTGATATTTCACTCCTTTTTTCATTTTTTAAAACATATTTCTTTAAGTTTCGCCACATATCCTTTTGATTTCTTGCATTTTCCACTTTTTTCTTTACAAATTCGCTTTTTTTTTCTTGATTTCTGCCTTGTATCTATTCCTACTCGCCCGATATGCCCACCAATCGTACTCTGCATTTGTAAACACCGCTTTCTTGTAACAAATAATTTTTAATTTCTTATATTGCTCTAAGTTTTCATCAAACCATTCACATACTTCATATTTTTGGAATCTTTTCCGTGTGAACTTCTCAACCGTTTCTCTTATTCCTTCGCGTAAAAGTTCGCCCATCATACTAGCATCCATGCCAATGGAAATTTTTCCTATTTTGCTTTTTTCTAAAGCACTCCGGAATGCGTTGTTTTGTGTAGTTACTTTTTTAACCCATTTGCCCTTAGCTAATTTTTCTCTTTTTGAATTTATATTAATTTTTACTGATATCGTTTGATGGTCACTGATCTTCAAACCACTATCAACTTCAGCTTCAATTTCTTTAACATTAGTAATTAGGTAGTCGATTAATGTTCTAGAATCTTCCGTTATCCTTGTTGGTTCGTTGATGATCTGTTTACAACTACTATCCGTAATTAGTCTACAAATTTTCTTCCTGTATGTATCCCCCTCTTTCAACCAGTCAATATTAAAATCACCCAAAATCACGCAGTTTTTTCTTAAGTCACATAAGTCATCCATAAGTGCACCAAACTCCTCACAGAAAGTTTTTTTGGAAGACTTCGGCGATCTATAAACCCCTACTATCATAAACGTGAATGTACTGCAACTTATGCAATTTGTTAGCCACCAAATATCCATCCCTTTTGAATAATTTTTTGAGTTATAAGTTTGTATTTCTTTCCTTGTATAAATGATAACTCCTCCGGTGCGATTTGAAATACTATTGCACCTTTCCATTTTATAATTTGGCATTGTTATTTCATCATCACTAATATCCTTGGTCACATGAGTTTCTGATAGCACCACTATGTCATACTCTTTTTCCTTTACAAGAGTTTGTAGCTCTTCGAAATTGTTAATTAGGCCCTCAATGTTTAAATAAACTATACTTACATTTGGTGGTTGCTAGTACGATATACGTTTTCTTTGGAATTCAACTTTCTTCACAAATACTTCACATTTATTACTTCGACAGTCATGATCAACGTCTAGATTTAACCCTAATTTTTTATTTGCTATCACACAATTATTGCACTTAAGATTTGATTTATCACAGCTCCTTGTATCGTGATTCTCACTACATTTAGCACACACAATTACGTTTTTACACTTTGCAGCTTTGTGGTTGAATCCCCAACAATTAAAACACCTGTTAATGGTCACATAATCATACACCCAACATCTGTCCCATCCAATATTCAAATGTCCTCTTTCGATTATTTGATTATAATCCTCTTTCTCCACTTCCACTATTGCTTTGTAGCTTGTTCTATTATCCTTATTTACAGTTATCCACTTTATACAATTTATTTTGCTCCCTAAATTGTTTTGTTTCTTGATTGCCGTTTCAAAAGCTTCCCTTTCCCAATTTTCCCTTATTCCACATACTGACACACTGGGTTTTTTCATTTCAGGCACACTTACTTCGTATATATCGCCCAGTTTTTGTTTAGCTTCCTTTTCCATAACCTGTCTTGATTCCCTGTCTTCGCAATTAATGACTACTACTCCATCCTTCTTATTTATAACCCCATTTACTTTAATCGCAAGTGATGCAGGGTTAATATTATTTTTAATGTCTTCTTTTGTTTTTTTTATTATCTTGCACCTCCTTTGGTCTTATTATTAAAGGAGGTTCATTTCTAACTAAGTCCGCATAAGACGTTTTATTACTCACAGCGTTGCCTTTTTTAATTTCACTTATTACTTCTTTTTTTTCCTTGTCTAATTTTTCTACTCCCACTAAAATTTTTCCAATAATTTTATTTTGTTTTTCCATTTCATTTCTCATAGTTTTATCCCCAACATTTGCTCTTTCTACATTTTCACATTTCTTTTCAATCTTATCAAAAGTACTCTTAAAATCACTACAAATTTTAATACTCTCTACTTTAAAACTTTCGATATATTCACACATCCTTTTCATTTGTGTATCCTGTTCGATTTTCATATTCTGCAGCCTATGCATATATCTCTCCTCTATCGCTTCGAGCAGTTTTTTAATTTCATCCTCATTTTGCTTTAATGACTCCTCAAATCCCTCCTTATATTCTTTCAAATACACTTGATTAGTGTTCATACCCTCATGAATGTCTTTTAGAACATCGTCTACGTTGTGGATGTATTGCATACAATCTTCGCAGACGAATCTTATCATATTTTTGCCGTCTAGTACCCCAACACTGTACTGGTCTAGTCCACAACACTTCGTCGCAATATGATAATGCCTTCCACAGACCCCTTGGCATCTAAGACCAGATTCTCCCCTTATCGCCGTTTTGCAATGACTGCATTGATCAGGCATTTTTTTTTTTTTTTTTTAATTTTTTTACTTATTATTATTATTTATTTATTATTATTATTATTATTTTTTTTTTTTTGTCACCTTCTTTATCCTTTTTTTTTTTGTTCTCTCTTTTTTACTTGATTTGCTATTCACACTTTAATCTATGTTGTATGTGCGCTCAGCTCATCTACCGACTTATTAAGAATGTCTGCCCATCCAACACTCGATTAATAACAAACCCCAACAAAAACAAAACAGAAAAGAAAAGAAGAAAAAAAAAAAAAAAACAGCTTTCAAATTTGAAATTTTCCCACTTTCACAATATTTATCGAAGTATAGTTGCACTTTTTATTTTAAACGTGCAGGAATTTCACGTATAAATATAAATAACACAACTTTCAATCGAAAATATTTGTAGATACCACTTAAACTTTAGTTTTTTTCGCATCAACAATGTATCATTGCCATTGACAACCATTGACTGTAGACCATGAGCTCTGGCCATCAAATGAGGGAGGCTTCAACTCTTTTCTCCTTGGACCGCTTAAAGAACATTCTCGCAGTTTCTGTTTTCGCACTATGTCGAGCTCTTTTGCTAGTTGCTGAACTTCGAATTTTTCGCCAACATTCTTCTCTATTGTATCAAATTTGTCATCAACGTTCTTCTCTATTCTTTCAAATTTGTCATCGATTTCTTTGAACTTTTGCTGGAGAATGTTCTTTTGTTTTTCCGGATTATTCTTTTGTTCATCCATTTTCTGTTGGTTTGTTCGTCGAATTTTTGTTCGAGGCTATTCTTTTGTTCTTCCATTTTTAATAAGAGGAGTTGCATCATCGCAGACATGTCACTGCCGGTACTTGTCTGTTCATCCTCGTCAACATCAAACGAGTATGCATCCTGTCCTTCGTTGTTCAAAGCCTCCTGAAGTCGGAGCACCAGGTCACTTTTTCATCCACTGGCGCTGAGGCTTCTCTTGTTCAACTCGGATTTGAGTTGGACGAGGGTCAACTGCAATAGTTTTCGACCCATTCTAGCTTTTTCAAATAGTCAGAAAACACTTTTTTTTTTTTTTTTACACAAAATAAGTCCTATCCCACTTCTGACACCAATGTAAAATGTTTGTGTGGGTACAAATGATAGAACTTATTCTTTTCAAAACAAATCCCTTTATTCAGTACAGTTACAATTCACTATTTAATTCTTTCTCTCAGTACAATTCAATTTCTCAACCACTTATACTTTTCTTATCTTTTACTTAAACCACTTAATCACTTCAAATTACACTTTAGAACTGATTTGCATACCTTTGGGATGCTGGTATTTATACTCGAATGACATACTTCGAGAACAATCCTCGCCATCCAGCGTCCCATACAATTTCCAATTTGCTAGAAAATTCGATTCCACTCTCCAGTCATCAATGGTCGAGACTTTGTTATTCAAGTATCGAAATCTTCTGTTCTTCGAGTATCGACATCTTCTGCTCTGTAAATCTAGATGTCGCTGCTAACATTTAAGTGGTTATCACAATATTACCTCGCTTTATAATTGTGCTCTGTATAACACCTACCTGATAAGTTAACTTGATAAACCGTTCGAATTTCCACTTTGCTGGTTTACTGAATTTACTGTTCAGATTCGCAAAATCAATTTCGGAAGCTTTCAATATGCTACTAGGTTCTAGTCCGTACTTCGTGAATATTTATTGTTTTCTCGAACTCTGCTCCATGATACGATCTAATTTAAATTGTCCTCTTTATTTTATTCGCAACCTCGCTCATGGAATACTCTGCCGAGCTCTTTATTTTCTAGCCACTATAACTTGCCGTGGCTCAAGTGGTAGTGGACTGGCTTCAAAATCGGAAGGTTCGGTGTTCGAATCCCATATTCATTTTTTCAGTTAACGAAAATTAAGTATGATGAGTAGTTGACTAGAAATCAACAACAAGCCAACCTCCACTAAGAATTTAGTCTCCCCATTAAATGTTGGATGCCACCCATGGAGCGAAATAACCACTGTGGCCCAAACATCTTTCTTTCTCTCTCTATCCCATTTTCCAAAAAACTTAACACGTGTTCAGGCACTTTAAGTGTATTCATACCCACTTGAGTGTTAAGTTCTTAAAAAAAAAAACTTGCAAACATTTAAAACCAACGCACATCGGTCTCTCTCTCTCTCTCTCTCTTGATCAGCTGGTTGCAGATTGCGTTTTGTTGCACCTGCTGACACTCCTAACATTTTCATTTCCGTCACTTTGATTTTTCCTTTTTATTTTCCGTACATCGTCCGACATTGCAATGCGTATGTTAAGGTTCTTATATAAAAGACCTTTAAGGTTAAACTGCATTTTTATGCCACGACTGAACCTAAGTATTTAAATTGCTCGCATTTTGGCACGATGACTATGTAAATACATAGATATCAGGAGTCGGGTTTGCTGGTTCTGAAGAACAGCAATGCAGATATTCAGTCTTAGTACGAGTGGTTCGTAATCGGTTATTTTACAGCGCCTTTCTCCAATTATTAAGAGTTGCCTGAAGGGTTTTCACGTCGTTGCCTGTATAGCACTATATTGTACTATCATCGGTGTAAAGAAGAGAAGTTTTTCCAGACTCATTGATGCGCTGCTTCAATAGAAAAGCTGGCACAACATTAAAATCAACGGACTTCGTACTCTTTAAACTCCAGGCCAGATGTCTTCCTTTTGCCTTTGATTTCAAGAGGATAAGGTTTTCAAAAGGTGGTAGAGGTCTACTAGTAGCCGATCGAAGCTAAAGTACTTTTGTACGTAATATAATATTACGAATTGATGCGGTCATTTGAAAGCGAAATCCTTAAATAGTCAGAGTTGTAAATATTGCATTTAATCATCCTTCACGGCGAATCTATACGCAATTAGTATTAAAAGTTCTTGCTTTGGTAAGGGGAAAAGGCTGGGTATTTTCCAAATTTGGATTGCATGGCAAACAAAACTTTTTAAGGTCGCGATATGATTTACGTTGATATCCCAGGACTTTTCCTTTGACTAATCGAAGATAATTTTCTAGCTTGGCCAACTCTACCAATTCGAAAATGTGGTGGATCTAAAGTAGCCAAATTTGGATATATCACTACGCGGCCAAAGCTTCACCCTATCATAAATGGATCCCTAGGTAGCTCGGACTTTTGCAGGTCGTCTCCAGTTTCTCATTTCAAGCTGGAAAAAGACTCGAATATGTATGTTGTAATGGAGTTAAATAACAATGAGTAAATTAACAAGCTCAATAGGATGTCATAAGAGCAAACTATGTATTATAGTAAGAGGGCGGTTCAATCGCAAGTTTGAAGGATGGATCTTATAAGAGCTTCTCAAAGCTTCTCAAATGGCGTACATTCAAGGTAATTGTTTGCACTTTGAAATTTTAACAAAATGAGAAGGAAAAATAAAAACTGTGCGGTAAACATTTTTATATATATAATTCCTTCTAAAATAAAAAAATAATCTTTTGCTTGTTTTAACAAGTTTAGTCGTATCTTGTAAATTACAGGCTTGAGGTATGATTGTTTTTTTAGATCTATTTACTTTGTGATCATGAATAACTTTTGATGTAATGATGTTAGTCTAACATTTGGTAATAACGACTAAGCTACACCTTAAACTGCTGTATGTGCCTTTGAGCTGATACAATTTTTATTTTATATTAATAATATAATTTATAATTTTTTTGTAACGTAATTTTTCAGATGACTTATGTGAATTAAGTTGCCGAACCTTACCCAATGCTGTTAAAATGAATGCATTGTGTAACCGATTAGCTTGTATGCTTGTTGTGCGTTGTTAACTCGCTCTGAAAAAACAATTATAAAAGATAACATATTCGTCTGCCGCATAATTAAAGTTGCGTTATGGCGCTCCGGTCTGGAAAAAACTTAGCAAATGAGCCGGCTTCAATCGCTATGCACTACGATTGATTGTCAGCTACAGGCAGTAAAAAGTATTATTCGTGGTAAAAACAACCAACCTGCGCCTATTATATTGCGCTTTTCTCCAAGGTGCCGTACGGTTAAAGCGAAAAGCCCAAACTTCTTTAGCAACTACATTAACCGTGTAAAACTTTCTCAACTAGGCTAAAGTTTTGATATTCTAAACTTTGATAACTTGAAAGCGATCGCCAGCAACAACAACAACATTAATGGAAGCGACGTTTAGTATTACCATTTACTTCAAAATTCAAATTGATTTTTTATTTGCCTGCTTCAATGGACCTTTTCTTTTATCAATCATAATGCAAGTACTTTTTACTTTTTATATTTTAATTACTTCTTTTATATCTTTTGCTACTTCTATTTCTTTTACTTTCCACTTTCATTATTTAAAAAAACATGTTCTTTCTTCTTTTTTTTTTGATTTTGGAGATTCTTATGTTAAAAGAGATTATTTCTTTCTAATTATTTTTTATTAATTACAAGCTTTGCAATCTTTACCCATATTATGCATTTGAGTAATTAGAACATGGTAAGACAGTCCCCTGACGGCAATTTGAATTAATCTCTCTACGATAACGTATGCGGAATGAAATGTGAACTAATTTCCAGCAAGCATAGCCGATGCAAAACAGGTTCCGATGGGGGGGAAAAAAATATGAGACTAATAACGGTACTATTCCAACAATTATTCAGCTAAAGATCATTTTGGTTTGTAGCAGTGATTAGTTGCGAAAATGTCATTGAAGGAGTATGACCGCCGTAAAAAAAATTTTTAATTTTGTGAAAACAATCCATCAAAGGCCAAACATGAAATATTTATTCATTTTTCCGAAATGCAATTTCAGTGAGCCTGTATTTGTTAAATATGGCTTAGCTGTAAATAATGCGAATTTCTATCAACAGATATGTCTTCCTGTACTTGCGAAATTCATCAGTAAGTATCATAAGAATGACAAAATAATATTTTGGCCGGACTTGGCCTCAGCCCACTATGCTAAAACTACGCAGGCTGCTTTGGCACGTTTAAATATTGATTTATTTATATTGAAAAAGCTACGGCCAATCGAAACTTTTTGGGCAAATTTAAAAAGACAAGTTTATGGAAATGGATATAGGCCTAAAAATGTCGAAAATCTGAAACTTAAAATAAAAAGAGAACTCAACAAAATTAAAACAAATGGAATCCAGGAGGCTATGCGGAAAGTTCCACTCAATATAAAGAAGGCCAATCGCTATGTCTATGAATATTTTTTATAAAAATTGTTTAAGTATTATTGTTAAACCGCTATTTTTCCCAATTTTATTAAACATGAATCATTTTTTTTTTGTATCACGAACAACAGTTCATATATCATTCCGCATACGTTATGAAAATGTTCAAAGTATGCTACCTAAAATGGACGAATTCCGTCATCCTAATTCCCGTGCCTCCGTGTCTGTGTGTCCGATCCAGGGTTGTACAGAGAACTGAAGAAACAATCTGTTCTGTTGAGAGTTATGAGATTTTTCGAGTTGACCGACTCGGGTGTACAGCTAGCGGTGCAGCTATTTCCCTAGGAAAATACCTGAAAGCCAAAGTCGTACAAGAATCACCCCCGGATGCTCAATTGAATTGATTTTTGTTGAAATAACGTGTAAAACCGAAAAGCTCAAGTTAGACGTGTTGTATTACGCCCAGTACTACCGTGCTTTCCACGTATCGATGTGGAGAAGAGTGTACGAGCGGAGAGAGGAAAAGACTTTTGTTCGACGTTATAATACTTTATTTAAATTTATAGATTTAGTTAAAGGCCCGCTGTGTAAACCAGGGCTGCGACCTTTACTATTTTGGCTTATTTAAATATATGACAAATTTATAATACAATAAAGGCCCGCTGTGTAACCAAGGGCTGCGACCTTTACTGTTGGAGTGTGTCTAAATCTCTCTCTGTTTTGTCCTTCCCAACCACTGTCTTTTATACTAAATTTTGTTCAAATTTTATCTACTTACGCAATAGCTTCAGTACAAAATAATTCTCACGATGCATTTTCCCTTTATTGATAAGATTTCTTTTAATTGTTCCAAGTGTCCCAGTTATTACCCTTTTGTGTCAGCGCCCATGATCGTTCGTACGATCGGTCGGTAATTTGATCCGTTTGACATACAACGGCTTGCTGCCTGCCCTGTATTGTTATAGTTGAGTCGGCGTTTTGGCTTTGACCAATATAACACACTTCGTGAAGAATGCATTGAAGTACTTCATCACTTAAATGCCTGCACTGTGTTGTTATTGTTGAGTCAGCATTTTGCCTTTGACCCATATATCACACTTCGGGGTGAATGCATTGGATTGTATGCATTGGATTGTATGCATTGGATTGTTTACAATCGCTTGTGGTAGCGTAAAGTGGGTTCTCCACTGGGTTATGACGTTGGTATGGGAATCACTTATTCTGGACTTTGTATCTCGATTATGAGTGTGAATTATAATGTACTTGTAGCTATTGGAAGATGCGAGTAGTGCTTATGGGGTGGGAATATAGTAAGTGTAGCAGAGTACTACACCCCATCCCCCTATTAAGAAGAAAATTACTACCTTGAAGAGGTTAATTTTCTGAAAAAGTGGCAGTGGGTGTGAAGGTTTTACGTTACAAAAGTTTCTCTTAATTTCTAGTATTTACATTATGAGATATTTTATATAATTACATGACAACTTATTATTTTTTTTTTTCTATATACAATTCATTAGATTCCGTACTTTAATTATAATACCTGATAAGATTTTTTTTTCTTATTTGATACTTTATATACTTTAATTACAATAAGATTGTTTTTTGATTTGATTTTCTAGTTATTCGATATTTTATACTTTAATTACAACATGGTTTTTTTTTTTTTTTGTTTTTACATTTTACATATTTTAATTACATGATAAGTTGTTTTGGGTGTTTTGTTTTATATACATTTCATTCGATATCTTAATTATATGAGTAGTACCTAAAAAAGGTTGTCTTTTTTTTCTTATTCATTTGGTTTACATTTTTGGATATTTTATATATTTTGATTACAATAATGTTGTTGTGTTTGATTCAATCTTTTAATTATAAGTTTTTTTTTTTTTTTTTTCATTTGATCTTAATTAATAAGGTTGTTTTTTTTTCATTTGATTTGATTTTATTTTTTTTTTTCTAATACATAAGTTATACGATTGGTTTTTCTAATTATTATATTACATTTGCGATATATTTTTATTTTTATAATATTTTTTTAATTTGAGGATAGGATAAAGGTAGGTGTTTCGTTAATTGGAATGTCACTATTGTTTTTGGGGAGTTTTTCATTTGACTCATGTTTTAGTTTGTACGATCTATATTGTTTGCGGAAGGCCATTATTAATAATATTATAATTATTGCATAGATTAGAATGTAGTGGTGAGCATTATTTTTGTCTATTGGGAAATTTTTCGATTCTTCTATTTTTAGATCGTTTATTGATCTGGAGACGAGCTCTAGTTCATTCTGACTTGAGTACCTTACTATTGCTGTTTTCGTGAAGGTCAGGGTGTTAATGGAGGAGTTAGATAGGAATTTTGAGATGTTCAGGGGAGAAATGAAGGAGTTGTTTATAATTGACGAGTTTTCATCGTAGGCGTGCAAGGTAAAGTCCTTGGTTTTCAAGTAACAACGTCCCGACAATGTTATTATTGCCGGTTCTTGAAGGATGTGAACGGTCATACTATTTTGACAGATTTCGTTTGCAACATATGGTTCAAGGGATAAAAATAACCATCTTTGTGGCTGATGCATTTGTATCCATACGGTGGTTAAATTAGCTTGCTTGACTATACAAGACTTGTGAAGATTGGGATTTCCAATTAAGACTTGGATTTCACATTGAGGATTGGATGTGTCGGTGTCGAATAAAGGGTGTGTTATGGGGCATAGAAAGTTGTCGTTCTGGGTTTTACATTTATTGAGTTCGTTTAGGCTCAACGGTGAAAAATGTTCCCTTTTGTAATCTACAAGGATGTACTTGTTTGTAGGTTGTAGGTATATGAAATTGCCTTGGTGTTTCATTGGGAAAGGAATAACTTTGAGGATTTGGAAATTGTCTATTAGAGACAGGGGTATCTTGAATTCGTAAATTACTTTATCTTGTTTAATGGAAGTTTTTAGTTCATGGGTTTACTCGTGGAAGGGTTGAAGGTTATTGTTGTGGATAACTTTGATCTTTTTTGCTATTTTTATCATGGAGTTCTCATTGGATATAATTTTTACTACCTTCCCATAGTGGAAACAGTTTGTTCTTCCTAGCATTGCTTTTTAATAATACCTTATCACCGACATTGAAAATTTTAAAATTTGATTTTTTATCGAAATATTGTTTAGAGCTTTCTTTTTTTCTTTTTAGTATTTCCCTGGCAGCTTGGTATCCGTATTGTAACCGTGCCCTTAGTTCGTTCGCATAGTTTTCATAGTTGTATGAGACTTTTGGCTGTTCAGTTAGCTTGCTGGGGATGTTGGCTGGATAACCATAAAGCAGTTCGTAAGGCGTGTAGCCAGTGCTTGAATGAGGAGTTGTGTTATATACAAACATCGCGTAGGGAGTCCATGTATCCCATGTAAGAGGATCTTGATTGACATAGTGACGTAGATACTCTATTAGCGTCCTGTGACTGCGCTCGAGTGCTCCGTTAGTCTGAGGATGATAAGGTGTAGTGTTTAGTTTTTTGATTTTCATCAGTGAACACATTTCCGTAAACATTTTGCTTAAGAAATTGACACCTTGATCCGTCAGTAACGAGAATGGGATGCCATGTCGGCACACAATATTCTCGACGAACACTCTTGCGACTGTTGGAGCTTCCGCATTTGGTAAGGCATACGCTTCGGAGTATTAAGTCAAGTCGTCTTGAAACGTTAGTAGATATTTGTGATCCGCATAGCTTGTTGGTAAAGGTCCAACTATATCTAGCGCGATCCTTTCAAACGGTCTTGAACTAGTCGTAGTGATCTTCATGGGTAATGGTGGGTTTTTCCTGCTTTTGTTTATTTGACATGAAGAACATTTGCGGATGTACTCAGCTATGTCTGCTGCCATTGTGGGCCAGTAGTACTTGGATTTGATCCTTTTTAATGTTCGGGTGGTTCCTTGATGTCCCCCGAATGGTGAGTCGTGATATTCAAAGAGTAATTCACGTATATTTTTAGGGTCCGTTACCACTATCCTGTCGTCAATATAAACAGTGATAGTTATATCCAGAGTTTGAAAAGTTTTTTCAAGAAGGTCTCTGAAGTTTAACCTATGGTCGTTCCCTATTGCGGGAAGAGAAAGTCCTATAGATTTAAAACATTCCTTCGTACATGTTTCTTTTATGTCGTTCAGACAAGATGTCACAATCTTTTCGTCAGACTGACTTCTGATCGGTATTGGGAGAGTGACAACATGAATAGGTGATTGATTAGGCAATGCTAGTCTAGTACTTTTCCCTGGTTGGGGTTTCCTAAACTGAGGAGATTTGGATTTCAGAATCTCTTCGTCATGTGATTCTATTAGGGGCAATACTATGACTTTGTATTTGGCTAGTCTGTCCGAGAAAATTGAACCTGTTTGTTCTTGAAGGACGAGACTGGAAAGAACTTGAATTTCAGGAGGGTTAAGACATATTACTTGTGAAGATTCCCTGCTTTTGTTTTGACTGCGGGTGGTTATACGTACAGTGTGTTGCTTTACACTTTCTTTCTTGATCGGTAAGCGACTTAATGCGTCTGCGTTTGAATTGGTTTTTCCCGCTTTGTAAATAATTTCATACTCGTATTCGTCGAGTAGAATTCTCCATCGTGCCAATCTTGACGTTGGATCTTTAAGATTCATAAGCCACTGCAAGGGCTTGTGGTCTGTACATATTTTAAATTTGCGACCATATATATACGGACGGAATTGTTTGATGGCGTATACTATAGCCAATAATTCTTTCTCCGTAGTACTGTACCGAGTTTCGGCATCGTTCAGAGTGCGGCTGGCGAAACAAATTGGTTTATCTTGGCCGACTATTCCTTGGGATAGGACAGCACCTAATCCAATATCACTGTCTTCCTTGAAATCTGGATAAGATAGGATGGGAGGTTCTATTAATTTATTCTTTAGGGATTGGAATGCTTCGTCACAGAATGCATCCCATTTAAAATCTACATCCTTTTTTAATAGTTTAGTTAAAGGTTTTGCTATTGTAGAAAAATTATGGATAAATCTCCTGTAGTAACCTACGAATCCTAAAAACGATTTTATTCCCTTTACTGACCTAGGTATGGGGAATGTTTTAGCTGCTTTAATTTTCTCGGGATCTGGTCTGAGGCCGTGTTCTGAAATGATATGTCCTAAATACATCAATTCTTTCTTTAGAAAATTACATTTGTTGGGCTGGAGTTTTAGGTTATTTTGACGTAACCGATTAAAGACTCGAATTAGTTTGGCGTTGTGATCTTTCAAATCGTAACCGTACAAAACGATGTCGTCGACATATACGAAACAGTCGAATCCTTGTAGACCCGTCAGTACTGTATTCATCAGACGTTGAAAAGTTGCTGGGGCGTTTCTCAGGCCAAATGGCATACGATTGTACTCGTAATGTCCATAAGGGGTACTGAATGCCGTTTTGCATCTATCTTCTTTGTTCATACGGATTTGATGAAATCCGTTTGCCAAATCGAGGGTGCTAAAATATTTTGCCCTGCCAAGTTGGTCTAGTATATCCGTGATGTTGGGTAGTGGGTATGCGTCAGCAATCGTCAATTCGTTTAACCGACGAAAATCTACCACTACTCTCCAACGCTTGTTGCCTTCCTTGTCTGGTTTCTTGGGAACCAGAAGCAAAGGGGAGTTCCACGGGCTTGCACTAGGCTGGATTATTCCTTCCTCTAGCATTTCGTTCACCTGTCTGTGGATCTCGTTCCTGTTTGCATCAGGAAGTCGGTAAGGTTTCACGTATAATGGAGGCTTGTATTGGTCAGTTATGATTCTATGACTTAAAGCTTCTGTAAACGAGAGTTTATCGCCTTCAAGAAAGAATAAGTCATTGAATTCTCTGCAAATTTTAAACACCGTTTCTTTTTCTTCCCGGTTGCAATGATCCAGGTCTATGACTGATTTGAGTTTGTCTAGTCTACCTTTGATCTTGTCGTTGGGTTTATCAGTTACCAAACTAAAATTGTCCAGAGTGTCCCACTCGATATTGATGTCCTCTGTCTTTAGGACTTGTTCCTTGTCTAGGGTGTTCATCATTAGAACTTTGATGTTCGCATTGTGGGCTCGGGTCAGGCTCTCGCCGAGATAAATGCCTGGAAGAATTTGCTGTTTATGAATCAATATGTCTCTTTGGTTTATTTCATCAAATGGAATTTTTATTATATGTTGAGATCGGGGTTTCAGCCTTATTGTTCGGCTGGTGACTCCCTTTTTTCCTATTTTATTGTTTACTATTTCTTTTTTGCTAGTACTATCATCTGCCTCAGTCTTAACTGCTAAGCTCTCTCTTGACTTAGTCTTACTGTTGTTTGCTGGGAGATTTTTATTATTTTCCTCGGTCCTAACTGCTAAGTTCTCCTTAGTCTTATTGTTGGCCGGGAGTTTCCTCTTATTCTCCTCGGTCCTAACTGCTAAGTTCTCTCTTGACTTACTGTTGGCCGGGAGTTTCTTCTTATCTTCCTCGGTCCTAACTGCTAAGTTCTCTTTAGTCTTACTGTTGGCCGGGAGTTTCTTCTTATACTCCTCGGTGTTTGTTCCATTACGAGCGTTGTTAATTGGTTAGTGGATGTCGACTTGGGTCTGTACTCGGGCTAGATTTTCGACTGCATCTACCCGAGTCGTCCCGTTTCCCATTATGGTTCCGTTTAGGAATTTCTGGTTACCGTACTCGCTGGTGGCGAATTGCCTAACTTCGTGGGGAGCGTTTTGAGAGTTATTCATTTGACCAGTATCAGGAGTTATTTTCCGAAAGGGGTTTTGTTTGGGCAAAACTCCGATGTCTATCAGACGTGTCCTACATACGTCTTCGCGATGGTTAGGTTTTTTGCAATAGCTACATTTTAGGAGTTGTACCTCTTTCTTGATGTTCTGAGGAGCGAAATTTGGATAATTTATATTTTGAAAACATGTGGCAGAAGTGTGCCCAACCTTGTTGCAGGTTTGGCAGACGGGTTTTTTATGAACGACATTTTGGTTCCTAAAACATGAAGGGGATGTGTGCCCTACCTTATTGCAGGTTTGACAAATAATTTTATTCGAAGGACTAGAAAAGTTTGGGTTGCTGTAACAGGTCGCCGATGTATGTCCGACTTTATTACATGTCTGACAAACGGGCCTGGAAGAAGAATTTTCAGTTTTAATGGACCTGTTGGTACCTGTTTGAGTGGTCCGTTCGAGCCGAGCCGAATGCTCCTCCGCGTAGGAGACTGCTCGTTTCAGGTCCTTTTCGCCGTGGGCTTGAACCATAAATTTGAGGTTCTGGTTCTTTAATCCATCCTCGAAAACTTGGATGGCAAGACGATCGTTTTCGTCGGCTAGGAACCGTCGGACAGCTTCGTCGTTGGTGGTGGCGAAAGTAGCAGAGTTCAAGGAGGTCAGCAATCGGCTGATGCGATCACCGTACGCTCTGATTGTTTCGTCTGCCCTCTGTTGAACCCTCAGCAACTCATTCTGTACCGATGACCGTGACTTCTCTTCCCTGAATTGTTTCTCCAATTCAGTTACTAAGTCATTCCATTTGTTAAATGACTTTAGTTGGACTAGTTCGAATTCCGGTCCTTGAAGTCTGGTTTTCACAAATTCTAGGAAGAGCTTGTGTTCTGGCTCTGTCTTTATTGATGTAAACAGTATATTGCCGCACGCGATAAATTTGTTTAACTCTTCCGGATCTCCGCTGAACGCCGGGATTAAATTATATATGTCGTTTAGACTGATTTTATATTCTGACATGTTGGTGTCAGAGTCTGAATATTCGTCGTTGGGAAAAGGCAAATTTTCAAAAAGCCGCAGGATAGCAGCCTGCTTACGGGTAGTAATTTTGGAAGGGGAAGGAGGAACAGCTTTGGTAGGTTGAACGTTTTTTTTTTTGAAAAAAATTTTCTTATGAATGTTAAAGTTAAAAAATTTTCTTATTACTAATATTTACTTTTCTAATTTTTCCTTGTTGAACGGTGAGGTCCTTTTTGCAGCTAATTTGTCCTTGTTGAATGGTGAGGTCCTTTTTGCAGCTAATTTGTCCTTGTTTGTTTTATTTTGGTCCGTTTTGAAGGTGTGCCGGGTAAGCTTCACGCCCTAGAGTTGGTGATTATGACCCGGTCTTTGACACTGCCCAAATTTTTGCCTCCGGCGTCCGATGTGGAATTCGCCAGGTCTTACTTTTATGGGACTTTTTTTGCACTATTTTAAAAAAAAATGTTACTCCTGGTGTGTAGCCCCAGTACGCATCGAGTTCAGTTATGACTCGTCTTTGGTAGCAGGATCCGTTCGTTACGGGTATCGATTAATCACTCGATCGTAGGATATCCCATGTAAGATCGTAGGATCCCACCGCTGCCACCAAATGTTGTATTACGCCCAGTACTACCGTGCTTTCCACGTATCGATGTGGAGAAGAGTGTACGAGCGGAGAGAGGAAAAGACTTTTGTTCGACGTTATAATACTTTATTTAAATTTATAGATTTAGTTAAAGGCCCGCTGTGTAAACCAGGGCTGCGACCTTTACTATTTTGGCTTATTTAATTATATGACAAATTTATAATACAATAAAGGCCCGCTGTGTAACCAAGGGCTGCGACCTTTACTGTTGGAGTGTGTCTAAATCTCTCTCTGTTTTGTCCTTCCCAACCACTGTCTTTTATACTAAATTTTGTTCAAATTTTATCTACTTACGCAATAGCTTCAGTACAAAATAATTCTCACGATGCATTTTCCCTTTATTGATAAGATTTCTTTTAATTGTTCCAAGTGTCCCAGTTATTACCCTTTTGTGTCAGCGCCCATGATCGTTCGTACGATCGGTCGGTAATTTGATCCGTTTGACATACAACGGCTTGCTGCCTGCCCTGTATTGTTATAGTTGAGTCGGCGTTTTGGCTTTGACCCATATAACACACTTCGTGAAGAATGCATTGAAGTACTTCATCACTTAAATGCCTGCACTGTGTTGTTATTGTTGAGTCAGCATTTTGCCTTTGACCCATATATCACACTTCGGGGTGAATGCATTGGATTGTATGCATTGGATTGTATGGATTGGATTGTATGCATTGGATTGTTTACAATCGCTTGTGGTAGCGTAAAGTGGGTTCTCCACTGGGTTATGACGTTGGTATGGGAATCACTTATTCTGGACTTTGTATCTCGATTATGAGTGTGAATTATAATGTACTTGTAGCTATTGGAAGATGCGAGTAGTGCTTATGGGGTGGGAATATAGTAAGTGTAGCGGAGTACTACAGACGTTCTGGACGAAATTTCGTGTTTCTCGTCGAATACGATTGCCTCTAGTGACCTTAACTGTAACTTAATGTATACGAGGGCTGTTTGATATTCATCACTCGGATAAGAAATGACAACGCTACTTTTTGAGGTTTTGACATTTTATTTTTCAATATAATCCCCTTTCAACTGGATACACTTTTACCAGCGGTGCTGCAAATTTTTTAATCCCTCCGTATAGTACCACTTTTGTTGGCCTGTAAAATACTCCTCCGCGGCGGCGATGACTTCCTCGCTCGACTCGTAATCCGTTCCGGCGAGCGATCTTTTAAGGTTTGACAAAAATAAGTCGCAGGAAGCCAAATCCGGAGGATGGTGGTGTAATTCGACCAATTTGGCAGTGGCGACTGCGGAGATGTGATCCGGTGCGTTATCGTGGTGGAAGAGCATTTTTTATTCGCAAAATGTGGTCGTTATTTCTTCAGATCGACGTAGAATCGGCCCAATAAATCGACGTAGTAAGCTCCTGTGATTTTTTTCCCTTCTCCAAATAGTCAACGTGGATCACTCCTAGCGCGTCCCTAAAAACGGTGGCCATCGCCTTTTCGGCCGAAAGTACGGACTTCGCCTTCTTTACCGGGTTTACCGGGTGAAACTCATTGTTCCGATTGTTCTTTGCTCTCTGGTGTGTACCAATGAATCCATGTCTCATCGACGGTTACGAAACGACGCAAAAACTCCTCCGGATTTCGATTAAACAGAGCCAAGCACGTCTTTGAAGTGGTTTCGCGATTGCGCTTGTCCTCCGATGTGAGCAAACCCATCGCTCGGACTGCTGCCGAATGGTGGATATGGCTAATGCGTTCAGTTGAGATGCCTGCTATCTCAGCCAACTCGCGAATTTTCACTCGGCGGTCCGCCAATACGAGATCATGGATTTTGTCCACGGTTTTTCTTTTTGGGCCACCTGGGCGCGTTTTATCAAAAACCGACGTTCGGCCACGACGAAACTCTGCGAACCAATGGTAAACGGTTGTACGGGAAGGTGAATGAGTCCCATACACACCATCGAGAATGGGCGTAATTTCTTCTCTGGTTTTGCCATTCAAAAACAAGAATCGGATCACGGAGCGATACTGCTCTTTTTCCATGGTCCCCAAAAACACTAACACGATGAAATTTTGACAGGCGGGCTAAAGGAAGTTATACTAAATGATGGTACACTCATTTTGGCTCAATAGCGCCACTTATCTTCCAATCCGGGTACTCATCAAACAGCCCTCGTAATTCTAACACAGCTTTCTTTTCTGACACAATTTAATCCCTATACCTAACTGCGGTAAACGCTTGGACACCTACACACTTTTTGGAGAACTCATGTCCCCTTTTACACGTTATTTTCGTTAGTGATATCTCAAATACGCTTTTATATGATCAGCTTTCCGCTCCTAGCCACGACCTCATCTATTACATCACTTAATACAGAGTTAAGCAGCTGCATCGTGAAACAACTTATTCGCGATAGTAATCGAATTTATTGGGAAAGCATTCATTTCATGCCTTCTGTAGAAGATCAAGTTATTTTCCTTCAACAACAGGTATTGTACATATAGTATATATGAAAATAGTATTCCTCTGAAAGAAATAACTCGTTTCTTACAGATCTCAATGGCTAGCTCCTCATATTCTGAGACTTGTGGAAAAGCGAGATACTGCATATCGAATGTGGAAAATGTTTAAACTGGACGAGTTTCTTAAAAGAATAGACCCCTCAAATTTGTCTTAAAAGTCAGATCTGCTAAGATTATATTCTGTAATGATAAGTTAAACCTCCGTGCCCCGGGAAAGTCAATATAGAATAATCTTCGCGATATTGGCATTGGAAATGGAAACGGGGTTATCCTAACTGATGTCAACTGCGATGAGCTCAATAAAAATTTCATATCTTCCTATGATAACTCATCTAAGTGCATGGATGCCCGCCCTTAGTTTCAGCCATGAATTAACGTCGAAAGTGCCTTTTCTTTCAACCGAGTAACCGAAATAGATACTTCTCTCAGTTAAGTCCAATTTTACTGGCCTTAATCGTCCTAAACCAAGGTTTGTGATCCTTTGCTATCGTATATTCTGCTTATGTAACCCATCTCTTTAATTGCTTGTTTACAACCGACCCAATAGTTGCTGAAATACTGCGATAGGAAACTTCCGACATTCCAGTTTGATTTTGCAAAAGCCTTTCACACGGACAACCCCGGACCACCTCCCATCACAAGCGACGCTGGCTGGCACCAAGGCCATGTCAAGCTTATCGCGTGTGCCAACCAGAGATCTCTTGATCTCTTCACTAAGGCCATAGATGATTTAGGAGAGAATTGGCCAGGTGCAAAACGAACTCATACCTGGATCCCAGCCGAACCCTCCTCCCCAGAAGGTATCCTGGAAATCATCAGGCTCAGTAACCCGACTCTTCCGACTCATGACTGGAAAGTCGCGAAACTGGAGTAACTAAGGGGCTCTTATAGATGCGCGTTGATCGTGATACACTTAAGGGTTTACAAAAAGGATGAGCTGGATGCTGATAAGCAACCTCCTTCTCCTTTAACGGAGACACCAGAAAACGCAACCTTGGATCTTGGAGCGTCGATATCCTTTCCAGAAATGGATAGGGACGACTCCAATCTATCCGAGGTGACAATTAAGCCGTCGATCTCCTCTTCTGACACCCTGTCGGAAATGGAAACCGATGACGAAGGAAATAGAGGTCCGATCAGAGGAAGAAGATGACCTCTTGGGCACATCTTCAGAATCGGAGGACCTCAACAGCACCGTGGTGGAGGCCACTCTGGAGGACTGTAGCAATTATACGGTTTCTCCAGATTAATTTCCTCTAGCCATTGGTGGACATCAGCACTGGGACTGCCTAGAAACTCTTGTAGAAAACTTTTCAACGTTGCAAAAAGCACAAGAAAAGTGACTGACTGGGACTCATACAAAGAATCCCTCAAATTATACAAAAAAGAAAGGCAAACCTACAATCCTGGAGGTCATACTGTGACAAAATCACCTCTAAGGCATCGCGGGTATAAAAAATCCTCTCTACAAGTCCTATGATGCCTAGCTGTTTGAAAAAAACCGACGGCTCCTGGACAACTTCAAGTGATGAATCACCCAATTTGCTACTGGACACCCACTTTCCAGGTAGCTCCCAACTCGCGGCCAGTAGCAGCCCGAACAGACCTACTGCAACCGCGACCAAAATTCATGGTCTGATTACGAGAGACAAACTGCTCTGGGCTCTGCATCGCTTCAAACCATACAAGTCTGCTGGTCTGGACGGTATTATACCGGCCGAGCTACAGAGGTCCTCAGATATTATTCTACCAGTGTTGGAAAATATTATGAGGAGCTGTGTAGAACTTATCCACATTCCACTGTCATGGAGAGAAGTCGATGTAGTATTCATTTCTAAAGCCGGAAAATGCTCTCATGTTGTCCCAAAGGACCTCAGACCTATAAGTCTATCATCTTTCCTTCTGAAAACTCTACATCGACTGATTGATATCCATATACGAGCTAAAATTGATCCAAGACTTCTGTCAACGGCTCAACATGCCTACTGTAAAGGAAAGTCTTTGGAAACGGCTCTGCACTCTGTGACTAGCCACATCGAACGATCCCTACAATATAAAGAGTACACAATGGTTGCTTTCCTGGACATAGAGGGCGCCTTTAACAACGTCGACACATCCGCAATCACGACTGCGCTGTCAACTCTGCATGTAGACGACTCACTTGGGGGTTGGCAAGTCTCATGCTAAAAAGCAGGATAATCAACTCCAAACTGGTGAGACTTCTGCTAAAAGATGTGTCAGCAGGCGGTGTCCTCTTTCGCTTTCTCTGGAACTTAGTAGTTAATGAACTACTGATATACCTGGAAGCGGGTGGTAGCAGAGTGATTGCCTATGCGGATGACGTTGCCATAGCCGTCTCAGGAAAACATTTAAATACCATTAAAGAACTCCTCCAAGTAAATCTTAACAGATTAACCTGCTGGGCAGATCGCTGTGGATTGGGAATAAACCCCCATAAAACTGATCTTGTCCTCTTTTCTAGGAAATATAAAATTCCAATCATAGACCCTCCTTCAATAAACGGTACCAGTTTAGCTTTCTCCGATACAGCAAAATATCTGGGTCTCATTTTTGACAGGAAACTAAACTGGAAACCTAACATTCAAGAAAGAGTCAATAAAGCTACAATAGCTTTATTCTCTTGCAAGAAAGCCATTGGGAACAAATGGGGCCTTCAACCTCGCATAACCCATATCGGTCATAAGACCGATACGTACTTGCGGGGTGGTTGTCTGGTGGACGGCCTTGGAAAATGCAGTCAACCGCATTAAATTAAGCAGAGTCCAAAGAACAGCATGTCTATGCACAAGCGGAGCTTTGCGGTCTACCCCCTCTGCGGCATTAGATATTCTGCTTCACTTGACACCCCTCGACATTTTTAGCAAGCAAGTAGCTGCGACTGCAGCTATTCGCCTTAAAGCGACTAAATAGTGGACAAATAATTCATTTGGCCACGCCAACATTCTTAATACATTAGGAATCCTCACAGAGAACACCGATTACACCATACCTGAACTTTGGTTTGACAAAAACTTCCATGTAAGCTTCCCCTCTAGATCATTCTGGGAGGAGGATGCTTTCATGGAGGACAAGTCAATCCATCTCTACACAGATGGATCTAAAACCGACAGCGGAGTTGGTGGCGGTGTTTTCTCAGATAAGCTAAATCTAAGCCTCTCTTTCCGTCTTCCAAATCACTGTAGCGTGTTCCAGGCGGAAATTTTGGCGATTAAAGAAGCTGTGTCCTGGCTGAAGAAAAACGTGATATCTGCAAAGGATATCCGCATATTTTCGGATAGTCAGGCCGCCATCAAGTGTCTGGTCTCGGTGTCATTATATTCTAAAATCGCTCTTGAATGCCGATCATCTCTCATGGAGATGGCAGAGCAGTTCAACATTTACCTTTGTTGGGTGCCGGGTCACAGAGGGAACTGCAGAGCTGATGAGCTCTACCTATTCTACCGGGAAAGGGTAGTATAGGTATACCAAAAGCTACGTGCAAACTAGCATTAAAGCTGGATGCCAATGAAAGAACAAACCTTAGGTGGACTGCTGGGGAAACATGTCTAGCGACCAAAGAGATCTGGCCAAAGCTGGATCTGAATCGCTCTAAGTGTCTGATCCTTTTAAATAGGAAACATCTCAGCGCCATAATAGGTGTCATCACTGGACACTGCCTCATAGGCAAGCACGCAAGAAGGCTTGGCGCTTTTACAAACGACTTCTGTAGAAGCTGCATGGACGAGGAATAGGAGGAGACAATCTTCCACCTACTCAATAAACTTCTTAAAGTCGCCTTCAACAATATACTCCTAGCTACATACGTTTCTAACATAAAGTACCGAAATCACATCTCCTGCTTCTCTTAGCAAATAATCGGTTGCTTTTTTTTTTGCTGACCCTCCAACATTCATATCTCTTTGTCTTGTACAATAAAAAACATAATTCAAACTCGTAAGCTACATTGCCTATACAATGAACGCCACTTCTTGCAATCGCACAAATCTGTACTTCTTGCCCAACCCAGATTCTCATGGCTTTCGTCCGAGCGTCAAATTTTAGGTCGACTGTAGAACTGTTTGCTTTCTGATCTGAGGGATCAGACTAAGTTGACATCTTCTTTATCTGGATTTCTGGGCACTTACTAGACTGAACATGATTTATTATAGAACATTTCTCTCTATCTTTCTATCTTATTTTAACATCCTTCCTTGTTTCTTATAATATTTTTTTTCCTTTTTCATATACCAAACTTTTCAGAATGATTGAATATCATAAATTCTTAATAAATTTTATATAATAGTGTTGAAAATATTTTTATATTTCTTTTTCATTACAGATAGACAATCAACTTTTTCCAAGGTTCTATACAAGACTGATATATCTATCTTATTTGTTATTAATTTATATGAGTATGCGACGCGTAGAAACAAAAGGCTTAAATCTTACTATAAACGCACAGCAATTTGAAAAAAATACCAAAGATTATTTTCTAGTATCAAGTCAAATTTGACTTCAAATAAACTACTTTGTTTTCAATATGTAAAGATAATTTTAATATACAAAGTTAATTTTCTAAATTAAAGAAAAAAAATGAAGAAAAAAATTCCCTTCGTGCCTGAAATATTATGGTTTTATTAATGTATGCATTAATAGATTGTTGCATTTCCTTATGTGAATCAAAACGTACTTAATTCAAAAAAAATAAAATTATAAAATTAGAAATCATAAAACCGAACGAAACAAGAGCACATATATATATATATATATATACATACATTTATATACTCACATATATATAACAAGATGTCATTTTGGAAATGCTTTCCATGCATGCGCTTTCAAAATGAAGAAGTTATCACGAAATTCGATTATAGCAACTGTGCACTTACTGATGTTCCACCAGATGTATCGCAATATGAACGCACATTGGAAGAATTGTATTTGTCTTCGAATAGGGTAAGTTAATGTTTGTGAAATTGAATCTATGTTTCCCAAAACTATATTCTTTTTTTTATTGTGTGAAATATAGAAACCTTATTTTTATATTATGCATTTATTAGTGGATGTATCGAAAAATGTTGGGCATTTTAATTGAACAAAGGCTTTTTCCTTACTCAAATAAGTTTGCTTTCCTTACATTATACCCTTGGTGACCTTTTTTTAAACTTTACGATCTAATTTGGTTTTCTTTGAAGTTCTAGTTTCCAGACTATGCCACTCAAAAGCGCAATACCGTAGTGCATACAATTCGTAGTCCTACCGTCTTTTTGCACATCAATTGTTAACCCAGAAATATGTAGATTGTGTCAGAAAAAAATGTTAAATAAAAAGTCCCCATAGTTCCAGCGAAATGTTGTTTTAAATATGATGACTAGACGTGTTTCTTGTTTCGGCTATGAATATTTTGTAAAGAGCAGATTAGGTGTGAACCCTTTCTTAGTAGGTATTGCTGAGAAGGTGTTGAATATCCAAGGTGAAGTAGAAGGAAGTGGTTGATTTAAATCAAATGGTGAATAAATGGTTAGTGTTGTGTTGAAGTTAATTTTTCTCGTGTGATGGTGGATATACGTTCAATATATTCTCGGTATCGATATGAAGGAAAATGCGAATTCAGTTTAAATTGTTTTTATTTTTCAATATAATCTCCCCTAACATCAGTGCATTTGTTACATCTTGAGATAAGCTTTTTTAAACCCTCAAAAAAATAAATTTCCTCTTTCTCTGCAAAATACCCATTTATTGCCGACTTGAGTTCTTCATCATCCGAAAATCTTTTCCCACGAAGACATTTTTTCAAATCCGGAAACAGGAAATAATCACTAGGGGCAAGGTCTGGACTATAGGGTGGGTGTTGGATTTCTTCGAAACCACAATCTCGCGCAGCAGCCTTGGAAACTCGCGCCGTGTGAACAGGAGCGTTGTCATGAAGAAGCAATACACCCGCTGCGAGTTTACCCAGTGACTTTGAACTTCTTCGGGGGGTCTGTTCCTTTTTTATGCCACTGCATGGACCCTTGGTTGCTTTCAGGGTCATAGTGGTGGACCCATGTTTCGTCCCCAGTAACAATTCGATCCATAACACCGTCCGCGTTCTCACTACACATCTCCAAAAGCTCTCTACAGCATGCGATTCTCACTTTTTTCTGAGGCGCTGTGAGCATTCGTGGCACCCACCTTGCACTGACCTTTGAAAGGTTAAGATGGTCATGAAGAATGGTGTGAATGGTACCAATTGAAAGCTTGGTGATCTCTGCCATCATTTTCACCTTTATTCGGGCATCCTCAAGAACAAGTTTTTCGACTTCTTTGATGCTTTCTCCCGTACAAGCAGTAGCCGGGGCGCCGGAGCGGGGGTCGTCTTCAATGCTCTCTCTGCCTCTCTTGAACTCACTTGACCACTTTTGCACAGTTGATAATGAAGGTTGCGGAACCCTGGTAAACAGCCACCATCTCTTCATGAATAGTTTTTTGACTTTTTCCTTGCTTAGTGAGAAATTTAATTACAGCGCGATGCTCAATTTTCACCATCATCGTCTCAGTTGTAATTATGATTCTGTTTAACTAGAGATAAAACGCGAATTAATAATCACATTTATATGAAATTTTACATGAATGCACTAAAATAATAGTATTACTTGATAAATAAGTCAATTTATATATACAACCACAGCTTCACCCCGATACCGAGAATATGTTGAACGCCCCTCGTATCTGTTGTCAACTAGTATATTTACTAGTACATATTATAAACAATTCGAAAGAGATCAAGTAGTTATCAATGATGTGTGAAGAACAAAAATAAAAAAGAATGAATATGATGTACACGAGAGCGTTGATTTTATGAATGATGTCCCGATTTAACTTATATTTTGCATTAAAATAGGCGTATAAGATAAACAAGCTATATTTTTAAATAAACTCTGATTTCTTTTTCAGATTAGAACCTTATCACCCCAATTGTTCTATTGTCAAGGACTACGTGTGTTATTTGTCAACGACAATGAATTGGAATCATTGCCGAACGCCATCGGATCGTTACGACATTTGCATCAATTGAACTTAAGTCGAAATGGAAAGTAAAATTGTATATTTTTCAAAATTAAATAGTTGGTTTATGTAATGTAATACTTCTGAAGTTTTGACAATTTACATTACAGACGAATAGTGATGCACGTGTGTACTCGTGATTTTGTCTTTATTTATATAAATCATTCAAAAATCTGGAAAAATAGCATGTTTACGTAATTAGAACTGTTTTTATTTGCTATATAAATTTAATAATTTTTTTGTGTACACTGTTTAGAAATAAAAGCAATAATCTATATGTATTTACGTACAGTATGTTTTTAAGGTCTAAAACTTACTGCCATTGTATTATTTTCAAATTGATTTGTTTTATCAAGTTATGAATTAAAATTTATAAATCATCTCGTAATGTATTTTTTTCTACATCTCAGGTCTGTCTACTGTTCCCGATAGTATCAAATCTTGCAAAAATCTCACTCGCCTTGATCTAAGTTTGAATAACCTTCAAAAGCTTCCAGACGCTATTACCAGCTTAATATCATTGCAAGAGTTGTTGCTTAATGAAACCAATCTGGAGTTTCTTCCGGCGAATTTTGGGCGTTTAATAAATCTAAAGATATTGGAACTACGCTCGAATAACTTAATAACATTGCCTAAATCTATGTCACGCCTTAGTAGTTTAATACGAATCGATATTGGTGCCAATGAATTTACGGAATTGGTAAAAAAAAAACAAATCCTAAACACATTAAGATTTCGTTTTAATTTTTCTGCTTTTCATTTGTTTTTCACAGCCCGAGGTAATTTGTCAACTAACTCAGTTACGTGAACTCTGGATCGATGTCAATCGCATTCGTCACATATCTCCTAATATTTCTAATTTACGTGAACTTAAGCACTTTGAGGCAAATAACAATCTACTGCTCACATTACCCAGCGAGATAAGTAATTGGCGAAATTTGGAAGTTTTATCAGTATCTACTAACGACATGGAATCGTTACCGTTTAGTATAGGCATGTTAAAAGCCCTTGTCACACTTCAATGTGAGAATAATCAATTGCGTGAATTGCCAGATAGTATATGCCATTTAGAAAATCTGGAAGAAATGGTTATAAGCCATAATTTCATTATACGATTACCGAGTACAATAGGAATGTTAAGAAAATTACGTTTCTTTTGTGCAGATGAAAATATTTTACGCAGTTTACCCGCAGAGATATGTAGCTGTCTAAATTTAGCTGTGCTAAGTATTCGAAGTAATAAAATAACAGAATTACCGCACAACATTGGCCACTTAATAAACTTACATGTACTGAATGTAGTTGATAATTACATAACTTACCTTCCCGTATCAGTTCTTAGTTTAACTAGACTTACTGCCCTTTGGATAAGTGATAATCAGTCTCAGCCTTTAGTACCATTGCAGTATTTAAATCCCTCAACTAAAACCTATCTTACATGCTTTATGTTACCACAACAAACCCCAAGTCAGGAGAATACTAAACAATTAAATGAAGGTAGCGATGGCGGATTGAACAATTCTTGGTTTCAGGAAAAAGGAAATTTTTCCGATTCATTTACTCTTGGTGGAAGAACAGTACTAAACTCATCGCAAAGAATCTCATTTGCTGACGAAAAAGCGGATGGAACGTTTACAGTTAACGAAGGCTCTATGACTTCCCAATCAAATTGCTTTTTAAATGAACAAAGTGGCTACGATGGTACATTTCTTGTGCAGAACGATTCCGTATCAAGTCCATCGCGCAGAATTTGTTTTGCCGATGAGGTAAAAGGGCCAGAAACTTTTGCAACGCGACTTATGCGTTCACCAACGCCATATCCAAAAGAGCTACGTTTAATGGCCAAATACGTTCGCAGCAATCATCAAAACCAATTGCAACAACAGCAACCTTCACAAATAGGAAATATGAATACAACAAATCGACCTCCTTATATGTCAGTATCCTCCGATCAGATTGATAGTAATACATATCTCACCACCATTTCACCATCCGCAGTTGCCCTAATTGATGGTGTAAAAGAGGCTCGTGTTCTATTTAATCCTAGTGGAAATTCGATGTTATTACAAAAAACGCAAAACGCTTTGGATTACCATGTAGCAGACCATGGTGGGAATATAAATGAAGTAAATGACTCTTTAGGCAATTCAAATCAAAACAATGCAAATTATTTACAGCAACAACGTTCTCAAGTTTATTCAGTAAGTTCGAATCCAATAGGAAATGGTCAGGCCAATGACATTTATTCAGTTCAAAAACAAGGATCAGATCAGTCTTTACCGATTATCGTTAGCGGAGATCAAATAAACCCAATAGGGTTTGATAATCAAATTGTGTTAACACCTGCTCAACAACAGCAGGACCACCTAAAATATTATTTAAATTCGCTTAATCAACCTGCCTCTAGCATGCAAGCAAACAATATAGATCAAGGTTATTCACATTCGCCGTTACTATATGATCAGCAGTTGTGTGAGACACTCTATGATAGCTCTGCATTGGTACGCCAGACAAATGCATCACCGTCTGTACTTTCCTCTTATAGTCAACAAGGATCGCAGCAGGCTTTGCATGGTGTATATAATATACAAATCAATAAACCTCCACCGTATCATATTGCACGCGCATTTACAAAAAAGTCCCGAGAGGATCTTCTTAAGTATGACACTATACGCAGCCAAATTCAGCATGGAAATGTCAATAAAACTGATGAGATTGATTTAAATAGTCTGTCCCAAGAAAACATCGAAGAAAGCCAGGATATAAATAAATGTAAAATAAGTAGTGGGAGGGAATGTAGTACATTGCATGACATTAAGTTATCGCCACATGCAGATGATTCATTACTTCGAGGTCCCAATGAAAATAATTGTGATTTTGCAGATCAACAAAATAACAACAGTACTTTAAATCGCGCCTACACTCTTGACTGTGAGAATAGTTTGCAAACTTGTCACAGCATGCTTTCTCTACAGGATGGGGAAAATGGAATTTTAGAGGGCGATCCAGATAACGAACATCAACGATCGGCATCAAGATTAAGTCAGAATCAGCATTGGAATGGATCAATAAACGGCGATGAAACAATTAGAAGTCTAAGTGATAAAAATCAAGAAAATCGAATAAATAGCAATAGCAAACTTTGGTGCGCTTCACCGCGGTCCACTTCAACAAGAACATGGCTATTCGGACTTCATAAAAATCCGACAGTGGTAAGTGTTTAACGTTATCGTACATTTTATGACTAATTGTACTTCTGAAAAACTATTTTTAGTTGAATTAAAGGCAGTTCGAAATCGAAATCTGTTTTTAAGCTTTCCTATTCCAATTCAATGACCCCAAGCTCATTTTGCCATTATGTTTTTCAGAGTAAAAATCTCTGGATCATATTATTTTTCTTTCGGAAACATTTCGCATCTCGGCTGGAGCTTGTGTTTCTGTTGTGTAGACTGGTTTTTCCCATGGCTGTGATGGAAATGAAATTCAATCTAATTTGCTCAGCTTAACGTTTTTCCTAACTAATATGTATGGACTGAAAATAATGTAGAAGAAAACAAAAAAATCAAATTTCCCCGTAAACTTTATTTTAGAATCTCTTCTCCTTTTAAGACTCCTTTTTACGCTTTTTGTTGTAACCTCGGTACTGTTGTATCCTCTCCATCGTTCTAGGACATGCTTTACCAGTGTTGCATACGGTTAGAAGCATACGCAGACCTGAACTTTCGATCTGTTGTCTCCTGATATCTATCGTTGAGTCCTCTTTGGCGGTTCTTGAATACGTGCTAGTTGCATAATTTTGATTTGTTGGCGTTTTAATGTTTAGTTCAAAGCGCTCCAGTTCGATCTCTTCACGTTTCAGCTTCTGGCGTTCTCATCTCAAGTGCAAAATCTTAGCTTTCTCTCTTTCAAGACGTTCACGCTCGGCGGCAAATTTTTTCCGCTGTTCAGCCAGTCTCTGCTCTTCTTCGCATTGGCGCTCACTTATTTTTCGGCGATGACGCTCTTCCACTCGCAGCTCTCGCTCTCTTTCTCCTAACCGTTGGCGCTCTGGTTCCTGACGAATCTTCTGATATGAAATAATTTAACGTCCCCTAGGTTCACGTTCTTTTTCGCGTTCACGACGTTCACATTCACGGTCTGGTTCGTTGCGACGTCCTAGACGTTTTCTTCGGCGACGATCAGATGAACGCGGTGACCCTCGACGACGTGCTGATGAAGACTCAAGTCCTTTCAATATCAGCATTTTTCGTTTCTGAATAGAATGCATTCGGCTTTGAACTTCCTTTTGCCGATTTGTCTTTGTCGCCTTTAGCTAAATCTTTAGCATCTTTCTTTTCGCCACTTCCATATGTCTGCGATCTTTAGTCCTTTGATGGGGAAGATTTTTTTCGAATAAGTTTTCGTCGTCTCAGTTTTGGTCTTGTCATCAGCTGCTCGGTTTTCTTCATTGTTCTTTTTTTTTAATTTGATTCAGAATTGTTCTCATCGGTTAGTGTTTTGTCTTTTTCCGTACCATAACGATTGGCGACGTAGAATTTTAAGTCGACTTTTGATAGATAATCATGTTTCATCCTTCGCTTGACTGAAAGAAACAATGACTATATTCCCGAATCAAATCCAGCAACCTTATTTTAGCATTGGAGTCCCGCAGTCCTCATTCCTAATACGGTCCCTGTCGCTGGAAGCGGTGTTGATTTCTGGTTCCACTTTGTTGATTTTAGGAAATCCATTGCAAAACTGTAAGCTTATATTAGGGTGATCAAACAATGAACGCCCGACAATTACGCTAACGTTTTGATCAATTTCTGGAACAATCAGCAAATGCGCAGCTACTGAAATATCACTTATTTCGACTGCCACCACCAAATCTCACAAGCTCCATACCATATCGATCAAAAACTTCATAGCTTCAGACTCCCTTAGAGTAAAGCATTCACTGCCCGCATCAACCAGCGCTGTGAACTCAATTTGATTTTAATTGTTCTGTGAAAGTCGTAATTTAATGCCTTAATTTGCACACAGTTTACCTGATTCGGTTGTCTCGTTGGACAGTCTCTGACTCGGTGTCCCCGCTGTTTGCATTTAAAACCTTAAACCCGTTCCAAATGTAAGCTTTCCACATATGAGGAAGTTCTGACCTCAGTTTGCCTCGGCTTATTTACCACGGGTGTCTGAACTACGTTGGTAGTTAGGTTAGCTTCTCCTGCTTCTGCAAACCAAGAAGTTTGTCAATAAGCTTCTACTCACCCAACCCAGTGATTAAATATATGTCGTGGCAGATTCAGATAAATTACCTACTCCTCTTGCAAATAACTCTCATCTGAAAGAAGTAGTCTAATACATTCACCCTTCTTCCGGCGAGCAAAAAGCTACTAGCTGGTTTCGGAACCAAATTTGCCACCTTGGTGATTTTGACCCATACGCTAAACATTTAACGATATATACATATGGAAAAGATATAACAAAAAATAGATAGAATTCCACTATCTTGTATAATAATAATCCTTAAAAGAAAAGACTAGTTTATTTAACAAAAATTTAGTTGATCTTTCGTGCTCCTCTGATTTTCACCACGATATACAATATACTAATTGTTTGTGAAATGAAGGTATAAACTTTCCGAAACTGTGCCTCGCCCCTAAGCTTCCTCACATGTAGTGAATTCCATAAGCGGATGGCGTTGACGAAGAATTGTCGCTCAGAAGTAAGGCAAAAGCAACATGGGTGTATTAGTTTCAGAGATCTGTTTGAAGACCCACAACGTAATGCTCGAAAGGCTACTAGTTTGTATCTTCTTGATTATGTTGAAAAGCAATATTATTAGTGTTCTATAACGCAATATGTAATCAAGAGCGAAATTATAAATTTGCTTGGAGAAGCTTGAGACACCATCTAACCTACCCAACCCGTATATATACGAGTATGTGTATAGCGTGGAGTGTTGTTGAATGCAACATTGAGTTTTCTCCGACTAAGGGCATCGCATTCGCAATACATCTCACATCTATATGTATGTAAGTAAAAGTAATATGAGTGTTTTGGCAAGCATTATACGCGTTTTCGGTGGAATATAGTGCTGCGAGACCCATAATACCATATACCATATACTTTACCCACGGTGGCATTAATGTGAGAATTCCAAGTTAATGACTTATTAAAAGTCGTGCCTATGTTCTTAACAGTTTCAACGTAATCGAGTACAAAACTGAACTAAGAACTAAGTTTTTCCTGCTTATCACTTCTGGACTTTAATGGGTTTAAGAACAGTGTATTTCTGTTTGACCAAAGAGAGGTATCTCCTAAGTCCTTGTTGATGTTATTAGCACAGTGTGCGATGAGTCCCATCGGACTACTATTCAGCAATTGAACATCGTTAGCATACATTTGGATATTTGATGTTCTTATCGTAGTGGGATGTTCATTGGCATACAAGGAAACAGGAGGCTCTAATATTGAACATTGTGGAACCCCTCTTGTGATCGGAAGAAAACCAGACATTGTTTTTGATACTTCAACCGCTTGTTTCCTTTGTTGAAGATAGGAAAAAAATTATTCTCACGTCACTAACAGAGAATTTATACAACGACAAAAATTTATTACCCAGATTGATATGGTCTACCGTGTCAAAAGCTTTAGAAATGTCTAGAAGTACTAAAAAGGCAACATGATCTGTGTTCAAAGAATAGCGAACGCCTTTTGTCACATTTAAAATGGTTGACATGTGTTTAGCGCGGAAACATTACAATACATTTCATCCGTTTGGATAAGCATTAATTTGTTTCTGCACGATTCTTTCGAATTAATTAGACATGAATTGAAATACAGATATGGGTCTGACATAATTATTGTTAGGACTTTTAGCAACAGTGTGTGTTGCTTATGGCAGGATTATGGACAAGATTACCTTTATGAAAAGCATGAATTCCGTCTACTCCGGTGACGTTGGACCTAATGGAAAGAAAACTTTCAACAACGTCAGAATCGCCGATACGTGAAAGTTGTAAGTGTTTTTCTTCAGATTTAGATGATTTACTGAATAATTCATCTACATACTCGTATATTAAAAGAATTGTTAGACGCGTTCGAAAGAGTCGGAAATGAAAGTGAAGTGAAGGTTCTGTCTAATGCGTCGATGTGCATGTTATCGTTGCAGTCTTGGCGTTGTTTGACAATCCCCAATTGTCTCAAATTCTTCCAGAGTGGTTGTCCTCAAATTGTTACATTCAGTTTTCTACTATACATGGTGCTGTTTGTAGTCCTTATTTTATTTACAACGGTATACAAATGAAGGTGCTGGAACATTAATTCGAAGTTTATAAGTCAGGTATATAAGATGACGGTGAGAAAAAGCAGAAGCCTGGAGTTGGTCATAAAAAAAAGCATATTGTTGGCGTTGCTAACAAAGAATACATCTAACAGTGTGCTTGAATACCTGAGAAAATGAATGGGTCTTATTGTACAGTGTGGGCCATACATTTTTGCACATTTGAAACATGAATAGAAATAAAACTACAAATGTTATTTTCTTGATCATTTATTTAACGCAATAAACGTTTATTGAAATTAATTTTTTAAAAATAACATCGTCGAGATGTGCCCGTCTCGTCGTTGGCACTCCTGCTGCGAGGTATCGTGGTTAACTTCTCCTGGATGTTTTCTTTTAATTGGGATATGGTCGTCGGTTTATTAAGGTACACTCGACTTTTCAGGTATCCCCACAAGAAAAATCGCAAGGTGTAAGGTCCGGGCTTCTCGGACGCCATGGGATATCACCTCTGTGAGAAATCAATTTCTTAGGAAACATTTCTTTCACCACCGGTAAAATCACATTTGACGTATGGCATGTTGCTCCATCTTGTTGCATCCAAGTCCTCCTGTTGTATCCTTCAAATTCATGTAACTGTGGTGTTAAAAACTCTCGCAACATCTTCACGTATTCCACTGAGTTCTCAGAGTTACGTTATTTCCTTGATTATTTTCAAAGATTATGCCTTTTGCTGATATGGCAGCTCATACTGTCGTTTTAGGTGAATGAAGTGGCGTTTGGTTTTTAAGGTTAGTGTTTTCCCTGCTCGAACTTCTTAACCCAAGCTTTGATTAAATTAACACGTGAACACTCACTTACACGACGTAATCCGTATTCAATTCTAAATAGGCGTCGTGCAGTAACGTAGGAATCGTTGTTATTGTCAAATTGTTTTACACAAAAAGCACGCTGTTGTCCCATGAAGCGTTCCATCGTGACTAAAATTGCATGAAGCGACGCACAATTAGCCACCCGCGCGCCCCTCCCCCTAACGGTTTTAAAATAATCAAGTGTTGCTATTTGCAAACATTTATAGCCCACCCTGTATTTAGAGGAAACAAGTTCAACATAACATTGCGTTCATTTAAAAGATTACTTATGATAACATTTGAAGACTAAAGAGATAGTGTTTCATGGGTATCATAAAGTGGTGTATAGTCTATACACTGCACCTATTAAAAGATTTTCTTCTCTGGAAATGATCTCAACAAAAACAAAATCTATTACACTACCAACATCAGATCGGCATTTAAAGTTGCTGCTGATACCTTCGCGCACAAAAATCGGAGTTCAACCGCCTATTCTGCCAGGCCTGTCTACTCGGTAGGGTTTTTTATATCCATCTAAGTGGTACTTATCACTATATCCAGCTAAAAATGATGTTTCCGAAAAACAAATAACATCACCGTTAGAACCCTCAATCATATCTCTAAACACATAAATTTTGCAGAATAATCTTTCGGCATTTAGGTGACAAATTTATAACCTCGTCTTTTGTTTACTTAGAACGTTGATCATTGCACGCAACACCACATCGTAGCCACCACTCACAAAAGATCCACTATTTTTACCAGAACTCATCCATTATAATACATTAGGTGGAAAGGGGAAATATGTTGTTGAGAGGAGGGAGAAGAGGCACAGAGAGACTTAATCATACTACATAAAAAACGGGCAAATATACTAAAACAGGGCAAATCGAAAAAGAGATGTAAGATTCATTATTAAAAACAAGATAGATAAATTAAATAATGATAAAACAGATGCAAAATATGTTTATAAAAAAATCTAAATATTAGAAAGCTAAAAAGAATAAATATTAAAAATTCGATGGTCTGGCAATTCCGCTGAGGGTTTCTATGATGTCGATGGCTTTATTGTTTTTGGAAATACTCTCCATAAAAATTAATACACTTTTGTATGCGTTTGAACCAATTTTCTAAGCCCTTTTTCCACCGCTTCTTCAGGCGTCGAAAGAAGTTGATCTCGCAATTTATTTTTGATTTGCGGGAGTAAAAAGAACAAGGGTGCAAAATCAGGGCTGCACGGCCGAGAGGAAATCTTTTTGATGAATAAATGTTCATGCAGTTCTGTGATAGAGTGACAGAAAGTCACAGTCTACAGCTATAATTTCGAGGTAGTAATGGACTTTATCTACCTTGGCTCTGCTACTAATTCTCACAAGAACAGTTCAGCAAAAATAAAACGAAGAATCACTCTTGCCAATCGCTGTTTCTTTGGGTTAAGATGGCAATTGAATAATAATATCCCGAAAAACTAAGAAAGCTCTATATAAGACTGCTGAGATGGCTAGGACATGCAGAGCGAATGGAAACGCTGATTCTTCCAATCGAACCCAGAGGGACAACGCAATAGAGGAAGACCTCTGACAGTTTACGATTGACGTACATATTACGTCTGATGATATATGCTGATGCTGATGCAAAAGGCACTTCGTGGCCGTGGCTCTGGCTTCCAAATCGGAAGGTTCGCTGTTCGAATCCCAGCCTAGCCCGAAAGACATATTAATTTTTTCTGTTAAAGAAAATCAAGTATGATGAGTAGTTGACTAGAAATCAACAACAAGCTAACTTCCACTAAGAATTTAGTTACCCCATTAAATGTTGGATGTCACCCATGGAGCGAAATAACCACTGAGCCCAAACATCTTTCTCTGTCTCTCTCTCTATATCCCATTTTCAAAAAACGTTAACACGTGCTCAGGTACCTTAGTGTAGTATTCATACCCATTTGAGTGTTAAGTTCTTTAAAAAAAAAAAAAACTTATAAACATTTGCTGATTTGTCCACCCCGAATTTTTAAGACATCGTTGTTTCGCGTTCGCATGTCGGTCAGGCAATCGTAGTGAATAAAAGTTGATGGAGTCGTAGAGATGATTAAATACACTTCGCAGATTCTCTTCCGCTATGAAGAGAATACCTGTCATCACTGCGTGTACAACAACACTTCTATGATCGTCCTCTTCCTGTGTGTTTTAGATTTAGTCGATTTTGTTTGTTGCATCGGCGAGTTGTGGTTTTTTTATAATGTCCAGTTAATGGTGGTGATTTAAAGTTTGTTCTTGTTGTAGATAGCAAAAGAAAATCACTTTTGATCTTCAATAACTTTTGACATATAATTTTAGGGCAACTCATAGTTACGAGTTCAACGATACCCTATTTGTTACCATACACACATCCATTTGAAATATGTTATTTTTAATAGGAGTCAAAAAAAATGAAAACCTCTGTGTCTCGGTGGAGATGCATTTCCGACCCGTGTCAAGGAATCTCTCCTTAAAGTCTGACACATTATCCGAAACACATTGTATACGTATATTATATACGTATGAATTTGCAATATATATACATATATTATAATATATTCGAAATATAATATGATTAATTCAATTCGAGAGAATTTAAAAATAAAATAAAATTTTGTAATTTTTTTTTGCTTATAGAAACAAGTTGCCATTAAGAGAGATCTTGATATCGGTTTTGAGATTCAAGAAAGACCAAATCAGGTATTTATTGTATTTTTTTTATAAAAAGTGACGGTCAGCAAATATGTGATATTTACAATTTTAATTGTAGGGAATATTTGTTCGGGCCACTCATCCCAATACATCAGCGGCGACATTATTGCATGCCAATGACAAATTGCTGGAGGTAGACGGATACGATTTTACGCAAATTTGCCTTAGTGATGCACGACAAATTCTGGAAAAGTCAGGACCTGTGATTAATGTGATGATTTCACGCACATAATGGATATAAAACATTAAGCTAAAAATGTTTTAATTTTGAAAATTGGTTTTATATTGCAGTTGGAACATCATATTATTGGAAAAATCCTTAATTATCATATGTATAAAATGATAAAAAGAAATGTATTTATATGTCATTTGTAAGTTGTAAATTTTACACAGATATTCTGTAATGCGAGAGTTCCACGCACTTTTGAGAACGCTTATAACTGTGTAAGGCCGATTTATAGGTGTAAGTGGCTGAATGAAAACAAGGTGTTGCTCAAATGTATAGTTAATTGAAATGTATATGCGAAAAAAAAGTTGCCTCCGTAAAAATTGAATTTTTACGATAAAGTGCTCCCTTTTTGACATAGTCTATTGGTAGCATTGCATTTACATTTATTTGGAGCCAATAAAGGTTTCGAAATTCATGAAAACCGAACTGGCTTTGATAAAATTGTTTGAATATGTTTTTTCTACTATATTATTTGAAATCAAATGCATATCCAATTTCGTAACCAAACATTTATATATTGAACAATGTATCGTAAAAACAAATTAAATGTTACGATAAAATTCACCCTTTCCGACATAACCTATTGGAAGCTTTGCACTTGCATTTCAGAAGAACCAAATAAAGTTTTTTACTTCGAAATCCATGAAAACTGAACCGGCTTTGAAAAACATTTTTAAATATGTTTGTTTTAATATAATATTTGAAATCAGATGAATACCTGTATAGTAATCAAGCATTTATGTATGTATATTTCGTAAACAGTAAAATTAGAACTTATTATTAAATAAATAAAAAATGCAGATAATGTGCTCTAGCACATATAATTATAATTTTACAGGGTATGAGTTAGCAAGTCCAAGGTAAGTAAATACAAATAAGTCTTAGTCTTTTATGTTACAGTACATTTTTCGGAGTAAACTTATACCACAGATAATAAATCTATACAGATGTCTCATTCATATGGGAAGTTTTGTCCTATGAAAGCTTTTTTAAAAAGTTGAAAGTTCTTACAAAAAAAAAGAAAAATCATTTTATTTCTTTTCGCTTTTTGCTCTTGCCACTTGTCACTCAAACATGCAAAGTCGTTTATCATGCAAAAACAATACGTGAACGAAAGAAATAAATAAAAAAAAACATACGTTGACGTTGCCCAGCATAACCGGTTTACTTGGGTTTATGTACGTGTGCTTGTTATTTTGTTTGTAACTTGTTATGCAATGTAAATTAAATGGGGGTAGGAATATAATTTTGAAGATCATGAGATCGTAGGTCCATGATGTGGACGTGCTGGAGGAGGTGGGTATGACGTTGTACCACACTATAAAAGTGGTTGATATTTGAAGCACGAGGTGTTAAGGGCTAATATATGTTATGGGGTTGAAGATATACGTATGTACATGAGCGCTAGACCAATTTCCCGATTTTAATTTTGTGCTCAGGACATTAAGTACCTACAAAATTTGATAAATTTCTAAGCATTGAGCAACATCGAACTTATTCGGAAAATGTATGTATATGTTATTTACGAGTACATATTTGCTCCCTTTTCTTTCAAGTTATGTAAAAGGGAGTTTTTAAAACTGTATCTTCAATTCCGAGACTCGGGGACAACGCAGTAATGTACGGCCGAATATTTGGGAGTTCGAACAAGTGGAATGGGATCTCAACCAACTTGGAGTGCAACACCGCTGGAAACAGCTGGCGAAAGATCGCGCCAGGTGGAAAGGCTTGTTGGTTGAGGTCCTGGTCCACCCCGGACTGTAGCGCCACCTAAGTAAGTAAGGAAAATATTGGAAATATTTTTCCGACAGCCATGAATGAGCCATATTTTAACTAGCAAAATCATTACTATATAGAGTATGATTTTGTTCCTTGGAGTAGGGACTTTGGATCCAATTTGTTAAACCAGTCTGAAGTAGCAGCGGTTGCCTAGGCTTATTCTGGTGGTAATCTTCGACAAGGTGTCATTTGTACAGTTTGCATGAACCCAGAGGAAGAGGAACTCCTCTAAAGTAATGAGCATTTACAGTGACAAATTGTACGATTTGTTAAATGACGGGGTTATCTTTGCTCGATAAAATATACTTTACAATGGCAGCAGATTTTGGCTACCCTGAAGTGTCTATATCAATGACGTGTCCCAACAGCTGGGCAGATCTTTATTGTGCTTATACCTGCCTGCGGTTACATAATACGAGTATTTTAATATGAGATTGAAAAAACCATATTATGAAAGCGTATCTATTTGCCGGAATCCCGTGGAGACGAGACGTGGGTTTATGAGTACGACACGCAATCCAGATATCAGGCAAGTGAATGGCGTTCACCAAATGAGCAGAGACCAAAAAGACCACGTCGTTTTCAGTCACAAAAGAAGGCAATGCTCACGGTTTTCATGGATTACAACGATGTAGTGCATCATGAATTTTTGCCAGAAGGCCAGCCAGTAAACAAAAAGTATTATTTGGGCGTTATGAGACGTTTGAGTGAAGCAATTCGCCGAAAAAGACCAGAATTGTGGGCAGAAAACTAGAGTATTTTGCACCATGATAACGCACCATAGCACAGTGCCATCATTATTCGTAATTTTTTGACGAAAAATACAACAAATACCATCTACCAGCCACCGAATTCACCTGATTTGGCTCCTTGTGACTTCATTCTGTTCAATCGAGTTAAAAAACCACTACGGGGAACGCGTTTCAGCAGCCGAGAGGAAGTAATGGAAAAATCGCAGGAAGCACTAATGGACATACCGAAAACCGAATATACAAAATGTTTCGAGGATTGGATCAAGCGCTGGCATAAGTGTGTTGCAGTCGATAAGAGATTACTTTGAAGGGGACTATATAGATTTAGATGAATAAATTGTATTTTTAATTTTCTCAATAAATTGCTTTTCATCAAGGTGGTATTTTAGGTTTTCTATAAGAATGGTTAGTTACTTAATTTCAAATTCAATACGAAGTCTTTAGACATTAGAGAAAGAAAAAATAAATAATTAAAATACAGGTGCTATAAAATTTGTTTTATTGTAAAATAAAAAGTTTAGCATGTAACACTGCTATTATTTTGCACACAGGTGCATCTGCACTGCATATTAATAACACGAATAATATTTTGCTCGTCAAACTTCAATTACAAAATGTAAAGAAACATTCGACTTTTTCCGCCTTTGAATTGTTCTTTCTTACATACACACCCATACGCTCAAACAAAATACCAATTCATGAAAAATTACATAATTTCCTATTGCAGTCGAATGAAAACAAACAGCCAAGTCTTAATACCCCTTCCCGCAAACCCCTTGCATTGTTTTTCATATTCCACTGCCCTCAACTTGTGGTGAGAGAGATTTTTTATCTCTCAGTAAACAAAGCAAGAAAGAGCGAAAATAAAAAAGCTTTACATTATTCCGAAAGCTTGTGTCGGCTGGACGAGTGTCGGCTAGCCGACAAAAATTGAACCATTTTTTTCTACAGCGATGAGACATCTGTATATATTTATTATCTGTGCTTATACCATAAGTTACGAGTATAGTCGAAAAGATATAAGAAAAGGGGAAAGGGGATATAAAAAATATCAAACCAAGTAGGTGGAAAGGGGAAGAAGGAAAGATTAAATCAGAGAAAGGGAGAGAATATTGAAGTGAGTTGTTGCAGTTGTCATAAACATTCAAGCGTGAACTTTTTGAATTTATTAGTTGCAATTTGTCGACGTTGGAAGGCTATTCCAAAGTCTGGTTACACGAATGAAGAAGAGGCGGAAAGGTTTAAGAGAATTAAAATATGGCATTGTCAGCTTGAGAGTTCTAGTAGAATAGGAAAATTGAAGTTTTTCAAAGAGCTATGTGGGGGATCTATTGTTTGCAACACGCTGCCTAAATTGGCAGCACCTTACCGACAAGAATTGCACAAACGTACAGGCCAGCACTAGTTTGTTACAGCGCGAAATGTGATCGTATCGACGTATAATCCATATGGCATCGTTGAATATAACAAGCAACTTGTGTTCGGATTGTAAGTCGAGTTCGCAGTATACTCGTACAAGAGTAGAGTAGTTAAATATAGGCAGCAACAGAGTTTTGATAATTCTTAGTATTGTTTCTTAAGGCAGCATATTTTGAAATTTGAAAAAAAAAAACTGTGTTTGTAAAATTCTGTGTGTGGTTATGTATAGAACAATCCTATAAATTTCCTCGTGACTGATAGCACGCGTTGGTCCTTGTCACGAAATCTTGTTTTAAACTAAACTATTGTGCCAAAATCTTCAATAAGAAGATCAGAAGTATTTTCTTTTTTTTTACTTAAAATTTTGATGATTTTGTCATAATTTTTTTCAGACTATGTATATTATAAAACTGAAAAATGGGATATTCTTTTACAGCAGTTTTTTTTTTAAGAACTTAACACTCGAGAGTGTATGACTACTCTTAAAATGCCAAAGCACGTGTTAATTTCTTCGGAAAATTGTATAGAGAGAGAGAGTAAGATGTTGGGCTCAGTGGTTGTTTCGCTGGGTGGCATCCAACAGTTAATGGGGAAACTAAATTATTAGTTGTTGTATTCTAGACAACCATTCATCTCACGAGATTTTAGTTGCCTGAAAAATATAACGTCTTTTATGCACAGTTTTGCCTGATTCTGTTAGGATTGTCGTATTTCTATTTTCTTTAACTACTTTCCTATATCTAATCGTAAAATTATGCCTCCTGGGAGATAGTTTTTAATGGATCCCCTTCTTTTGTTATGAAACATACTTAATATCTTTTTCCTGTTTTAGTCTTAGTTTTTCAATATTGTTTAAATGAATTTGCTCAAATTGCTGAGGGTCTAATCTTGGTGTGCCTATAAAAATACCTCTGTAGGCTTCTTACCGGTTGTGGAATGAATTGTGAAGTTATATACGTTTATTGATCTTTCTAACAATTCCTAGAAAGTGCGTAGTGGTCCGTCTGCTTTGAGGCATGTCGTTATTTCGGGCTTCATTGCAACAGCGTTCTCAAGTTCTTTGCAAAGTTGTTGGTAAAGATGTATCCCAATTTAAACCCTGCTTCCATATTTCCTGGAAACGGATGTTTAATCGCACAATCAACGCATCGGTATTTCCAAATAGATCAAACAATCTTCACATCGAAGTCAAAACACTTTTCGCTTTATTACAACTAAAATTTCAGATCTAAACGCTGTCATTGATGAACCCAAATCTAATGTGAACTCATCCGTTGCCATTATCCACTTATTCCTGTATTTCTTCCATCCTTTGAAAAGTGCTGGCGAGCTGAGCTTCCCGATAAATAATGACCACATCGTCTTGGTGTAGATAACACTCACCCTCTCGTAGCACATCACATGTCTTCGGATATTGCTCACCGGCCTCTTCAATAACCATTCGTATCGTTGTATATACTCGTAGTAAAAAGGGATTGAAGTTCACGCCAAAGGTAACTCGAGTCATTCGAAATGTTGGTACAGCTGGTAAAATGTTCTTTGCCAACGCGAAAATTGACTAGATTTTCCTTAAGTGAAGTAAGGTTCGGTGCATGCGCAGATGCGTCGCACAGTATGTGAAGTCTTGTGTTGTCTTTAACTTCATGACATACAGGTCTGTAAGGAAGGTAGTAAAACCTTTCGTCCATCGCACTGTCGTATTCCAATAATCGTCTAGCTGAAATTAGCTTTCGCACCAATACCTGCATTCGTGTACGTACTCCTGTTCGATTATCGGGGTCTATCATCTTAACCGATCGGGGGACTTATTTGCTTCATGGTATCCGAATCGTAAACGAAATATAGACGCGTATCGACGCATGTATTTGACATTAAATTTCTGAAAATAAAAAATTTCCAAAATAGTTAAAGAATCAGAAAAAGCAAAAAAGAAGAAGAGTTTTGAAAAATGTATCAAACATTTTCGAACTTTCAGATGCAGCGTAAGCCAAATTATTTCATTTTGTGAAAGTACTCGTAGATAATTCTTCCACAATTTTCACTTACAGCTTCGAAAAAAATTTTCGTTTACGCAAAGATTCATTTCGTTTTGTTTTAGACGAAATTCAAACGAAAATACAACCAGCTTTGCACCTTTTGCTTCAAAAGCATTGATAGAATATACGAGCGGCGTTCAACATATTCTCGGTATCGGGGTGAAGCTGTGGTTGTATATATAAATTGACTTATTTATCAAGTAATACTATTATTTTAGTGCATTCATGTAAAATTTCATATAAATGTGATTATTAATTCGCGTTTTATCTCTAGTTAAGCAGAATCATAATGGAAACTGAGACGATGATGGTGAAAATTGAGCATCGCGCTGTAATTAAATTTCTCAAGGTGTAATTAATAAAGGTGAAAATGATGGCAGAGATCACCAAGCTTTCAATTGGTACCATTCACACCATTCTTCATGACCATCTTAACCTTTCAAAGGTCAGTGCAAGGTGGGTGCCACGAATGCTCACAGCGCCTCAGAAAAAAGTGAGAATCGCATGCTGTAGAGAGCTTTTGGAGATGTGTAGTGAGAACGCGGACGGTGTTATGGATCGAATTGTTACTGGGGACGAAACATGGGTCCACCACTCTGACCCTGAAATCAAATAAGAGTCCATGCAGTGGCATAAAAAAGGAACAGACCCCCCGAAGAAGTTCAAAGTCACTCCGTCTGCCGGGAAGCTTATGGCCACAGTTTTTTGGGACTCAAAGGGAATCTTGCACAAAAAAAAAGGTGAAACCGTCAACGCCACATCCTACGCTTCCACTTTGCATAATTTGCGGGAGGAAATTAAAAAGAAAAGACGGGGTAAACTCGCAGCGGGTGTGTTGCTTCTTCATGACAACGCTCCTGTTCACACGGCGCGAGTTTCCAAGGCTGCTGCGCGAGATTGTGGTTTCGAAGAAATCCAACACCCACCCTATAGTCCAGACCTTGCCCCTAGTGATTATTTCCTGTTTCCGGATTTGAAAAAATGTCTTCGTGGAAAAAGATTTTCGGATGATGAAGAACTCAAGTCGGCAATAAATGGGTATTTTGCAGAGAAAGAGGAAATTTATTTTTTTGAGGGTTTAAAAAAGCTTATCTCAAGATGTAACAAATGCATTAATGTTAGGGGAGATTATATTGAAAAATAAAAACAATTTAAATTGAATTCGCATTTTCCTTCATATCGATACCGAGAATATATTGAACGCCCCTCGTAAATGTTCTTGTTCTGTTCTGTTTAAGTTCTCCCTAATGCATAACTCTATTGCGTGTATCTTAGCTTAATATATAGAGATGTTACTGTCCATCCTTGCGTATAATGAGGTATTGGTAGTTGCTCCGTATATGCCTGCTCCAAATCCTTCGTGTGTTTTGGATCCGTCGGTGTATTACATTAGTGAATCTCTTTAAAAAGGGGTTTATTCTGCTACCAGTTCTGTCGATTAGGGAATGTAACCTTGAAGTTATTGTTGAAGTTGTACTTTTTCAGACAGTTGTCTAAAAGAGTAATTCTTAATAATTAATTTCTCCTGAGTTCAAGTAAAAGCTCTGGATGAACTATTTTAGAGTTATTCTCATCCACTGAGATAAGTGGAGCTTCTTTCTGTGAAAGAAGAGGTGGGAGTAAGTCTTTGAAGTTTGTTTAATCTTTTTTTTAGTAGTGCAGATTTTATGCAAACATATTTTAGATGCATGAGTGAGTTTGTGATCCAGAGTACCCAACAAGGCATTTCGTTCAGTTGAAAACTTTATGGTTTCAACAAAAACTGTTGGATCTTTAAGTTTGTCCAAATTTCTACTCCTTGGTGAAGGCAACTATGGTGCTGTTTTTGAGGCTGACGTTTAGGCCAACCTTCTTGCACTAGTTGGCAACAAGGTTCAGCGTCCTTTGGAAGAGTTCGGAGATAGTTAGAATGTCATCCGCGAATCTGTTGTTGCTGAGTATGTTTAGCAGTTCATATACTATAATCGACCATAGCAGGTGGGAGAGAACGTCACTCTGGGGGCAACCTTTCGCAGCCGTAACGATGATTCTGTCACTGCCTAATGTAGCATTGATAGTTCTACTGTTAAGCATGTGCTTTATCCAGTTACATGTAGTATTATCTTCCCCTGTTCTCGATTTTCCTGGTTGAAAAAGAACACATTTTAGCATAAAGAAATAATTTGTCGAAGAATTTGCCAGAGTTGAAAGAGAGAGAGTAAAAAATAGGACCAATGTATATAGCCGTCTCAAGTTTACAACATCAGACTTCGAATTCACTAGCTGAAGAGAAAGAAGCTGTTCTTTGATGGATTTTATGATTTTATCGCTGTTACCATTACTGCTGATAGAAAACAGCAGTGTTATTGTTGTATGATAGTTTGCTTCTATTGGAGTGAGACCTGCTAATGTTCGTGCAGCCTTGCGCTAAAACACCGTTTCTAAATAATTAAATTTGTCGATCGTAATGATAGAGTTGTTCTCGTGAGTCAAAGCGCGGAACTGGGTTTAGCAGTAAATGAGTGCAAAACCAAGTATATGCTGTCAACAAGGAAACAAAATATCGACGAATTGGATAGGGCGTCACTATCGATAGCTGTAATTTCTAGGTAGTAAAAGACTTTGTCTCTTTTGGCTTTGCTATTTTTTTTTTTTTTTTTTTTATAATTTACGCGCGCCTAAGGGGTTAGATACCCTTTTACTGTTACCAGGGCGCGGGCGGAAAGATAGAAGGAGGAGAAAGGAAAATTGTTTTTGTAGTGGTTTGAAACTCAGGTGTGTTTGGTTTCTATGTTTGCTCTCCAGGGGTTGGAGTCCGAATAGGACGGAGAGTTTTTCTTCACTCAGAGTGATTCGAGATATAATTCCCAGTATTTTTTTCATTGCTTGGAACTCTTATAACAGCCAAATCTACGTGTCAGTGTTATGCCTTCACACGCAGAATTTTTTTGTCTGAGTTCCAATTACACAATGAAAAACTGATTTGCCATGGGCAGGATTCGAACCTGGACCCTCCGAGTGAGAAGCGTTTGCTACTACCACTACACCACGGTCACCCCAAATATATATTCTGTCAACAACACCTCCGCAAAAATAAAACGAAGGATCATTCTTCCCAATTGCTGTTTCTTTGGGATAAGAAGACAATTGAATAGTAAGGCCCTGTCCCGAAAAACTAAGAAGGATCTATATAAGACCTTGATCATCCCAGTTCTACTTTTTGACGCTGAAGCTTGGACTCTATCGAAAGCAGATGAAGATAACCTCAGTCGTTTCCATAAAAAAATATTCGATCCAGTTTACTATGACGGGCTTTGGAGAAGATTCAACGACGAACTATACGAGCTGTGCTGCGACATCCACCTAGTAGTGATGCGAAAACCGCGCATCAGTCGCCTGAAGTGCCTACGACATATAGAACGAATGGACACCAATGCCCCGACCCGCAGTCTTCGAATTTAACCATGAGGGACAACGCAGTAGAGGAAGATCTCACCTTAGTTGGCGCGCACAAGTAGAAGACGACCTCAACCGACTTACGATCAAATAATAATAGTGAATCAAACAAGCCGTTAAAATGTAAGAAAAGTTTAAAAATGCCTAAGTTTATTAATTCAAAAATTTAAACGGAAATCGACCGAGTCTGACGACTATACAAAAACTTTTAATATGAATCAGAAAATAAAAAAATGCGAATAACTAAATATAGTTGTTTAGCACAAAAAAGTAGCAACCAATAAAGTATACGTATATTAAACTGTATTTGAGTTCAAGTGTATAAATGGATAGTTCAATAAAGTAAACTAAAGTAAAGTATAGATAAATAAATGATTTGTAACCAACGTTCTTAATGTTTAATGTGTTTAGCGTCAAAAATACTGGAGAGAAATTAGAGTCTCAAGAGAATTAGACCTACACTTTGGAGAAATGTGCAGAATTTTCGATTGAATCGGAAAGAGGTCCTTATTCTGTACAAATAAGGAAAATATAAGTCTTTTTATTAGACAACATTTTGTGACAGATTTAGTTAATACATATTTGAAGCAAATTTTTCGAAGATATCTCTTTGATTTTACATTGCAGATGTACAATTGTTTGATAATTTATAAGATTTATGTATATCAGTAGGGTATTTTACTTGTGAAAATGTTTTACAAGTTTTGTTTGCGTAGTAGCTCTAATACTATATTTGTTAAAGGTTGTCATATTGGAACTGTACGATCGGTTTGAAATTAGTATAGTGTGTTTGTAGAAGTTCCAGAAGGCATGAGGAATTAATGACGATGAACGCTGTAAAGAAACATTTTTGTAATCGTTTGTCATTTAAAATTGAAAGGTTCACATATGTATTTTGTTATAAGGTTCTCGATTTCTTAACCGCTAATATAAACCGATGAACCCCAAAGTGAGATCTACAAGTTGGAATTTCCTGTTAGAAGATGGGACGAATAATTGTGCTTATAACTTATTCAATATAAGATGCAACCAATTGTTTCTGAAGGAGCGAAAAATGTAATTTTAATGTTAAAGTTGATTTCAGCTGCCGCTTCATAGTCTGCAAGTAGTCATTGTGTTTCATATCTTCTGCGTGTTTCTGCAGCAATTGGATTTTTTAACTAGACTTTTGGATCCTAATTCACGTAAACCTTCAATGTCGCAATCGCAATTATATTTCTCAATATACCTATGTACATACATATATATATGATATGTAATATGATGTGTTATTATTAAAAGAAATATATGGAAAAAAACAGGCCATGAAATAGTGAAAAGTGAAATTTATTAAAATATATTTCTTTGGAAATGCAATAAAAAAATATTTGGCTTTCAAAATAGATATTATGAATGTTATTATTAATGTTTCCATGACTTATTTATATTTGTTAGATTTGTAATCATAAATTAATCATGAATATGTCAAATAAACGCACTTTAAACGCAAGCATCGAACAAAAAAAATTTGGTAACAAAAATATCTCTTTTGAAGATGATTTTACTTATTTATTAAAATTTAACTTAATTTAACAATTAATTTATATAAATTCCAAATTGTTACAACTAATTTACAGATAATGTAGATAATTGCACGCTCAATTTGACTTCTGTTTTTGTTTATCTCCAACAGCTGTTTTAGGTTGTAGCGACTTCATATTGGGAAGCATCTCTGTAAATATAATTGTTCCCACGAAAACTAAAATCGTCCCAACCCAATGAAAGAGAGTAAACGGATTCTTAAAATACAATATAGAAAATAATAGCGACACAAATTTTCTTAGTGTGACTACAAGAGTTACTGTAAGAGATGCGCATTCTGTAGTCAACACATAAACGGAGCTAATACAAACATATTGTGTCAACACATTGCCTATGAGGTAGAGCCATGTTATTGGTATACTCAAACCAGGTACAAATGGAACTGGAACCGGTGTGCTGTTGGAACTGATTATAACGTGTTCCCAGATATTGCGATACATAAGAAGAAACCCAGGAAGTGGGAGTAAATGCTATTAGAAAAATAAAAAGAGTAGTACAATATAATTATTAATACTTTTATATGTTAAGATGTTGGTTACTCAATCACTATGATACCACACACACATGAAGCAAATGGAAAGTAAACATGCATGCAATTCACGGCACGTTTTTTTATGAAGTATAGTCTGCTTGTCTTTCTCTGGCTGTTGGCATGTGTTTCCAGCTGTCCTTCACACGTTTATGTTAGTAATGTCGCATCGAAAAAATAATATCAACTTGTAAATCCTTAAGAAGTCGCTAAATAATGGGTCTGCCAAAAGTCGCGTGTCAGTGGTGAATGATTTCTGAACGCTACCTTATTTTATGTCATCTTTGACATTTGTGAAGTAGGAACATGTACAATACAATTAACTCAAGACTAGAAGCCAATAGGTCATAATCAACGCAGAACTTTCATCAATTGTTTGTTAGAACATGATGCTGGTTTTTCATGCAAAATCATCTTTAGTGAAAAAGCTCATTTCAAATTGGATGGATTCGTCAACAAACAAAATTGTGGCGTCTGAGGAGAAGAAAATCCTCGAATAATTTCAGAGAAGCCATTACATCTACAAAAATGTACGAGTGGTGTGGTTTTTGGGCTGGTAGAATCATTGGTCCATTTATCTTCGAAGATGCAAATGAAAGAGCAGTTACTATCAATGGAGAGCACTATAGACAAAATGTTAAAGATTTTTTGTAGCCTCAAATTGAAGAAATAGACACAGGCGATCTTTATTTTCAGAAGGATGGAGCTACGAGTCAAACATTGATCTGTTGCGGTCTAAGTATCCAGACCGATTAATTTCACGTATGTTGACATAAACTGGCCACCTAGATCATGCGATTTAACACCATTAGATTCCTTTCTTTGGGGTTTTTGGATAAGTAAAGATTATGTGGATAAGCCAACAGTATTTACATGTTTTATTTAAAAAGAAAAACATACAGGCGCGATTTCTAAAAGATCCTGTATTTGTCCCACATATCTGCATTGCTACTGTGCCGCCCTGCGGTTTTTAGGGCCATTTTACATGCCGTTCTATATTAGATCACCTCGTTAGTGAGGCCAAGAGTTTAGTAATGTTTTTGCATTTGAGTAACTCAATTATTTTCCTTTAGGCACCTTCGTCGAACCTCGGCTGGAACCTTAACCTCTATTGCTTTTTGGATCGAATTTTCCGACTGCTTTCGTTTAACATGCCGAAATACAATAAGTTCAATTAGAATAATAATTTAGTCTCTCCACTGAGCCCAAACACCTTTCTTTCTCTTTCTGTCCCAATTTTAAAAAAACCTAACACATTTTAAGTCATTTTAAGAGTAGTCATACCCTCTTTCTTGAGTGTTAAGTTCTTTAAAAAATAAAATAAAACAAAAAGCTCAGTCTGAAGTTATTCTACTATTAATTTCTTACTGGGTTAGATTCACTGCACAATGCAGAAAATTGGAGATATTCAATAAGACTCGCGACAGTTTTAATCTGATATTTTTTTTTTTTATAATGAGCGCACGCACAAGGGGTTTGTGTACCCTTAAGGTGTGATTGTACACAGCGCGGGCAAAGGAAATTTAGGGAGGAAGAAAAGAGAGGTACCGACGTACATAGTTTTTAAATGTTTGCAAGTTATAACGATCAGGAAATACTATACAGAGATCGGCAGGGCATTCCATAAGAGAGTTTGTACGGCTTAGGAATGAATTTTAGAGTACGTCCGAAAATGGGCTTGAGTGTATACTGATGAGCATTCATAGCGAGGTGGGTGTTACGGTTGAAAAGTTGAATTGGTGGAATGCTACTGGCGATTTCAGTGGAGCACTGGTGGTGGAAATAGTGATAAAACAAAGTGAGACAGGAGACATTACGTCGGTGTTCGAGGGTGTCAATTGATTGTTAGTATCATCAATAAGTTTTATCGCACGGTTTTGAATCCTATCTAGCAGGTGCAGAGATATTTTAGGAGCACCTTACCAGATGTGGGCATTGTACTCCAATATTGAGCGGATGAATGCCCTTATATATTGAGGCCAGATCAGAGGGGGTAAAATATTTCTTACATCGCTTGAGTAAACCTAGACATTTCGCAGCATCTTTGGCGACAAAAAATATGTGGTCATTCCAACGTAAGTTTTCATTGACACACATACCGAGAATGGAAAGTTTTTCGGTTTCGACGATGCATATCCACTCATGGATAATGGCTGGGTGTTTAAATCTCGCTTTAACGACAGCAGACATCATTGTGTTTTGGAAGCATTCAATTCCACTCTGTTGATAGTTCCCCAATTGGTTATGCTGTTGATATCGGAATTTAATGAGCTTAGCATACGCTGTCATTCTCGTTCTACAGCCGAAGAGCAGGGCCGTGAGTCCGGAAAATATATGAAAAGCAGAGAGTACTGTCATCAGCAAAGGAATATATTGGATTAGAAATAGCAGACAAGAGATCATTAATAAAAATTAAAAAGAGTATCGGAGACAGAACAGAGCCCTGGGGCACACCAGCATTTATTTTGTGAACATCAGACTTGAAACCGTCCAAGGCAACTTGAATTGAACGTTCCGAAAGGTAATTTCTAATCCATTGAAGAAGAGAGTCGTCGATCCCAAATGGACGCATTTTCGACAAAAAATCCTGATGCCAAACTCTGTCAAATGCCTTAGAAATATCAAGTGCAACTATCTTGATTTCGCCTGATTAATGTACGCTTTGGTTCCACTTTTCGGTGAGACATGCCATCAAATCACCAGTGGACCTATTGCTACGAAAACCATATTGCCATTGGTTGTCATTGAAAAGTTTTCGTGTTTCGAGATATTTCATGAGCTGACGATTTATCAGCGTTTCCATGACCTTGAAAAGAAGGGACGTAAGTGCAATAGGTCTGTAGGAGGAGAGAGAAGATGATTTGCCTTTTTTATGGACGGGCTGGACAATTCCATCTGCTCGGGAAGAGTCCTAAAGAGTACGATTGATGAAAAAGCTTACGCAGTGGGTTTGCCAGCGTGGAAGAACACCTCTTCAGAAGAAGGGGAGATATACCATCTGGACCAGCGGATCTATGTATGTTGAGGTCTTTAAGTACTCTTGCTACTACACAAGTGCGAAAGTAGATTCGTCCCATTGAAGATTCGACGCACTCAAGTGTAGGCGGAGACAAAGCACAATCTGGGAGTGTTGAGCTGGCCGCAAAGTGTGCAACAAGCAGATTGGCGTTGTCCAAAGAGCTGACAGCTGGAATGTCATTGTAAATGAGCGTTGGGATGGAGGATGAGGCGGAATTTCTAATGTTTTTGACGAACGACCAACAATTGTTACTGCATTTGGGACATTGCAGTATTTTTTCCCTCAGTTTTTGATCGTATTGGAATTTCACACACTTAAGAAAGGCGTTGCAGTCATTTCTGGCTCGTTTGAACTATTTTTGGTTTTCCTCTGTCGGGTTGGTCTTGAAGGACCGAAAAAACATTTCTCTAACCCTGACGGCCTCTTTACAGCTCGAGTCGTGCCAAGTCTTTTCTTTTAGTTTGATACTCTTCATCCGATGAGGAATAAAGGATCTCATTCCAAAGAGAATGGTATCTGTAATCATATCAGCAGCGGCATCCACGTCGTTATCGAGGAAACATAACGAACAGTTAAAATACCTAAAAAAGCTGTTAAGACCGCTTCAATTGGCTTTCTCGTATTGCCATACTGTTTGTTTAGGAATTTTTCCTCTAACTGACTGGTCGGTGTACGAGAAATTAGTTGATATGACACAATGGTCCGACGAGCCTAGAGGGGAGAACACATCAACGGTGTACTTATCAGGGTGAGAAGTTAAAAACAAGTCCAGGGTGTTGGCGGTATGACTATCAACGTCTGGTATTCGCGTGGGCTCATTTACAAGCTGCGTTAAGTTGTTTTCCGCAACGAAGATCTCAACACACCCTCCTTCAGGTGTTGTCTGTCCAGAATGTCGTTAAAAGTCGAATTTCTGTCCAGTTTGGGGCTTCTGTAAATATCACTTCATAGCCGGTGGGACAACTAAAGCCGAAATAATACAATTTTAGATTAGATTACAAAATTAGCATGATCGGTCAGTAGCAGAATACTCGTCTATGCCGTCATATGGCTCACTAATGGCCTCAGGTAAAAACTTAGAATGATGTTCAGATTTTTTAAGAATCCGAACATTCCACGTGCAGACGAACAATTAGCAGAGTCCCTTGACTGCTATCACGCAGATATCACCGCCATGTAGGAAGTGCGATGGGATGGACCGGACCGTACCGGATCGGAGTATAACAACCGAGTTATATAAAGCCGTCTCTAAATTTGGCATTCCTCCCAAACTCGTCCGTTTGTACAAAATGACGATTGAGAACGCTTCCTGCTCCGTCAGGGTCGGTAAAGATCTTTGATGTCCATGTGACTTCCTTGATATTATACTTGAAAAGAATTGTGCGAAACTCACAAGTGAACACTGGAGACACAATCTTTCAAAAGTCTGTACAACTACTAGCGTACGCTGATTATATTAACATGATTGGCAGAACTCAGCGGGCTGTTATTGGTACATTCGCTAGTATTGAAGCGGGAGATGCCAAAATGTGTTTAGCGGTGAATGAGGGCAAAACTAAGTATGATATATGCTGTCAACAAGAAAGGACACACTACATCGACGATTTGGATAAAAGGTCTCAATCGACAGCTATAGGTTCTGCCAATAACACCTCAGCAGATATAAAATGAAAAATCACTCTTGCCAATCGCTGTTTCTTTGGGATAAGAAGGCAATTGAGTAGTAAGGTCCTATCCCGAAAAACTAAGAAGATTCTATATAAGACCTTGATCACCCCAGTTCTACTTTATGGCGCTGAAATATCAAAAGCGGACGAAGATATCCTCAGCCGTTTCGAGAGGAAAATCCTTCGAAAAATATTCGGCCTCGTTTGCGTTGATGTACTTTGGAGGAAAGATTAAATGACGAACTAGACGAGCTGTACAGCGACATCGACCTTGTCAGAAAACTGCGCGTTAGTCGCCTGAGATGACTAACACGGAAGGACAACGCAATAGAGGAAAACCCCACCTTAGGGGGCGCGCACAAGTAGAAGGGGACTTCAACCGACCTGGGAGTGCGTAATTGGAGGTAGTTAGCTAAAGACCGGGCTAACTGGAGAGCCTTTTTTTTAAGTTGAGGCCCAGGTTCACCCCTAAGCATAGTAAGTAAGTATGGACGCCAATATATTTTTTAAAAGATGTTAGTGTATTAAGTAATTTACGGCCAAATATATTTTTTATAGGCGGCGAATTCAATATTAAGTACTTTCTTCTGAGTAACGACACGAAATTTTCCACAGGAGATTTCTTCAACAATCGTTGCGCATACCTGTGCTTTCTTCTTGTACATACATGTTTTTTTTTTTTTATTTAAGTGAACATATATGAATACACATCTATACATACATATATAGGTATACACACCATAGAGGATATGTGACTCCCTATAAACGTATTACGCCAGCGTAAAATCTATATAATATCCGTAAACCCTAACATATAGCGGAGAAAACAGGGTCCGCTACTTAAACTTACATAGGAAAGTGAACGAAATTTATTAGTACGGGAGGAAACGAAAAAAAATAACGTAATTGACATCACTTAAGCTGAATTTATAGAAGTATATCAAAGATCAGAGACTGATTAATGCCCATAAAAATTATAATTCAAAATGCAACATTGAGTAATATTAGCGTCTATACACCGCAAATAAACACGAATACACTTTTTTTATTAAACCAGAACGGTATCTTATTACTTATTGTAGCTTATTACATCTATGCTGGATAGCGCGATGCGTTGAATAAAACAAAATAAAGTCAAAAATAATAATAGGAATAGGCAGCTGCCGAGAAAATACATACTATGGAAAGAAAGAAAGTATGGCTCTTTACTTTTATACACCAAGTGAAAGAAGCTAGCGTGCAAATTATGGGGGGGGGGGAGGGGGGGAATATGGAAAGAAAAACCAAAAATAATGGGACTGAAACTATGTGATTGATAAAGCCTGTGCAAAAGAAAAGAAGCAAAGCAAGCAGTATCTGATAAGAGAGCCGCAGACTATTTATAACGATACTTAAAAGAATTCGCTTTACTTGACAAAGATTTTCCGGTCAGTAAAAATGCCCTCTGTTGTCGGGCATGCGAAGGAAATATCAGATTTTAAGGAAGATGAAATCAGCCAAGCTGTAAAAAGGAAGTATGAATAATAATTTTAATAAACCGATGAAAACTAGTGAAATATTCAACCAATTGGGAAAGAACTTTCTTGTTTCACTCTTTAAAAGTAAAGACGATAAGAGAAACTGCAAAAAATTACCGATCGGTTAAGCTAGTGTTGCAAATAATAAAAATATATGAGCAAGTCTAAGACAATCTAAAACACAATATAATCAAACTCCATAGCAATCAAAGCGACTTCGTGGAAAGCAGATCGATATCTAATTCGATTCAAAGTTTACTAACAATGGCGAAGATATGCATATAGCATCACAGCGACACAAAACACATAGATTTGAAAAAAAGCATTCGATAGAAATAACAGAGGTTTTATATGTACCACGAATAGTACGACAACATCTAAACGATAATTAAATGTACTCCACATTGCCGGATAATTTAAACTAAAAGTTGCTGTACACTAAGGCAGTGTTTACAGTTCTACTGCACATCGAAAACACCAGAACAATTTCTTTCCTTTTTTCCGGTACTATAGCGTTAATATATCATGATCAACGACATGATACTCGTATCTATTGAATCAACTTTTATTAATTTAATGAAAGCACTTGAGGAAAGTGGCTTACGAATCAGTAGAACAAAGAGCGATCCTTTTTTATAATTGACGCGCACACAAGGGATTTTGTGTACCCTTAAGATGTTTGCACATAGCGCTGTCGAGGAGAAGTTAAGGAGGGAAAAAAGAGAGATACCGATGTGCGTTGGTTTTAAATGTTTACAAATTATAGCGACTAGGATATAAAGAGCTCGGCAGGGCATTACATAAGCGATTTGTTCGACTTAGGAACGAATCACGATATTTTAGATTACATCCAAAAGTGGGCTTTAGGGTATACTGATAAGTATTCAGAGCGCGACGGGTGTTACGGTTAAAAGTTAGAAGGGGTGAAATGCTACTGGCAATTTCGGAGGAGCACTGGTGGTGAAAATAGCGATGCAACAAGGTGAGACAGGAGACATTTCGGAGGAGCACTGGTGGTGAAAATAGCGATGCAACAAGGTGAGACAGGAGACATTTCGTCTGTATTCGAGGGTGCCGAATGACTGTGTAATATTGTCATCACCAATGAGTTTTATCGCACGGTTTTAGATCCTATCTAGCAAGTGCAGAGAGGTCCTAGGAGCACCTGCACTTCAATTTCGGACGGATAAACGCCTTATGTATTGAGGCTAGATCAGAGGGTGTGAAATATTTCTTACATCGCTTGAAGAAACCCAGACATTTCGCAGTATTTTTGACAACATCGAATATGTGGCCATTCCAACGTAAGTTGTCATTGACACATATACCGAGAATGGAAAGTTTTTTCGGTTTCAACGATGCAAGTACCATTCAAGGATAATGGCTGGGTATTTAAATTTCGCTTTAACGACAGCAGACAGCATTGTGTTTTGGAAGCATTAAATTCCACTCTGTTGATAGTACTACAATTGGTCAGGCTGCTAATATCGGAATTTAATGAGCTTAACATACGCTGCCTTGCCGTTTTTCGAGCTAACAAACCCAACTACCGACTAGGAAGCGTTGTTGTCCCGAAGTGCGAAAAATTTAAATATTTGATTTCAGTCAGGAATATCGATGACGATATCGCGTAGAGTGGCTAAAATGATGCGAAAAATCAGCAGTTTCTCAAAAGTTTGCTTTACACAAGCAACAAATTATCAGTGTTGTGGTGTTCTAAAATAAAAAATTAAATTACTGTTCACACACACATACATATATTGTTTTTGGTTGATTGATTGAATACATATTGTGATAACCACTCAAATGTGAGCAGCGACATCTAGCAGAAAATGTCGAAACTCGAAGACTAGAAGATTTCGATACTGGATTAGCAAAGTCTCGACTGGAGAGTGGAATCGAATTTTCTAGCAAATTGGAAATTGTATGGGACGCTGGATGGCGAGGATTGTTCTCGAAGTATGTCACTCGAGTATAAATACCAGCATCCCAAAGGTATGCAAATCAGTTCTAAAGTGAAATTTGAAGTGTTAATTAGGAGAAGTAATTAAGTGGTTTAAGTAAAAGATAAGAAAAGTATAAGTGGTTGAGAAATTGAATTGTACTGAGAGAAAGAATTAAATAGTGAATTGTAACTGTACTGAATAAAGGGATTTGTATTGAAAAGAATAAGTTCTATTATTTGTACCCACACAAACATTTTACAATATTATTAAATTTTTCTATGTCTTCCATCATGGCAGCCTGTATTGCATTTAATTGTGTTTTCAATTCCTGTTTAAAATCATTCTTTATGTCTTTTAAATTAATTATAGCGCCAATCATAGTCAACACGATCCAAGTTACATTTACATTAGGGAATATGATTCACTTCACGTTGACCATGAACTGCTTAATCCATGCATGGGAAACTTTGCTGACGAGGCACATGCGCCCCGATATTGGATACATACACGCGCCCCGATATTAGATGTAACATAGATGAGATAGCTGTGTTAGCAGTTCGTTTGGGCATATGCGATGCAAGGACGATGAGACTGGTGGCTTGTGGCGGCAATCTTTCGACTGTGGCTTAACCAAATACATTGTATTATATTGTGATAACCACTATAATGTAAGCAGCGACATCTAGCAGAAAATGTTGATACGCGAAGATACTGGAATAACAAAGTCTCGACTGGAGAGTGGAATCGAATTTTCTAGCAAATTGGAAATTGTATGGGACGCTGGATGGCGAGGATTGTTCTCGAAGTATGTCATTCGAGTATAAATACCAGCATCCCAAAGGTATGCAAATCAGTTCTAAAGTGTAATTTGAAGTGTTAATTAGGAGAAGTGATTAAGTGGTTTAAGTAAAAGATAAGAAAAGTATAAGTGGTTGAGAAATTGAATTGTACTGAGAGAAAGAATTAAATAGTGAATTGTAACTGTACTGAATAAAGGGATTTGTATTGAAAATAATAAGTTCTATTATTTGTACCCACACAAACATTTTACATTGGTGTCAGAAGTGGGATAGGACTTATTGTGTGTAAAAAAAAAAAGTGTTTTCTGACTATTTGAAAAAGCTAGAATGGGTCGAAAACTATTGCAGTTGACCCTCGTCCAACTCAAATCCGAGTTGAACAAGAGAAGCCTCAGCGCCAGTGGAGGAAAAAGTGACCTGGTGCTCAGACTTCAGGAGGCTTTGAACAACGAGGGTCATGATCCTGATGCATATTCCTTTGATGTTGACGAGGATGAACAGACAAGTACCGGCAATGACATGGCTGCGATGATACAACTCTTTTTGTTAAAAATGGACGAACAGAAGAACAGTCTGGAACAAAAAATGGACGAACAGAAGAGCAGTCTCGACGAACAAAAGAAAAATCTAGACGAGCAGAAGAGCAGCATTGAACAAAAATTCAACGAACAAACCAACAATCTGCACGGTCTTCAACAGAAAATGGATGAACAAAAGAATAATCTGGAAGAACAAAAGAACATTCTCCAGCAAAAATTCGAAGAAATCGATGACAAATTTGACAGAATAGAGAAGAACGTTGATGACAAATTTGATAGAATAGAGAAGAATGTTGGCGAAAAATTCGAGGAAATGGACAGCAAAGTTCAGCAACTGGCAAAAGAGCTCGACACAGTGCGAAAACAGAAACTGCGAGAATGTTCTTTAAGCGGTCCAAGGAGAAAAGATTTGAAGCCTCCCTCATTCGATGGCCAGACCTCATGGTCTACTTATAAGAAGCAGTTTGAAATGGCTGCCTGTGCAAACGACTGGGACAATGAGGAAAAGTGCTTTGCCCTAACAATGGCCTTGCACGGTCCTGCAGCAGAATTGTTGCAAACAGTAGACATCGAAAAGCATAAAGATTATGTGACTTTAGTGCAGGCTATCGAGAAACGGTTTGGAGACAGCCACATGCAGGAGGTCTACAAGGTCCAATTGCAAAGCCGAACGCAGCAAAGAGGAGAAACACTGCAGCAGCTCCAAGCAGACGTGAGTAGACTTGCACATCTGTCATACCCCACCGCAGGCCAGGAAATTATCGACGAAATGGCAAAAGATGCATTTATCAGGGGAATTGCAGATTCGAAGCTACAGTCAGCTGTAAGGATGGGCGGGATGCAGCGAAAGCCTTCTAGTAGAAGTAGTCAGTGGAAAAGAAAAATGGATGGCAACAATAGACACCGGTGCCACGGCCTCAATCATCAGGAGGAATCTTGTGCAGAAGTCTTGGCTGCATAACACTAGCAGCTGCAGCTTGCGAACAGCTACAGGAGCAACGATTAAGGTATATGGTGAAGTCCGCATAAAAATCCAACTGGCCGGAATAACATTCACTCACGCGTTTCTGGTAGCTGACATATGTGACGAGTGCATCATTGGTACAGACTTCATGAGAGAACATGGACTTGTAGTCGACTTGGGGGCACAAACCCTGAAATACAGAAACATGGAGATACCAATGATATACGGAAACGCCAATACCACAGTCTCAAATGTCGTCATCTGCAGCAATCAGAGTCTAGAGCCTTCGTCAGAAGCAATTTTGTGGGCAAAAGTGGAAGGTGGTCCTGGTAGCCACCGATTCTATTTGATGGAGCCAGAAAAGAGAAGAGACTTCATGGTGGGAAAGACCTTAGTGGAGCCAAAGAACAACATGGTCCCTGTAAGGATTCTAAATCCAAAGACATTCAGTGTAAAGGTGAAAAAGGGGGAGATAGTGGGAAAATGCGTACCTGTTGAGGCTATATCGACCACAACGGATAAAAAGGGTGCAACACCGGTCACAACAGTTCAGAGCATAAAAATCAAGAACAAAATTCTCAGCCTCTGTAATCTGGACGAAGATCAGCGAATCCTGGCAGAAAAACTAATCGGTGAGTACGCTGATATATTTGCTACACAAGACGGAGAATATGGACGTACGCATATTGTTCAACACCACATTGACACCGGAGACGCTCGACCAATCCGTCAACCTGCAAGGCGTCTTCCATTGGCAAAGCAAACAGAAGTTGCCGAAATGATGTCGAAGATGAGGGAGTGATTGAAGAATCGCAAAGTCCGTGGGCATCTCCAGTGGTCCTCGTGAAGAAGAAAGATGGCAGCACGAGATTTTGTGTAGACTACCGACGTCTCAATGATGTCACTAAAAAGGACAGCTACCCACTTCCGAGAATCGATGACACTTTGGATATGCTTTCTGGAACGAAATGGTTTTCAACACTTGACTTGAAGAGCGGTTACTGGCAGGTAGAGATAAATCGTGCGGATCGTGAGAAAACTGCCTTCACCACAGGAAGCGGTCTTTGGCAGTTTGCAGTGATGCCGTTTGGACTGTGCAACGCTCCGGCCACCTTCGAGCGACTAATGGAACGAACATTGCAAGGACTCACTTGGAAAACCTGCCTAGTATATTTGGACGACGTTATCGTCATAGGTAAGACGTACGAGGAGCACCGCGAAAATCTAAAAGAAGTGTTTGAGAGGCTACGAAGTGCTCATTTAAAGCTCAACCCGGAAAAGTGCGCCTTGTTTCGTCCGGAAGTAAAATATCTGGGTCACATTATATCAGCGGAAGGAGTAAGAACGGATCCTGATAAAATCGAAGCCGTGAAAATTTGGCCTTCTCCAAAAGATAAACACCAACTGAGAAGCTTCTTGGGACTCGCCACGTATTACAGAAGGTTTGTAAAGGATTTTGCTGGCATTGCAAAGAGCCTGCATCAACTTACGGAAAAAGGCCGACAGTTCAGGTGGTCTGGAGAATGCGAAAAAGCATTTCAAGAACTGAAGCGACAGCTGTGCAATGCCCCCATCTTGGGTTACCCCACGCCCGGAAAAATGTTCATCGTGGACGCAGACGCTAGCAATGTTGGGGTCGGAGCTGTGATCTCTCAAGTTCATGACGGTCAAGAGAAAGTGGTCGCATATTACAGTACTCTCCAGACCTGAACGGAACTACTGTGTAACCCGGCGCGAGCTTCTGGCTTTAATTCTGGCTACGAAGCATTTCCATAAGTACCTCTATGGACAAAAGTTCATTCTCCGGACAGACCACGCAGCTCTGAAATGGCTACTCCAATTTAAGAACCCTGAAGGCCAAGTTGCAAGATGGATCGAGCAGTTGCAGGGCTACGACTTTGAAGTGCAACACCGCAAGGGAACACTCCACTCAAATGCTGATGCTCTCTCTCGTCGACCGTGCGGAGTAAAATGCGAACACTGCAATCGTAAAGAAGCAAAAGAACAGGCAACTATCCAAATGATTAGGACTGAGCCAATAGAGGGTTGGAGTATAGACGAAATCCGTTCCTCCCAACAGGCAGACAATGACATCGAACCAATATTGGCCTGGAAAGAACACGAGGAAAGACCAAGCTGGCAGCAGATATCAGATCGGAGCCAAACTCTGAAGGCATACTGGGCACAGTGGGACTCGCTTTTTGTGCAAGATGGATTGCTGAAGAGAAAATGGGAAAGTGCAGATGGGACAACATCTCGTATGCAGCTAATTGTGCCACGGTCCAGAGTCAACCAAGTGCTCCATGAAATACATGACGGAATCTCAGGAGGCCATTTGGGAATAAACAAGACGTTGGAAAAGGTAAGGGAACGTTTCTATTGGCTAAGCGCTAAACAAGATGTCGAGAATTGGTGCAAAAAGTGCATAAGGTGTGCGGCTACCAAGGGTCCAAAAGTAAAGCCACATGGACAAATGCAACAATACAATGTCGGAGCACCTTTCGAACGAATAGCCATCGACATCGCTGGGCCGTTTCCCGAAACCTTTAATGGAAACCGATATACTCTCGTAGTCATGGATTACTTCAGTAAGTGGCCGGAAGTGTTTGCCATCCCAAATCAAGAGGCTAAGACCGTAGCCGAACAGATAGTCAACAACTGGGTGAGCAGATTTGGGGTCCCAATGGAGCTGCACTCTGATCAAGGGCGAAACTTTGAATCAAAAGTCTTCCAGGAAATATGCCAATATTTGGGAATAAGAAAGACAAGGACCACGCCACTACACCCTCAATCTGATGGAATGGTCGAGCGATTCAATCGGACCTTGAGTGAGCATCTATCTAAGGTTGTCAGCAACTGCCAGGGGGATTGGGATCGACACATACCCCTCTTCTTAATGGCCTACCGAAACGCGGTCCATAGCTCAACAGGGCACACACCATCCGAGATCTTATTTGGTCAAACAATTCGGTTGCCAAGTGAAGCAAAATTCGGATCCCCACCGACGGAGCCCAAAGAGGTGAACGAGTACGTGAATGACTTACGCAGCAGGATTCGTAAATTGCATGAAGACACCAGAGAAAAGATGAAGCTAGCAAGCAGCCGCATGAAAACTAGGTACGATATCAAGGCGAAATCTTCCGGTTTCAACGAAGGAGATCTGGTTTGGCTGTATAATCCTCAGCGTAAGAAAGGCAAATCACCAAAATTGCAACAGGACTGGGAAGGTCCATACAAGGTGATAACCCGCATTAATGACGTTGTCTACCGGATCCAGCGTGGGGATCGAGGAAAATTTAAAGTGGTCCATTTGGATAGAATGTGTCATTTCAACGGGATGCTGAATGACGAAGTTGTTCGGGACGAACAACTGTAGGGAGGGAGCAATGTGATAACCACTCAAATGTGAGCAGCGACATCTAGCAGAAAATGTCGAAACTCGAAGACTAGAAGATTTCGATACTGGATTAGCAAAGTCTCGACTGGAGAGTGGAATCGAATTTTCTAGCAAATTGGAAATTGTATGGGACGCTGGATGGCGAGGATTGTTCTCGAAGTATGTCATTCGAGTATAAATACCAGCATCCCAAAGGTATGCAAATCAGTTCTAAAGTGTAATTTGAAGTGTTAATTAGGAGAAGTGATTAAGTGGTTTAAGTAAAAGATAAGAAAAGTATAAGTGGTTGAGAAATTGAATTGTACTGAGAGAAAGAATTAAATAGTGAATTGTAACTGTACTGAATAAAGGGATTTGTATTGAAAATAATAAGTACTATTATTTGTACCCACACAAACATTTTACAATATGTTACTAGTGCGGGCAAAGTCGTTGAGTCGCGGGTTACAGCTAGCACTTTACTGCGTAGAAGGAAAACAGTAAACTTTAGATTTTAAATTGTATATTTTGTCTTGACTTACAGTTTTCAAACGATTTAGGTTTTGCCTTTTGAAGGTTTGTAACAGACAACTAGAGGGAATGTTCATTTAAGAAAGAAAATATCTTTTTTTCGAAAGTTTTAAAAAGTAAAATCTGAATTTAAATTAGGTGGGTTCCAAAACCTACATTATTGGAGGAATTTTTGTTTTTAGTCTATGTTTATTTGTTAATTGAAAGTGATATTGAGATATCAAAGAGAAAACTCTTTTTGTTATTGAACTGATATTACAATATGTTGATTCTTTTTCATCGGTTCCCATTCATCAAGTAAAAGTACACTAGAGATGTTCTATATACACATACAGCGCAATAAACAAACAAACAAACGAATTTTCAGTACAATTTACATTTTGGCAAAAATGGTTTCTTATTAAAATGTTAAATAAAATTTTTAAAATATAAAAATTTGTATTGGCATACATTGATGTATATTGATGAATTCATGCAAAACAATTAAACTTTTCATGATTTTGTTAGACCACACATACAAACATTGGAGAACAATTATCACAAAATGTTACAAAAGCATATATTTGCTAGTAAGGCAGTTACCGTACCGTATAGAATAGCGCCTCGTGAGGATATTTTCCATATCTTTTATATAGCACCTCTTGATATATTCCCATTCTAGCTGATATAAAAAGTGCCACGGTTAATAGTGTTATACCGAGACTCCACCAAAATAAAACAGAAAATTGGTTGCCTGGGTCATTAATGTCTCTTAGGTCAGGGTTACTCGTGTCTTTCTAAAGTTTTAAGAAATTTTTTGAGAAAACATGTTTAATTAAAATCTAAACACAAAGCTACTTACCACGTCAGATCCAGATACAATTGTGCAAATAACTATTCCTATAGTAATCATCAGAACTGATAGATATTTTGAAAAATCGTAGCGCTTTTTGAGTATTATTATTCCCATTATCATATTAGCAATGAGAGAGCCCTACAAATAAAAATAAGAAATAATTATTAATAACATCAACGCAAATGCATACACACTTACATATATAAAAATTTTGAAACTAAACCCTCATGGAAACTATTTAAATTAGATTTAACTCAAGTAAACTCTTCACGCAATTTGACTTATAATGAGTAACTAATGATATGAAAACTATGTCACCGTTAGTCATTGTATAATTATTTTGAAAATTCTGAGACAAGCCATTACTTACTAAAAGATTGCTTATTAAATAACTATGTATATATTATATGATATATCAATAAGATTGGCTGTAATTGCTAAAACATTCAAAGAAATTGTCAGAATTGTAGATATTTTAAACATTTTTTAAACAATTAAGTTCATCACTTTTAAATGTAATTTTTTGTATTTCTATAAATAATTCACTTACGGTGTTAACTCTGATGCTATGGATATTTTTGTAGATATCTGATGGCTCCACGTCTGGTCGGTACCTCAGTTTTAACTGCTTTTTGATGGTTTCCCAGTTTTCGGGATCTTGAACGTTAATGATGTTATCCTTTGCCTCTCCCTGTATCTTTTCGTTGTATATTGTCCTTATTAAAAATTTTTTGGTGTCTTTATTTGTAAAGTCATTTAAATAGTATTCTACGTTTTTTTAAAAAAACTATTTATTGTCACGTCTCCTTTTCCGGTAAATGTAGTCATATGGGCTACTTCGCGAAGGATCCTCTCACGATCCAATCGTGCTGCTTTTCTTGCCTGGAGATGTTGGAACGCATTGGTTACTTGTTCCAATTGCTGTTCTCTCAATCTCATTTGTTGCTGGAGTCCGACGTTTGCTGCTTTCATGTTAACTTCTTCTAGGTTTTGTCTCTGTTCGTCAAATTTCGCTTGTCTTTTTGATATCATTAACATTCACTTTTGTATTTACTCTTCACTTTTATTTTTTTATTTCCTCGTAATCTTTATCGATTTCATTTCGAGTTAATGAACTTTTCACAATATATTTTTATCTTTTCACCGGTTCGTATCACTAGATAACTCATGTAAGAATTATCCTACCGACTGCGTCAATTATTTTATTATTATTATTTATTTATTAACAATTAGTTCAAACTAAATGCTAACTAAAACTAATAAGCACTAGCTGCAGTGGCTATCGGCTTTAATTGAAATCTTAGTGGTTTAAATATTCAAATTGCATATTTTGACTATATTAAAGATACGGTTAATGTTTTCCGATGAAAGGTCCCGTAACGATTCGTGTGGAGTAGCACTTGTTTTTAGCAGGTGTTTAAATAGTCTGCTGGATGGGCAGTCTACTAGCCCAAGTAGGTGCATCATGTCGAGCGTTAGAGAGCACGTGGGGCAGGTTGGTGGTGTTTCCTTTTTTAAGAGATGTTGATGGGTTGTGCAGGTATGCCCTAGGCGTAGTCGGACAAAAGTCGTAATTGATGGTCGTGATATAGCAGGGTAGTTAGGGAAGGACTTGTCCGAATTAATTAAAGTGTAGTGGTGTTTGTAATGGGACCAATCTGTTAGCAATTGTGCCTTTAGTTTGAGGTTTATTTCCTTTGATAAGTCCTTCTTGCTGAGATGTTGGAAAAGGAAGACTGGGCTATTGTGAGCATATTTGGCGGCAGCATCGGCCTGCTCATTACCCAAAATCCCAACATGGCTTGGTATCCACATAAGTCTAAATTTGTTGTGGAATCTTATTAGATAGTCTCTAATCTTGTCAATCACTTCGGTTCTGTAGTTGGGGTTACTTATTGCATTTAGTACCGAAAGACTATCGGAACATATTGTATATTTCCCCTGTTTGTTCGAAAGGAAGGTCAGAGTTTCAAGGATGGAAACAGCTTCGGCGGTAAATATAGAAACAGATTGTGTTAAAATGCCTATTTTGATGAGATTGCCATTTACATATGTGGAAGCAAAAGAGGCACCAGATTTAGTTTTGGAGCCATCTGTGAAGACTAAAGTCCAGCCTCTATTCTTTAATTCTGCAGAAATCTCAAGGAACAGTTTCTGGAATGTGGCGTCTGGAGTTTTAGTTTTGTTATTTGGAGCCAGCGACATGTCCAGAGAATTCTTCTTTAACGACCACGGGGGAAACTTGGATCTGTACCGATGTAGTCTTCTTATAGGAATTTGAAGATCCTCTATTAAACGTAGCGAGCGGGAGATGGCTGATTCGATTCGTTTTGATTTACTGTTGTTAATCACAGAGTAAACTTCGCTGTCAATGATCGAGTTTGAGCAGGCAAGATTCAGAAACAGTTTGGCTGTTGAATGTACAATGCGTTCTTCTATACTTGGAAGACCTGCTTCTGCTAACATGTTTTTGATCGGGCTAGTTGGAAAGGCGTTGAGACTGCGTCGAACTGCTTGATAGTATGGAGTTTTGATGGCGTTGAGTGTACTCTTAGATGCGCTACCGTAGATAAACAATGCGTAATCTATTTTACTTAAGACTAAGGATTTTGTTATTTGACATAGAGTGGTAACATGTGTATTAAATTTTTTTTGAGCTAAATATTTAACAATACTGGTTCTTGCAGCTAGGCTCTTTCTTAAATCTATACAATGTTCTTTCCAAAGATATCTATTACTAAACTTAAGTCCTAGAATACTCGTAGTCAACGAGGTAACATTTTCAATACTTTTGTTATTAATTTTTAAGACTAGGCCACAACAATTCTTCTTTCTACAAATATGTAGCGTTTTACATTTCTCGAGAAATGTAATTTCTCCCGAGAAATCGGACCATTTAATAATATCTTCGACAGCGTTGGAAAAAAAATTGTGTGACTCTAATAAATCATTGTGTTTGCACATAATATATAAGTCATCAGCGTAAATGCAGTGATTAAGCTTTGAATGGCTGTATATGATGCGGCTTAAGTCACCATAAGCTATGATAAAAAGGACTACCGACAGAGGAGAGCCCTGGGGAATTCCATTTAATAAAGGAACCGTGGAGGAAAAATTATTGTTAGCTTTGACACACATTTTTCTGTTACTTAAGAAAGATTTGATAAAGTTAAACATTTTAGGACCAACTTTCCAAGAAATTAATTTTTCGAGGATTAAGTGTATCCCGATTTTGTCAAAGGCTTTTTTAAAGTCCAACGAGAGTATAGTAACATGGTTGCGGGAAGATAAAGCATTTGATATATTTTATTTCTCATGGTTTCAATTAAAATAAAAAACGTTGTTCTTTTTTATTATTTTATTTATTGATATAAAATACAAACGCGAATACAAAAACCCGTCCGAACTCAACAGTAGCCCGAATCAAACACAAAATCTCTCAATGACATTTTCCAAGCTCTATCTTCTCATCATTCTACTAAATTGTTTGGTCAGCGGGATGTATGAGCAAACGGAGACTCAGGTTACCGTCTGCTACGTGAAAGAATGTGCTGACTCTAATAGTTGTTTAAGCATACAAAATTATTTATTATTTCTTTTCACCGTTAAGATAAGCGGATATCGAATATGATAGGGTCAAAACAAAAAAACAGAACTAGCGTTACTAAATTGTCTGTTATTTTTCCTCCGTTACCTAAATCTCAATAATTTTTTTTGTCATGGAATCAGTAATCTCAGGTTGGTTGTTCAATGTTTATTTATATATAAAAAAAATTATAGTTATCTTAGTTGTAAGTTGAATATAGAAAAAGTATAAAAAAAATGTGTTATTTTCACATACAACTGAATTCCGTATACTATTTGTTTGGTTTAACCGTGAGATGCCGTAAAGTTTTAAATTTCGTTTTGTTATGTGTTTTGTCTATTCTCAGTATATGTACAATTTTCTTGCTCCAATCTGCTCCCCTCCATGTAGTTTAATTTTTTGTTGGCGACGTCAGTCATGAAAAAAATAAGATTTTTTCTTAATTTACATTATGATAACTCTTAAGCCGAACAACTTCCAAAACCTTGACTACTACAAGAGAAGGACTCTTTTTTTTTTTTTTTATAATTTACGCGCGCCTAAGGGGTTGATACCCTTTTACTGTTGCCAGGGCGCGGGCGGAAAGATAGAAGGAGGAGAAAGGAAAATTGTTTTTGTAGTGGTTTGAAACTCAGGTGTGTTTGGTTTCTATGTTTGATCTCCAGGGGTGGGAGTCCGAATAGGACGGAGAGTTTTTCTTCACTCAGAGTGATTCGAGATATAATTCCCAGTATTTTTTTCATTGCTTGACACTCTTATAACAGCCAAATCTACGTGTCAGTGTTATGCCTTCACACGCAGAATTTTTTGTCTGAGTTCCAATTATACAATGAAAAACTGATTTTGCCATGGGCAGGATTCGAACCTGGACCCTCCGAGTGAGAAGCGTTTGCTACTACCACTACACCACGGCCACTATTATGAAGAATTCGGATTGCGTAGGACTGGATAGCCAAATCGAGTTTTTAAAGCAAGCAATAAGCAAAACCGGGCTAATTGCAGTGCGCCTTTTGAACATGATTTCAATAAAAAAAATTGCAGATTTTAAAGCCAAATCAAAATCGCGTTGGGAGAGAGTATGTCGCATAGAAGAACGATTCTTAAAAAAAAACAATTACGCTTGGCTAAAAACACCTGTTTTGTTCACCTACAAATGCTCTATAAATGCAAAACGAGGTCACCCAAACATTTCTTTTGAAGAAGAATCCGAAAGAACGAAACGAGAAAAAACGGAACAGTGGAGATCGACATCTCTTTCTGAGTTGGTATATGCTTCTGAAATGAGTTTGGAGTTCATCTGGACAATCGGGTATTGCAAAATTAATTCGGTTAATCACCACCGTCATGCTGAAAAGTGTATGAAGGCCTTAAATGAGTCTACTGAATCAACTTTAATGACTGGAGAAGAAGCATCGGCATTGATTATTGAGGCAAATCTCTCTAGATTCCAGTATGAAATAATATCAAAAGCTCCAAAAATATTTCTGTCGTATAAAGTTGTTCAAGAGTGTAAAAAAAAATATTACCCTGAAAAAATGTGTATTTTAGAGATTCTGTCAGCACTGATCTGCAAAGCTCGACTCGACTTAAGAGTTTAACGTTTGATTACTGTTTTTGAACAGTTTGGTTTGCTAAAGCGTGAAGAATTACAAGGGGCAACATATTCTCGGTATCGGGGTGAAGCTGTGGTTGTATATATAAATTGACTTATTTATCAAGTAATACTATTCTTTTAGTGCATTCATGTAAAATTTCATATAAATGTGATTATTAATTCGCGTTTTATCTCTTGTTAAACAGAATCATAATGGCAATTGAGACGATGATGGTGAAAATTGAGCATCGCGCTGTAATTAAATTTCTCACTAAGCAAGGAAAAAGTCAAAAAACTATTCATGAAGAGATGGTGGCTGTTTACCAGGGTTCCGCACCTTCATTATCAACTGTGCAAAAGTGGTCAAGTGAGTTTAAGAGAGCATTGAAGACGACCCCCGCTCCGGCGCCCCGGCTACTGCTTGTACGGGAGAAAGCATCAAAGAAGTCGAAAAACTTGTTCTTGAGGATGCCCGAATAAAGATGAAAATGATGGCAGAGATCACCATGCTTTCAATTAGTACCATTCACACCATTCTTCATGACCATCTTAACTTTTCAAAGGTCAATGCAAGGTGGGTGCCACGAATTTTCACAGCGCCTCAGAAAAAAGTGAGAATCGCATGCTGTAGAGAGCTTTTGGAGATATGTAGTGAGAACGCGGACGGTGTTATGGATCGAATTGTTACTGGGGACGAAACATGGGTCCACCACTATGACCCTGAAAGCAAACAAGAGTCCATGCAGTGGCATAAAAAAGGAACAGACCCCCCGAAGAAGTTCAAAGTCACTCCGTCTGCCGGGAAGCTCATGGCCACAGTTTTTTGGGACTCAAAGGGAATCTTGCTCATTGAGTACAAAAAAAAAGGTGAAACCATCAACGCCACATCCTACGCTTCCACTTTGCATAATTTGCGGGAGGAAATTAAAAAGAAAAGACGGGGTAAACTCGCAGCGGATGTGTTGCTTCTTCATGACAACGCTCCTATTCACACGGCGCGAGTTTCCAAGGCTGCTGAGTGAGATTGTGGTTTCGAAGAAATCCAACACCCACCCTATAGTCCAGACCTTGCCCCTAGTGATTATTTCCTGTTCCGGATTTGAAAAAATGTCTTTGTGGAAAAAGATTTTCGGATGATGAAGAACTCAAGTCGGCAATAAATGGGTATTTTGCAGAGAAAGAGGAAATTTATTTTTTTGAGGGTTTAAAAAAGCTTATCTCAAGATGTAACAAATGCATTGATGTTAGGGGAGATTATATTGAAAAATAAAAACAATTTAAATTGAATTCGCATTTTCCTTCATATCGATACCGAGAATATATTGAACGCCCCTCGTACTACTCCGTTCTATTATTTCTTTGCAAACTAAACAATTCATAATGAATGTTTTATTTGAGTTAGTTGCGACAAAACGGTAATTTAAACTAAGATCACACCCCACGACTTAAGAAAAAATACGTCCGTTCACGTTCACTTCATAATTTGATAGAGTAGCGATGGTAGGATAACACGCTGTGGTTCGACCAATAAAGGATTCTTTATATTTTTTTTGTCCACAAATATATTTTATTCTTCGGGGACAATCTGTTCTCACAAAGTGCTTCAATCGCTATCTTCTCTATACCACTAACAAAAAATAACAAAATTTAGTGTTTCCCAGTTGTAGTCTAAGAAGCAGAGCAACTAACTAATAATTAGTTCAATTTAATAATTAAATGTCTAGTAGATAAAAATAAAGTCTATTGTTAGTCACAAATTAAGTTAAGTAGAAAATATGTTATTATAATTAGGAATAATTTTGTGGCCACAAGCCGTAACCGCCTAAGTCGGTTTTTTGTACTTTTCACGAGAGCAGTTTGAAGAATAAATTTGATGCTACAAATCAGAAAATCGTTCTTTTAGTATAATTGTTTCACAAAGTTGAAGGTATTTTAAGCCTTCGTAAATTGAGTTACAGTTTTATGTCCCAAAATTTCCCATTCAATAGTTATTAACAAAAAGAACACTTCAATTTGCTTGAGTTAGGCTTTTATGGAAAAATTTAGCTGAGGTAAAAGTGACTTAGGCTGTTAGGTTTTTAGTGAATAACATTTTTAATTAGCATGCTAAAAATAAGAAAAAAATTGTGGTACTAGAGTAAAGCACGGTTAACGCGATGACGTCAATAACTCAAATTCACTCTAACTCGAGTTAAGCGGTTATGGTTTGTGGACACAGAATTAAAGCATCGATGTAGTAATTAAAAAACGTGAGTATATTTTTTTCTTACCGCTCTAAATATCATATGCAATGGCATAGGTATGTTGAAGTCGAAAGCATAATTATTACAGACGCTGGTTACGAAAAACATTAACACCAGTATGGAGTAATCCTTAAGTCCGATTTTTGGTTTTTGTTTTCCCCATTTGGCGGTAAAGATAAACCCTTCAAGTGATATAAACAAAAACTGGAGGAACGTTATCAAATTGCCTGAGCCTGGATCAGATCTAAAATTGTAAAATTGTAAATCAAAATCTTGTTTTTTTTTTAGATGTATTCCATACTTGACCAATAATTCTAGAAACACGACATTGCTGCAGCATCCCACAAATACAAGTACAATAGCCAACAGTGCTTTAGTATTCATTTTTCTAATATTCGAATAATTAAATTCTAGCAACAAACTTTCTTGTACGTTTAGCAAGAACTTTTCAAACTATTTACAATAGCAAACCTTAACACTGAAAAAGCAATTGTTGTATTTTTACTATTTTGTTGTAACTTGGAGTAGAAGCAGAAGAATGTACTTTATTTTTACTATTTTGTTGTTACTTGGTGTAGAAGCAGAAGTATGTACTTACCCAAAAAATTATAACACAACTAAAAAAAATAGTGAAATTTATAATTAAATTGCAAGTCATGATTTGCTCCAAGCATCAAGATAGTATAGTTTTTAAGTATTTAATCAACTCCTAATTTTATTAAATTGATAAGATAACTATAAGTAGTTGTCTACATGACATCATATTCGGCTGGAATAACATTTATTAAATATTCCAACGTAACGTAATAAATAAATATGCAAACATCAACGCACTTAGTGAAAATCGGCCAATGGACGTGCTGATACGGTTATGTGATCAAAATAAACTAAGCTATTGGACAATCAATTAACCTATAAGAGTAATGGTTTCAGCTGCTGTGATATCGGATGTATTTAATCAACAAATAAACCATATTAACTTGTTAACTACAGAACTTGCAATAACATTGTAGATATAGTGAATTAAACTTGAACTTAGATCTCAGACTTTTTCTCTTTTAGAGCTATTCCATTTTTAATAACGCAGTAAGATGTTATACTCTTATAATAGCATCAATTACCTCACAAACCCATCAACATCTGTATGCATTTCCACACACACTATATTATGCTCTAGTCTCCCGTATTGATTAATGGCTATTCTTGGAATAAATTCAGTAACTGGAATTTTCAGATAACTCTCAGCGTTCAGTAATAATGGGCAATTGAGACTCGGAACGCAAATTCTGGCGGGTTTTTTTTGTACTTTAACCCCTATGTCAATTTCTGAGAATTCGTTGGCTGGAACAAATTCGTATGAGAAGCTAAAATTCGGTACGGAACAAGATTAATAAATTTATTATAGAAATTTTTGTTTATTCAATATTAAGTTAGTAGTGAATAATATAAAGTGTTTATTTAATGTATTGTTAAACAAGTCAATAAAGACAGTGAAATGCAACTTAAAATTTTCATAGATGGAATCCTACTCGTATTAATGTTAAAAATAGGGAAAAATACGTGAGTTTCGAAAAAAGTTCCAGTGAAGTGTTTAGATGGGTTAATTTAAATAGAAGCGTGCTTTAAAAAATGTAGACAAAGCATTTGTGAACACGAAGAAATTGTTGTGTTGTTACTTTTCCATTAAATATTTAGTGAATACTGTGTAATATAGTGTCTTTTTGTTAAATATATGATTAAAGAAATCAATAAAGATACTGAAATGCGGCTGAAAATTCGCATAGTTGGAATACTATACATGTGTATGCATATGCATATACTCCTAGCAGAATATTTTAAAAGAACTATTTCGCTTGGAGGAAGTCAAAGAATACTGAAAGCTGGTTGCAAATTACTTTCTTGCACTTGATCCTGCTTCAATTATAACTTAAGAACCAAGCCAATTTGCACCAACTTTTCAGTTTCACCAACTTAAATATTCCAATTGAAATAATATTGCTGTAACATTAATAGGATTGAATCAATGAAAATTTTAACTTGCATTTCACTGCCTTTATTGACATAAACAAGTCAATATATTAAATAAACACTTTATATTATTCACTACGAAGTTAATATTGAATAAAGAAATAACAAGAAAAACAATTTCTTCGCGTTTAACAAATGCTTTGTTTACATTTTTTAAAGCACGATTCTATTTAAACTATCCCATCTAAACACTTCACAAGCACTTATTTCGAAACTCGCGTATCTTTTCTCGACATTTTAACCCAACACGTATTTGAAAACAAAAATTTCTTTCACAAATTTATTAATCTTGCTCCGTACCGAATTTTAACTTGACATACGAATTTGTTCCAGCCGACGAATTCTCAGAAATTAACATAGGGGTTGAAGTACAAAAAATATCCGCCAGAATTTTCGTTCCGAGTCTCAATTGACACCCGGTAAAGTGTTTTCAGCGCCCCTTGGTGGCATTTTTTGTACCTCAACCGCTAGACAGATTTTGGCCGGGAGCAAATTCATATGTAAAGTTTAATTTCGGTGTGGAACAAAATAAATAAATTAGTTAAAGAATTTATTTTTGTCTGATAAGAATAAAGTTGAAATGACGAGAAAAAATACGCGAGTTTCGAAATAAGTGCTTGTGAAGTGTGTAGATGGGTTAATTTGAATAGAATCGTGCTTTAAAAAAATGTAAACAAAGCACTTGTGAAACACGAACAAATTGTTGTGTTGCTACTTTTCCATTAAATATTTAGTGAATACTGTGTAATATGGTGTCTTTTTGTTAAATATATAGTTAAATAAATCAATAAAGATAGTGAAATGCGGCTGAAAATTCGCATAGTTGGAATACTACACATGTGTATGTATATGCATATACTCCTAGCAGAATATTTTAAAAGGACTATTTCGCTTGGTGGAAGTGAAAGAATACTGAAAGTTGGTTGCAAATTACTTTCTTGCACTTGATCCTGCTTCAATTATAACTTAAGAACCAAGCCAATTTGCACCAACTTTTCAGTTTCACCAACTGAAATATTCCCCTTGAAATAATATTGGTGTAACATTAATAGGATTCCATCTATGAAAATTTTAAGTTGCATTTCACTGTCTTTATTGACTTATTTAATAATATATTAAAAAAACACTTTATATTATTCACTACAAACTTAATATTGAATAAAGAAATAACAAGAAAAACAATTTCTTCGCGTTTAACAAATGCTTTGTTTACATTTTTTAAAGCACGATTCTATTTAAACTATCCCATCTAAACACTTCACAAGCACTTATTTCGAAACTCGCGTATCTTTTCTCGACATTTTAACCCAGCACGTATTTGAAAACAAAAATTTCTATAACAAAATTAATAATATTATTCCGTACCGAATTTTCACTTTTCATACGAATTTGCTCGAGCCAACGATCTGTCAAAAATTTATATAGTCGATATAGTACAAAAAATTTCCGCAAGAATTTTCGTTCCGGGTGTCAATAGGATACTGAACTATATACAGGTAGTATTAAAAATATCTAGTTTTACAGGGTCGTCCTCAAGCGAAATTCTAATTTTTATAAAAACGTAATATGCTATGTATAAAAACCTTCAAAATTAGAGTTTTTACATTAAAATCCGATAAGTCATTGCTGAAATAATTTAGGTTACATTTCAAAACTTAAGTAAATTAATCAGTTTTTAAATTGTCAACAATTTATTAAAACATATAATAGAAACTTTTATATTAACAAGGATAATCAACTGAAATAATTACATTAATGAATAAAGTTATCGCAACCCTGTTGCATTGAACTATTGGTTGGACAACAGTCAAGTCCTGATGGGAGAAAAAGTGAACAGGATTAGTTAGTCTGGAGTTCAGTCACCACCGTCCAGCTTTATATTATAGCATGAAAGAAACGTGCATGACCTACAGCTACCTAGTTATTCAACTATTAAGAACTAACGAAAAACTATGAACATCTTCGTAATTTATGTATCGAATTTTAAAAGCGTCAGCAACGTCGTACTTATTGACTTCCGTGATTGTAAAGTTACGGTTTCGCGGACGCGATAGATAATAGCCAAAACTTTCACTACATCTACCGCGCATTTTAGCACTGCAGAAATGTTGAAAATATACACCAGCTTTTGAAAGATTTTTTCTCTCTCAATATCTTGAATATTGCGAAGTCTACAGGTGTAGCTGTCTGTTTTCGAAAATCGACTTACCCGATAACTAGCTTATGACAATGCAAAGGTTGAAATGTTAGGACAATCGTTTAAAATTGGAATTCGCAAAATCAATCCAGGAAAATTATTTCTTGCTTTCAATTCTTCTATTCAATTCTAATACCAAAAAAATATTATTGAGTTTTAGTGTCAAAGTGTGAAGACGTACTTTTGTCGCGATTTCCAGAGAGAGCCTTCTTTTTGCGCTTCGAAGAGAAAAAAATTACATAAAACTGTTCCATCGGTAATCTTCTCCAGAAGCAACATTTTGGTTCTGGGTTTCATTTCAGAAGGAAAATGTATCTTCTGGATTTTATGCCAAATAAATATATATAGGTCTGTTCGCGTACTGTCCAAAATAGTAACTCGGACGATATTTGCTTTAAGGACTTGAATCTTTTATAGGTTGTTAGCGGACACCGATCTTTAAGGGCATCCCACAAAAAAAAAGTCTAATGGGGTCCGATCGTAGCTCCAAAGCGGCCAATTGACATCTCCAAGGTGCCTGATAATACGATTACCGAACTTAGCTCGCAAAAGATCAATTGTTTGGTGGGCTGTTGGGCATGGGGCGCTATCGTGCTGAAACCAAAGATCGTCCAAGTCCATATCTTCAATTTCAGCCCACAAACAATTCGGTAATCATGACTCTGTAACGCTCACCGTTGACCGCAGGTTTTTTTGAAATACAATGGGCCAACTCCAGATGCGGCAATTTTGTTTGTTAACATAGCCGTTGAGATGAAAATGCGCGTTGTCAGAAAAAATTATTTTTCGGCCAAATTGGACGTCTAATTCGAGGCCCAAGCTGAGAAAGAAGCGATAACTGACCGGGTTGTCTTTTCCCTTCACTTGATGAGTCAATTGGACTTGGTATTTTTTTTTTTAACTTAACACTTAAAATGCCGGAGCACGTGTTAAGTTTTTATTGGAAAATTGCATAGAGAGAGAAAGAGAAAGATGTTTTGGCTCAGTGATTATATCGGTCGATGGGCGGCATCTATGGTGGAACTAAATTATTAGTGTAATTGGACTTATTGTTGTATTCATCTCACGAGATTTCAGTTGTCTGGAAAAAAGAATGTCTTTCGGGAACAGCTGGTATTGAACTCAGAACTGGAAAGACAATATACTACCACTTGAGCTACGGCCACCCCAAATCTTTGTGCAAAATTCCGATCAGGCTAGTGGGTGAAATGTTGTGTTGTTGAGATCGATGACGAGATGGATTGAGTCGAACACTTTCGGCCACAGCAGTCACATTCTCGTAGGTACGTACCGTACCATACGACGATGGGGGCCACGAGTGTTGTCCTCAATCAAGCCAGTATTTGGTTAAGCTACAGTCGAAAGATTGCCGCCACAAGCCACCAGTCTCATGGTCCTTGCATCGCATATGCCCAAACGAACTGCTGACAGCAAAGTTTCCCATGCATGGATTAAGCAGTTCATGGTCAACGTGAAGTGAATCATATTCCCTAATGTAAATGTAACTTGGATCGTGTTGACTATGATTGGCGCTATAATTAATTTAAAAGACATAAAGAATGATTTTAAACAGGAATTGAAAACACAATTAGATGCAATACAGGCTGCCATGATGGAAGACATAGAAAAATTTAATTATATATATGTTCTACATGAAATTTGACTTCAATGAAAACTTGCCCCATAATTCGGTTTTTTTTCATAAGAAAAATGGCAACAATTTCAAATGGAAATCACCCCAAACAAAATGAAAAAAGCCCCAAAAACGAAAAATGTAGAATGCAGAAATTAAAATTCACCCCAAACTACACTGTTGCCGATTTGACCTCCGACGAATGCACATGCATTACCAGTCATTCATTAAACACACTTCGCTAATTTTCTTCCTGCTCTTGGTCAAACTGTTGCTCGCAGCCGGTCACTTCTGTTGCTTTATCACTAGATGCGTTTTTTTGCGAAATGCTATCCGCAGTGAAGTGGGAGTTACGTGTTATACAATAACAGCAACTAACTTCCGATAGCCAATTGTATCCGCAGTAGAATCCAACTGTGGATAGCATTTCAACTTTGATTGCGAATATCGAATTTGTATTTGATTGTTTATTTTTTCTAGAAGTTGGTACACTTGTGCTTTTTACAGATGAACTTGAGTTTTTTTTTTGGGGTAATAATTTTTTCAATAGATTAAATCAAATAACTGCCATTGCTTTCTTATATTATGACTTTTAGCAGATATTTTTTTTGTGATTTTCTTTAAAATGTTAGTTAGTTAACCGATTTTAAAGATTTAAGAAAATAGAATTTTATCAGTTTGATTGGTACATTTCGCTGGAGAAAATATCTTGACCCAGCTTGTAAATGAGCCCACATGTCATACCGCCAACACCCTGGACTTGTTTTTAACTTCTCACACTGTTGATGTTCTTTCCCCTCTAGGCTCGTTAAACCATTCTGTCATATTAGCTAATTTCTCGTCCACCGACTACACAGTTAAAGAAAAGATTCGTAAAAGAACCGTATGGCAATTCGAGAAAGCCTAATTGGAATGGACTTAATACTTTCTTTACGAATTTTTACTGGTCGTTATGTCTGCTCGAAAGACGATGAGGATGCCACTGCTGATATGATCACAGACGATATTCTCTTAGGAATTAGATCCCTTATCCCTCATCGGATGAAGAGTATAGATCCAAAATAAAATGAGTAGTACGACTCGAGCTGTAAAAATACTGTCAAGATTAGAGAAATATTTTTTTCTGTCTTTTAATGCCAACCCTACAGAGGAAAAAAAATACAAACATGTCAGAAATAACTGCGACGCCTTTCCTAAGTGTGCGAAATTTTAATACGACAAAAAAACTGAGGTAAAAAATACTCCAATGTCCCAAAAGGTAGTAAAAATCATTGGTTGCTCGTCAAAAACATTAGAAATTCTACCTCATCCTTCATCCAACGCTCATTTATAATGACATTCCAGTTGGACAGGTCTAATCTGTTGGCTGCACACTTTGCTGCCAGCTCAACACTTCCAGATTATAGTTTGTGTCCGCCTACACTTAATTGCGTCGAATCTTCAATTGGACAAATCCACTTTTGCACTCGTGTAGCAGCAAGAGTACTTAAAGACCTTAATATACTCAAATCCTCTGGTCCAGATGGTATATCTCCCCTTCTTCTGAAGAGGTGTTCTTCCATTTTGGCAAAACCACTGCATACGCTTTTTCATCAATCCTACTCTTTCGCACTCTTTCCGAGTAGATGGAAGGTGCATTTGTCTAGCCCGTCCTAAAAAAGGCGAATCTTCTTTTCTCTCCACCCGCAGTCCCATTCAACGTACGTCCCTTCTTTCCAATGTCAGCTTGCGAAAAACTAAAACTTCTCAAGTATGTTTTTGATAGCAACAGGTCCACTGGTAATTTGATGACATATCTCACCCAAAAAGGGAACCAAAGCGTACAGCAATCTGGCGAAAGTAAGATTTGCTGCACTTTATATTTCAAAAGAATTTGACGGAGTTTGGCATCGGGCTCTTTTGTTGAAAATGTGTGCATTTGGAATCTACGAATCTCTTCGTCAAATGATTAGAAATAATCTTTTGGAACATTCAAGTCAAATTGTCTTGGACGGTTTCAAAGCCGATATCCATAAAAGAAATGCTAGTGTGTCCCATAGTGGAAAGCGCCAAATTAAAGCAAAATTTAATATATTAAATGTTGTCAAAAATACTACGAAATTTCTAGATTTTCTCAAGCGATGGAATACAATGCTCCCATCTGTCCATGTGCCCCTAAGAACTCCCCGCAGGTGTTAGATAGGATTCAAAACCGTGCGATAATACTTATATGTGATGCTGACATTGCACAGTCAATTGATACCGGCGTAATGTTACTTGCCTTACCTTGTTCTATCACTGCTCATTAGTTTACTCTCAAGTCCACTTTCGGCCGTACACTGAAATATCCTGATTCTTTCGTAAGCCATAAAACTTGCTTATTGAATGCTCTGCCGAGCTCATTCTTTACTAGTCATTATAACCTGCAAGAGTTTAAAACCAAAAAACACCGGTATCTCTCTTTCTTTCCTCCCTAATTTACATTCTTTCGCGTAATGAGCAAACACCTTAAGGGTACACAAAGTTCCTTGAGCGAGCGAATTATAAAAAAAAATTACATACATATAACATATGTACGAGTATATAGGTACATATGTGTAAAATTTCAAGTTGGTTTATTAGGTTTCTAGATATTGTGATTATGGTTTTGGAAAGCGTTTAAAGTTGTTGATCTGCCCATATCTCAATAGAACCGTGTGTACGTTATAGACTGTAATTTTTTTTAACTTTTAAAGAATATTTTTAAAAAATTTATTTCAAAAGTTATACAATCCAAATTTTTCTTCGCAAAATCGCTTTTCTTGAAACACCTACATACGTGCACGAAGTCCCTTAAATCATAACGAGCTTTTATTTTGATCCAACAAAAAACCAGTTTGGGTGTCAATTCCATTCGCCATTTGAGTCTTATGGTTTACACAATATAAATTTGATTTCAATGTTATTATAACATCTTCAGAAAAGATTAAATCTTATGATTGTGTTTCTATCGCAATTCTCGTATAAAGTACTCGTACATATCACGTACGTACTATATAATACGATTTTGGGTTTTGTCTAAAAAAAATAAAATAGTATTAGCTTTTTGTAATGGCAACATTGGCAGAATTCAACAAAATTTTATTGCAAACCGGCCCTGGTTTCACTCCGATATAAGTCGTGGGACAGTTCGTATTTCTTTTTTACTCGTCGGAGAAAGGTTGTTCAATATTTTAATTTTTTATTTATTTATTTTTATTCGTATTATTGTTTTCATCCAAGTACATTTATTCTTATTCTTATTGTTTCTAATTTTTGCTTAAAGATAAAATAAAACATGGCACCGCCACAGAGGATGCGAATTGCTAATGAGAAAGCCAGCAAAAATGTGACAATGCGTGGAAACGTTCCCAAATCTTCGGTAAGTAAACTAAATAGCAATCTGTACCTAGTATGTAATAGTTAATTGTGCATTATAAAAACAAAAGTTACTTTGTGACCATTAAAGCAAATACAAAAAACAAAAAAGTGCCACGCCAACTTATAAAAGTTGCTCCGCTCACCAGTATGTACATATGTGTGTTGCTGTAAATGCTTTTAAATTACACCCCAAAAAGAAACAAACAACTTGGTATCAGTTCACAAAATCAGAAAATGAAAACGTGTCAATTTCTCATGAAAGCAATATGTGGAAGTGTTTTGGTTTTGCCGATGTGGCAGTTTCAATTTCGTCAACAATGATAAAAGGCTTCTGCCAATTTTTACTTATATTTTTAAAAATAAAAACAAACTAAAAGGTTTGATAATCTTTTGGAACCACAATGTGTCGCAAATCTACGGGTTTCAACCATTGATAATGACTTCTTTTCACTAATTTATAAAATATGTTTATATATGTATGTGACCTTCAAGGTAAAAAAAAAATGTTCGACGTATGGATTTTTGAATTATTTATTTTTTTCATTGAAACAAAAGCGAAATTAATAGTTTTTTTTCATGATCAACGTAGCAACAATCAATTTTCTACGACGAATAAAAAAATCGTAATCTACAAATTTTCAGTATATCAATGTGGCAGTATTTTATTGCATTTTTATTGGCCAAACAACCTTGTCTTTTGCAAGAAAAATCTTCTAAAAATGTACTATTGATATTTTGATGCATTTTTCGATTTCGGATTTACTTGTTGGACAAAATGTGTAAAAACTTTCAAATCCGAAGGAATGAAATTGAGTTGTTTATCGGAGAGAAAATTTGTTAAAAAGTAATGATGTTTTGTATTAGCCGACAGGAGCCTACTTTTTGTATTCCGGAGAGAAAAAAATGCAATAAAACTGTTTAATTGGCATTCGTCTAACTTATCCAGAAGCAAAGTTTCTCTTCTGGATTGCATGCCAAAATGTACTAACACATATAAATATAAACATCAAATAGTATTGTGTGTCAAACGAGATTTCTGTTTTCGAGCAATTGACTGTTAATTGACAGTTTATCCGACAGCTCAATGTGCGTTGAAGCAATCCGCATTAGTTCAATACTAGAGCTCTTGATACCCATATTTTCGGGTATTACCCGGGTACCAAAGTATAAACCCATAAGGTTTATTTCGGGTAACCGCGTCATTTCTCATGATTCTCATATATCAAGACCAGACAAACTATTATATTACAAAGTAAGTAAACTTTTCTATTTGGCAAACATCTGTATTTTGTCTATAAATTATTTGAAACAATGAATTTTATTACATTTCTTTTATATATTTAGTGGTCGGAACTGAGGATTAATGTATGAGGTCTAGCATTGTCATGCAACAGCATCGGACCATGCCTATTTGCCAACGCAGGCTGCTTTTCAGCCAGTTTTGTATGCGTTATGATGATTTCCTTACAATATTTGGCTACATTTATCGTTTCCCCTGGTTGAAGAAATGAAAAGTGGATTGGTCCTTTCCGATGTCCACCAGATTGTCACCATAACCTTTTTTGGGTGAAGATCGAGCTTGGGGGTGTGTTTTGGTTTTTCATCTGAATCCAAACGCTGCCCAGATCTTTTACGATTATCATACAGTATCCACTTTTCATCACAGGCGACTATCCGGTGCGAAAACGGTTCAGTTTGGTTTCTTTTAATGTAAGCGATGCGCAGACTTTCAGGCGCCGTAGCTTTTGGGATTCGTTCAGTTCATGGGTTACCCACTTATCGAGTTTCTTTACCTTTCCTATGAGAGAAAGGTGTCGAGTTATTGTCATTGGGGATACTCCCATGCTTTGTGCAATATCCCGCACCGATTTCGTTGGTCCGCATCCACCGTTGCTCTTAAAACATCGTTGTCAACTAACGTTTCCGGCTTCCCACGTGGTTAATTTTCGAGGCTGACATCTCCAGAACGGAACTTTCCAAACCAAAGTCGTATAGTGCGTTCGTTTATCGCTACATCCTCAAATGCGTCATTAATGTTTTTCATTGCCAATGACGCATTGTGTCCTATTTTAAATTCGTAAAGGAAGATGGTTCGAATTTCAACTGCCGGCAGCATGGTAAATAATTCCTAGAAAAAAATAACGGTACTTGTAACGAACTCTAAAATTCTCACACGGCAAGCAAACGTACCACTTTATTTTATAAAAAACGAAAATTTAACGTTCTGGCACAAATGTTTATTCGAGAACTTCATATTTCCGACTGAGCGAAAATCGGACATTTCATGTACATTGTACAGTCCAATACAATGTTTTCTGCAGTGGAGAAACCACGTTCTGACGACACCGATGTCGCTGGCACGCATAAATATTTTTTCGCCAGCAATGCCTGGTTTGGATATTTTTCTGCGTTATTTTTCCATCATTTTAATGGGTCAGGAATATTGTGGTTTAACATGTCGAACTCATTAACGGCCTCACCATCTGATTTGGCTTCTAATAAAAAATCCATGGCACTACATCTTTAACTCATCGATGGACACAGAGTTTTCTACCAAGTTCCGCAAATGTTTTCTAAAAAGTTCTCTCACTTCTTCAAGCTCGACTTCCAAGTTTTTATGTCTTGGATCCAAAAAAGGAGAAACTTGTTCTGTGAGAACTTCTTCGAATTCCTGTCTATCCATTTTGAACTTGCTCTGCAAGCTTTCTTTCATGACTCCCATGAAGCTGACAATATTTTCATTATCTCAGGTGTTTATTAATTAGTCCACATATAATCGGCCGTAGAATGGAAATTGTTATATTTTCTTCGCAAAGTAATGTTTTTGCAACTTGGAATGTCTTCAAAATTTTAACCATCGCTTCTGTTTGTGACCATTCCCTTTCGCTTACTTCAAGTTTCAGAGCCAATGTTGGGGATGTAATACCTCTATGTGCCAAAACCGCAATAACAGCAATTCGAGAGCCTTTCACACATTAAATAAGATGTATTCCATCTTGCAGGCCAACTTTGAATTAATTTTAGCTCATGCAAGCCAAGTTGTCTCTGTGGAATATGTTCCCCATTTTCACCAAATGTGAACATTACCAACTTTATTAAATTAGAGTATTTGTGATCCTTCAGTACCCGTTACCCGATATTGTCGGGTACACGATAGCTGACATTACCGGGTACCCGGGTAATTGTTGAGATGTGTATTACCCGGGTAAAATCAAGAGCACTATTCAATACCCGTAGAAATGCAGGTGTTTATATGAAATTATCCAAAATGAGCGAGAGAAAATTAAGAGAAGTTTAACAAACAACTGGTTGAACTAACACTTCACACTAATACTGAAACATTGTTCTTATTTCTTTCTCTTTCCAAATATTTCGTTTGCAATCCCACATTTTAAATACACAACTAATACCTGCCCGATGATGAAAGAATGATGAGAGCGCGAGAGTGTAAAATGTTTTGATGCGATTCGAAAATGCTTATATGATATTTCAAAGCGGTTACAAATTTTCAATGCGTTTTATAAGCAAGAATGAACGTATGCGTCTTGAATATTTCAATTCGGTTTGAAGTGGTGTTTATCCGGGCGTATTGAACCAATGCGGACTGCTTCAACGCCAATTGAGCTGTCGGATAAACTGGGTATGTGTTTGGATTCAAAGTCAGAAGTTTTTAGTGTTTCATTGGAATTCCAAATGCCCAACTTGCGGAGATAAAACAAATACCAATGCATAACGCCATAAGCGAACGGATTTAAGACAGTTTTCTACAGATAAACGTCAACTGCTTTGTTTGGATTTTTTTTGTTGCACCCACAAAAAAAATTATAAAGCAAGTTTTAATAAATTCCGCAGTTTTTAATTTAAAATCGTCGACTTTAGGAGGAAGATTATTTATTCTAGACACATCTGAATGAATTAGGTGTGTTCTTCCGATATTTCTATTTCTGTTGCCAATTTTTATATAATGGACATCCAGTATAACGAATGATATAATGTTTCAGGTCATTCACCATATCGAAAGTGTTCGTTATATCGATTGTTTTTTTTTGTACTTTTTGTTAGTAATAATAATAAAAAGGTAAGCATGTTTTTTGTATTTGCAGATGTTTTTTTTTTATTTTTTCAAATTCAACCAATCCATGGTCCTACTATTTGAGAGTACAAATATTGTAAGCTACTTTCTAAAATAAGTCCAAAAACAGCATGTCTATGCACAAGCGGAGCCTTGCGGTCTACCCCCTCTGCGGCATTAGATATTCTGCTTCACTTGGCACCCCTCGACATTTTTAGCAAGCAAGTAGCTGCGACTGCGACTTCCTAATACATTAGGAATCCTCACAGAGAACATCGATTACACCTTACCTGAACTTTGGTTTGACAAAAACTTCCATGTAAGCTTCCCCTCTAGATCATTCTGGGAGGAGGATGCTTTCATGGAGGACAAGTCAATCCATCTCTACACAGATGGATTTAAAACCGATAACGGAGTTGGTGGCGGTGTTTTCTCAGATAAGCTCAATCTAAGCCTCTCTTTCCGCCTTCCAAATCACTGTAGCGTGTTCCAGGCGGAAATTTTGGCGATTAAAGTACCTCTGTCCTGGCTGAAGAAAAACGTGATATCTGCAAAGGATATCCGCATATTTTCGGATAGTCAGGCCGCCATCAAGTCCCTGGACTCGGTCTCATTATATTCTAAAACCGCCCTTGAATGCCGATCATCTCTCATGGAGATGGCAGAGCAGTTCAACATTCACCTTTGTTGGGTGCCGGGCCACAGAGACATTCCAGGGATCTGCAGAGCCGATGAACTCGCCAAAATTGGAACCACTCTACCTATCCTACCGGACAAAGGTAGTATAGGTATACCAATCGCTACGTGCAAACTAACACTAAAGCTGGATGCCAATAAAAGAACAGACTTTAGGTGGACTGCTGGGCAAACATGTCTAGCGACCAAACAGATCTGGCCAAGGCTGGATCTGGATCTATCTGAGGATAGTTTCCTATCCTTTTAGATAGGAAACATCTCAGCGCCATAATAGGTGTCATTATTGGACACTGCCTCATAGGCAAGCACGCAAGAAGGCTTTTACTAATGATTTCTGTAGAAGCTGCATGGACGAGGAAGAGGAGGAGACAATCCTCCACCTACTCTGCATATGCCCAGCTCTCTCCCAGAGAAGGAAGCTTCATCTAGGAGCTTTCTTCTACAACGACCTAAACGATCTAGAAAAATTAGACGTTAACAGTCTCCTACGCTTTATTATAAGCTCAAACTGGTTCCAGTAGTAAGAAGATCATAGATCCACGTGGCATCACAATGGGCCAATAGGCCTAATGGGTTGGTATTTCCAACAGCCACTCTTACCTAACCTAACCTTCTAAAATAAAGTCGCCGATCAAACTTTGTTTTACTGCACATTGAGATTTCAAGTGCAAAGCTTTTTCTTGAAGCCGTTTCAACGTGAATATGTTTTCCATATCAACAGCGATTTGTTGTGCCCAACTTATCAATTTGGCTAAAGAATTTTCTGCTTCTTCATGTTTCACTGGTACTTCAACAATATTGCTGTCATCATTTAGCTCATCTTCGCTAGTAGAGCTATGTCCAACAGTATCAAGTAGCCTTTGCATTAAGAATTGAGTTCAGTGCTGTGCAAGGTCTCTAGTTCTACGATAAAGGAAACAAAAATTTGGTTCTGATTTATAAAAGGATTGAAGTAAGTCACCTCCGGCAAAACACGGTTTAAGAGACTTAAGTTGCTCTACATTGTCAAAACTTTTGCATCTAACGAAAGTGGAATATCATGCTCGTCCTCGAAGTCTACAGTTTCGACAACATTTATGAAGCATAATACTCAACAGTTTATTACATGCTCGGCCCAGATGCATCACAGAGTTTGAGCGTCTAAAGTTCGAATGCATAATCCTGGCAAGCTGTTTCGGTAATGTAACTTTGTGAGACGGTTGGCATTCTGATCGACGTGATATTAGGTGGCATAAACAATTCTAAACCAAAGGATTTAGTTTCAGCAGTCCGGATGCGTTTGCGCAAGGTAAAAACGTCTATCGCTCTTTTGGTGTTTCTCTTCGTGGCACTGGTGTTTCATCGGCGCGGAGTGAGCATAAGTAAAATCTGGTAATAATATCCAAAAAAAAGCCCCGGGCTCATCATCATTAAAAATCATATCATTTGTTATCGAAAGATGTAGATAGATAATTTTATTAGTTAAAAAATAACTTCTAATTATCTGAACAATTTACAATTTTTAAGTTTTTTAATTTACATAGATTAAAAGCAAAAACGTTAAAAAATAAGTTCTTTCGCGAATTTAAACAAGCCTCAATTCGCACAAGCAATGTATGCAATTGATCGAAGTATAGCCTCTGGCCACCAACTACCCGCAACAAATCCCTCTTTGCTGATTTAACGGCGGCTTCCCATAGACCGCCTTGATGTGGCGCCGCTGCTGAGATGAAATGCCATTAAGTCTGTTGATTCGCCAATTGCTGTTGTGTGTATTCACTGCGCCATTCGACCAAGTCGGTTTGAAGAAGTTTGTTCGCCCTTTTGAACTGCGTGCCATTGTCGCTATAAAGATGACTGCATGGGCCTCGCCGTCCAACGAAGCCTGCGAAAACGTTGAGGAATGCTCTTGCTGATAAATCCTCCGCCAACTCGATGTGGACAGTCTTGGTTGCCATACAGATGAAGATAGCCACATATGTTTTTTTCGTTTAATATAAGGGAGCCATTGTTTTTTCTTATCTAAGACGTATGTGCAGAAGATAGAAGTTATAAAGAAAAAAACGTGGACATTTAGGACGAAACTAGTTAAGTCCGTACAGACCTCTCATCAGGTTATACCCATGATAACTTCCATCTTCATGGCCGTTTGTTTTTCTCATAAAGATTTCTTCATTGATGCATCTTAAGAGAAAGGCAGTTTGTATATCTTTGTTGTTTTTCTGCTGCGATCCAAAGCATGACTTTAAAAGAATTGAACTTTGTAACAGGTCTTACAAGAAATGAATTCCGAATGGCTGACTTAATCCACACCCAACAAGTGTTGCCTTTCAGCATATTAAGTCGGTATATGCCCAACAACTTTTCGGTTTTTCGGGTCAATCAATCTCATCAACTTCCATGCCCATTGTTATAAGCAAGTCATTTCCTCATCAATAGCTCGCTTCCATTTATAATAGTCTATTTATTGGAGTTTATTGCAGATTCATAGCTATAAGTTAACGATTCAGCTATAAAGGCAAATCCACCCGCAATGAAGTGATTAATCATTTCTTGTATTCAGGATTCTCATCATTGCTGCTTTTAATTTCCTTTTCTAGATCCTCGGTAATTTTGCTAATTAGCCCTATTATGAATTTCTAGATTATTATTTTTTTTGTGAACCGAACGTTCACGAACTGAATTCGAAATTTAGGAGCTGTCATTTATCAGAAATCAGTTTTGTGAAAAGAAAAGAAAATTTGAAAGTAATGTTTAGGACTAGTGTTATGCATTTTATTTTGGAGGAAGAAGAAAGAAAAATAAAGAAGTACTCGCAGTACACAGAGCTTTGAGAGACCAACCCAATCGCGTGGAACTGAACACAACTACGATTATGTGAATATGTTCTAAAAAAAGTAGTCTTTTTTTTGATTGGTTCATTGCGCACATGCTTATCACTGCTTCTTCCATTGAGAAGGATTTGTATTCCTATAAGATCCTCCTCCAGTCATATTTGTTTAATTTCATGTTTTCCGACATTTTTTTTACGTATTTTTTTCTATCACAGCAAACCTAAAACAAGATAAATTTTAAAACATTTTTATTTATACATGTTTAACATATACCTTTTCCCGTTCAAATGCTGATTTCACTTGCGGTCCAACACTATTTAGTCCTTTTTGACGTTTGTTCAAGATTTCATTTACTTCGCTCGTACTCCGCCTAGTGAAGCTGTTCGATATATCTGAATACTTGTCCATTTAGCTAAGTAAATCTTCACTTTGTGTTTTATTTGTTGCGTTTGACCTGTATATGTAAATACGATATCAATATTTTCATTGACATTTAAACTAAAATACTCACATTATAGTATTGAATCCTGTGAACTTTTTGTTTTGTAATTTATGTTCGCTATAAAAATGAGTCTTTCACAATACAAGGACATTTTTCCTTTCCCTTTCTAACATCATTCATAATACCATGTTTCCCTAAAAGAGAAAAAGTTGGAGGGAAATTTTATTTGAGAAAAATCAAATCCTTTTTTTTCTTTACAAATATATTGTCGGCATACCAGATATCCTTTACACCATACTCCTAGCTCACAAAGTATCCGGGCTTAACATTTTCAATTCACTTACACTGTTTGTTTTTCGGCGTATGAACAAAATTTACAGTTCCAACACTCGAAGATACCTAATGACAACCTTCTTGCTAAATCAAATATCGTATGGGCGTTTGCTTCTAACCTGGCTTGTACCTGACCTGTTCAAGACGGAAACCGCTCTAAACTTCACTTCACTTAGTATTATCGCTTTTTTCCAGCGTTTTCTAATGGCACTTCGCTAGTGTCACACTCAAGTAGGCGTGTTAAGTTTTTAGGAAAATGGGAGAGAGCGAAAGAAAGATTTTTAGGCTCTGTGGTTATTTCGCTCCATGGGTGGCATCCAACATTTAATGGGGAGACTAAATTATTTGTGTAATTGTTTTTTTTTTTATTCTAGACAACCACTCGTCTAACGTTATTTTAGTTGAACCCCGAACCGTCCGATTTGGAAGCCAATGCAAAGGGGGTCTTTGAAGGGACCCCCAAATACCGGAGAGCGTATATAAGTTTTGCAGAACTGCTTGCTTTACTTATGCTTTGAATGAATGTACTTCGATGTAGCTTGGGAGTGGGTGGCCGTGGCTCAAGTAGTAATGTATTGGCTTCCCAATCGGGCAGTTCGGGGTTCAATACCAGCCGTGACGGAAAGATTTTTTCTCAGGCAACTAAAATCTCGTGAGATGAATGGTTGCCTAAATACAACATCAAGTCAATGTACACTAATAATTTAGTCTCTTTATTAAATGTTGGATGTCACCCATGGAGCGAAATAGCCACTGAGCCCAAACATCTTTCTTTCTCTTTCTGTCCCATTTTCCGAAAAACTTAAGACATGCTTTGGCATCATAAGTGTAGTCATATATTCACTTGAGTGTTAAGTTCTTAAAAAAAAAAAAAACAAATCTCCAATATACGAAATATTATTGTCTTTTAAAATTTGTTTCTTTTATGCAATATTATGATGGACTCTGCTACATTGGCACATATGTTCTGATCAAAGCAATTGCTGATTCTCTGCAATTGCATCATCGTTAAGAATATTATATAAGCGCGAAAGCTGAGGGAATATTCTTCGTTAAGTAACTTTTTCCATTTATTGTAAATTTCGGTGTTGTGTACCTTTTAGGAGAAAACTCTGCACTAGCTATGGGTTTAAGTGCCGCACATACTCGTAAGTGGCGTATTAAAGGTGATAAAACCGTAAACATACATGCATAAACCTTTATTTAAAAATGTTAGTATAATTATAATAAAAGTATATCATTTATTTTTTTACAGAAAACAAAGGAAAACCAGTACCCTGTTGGACCATGGCTTCTGGCTCTATTCATCTTTGTCGTCTGTGGATCAGCCATATTCCAGATCATTCAATCAATTCGTGTAGCGTAAAATATTTCTTCCAGCTCTGTTAAGTAAAAACAAGTTTCTGAGACTTAAATCCCACATAGAAAATGTATTCAATAATTTTGCCTATTTTTTTTTATACAAAAATACATACTTTATTTTAAACAGAAATGATTGAAAATGTTGCGTGTATTACTACAAAACATTGTGACAGCTTAGGGTTATGTACTCTTGGCTGTAAGACTGAACTTTTTTCACTAAAGCTACATGTCATCTTGTTACGCTAATATCTTAATGTCTTCTCTTGACTTATATTTCTTTTTACAGCTGATGGTATATAAATCTTGTTATGAATAATAGAACCATATAAATTTTTGTGAGGATAGTAAAAATGTTTTACTCAAATTTAAAAATGTATCTGCATTTTGTTTTGCATTCCGTATGGACTGCATATGTTTTGCGTACAATCTGTCTTCTTTTTTTTTTTTTTGATAAATACGTGTATATTTCTTGTGTATTGGATAGCTATAAAGTGCGAACATTTTATATTCGTTTTGTTATTTTTGTATCACAAAGTAAATATGCTGTTTAAATTAATACACAATTAGTTTTTTTTACTAATGTAAATATATATAAAGAAAAAAAAACAATTAATTGTTAAAACTAAAGCAGACATACATACATATATGATAAAAATGAAAACAAAATAAATAAATAAATATATATATATCATTTCTGTTGACATATAATAAACTTGTACTACCTTAACCTCATTGAAACGGACGAGTCCACTCCACACAATGGTGAAAGTGTTTTGAGGTTTCTTCTATTGCCACTTTTTTTCTGAAAAAGCACCTCCAGAGGAATTTTTTTAAATTACCGCACGCTCAGGGGTTATTAGTAGCCCTGCGCGGGGGGAGGAAAGGAAGAGAGGTACCGATGTACGTTGGGTTTAAATGTCTGAATGTTAAGTTGACTAAGGAATAAAGAGCTCGGCAGGGCATCCTATAAGCGAGTTGTACGGTTTAGGAACGAATCACGACATTTTAGAGTACGTCTGAAAGGGACGGAAGGCTACTGGCGATTTCAAAGAAGCACTGGTGGTGGACATAGCGATAAAACGAAGTTAGACAGGAGTCATTACGTCGGTGTTCGAGAGTGTCAATTGACTGACTGACATTAGTATCACCTGCGAGTTTCATCGTACTGTTTTGAATCCCATCTAGCAGTTGCAGAGATGTTTTAGGAGCACCTGAGCAGATGTGAGCGTTGTACTTCAATTTTGGGTGGATAAATGCTTTTCCAATTAGCTTTGTTCAGTGAGGCTGTTCTGGACTGTTCCGAACAGAAAAGTACAAGCTTTCCTGTTCAGTAAGAAAAATTTCTGTCCGAATCTGTTCTGCTCTGCTTTCAGTGAGGCTGTTCTAATCTGTTCGGAACAGAAAATCTTGCACCTACTTTCGAAGTAGAACATAAGCTTTTATCAGTGAGGAAAAACTAGAACAGAACAGCACAGATTTGTGGAAAACGTCAAATCAAATGAGAACAGAAAAGGACTGCACAGCTGATTTTGACATTTATTTCACAATTGTGTTCTACTTCGAAAGCAGGTGCAAGATTTTCTGTTCTGAACAGATTGGAACAGCCTCACTGAACACAGAGCAGAACAGATTCCAACAGAAAATTTTCTCACTGAACAGGAAAGTTTGTACTTTTCTGTTCGGAGCAGTCTAACTGAACAAAGCTATAATTGTGAAAAATGTCAAAATCAGCTGTGCTGTATTTGTCTGTTCTCACTTGATTTGGCGTTTTTCACAAAACTGTGCTGCTTTGTTCTAGTTTTTCCTCACTTAACAAAGCTATAGTTATGTTTCCGCAGCTGTCAAAGTTACCAATGAGATGCAGCTGTCGAAATATTCAGTAAGTTTTTCCATTTCATCATCATTGTTTTACGCTTGCCGAACGAGCGGAAATGATTAAGAAATATCGAAATTCCGGCAGAGTTGTAAATATGCAACGTGAAATTCGTCGTGAGATCGGTCGCCATCATTGCTTCATAGTGAAGGCAATTCGTCGTACCGTGGAAAAGTATGAGCGTGAGTAGACTCTTTTATATCTTAAGCCGCCAACCAGACAGAAACCAGGTGTGAAATTAAGAAAATGAAATGAAAGAAAGCCATTATCGAAGAAGAACCAGATTTTTTTAAAAAAAAACTTAACACTCAAGTGGGTTTGGGCTCTCAGAAAGCTTTTTTGTGGTGTACCCTGATTTTTATTTAAATGGAACACTTCTTCCATTTTAAATATAAAAATAAACGTAAATATAGTTGTTTGCGAATCAATTTAAACACTCATAGTAATAAATTGGCCAAACACAGCCGATTGCACGAAAACAAAAATCTAGCTTGACACACAATACTATTTGATGTTTATACATTTTGACACAAAATCGAGGAGAGCAATTTCGATTCTCAAATGAAAACGAGAAGCTAGATTTTGATTCTTAAAAAATGGGGGGAAATGGTTTTTCGTCATTTTTCTTGTTCGGAACGTGAAGAAGACCCAAACGAAAACGACATTAAAGTGTCTGAGCACGTGTTAAGTTTTTTTTTGAAAATTGGATAGAGGGAGAAAGAAAGATGTTTAATATCAGTTGTTAATATCGCTCCATGGGTGGCATCAATCATTTAATGGCGAAACAAAATTCTTAGAGGAGGTTGGCTGGTTTTTGATTTCTAGTCAACTGCTCATCTTACTTGATTTTCTTTAACTGAAAAAATTAATATGCCTTTCGGGCGATGTTGTCGGTTCGTCGCCGGTCAGCTGAATTGGGCATCGCCAGAGAGTCAACCCGGTTGATTTTTTCGCTTGGATTTAAGCCTACGTCCGTATAGGTTGTGTTGACGCATGAATTGAAGTCGGACGACCATAGACAACGCCGTGAGTTCGCCATTTGGGCGTTGGAAATATTTGCCGGAGATCCGGATTTTGGTCAAATTTGTCAACAAGCAAAATTGCAGATATTGGAGCGAACACAATCCACAAGTGTTCGGACAAGCATCAATGCATTCACAAAGATTAACTTTTTGGTGCGGTCTATGGCATAGCGACATCATCGAACCTTATATCTTTCGAAATGAAGGAGACACCGTTACCGTCAATTATCTCAGGTATAGGGCGTTGCTAACTGGCTTTCTGTGGTCGGAGATCGACATCATCGATATATCCGAGCTGTGGTACCAACAAGACGGCGCTACATGCTATAAATTAAACAATTATAAAAACATTTTGTTTAAAAAAAAAAACAAATATATTGCTTGAGTTTTACAACTGATTTCTTAAGCTAAACTTAATTATAATATTACCTATGCTTAAGCTATTGCATCAGCAGAGTTCGTTATTCCCACGATAGTCGCCAAGACTTGTGCAATGTTCGGTGCTCAGGTGTTGGTCGCCGGATGTAATATTTTACCTGTGTACTGATTGTTCAGGTCGATCCAGACGTTGCGTCAGCAGAGCGTAAACTCGTGCGATATTTGATATTCATATTATTTTGCGTTAACTCCTCCCTCCTTAAGTCAATGCGTCCTCGCATTTTTATACTAAGGGGATGTTATAAATGCTGGGATATCTTTGGGGAGATCCTGGATGACTGATCTCGGTTTGAATCGGTATTATCGGCATATGTGGAGTTCTTATGTCAATTGATTTGGTTCTAATTTGACCTTGACATCCTATTCCAAGAATGACTAGGAGTGCTATTTCCAAGATGACGTATGTTGTCACTTGGTGCATATCTTTTTCCTCCTGCATCTTGTTGATATGTTTCAGGTTGTTAGTATGCAGTTCCTTCATGAGTTGCAGGGAAAGAACTTCTTCTACTTCTAAATCTTCGGTTGTTGGATGTAATGTTGGTGGTAAGGGTTTATTCTGATGTAAATTTTTGGTTGTTGATTGTGACGCTTTCATTGGAAAATTTGATGACAAACGTGCCTCTTAGCGATTGGATAGCATTATTTATTTGGACGGAGCCATTGAACTTGTTGAGAATGAGAAGTCCTGATGTTACTTCCTCGACCTGAGGGATATGGTGGCTATTACATTGCATGATGTTTGTTTGTTTGTTTATTTATATACATGCTAACACAGTAAGAAATACTTATAAACCTGTGAGAGATTAACAAAAATGTAATATACAATTTGATTACATTTAAATCATATCAAAATAAATTTAAGCAAAAATTAAATTAAATTGAACAATATTATAAATATATTTGAGAGATTGAGATTAGGATATATATATATAATAATAACAATAATTAAGTTGAATTATAAAGAAAATTAAGACATTATTTTGACATATTCGTATTCTGTTTAAAAAATTAAATTAAAATCCAAATAACAATTAAAATTGATGCTTGAAGTGGATATAGGGTGAGCAATGGTTAGCTGCTCTGAAGGTAAAAATGAAGCTCATTTCTAAAACGCTGAATGCTGTATTGCTCTCGTATACTACAGGGCAGTGAATGCCAAAGAGGTGTTTTTATTTTCTAACAAACTTGTGATACATTTATCATACAATAGCTTAAATCTAAAACATTTGAAATTTTACATAGAGACAAGTTATCGATTATCTTACAATCATATACTATTCCGTATATGTTTTTTTTTTGGTACATCAATAATATAAATAAGTTTATTTGAATTATATATTATCTTTATTCATTTTATCTATAATTATATTGTAAATATTAAAAGAAACTCATTTCAAATTTATTTTATGTTTACAATATCTAATTCATTTTTTACTAATATATTCGAATTTATAATGTTACTTTTTGCTAGTTCAATTGCGTATATAATATTAGTTAATTCTTCTTTTATTATTTTTATTTTGTATAATAGGATTACATTTACTTAATATCCGATTACACTTTCTTTTCTTAACTATTTGTAATTTCATTTGTTATTCTAGTTAGATTATTAATTCTTTCTTCATATTTTCTGTTTATAATAACTTGGTTTTCATTGTTTTCTACTATGCTATTTATTACAATATTAAAATCTTTGTGGTTGGGATTACCCGCGATCCATTTCCATGCTGTTCCGAAGAAATCGAGTGAACGCTTTAGTCTATATAATTTCAAATTTTCAATTAAATTGCCTATATATGCGACTTCGTAGTGTAGGGGAGGGAAAAAGGGATTAGTTCCTGGGACTTGATTTTGTATAACGGATAGATAGATATTGCAAGCCGAAGGAAAAAATCTAACCATTTTTCGATTCAATGGGACGTACCCGTACGTCCCAGTTCGATGGAACTAGAGTGAATCATACTCAGATATGATGTTACTCTTAATTGTTTTGTATTATCAAGTTGCGTGTTCTGTTTGTTAGATAGAAGTTTTCCGTTTTTCGCAACGTAATTTTTTTAAATCAAATTTGACTGATAATAAACATTATATTTGAGAACCGTAGGAAGGTCAAAGCAGAATGCGCCCTCTTTAATGTTGTGTTTATTGAATAGTTACGTTTTTTTCCAGATAAATGCGAACAATGCTTCCGTAATAGAACGAGGAGAGCAAAGTATAGAAGGTCCTTGCGATGCTCATAGCAAGTACTTTTTTCATCAAACCATTTCGGATCTCTAATATTTGTTATGCTTATGCATTCCAAGGCCATTGTCTCTCTTATATTTCTTTCTTGTGGCCGTTCTCTGAAAATCCTATTAAATACTTTGAAGTGAACTTTACAAACGTTAAAAAATTCATTAGTTGGTGCCTTCAGACTTCCAAAGTCACTTCTTTAAAAATAATATTTTGCGTAGATGAAAAATTCCGAAGGACATGTTATTTTTTCATCAATTTTTAAAAATAGTTTGGAGCAATTTAAACATTTGTTCCTTAAAAGCAAGATATCCAGTAAAATATCGCATTGCTGTTGTTTCTAATGTGATTTTAGTTTCGATTTCCATATCACAGATGACTTTTTCGTACAGAGTTTCATCGCATACGATTTTCTTACGATCCTTAAGCAATGAAGAAGTTTTTGGAATATTAGTTTGAGTCGGGGATAAGTCTACGTTTAAAAATTCTACATCATCATCATCAGAGTTACTGGAAGGAGAAAAATTAATAAGATTTGACGAGAGAATTTTCGACATCAAAACATTAAATTCATAAACAGACGGATTTTTGTTGTAACCACCTTTGATGCGAATAATAGAAAATAAATTTTCTAATACGTCTTGATGAATTCTCTTTGTTAGTATATAATCCACGTTCTCATATAGGCCATTGCTTATATCATGACAAAGTAATAAGACCCCGTTTATAGTTTGTTCCGTTCCTTTTAAACAAAAGTTTCTTGGGAGGTTAACTGATTTTTGTATATCTTTTAAGTAAGACAAAAATTGTTTCAACTTATTATAAGGTGGATTCTCTAGCTGACCTCCCCGCCTTAAAATATTCTTGTCATAATGTGAACCACTATCCATGCAGTCAAATACATTGTTTACTTTTAGTACGAACTCTTTCGTTGCTACTGCTTTATTAGAGCTTTCTTTTAAGCAATTAAGTTCAAAAGCAGTTTGAATCGATGCCGCAGTTGTCCGGCTAAATTTGCGTTGCAAGGTGAACATGCATTTTTTCGAAGGCATTTGGTGCTATATGACAACTTCTAAATTTTAAATATGTCCTAGCTACGTTGTCAACTTCCAAATTGTATATTTAACTAATAACAGTTTACCATCTGGAGTTTTTAGATCTGATTTCAATAGAACATTACGAAGTCATTTTAACAAATGAGGGAAATCATGAAAACAAAATATTTTTTCATCATTAAAAATTATAAATGGGTTTTCTTCAGAAGCACCTGACATTTTATAAGCTTTTCTATTATTGGCACATTGGTCGCAAACAATAGCCCATACCTTTAGAACAAGTTCTTGACAGATTTACAAATTGTTTTTTATAATTTCGCTTAGGTTAACCCCATTTACACCGTTTGCTGACACAAAATAGTTTAAAACATTTTTCCAACTATCAAACAAATCATTTAGCATGAAAACACATATTTCATTAGCAAACAATCTACTTCTTTCTTCAAAACCATCTATTAAATCATTTTTTATATTATATATGTGAGGTTTTTACGAATCCTGATTTCATCAAATATCAGGACAACACAAGGTTCTCGCTGGTTTATTAAGCAAACTTTGACTTAAGATACGAATGAGCATTGTTTTCATATCCTGGTTGTAATCCTTTTATAGGAGTCTATCTACAGAAAGAGGAAATGTGAGGAAGTTTAAAGCCAAGTCTATCTCTCAAAAATTTATAGGCGCTTTGTGATCTATAATAAATATTTTGGGAAAGTTCTTTTTCGTGGCTGTTGTATTTTGTAGTCTTCGATTCTTTCAGAAGCATTTTACAAGATGTTTTTGAATGGTCTGAAATATTGAGCCTTTCGATTTGAGACGTCGTAGATATTTTATTTTTATTAAAAATTGTTATGGCAGTATGCGCTCTGTTTTTTTTTATAATGTTTTATTTTTAAATTGTTGAGTTGTGATTGTGCAGTTGTGGAGTCAACACAACACGTATTGTGATCAGGCAGTGCAAAGTTTTTCTTTTAAAAATTCTTTTACTATCAAATAAAAGTACAATGCCTTGTGTGTGCAGACTAAAAGTTGAACGTAACCAGCCTAAGTGCCTCTTTACATTGGCGACGGGATGAAAGTCCTCACCATGAACGTCGTGTTCACATTGTCATGGGGTTGAAAGACTTTTTGACAAGTGAAACACTTGAATCGGACCATTTTTAATTTTGCGCATGTGGCCTGAAACATAACTTTTTTCCTATTCTTCACACTTCCTTTCTCATCAACGATCAAAACTAAAATGAAAAAATATGTCAGAAATGGAACGATATGTGTTGCACCCGAGAATCCACTTTAGAAATGGATTCTCGGTGGAAGTAACCCTTCTTCTTCCCACTTCAATAAAAAGCGTTCCCTCTCTTTCGGACAATCTTCCTGCCCGCGCCAATGTGAACAGGCACAGTGTGAACAGGCACAAACAACTATTTTTGGCGGAAGGCTTGCTCTGCTGCGGGAAGGGGCTCCCGTTGCTCTCCCCCACCAACCAGTTCCTATAAACGAGAGCGGGAGCGGGTACATCAACAGCTGGTTGATGTCAATGGTTCGCTTTTCTCTCCAGCCGAATGTGAATCAAAAGCTACATCAAGTAATAACTAGAGTCCGACCGAACATTCGGCTTAAATTTTCACCTTCTGCAAAACATTCGGATTCGGCAAGAAAAGGCCGAAGATTTTGCCGAAGCCGAGCCATTTTTCTGCAAAAATTAAACTATCATACGCACCGTGTTCGAGGAGATTTCGAGCAAGTCATTTCATGTTTGTTTCGTTTCTGTAGCAGGTAGCTACAAGGAATGCTGATATTTTTAATTATCGGGCCTCAAGTCCTTATACCTACTTGAAAGAAGTAGCTAACAAATATTTATCAGCTCCTCCTACTATTGTAGCGAGTGAGCAATTATTCAGTGCTGCTGGACAAATTTATGCTGATCGGAGCTAATTTGCAGAGAGAAAATGTACAACAACTTTTGTTTCTTGCATATAATATTAAGTTATTTAATTTTGATTATTAATTCTACTTCATCGTTTGTCTTCTCATATTAACCTTGTTTGTTGTATTTACGTGTTATCGAATGTACCTAGAGTTTTGGATTTTTTTTACTGGTAATTTTTTGTTTTTATTTCTTTGCTAAGCATTCATTTTGATTGTTCCGTTTATGTGTTATTCAAAAGAGTCTATTGCAATAATTTACTGGCTATTTTGCTATTTGTGTCTTTGTAAAATAAATTAATAAAAAAGAAAATATCTACCGATCAATTTTATGAAACTGATCACTATATCTTAGGCTCTTTAGCATTTTGAAATACAATCTCCATTAGATTCGGTTTCGGCCGAAGGTGATGAAGAAACAGAAGTTCGGCTTCGGCTTCGGCCAAAAAATTCACCTTCGGTCGGACTCTAGTAATAACATTAGAATCAGTGTACAATGAAATTGCTGCTCTCAGATCTGAAAATGCATTTGCTCATTCTACGATGAGCTCTTTACAAGATGAAAAGAGTAAATTATTACATACAGTAATAATCTTCGAAAAGATCTAAATTACTTGCACCCGGAGAAGAGAGAAAAATGTGTAGAGATAATGGGCGTTCCTGATGTAAATAATAGTAACGCTCTTGATTATGCGCTGCAAGTTTTCTCAAAGGGTGTATGTGCTGATGTTTCTGCAGCCGAAACTGATAATTGTTTTGTCAAAAATGTTAAAAAGAAGAACAGTTCAGAAGGTAGTGTAGTAAAGGTTTTAGTAGTTAAATTTATTTCCTGTTTAAAGAAAAATATGATTATGAAGAGTAAATCAAGTAATAAAAATAATTTAACATCAAAAATTTTTAGTTGTAAAAATAATACAAAAATTTTTATAAACGAATCTTTTAGTGGTGCAACAAGACATCTTTTAAAGGCTGAAGAGATAGCTAAAAAAGAAAAGATGTATAAGTATTGCTGGGTAAAGGGTGGGAGAATATTTATGCGCAAGAGGGATAATGATAATTACATTGTTGTTAACTCGGAGGCTGATCTCCTAGCTTTAAATTGATATGCAAGATCCACAAGCTTATATTCCCTCTGTCGATTGCGTAAATGTTGATTCCTTTGATCTCGCTATTAACCAGAAATACTTAAACAACTTTTTCGTTATTCACCAAAATATTAGGAGTATCTGTACAAATTTTCACAACTTTCTTGTGCATCTGAACTTGTTTGTGAACAAGCCAGATTTTATTTTCTTAACTGAAACTTGGATTTATGATGAAGAAAAATATTTTTTTGATGTTGATGGATATGAATTTACCCCATGTTGCAATAATAAATATGCTTCTGGAGGTGTTGCCGCTTTTATAAAAAATTATGTAAACGTTGATGTTGTCTGCGAAAACTTGCTGAGTTGTTTTAAAAGTGAAATTATGTGAAAAAATGTTGACACTATTCTGTATTTATAGATTTAATGAGAATTCTGTTTCTAATATGTTTCTAGAAGAATTGGAAAATCTGCTATCGAGTGTGTCATCAAATGACATAATATTATTGGGTGACTTTAATATAGATATCCTACGTGATTCTATTTTTCATCAAGTACTTGCATTGACCACATCATGATGCGATTTTTATATTCTGATAAACTGTTACTCTGCAGCTCTATTTTCGATTTGCAAATATCTGATCATTGCTTGACGTGTTTAAGTTTGATATCTAGGTATAGTTAGTCTATGGCAGATGGGGAACGCTGATATCTAAAACATAAGATAGCTTTAGAGTAGTAGGTAGACACAGATAAAAAATTTTCTTTTTAAAATAAAAAAACAATGATAGTGAAGGCACTTTGCCAGCACTTTAGTCACCAAATCTACCGCCCATCAAGAACAACATAACCAGGACGTGCAACACGCCTGGTTTCAATCAGGAATCAATTTTCTATTATAGATTTCATTCGTTTTTTACTTCAATCTCCCTCACACCATACTTTTCACTTCCACACACTGATCACCCTCCGACGATCAGCAAAAAATTAAATAAAATTTTGGAGGGAAGCGCTTTGGAAACAGAATGCTCATTCCTCGACAGAGAATTATATTTTTGAATTTTCCTCTGATGTTCGGAAAAAAAATTAAAAAATGTGTGAGTAACGAAACGCTTTAAGAAAGGAACGTGTTTTTCCTCTTTTAATTTTGGGAAATTGCTGAATACACTCAAATTAGAAAGAGAGCACACACACCCTCAACGAATAAATCAACGATAGTGCCTCAGTAGGTTGTCACTTTATCTCTGATGTCAAACCGAGAAAATTCCCGATGTTGGGGAGGTTATTTATTTGAATGTTTATTTTTTTTTCTAAAAACGAAGAAAAGGAAAACCTTGGTGTTTTTGTCAGATAAAAGTTGTTCGTTTTTACTATTTATTTATGTTTCAATTATTTAGAAAAGTGAATATTTTCTTTATTATTTAAGTGTGTTTTCTAATCTGCGAATAAAAGTGATTCATTCATTGTTGAATTTTGATATGTATGCATAATGCAATATCATTAATAATTATCTAAAAAAAATACCCAAGTATTTGGTAATCAGCGAATAGTCAATTAGCGAGTTAACTAAAATAAATTCGAAAAAATAAGGAATACAAGACAAGCTCTGCAGGGGTGCGCTGGAGTTTTGTTACAATCAGACGGTGGCTTGTGTTTCAATTTGGAAGCATATTATAAGTCAATTACCAGCAATTGGAAAGGAGAGGCAGGACTTACAGTTTGTGTGGATTTGTACGCAACACTGCTTGGAATGAGAAAGCGCCGAAAACGTCGACAAGTAGAAAATGTGCATCTGCCTTTAGCCAAATTTGTGAACTTTTAAAAATATTTCTTAAAAACAACCGAAACTTTAGCTTGGATTTGGTTTTGTCGAAGCTGTTGGTCGCCGGTCTTTGGTGATAAGTCGTCGGTGTAACTATAACTACATATTCATGTAATGCAAAGACTAAAAACGATTTCGGTTCTTCATGGTTAGTTGTTTATGACCTTCATTAAATTTTGTCGGATTTTGTTAAAATTTATTGAACAAAACAAAAAAGTCAAAGAACCAAAAGCTTAAAACTAATTCATGGTTTAATTTGAAAAGCCATAGTTGGGAATTAGGTATCAAGGGTGAGGACCAAAACAACAACATGTCACCAATGGTTTCCACTCTCTACGGATTTGCGATAATCTTCTTCACATTCTGGTGTGGGACATGGTGCATTCATCTTCTGGCACTCACTTACGGGTAAGTTGAATTATAGTTTTTTTTTTCAATCATGTTTCTTTTAAGTTTGAATCGAAAGAACAGGGGATGCCCGAAGTGCAATCGGCAATCGGTAGTCGGCGTAATCTTATCAGCATAATTTATGCGATTTCTCCATTTACATACATATGTGTTGCGAATATTATAACAAAATTTTCGTTTGTACTTTCTAAAGCCATTTGACTCTATACCATTATTTTTTGTCACTATGTGTCATAGGTATATGGTCATATATATTCATAAAAACAACTAAGTATTGTACCTGTTAAATAGTTTGTCCTTTGATTACTTTTGATAGTACGGACAAATCATCACACTACACTGCTACAATATTTATTATTTACAAACAAAATCTCAGATTTTTATTTTCATATATGAGAAGATATACGAGCAGTATCATATGTACATCCATTTATGCAAATTTTTGTAAATACACACCTATGAATAGGTGGGAGACTTTTTAGACAAAACAAACCAAATTATCATTTTTCAATTTAAACTGTTCAAACAAATGTCCGAATCAAGAACAATTCTATTAGCAGTAGCAGATTTAAAATGAAACATTTATTAGATAGAACCTTTACAAAAGTCTCATAATGGTAATCACGTCCACTTGGACTTCAATTTCCATGTGATTTTCATTTATTTTTGAACATACACCCAGTCCTTTTTTTACGCGATCTCTTTTTACGCGATTTCACTTTAACGCGGTTATTTTTGCAGCGCAAATTCCTTTTTTTACGCGAATTTCTCACTTTAACGCGATTGCTTTTTTCGTTTTTTGCTTGTTTACATATTTTTACGCGTAATAATTTTCGAATATAATACGGGGAAGTCCCAACAAAAAAATGTTACTCTATGTGTATCAATTATTGCAAATCTAGTTATAATGTATTTAGTTAGCGGCCGGTGCAGTTGTTTTGGTAAGACTTTAAAATATATCTATAATTTTGTAATAAAAATAATAAAAATTTTTAATAAAGAATTTCAATTTTTGCTAGCTTTACAATGGAAGCTAATTCAGAAAAAAATAAAAAACGCAAAGGCATTTCTTTAGAAACAAAAATAAAAGTTTTGGACTATCTAGAGCAGGGAGCTGGCCCAACAAATGTGGGAAAGAGGCTTGGATTCAGTGAATCTACAGTGCGAACAATAAAAAAAATGAAAATGCAATTAGAAAATCTGTAGTTTCCGGTAAAAATGTAAATGCGAAGAAAACTTCATACTCAAGAAATGTTTTTATTGAAGAAATGGAAAACCTATTAACAATTTGGATTGAGGATCTCAACCAGAAACGAATCCCAGTTGATACTACAACAATAAAACAAAAAGCTCTACGTATTTTTAATCGATTAACATCGAACCAAGAAAACAAAAACGAATTTTCAGCTAGTGGTGGATGGTTTTCAAAGTTTATTGAAAGACATAATTTTCATAATTTAAGAACTAAGGGTGAAATTGCTTCAGCTGATAGTAAAGCTGCGCATGACTATCCACCAAAGTTATTAAAAATTATTCAAGAAGGTGGTTACACGCCAGACCAAGTTTTCAATGCAGACGAAACCGGCCTATTTTGGAAGAGGTTACCAAAACGAACATATGTGTCTAAGGCCCAAAAATCATTAGGTAGTTTCAAAGCTGCAAAGGACCGTGTGACGTTTTTATTATGTAGCAATGCTTCTGGTGACCGCATGATTAAACCGCTGTTAGTAAACAAAAGTCTCAGGCCGCGAGCACTAAAGGGCAAAGATTTAAAACATTTACGTGTTCACTGGATGGCCAATAAAAAAGCCTGGGTAACTGGAAATATATTCCAAGAATGGTTTGCTAAATGCTTTGTACCAGAAGTTAAAAGTTATTTGTAGAAGAAGAAACAGCCCTTTAAAGCTCTTTTAATAATTGACAATGCACCAGGCCATCCGTTGATTGAACATCCTAATGTAAATATCATTTTCCTCCCGCCGAATACTACATCAATTATCCAACCGATGGATCAAGGCATTATTGCGACTTTTAAAATGTACTACCTCAAAAAAACTTTTCAGTGCATTATGGACAAACTGGAGGAAAATCATGAATTGGACTTCACCGATGCTTGGAAAAATTTTTCTATCAAGGATTGCATCTTGTACGCGTCAAAAGCAATTTCTGAAATAAGGCAACATACGTTAAACGCATGCTGGAAATCTCTTTGGCCAGAATGTGTTAAAAGTGGTATTTCCGTGCCAAGCAATTCAACTAATTATTCAGATATCATTGATTTAGCACGTTCCGCGGGAGGAGAAATTCTTGCAGATATGACGAGAGAAGATATTAACGAGATTCTTCTAGACCGAGAGCTCGATGATGACGATTTGATTGAAATAGCTACGGAAGTAATCGAATCGGAAAATGGCAGCGACACCGAGATAGACGAGCATCCAATTAAAGCAGAGACGATTAAGCAAGGTCTTAAACTTGCAGCAGAATTGGAAAATTATTTTGTAGCAAATGATACTGATGCCGAACGTGTACGAATTTTTCAAAAAGAATTGAGTCTCTGCATGTTAAGATATAAAGAACTACATCGGAATTTATTGGGTCCAAAAAGAAGCATTCAAACTAAATTAACTGAATTTATGGTGCAAACTCAGTCGGAGATGCTAAGTCAATCAGAGCATCAATCCATAGTTATTACAAATTCTAGTGATATCAGTGCAGGTCATCAAAATAAGCGGCTAAGAATAATTTCCACTACGGATAATGACAGTGATTAAACAGCATTCAACGGTTTTTTCAATAAATCTACCTATTTTCTTCTCTTTTATATATGGTTTTTGTTTTGTATTTTTTAGTTAGTTATGAATGAATAAATCATAAGTCTGAAATTTGAAACTTATTGTATTGTTTTTGAATATTTTTTTGCGCGTATATTTTGTTATACGCGATATTTTTTATATTCGGAACCAATTCGTCAGTTAATATTGGAAAACTAACCATTTTTACGCGATTTTTTTTTTACGCGATTAGTGGCAGAACCAATAATCGCGTAAAAAAAGGACTGAGTGTATACATGTTTATTTCTAAGCACACGGGTGTTTTATCGATATTATAGTAAGAATGCAGAATAATGAATTTATTTTAAAGATATCTTCAAAACTAAGAATTATAAGGTGAGTGTTACAAAAGGATAAGCATTGTTGCCACTGATGCTACATTTGAATTCTTTAATTCTTTTGTAAATATCCCTTCTATTAAAAATATTTAAAGTATCAATTTCTGTAATATTGAAGTTGTCACGGAAAACGTATTTCATATGTGTACAATGTACATACAGTGGAATTCTTTTCTTTTAAGTGTTAATTTACTATTCAGTCCTTATGAAAAAATCTGTAATATTCAAGTGACGTTTATTTTTTTAGATAAAGGAATTCTATTTTTTTTTTTAAATTTCCAATACATTATTTGTTAAGTCCGACATTGAGTAGAAAAATGAATTGAACGATTGTAACTTGTAAGGCTATCTACTCAGATCTGGAGAGTAGACACATTTTGAGGCCTTTAGGAAATCGGTAACCGTATGCAACTCGACTATATAGTTCCGACGGCAGTTAGTTGAAAATATAAGGTGCAATGGAACTGAGAAAACGGCTACTGTACTCTTTATAGACCGTTGGGATGACCACCGTCTGTCTACTTCTCAGCAAGCACGCCTTATTTCTTCTGTAATTAATAAAGGGTGATTTTTTTTGTTTGGTTTTTCAGTGTTCAATTTTTGACAGCTGACGCAAGATTCGTGACATGTGTCAAAGTCAAAAATGATCGATTAGCATTGCCATTTCATTATGGAAAGACTTACACCTGAACATCGCTTACAAATTATTAAATTTCATTATCAAAATTCGTGCTCTGTGAAAAAATGTTTTTCGCGCACTTTGACCATTTTACGGTTGTCATAATCTACCTACTGAGCAAGCAATTCAACCCATAGTGACCGAATTTCGCACCAATTTCACGCTATTGGACATCAAGCCACCTACCTGTATGCGTAGAGTGCGTACAGAGGAAAATATTGCTACTGTATCCGCCAGAGTTAATGAAGTCCGTGATTTGTCCATTCATCGCTGTTCGCAGCAATTGGGATTGTGTTACTCGACTACGTGGAAGATTTTACGCAATGACCTTGGTCTAAAAACTTACAAAATATAGCTCATGCAAGAACGGAAGCCTTAGGAAATCTGGAGAAAGATCCGCTTTTTCGTCGAAAAATTGTCTTCATATCTTGTTAAATGGGTATGTTAATAAACAAAACTGCCGTATTTGGTCCGATGAGTGACCTCAGGCAATACAAGCTGCCAATGTACACGGAAAAATGCACTGCTTGGTGCGGTTCATTGTCCAGCGGAATCATTGGCCCGTATTTGTTCAAAGATGACCGAGAGAACAACTTTACTATCAATGACTATCGTTCAATGATTGCGGTTGACATGTGATTCCAGCAAGACGCGAATCGATGGACCAAGTGGTAGTGTATTGACTTTCCAATCCAAATCTTTTGAGATGAATGGCTGCCTAGATACAACATCAAATCAATTTACACTAAATTTAGCCTTCCCATTATAAGTTGGATGCCACTCATGGAACCAAATAGCCAACGAGCCCAAATTTCTTTCTTTCTCTTTCTGTCCCATTTTCCGAAAAACTTATCACATGCTTTGGCATCATAAGTGTAGTCATAACCACTTGAGTGTTAAGTTCTTAAAAAAAAAAAAAAAGAGAAATGAATTGGCCTGTTAGATCGTGCGATTTGACACCTTTAGACTATTTTTCATGGGATACGTCAAATCGCTCGTCTATGCCGATGAAGCAGCGTTAATGGCAGCATTGGAAGACAACATTACACGTGATAGGAGCGAGGTACCAACCAATATGCTCGCAGAGTGATTATAAAAATTGTATACACTTTTGCAATTTCCTTACCACCTCTGACGAAGGAGACTTGAAGTAGTTTGTATTTATCAAAATACCGGAAAGGAAGTACTTTCGTTGATTGATATAAGGGTAGTGAGCGCTCGAATTTATTTTCATGGAATATTTGTCTAGTACGCACTACCCCAACATGCAAGATCATACTCTAGACGTAAATGAACCAGTGCAAACTAAATCGTTAATAGCAGACTTTGTGCTACGATTCATGGTGATGTAGAACAACTTCTTTACTGACATAATATGAGATTTCCAGCACAATTTGTTATCTATTAAGGCGCCGAGATAGCTAAACTCTTTAACACAATCTAGTGCAAAGCGTTTGTCTGGTGAAAATGTATGTTCTCATTCACCAAGCTAGAGTTTGACAAGAAGAAGCGAATTGTGTTAGACTTTGTACTTAGTACTTCCAAGCAGATGCAGATCAGAGGTTAATTGATTTTTTTTTTGCTATCTATTATATTATTGCCTGCATACGAGAGAGCAAGGCCATTCGCATAACCAATTAAATAATACTTAAGGGGTAGGTTTAAAATTGAATTAATGTAGATGAGAAAAAAGAGTATTGGTCTAAGAACTGATCCCCGTGGAACACCAGTATTCGAGCACTTTTCTTCCTCACTTATCACTCCATTTACCTTTACTTTTTGTTTACTGTTGGTCAGGAATGATTTGATCCAATCAATATCGTTTCCTCTAAACTCGGCATAGAACAGTTTTTGCAGCAATATTTCATGGGTCATCAAATCATAGACCTTTGTTAAGTCATGGAAAATGTCAACTGACATTAAACTGTATTCTGCTTAAAAAAAATGATAATTGCATCCTCAGTACATTTGCTTTTAACAAAGCCGAATTGTGATTTATTAAACAATTTTATCTTTGCTAAGACTGCAATCATTCTACTAACTATAGTATTAATTTTTCGAATATTTTTGAAAAAAAATAAAATTTGGTTCACTGGGGTCTCTGCTTTTAAAAATTGGAATCACGATAGCTGTTTTGAGAGCATCTGGAAATTTCCCACATTCAAAACTTTTGTTTATAATAAAAACCAAAGGAGTTTGATTTTCCTATCTTTTTAATACTATATTACTTATACTACCTTTTCAACATGATTTTTTTTGTTTAAGAACGTTAATGGCGGAAAAAAGTTAAGCATTAGTCACTGGACTGAAAAAAAGGAAGATGAATTCTATCTATCAACTAAAATCTTACTTGTTTCTTTCATTGAGCTTAACAATGATTTCTGGTTTAGCGTTTTCACCAGCATTAAAGAACGCATTGTATTAATAGTTCTATCGTTTGAGGTGTTTTCAATTTTCAATATCCCTAATCACATATCTGTCGTTTGGTAACACTTTTTGGACCACATAGGGTTCTTTAAATTTGGGGATTAATTTCTTATTGGTGCCGCTAGTTGTGTCAACATTTCTAATGACTACATAATCTCCCTCTTCATACAGAGGCGTGAGACGATGATGCTCCTCAAACTTTCTTAGGTTACACTCTTGGGCCTCAGCAATAGCTTTCGATGCATGAGGGATATCTTCTGCACCCAATCACCGTGATCAATTGCATCGTTTAACTTTCCTAACATACCCGTTAATACTCGATTCACCCTTTCCACTTGTCCGTTCGTCTGTGGAGACTGAACTCAAGCGAAGTGAAACAGGTGCCTCTGTCTGTAATTATTCTGAAGGGCCTACTGTAGTACTCAAAGAGAACCAGTAACTTTTTCGGATTTGGTAGTAGCACTTCGTAACACCCAAGTGGCCTATGCTTTCATGTACATGCCTAATTAAATTGGTCTCCATCTCAGTGGGGACATAAAAGAGGAGTCTACCCGACTTGTCCCTTCTGGACACAACGCTATCACAGAGGGTGAACGATTTGGACTCCTACTCATCTAATTTGTCTCTTAAAGACAAGATTACCTGGTCACGACTTTGAGCTGCTCTTAATTGAACATCTATGTTTTCGGAATTTACTGCGGAAACCATAAAACATCTACTTAAAGCGTCTGCGTGACCCATGTTAATTCCACTGCGGTGTTTGGCCTTATAGTTGTAGTTCTCTAGCTCTAACGTCCACCTCGCGATTCTCGGGTTAACGGTTTTCTTGTTAAGCGTAAGAGTTAGGGAGCTACAATCAGTAACCATTGTGAACGGGATTCCTTCTAGATAAACACGAAAGCGCCGAAGGGCAGAAATTCGATTCCTGTGGTGTAGTGCTCTTCGAAAAGTAGGCTATCGGGTGAAAATTATTAACAACCTGTCGCTGCAGGAGAAATGCGCTAGCATTACAATATAGCTCGGTTTCTCGCTCCGGGTTGTAAATATCCAACATAGGGGAAGAAATCAAAGAATCTTTCAAAAGCTGAAAAGCGGTTGCACACTCAGCTGTGAAATCAGACTTTAAGAGATTATACAAAGGTCTAGTTATTCGCGAAAATGAATGAGCAAACCGTCTAAAGGAAGAACTAAAGCCAAGGAACGAATGCACTTCTTTAACGTTTGTAGGCATCGGGTAATTAAGTATAGCTTTGAGATGGGAGTCACTTGGATGCCACATTCAGTTACTTTGCATCCAAGGTATTCTATCGTAGCGTATCCAAAATGGCACTTTGATAGCTTAAGTTCTAGACCGTTTTCTGATATACACTGAAGAACCCGTTCTAATAGCTGAAGATGATCATCAACGTTAGTACTTGCCACGATTATGTCCTCCAGGTATAACATAATTTGGTTACTGTCAATAAAATGCCTAAAAATCCTAGAGATAAATCTCTGGAAAACGCTTGGAGCATTCTTAAGCCCGAAGGGCATCTTAAGAAACTCAAATTGCCCACATGGAGTGACAAAAGAAGTTAAGTGCGTCGAAGGTCCAACAATGTAAAAATGTTCTTTCCCTCAAAGTACTCCAAGCAATCTTCAATGAGCGGGAGGAGATAATTATCACGGACAGTATGTTTGTTTAAAGCACGGTAATCTATGCACATTCGGGTTTGTGCATAGACTTTTTCTTTACTAGAACAATGGGTGAGGCGTATGGAGAATCACAAGGCTCGATAATATTTTGGTCCAGAATATTTTTTATAACATCGTTCGCTTTCTGCTTCTCAGCGAATGACAGTCGGCGAGGAGAACAGAAGAAAGGAGTGTCATTCGTAATCCGAATATGCATCTCATAGTTTGATGGTGTAGCTTTCAGTTTTTCAAAGTTCAGATACTTTTCCTTAACGACCGACACAAATTTGTTTTGTGTCCCTAAACTAAGGTTTGGGGCAATATTTAACTCCTTATGGTACAAATTTCAGAAAACCCGCCATCCTGAAAAGCAGAATCATCCCTTCCCGAAATGTAATTGACTGTTTTGTCGCACGGCGCACTACTATCCATAAGATACCCACTTTCCCAACTAAACGAACTGAATGTTTTCTCATTATCAGGGGCGTAAGTTCAATAATACACAGAAATTAAACAAGAATCAATATTTTTAATTTCGGAAGTACATTTTGCGGAGAAGACACACTTTTTGAATTCATTTGTAACATAATATTAAAAGCTCGTAATCCATCGCGACCAATCAGCAGAGGAACCGGTATGGCATCATCTGAAATAATCATGAACGAAATTTTTCTTTTTAACCCGGAAAAGATAATGTAGCAACAGATATTTCCCTAAGTGAACAGTTTAACGTTTCTTAATCCTTTATATTTGGATTCCAAGAGCTTTCCTAAGGGTATGTCTTCATGCACCAATGTCTTCCGAATAAATCTAACCGGACTACAGGTGTCCAAAAGAGGATCAAAATTTTCATAATTAGTATACTTATTTTCTCCTATGATAAATGAAACGGTCACCAGTTGTACAGCACTCAATGGTTGTATTACTTCTTTTTCGCTATCGTTGGCCTTGAGGGCATCGTTGTCTGCATGAACGGCTCCAACTCGCCTCTATTTCGCCTGTGGGCAGGTCTGTATGTATGTCCAGTTTTAACGCATTGGAAACATGAGCCTGGTAGTCTTTTCTCTTCTGGCCAGCTGCATGCAAAGTGACCGAACTTTGAATAATTGAAGCACCTTTCTTGCTCTTTGACGGAAGTATTGCGCCCTCTTGCTGACGTTGTAGGCATTGGTCATAAGTGACGGCAGCGGCTTCGACAACTTCCTCTTTTCGTATCGGGGAAGAAGTCTTTTCAACTCCAATATGGATTTGGCGGCGTGCAGAATTGAGGTGCTTGACGAAGTATCCCCGATACCTTCGATGACGAATTCGACTGTGTGCGAGGCGATTTCTTGCATGGAGAGAACGTAGCGCAGCAGCAATACCTCATTGAGCGAATTCCAGCAGTTGACGTGAACGGATCTCAGAAGGATCCTGGCAGTTCCTGTCAAAAGTTGACGTCACAAAGATATTTGGTGCGATCATCACAACCGAGCGACTGGGCCACATCTTCGAAATCTGCTACCCACTTCCACACACTATAATTATCGTCGCCGGAGAACAAGGGCACAGCATTGTCTATGTCGTTAAAATCAACTTTTTTCACAGTTGTTGGGACCGGCTCTGAATCTTGTAACTCCTGCGCAATTCCCTAATATGCTTCCTCCTTTCCAACCGAGCAAGCTCTCGTTCCTCAGCGTCATCAAAAATATTCCCTGAATTAGCTGCCCAGCTAAGTCAGAAGTTGTTGCATCATCAGAAGAGAGTACCTTGTCCGAAGTTGGGGCTCCGCCCGAGATAGGTGCGCAATCAGAAGAGAGTACTCTGTCGGAAGTCGTGTATACGCCTAAAATTCCTGAAGTTTCTTCGTCTCTATTTTGGAGCGCAATAGTACCAAATGCTTCTTGGTACACTGAACGGGTTTGCGCAATCGTCGCCATTGTTGGAATGTCTATTTCTGCCTCATGCAGGACTTTCATTATTTCGTTTTTCCCACGTCGATCAGGCATCGCGATTCTTCCAAATATTTATTTATTGTGTTGGGTAAACCCCACACCTGAATTTTTAAGAAATATATTTTATTGGATTACAAAAGATTATGTGGATTATTTCAGATTATAAATGTTATCTAGTTTAAAAAATACTCCCCTTATGCGTCCACCTCGTCTGACTGCTCGCACCAGCTCGCTGGCACTTTCAGGCCAGTATGAAAATAAAAGGATTCTGGTAAACAATCAACTAAAAAATCTTTTCAACTTGCCAATAATAACTTTCGAGTCTGGCAAAAGCATATCAAGGACGTTCAAAGAGCTATCAATGATTGTCTATCAATACTTAAGGCTCATCAGATGTCTACTGAATCATGGGATTCTATTCTGGTTTACCGATAAGCCGATACAGAGTCCTTGAAACCGTTTCCGATCTCAAATTTTCCGTCCGAACAAAGAGTCAACGGAATAAAGGTCAGAGTTCTCAATTACACTCGAACCAAAATCATAAATCCTTTCTCACAAAAGTTTCTAATTTTAGTTGTAAACTTTGCAAAGGTGCTCATTCCCTTCGACAATGTTCAAAATTTCTGGACATGAGTATTCCTGATAGGATTTCGAAAGTGAGTTCTCTAAGTTTTTGTAAAAATTGTCTAGCATCTAATCACCTAGAAAAGGATTGTAAGAGTGTTCACACTTGCAGGCATTGCAAGAAGAAACACCACAGTCTTTTACATTTTACACCTTTCCAAAACCACGGAGCCAACTCAACAGTTCAGGTGTTACAACCATCGCAAATTCAATGCGAAGAAATACAGTCCACTCCGTCTAACAATTATCATCAAGTGAATTCTTATTTTGTCAAAATAATAATCGAATTATTTAGCAACAGCTTTGATAGATGTTCACCATTTGGGTCAGAAATTTACCTTGCGTGCTTTAGTAGATAGTGGGTCATAAGTGACTCTATTATCCGAAGATATTCAGCGGAAGTTAAACCAGATACAAACGCGTATAAAAGGCATTAGTGCTGTGGTGACAGCTCACTCTTCAAAGTTGTGTTCTTTGTGCATTGGCTCCAAATATGTTCCATCTTTCACGATAGTAACAAACGCCATCGTGCTAAAACGACTAACTGGTGATTTGCCGTCGTGCTTAGTTCTGCCAGAGGAAATCTCGAACGCACCAAATCTAAAGTTAGCTCATACCGATATATAAAAATAAGACTTCTAAAATAGATATCGTCATAGGTGCTGATTTATATCCTTCGATTATTAAGGAAGGCATTGAAAAATATATTGTTGGTTCCCTTGTCGGTCAAAATACTATATTTGGATGGATACTTTCAGGCCCCCTTTCAAACGAGAGTTCTAATTGTTATTCAACCACCTTATCACACTTCAGCGAAGCTTCTATCGATCAACAAATAGCAAAGGTCTGGGAAATCGAAGAGCTTCCTAATGAAAGATTGGTTTGCGAAGAAGAGCTCATATGCGAACAGTTGTATTCCCAAACAACTACCAGGAATTCTTATGGTCGATATGAAGTACATCTTCCATTTAAAAATCCTATAAAAATCCAGAATTTCACATAAGATATAATCAGGTTCTTGAAGAATATCTTACTTTAGGGCATATGGAGAAACTTTCTCCAAATGAAAATCTCCAGGACCATAACATCTCCACTTATTATCTACCTCATCATTGGGTTATAAAACCAGATAGCACTACTACGAGACTTCGGGTTTTTTTTAACGCCTCTAATCCATCGAGCAATGGAGTCAGCCTTAATGAACTGATTTAACAACCCTTGTTTTAAAATGGAGATTTTATCGTTACGTTTTCAGTGCAGACATCGAGAAAATTTATCACCAAATACATGTCTATCCTGAGCATTGTAAATATCAACGTCTCATTTTTCGCAAATCGCCAGATCACAGTCTTGTAGATTATGAGTTATAAGAACACTTACCTTTGGTGTCAATTGTGCACCATATCTGGCGATACGCACCTTAGACAACTAGCCGACGACATACAAAGCACGTACCCACTTGCTTCTTCCATCTTGAAAGAGGAATTTTACGTTGATGACGTCCTTGCCGGGGCTCATGATGTACCCACTGCTTTAAAACCACAATACGAATTGTCTCAGGCTTTGGGTTCAGCAGGCTTCTCTTTAAGAAAATGGACTTCGAACTCTTTTGAGCTTCTGCGATTTGTTCCGTCTCTGTATCGTTACGATCAGTATCTCCAAAACCCTTGGAATCCAGTGGAATGCGAAGAGTGATTCCACTTCTTCTTTAAAATTCCTAAAGAAGATAATCTTCTAACGGAGCGAGCAGTCCTTTCAATCATTCCAAGACTGTTTGACCCTGCTAGTTGGTTAGCTCCTGTAATTATTTCTGCCAAAATTATCATGCAACAAATCTGGCGTGATGGGACGTCTTGGGACACAGATCTTGTGCCTCTTACGTGTCACCGCTGGAAAACCTTCTTTGCAGCTCTTCCTGATATAGGTTATATTCAGGTTCCACGTTGGATTGAATACAATCCAAGTGATTCGATTCAGATTCACTGATTTTCTGATGCCTCTGAGAAAGCTTATGCGGCAACGTTTTACTTGTGCATTCAACATAGTGGCAGCAGTTGGTCTTGTCACTTATTATGTGCCAAAAGTAAAGTTGCCCCAGTAAAACAACTTGCCTTGCTACGACTTGAACTCTGTGGTGCTGTTTTGCTTTCTTTTTTGTACAAAAAAATCATTACTCAGCTTAAGCATCTTGACCATGAACTTTTTCTATGGACAGATAGCTCCATCGTCCTGACATGACTGAGTAATTAACACTGTACATGGAAAAGTTTCATTGGTAATCGTGTGTCTCAAATCCAATCCAATGTATCAAACGCAAAATGGAGCCACGTTCCGTCCGCCGACAATCCCCCTGACCTAGCCACCCGGGGACTTACACCCCTAGAATTGAAGGCGAGCAGGTTATGGTGGCATGGTCCACCTTGGCTAGGAAAAGACCAATCATCATGGCCACAGCCCATTTTTCAAACAGTCGACAATAGTGATCTCTAATTAAGGCCAATCAAGTCAAATTTTTCCACATTAAAACCAAACGTGGGATTGATAGTGGAAAGATTTTCCTCGTGGCCTAAAGAATTGCATGTTATTGCATTTATGGTTCGCTTCTTTCGACGAACGAATTCCCGTTTCAAACACACCTTTTCTTATACATCGAAAGAACTTACTCCTGACGAAGTTTCGAATGCTAAAATTCGGATCATTCGTCTGACCCAGTCGTTCCATTATGAAGATGAATATCACGGTTTGCTGAGAAATGTCGCTATCCCAAAGAAACAATCCAATCCAATAATGGATGAAAATCAAATTTTGCGATCTAATGGCAGACTTACATCCCCAACTCGTTCCTTTAACGAAAAGTATCCTATTATTCTCCCTTATGAAGCAAAAATAGCATTCCTAATTGTATGGTTCATACATGACGTTTCAATTCATGGTGGCAATCAGTTGGTAGTTCGGTTAATAAGGACAGAATTTTGGATACCAAAGTTTAAGAATTTCATGAAAAAATGTATCACTTCATGTAAGGTTTGTGTCATAAACAAAAGGAAACTGTAAATTCAAATTATGGGTGCTCTTCCGCTAGAGAGAACTCAAATCTCATTGCCATTTACCACAACTGGCTTAGATTTTACCGGCCCATTTATCGTTAAAAGCTTTTCAGGTCGAAATTGTCGGTTAACAAAAGGTTATGTCTGCGTCTTCGTGTGCTTTGCTACTAAGGCAATTCATTTAGAAGCAACGAATGATCTGACTTCTTACACTTTCTTATCTGCCTTAAGTCGATTTATTTCAAGACGCGGTTTACCTAAAACCATATTTTCTGATAACGGCACTAATTTGGTAGGTGCTAGTAAGATTATATCAAATGACTTCCAAAAATTCTTAAGATCGCTATCCACAGAAGCTTCTCAAAAATACCGGGACCACAACCTTGAGTGGAAATTCATTCTACCTGGAGCCCCACATATGGGTGGATTATGGAAGGCTGGAGCTAAAAGCTTTAAGACTCATTTTCTAAATAAGTAGCGGGTTCCAATAAACTGACTTTTGAGGATTTGTCGACCCTTCTCTCCATCTTCGAAAATGTTTCAGACATTCCTCCTTTAACTCCAGGTCATTTTCTTCGAGGAGGACCTTTGCTCTCATCCCTTGAATCAGTAGGTAACGAAAGTTCCCTTAGCTGCATTAAACGTTGGGAAATAGTAAAAATTTTGCATTACCAATTTTGTCGTCGATGGAAGGACGAATACTTACGGGAATTAAACAAGAGATATAAATGGAAATTTCCAAATCGAAACCTAGCTCTAAATGATCTCGTTGTTATTAAGGATGATAATCTTTCCCTAAATAAATGGCGTTTAGGTCGCGTTATAAGAACGTTTCCGGGGTCCGACAATCGAGTTCGCGTTGTGGATATTAAAACTCAAAATGGAGTTATAACACGTCCAATTACCAAACTATGTGTTCTTAATCCGTCATAGTATACTATCCAACTTTCCATTGTAGATTTTAATTACAAATTTATTTCGCATATAATAACAAGTTGTCTTGCACTGAGCTTTGAATTATTACTCGCTACTATATACTATATATATATTTATATAAACAAAATATTATTCATAAATTATTGTATCTTTATAATTTAATATGTGGCTTCTCACTTTATTGGTAAAGTTGACATGAGTTAAGATTTGATATGCCCATTAGAAAACAAAAATCTGTATACATATGAATGTTAGTTGTAACTTTTACAGCCGATGCTGCAAGGCGGCCGGCAATGTTTATGTCGAAAAGTGTATTTAATTATTAATAGTAAATTAGTATTAAATCCAATTGTTAATTCCAGCAGTTAATGGCATCTAGGTGTCTCTGTAGCTTTAGAATATTGTACTAATTCGAAACCAATTGCTAATTTGTGTACCTTTTCCGGTTTTTCATTTTCTCTCTCTTCCGAATTGAACCTCATCGTGGTAAGTCGAACAATAAAGAAATTGAAAGTAAAAAAAGTATCGTGGTTTCTATATTCGCAATATTTCGTCGTGAATCCAGCGGGGATATTCTTATCCCAACACATTCAATATCATCTTTAAATTAATTTTTCACAAAAGCCACTGTACCGCCCGCTGCATACTTATCATTGCACTTTGGATATGCATTATAGCCCTGTAGAGAGTATTTACTTATTTCATCTTTAAATGCCCAAATTTCTGACAATACTATAATTTGAGGTAATATGATTAAGCAATTAGTATCTAAATAAGCATAGAAAGTGTCAAAATTTGCTCTTAAAATTATAATTTTTGATGAAAAACGTGAAGTCCTTATAGTTATAGTTATTTTATGTATGTATCAGGCATAGCTTTTATATGCCAAAGGTTTCTGTCAGAGCCCTTACTTCTAGTAAACCAGAAGAGAAACCTATGGCATATAAAAGACCTGCCCTATTAGGACCAAATAGCATATAACTACATTCCTGGCAGGATCTTCATGTAGTGATATACTATTTGGTCCTAACAATGCAGGGCTTTTACGAGGGCTGTATGATAAGTACCTGTGTTAGGCAAGAAATCTCATAAAAAAAAAATTATTTTATTTATTTCTCAATATAGTCTCCTTTCAGCTCGACACATTTAGTTTTTTTTTATTTATTTTATTTATTTATTTATTGTTTATTTCATTGCAAACTTATATTATAAATAACAATATTATATAATCACAAAACAATTTAGGCATGAAATAATATAGTACATTCTGTTGCCTAATGGACAAGTGACGAATGTATACTTATAAAATAATACAAAATTAAATTCAAAATGTAAATTAAAAATGTTGATGGGGAGAAAAATTCTGTGAATATATTTCAAAGAAGAAAAGAAATTAAGTAGAAAATCCAAACAGATGATACAAATAGATTAAGTTAACGGTTCAAAAGTTTGTTCAATATCCGTGTAATTAAAGAAAAAAAACATTTTTTAACGTTAACTAAAAATACTGTTTTTACTCTTTCGCATCTAATGTTATCAGGAAGCAAGTTAAAAAGACGAGGTGCAACAACAGAATAAAATATAGAAAACTGTGATTTTTTAACTACTGGTACTGTTACAAAATTCCTGGTGTTATTACGCAAGTTATAATTATCATATGTTCTAACCTGATAATAACCAGATTTCTCAAAAAATATTTTTAAAACTTTGTAGCAGTATAAGTGTCTTAAAGGAAGAAATTCGAGGTTCCTAAAAAGTTCTAAGCTATGCGTTGTACGACTCACTTTGCAGATAATTCTGACTGCATGTTTCTGTCTTATTAACAAGGGTTTGATGTGCGTGTAATATGCCCCACCCCAGCAGGAAAACCCATACTGGAATTTAGATTTTAGTAAACCATTTTAAACTAGCTTTAGAATAGATGTATTATTACAATACTGACTTAAGTGGTACAACTGTTTTACTACTCTATTCATATACTGTTTCAAATAATTAGTATGATCCTTGCAACTAAGTTTATAGTTTAAAATGATACCCAAATATTTAAATTGTTGAACACACTCAAGCAGGAATCACAACAATTAGTGATGTGATCAAAACTAATTAAATTCTGCGAACAACAGATTAAAGGAAAACGTGTAAAATTCGGGCTATGGTAAGATAACGAAAAATCTTGATAGTCCATGTTTCTGTTATTAAAAAATATAAACTTAGTTTTCATGCTAATTACAAGTTTATGATGACTGAACCATAATCTCAGTAATTCAAGATCGTGATTTACATCCATAAAAATACTAAAATTATTGCTATGAGAATAGAAAATGGTAGTATCATCAGCAAATGCAGAAATTTTTCCTTTGAAAGGTTGACTAAACAGAATTATTCTTCTCTCACCGCGGTGTCGCCATTTACGTGCGTGTGATGTAGCTTTCCAAACTCCACCACAATGTAGTCCTTGTTCCAATCCAGAATTCAATTTCATGTGGTTAAAATTCTATCCACTACTGCTTTATTTACAGAAGCCCCAAACTGGACAGCAATTCGACTTTTAACGAGTTTGATGCGCTGTCTGACTCCATTCAAAGAATTGTATCCCTGTATCCTCATACTGAAATCGTTATTACGGGCGACTTCAATATACACAATTCTGTGTGGCTTCGACATTCTGGACAGACAACACCCGAAGGACGGTGTGTTGAGATCTTCGCTGCGGAAAACAACTTAACGCAGCTTGTAAATGAGCCCACGCGAATACTAGACGTTGATAGTCATACCGCCAACACCCTGGACTTGTTTTTAACTTCTCACCCTGATAAATACACCGTTGATGTGCTCTCCCCTCTAGGCTCGTCGGACCACTGTGTTATATCAGCTAATTTCTCGTATACTGACCACACAGTTAGAGAAAAGATTCCTATAAGAACCGCATGGCAATACGAGAAAGCCAACTGGAGCGGACTTGACAGCTTCTTTAGGAATTTTAACTGGTCGTTATGTTTCCTCGATAACGACGTGGATTCCGCTGCTGATATGATTACAGACACCATTCTCTTTGGAATGAGTTCCTTTATTCCTCATCGGATAAAAAGTATCAAACCAAAAGAAAAGACATGGTACGACTCTAGCTGTAAAGAGGCCGTCAGGGTTAGAGAAATATTTTTTCGGGCCTTCAAGACCAACCTGACAGAGGAAAACCGAAAAAAGTTCAAACGAGCCAGAAATGACTGCAACGCCTTTCTTAAGCGTGTGAAATTCCAATACGACCAAAAACTGAGGCAAAAAATACTGCAATGTCCCAAAGGCAGTAACAATTTTTGGTCGTTCGTCAGAAACATTAGAAATTCCGCCTCATCCTCCATCCCAACGCTCATTTACAATGACATTCCAGCTGTCAGCTCTTTGGACAAGGCCAATCTACTTGCTGCACACTTTGCGGCCAGCTCAACAGTCCCAGATTGTGCTTTGTCTCCGCCTACACTTGAGTGCGTCGAATCTTCAATGGGACGAATCTACTTTCGCACTTGTGTAGTAGCAAGAGTACTTTAAGACCTCAACATACATAGATCCGCTGGTCCAGATGGTATATCTCCCCTTCTTCTGAAGAGGTGTTCTTCCACGCTGGCAAACCCACTGCATAAGCTTTTTCATCAATCGTACTCTTTAGGACTCTTCCCGAGCAGATAGAATTGTCCAGCCCGTCCATAAAAAAGGCAAATCATCTTCTCTCTCCTCCTACAGACCTATTGCACTTACGTCCCTTCTTTTCAAGGTCATGGAAACGCTGATAAATCGTCAGCTCATAAAATATCTCGAAACACGAAAACTTTTCAATGACCGGCAATATGGTTTTCGTAGCAACAGGTCCACTGGTGATTTGATGGCATGTCTCACCGAAAAGTGGAACCAAAGCGTACATCAATCTGGCGAAAGCAAGATAGTTTCACTTGATATTTCTAAGGCATTTGACAGAGTTTGGCATCAGGCTCATTTGTCGAAAATGCGTGCATTTGGGATCGACGTCTCTCTTCTTCAATGGATTAGAAATTACCTTTCGGAACGTTCAATTCAAGTTGTTTTGGACGGTTTCAAGTCTGATATTCACAAAATAAATGCTATTGTGCCCCAGGGCTCTATTCTGTCTCCGACACTCTTTTTAATTTTCATTAATGATCTCTTGACTGCTACTTCTAATACAATATATTCCTTTGCTGATTACAGTACTCTCTGCTTTTCATATTCGTTCCCGGACTCACGGCCCTCCTCTTCGGCTGTAGAACGAGAACGGCAGCGTATGCTAAGCTCATTAAATTCCGATATCAACAGCATAACCAATTGGGGAACTATCAACAGAGTGGAATTTAATGCTTCCAAAACACAATGCTGTCTGCTGTCTTTAAAGCGAAATTTAAACACCCAGCCATTATCCATGAATGGCACTTGCATCGTCGAAACCGAAAAACTTTCCATTCTCGGTATGTGTGTCAATGACAACTTACGTTGGAATGACCATATATTTGATGTCGCCAAAAATGCTGCGAAAAGTCTAGGTTTCCTCAAGCGATGTAAGAAATATTTTACCCCCTCTGATCTGGCCTCAATATATAAGGCATTCATCCGCCCTAAATTGGAGTACAACGCCCACATCTGGTGAGGTGCTCCTAAAAAATCTCTGCACCTGCTAGATAGGATTCAAAATCGTGCGATAAAACTTATTGACGATACTAATATCAGTCAATCAATGGACACCCTCGAACACCGACGAAATGTCTCGTGTCTCACTTTGTTTTATCGCTATTTCCACCACCAGTGCTCCACTGAAATCGCCAGTAGCATTCCGCAAATTCAAACTTTCAACCGTAACACCCGTCTCGCTATTAATGCTCATCAGTATACCCTCAAGCCCATTTTCGGACGTACTCTAAAATATCGTGATTCGTTCCTAAGCCGTACAACTCGCTTATGGAATGCCCTGCCGATCTCTGTATTTCCTGGTCGTTATAACTTGCAAACATTTAAAAACAATGTACATCGGTACCTCTCTTTTCTTCCTCCCTAAATTTCCTTTGCCCGCGCTGTGAACAATCACCTTAAGGGTACTCAAACCCCTTGAGCGCGCGCTGATTATAAAAAAAAAAAAAAAAATCGGATCACTGATCGATATTGCTCTTAAAATCGCGCTATATGATGGCATACACATTTTGCATCAGTGGTGCCATCATTCTGTAAACGCGGGTACTTATCATACAACCCTCGTATATGCCATATTTTTTTTACTACATGGCTATCCTTCCAGGAGTGTAGTGATATGCTATTTTGTCCTAATAATTCAGGGATTTTATATGCCATAGGCTTCTCTTTTATTTTTCTAAACATACGTTTTATATATACACATTTCTGTGGGCATACACTATGTGATGACACATTCCCATTGACTGACTCGGGCAGTGCACAATACAATAATGTTTACCATGTTTGTTATGCCTGCATTCTAGCAGCGTCATCAGTTTAGCTGTCGTACTGAAATGTCTTTTATAGTTTTGGGTGTCTGGCATTTGTTGCTCCCGTATGTGGGTCATGTATTAGTAGTTGGATACAATGTTGGGGTAGGTACAATGTGTTCACTACAACTATTTTTAAGAATTTTTGCAAGTGCTTAGTTCGTCCTAAGCAGAATGGTTCCCCACTTCTGAAAGTTGATCTTCAACTTCCAGTCATCGCAATAGCAATTAATTTTATCGAAGTCATGACCTTAATTTTTAGATCTGATCTGTACGCGATTAAGTGGTCTGCATACGCTATGGTGTGGTGATGTGAATCTATCAGATCACTGCCTTCACACTATCACTGGTCCACTATTGTATTGATCTTAAAAGTACTGAAATCTTATTTAGCTAACCCTACGATCGGCCCAGAAGCAATTCAGATATGTTTGTGTGAGAAATATGTACATATGGAGCACTAATTGTATTTATAAACGCTACATATTTCCAACGGGCAATGGAAGTTCCAATGTACTTGATTACGTTACAAGACCGGTCTAAACTCGTATCAATCAGACATAATAAATTGTGATAAGCAAATCGGCTGAATGATTCAATTTTGAAAAATATACAATACACGTGCACACACGAGGTAGTGAAACTGTGTTTTGTTTTGTTTGAAGGTAACAAATGATGAATGATGTATTGTATATATATATTTGTACATACATATTTCAATAGTCTCTTCACCAATCTTTGCTGTTTAATCAGTAAAAACAGACAAATTAATAGCTCATTTCATTATTGATATACGATGATGATGACTGATGAGTAATGCTTGTATTATTCGAATTGAAATTACGCTTCTTTTATCTGTTTAATATGTACGTCAACACCAAGTTTTTCGATTTTAAATATTTATTGCAAAGCGTTGAATTAGAAGCTGTGATTCATTTAGATTGTAGATATTTATTGGTGACGAAATGGAATTAGAGCGAATGTGTTTGTTATACCATAGGTAGACAAACGATATATTCATTGAAATTCTTAAGCGTGATTTTTATTATATTGTAGAACACGGAGTCTTATGAAACAATTGATTTGCGAAAATATCTGACGAATTTGTTGTTTTGATTGTTTTCTGTTTTTTCAAGAGGTGATTCTAAAAACGGGTGTAGATTAAAATATTTTAAAATATTTTAATACAGTCATTGGTTAACAAAATCAAACGATACATTTTTTATGTATGTGTATATAAGATGGTTAGATATGCCACTTTTACCAAAAAAATTATCAATACCGAATTGCTCCTCCTTTGGCGGTTATAACCGCTTTTATTCTAGAAGGCATCGAGTTTACTAGAAGTTCAGTAATATCCCTTGAAATTTCAGTATTCCATACATTTTCTAGAACTTTATTTAGCTTTTTTTTACTCTCTGGTTTATGTTCAGCCACCTTACGTTTCATTACATGCTACAAGTGTTCGATTGGGATTAAATCGGGCGGATTAGCTGGCCAGTCTAGTCTGGTAATTCCGAGGTCATCAAACGTTGTCTTGAGCTGAAAATTATTGAAAGACTCTAGTTACTTGTCTGTTTATTATTTATAAAGCAGACATCTAGAAGTTGATTTATAACACTTTACTTATGGATTTGGCGCGGTGGCAAGGTGCAGAATCATCTTGAAAAATGCACTTGTCAGTATACGAATGATGCTGTTCAATTGCTGGTACCAAAAACTCCCTTACTACTTCTCCATACTTCTGGGAGTTGATAGTTCCATTAACAAAGTGCAAAGGACCCAAAACATAAAAACAAAAACATCTCCAAACCATCTGGCTTTGAGGAAACTTCACTGTTTTGACTATGCACTCGTCCTTGAATCTTTCACCTGCTGACCGTGGTACGTATGGCAAATTGTCGCACACAACAAATTAAATTTGTTAAATCTTCGTACTTTTTTGCCCACGTCAAGCGAGCTTGTTTCATTTTTGTGGTTAGGAAAGGTTTTTTTCGCTGGTCGTCTTTCATATAAACCTATCTCCCGTAGCAGTCGGCGTATGGTTTCGGCGCTTAGATCAACTTGATGAAATTCACTCAGCTCTGCTCTTCTACGGACAGCACTTTTAAAGTGATCTTTCATGCTAATTCGTTGTAATACATTGTCCGTCTTATGGGTTGTTTTACGTTTTCGTCCCGAGCCTTTTTTCCTTTCCAGTGGATCCAAATTTTCTTTTTTCTTCATCAGTCGTACGATAGTTGAATGACAGCATCCTATTTTAACCGCAATCTCACGATAGCCAAGCCCTTCTTCGACTAAAGTCAATATTTGAACTTTTTCGTCCCGAGTCAGTTGATCACATTTACCAGACATTTCACTTTTTTTTACTTGTCACCGTCACAATTCAATTCAAACTGATTTTTTTTTTGCATTGAATACGAGGCCGAACTCCGCAATGGGGAATACCCTTCATTAGTATGGGAAAAACCCTTACGATCTGATGTAATTAGGCATTTTTTGAGAACTCATTAGGTGGTGCCGTTTTTATGACCGCAAGTGTATTATTTTATGGCTCAAAGAGATCTTCACATGTCTGTGAAGGTTGGTGGAACATTGGTGTCACTTTCATTTGAAAAGTCGGAACGTGTATTCAACAAAAAATTATGCAGTTAGATTAGTAGGGAGTCCTCTCACCATTATTATTTATAATTACTTGGAATCGTCTAGTGCAACTTTCATTTAATTTTTGCGCATATTCTAAACTTAGGCATCTCAAAATTTACTTCAAGACCCGCGCAAGTTGTTTTACATTTTCCATTTGTAAGAAAAATGAACTTATATTAATATTTGGGCATTTAGGTTCATTGTTAGAATTAAATGGTTTTGACCTTTTTAATCAGTAAAATTAACTTTTCTACGCAATTTTTTTATTTCCAAACAATACGGTAACGTAAAAGTAATTAAATTTGCCCTCAGCTTACCCGGATAATTGTGGAAAAAAAGGGAATATATTCAACAGAGTTCGCCTCCACATCATGACCAAAAGAAGAAGAACGCAAAAGGAAAGATAACCCGCCGATGTACATATTTTATTGACGACAGATATACAAGGTGGCGCAAAATTAATCATCCAAATTTGTTTTTGAATTAATTTTTTACTAAATAAAAACAAAAAGATTTGGAGTGATGGAAATCTTTATTTGGACTTTTACAATTTTTTCTAGTGAAAAAGATGATATCCGCTAAGGGGCTGCCGCCAGTGTTGATATACATTTGTGTCCGTTTTATCGCATTTCCATGACTTTCCCCAAGATTTCCGGTGATAACTGTTCGCATTCCTGTCGAATATTCTCCTTAAGGGCTGCGATTGCCTAAGGCTTGTTGGCATAAACCCGCGACTTCAAGTAGCCCCAAAGAAAGAAGTCTGGGATGGTTAAATAGGGCGATCTTGCTGGCCAAAACGGAAGATTATGCGACCAGGAAATTCTTTCTTCACAATATCTATTGTGGCTTGTCCTGTGTGTGTGGTTGCACCGTCTTGTTGAAACCGCATGTTCAACAAAGCCCCGCTCATCCAATTCCGGTAGTAGGAAGTCGTTTATCATGGCCCTGTAGCGTTCGCCAGTAACAGTGACCGTATTGCCGATGGCGTCCTCAAAAAAATACGGCCCAATCACTCCTCCCGCGTGAACGCCGTACTAGACAGTGGCTTTGAGTGGATGTAATGGCTCTTCGTGCATCACACGCGGATTTTCAGTGCCCAGAAACGAAGATTTTGCTTATTGACGTAACCGCTTAAGTGGACATGCGCCTCGTCGCTCATGATGATTTTCGACACAAAATCGTCCTCTTCGTTGTTGAGATTGAGGATGGCTTTACATAAATTCAAACGCAACTGACGGTCATGAACCATTAACTGATGCACTGTTTGCACTTTGCACGGGAACATGTGTAAGTCTTTCACTAAAATTCACTGTAGTGTCCGTCTGGTGATGCCCAATTGCGTGGCCCGTCGTCTGGTTGGTGTTTCTTCGTTTTCAGCGACATCGGCAGCCACAGCCGTGATATTCTCGGCCAAACGACCATCTCCTGTGGTTCCACTCTATTCGAGTCGAGTAGCTAAGCACCGAAATGTTTGTCCAGTTGGCGCGACACGATTAGGAAATCGACGTCGAAATTCACGCTGCGCTAACACCACCGACCGATTATTGGTCAAAAACATCAACACAATTATTCCACGCTCTTGCGGAGTATTGCGCTCCATTGCTTGTCTGTTTATATACTGCAACTGACTAGTTCACAAATGTCCAATATGATTGACGTATGACGCCATTTGATAGGGTGATTAATTTTGCGCAACCTTGTAATTGCAAAGATAACACACCGAAAGGAAAACAACAAACAAATCACGCTTTAAACGAAATTCCATTCATTACTCACGCACGCCGAGCAAATATACATTGAAGTTTCATATACAGCTCTACGTCGATAACCCACATCCATCCCCCGGTCCAGATGTCGATGACGGCAGTTCGAAACGCCAGACAATGAAGGTCTTTAAGATGAGTTAACCGAATGGCAAAATCATCGTGTATCTTGGCAAACGGAATTCTGTTGATCATGTAACACATGTCGATCTCATTGATGGTGTGGTGTTGATTGAACCAGATTATGTGAAGGATCGCAAGGTGTTTGGACAGGTTTTGGCAGCATTTCAATATAATCGCGAAGACCTAGACCTATATTTGCTGAGTGAATAGATTTCCCAATTATGGAATCCGAGGGACTTTTGACCAGAATAGAGGAGTGTCTTATAAAAAAAGACTGGGTCCCAATCCACATCCGCTTTAATTCGAAGTTCCTCCATATTGTCCGAAATTAGTGTCTCTGTAGCCGGCGCCGGGTGAAACAGGGAAACCATGTGGATTATACTATGAGCTGAAGGCATTTGAAGAAAATGTCGATGATAAACCGCACAAGATAAATTCGGTGCGGCGGGCCATTCGACAGATCATGTATTCCCCGCCCAAACTAGGTGAACAACCATACATTGAGGGTAACAAAGAATTCATGTTGAAACCAAACAAAATCCACCTCGAAGCAAAGTTAGACAAAGAGATATACCATCACGGATAATCAATTTCACTTAACGTTCATATCGACAACAATGAGAATCGTACCGTCAAGAAAATAAAGGTGCTTGTTCGGCAATTTGCGGAAATTTGCATGTTTTCCACCGCCCAATACAAGTGTGTAGTAACCGAGACAGAATTAAGATGGTATGCGGGTGCAACCCGGCTGCTACTTTCCAAGGTCTTCGAGTTGATAAATATCAAATATAAATGGGGTCTCGCATTAGACGGTCAACTAAAGCACAAGGACATCGATTACCTTCATTGCTGACCCATCCTTATGCACTCCAAGCCAGACGACGATTCATCCAATTTTATCAGAGAGATCAGACAGACGCAGTCTGCAAGCGACTGGTGGCGGTGGAGCATCGGACAATCCCGTCGAGGTACCAACGATAAATCTTATTCAGTTAGATGGCGACGATACCGATCAGGACGATGACATAATCTTTGAAGATTTTGCCCGACTGAGGTTAAAAGGCGTCGAAACAGAAGCCTAGTTGAACGCCAGCTTCCCAAAAATAACAATTGCAGGATAAGCGCAAATTAAAAAAAAATAAAAAAAATAGGAACACGGAGCGAGAATTGGAAATGTACTCGTATGTGTTTACAACTTTTTGCATTCTGCAGAATTATGCATTTGAGGTAATGCATTTATATATATATACATACTCGTACATGTATTTTTATTTATAATTTATATAACCTTGCAAATTTTGATCCTAACCCTAGTCAGTGATTTTGAACCTGATACCCCTCCATACCTTCTAGACCTGTTCGTACTACCCCCTCCATTGATGAACAATGACGACGAAGAACAACAGATGTTTGTTTTTTTTTATTACAATTATAAATACAGTCGCCTTCCTCCAAAACGAATTTTCACGAGATAACAATTAGAGGGAGTTTTGGAAAAATTCGAGTTAGAGGGATTAATATTTTTTTTTTTTTTTTATAATTTACGCGCGCCTAAGGGGTTGATACCCTTTTACTGTTGCCAGGGCGCGGGCGGAAAGATAGAAGGAGGAGAAAGGAAAATTGTTTTTGTAGTGGTTTGAAACTCAGGTGTGTTTGGTTTCTATGTTTGCTCTCCAGGGGTGGGAGTCCGAATAGGACGGAGAGTTTTTCTTCACTCAGAGTGATTCGAGATATAATTCCCAGTATTTTTTTCATTGCTTGAAACTCTTATAACAACAGCCAAATCTACGTGTCAGTGTTATGCCTTCACACGCAGAATTTTTTTGTCTGAGTTCCAATTATACAATGAAAAACTGATTTTGCCATGGGCAGGATTCGAACCTGGACCCTTCGAGTGAGAAGCGTTTGCTACTATCACTACACCACGGCCACCCTTTTGTGGCTTTTTGTTTAAAAGCCTTTATTGTGTTAAAAATAAGGTTATAAAAATGAAATAAATAAAGAGAAGCTTCTCGCTTCTATTGCTTCATAAATATCTTATCAAGATATTGTTCAAATAAAATTACTTAGAAAAATTGGTAATTTTTGATTGAGTATTTACAGTAGTTGGAATGTTGTTCACGTTAAAAAACGATTCTGTTTTAAAAAGGCAGTGTTTGATTTCATCTGGTACATCATCTGTCATTTCAATTACAGAGGGATTGAAAATAGGCTAAGAATCGAAAGAATGTATTCGAGTCAGAGGGAATTTCGACATAGAGGACGGTTTTTTGTATGGAAAATTGAGTGGAATGTCAAAATATTGCAAAAAAAATCGAGTTAGAGGGAACTGGGAGGCGACTGTGTTTATTTTTTCATAAAACATTCGAGCAGTTCCTTCCCGGAATCTCCTTCTCCTTGATTACTTTCTGTGCACAATTTTTTATCTCAAAACTTAAATTTGTATATATATATATATATTTTTTAGTATCCAAAAGTTATTGTGGCCATTTTGTTTCCCTTAAGTCTCTGTTTCATTAAAGACCACATATTTTTTATTAGATTTGCATCAGGACTTTGGGAAGGCCTATCTAAAGTCTCTATATCAAATTCTTCTCCAACACGTGCAGAGGCGACTCCGATATTTTAAATCGTTATCCTCTTGCAAACTCCAGTCGTAATTGTTTGGTCCATGCAGAGATTCGTCAGACTTTAGCAAACCCTTCCGGCATAATTTTCTCATGACGTGTGCATCAAACTTTTGTGTGATTACTATTAACTTTCCGAATCCTTTGGATGAGAAGCATCCATAAACCTGAAATGTTGTCGGGTGTTTTACGGTGCGTTGCAGAAACTTTTCATCTTTTTTTGTACCGCAGCGGTAGGCCCTCCGATGCGGTTACAGAGGACAATGTCAAAAAAATACATGAAATGGTGTTGGCTGACCGGAAAGTGAAGGTGCGCGACCTAGCAGATACCACAAGGATTAGTACTGAGCGCACTCGCCATATTTTGGGCAATATTCTGCATATGAAAAAGTTATCCTGCCGCTGGGTGCCGCGCATGCTCACTCCTGACCAAAAACACGAACGCGAGAGCACTTCGAAAGAGTGTTTGGACTTGCTGATGCGGAATCGGGTGGTCTTCTAGCGTCGATTGGTAACTGTTGATGAAACTTGGATCCACTATTACACACCAGAGAACAGAATGAGTGCCCGGCAATGGACTGAAGCAGACACGAGTGCTCTTAAGCCTCCGAGGGCGGCTCGATGGGTCGGAAAAGTTATGGCGTCCGTTTTCTGGGATTGTCATGGCATACTCTTCGTGGACTACCTCGAAAAAGGAAAAACCATCAACAGCGAGTATTATTGTGTATTATTGGAGCGATTGAAGGACGAAATCGCTGCAAAATGAAGCGAAAAAAAAATTGTTTTTTTTTACGGCTCCAATTGCTGTCGCATCCACCGTATTCGCTCGATTTGGCTCCCTCGGACTATTATCTCTTCCCAAACATCAAAAGATGGCTCATCAATAAAAAATTCAGCTCACGCGAGGAAATCAACGACGCCACGGAGGAGTATTTTTCAAACCTTCCGGAAAATTATTTTTCGGAGGGGATCAAGAAGTTGGAAAATCGCTGGAATAAGTGTATCAAGCTAAAAGGGGACTATATTGAATAAAATAAAGAGACATTGAAAACAATTTTTTTTTTCATTTCCAAGGAGATTACTTTTTACCCTAATAATAATACTAACTAATAGGTTAGTTTCAATATTATAATATTTTTGATGAAAGTCATTAGAAGCAATAAAAAAAGAACACAATTTTCATCAAACTTAACCCTAATAATTAACTTAATTCTATGAAGCTAATTTCGTACTTCAATTACTGGGAAATGGGGTCGGCTGCAATGCTCTTAATAAAAAAAAAATTTCTCACTCCAATTTTGAATGGTGGGACTCAACAATAATGTAATACTCGTTGGATAAATCCCCTCTACTGACAATAAATTTTTTATTTTTAAAAGAATCTACTAGCAGGATACTGTTGAGATACAAATAGAGTTTCTACCAAACGCCGTATCCCCATTCCTTTCTAATTACAAAAAAAAACGTTCTTAAACAAATACAAGTGCATCTATCGTTGAAGAACTTACTTAGCATATGCCAGTCTTAAATTTATTGTTAAACAAAAGAAAAAAACAAAACAACAATAATAAATAAGGATGGAGCTGCTCGTTAACTCTACGATCACAAAATATGTGAACAGCACAGGCTTGCCGCGCGATCGAGGAAATGACAGTTGTTACTGCGAGAATGACTTTTCAAAATGTTATAAGGAAATAAATATGAACATTGGCCACTAGTAGTAGAGTTGCAATCGGTGTGGAGAATATGTTAAGTCTACTTCTGCAGATTGATGCAATTCTGCGATGTTGGTCAAAATACCGCAGAATGAACCATTCATCCTGGACGTCATCCTGGACGAAGACGGCAAAGAATTGTTTTGACAGCAATAACTCTCTTAAGCATCTCTTAAGGTTTTCCAGTCATATTATGTGAGCGTCTGAAACCACTCATGAATAACCTGGTTAGTCCATACCACGGCGGTTTCAGGCCAGGAATCTTTTGGCTTTTTAACATAGCCCTAGAAAGAATCGTGCAAAACTCATTGGGCATCTATTTATTACTTGCGTAAACGGATGACATTGCTGTGATTGGACGAACACAGCGAACCGTCCGTGAAGAATTCATGAGTATCGAGGCGGAAGCGGCCAAAATAGTCCTGACCTGTCCTGGGAAAGTAATTTCTTTATTTTTTTCATGCAAAGAATGAATTTTAATTAATTATATATTTTCTCTCTGCCACCATGATTCCTGGTCCTTATTATCATAAAAGTACCAAGTGCGATTTCAGGTCATCATCATTGGGGAAAGTTTTACCATTCAAAGGGTTTTGCTAACTTCGAAACAAATTAAAATCTGATGCTGCAAGGTCGGAGCTGTATGGTGGATGTGATATCCTTTTCTAACTAAGATTTCATAATTTTTTTCACAAGTCACCAAAGATGTGTGTGGTTTAACGTTGTCATGGTGGAACACGATTTGCCAATTCTGGCCGTTTTTTTTTTTTCATTTTTCATACGATTCGGTTAAAAAAAGATCAATTTCACTGCGTTGTGTCGTGTTAAGCGAATTCCTTTCATTTCACGTGGAACCCAAATGTCGAACTTTTAAAGTTAAAGATGTTTTAAGTGATTTTCAATTGTTGGTTGTGATTAATTTAACCTCTCTGCGATCTCTCGCACAGTTATATGATGATCTGATTCTATTATGACTTAGATTTGGTAATCATCAACTTCAGTTGGTCTACCAGATCGTTGTTGGTCACCTTTGACTGAAAAATTTCCAAAACGGAATTTCTTAAACCAGTTCTGACACGTGCGTTCTGTTAAGCAAAAAAGCCGAATATATTTGTTTTTGCGCTACATGATTAAATTTATACACTGTACTAAGGGGAGTGAACAAAAATAATCTCAATTTGCTTCTAAAGTCACCTTAAAGTGACAACTATCAAATGTAAAGGAAAAAATCGTAACATTGACAAAATCGAGAATAACAAACATAACGTAAACTTCTTGTAAAACCAAAAATTACTTTCTTGCCACCCCAATGAGATGTACTATAAAGTAAACATTAATATCACAAGCCATAAGAAATATCTACATCGCGCCCCTGTTGCTAAGCCGACAAATTTAATTTTGGTTATAAGTCTAGTGCTGAGTCTATTGTTCGCATATAGTTCGACTAAATAAAAAGAAAACATTAATCTAATCAGAAGATATCTGTTTTGCTTTAAACTTCAAAGCAGTTACATCAACTTGTGAAAAGCGAATAATGATGTTAAAACTTATTCTTCATTTCTTTAAATTTAAATTGTTGTGGTTTTCGAATTGTTATGAATAAAGAGAATTTAATTATTAAATGTAAATTAAAACGAACGCCCCCATTTATTCGGCTTAATACAAGCTATAACTTAAAAAATAAACTTAAACTAAAACTTAAAACTAAGGTTGGTTGGAGTGGTGAAGGAGAACGGATTTGAGGTAGGGAGTGGTGCGGTGGAAATCAAAGACGGTAGGGTTTGCGTTGATTTGACGTAGCATATGGGAGATTGGTTCGTTCGCGCCATAGGAGATGTGGTGGGTTGGTAGATAGAAGAGTCGAGGGGTACGTAGATTACGGGGGTTAGTGTTGAGGAAAATGGAGTTGTGAAGGGACGCGCATTCAACGTGACCTGAAAGGAGTCGATGAATGAAGAGAAAGTCTGCAGCATCTCTGCGATCTTCAACGGTGTTTAAGTTGATAAGGTTCAGACGGTTTTGATAGGGGGGCAGATTAAAAGGATCGTCCCAGGGCATACCTCGGAGAGCAAATCGAAGAAAACGGCGCTGAATGCCTTCAATTCTCGAGATATGAACACGATGATATGGGGACCATACTTAACTGGCGTACTCTAGGAGGGGGCGAACAAAGGTAATATAGAGGGACCTGGTCACGTATGGGTTGTTGAATTCTTTGGACCACCGTTTTACAAAACCTAGTGCAGAGTTGGCTTTGAGGATTATCTCATCCATATGTAAACGGAAGTTGAGCTCGCTATCACACAAAATGCCGAGGTCACGAAGAGATTGTACGGAGGAGATAGGTTGGTTATGGAGAAGATAGAGTCGGGGAGGAGAATGGTTCCGCTTATGTGAGAAGGTGATGGATTGGCATTTGGCGATGTTAAGTTCCAAAGAATTTTTGAGGCACCAGATCGAAAAACTATCAAGATCTTGTTGATGGAGGAAAGAGTCATGGGGAGAGGAAATGGTTTTGAAAAATTAGGTATCGTCGGCGTAAAGGGAGACAGACGAGTGTTTGATGATCATATCGAGATCATTTATGGTTAATATAAAAAGAAGGGGACCGAGATGGCTGCCTTGTGGAACTCCAGAGGTGGCCAAAAATGGAGCGGACTGGGCTGACCTAAAACAAACACTGTAAAAACGGTTTTCGAGGTAAGAGGATATCCATTTTAACAATATGGGTTCAAAGCCGAGGGCAGACAATTTAAAGATAATTAACCGATGAGAGATTTTATCGAAGGCTTTGCTAAAATCGATTGCAACTACATCGACTTCATTGCCATTCTCTAGGGCAGAGAGGGCAAAGGATACGAATTCAACGAGATTTGTGGTGGTTGACCTACCCTTTAAGAAGCCATGTTGTCTAGGGGAAATAAGTGATTTGCATTGGAAACTTAGAGCTTCATACAAAATACTTTCGAAGAGTTTGGGTATATGAGAGAGTTTAGCGATGGGACGATAGTTGGTTATTTCATTCTTTGATCCTTTCTTGTGGATCGGGGTTATGAAGGAGGATTTCCAAGCCTCAGGAAATTCTCCTTGTGAAAGGGATAGACGGAAGAGATTAGAAAGGGCAAGGGAAAGAGAGGAAGAACATTTTTTAAGAAATATGGCTGGGAGGCCATCTGGGCCGGGTGTGAATTCGTCATTGAGTTGGTGTAATTTATGTTCGATATAAGACGGATCAAAAATATGAGAGAGAAGTGGGCCATTGGAGAAGTTCAGTAGGTAACTAAAATAGGATGGATCTAGTACAAAGGAGTCGTTGGTGAAGGATTGTTTAAAAAATGTGGCAAATAGGTTGGCAATGGTGAGTGGATCGGTTGATGACCTGTTGTTGAAAGACAGGGAAGGAGGGTAACCATCGGACTTTCTTTTGTAGTTAACAAATTGGAAAAAGGACTTAGGGTGGTTTATAAGGTTGACTTGCGCATTGTTAAGGTAGCGCTGATAAAGGGAATCGTAAAGTTCGGTGAAATGAAGATAAGCACCAAGATAGTTGGAATAGTCGGTAAAGGATCTGGTACGCAGGAAAACAGCCCATAACTTATTTCTCTTATTTCGTAAGGAACGAAGCTTGCGATTATACCAGGGAGGACTAGTAGATGATGTTCTAAGGCAGGCAAACGGAACGTAAAGGGAAAAAGAATGAAATATTTCTTTATAAAAAATGGATAGGGCATCATTTATACTTAAGTTGTGAAAGTTAAAGAGGGATCTACTGAGATATTCACTGATTTTGTGAAAGTTTGCTTTATGAAAGTCGTGGGATGAGAGAGTTGTGGGGGGAGTGGACTGGAATGAAGAGTTATGAAAAAATGAAAGTAGAAGGGGGGGATGGTAGTTATCGATTGTTGAGAGAGATAGGGGACAAAGTGAGACTGAGGAGTTAATTGGATCTGTTGTGAAAATAAGGTCTAATTGCCTGCCCATATAATTGGATATACCACTGACTTGGCATAGACTTGAGTCTGTTAAGCGATCTAAGAAGAGACATTCCTTAGCTGAGATGGCATTTGAAGCGATGAAAAACGATTGATCATCTGATGGAGTCCACTGTAGCTGAGGAAGATTAAAGTCGCCGAAAATAAGGATATCATCAATAGGGTCTGACAGGTCAATTAAATAATCGATCGCATCAATAACAAATTGGTAAGATTCGATAGGTTGAGCTGGTAGGATGTAGCAACATATAACGTAAAGGGACTTGAGAGGCAGTGATATTTTTATTGCAACAAAGTCGGCTTTAGAGGATGAAGACATTGTAATGGGGGAAGAGTTAAGGCTGTTGTCCATCGCCAGTAGGACGCCTCGACAGGGGGAATCTTTATTTGTGCGGGTAGGATCGTCGTCGCGGAAAACATTAAAAGTAGGAGGGAACAATTCCTGGTTCTTTATGTCGGGAATCAAATTGGTTTCGGTCAAGGCGTAGATATCAAAGGGAAGAGCATGCGATTGACGTAGGACAGCATTGGTTTTAGAGCGAAGACCTCTTACATTCTGGTAGTAAAATGTAAGAGGGATGTTGTGGGGTGGAGGTGTGAGGCAGGATGGTTTAAGCGCTGGCAAGGGAGGCACGTTATGGACGAAAAAATTTGTCGTGGTCGGCTCGGCTTCGCTGTAGGTGTGATACTCCTTTAGAGTGAACATAGTTGCCGAATGCAGCGAGGTCGTCTGCTACTTTCTGAGGGGACATGTTAAAAATCTCGTGGTACCTGACATAAAGGTTCCTGAGACTGATAGGGTCGGTAGGGAGGCCTTCCTGCTGTATGGAAACCATGACGCTGGTTTTGGTTTTCCCTTAGTAGCAGACCGAGTCCGATTTGTCATGTAGATAGGCAAGAAAGAGACGAATGTTTTCATATATCTTTCTTTCTCTGAGCCTAGAGAGAGCATATCGACTTTCTGTAGTGCCATTGGTTTGCTGTGTTAGTTTAACATTGGGTTGAAAAAGGGGATCAAGAATAGGAGCATTGGAGGAGGGAGATAAATGATTGGATATGGAGTTGGATGAGAGATGAGATGTGGGGTTTAGGGTATGGGAGTTAATGAAATTAGGGTACTTAGCTCCAGTTTTAAGGTCGAAGTTGGGAATTGAGTTGCTAGCTGGGTTTGGTGGTGTATCAAAAATAGGGACTGGGGCCCGTGAAAGCGAGGGAGAAGGCGAGCTGGAAGCGGGATTTAAGATAGGTGTTAAGTCAAAAGAGACACGTTGACGTCGGGGCTTGGTTTGGGGTGGAATAGACGGAGTTGGAGTATGGGTGGGAGGCTTAAAATTAGGAAAAATTTTAGTTTTAAAGCTCCAATTGGAGCTGGGTTTGTTTTGAGAAGAGGAGGTGGGTCTTGGCAAATTGGGTTTACTTGCTACCTTGATAGATGGTTTAGGTAAAACGGACTGCTTGACTTTATCCTGCTTCTTGGTCGTATTTTCCAACCATTTGCAGACACGCATCTTTCCAAGGTTGAAATTGTTGCTGGCTGGATTATGGAATAGCCATTCGTATTTGGCCGGCATATTGAGCTTGAAACTGCGCTTACTTTTGTGGTGAGATGTTGGAATTAAATTACAGTGGCTAATGGTAATGCTAAATTTCTTTACGAAGAAATTCGAGATCCAATCAGCATCAGCGTGTGGTGGGGCGCCTTTTATAAGAAGCGTAGTGACCAATTGATTTTTCGAAGCAAGCTTATCAAGTCTACGCTGCCATTCAGAAGGTGCCCAAGTTGAGTTGAAGTGATTGATAAGCCTCCGTGGGGCAGCGATTGGAGGTGTTGACGTAGATGTGGTCTTTATTATTAGGTTGGAAGAAACTTCGCAAGAATCAGTTGGTTGAACCGTCCGCAGATGACTTGTATGTGGGGGTGAGTGTGAATCCACTTCAAGTTCCATTAATTCAGCCATTAGCGATGTATTATACGGAACATTCTGGTAAGGCTGCGGGAAGTTTGGTGGGTCAACGATTTTGCTGTTTATTGTTGCGATGTGATGTTCAATATCGCATACGAGGGATCGAGTCGCAGTAAGTTCATCACTGACATCGTTCACTTTGTCGAAGATAACTTCGAGCATAGGATCGGATCCTAAAGAATTAGGACTGGAAATGAATGTAAATGTCGTCACGCAGAGAGCTTATCAACTCGCAAGTTTTTTGGTTGAATATAACTTGCGTAGAACAGATGGCTTTGATGTCACTTAACACTTTATCCAGGTGACCTAAGGGAGTTTCTTCATTCCTGGATCTCCCAGAGTCTAACTCGATTAGACCAGTAATTTGTTTATCCATATGCCTTACTTTGGATTTTATTAATTCGGCTGAGGTCTGCACTGAGTTCCGTAAATCTTCAACACTTTTAACACTGCTTTCGATGACCGAAATTTTGTCCGTGATCTTTTTCGGGAGTGCGTCTTGGTAGGAGTCATTGGAATCGCTTAGGCATTTTATTGCCAAAAGAACATGCGAAAGTGAGATACACTTGCACTCATCACAGAAGAAAAGGAGGTTATCAGAGAATTCCTTGATAAACACCGTATTTCATTTGATTAACCCGACACAAACGGCATGAAAGGCTTTCCCACAGATGCCCTTGCAAGCTACCCAATCAGCACTGCAGTCATCGATTACACAATTGGCAATTCCGCAAGACATATTTAATTTAGTTGAGTAGGTCAGTGAGGGTATAAATATTAGGTCGAATTATTGTTTTTATTTATTTTTTTTTTGTATTGCTTGGTTGCAATTTTACATAGTTAGGGGCTTTGCACTGAAAAAAAATGCACAAACGAAAAAAAAAAAAAATTCGAGAATTCAAGCACTGGGTTTAAGAACCGGAAAATGCAATTTGACGAAAATTAATTAAAGGGAGAACAAGAAAAACACGTCTGTCTTGTTTGAGATACTGACTGAAAATGCTTTTATCATAATATTTAAAAATATGCGTCCATTTATTTTTTTCTAATATAAAATTAACACCAAATAAATTCCTTATACTTTTAGGAAATATAAACTTCAACGGAAAACCAACAATTACCCTAACGAAACTCCATTACCAGCTGTTTCCATTTTGAAGCCCTTAATGGGGACTGATCCCAATTTAGAACACAATTTGGAGACTTTTTTTAATATGGACTACCCAAAAGTGAGTTTTATTTTTTTTATCTTTTTTAGAACAATAAAAATTTACAATTATTCCACACAGTACGAACTTTTATTTTGCGTTGAAGACAGCGACGATCTGGCAGTGCCTGTAGTAAACGGTTTAAAGCAGAAATATCCCTTAACCGAGGCTAGACTGTTTATTGGCGGATCAAATGTTGGTGTGAATCCAAAAATTAACAATATGTATCCAGGTTATGCGGCTGCAAAATATGAGCTTATCATGATATCAGATAGTGGGATTAAAAGTATGTTGACAATATTTTAAAAAAGTTATAAAATACATAATACCAATATGTTTTTCGATTTGTTTTTCTTTTTTTTTAGTGAAAAGCGACACTCTTATGGATATGGTGCAAAATATGACCGAAAAAACGGGCCTTGTTCATCAAATGCCATTCACTTGTGATCGTGATGGATTCGCAGCAACGTTTGAAAAAGTAAAAATTAGTTTAATTTTACAAAAGGGAAAAAGAAAATTATATTATTATAATTTAAATTTGTAGATTTATTTCGGAACTGTTCAATCCCGCATTTATCTCAGCGCAGATTTGCTTGGTATTAACTGTCACACAGGTATGTCGTGCCTTCTCCGCAAGAGCGTCATGGATGAATTTGGTGGACTGCAAAAATTCGGCTGTTATTTAGCTGAGGATTTTTTCATTGCCAAGTGTTTTACTGATCACGGCTGGAAAATGCGTATAAGTAATCAACCTGCATGGCAAAATAGTGGCATTTGTGATATAAGCAATTTTCAAGCACGCCTCACTCGCTGGGCGAAACTTCGTGTGGCAATGGTACCAACAACTATCCTGCTGGAACCGCTCTCCGAATGCCTGGTGGTGGGTGCCTTTGCCTCATGGGCAGTATCATTACTCTTTAATTGGGACTCTTTAGTGTTTTATTTAGTACATATATTAACATGGTTCCTATCTGATTGGCTTTTATTATCGACCGTACAGGTATATATATAATTTTTCTAATTGCTTTTAAATATGCATATAAATTATGTGAATTGATGATTTCATTTTGTTATAATTAATTTTTTAACTAATGAATATTTTGTATTCTTTTTTTTTAAAGAATGGTTCATTGCCGTTTCATAAATTTGAGTTCGTAATCGGTTGGCTCTTTCGTGAGATTAGTGGACCATATCTCTTTCTGCACGCGTTATGGAATCCAGCGATTAGATGGCGTACACGTATCTATAAACTTGAATGGGGTGGAATCGCTAAGGAGTTGCCTGCCAGCAGCAGTTGTTGTCATAGTGCTAGCTTAGCGAAAAATATTTCATAGCAATTAGTCTAGATACAGCTAGAATAAGAGAGAGAAAATGTATGAGAGAGAGCGAGAGAGAGAGAGAGAGAAATAGATTGTTTTTAGAACTTTGTAATTTTTTTGCATCCAAATTAGAAATTGTAAATAAAAACGAAAACTTTAAACTAATAAGTTTACTTATTTAAAACGAATGTGTGACCGTGTGACTTACTGAAAAAAGACATAAAGAGGGCCACCGAAAAAGCGCTTAACAAACGTTGTGTTTATTTCATACATTAGTATTAGAATGAATTTTTTTCTAAGTTACAATAAGTGAGAAACTACCCTAATTGATAAGAGACTTAAAGTATTTATGACAAATAAACGTTTAAATAATTAACGTTTAAATATTTTCCAATTTAGATTATACAATTTATATATTTTTAAAAAAAATTAAAAAAAAAAAACGGAAAATAGAAAAATCTGAATGTAAATAACTATCAAAAAAATATAAAGCATGTGACGCCGATTTTCGTTAACCTAAAAAACACTTTTATAAGAAAACGGAAAAAAAAACTTATCTGAAAGACGTTTTTATCTTAAGTTGTTGATTTTATGTATGGTTTATTTATTTAAAACTTAGTTAGAATTTAGGGTTTACGCTTTTTTCTTGTTATTTTTTTAAGTTTACCTCTCAAAAGTGGATAAATAAGCTTTTGTATTTTGTTGGAAATATTAAATAATTGTATATATAATAGGAAAGGTGAAAATCGAATGTTATAAATAAAAATATGCGTTCCAGAATATGTATTTATTTCAAAAATTCCTAATATTTTGGTGATCTCTAACGCATGTCACTAAAATGGCAAGGCAAGACTGAATCGGGAAAAATTGTAATCGAAGTTTAGTTGAGTTTTGCACAATTTGTATATTTCATAAAAACAAATTAATAATGGTAAAGGAAAGTGTAACTCAACACTAATTCTCAACCAATAAGCTCTTCCAAGAAGAGTGGCCTTTGGATATGCTTTCTGATTGTACTGTCAACGATTTCTCCATTTCCTTTTTTTGGGTTTTTTTTTTTATAATTTACGCGCGCCTAAGGAGTTAGATACCCTTTTACTGTTGCCAGGGTGCGGGCGGAAAGGTAGAAGGAGGAGAAAGGAAAAATTGTGTTTGTAGTGGTTTGAAACTCAGGTGTATTTGGTTTCGATATTCGCTCTCCAGGTGTGGACGCAACCCAACACAAACGTGCGGACACACCCCTATCAGAAAGCGAATAACAAGTGTCAAGTTGACACAAGAAAAGGCGCTCAATATAAAAAGGAAAAGAACTGGAATAGATGCTAGGTGACTAAAAGTAAGAAAATATATAAAACAAAAAGAAAAAGCATATTGTATTTGTATGGGCAGTCCTGGACTTACCACGTCTGTTTCTGCTCTAACATCTAACACAGCTAAGTTGACGGCGGGCCTCTCGTATATTCCACTGATGGTCTTAATTGTGGCCGATCTAACTTGACCATCCTTGGCGAGCTTGGTCGCGATGACTCACCCTTTTGGCCAGCAGTTTCGGGGATTGGCAGGATCAACGATGATAACAATGTCCCCAACTTCAATTGGTTTTTGTGGTTCAAACCACTTTGACCGCCTTGTCAGGGTCGGAAGGTACTCCAGTACCCATCGTTTCCAGAAAGCATCAGCATATCGTTGGGACATTAGCCAGTTTTTTTCGAATCGCTGCTCCGTCATTATTAAGTGGAACCCACGGCTTAGAACCATTCGATGAGCCTAGCAGAAGGTGGTTTGGGGTAATTGCTTCACAGTTTTCGTCCGACACTGGGACGTACGTTAGCGGTCGACAGTTTAATACATGCTCTACTTCAATCAAGGCGTTTTGAAGGACTTCGTGGGTTGGGTTCTTATTGGGAATAATGCGATGAAGAACTCTCTTGACGGATTGGACTAACCTTTCCCAACTACCACCCATATGTGGCGATAGCGGGGGAATAAATGTCCATCTAGTTTGAGCATTTGTAAACTCTCTTACAATCTTATCCTGGTCGACTAGTCGTAGTGCTTCGTGAAGTTCCTTACTGTCCGCTGTGAAGTTTGTACCTCGGTTGCTGAAAATTTCGATTGGGGTTCCCCGTCTGGCCATAAAGTTACGGATCGCCATAATACATGAGGCGTCCGTCAAGGTTGATGCCACCTCGATGTGGACCGCTCGAATAATCAAACAGGTTATCAAAATCTCCCATCTTTTTTCGAGTCGCCACCCGATTAACACGTTTATTGGACCAAAATAGTCGATACCGATGTACGAAAAGGGTCGACAATATGCTGAAAGTCGAGCAGTGGGAAGGCCAGTCATCATCGGAGAACGAGGTTCGGCGTTTGGGTCTTACATCGCTGGCACTATTTTCGTTCCGCCCGCGTTGCAACTCGTAATCGAAATATGAAGAACCTTTGGCGCAGTTCATTTACTACCGTTTCCTGGTTACAGTGATGGTACCTGTTATGAACGTCACGGATTATAAGCGTCGTTACGTGGTGGCCCCTCGGACAACTAGATACGGCGAGAGTTGCCATAGGAGGCTCGTCTTGCAGATTCTTCCTTTTGAATCAAGAGCTGTCATCTCTTTGGAATAAATATCGTGCTGCACCTGGCGAAACAGGTAGTTCTCTGCCTTAGTAAATTCCGTTTGCTGAATACAGCCAGTTTGCGGCGATTCTGTGGGACAAATTTTAGATATTAGGTTATTAACATACCTTAGGACAAGAGCTGTTGTTCGTAGAAATCGTATCCAGTCCGAATAGCGTTCGGACTGTAATATGTGCGGTCGTGGGGTTACATTTGCGCCTGCCATTTAGTTCCTTCGTCAGCCACATTTAATTTAGTTGGAATCCATTGCCATTCATTGACTGCGGTCGTATCCAAAATATTCACCTACTCGAAATGCCACAAACTGACTGTACTGTCTATGGTCGGATCTAATCCAACTCAAAACATTGCGGGAGTCTGGCCAAAAATGTCTGCTGCTAACCGTTATGTAGTGCTCCTTTATGATGCAGGTCGCCAGCCTTGATCCGAGAAACGCTGCCTGCAGTTCCAGCCGTGGGATGGAAAGCATCTTAAGAGGTGCAGCAACTAGGGAGCATTCTGTCGTAGCTCCATCGACAACTCGGAAATACGCGACAGCAGCGTACCCCTCCTCGCTGGCATCTACAAACACATGTAATTCTGTCTCGCTCGCTTGTTTGAATGTTGTAATCTTCAGATAGCATCTCGGAATCTTAACTGCTGCTATACTCGGCAGGACTTCTAGCCAGGTAAGCCACTTTTGAAATTCCGGATCTCTAATCTTATCGTCCCAGCCTATTCCTGATCGCCACACGTCTTGCAGTAAGATTTTCACAAATATAAGGGAATTTGCTATAAGCCCCAACGGGTCGAAAATTTTCATTAGCGTACGAAGCAGCTCACGTTTGGATGGATGTCGTTCGCCAGAAAACAACTCTTTATCGTGCTCAGATATCTTTATCTTGAAGGTGAACACGTCGTCGGTGATACTCCACCACATGCCCAGAACCTTTTCGGACTCATACTCCGCGCCGATGTTGAGGTTGTCTTCGCTCTCGACTTGATCATGCATTGCGTTGACTATTGCTGATGAGTTGGACATCCAGTTCCTGATTTCAAATCCAGCCGACTCATGTATGTGTTTGATATCTCGGGCCAACTGAATTGCTTCGTCGATCGTATCCACGCTGTCCAAAAGGTCATCCACGTAATGACTTTGGATGATCGACTCTACTGCTCTAGGAAATCTAGCTTTAAACCGTTCTGCGTTTAAATTTTTGATGTATTGGGCACTACTCGGCGAAGAGGTAGCCCCAAACGTCATCACGTTCATAACGTACTCCTCCGGCATCTTTCTCGTCTCGTCGTCCCCCCACAAAAAACGTTGTGAGTCTTGATGTGCTTTCTGGATTCCAACTTGATGGAACATTTCGCGGATGCTCCCGCATATAGCAATTTTCCTTTGACGAAACCGGAACATTACTGAGTTGAGGGGCTTTAGTTGGTCGCGCCCTTTAAGTAGGGCTGAATTCAGCGACACCCCTTGAAGCTTCGCTGCGGCATCCCATACCAGCCTCAGCTTTTCTGGTTTGTTCGGATTTGTCACGGGGAATACAGGCAAATACTATATGCGCGGTCCTCGCCTTTTAGCTTCCACTTCAGAAAGTTTGCTGATGTAATTTCTCGAGAGGTAATGGCCGATTTTCTCATTCAGACTCTCCCTGAGTTCAGGATCACGCCGCATTCGTTTCTCTAGGCACGAGAGGCGCCTTATCGCCATTTTTCGGTTATCGGGCAGTTGGACGTCGTCGAACCTCCATAGGAGACCTGTTTCGAAGCTCTTTCCTTTTCGTCGAGTGGTAGCACGAAGTAGGTCGTGTGCCCGCTGGTCATCTCGGGATGTTAAAGGTGATTCCTGTTTGGTCACTCCGAGACCTTCTAGAGTGAAAAAGTTTTTTACCAGTTGTTGCAATCGGTGGTCCTGGTCTTCATTACAGTCGCAGCTGCTGACACTATGGTGAGATATTTGGCTAACTCTTGAAACGTTGGCATTTTCGCCTCTGGGGCCGTACACTACCCATCCGAGTCGCGTCTTGGAGGCAAACGGTTGATTATCTCCTAATCCTTCGATAGAGTTCGTGGCGAATCCAAGCTTCATGTTGTCTAACCCTATGAGGATACGTGGACGCATGGCGCCATAAGAAGTAGCAGAGACGCCCTTGAGATGTTGAAACAATTTTATAATCGTCAGAGTCCTCCTGCAAGTCTTAAAACATACTCTACAATCGCAAAAACCGCAATAGCGGAATCTTTCATATCAAACTCGGCCAAACCTTATATACAATATAATACCCCTATTCCCAAAAACAGTACATCTTTAACTCCCCGCCTCTAAACAAACAAATCAAAAGAAACCACAAATATAGCGTAGTATTAGAAGACAATACAGGTACTCGCTCCACGATCAATTACGCATCTTCATCTTCACCCACCGGCGTAAATAACAATAACTCTCTATCTGCTTCACTTCCACTCGATGAAGCACTTCAAAAACTGGAACCAAAACAAACTAAATACACTCAGTCCAAATCTACCTCATTTTGCCCAAACACGCTTAAACGGAATTCAAAAATCTCAAATTTTCCTGACTCTTAAGTTCCAACTGACACAAGATGTCTCAACTGCACCTCACAACAATCATCTTCCACTTCAAACTTTTTAGATTCACCTATCACTAAAATCTCTCTTAACCTTCTAAAACAAAACTGATATCATATCGTTAACTCTGATATAAAACACAATGATGATGGCATCTGATCAAAATATTATTGACATAAACATATACCTTGCTTTTCGGTGATTAAACTTGTGAACCGCAGAGTCAGAAAGTAAATGAGCTTGATCACACCGAATGCAACAAATATGGTATGTTTCAAACCAGCGTCGTTTTCGATTATTGCACACTTGCTTATGGCGCAGCACATACCGCATTGCCACAAAACAAAAAGACAAGATGAAACCGAATACATGTCTTCTTGTCGATACCTGGAAAATTGTTTTTCAGAAACAACATTTTATTTTATTAAATGAATTTCTAATAGAAATTAACATTAAGTGACTGAAAGCAAGCATTGGTCTCTTAAACCATGCTATAGTAATCTAGGAATTATTTTTAATGTTCTTTTTTTTTGCACTGGAGAGTTTTCGTTGAGAATGTGTGAAGAACTTCACAATAAATATGTCGCAAACTCAGCTTTATCTTTTCTTAACACACATTTACATCTTTCTTACATAAAACTAATTGGAAAAAGAAAAATTAGTGTTTTTCTTTCTTTACGCTTAACTCAAGTTTGCTTACATTTGCCATTTCCTCTAATCACAAATTGTTAACCATTGGAATGCGGCACTTGATTATAAAGGCGAAAGACTTATTCGACACTGAAGAGAAGCCAGACTGCCGTTTCAAACAAGTAAGACATATTTCCCCTTATACTAAAAACGATTGTGCGTTTAGTAGCAATCTAGAAATGCAAGTGACTTAGGTGTGATAAATATGAGAAGATATTGGAGAATTTAGCTTTCTTTGTTTTATTTGCTAATAGCCGTTTTTTTTATTTATAGAATGCATGAAAAACTTCACATGACCAATACACATACGTAGTGGATGTCTACAAAAAAAAGTTTCTGGGCACTAACAATTCCTCATACACTCCTAGAATTAGGAAGTCATAGAGTTCTTCCTCCAACGAAAGAATTTTTATTCACATTCTTAAAATAATAGCAAAAGAGGTTTCTTTTATATATAAATGTAAAAAAATATCGTCCTATGAAAACGTAACAAAGTCTTAAAATCCCACGCGATCTCTGGGTATTAAACGTAGTTCTGAGCCATGTTTCATAAAAACATTTCCAGCAGTCTGCTGTGGACTGATGCCTATGCCATCATCTGTTATAATAGCGCTCGTTGCTGCAGGAACCTTAAACTCCTCGGCAGCAAACTTAAGGACGGCTGTAAATGGTGTTGCTTCAGGAACACTTAAACTGCAAGCAGTATAAATTATAAATTTATATAAATAAATTATACTAGTCAAAGGAGACCTACACTTTAAATGGGAGCTTTGGATCCGAGGTAAGTGTTATTTTAAACGTGACTTTTGATTGACTGCAAAAGTAAAAGAAATGTTTCATATTCTTAAGAAATTAATTAACCTATGCATACCTCATATTTGGAGAGTAATATATGACGTGGATCCTTTTAGGTGAAAGTTGCTTATTCCTTGTTTTTTTTGTTTCTTTTTGTCTCTGGATTTTACAAAATGCGAAAGATGTACATACAAATAACTCCTTCAGTGTTCGCTCAAAGAAACGTTTATTTTAATTAATATGAATGAATTAAGCAAAACTTAAAACACGAACTCCGTTTGGATATTGTTGGCACATACAGTTTTGACATTCGTTTTAAAACCTGTCACCCCGCTTCCTTCAAAGTCTAAGATCAGAGTTGCCATCTTAACATATACGTTTTATAGTAGTAAACGAAACATACTCGTACGTTTACGTGATGAATTTTAATTTAAAAATACGAAATCGCTGTAAATAAAAGCGAAAAAAGGAAGACTTTAAAACAAAAAATGATTGAAAACAGTATTTTAACTAATTCATGCATATAATAGGTGTCAGACTTTTCAATAAGGATTAAATGTCAAATCAGATGTCACATTATTCTTTTCTTTTAATTAAGGCGCGCTCATTTTAGTACCCTTAAAATGTTTGCGCTCAACGCGTGCAAATGAAAATTAGAGAAGGGAAAAAATAAAGATACCGATGTACGTTGATTTTAAATGTCTGAATGACATAATGACTAGAAAATAAAGACCTGGGCAGAGCATTTCATAAGCGAGTTGTATACTCGTAACTTGGGAAAGAATCACTATATTTTAGAGTACCTCCGAAAGTGCATATGCTGCCATTTCAGTTCTACAGCCGAAAAGCAGGGACTTGAGACCGGGAATGAATATGAAAAACAGAGAGTGCTGTGGTCAGTAGTAGACAAGAGATCATTACTGCAGATTAAAAAGATTGTCGGAGACATGGAGCTCTGGGGTAGAGCATCATTTATTTTGTGAATATCGGACTTCAAAACATTCAAGACAACTTGAATTGAATGACTAATCCCTTGAAGAAGATAATCAATCCCCAAGGTACGCTTTGGTTCCACATGAGACATGTCATCAAATCACCAGTGAGGTCCACTGGTCGTTGCTATGAAAACAGAACTGCCAGTCAGTGAAAAGGTTTCGTGTTTCGAGATGACGGTTTATCAGCGTCTCCATGAACTTGGAAATAAGGGTCGTAAGTGCAATGTGTCTGTAGGGGAGAGAAAAGAAGATTCATGGTTTTCAGGGACGGGCTGGACAAACACAGTTTTCCATCTGCTCAGGAAGATTCATAAAAAGTAGAATTGATGAAAAAGCTTTGGCAGGTTGAAAAAACGCCACTTCAGAAGAAAGGTATATCTTCCTCTGGACCGACGGGTTTGTGAATATTAAAATTTTTAAGTACTCTTGTTACTACACGAGTGCGAAAGTGGATTCATCGCATTGAAGATTCGACGTAGTCTAGTGTAGGCGGAGACAAAGCTCAGTCTGGAAGTGTTGAGCTTACTGCGAAGTGTGTAGCAAGCAGATTGGGCCTTCTCCAAAGAACTGACAGCTGGAATGTCATTATAAGTGACTCTTAGGATGGATGATGGGGCAGATTTTCTAATATTTTTGACGAACTACAATCAATTCGTACTACCTTTGGGACATTTCAGTATTTTTTTGGCTAATTTTTTGGTCGTATTGAAATTTGACATTCCCAAGAAAGACGTTGCAGCCATTCCTGGCTGGTTTGAACTTTTTACGGTTTTCTTCTGTCGGGTTGGCCTTGAAAGACCGAAAAAATATTTCCCTAACCATGACAGCCTCTTTACAGGTCGAGTCGTACCAACCCTTCTCTTTTAGTTCTCTTCGTCCGATGAGGGATAAAGATCTCATTCCAAAGCGAATAGTTTCTGTGATCATATCGGCAGCGGCATCCACGTCGTTATCGAAGAAACATAACGACCAGTTACAATTCCTAAAAGTGGTGTTAAGCCCACTACAATTAGCTTTCTCGTATTGCGATACGTTTCTTACAGGAATCTTTTCTCGAACTGAATGGTAGGTATACGAGAAATTAGCTGATATGACACAGTTGTTCGACAAGTCTAAAGAGGATAGCACATCAACCTTGTAATTAACAGGGTGAGAAGTTAAAAACAGGTTGAGGGTGCTGGCGGTATTATTACCAAATTTTGATATTCGCATGAGCTCATTTACAAGCTGGGTCAAGTTATTTTCCGCGAAAATGTCAATATAACATCCTTCGGGTGTCGCCTGTTCAGATTTCGGTATGAGGATACAGGAATACAATTCTTTGAATGAAGTTAGATAGCGTATTAAATTCGTTAGGGTTGGAATTGTATTGTTTGGAGCTTCTGTAAATAAAGCAGTGGTGTATGCTTTGCTCACGGAGATGGAATTTTAACCACTTGATATTGAATTCCGGATTAGAATAGGGATTACATTGTGGTGGAATTTGGTAAGCTAGTCGACTATGTACGTAAATGGCGAGACAGAGGTGAAAGAAGAAAAATGGGACCAGTTCGTAGCCAGGTAGCTTCAGATCAGAGTGGTCTAAGAAATGTGAGCGGGGATCTACCTGTGTTTCACTAAGTGCCAAAATAGCTGGAGTTTATTTACAGACGTGGCCGTACGTAGAAAAGTGATTACTTCTTAGCCCGCGAATATCTGCTATGTACGCTCTAAATTTCGAATAATTAGAAAAAACTAATACAAAACACACAAACACCGACGATGCGAAGAAAGGTTGCGAAGTGAAAATTCTGATGTTGATTTACCGAATCAAATTGTTGTAGGTATTATACCCTTACAACAATAAGAATCAGCGCGCCAAAACAATTCATACTCACAATACGCTATCCATCAGTTGTTACATACATTCAATCAATTAACGTGCCGTATGACAAATACAACATCGGCAGTAACCGAGTGCAGGCAACAGTACTCTGACCAAGTGTTAGGTTTAACTTAGTGTGCCCGCATGGGGCCAGTAAGTTAGAATAAGATTATTTGTAAGTTATTTAAGCTAATTTTTAAGCATTTTTTTGTCTAGCATTTAAGAGTAATTTAAGTATATAAATAAAAATGCATTTAAACTGAAACTGAACTGAACTGAAGGAGGGTTTTGCAGTTTCTATTATTTTTTTGGAGGAAAAAAAAAATGGACTCCGCCAATGAAATATTTATTATATCTGCTCCTATCTTCCCTTATTTTAAATATTTGCTTGCGAATCGATTTGAACATTCAAAATTATTTAGCCAAACGCAGTCGATTGCTCCAAAATAAAAATCTGGTTTGATACATAGTAATATTATCTGACGTTTATATTTATATGCGTTAGTACATTCTGACATAAAATCCATAAGGAAAATCTTCCTTGTTTTCCTTTTAAGAAGGCTAAGAATAGTGCCAAAGGAATATTTTCAGAAGGTTTTTTTCATTCCGGAATGTAGAAACGATGCTTCAGTCATCCAATAGAAAACGCCATAAGAAAGCTGTTATGTTTTACATGCCTTATCTAGCCAAAATGGCGTTTCATTGTGGGAATTAAAACGCAAATATTAAATCAAAGTGGGAACACTTTCCGTCTTGTTTAGGCTAGTGCAATTACAATGATATTTGTGGCTGCAGCTAACGTGTTGCTGGTGGCACTATCAAGCCATTATACAGTTATGGCGTTTTCCATTAGACGACCGAAGCTTTCCTTTTGAACTCCGGTGAAAAAAATCTTATGAAAATGTTCCATTGGCACTGTTCTCAATTTTTCAGAATAAACATTTTTCCTCTGGGTTTTATGTCAAAATGTACTAACACATATAAAGAGTCCGCCATCTAACGTTTTTTTTTTCAACTAGTGCTTATTTCGTGAATGGTAACACTTAGCTCATGTCTGATTTGACAGATAATTAGTTTTATCCTTCCGCTGAACGAATATGGTTGTGTATACGCTTGAACAACGTTGGGAAATATTGCCTGTGATCGAATTAGAGAAGATGCCGATTTTGCCAAAAAAAATCATCTTTTCAAATGAAGCTCATTTTGATCTTGGCGGGTATGTAAACAAGCAAAATTGTCGCATTTGGGGCACAGAAAACCCGCACGCATACATTGAAAAGCCGATACACCCAAAACGAGTCACTGTTTGGTGCGGATCTTGGTCCAGAGGCATAATTGGGCCATTTTTCTTCGAAAATGAGCAAGGAGTGGCCGTTACAGTCAATGGCGATCGTTATCGGGCCATGTTGAACTAATTTTTGTTCACAAAAATTGAAGAGGAGGATATTGGCAACATTTGGTTTCAACAGGACGGCGCTACGTGCCACACAGCCGAAGCTACACTCGATGTTTTGCGCCCTGTTTTTGAAGATCGCATTATCAGCCGCAGAGCTGATGTCGTTTGGCCACCTCGGAGCTGCGATTTGACACCGTTGGACTATTATTTGTGGGGTGCCGTAAAAGATAAGTGTTACGCCGACAAGCCAGAGACAATTGACGCTTTAAAGGACAATATTCGTGAAGTCATTGGTGAAATACTGCTGCACACAATCGATAATGTGCTTAAAAATTGGATCGATCGTGTAGGCTAGTGCATGGCCAGCCGAGGCAGCCATTTGAATGAAATTGTTTTCCATTATTAACCGGAAGGATAAAACTAATTACCTGTCAAATCAGACATGAGCTATGTGTTACCATTCACGAAATAAGCACTAGTTGAAAAAAAAACATTAGATGGCAGACCCTTTACATAAATATAGACGTCAAATAGTATCGAGCCAGATTTATGTTTGAATGTTCAAATTGATCCGTAAAAAAATAAAAAATTAAAGAAGATGGAAGCAGAGTTAAATATTTTACTGCGCTTCAAACAATCAAGCATAGATGAAACTAGGTGGCAAACTCTCCAAATATTGGAAAACCAAAATCGGGTTTCTACTGATCGCCTCTATCTGTGTGACCCTGTCTGTGAATGCGCGTGAATTGTCATCAATGATATTTTCCCTACCTTTTTGACTAAAATGGGCTGGAGATTTTAGTCAAAAAAACGTCAACCACATTATTCACACGCGTGAAAATCGCTCACGTTCTAGCAACTTTACTTGTCAATTGCTCTCAATCTAGCAAATTCTGACAGGTTATTGAGATGTAAAAATGTTTGTAATTCACTTAAAGTGTTTCTGGGCGAAAGTTAACGGTTTGCAAAAGTATTAGCAGAGCTTGCCATCTAGGTTAGTTTATTTATGATATCAAGTGGCAAAACAAAAATCATGACAAAAGCGGGAATCAACTAGAAGACAACGCAAAACACTTGTAAAAACTGAAATTACTATTTTGCCAACGCAATAAGTTCTGTTTATAGACAAAAAAAATTCTTTGTAGAAAAATAAATGAACGTCAAATTTGTGGTAGCTTCCAACCTCCCACCTAAAACGGGATAAATCGGCTACAACAACAACGGCCATTGTAGTTACTGAATACAGGGATGTTACAAGTGCTTTCAGTGATGACACTTTTTCAATTTAACTATTTATTACTTTATTTGTGGGGCATTAACGGTATATCAAACGGTTTAAACTGGTTTTATGACTAGTAAGTATTGGCTGATTTATGGGACAACTACAAAAAAGGCAAAGAGATCTGCTGATAAAACATTCTCCGTTGGAATATGTTTTCTTATTCCAAGTTTTGTTCGTTCGAGTGCTTAGAGTTTCCGTACTTAAAGAAATCACGGCACAGCAGATAACCAAAACTTCAGAATTGTTTTATACGTTACGTATTAAATACGTTCTTATTTCAGTTATTATCCATTAATGTTATGTATGCACATCATTTGCATACATCTATATGTATTAACACGCACAATCAGTTGAAAGTATAACAATACGCGTATATATATGTATAAGGAAACGTCCTCAACCCGGCTGATGATTGGGAGGAGCCATGATTAAAAACCCCCTAATCTCATAGCACCCTAGAAAAGTCAAGGCCTACATACAAGTATAAGCCCATTTAACATATGCACCCTCAAGCATGAGCAGTAACATATTAAAATGGAAAAAGCACTTGATCAAATTAGTTAAGATATCATTGGGATGTCGGAGACTCGGCTACATATAATTTGAATAGAAAACGCAATGGAAAACTTTTCAAAATCGAGTAAATATCGAGTAGCAGAATTGCAAATAAGGTAATCCAGTAGGAAATTTCCAACAAAAAGTACGCTTAAGTGAGATCTTAGAGGAATACGAGGCCGAATTTATGTGTGTTTTATGCAATTCCTATGCAAAAATAGCCATGTATGGAAAAAACGAAAATCTCCATGCTTTATACTTTAGCTTTCGACAGTAACGAAGGACATGATAAGTGTAATATTGACAAGAAAAAAAAAGAAATTAAACAGGGACTGACAATAACACAAGGGGCAATGGAAGATCATCTTAAATGTATCTAGATGACATTGATTTCGATATGAATCAATTCAAAGTAGGGCATATTTTTGGGATGCATTCACTAAGGCAAAATAAAAAAAAATTAAACAAGTGAGATATGTAGCTAGAATAACAGACAATCGACTGTAAACAAACTATTTTCGTAACATAGATTCGTAGAGATGCAAGAGGAAGATAGATAGAAGGCAACAAAAAACGCGAATTGTTACATGTGAGTATTGCTGCCACGTATCTTCATCGCTACTGCATTGTTTGTGAAGCCGGCTCGTTTTATGGACTAAAGAACCAGTTTAAAGGCCACTCTCTTGGATCACTGCATAAGAAAGGCTAAGAGCGAACTGATGTTTTTACATTTGAGCAATCTAATTAGTTTACTTTTTTTAGCGTATCTTTGATGGAAAATTGCACACTTAAGCGACATATTCCGGTCACAAAATAATGCGAAGTTTTCGCGATTTTAAGAATTTGGGCTTACATGTTCAGTAGATTGTTCCAATTTTGCCTATCGCCATTGTTTTTATACGGTGTAACAACAAAGCTCTTCTTGCATTGGTTAGATATTCGAGCACGTTGCATACTTTTTTTTAATCAACCCCAAAATGTTTCTTCTGATTGGCCTTAGAAAAATCTGGCATTTCATCCTCGTGGGCGACAGCAGAGGGAATGTTTCCATTTATTACAAATTTAGTTTGGGTTCCGTTAGCAAGCGTCCGTTTTCGTCTAAAATATATTTCGGCTATTGAATTGCTTACAAAATGTTTCTCAGTTATAGCGCAATCTAAAAAAAGACACATATGATAGATAACTTACCTGTACTTCGATTTTCTATTGATAGTCACCTGTCTTTTGGTAGTGATGATATATCTTCTAAGTTTTGGTACAATGCCTCTATTACAAATACTTGTGATCTCGCTACTGCTCTCTTCGCCCCTTTTTTGCTAAGACCGTACTTTAACTCTCTATCTTTATTTTCTTTATACCATGCTTCAAAGGCTTTTCTTTTGTTCTTTACCGTCATTTTATCATTCGAAACATCGAAATTGCCCTAAATATCTTGTGCACTTAGTTTTCCCACTTGGGCTTTTTGGAGTCATTCTCTAAATTTTCATTTCATAAAGAGATGGCGGAGCAGGATAATATACAAATTTGTGGAGCACAGGGACATAGCGATATTTCAGGGAATTATAAGGTCAATGAAATCGCCAAACATTTAACTACACTACATATTCTATCAGAAAGAGGTATCTTGGATAAATTTATAGGATAACGCCTGAAACACATATGCAGTCAAACCCGTGTAGCAAAATCTGACGTTTTTGAAAACCAAAATTTGTTTATACTGGGATTTTATAAAGGGTGTTGCAACAATAGGTGTAGAATTTGAAGGGTTGGTATATAGTAACAAATGTCATGTATAAATTTGGAAAATTTACCATGGAACGCTGCACAATGAAAGAAAAAATCGAAGTGGTTGAATTGTATTGCGAAATTTCGCGTTCAATAGCGGCAACTATGTGAAATATTCGTGCCAATTTTGAACGTAATCATGTGTGTGTGTGGGCAACATAATCAAAATATTCCAGTACAAGATATGAAGGCGCCAGTACGTGTAATGGAAAATATCACCGCAGTAAAAGAAAGTATCGAAAAGGACCCAAACATCTCTGTTTGTCCCTTTGGTTTGGTTGTATTTTAGGCTGAGTTATTGTCATCGCTGAAACGATAAGTCGACTGAACCACCGACCATCGATGAAAAGAAATGCCCTTGAATCTCAGACAGTCTCCATTTGTCACCGTTGACGTCTCCACAACTACACTGTACCGAACTTTGACAAAAGTTGCAAGAGGTCCAAAGACAATAGCTGAAACCGGTCGGCTACCAGCAGTGCTGTACGTTCTCGGATTGGGTCCTGGAAAACATGCGTGCTGCTATTGATGTTTGCAAGAAAATCTTGTTTTCGGGTAAGGCCCATTTCCAAATTGGCGGCTATGTCAATAAGCAAAATTGCTGCATCTGGGGCATAGAGATTCTGAAAATCTACGAATGATTCAGGATATGGCAATGCACCCCTAACGAGGGAATGTTTGTTGCGGTTTATGGACCGGAGGTGTCATAAGGCCTTACTTTGTCGAAAATAAGCGGGAAAAGCAATTATGGAGCGCACTACCGAGATATGGTAAACAATTGTTTGTAGCCGCAGCTCGAGGAAATAGATGTCAACGACCTCTACTTTCAACAAGACGGTGATACGTGCCATACAAGTCGTGAAGCAATCGAGCTATTGCCCACGAAGTTTCCTGGCTGCGAAGATCACGTGGCTTAACAGCGTTAGACATCCCTTTTTGGGGCTATGTTAAAAACCAGACATTGACAGAGGTGTATTCGGAGGTGTTTTCATACAGCAAGCGTCGCAGACTGTTGTATCACTTATGACCAGCGCATTTAAGTGCCTAACAAAAGTGTAATACCCGCCACAACGGAAGTAAGCAATCCGCAGTTTTTATTGCTGAGGGACAGCAGTAAGGCCGCTGACTTCCTAGAGACGTCGGGAAGCATTCGTTTGGTCTGCCTGCAAGGAAATCATGCCATCTGCAGTTGTGGTTATATAAAACCTAACTGTTAACCAAACTTTAGCTGAGATCGCAAGCCGACCCAAAGTAGGTTCGGGTCTGGAAGAATCCTCCTCTGAACCTAGCCTGGCAAGTTCACCGGCAATTTAATTTCTAGTGATCCCATTCTAACCTGGGACCCAGGCAAGAGTCACTGAATTTAGGCTTCCGACTGCGTTCAGCTATATCTTGTATTCATGAACTAGCTTGGAAGCCGCAGGAATGTTCAGCAAGGCTCTCAGCGCAGCTTGGCTGTCGCTACAGATGCAAATGCTTCCACCGCTTTCTCACAATATAGTTCGTTGCCATCAGGACTGTATCTCCGCTTGGAAGACAAACACCAACGCCGCATCCTATATCGGTTTTGGAACCGTCCATGAAGATCCGACTGCATTCCTAACCGGGCTCAGATTTTGGCCGAAACCAGTCTTGGGTACAGGGGGGGGCGGGGTCTGTCCAACCCTAGCTCATCATTGTAGATACATATACGAGTACATATGTACTTATTCCTTGTGCCTGAACGCAAATTTTTTATCTATCTTCAGTTCTACAGAGTGTTCGATTATCAAATCGATTCCTAATAAAACAATTTTTTTTTAATATTTGGGAACCAGAAGAATAAAAGAAGATTTCATTAATAAAAGATTATTCCAAAAATCCTGACCGTTTTCGGACGGTATGTCTGATATAACAATATTCCATAGCAGGTAGTTGTTTACCAAGTCCTCAAATTGGACTTGACGAGGAACCTGTGAGAAGAGTGCATGATAATTACCTTCATCGGTTTTATCTTCCTTGCCGTAGACTACCCATCCAAGTTTCGTCAGAACGACGGTTGGAATCTTCCATCCCTCTGCCACGACTTTACGTGGCACTCCTAGGTGAGCGTTGTCAAGCCCAATTAACAATCCGGAGTGGCCGCATGATAATCATCTATTGGGATTTGTTTCATATGGCTATACTTCGTCGAGTGCAGTGCATTTAAATCGTCCTAATATTCTTTAACTGGAATCTCCTGTTGTTTTGTTTGACACCATATTCACCCGACTTGAGGGTTCCGTGATCATATTATCTCCGAACCATTGCATCCTAAAGTTTTCTTCAGGACCCTGCAGGCCGAGGCGATCTGCCAGATGCTTGTTGACTAATGAAATTGCTGATCCTTCATCAATGAAGGCGTAACAAGTTATAAACCTTCCCTTTCCATACAGCCGTATAGGTAAAATTTTAAACAGCAGCTTCGTGTTAACTGGTTCCAAGACTTTATTAGTAAATACCTGTGGTTGGTGATTTCTTACAACAGTTTGTCCTGTCGCCTCACCCAATGACCCATGTAACAGCTTATGCAGCCTTTTTGTACAGCTCGCTTGGTCACACTTGTATCGTTTTGTACAGCTATCTGTTCGGTTGCCAGCTTCTAGCAAATTGGAGCATAACCTATACCTACGGATGCAATGCCACCTTTGCCCATAAGTCATATCCCCAAAGCGTCGACAGCTTTCTATTTCGTGCGCCTCCCCGCATAGTTTGCATTCTGAGCTATTGTTAGCTACGTCGTTCGCTACAAAGAATTGTGTCCGTTTTCCACGTTTACCCTCGGCCTGCTGTGGTTCGTTAAAATTCGTGCACTCTATGCTTACCAGTGTGGATAACTCTTGTAGGCAGTCGCTAAATTGTTCTATGGTCGGTGTCGACTCGAGCGTCATCGCGTATCGGGCCCATCCAGCCTCCTTTGTGCTGACAACTTTAGCAGCAACTCCTCCATTAATGTGGGATTCCCTAGATGTTGCTCACATTCGGCAGCCTTGAGGAACGAGGACAAGTTTTGCACCTTCGTTGCGAAAGAAACAAGCTGTTCTATACGGTTATCTGTGATTGGAGCCACCTCTCGTATTTGCGCTATGTCGATAATTCTCATAACGTTGCTACTGTGAATGAGCAGACACTCCACAGCTTCTTTGGCCTTCCCCTTTAGTGCTTTTTGAAGGCGTATCAAATTCAGCCGGTTACTCCTCGGTGGTACTCTGAAAGGATTCCCTAAACATGGCCAGTCGGCCGTCGGTAGAATATCGGAAGATTATAGAGCCTACGTCCGACCTCTAGTCTTGTGTTACTCAACGTACGGCTAAGCTCGCTTAGCTAACGTTATTCCCGCTTCACTAGGGGTTTCTTCATGTGCACTCGGTGTAGACGTAGCCGCCGTCGAGTCTGAACGACCCTTATTTGCGTCTCCTCCTTCTCTACCCACGGCTATAATGTTTGCCGCTGAGTCTTGGAGTAATGTTCCTAATTCGACTTCCTTACTTCTGGTTACCTCCGCTCGCAGTTCACTTCGCTGTTTCACCACATCGGCTAGTATTGCCGCCATATTTGTAGTTCCATCCACAGTCCTTCTCTGCTCACTGGTGGTGATGTCCAGTTCATCCTGGCTGTCATTTTCCATTCCTTCACCGCCTACCGCCTTAGTCGATCTAGTCTTAGGCATTCTACGAAATTTCTCTGCCCTACTAACTGAAATCACAAATAATCCCCACCAGCTGTGCTTTACCATAATACCTATGGATACCTCGATTGAATACAAGTTGATTCTCGCCGCCTACCCACCCACTGGATTTAAATTTTTGTTGACGTACACTCTATGAAATAAATAAACCTGCCTTGGTCTTGACTCGCTGCCTGGTGGACTACTGGACTCTTGTCGACGCACACTCGATTGGTATATATAGCATCTTTCAAATCATGACTCACCGCGTAGACACTCACCACCAAATCAAATCAACAACCCCCAAATCAATAACTCAAAAAGGTGTACTCACCTGGATTGTTTCTGCGCTGCCTATGCTTCGATGTGTGTTAATAATCTGAATGTTGTTGCACTTGGATCCGCTGAGACGCCTAACCTTCTTTGCGGCTGACTTTGTAGTTCAACTTATTTTCACACGTTAAGTTTTCCCTTTGGTACGGCTCTGTGTTTAACCACATTTCCGCAGAGAGACTTGGGCCTCGTGTGTAGTCTCGTCGCTGATTACTGGCTGGGCTTCGCTTTACTAAGTGCTAGTAACTAGCACACCGCTGACGTTGTGGAAATCTTCAATTTTTGTTGAGGCTGCTTGTGTAGTCGATGTCCCACAAATGGGTGTCCCGCTGGCGATTTAGTCGTGCTGCGGCTCACTTTCCCTCTTTTAGGTTAGGGCTCCGTGGCTAACCTCACTGTGCGACTCGCACTGCAGATATTAGCAGGTGTCGACCCCGCTGCTACTGAGTAACGCCTCGCTGAGGTAAACTTCTGGAACAATCTGGTGCTGAATCAATTTCATATACGTATAAAGTGAAAATTAAAGATGTTGATTGCATCGGACCACATAAAATACCACTGTCGTGCTTCTGAGTATTTTATTTTCCTATAATATGATAAGATTACATGATGTTTACAATAAGAAGAACACAAATGGAACAAAAAATTATTTTGGTAACTGACGCACGATTTTTGTCAAAATTTAATACCATCTACTACTTATTTTTGGTAATCGTGCATTCGATATCTACAATCATTGTTGTGCGACCATCCCTGTATTCCTCTTTGTAGCTACTTTCGTATACGTCTTCACGCAGAAGATTTTCATGTACATTTCTTTATCTTTAGTTTCCTTTCTGTTGTCGGGTGTTAAAGTTTTTGGGGTGTTGGGAGTTATTGTAAAATCGAATTTTTTTTATTTTCCACTCTAACAATTGTGTCGTCTTCCGTTCCGTGGCTTCTACCATCGTTATCCCTTTTCGCCATATATTTTTTTTTTTGATTATAAATTATTATATTTTTCATTTGTTGCAGAAGTTAAGTAATTTTTGTTGTTCCGTTCGTTTTATACAATATATACATAGTTACGACAGTAAATAGTAAATAGCTTAATGTGTTTTTATTTCTAATTAACGTGGTCATATACATATGTATATTAATGTTGCCTTTCGTTGATGCTGACAGATTGATTTGTCGTCTGTCTTGTTTTTTTTTCTAATTTTTTTTTTTTATATTTTCAATTATTTTTCTGCAACTCCACAATAGTTACTATTGAATTTGTGAAAAGAAAATGAAGTGAGATGAAAAATTGAGAAAAGTTTTAAATTTATTAGCGCGTGCTATGTAGTGGCCAACATTTTAAACGGTCACATAATTTCAATAACAAATTGTATCCCATAGAGCGATGACCAGCAATTATAAGTAAATTAACGCAAGCAAATGAGTCTTAGGTGGAATTTAATTGGTAGGTATGTCATTTCCGTTTGCTACATGATAATCTGTATGAGGATATGTTTTTTATATTTACGTTTGTATTTTGAAAAGATAAAAAAGCTTAATAAGATTTTTTGCTAAGTAACATTATCTTAGACACACAGACTCAGCTTTACGTGAGCTTGAAATGCTAAAGATGAGTCAACGTCCTGAAACTAGTTAGTGTGGTGCTTGTCAGTGCGTTTTGGCAATTGCAACAAGTGACTTTTAAAGTGGGTCTTTTAAAAGACTTTGTTTTTAATTGTTGAGGGGATGTTTTCTCTGAGATTGGAAATAAAATTTCCAAAAATCGCACTGCTCGAAATACTCGTACACACTATGTCCAACTATTGTAGTTAGCAACATTTTTCGGGTAAGATTAACGGATATGCTTAAAGCGAACATGTACTACTGAGTGAATATGTTATGTGTACATCTAGTTTGATAGCACATACTAAGTTGGGTTACTTGATACCATCGCTAAGGTGAAAACAGAAACTGGAATCACAGACATATGTGTGTACGTATGCCGTATGCATGTTGAAGTGTGGCTCATTCTGACTACCATTATATTGTATTATTGTATTACCTTTGAAATGAAGTATGGGTGTTTTAATTTTTACTAAAACTAGATAGGTGTCCACAGTCTTAAAAGCGCTTTTTTTTGTTTTTTTTTTTATAACATTTAGGTACCTACTTCCTACAAACACATGTCTATAGTTAAATATATTTAGGCATGTAGTTATTAAGTAATCATTTGATAGAACCGCAATTTATTTTTTGCAAACTTTCTAAACCATTTGGAAGATGTGCATCCATACACAAATTGTGCATATGTACGTATGCAGGTTTGTACACATTCATTTCAAAACTCAATTTGTGCATCCTAACAGCCCGTCTTGAAAGGGGACTAAAAATAAACAATATTTAATCACAATTATTATATGGAACTTTATAAACTTTATCAATAAAATAACAAAGTAAAAAGATATTGGATGAGTTTGAGCAAGTAAAGAAAAAAGATACCAGCACCGATTAATTCCAGTCGATTTCATCCCATCTAGGCGCGCGTAGTCTACGAGTACACATATTATGTACATATGTATGCACGTGTGTGGAAGCCACTTGGGATCAAAGATTCTACGAGTAGATGGTTATCATTTTCTTCTTGTTTTAATCGTTAAACACCTAAAACGTACAAACCCGTCTAATTCTATAATACTTGTTTTTTTTTTGCCAATGCACTGATTGTGGGTTTGATCAACCTTGCAGACATTGCTGATGTTTTTGCATTTAATTGATTTAATTATTTTTCTTTCTATTTAAGTTGTGGCTAGGGCTTCAATTGATTTTCGGATGCATGAAATTTTCTCCCTTTTAATTTTTTTTTTCAACATGAAATCAGAAATCTAAAGATTCCACAAATCTAAAGATGATTTTGGTTTGCATGTAACGTTCTGAAATCTAAAGATTTGTCTTTAGATTTCTGAAAGTATTTTATTTTTAACTATAGATTTTATTTTTGAAAGATTTTGATCACAATAATTGTCTTAGGGATTATTTTAGTCCATTATAATCACTAAATTTTATTCTTTTAATTAACATCGTTAGTTATGAGTTACATAATATGTATTGCTGTAAAATTGCGATGCACCTCTGATCGACCGAAATACATCAAACATGTATGGAAGACTTTCGGCCATAAAATTTGTAAAACTTCGGTCGATCATCTATGCAAATTATGAAAATTTAAAGCAGACAGTGCACCCTTAACAAAAGGTTATAGAACAATAAAAGCACACATGGTCAAGCGTCACTTGAAGGTAGACCTTATACAAGAGCAGTTGTTATCAGCAGTTATCGAACAAAGTTGAATTGATTGTTTTTGTTCAAAATGTCATCTCGAAAACAAAAAAGATAGAGTCTTCAAGGAAAAGTACAGGAGTTGAAAAAATTAGATAGTTTAGTTTAGAAATTAGAAAATTTCGTGCAAATCGTGTTGCACTGGATTTTGGTGTAACAGAAGGAGCAATTTCACAAATTAAAAAACAACGGGAAAAGATAAATACTGCCGTTTCACAAACGTTTCAAGAAGCTAAAAAGAAAATTTTGCACAAAGCCGAATATGAAGATTTGGAAACCAAACTGTACGAATGCTTTTGCAATCAAAGAGTAAGAAACTGCCCAATAAATGAACCCATATTGAAAGCGAAGGTAATTGATATGTTTTCGAAATTATATCCGGACAAAAGTAGAAGTAGTTTCAATGCAAGTGACGGATGGCTCAGTAAATTCAAGCGCAGGCATGGAATGTGATTTTTAAAAGTATGTGGGGAGGTTTTGTCTGGTGACACTTCGCATATTCCACAATTCGGTCATGCACTTCGTGGAAAAATTCGTGAAATGCAACTAACGCATGACCAAATTTACAATGCCGATGAATCTGAATCGGCCTCTTCTATCGTTTGATTCCTGACAAAACATATGTTGTTTCATCCGAAAAATCTGCGCCAGGCAGAAAGATTCGAAAAGAACGAATCACGTTTACTTTGTGCGCAAATGCCAATGGAACAAACAAAGTAAAACCACTTTTAATTGGCGAAGCAGCTAAGCCACGCTGTTTTATTAATTTTGATAATCCGCTAGGCTATGACAATTCTGCGATCGGTTGGATGACTTCAAATATCTTTTGCAATTAATTGTTTAATTGTACCTTCTTAAAAGAAGTAAGACGTTTCAGCGCAGAAAACAATTTGCTGCCGAAAGCAATTCTTTTGTTGGACAATTGCAGCGCCCACACACCGATAGATTCATCACGTTCCGAAAATGGAAACACTATTGCAATGCTTTTTCCGCCGAATGTAACAGCTGTTATCCAATCAATGGATTAAAATCCAATAAAAATTATAAAACTGAATTATCGAAATAAGTTATTGGCTCACATCGTTGCGCAGGAAGAAATTTCGGTTAACGATATGCTAAAGAGTCACAGTATTCGCGATGCAATACTTTTTCTAAAATTGGCGTAGGACGAATAGCTAGAGAGCGTTATTCAAAAATCATAGAAAATTTTTTTGAATTGAGACAATGAAGAATACGATAGCTGTTACCATATACTGATATTTACAGTAACATTATTGAAGAAACAAAAAACTTGCTCTCAAAAATTGCAATCGATTGTGAAATATCTACTGATGAAATCGAAGAATGGAACGCCGATATGCTAGATGAAAATGCAATGGACACCGATACGGACAACGACGAAGAAATTGGAAATCCTATTGTGCATTACGCTGATGCATTAAATGTAGTGAATACATTGATCAAGTGGAGCGAAAATCACAATAATTAAACTTATAAACATATAGTATGTCAAATCTTATAGAGCTATCAGACATTGTAAAAACTCATCCAGCAAATGAACCGAATCAAACTGTGCTTACTAATTGTTTCCTAAGTCAAATTATGCATGAATGTTATTTTAAAAGCGATAATAAATAAAAACCTTAATTTGAATGTATAAAGTTTACATATTCTTCTTCTTCTTTTCCTTTAATAGCCCTTTTCTCGCTACACGAACTTATGCATAACGAGTTTCCCATTTTTACTGCATCGCTACTGCTCCGCTTATGGGGTTGGCTAATGTCGCAGATCGCAGAACGCGTCTGCATACTGCTCGGTCCTGTATCGCTTCGGCGGTTAGCCCCAGGCGTTGTTGTGCATTTGCCATCTGAGCAATCCAGGAATTCTTTTTCCTACCTACTTTTCTTTTAGTAGGATCGACTGTAGTTGATATTGCCTTCTTAACGGGATTTTCCGGAGATCTTCTTTGAACGTGGCAATACCAGCTAATTCTATCCGACTCAAGTTGTTCGATTACCGAATTCTTTATGTGTAGACTTCCTCTAATGTGCGTAGATCTAATGCAGTCGCGTTTCGTAACTCCAGTCGACATCCTTAACATTTTCATCTCTGCTGCCGTTATTTTATTTTTAAACGCTTCGTATATTGTCCAGCACTGCGAACCATACGTAAGAGCTGGCCGAACTACCGTGGTGTAAAGTTTTCCCTTCAATTTAAGTGGAAATTTTCGGTCACAGAAGATTCCCGAATTTTCTCGCAATTTCATCCACCCCACGCTTACTCTGTGCCTTACGTCGTCGTCACATTTCGCTTCTACGTTAACGATTGATCCTAAGTACTTGAACCTAGTGGTTTTCGGAAGAACTATTCCGTCCAACATTATATCTGGAATAGGTCGCAGTGGATCCGAAAATGGGCAGGTCAAAAGTTCCGTCTTTGAGCGACTTATTTTAAACCCGTTTTTCTCTAGCGCGTCTTTCCATTTACTTAGGACGTTTTGTAAATCTACGACATTATCGCTTAGAATAACTGCGTCTTCGGCGAAGAGAATCGATGTTACATTTGCTTCGTGCAAGCAATCTTTCAAAAGATAGTCTAGAACCACGTTAAAGAGGAAAGGGCTAAGAACGCTTCCTTGTCCTCCGACATTTACCGGAAATTCTCTCGTAAGTCCGGGGGTACATTTAACAGCAGTTTTGACGTTTCCATACATGTCTTGTATCATTCGTATATACGTTTCCGGTAACTTTTGATACCTCAACGCGGTCCATATGAGATCTCTAGACACACGATCGAATGCTTTTTCTAGATCAATAAATACCATGTGCAGATCTTTTGACGAATCCCGATGTTTTTCCATTAATATTCGCAAGCTTTGGATTGCGTCCACCGTCGATCTTCCTTCCACGAATCCACACTGGCTATCGTCGAGCTTTATGATTTTGCGAAGACGTTCGTTTAAAACTCTTTCAGCGATTTTCATCGTGTGTGACATCAGCTTGATTGAGCGGTAGTTGTTGCATTCTCGCGTGTCGCCTTTGCCTTTGTATAACGGAACCAAAAAGCTACTTCTCCATTGATTCGGCATAGTTTGTCCGCATTTTATTTTATTCAAGAGTTTCGACAGCCATTCACTGCCGATACATTCCATCTTCGACCAAAACTCTGATGGGATGTTGTCTGGTCCAGCCGCTTTCCCGCGTTTCATTTTTCCGATAGCTATACGTATTTCTTCTGTTGAAAAGTCAGCAACTTCTTCTTCGAATGGATCAGCTGCAGGGACGCGATCACGTGGAAACTGTTTGTTAAGTAGGTCCTTACAATATTCAAGCCACCTATCACAGATGTCCTTTTCGTTTGTTAGTAAGTGCCCGTAGGAGTCTTTAATGTATTTTTTCGACGTTATTTGCATCGCATTTTTCGCCTTTGCGCAGCGAGTTTAAAAATACTTGGCACTTTACTATTGTACGACGTTTGAACTTCTTGAATAGCTTGTCTTCTATCTGCCGATCGTGAGGATATTTGTTCCAAGTCCTGATAAAGGTTTTCCGCTGCTGCCGCTCGGGTTTGGGCCAGGACTCTCTTTGAAACGTTTTTAAGTCGCTCATATTCAAGTGCAAGCCGAGACTTTTCGATATCGTTACTCCGATCACATTTTGTCCACGCTTGAAATGCTTGCTTCTTGTCTTTCACAACTCGTTTGGTTTCGTCATTCCACCACCATGTTTCTTTCTCGATGTGATGATGTCCTGATATCGTTCCTAGAAGGGACTTTGCGTGTGTCATGCATGCTTCGTGCATGCTCTTCCACATTTCTTGAGAGCTGAGTGAGTCTGCGATAACGTTTATATTAAGAAGTACTTCTTTAGCGCGTGCAATAAATCTTGTGCCTCGTTCTTTTGATAAGTTATACCACCGGAGTTTAGGCTTTCTAACAGGCTCTCGTGTTTTTGGTGGTTCCGCTGTGAAGAATTCTGTAATGAGCAGCCGGTGTTGGGTAACTAGCGATTCTCCAAGGATTACCTTGCAGTCCTTGACACTGTTTCTCATCGATCTTTTGCAAAGGTGATAGTCTATTTGTGTTTCGTGGCCTCCGCTGCTATAGGTGATAAGATGTCGTTGATGTTTTATAAACGTCGTATTTAAAACAGTGAGACCGTGGGCTTTACATGCTGCAAGAATGTCTCCACCAGCAGAATTTCTGGTTCCAAATCCTTTACCGCCGTGGCAGTCCTCATAATCTACGTTTGATTCTCCAACGTGGCCGTTTAAATCTCCGCCTACGAAAAGCATCTCCTCGATGGGTATATTTCTGAGTAAATTACCGAAATCTGACCAAAATTTATCCTTTTCCGATTGATCGCAACCGTTTTGTGGGGCGTACGCGCTAACAGTGTTCCACATTTCATTGTTTATAATGAGTTTTACACTCATCAAGCGGTCGCTTATTTTTGAAATACCAACGATATTATTAAGAAGACTTGCCGCGACAATAACACCGACACCGTTTCGTCTATTGACCGTTCCATGGTAGAACATCTTAAATGACTTAGTTTTTAAATCAAGAAAACGCGCTTTATTTCCGGTATTACACCACTTCGTTTCCTGAACGCACATGACATGTAGAGTTCTGCGACGCATTATTGCTTCCATCTCCAAGCTTTTTGAGGTCATCGATCCGACGTTCCAACTTGCAAACCGAAGTTTGGTAAAATTTAGAAACTTCATTTTGCCCGCCCCGGAATCCGTCGGGCTCTGACACAAGCATTTCTGCTTGCCCTGGGATCACAAGAATGCGTGGCAAGCGTGGTGCCCAGCGGGGTAGTGCTACAATTTGCGATCATTTCCATGAAGTTTTTTTTTTGTACTTTCGTACGAGATTGAGTCAGTTTCAGTTTTTATGCATTTTTATTTATATACTTAAATTACTCTTAAATGCTAAACAAAAAACGCTTAAAAATTAGCTTAAATAACTTAAAAATAATCTTATTGTAACTTACTGGCCCCATGCGGGCACTCTAAATTAAACATAATACTTAATCTATGTCTTTCGACGTATCTTACAGTCTAATTTTATTTGTAATTTAAACATTAATTAATCCTAAAACTAAGAAAATAAATTTTAGGTAAAAACTTAGTAAATGGACATCGTACGAGATTGATTTGACACACGTATGCTCAATTGAAGTTAGTTGACTTTGCTTTTATCCCACCGGTAGTCGCCAGACGTGGGAACCCACTGATTGCATACGAACTTGTGGGAAAGTTTTAAAGGTGTTAAAGTGTCACAGGCTCATTTTTGGTGTTATAGTTGCCTGTATATGACTGATTCCTCATTTTTAGTCGCCTTTTACGACAAGCAGGGAAGCACTGCAGCACTATTCTTTATCCGGTGCTGCACGGATGAAAAAAAAAAGTTTACATATTATTGTTTTTTTTTTAAGAAATTAGGATACTTTTGAAAAACGTCCGGGAATACATACTACTTTAGATTTCTGAGCGTCTACTGTATTCCGCGAAAACTCGTATTGCGGAGGAAAACTCTATCTCCGTACAGATTGTAGTATGCGTACTCGTACATTTAATGCAAAGATGCGGTACTTTCGTATCGTATAGTGGCTGGTAAACTTCTTCTTTCATTATCCGATGAAATATTTCTCCTACGGATCTGCATTGCTACTGCGCCGCTTGTGGGATTGTCTAAATTTGTGGACTTCAGAATATACTAAGGCCCCTAGGAGTTTTCTGATGTTTTTGCATTTGCGTGATCCAATTAGTTTTCCTTCTACGAACCTCGGTTGAAATTTTAAGTTAAGTTAGGTTAGGTAGGAGTGGCTGTTGGAAGAAAAACACTTCGCACCTAGGCCTATTGGCCCACTATGATGCCACGTGGAACTGAATTGACTCCAAAATCTACATTTTTTTATTTCGTTTTTATATATACTAAATATGAAGGTGAATGCGACAACCCGCACCTTTTTACAACCTCTTGAAGTGACTTAAAATTTGAACCAAAGTCGGGGATCAACGAACGCATGACACCACGACGGAACAAAAAATACGTATTTATTTCTTGCGTCTCCTCAAAATTGTCATTTGTTTGCACATTTGTCCCATTATCTTCAAAACCACCATACAAATTCTAGAGTTATGATTTTTGTCTTATTATTACTGGAAAAATAGTCTTTGGATGAAATTTTAAAATTCAGCACACTTTGTACTTTATGGTGGAAAATGTTCTTAAAACAAATGTTTTAAAAAAAAAAAACTTAAAACGTTCTCTACAACGTACATTTTGTATTTCCTTAGAATCCTGCGCCTTAAATTTGTGAAATGGGGTAAAATATGTGTATGCAAAATTTGGGTTAGATCGGTCCAGCCATTTCTGAAATAATGAGTCATTTGACTTCAATAAAAAAAAAAAAAAAAAAAAAAAATACATGTAAAAGCGCCTTAGGACCTTACCCTCTTAAGTCATTGTAGAAGAAGGCTCCGAAGTGGAGTTTCCTTCTTTGGGAGAGAGCTGGCCATTATGGAGTAGTTATTAAGTTTTTGTTTTATTCATGACTACACCGTGCAGGTGCCAATGTGAGACTCTGATCCACTAAACCTAACCCCCGCAAAAAATTATCGTCCTCGTCTCGACCCACGTAACCGCCGTAAAGCATAACTTCGTGGGGTAGGGCAGTAGCTTTAAGCTAGAAATCGTTGGTTTGTTTGTCCAAGTACACGTTTTGTTGTCATATTGTTGACTTACTCTCTTTGTTCCAAGAGAGATGTCGTTTGTTGCTCTCCCTGACTTTTTTGAGCTGTCGAAGTTCCTTCCTGATTATCGTTGCAATCTGTTTCACAGCATTGCGCTTCAGAATGTTCTCGAGAGTCGGTATTTCTCCAAGCCTTTTCTCCAGATCTCTACGCTCTATACGAAAGCGTGGATACTGAAAAAATACGTGTTGTGCTTCCTCTCTGGCGATTCACCAATCCCAAATCTGTTCAGATAAGCTCGAAAGCAGCCATGTCTTCCTCCTCTTGTTCCTCCAATATTATTTTGGATAAGGAAGCGCTCATCCGAGCAGCTTTGTCGGACGTTCTTTTAAGGTGCTTATCTTAGGGTCGATCATCACGCCTATGTAGGTATCTGGTTACCGCTTTTGATGTTATATTTTGATCTCTTACCTTGATGGAGATTGTCTTTCTTGCAACTCCTACGACTTCTATTACCTCTATGATTTTTGCTTCGATTGGAATTTCTAATCCTAGAACAGTTAGGTATCATAAGATTTGTAGAGAGGATTTTGCTTAGCCGTGATGCATCAGAGGTTTCTGTTACTTTGTCACAGAATAACCTCCAGGATTGCCGCTTTGCCTACCTAATTTTTATTTTTTTCAGTAAATTTTTTTTTTGCTTTTTGCTTGGTTGAAAGGTTTCCTGCAAAAGTTTCTAAACGGTCCCAGTCCTGATGTTCACCAGAGCGGCTTTTATTTGCCTCTAGGTTGAGTAAGATGGCAGGAAGCATTCATTACCAACTAGCGTCCATGTGAAGTTCGTTGGAGTTATGCGGGGGAATTAATTTGGGCAATCAGTTTTCAAATGATTCCGGAAAGCTAGTTGGCGGGGAGGCACATCATTCAGATTGAATTGGATATCTCTGTGATCTGAAAGAGAGTGTTCACACGATACCATTCAGTTCGCTAGGATATAAGTGATGATGTCGAAGAAAAGAGTGATATCCGGCACTTCTTGGCGGTTTTTTGTTATGAAAGTGGACTCATTGCCAATGTTGCAAACAATGAAGTTAGTACTTATAATGTAATCAAAGCAAAGAGTGACTCACCTATATGGTTTGGTGTCGGTACTGCCCCATACCGTGTGACGTGGGTTAGCGTCGTACCCGATGATGAGGGCAATTTTTAGCCTTCCAGCTTCCAGTACCACCCCTTCTAGGTTGTCACCAGGGAGAGGGCCTACATGGTCATGGGCAAAAGATGCTGATGCCAGCCAGTCTTTGGTGTCTTTGGCAGTCTCTAGTCTGGCAAGGGTTATGTCGGGGTGGCTGAGGTCAGGAAGTAAGAATACATTAAGGCTACGTTTCACTAATATATAAATTCTGATCTTACTTTTGCCACATGTATACTTTTGCCTCATGTGTCCCAAGTCCATGAACTAGGCCTTCTACAACCCATGGTTCCTGGATTAGGATGACGTCTTCTGCGTTTTTGGATAGAAACAGTATGAGTGCGGTCGAGGCCTTTTTGGAGTGATGGAAGTTAGTCTGGAGAAACAGTAGCATATAAGCCTCCACCACAATGCTGTTTGAGTTCTGCGATTCTGAACATGTGCCCAAGACTTCATCTTTATCATCTGATCGTAAAGGTATTTCTTTTTTGACTCGTCGTCGGTTTCCATTTCCGACATGGTACCAGAGATGGAGACCATCGGCTTAGTTGTTACCTCGGATAAATTGGATTCGTCGCTATCCATTTCAGGAAAGAGCTTGAAACTTTAGCCTCTATTGCTTTTTGGACTGGAAATTTTCGACTACCCTATTTGAACATGGCAAAATCAGCTCAGCCTGAAGTTTTTCTACTATCGGTTTCATAATGTGGAGATTTTCGCGAATGTGCGTACATTCTTATATTTGTAGCATTTTCGTTTTTTTCGCCGCACTTTTTTTATAATACTTCTTGTATATCGTTCAAAATTGCGATGTTAAAGTTGGATGTAGATCTTATACAAAAAACCTTTATATTTTCTGGGCCATTTAGCCTACGGTAACTCTATGTGTGACATCGTCATCGCAATTTTCTTATCACAGAGCTTAGGTGTATACGAGTAGGTACGATGATTCCTTCTTAATAGATCCCAGGGGTTGGCTTTACAATTTCGGAAAAGGGGCAATGCCAATATTCCCGTTTTATTATTAAAAGTTGTCTGAAGGGCTGACAAATCGTTGATTATTGTCAAAATTCTCGGATTTCGAAATATGCTGCTTCAATATCAACTCTTGCACCTCGTTAAACAGCAACTGTACTCTACTGTTCATATTAACCTTAACTTCCATTTTCCCCGGTATTCCTGCTGTGAATTTAACTTCTGTTTTAAAGTCATCTTACACATCGCTTATCAAATCGTGTATGTACCTCTGGCGTACATTTTGGGAACTTAGTGCCGTTTAAGCATAAAACATCTTTGGGAAGTCTATCGAATGTTTTTTCCAAACATTTTCCTTATATTTTTCATGGAAGCTGTTGCATACCTTGGTTGTTTGGCTTATACTTCTTTATCAATTTGGTCAGTGCCTATTTAGGATGCTAGCAATATTTCAACTTTAACATGGTAAAAATTGGTGTTGATATGTATGAACAACGTTTCTTTTAACGCACTGGTAGACGTGGGATCCTGACCAAGTTGTTTCTCTAATTGTTACTACGCCTTAGACTCAATTTTGTGCCTAAACATTTTCGCCCATTGAGAGTCATCTTTTCCGACAAGTTAAGGAATGCACTGGGGCAGTTCTGTATTAGACTGGTCGGATCATTTAAATTTGCTGTTTTGTGCTCACATTATATTTCTTATAATTAAATATAAAATAAAGAAGGTTTGTTTATACATATAAAACCAATGTAATGGTTTTCATTTTTCCAAACCGTCCGATTTGGAAGCCAATACACTACCATTTAAGCCACGGCAATCGATTATACTTTTAATGCTGCTGACCCGACGACGCTGTTATTTTTGTTGGTGATTTTAGTCTATCTAAACTCCTATGGGCTCAGACTGACCAGAACTTCTTTACTGCAACAAATCCCACCTCTGGTAAAGAACATGTTTTCATCGCCTGCCTTACTGACTGATCTGTACCAATTAAGCGGTGTCACCAATAACATTGGGAGTCAGCTCTATCTAGTCTTCGCCACTGAAACATATAAGTTACGTACGGACACGTAGGGGAAGGTAAAAAAAACAAAAAGTTTTTATTTTAGGGGACAATCGTCCCGTTTATTAAGATCGGTAAACACAAACTGAAGCTACTTAAAATCTAATACAATTATTTATACCTTCGATTGCACGGGTGAAATTGCTGACGGGTTGGCTTGTTGGCTTTCGGGTTGACTTCTTGGAATTATGTCTGGCGTGTGCAGGTGCACTTATGTTTCGTGGGAATAGGTGCATGTGAACAATTCATGCTGTGTAGGTGCATGTGAACAGTTCATGCTATGGGTCATCTCGTTGGAGTGTGTTCTGAAGTATTATGTAGAATAAGCATTTTCGGTGTTAACACCTCCCTCCTTAAATTCGAGTGTCCTCACTCGACACCATGTAAAGGATTGGTACTTCATTACTTTTGGCGGGTTCGGTTTTTCCTATAATCTGGGGGTGGTGTACGTTTAACTCTTGTGGTGTTGTTTCAGGGATTGTTATTGTGTTCCGGATTTTTATCTTCTTCTTTTGCATAAAAGCTTGCTTGGTTACGATAATTGCAACGGCTAACATTAAGATGGTTATAAGGCTATAGTTAGTAATAGCGTGTAACTGTGCTTCTTCTTCTAATTCGGTTAGTTGTGCCGTATTGTTGACGTGTAGTTCTTTAACCATTTCGATGGTAAGAAGTTCCTCATATGTTTTCATTGAAGAATTTGGCTGGAGGATTGCTGGTAGTGGTTTCGAATAAGGTATTTCCGTAGAACTATAGCTTCGCCCGTTTATGGAAAGGGATGCGTTATGGTACTGTAGGATGGAGGTTCCGGTTAGGTTTACTATGTTGTTGTCGATAATGACGGATCCGTTGAACTGGTTTAGGAAAATGGTTCCGGGATGAATCTCTTCTACTGTTGGGATGTGTTGATTGTTGGCCTCGTCGCAATTCGAAGGTCTGCTTTTTAGCAAATTTGGAATACAAGTATCGTCATGTAAATTTACTATTTGGTTTCTGTTACAAATCGTTAAATCATTAAAAGATTGACATTCTTGCTTGATACCATAAAAATCGTTATTACAATACAAAGTGTTATCAAAATTTAATTTTATAATCTTTTTATTATATTTAACTGGTTTTATGAGAAGTTTTTTACATAAAAAGGTTTCTGTTGTAGGTATGCTTATTATATAAAGGAGAGTTTCTAGGCTTGAGGCTATTTTAATGTTTGCAAATTCAATTGCCTCTTCTAAATTAATGAATGGAATGTTACTGTCTTCGAATTTTTTTCTTACAATTTTCAGTTCGGTATTTGATAAAATAAATGAGTTTATAATTTTATTTCTTGCCCATAACATGGCATATTCTAAATTTATTACTTCCTCCTTAATTATATCTAGTTTGTTTTTTGTGGTCAAAAAAAAATTATTTTCTACGTTACTTTCTGTTTTAACAATATTAAGTACTTGGTTTGTTATATTCGTAAGTCTATTTATTCTTTCAGTATGCAATTCGTTTATTATAACTTGCTTGTTATTGTTTTTTAGTAAATTGTGGACATGTGATTTTATGATTTGAAAGTCTTCGTGATCGGGGCTTCCGGCAAGCCACTTCCAGGCGCTCCCGATGAAGTTAAGAGACCTTGGTACTCTTGTTTTCGGCTTTAGCGTAGTTAATTGCTTTCGGATTTGGGAAATTTGGAAGGATAGGATAGAAAGCTGGGGATTGTTTTTATTGGGGTGATTTTCAATTTGGCTTTCTATAACCTTAATCGTTTCTTCGTAGGCGTTTAGATCTATTACATGTATTAATTTAAATGTACCCGTTTGGATTTTCGCTGTTCCAATATCTAATGAAATTATTTTAGAGTTCGAGTAGTCCAGGATTTGGACTTCTGCGAAACTTGTGGCAAGGAGAAATCTGAAATGGATAATTAGTTCCTAATATTATTTTTATGAATAACTTTGCCTGATTCTGTTAAAATGGAGGTTGATCTATCTTCCTTAACTATTTCCTTTTTAAATCTAGCTGAGAGTTTCGTGCCTAGTCGCTTATTAGTTTTGACGTATATCACTTCACCTGGGGTATAGTTTTTAATCGGATGTCTATTCTTGTTATGTTGTTGTCTATCTTTTGCCTGTTTTTCCTGAAGTTTTTCGATATTTTCCTGCCTAGCTTTTTCATACTGGTCTGGGTTTGTGCTTACATTTCTACCGAAAAAGGTTTCTATAGGTCTTTGCTTAGTAATAGGATATATGGAGAAATTGTATTCGGGATTTCATTTTAAGGAAGTAAAATTCCTGCAGAAGTTGAGCTGTATTTTCTTTGGAATTCCTGTGTGCACGGTTATGTGTTTTGATGATCTCTTCTTCTTGTTCAGTAGTATTTTCTAAGTCTTTGACCTGTATCATATATTTGGATAGCTCTATCTACGCTCTTCCTCCAAGAGCTGAATTCTTCGGGTTTCCCTGAGAATTCTCGTAGACATCTTACGATGTCAGGAATTTTTTCTAGGTCCGCGAGATCACCTAGTTCGGGATTAATAGATCGATCTTGCCCGATGGAAAGATCAGAATTAGGATTCATAAGAGTTTTGACTATATTTGTAATAGTATTTACGAGGTCGGCAGAAGGAATAGTTTGTCGGGATCCGCTTTGAAGCGGTTGTTCCTGAGGCTGTGGAGGTTGTTGTTGGGGTTTTTCGGGTAAAGCAAGTACAGGGGGGCGGATGAGATTATTATGATTCCCCATTTTTATGTAATGTACGCGTATTTGATTTTACGAAGGAAAGAAAACCGAGAAGAAGAAAAAAAAAGAAATAAATAGACTTATTTTTTATGAACTTGGTATAGGGGGGTCTTTTCTTTCGTATTACAAATTTTAGATAAAGGAGGTAAAAGTTGACACTTGAATATTTATTTTTACTTAAATGTATTTTTTCCTTAAATGCTAGTTGGTTTATTCGATTTGTTTAATTTATTTTATATTCTTTATGTATTTTGTTAGAAACTATGTTTCTCTTTTATTGTTTTTATTCTTTAAAAAAATAATAATAAAGAAATAGATAAAAGGAAGTTTGTATTTTTCTTAAATCTAGGTATTTAGAAACTATGTTTCCTTTTTACTTAATAAAGAAATAGATAAAACGAAGTTTGTATTTTTCTTAAATCTAGGCATTTAGAAACTATGTTTCCTTTTTACTTAAAAACTTAATAAAGAAATAGATAAAACGAAGTTTGTATTTTTCTTAAATCTAGGCATTTAGAAACTATGTTTCCTTTTTACTTAAAAACTTAAAATTACATACGTTACTAGAAATTTCATTTGAAATTTCATTTCCGGAGCGGCTGGCAGCGTTTGCTGTCTCCTTTTTGCTGCTGGGCAGTTACTGGGGGGCCTCGTTTCTTCGGAAAGTTTGTTCTTTTTTTTGAGTTGGTTTACACGATCACACTTCACCACTACGGTACGCGCGTTTCTTTTTTTTTCCTCGGGTAGGGGATTTTACGACTTTTTTTAGTAGCGTTCTCACTGTCAATGGTGATTTTAATTTTCTTTCCGCGCACTTGCTCACTACTTATGGTGATAACTTTAAGTCACGGTACTAGATGTGGTGTTCTTTTTACTAGTTCACGCACTTGCCACTTTAAGCCGAATTTACTCACTACTTATGGTGATTATTTTTTTATTTTTTATTTTTTTTTTGGTCGCGGTATTCACTACGTATGGTGATTTATTTACTACACGCGATTTACTTATTTGCTCGGGCGCCAGTTACGTACGGACACGTAGGGGAAGGTAAAAAAAACAAAAAGTTTTTATTTTAGGGGACAATCGTCCCGTTTATTAAGATCGGTAAACACAAACTGAAGCTACTTAAAATCTAATACAATTATTTATACCTTCGATTGCACGGGTGAAATTGCTGACGGGTTGGCTTGGTGGCTTTCGGGTTGACTTCTTGGAATTATGTCTGGCGTGTGCAGGTGCACTTATGTTTCGTGGGAATAGGTGTTCATGCTGTGTAGGTGCATGTGAACAGTTCATGCTATGGGTCATCTCGTTGGAGTGTGTTCTGAAGTATTATGTAGAATAAGCATTTTCGGTGTTAACATATAACTGCGTCGTTTTAGTCGATTGAATAGTTACGAATTCACCCTTTCAAGTTTATTTCGCATAAAAGTTACAAGGTTTCGCTACCACACGTTTTACAATTCAGAGATATGATATGTATATAATTTATCTTTCATCTGTAACATTATTATGAATATATAATTTGAAATTAAATGGACTTTAATTATCTCTATGAAGGGAAAAGCGGAAAAAAACCCTTCAATATAACAAAAAAAAAAAAAAAAAAAAAAAAAAAATAAATAAATAAATAATTAATTAAATAAATAAAAATAAACATAACTATATATATATATACATATATAAATAAATAAATAAGTAGATAAATAAATAAATAAATAAATAAATAAATAAATAAATAAATAAATAAATAAATAAATAAATAAATAAATAAATAAATAAATAAATAACTAATAAATGAAAAATAGTTAAGTAAATATAAACAGTTAAACAAATAACAAAAAGAATAAATAGAGAATAGGTAAATAAAATAAATTAAGAGTATCAAGTTGGAAAGTTATTATCATTCAGGCTATTAACTAAGGGATTATCAACAAAATCACATCGAACAAGAAAACGTTGATTTAATTTTAGTATTCTATCAAGGACTAATTCAACATTTGCCTTTTGATGAATATCGCGCGTTGAGTGATACCAAGGTAAATTAAGCATCATTTTCAAAAGTTTATTTTGGGCGACCTGCAGTTTCTTAAGATGGCTTTTTGCGCAATTACCCCACACTTGGCAACCATAAAGCAGTATTGCTTGAAAAATAACTTTAAGTATCGTTATTTTATTGGCATTTGATAGCCTTGACTTTCGGTTTATGAAGGGGTATAACATCTTGGTCGCAACAGAGATTTTGTTTAAGGTATTTGTGACGTGCGTATTAAATGTTAGTTTGGAATCCAAGTGAATTCCTAAATACCTTACTGATGGTTCCCAACTTATACTAGCCCCATTCACATGCAATTGTCCACTAGGTAGAAAACAGGCTTTTCTTTTCCTAGTAAAAAAGATTGCTTGTAGCTTGTGCTCGTTTAGTTGTATCTTCCATTTATTAAAGTAACTTTGAAAGATTCTCAACCCATAGTCGAGATTCCTCTCAATGTTGAGAGCGAATTCGTGAGAAGAGAAAATCGCTATATCATCTGCGAAAGCCGCAACTTCACAGTTGGGTACAGATGGAACGTCGGACGTAAACAGGTTATACAAAACAGGTCCGAGCACTGAGCCTTGGGGAACACCAGAATGAAAGTAGACAATGCTGGAGACATCATTATTAATTTGCACTCTAAAACAGCGGTTGGACAAGAAACTACGGACAATTCTACAGAGATTTGGCTGGAAATTGAAATTTATCATTTTGTATATAAGCCCGTCATGCCAGACAGAATCAAAAGCTTTTTCGACGTCTAATAATATCATGCCTGTTGATTTTCCTGTTGCACGAGACGATTTAACATGATTGCAGATCCTTAGCACTTGATGGGTAGTGCTGTGATTGCGCCTGAACCCAAATTGTATGTCGGGAAGTAGGTTGTTGTCTTCAATATGCTTACAGATTTTTTCTTTTATAACCTTTTCATATAATTTACTAAGACCACTTAATAAACTAATTGGTCTGTAACTGGTAACCACATGAGGAGGCTTTCCAGCTTTAGGAATTGGAACAATCTTAGCGAGTTTCCATACATTTGGGAAGTATTCCATTTTAATACAGGCGTTAAGGACAAACGTTAAATGCTCAAGGACAGATTTAGGCATTTGCTTAATATATATGTTTTTAATTTGGTCGAATCCTTCAGCTTTACGATTACTCAGCTCTTTGACCATGAATTTGGTATCTTCCAAGGTTATATACAGGCTTGAGGATGGAGGATTATTGTCACCAATCAAAAGATTTTGAATGGATTGGTTCACTAAATTAATTGTTTCTGCGTCACCTAAATTAGAAGATATTTCGTGATTGTTGCGAAAGTTGAGAGCAAGTGCGTTAGCCTTGTCAAGATCCGTACAGAACAAAGTATCTGAATCCTTAAGAAAGGGAAGCTGTCTATTTTTGTTTTTAACCACTTTGACAATATTCCAAAAAGGTTTTGAATTAAAATCTAGAGATCGTAATTTGATGTTCCACTTCTTGTTGTTGTAATCAAAAATAAGTTTTGAAATAAGATTATTGAGGTGGGAAACTTTATGTTTGTAGAACGGCTGGCGGTATCTTTGCCAAAGTCTTCGACAAGCATTTCTAATTTGAATGAGTTCCACGATGTAAGAGGGAATCTTGATTGCCGAGGTTGTTTTAGGAACTTTACGAACACATAACTCAATAGTGTCTAGTACATGTTTGCTAAAATCTGAGATAATGGAATCAACATCGGCAGTGGAGGTAACGCTGTCTAGATTACAGGGAAAGTTCCGGAATTTGGAAGTTAGTTCTGACCGGAAACGATTCCAATTCGCATTTTTGAGATCTAGCACATATGCGACCTTTTGCATACCTGATTTGCGAAGCCGACAAAACACAGGGTTATGATCAGAGCTGAGGTCGTTAATGGAAACCGGTTGGGAAAGGTGACCAGGCATATTAGACACAAAAAAATCAAGCACAGATGGACTACGGTTAGAACTGGGAAAAAAGGTCGGACTAGAAGGGAATATCACAGATGCTGGAAAATTTAAACATAGATCTGACAGGATCGTACCGTAGGCATTTGCTCGCAAGCAACCCCAATTTTTATGTCTTGAATTTAAGTCCCCACCAATAATAAATTCACCTTGGAGTGAGAGTAATTTGCGGAGATCATTCTTAAAAGCTATCTTTTTTTCTAATGAGCTTCTACCGCCGGGAAAGTAAGCACAAAAGATTTTAATTTCTCTCTGGTTACGCAATTTTAAGCTAATTCCAATGTTTTCTATTAACCGCGTTTTTACTACAGGCAAAAGCGAGTGCTGAATAGATCTTCTTATTAGTATAGCTACTCCACCTCCGTCTCGATCAACTCTATCGCATCGATAGCATTTGAAGACGGATGTGGACAATCTTAAGTCCTGTTTTAGCCATGTTTCAGTTACAAGAGCTATGTCGGCGTTTCTAGCGTTTAAAAAGTTATCAAACTCGGTGATTTTGTTGCGAATACTTCTACTATTCCAAGTAATAATATTTAAATGCCTATCTATCATATTATTTAGAGTTATGACACAAAAACTTAGTTGCTAAACGTGTGATAACATTAAATTGCTCAAACTTATTCTTACATGTAGATAAATTTGTAATTAATTCCATAGCTAGACTATTTAATTCATCCGCAGTGAACAGAGTGTTGTTGCTGGAAATGTTGCAAGTTGCGCCGGCGGCAATGTTGCTAAACGTAAGTGGAAAGTTGTCGGAAACATTGTTGATTGTTGGAAGGGCGACACTTTCCAACATCGTTTGATTAGTGTGAGAGGCGGGAAACAGCTGACGTCGCTGTGGAAGTTGCGGGAACTCTGACAGTGAGTTAATTGGAACCTGTTGATGTTTAGTGTGAGTGGGTGGTGAAATATGTTGTCGGTTGGATGTCTTTGACATATTATTTTGTTTATATTTTTCCTTGATTTCTAAGAATTTTGATCGGCTAACGCGATGGATCGGTTGATTTATGTGGTCCGTTGCAATTTGCACATTTTTCAGCGGAAGAATTTGAGCAGACAGAAGTTTTATGTGGGCCGGCACAGTTGGCACAGAAGGTTTTGACGTGGCAATTTTTTTCACCATGCCCAAACATCTGGCAATTGTGACATTGGGTTAGTTTACCTTTTAGCTTTCGTTGGTAGTTCCAGCTCACTTGCGTGTAAAAAATGGAGCGATAATTTTTCTTAAGATCATGCAATCTTATTGAACCATTTTCTAATGAAATTATATAAATTGTGTCCGTGAAATGTTCCGATTTTTTAATTATTTTTTTAGTATTTATGCACTTTAAGCCAATTTTAATCAGTTCAGTTTTTAGAAGATTGGGGTCCATTTCGCTCATACCATATAGAACTACTTTGAATGCTTTCTCGCTCTTGAAATCGTGAGAGAAGAATTGACAACTTTGACTTTTTAGTTTTTCTAATATGGCACTGTAAGATTCAGCAGAATTGCATGTTATTTTAATGCCTATAGACATCTTTTTAACAAAGTAATCTGTAATGTTTAAAGATTTTGCAAGGTTGTGCACAAATTCACTAGATTTTTGCAATAGTTTGATTGGAGGCAATAACACTTTTTCACTACACTTATTTGGCGAAATTATTTCGTCCATATCTTCTTCGCTATCCGGAAGGCATTGCAAGGGACTCCAGTAATTATAACTGGGATCACTTCCTTTTTTTTTTTCGGATTTGGCATGTTGGCACAGAATTTTTTCTTCAAGGACAAACGAAAGTCCTCGGAAATTGGTGATCTTTCGCGTTTAGAAATGTTGGGTTTTGATAGGTCAGATACGGATGACATGCGCAGGCAAAAGCTCCGGTTAGACTGATTCACCCTTTCTATTACGTTATCGTATGACGTTTCCTATGAGTATTCTTACAGTTTCAATTTTCATAGGGAAAACTACGCCAAACTGAACAACCCCCTCAGTACAGCCAATTCTAACTTTCTCTACGATAATCCTAATCTTAAGGTTAACAATGCTCTCATGTCTTTTTATATCGAAATTTTCAAATGTCTCTCCCAATCTGTACTCTGACTTTTCTTGGTAAGTCCTTGGGCGATCCCCAAATTATTGCACATCTCTTCGCCATTTTTTTAAGCCAAGCGTTCGGCATCCATACCCATGAACCCGAACACTCTTACTTTTCTTATTTAAATAGCTGCCCATAAAGAACTTTGGAATCAGTGTCTATAACTTTAGAATGAGTTAAAGATAAAATATTAAACTTCAAATATGATTATTCTGCTGGACCTGATGACCTCCCTATGACCTATATTGTTAAAGAAATCTAAAATGCATCTAGTCCAACTCCTTACAGCTCTCTTTCAGCTTTCTATCACTTAGGAATAGTTTCATCTTTTTTGGGTGTCTTCGTGCATTTTACGGATCCTGCTGCGCAGGTTATCCACATAATCGTTCAACTCCTTAGGGTACGTAGGTGGGGCTCCGAATTTCGTTTCACTTGGCAACCTAACTATAGAATATCAGATGGTGTATGTCTTATTGAACTATGAACCGCCTTTCGGTAGGCCATCAACATAGAAGACAGATATGTGTCGATCCAAGGCCCGCTGGCAGCTGTCGACTACTTGAGCCAGATGCTCATTCAAGGTCATATTGAATCGCTCGACTATTCCATTAGATTGAGGGTGTAGTGACATTTCTTTGTCTTCTTTATACCCAGATATTGGCAATCCTCTGGGAAGACTTTTGACGCTGAGTTTCATCCTTGATCAGAGTGTAGCTTTATTAGGACCCTAAATCTGCTCACACAGTTGTTGATTATTTGTTCTGCTACGGTCTTAGCTTCTTCAACACTTCCGGCCATTTACTGAAGTAATCCGGGACAACGAGGGTGTATCGTTTGCCATTAACTGTGTCAGAAACCGGGCCAGCGATGTTAGTGGCTATACGTTCGAATGGTCTTATTAATTCCTACATCTTATTAATTCCCAAGTGGCCTTCTGATCATGTATTTCATGGAGCACTTCACTGATTCTAGATCGTGGCACGATTAGTTGCATGCGCGATGTTCCATCTACAATTTCCCATTTTCTCTTCAGCAAACCATCTTGCACACAAAACGAATCCCACTATGCTAACTACGCCTTCAGAGTTTGGGTTCAGCCCGATATACCGTGCCAGCTTGGTTACTTCGTGTTCATCCCAGTCCAATATGGTTCGAAGTCATTCTCTGCCTATTAGGAGGTTCAGTCCTGATCAATTGGATAGTGGCCTGATCTCTCGCTTTCTTACGGTTGCAGTGTTCACATTTGACTCCGCATGGTCGACGAGAGAGAGCATTAGAATTTGAGTGGAGCTTTCCTTTGCGGTGTTGCTCTTCAAAGTCGTAGCCCTGCAACGGTTTGCACTTTGACCTTCAGGGTTCTTAAATTGTAGTAGCCCTTTCAAAGCTGCATGGTCTGTCCGAAGAATGAACTTTTGTCCATAGAGGTACCTTCCTGTAATATGCAACCACTTTCTCTTGACCATCATCAACTTGAGAGATCACTGCTCCGACCCCAACATTGCTAATGTCTACGTCCATGATGAACATTTTTCCGGGCGTGGGGTAATCCAAGATGGGAGCATTGCACAGCTGCCGCTTGAGTACTTGGAATGGTTTTTCACACTCTCCAGACCACCTGAACTGTCGGTCTTTTTCGGTAAGTTGTTGCAGGGTCTTCGCAATACTAGCAAAATTATTTACCAACCTCCTGTAGTACGTGGCAAGTCCCAATAAGCTTCTCAGTTGATGTTTATCTTTTGGGACAGGCCAACTTTTCATGGCTTCGGTTTTGTCAGGATCCGCCCTTACTCCTTCCGCTGATACAATGTGACCCAGATTTTTACTTCCGGATGGAAGAAGGCACACTTTTCTGGGTTCAACTTCAAATGAGCACTTCGCAGTCTCTCAAACCCCTCTTTTAGATTTTCGCGATACTCCTCGAACGTCTTGCCTATGACGATAACATCGTCTAAATACACAAGACAAGTTTTCCAGGTGAGCCCTTGAAATGTACGTTCCAATAGTCGCTGGAAGGTAGCCGGAGCGTTACACAGTCCAAGCGGCATCACCGTAAACTGCCAAAGGCCGCTTCCTGTTGTGAAAGCCGTTTTCTCACGGTCTTTTCGATCAATCACCGCCAGCCAGTAAATACTATAGTGTATAGTGTTGAGAACAATTTCGCACCAGAAAGCGTATCCAAAGTGTCATCAATTCTTGGTAGTGAGTAGCTGTCTTTTTTGGTGACATCGCTGAGACGTCGGTAGTCTACCGCAAACTTCATGCTGCCGTCTTTCTTCTTCACGAGGACCAGAGGAGATGCCCTCAACTTTCATCTTCGACACCATTTCGGCAATTTCTGTTTGCTTTGCAAATGGAATACATCTTGCAGGCTGGCAGATTCGTCGGGCATCTCCGGTGTCAATGTGTTAAACGAATTGCTTACGTCCATATTCTCCGTCTTGTGTAGCAAATATATCAGCGTACTCACCGATTAGTTTTTATACGCTGCTCTTGATCCAGATTACAGAGACTGAGAATTTTGTTCTTGATTTTTCATACTTTGGACTCTTGCGACCGGTGTTGAACAACTCGTTTCCGTTGTGGTCGATATAACCTCAATAGGCGCACATTTTCCCAGAATTCTTATAAGAGCCGTGTTGTTCTTTGGTTCCACTAAGGTCTCCACCATGAAGACTTTCCTATTTTCTGGCTCCATCAAATAGAATCGGTGGCTATCTGGACCACCTTCCACTTTTGCCCACACAATTGCTTCCGATGAATGCTTTAGAATCTGATTTCGGCAGATGACGACTTCTAAGACGGAATAGTTGGCGTTTCTGTGTACCATTGATATCTCCATGTTTCCGTATTTCAGGATTTGTGTCCCACCAGGACGACTACTAGTCCATGTTCTTTTATGAAATCGTGAAAAGGAGAGAAGGCTATTCCGGTTGGGTCGATTTTTATTTTACCATATACCGTAGCTGTTTTTGCCGTAGCTGTTCGCAATTTGTAACTGCTGGTATTATGCAAATCCCTCCTGATGATTGATTTTTCTTTTCCACTGGCTACTTCTACTACAAGGCTTTCATTGCGGATGATGGTCCTGGGGCCTACACCACTATACTAAGTCCTTCGCAGGCGCATTAAACGGGTGCTACCTTCCTGGCTAAATGTGTTCCTTTGGAAATCTGATTTGCTGCTTCCATCGACAGAATGAAGGCAAGTGCTTAAGCGAGGGTTCTTTTCCCGGCCATTTTTACTGCTGACTGTATTTTCGCATCTGCGTTTCCCTTGATTAATGCGTCCTTTGCCATTTCGTCGATTATTTCTTGTCCTGCGGCATGGTATGACAATAGTGCCAGTCTACTTGCGTCTGCTTGGAGCTCTGGCAGCGTTTCTCCTTTTTGCTGTTTGACCCTTTGGCATTGCAATTTGACCCTGTAAACCACCTGCATGTGGCTCTTCCAAAACCGTTTTTCAGTAGCCTGTACTAAAGCCATATATTCGTTATGCTTTTCTACAATATGTTAATTGTTTGTAATAGTTCTGCTGCAGGGTCATTGTTCGGGCAAAGCAGTTCCCCTCATTTTAGCAGTAGTTCGCACAGGCAGCCATTTCAAACTGCTTCTTATAAGTAGACCATGTGGTCTAAACATCGAATGAGGGATGCTTCGACTCTTTTCTTCTTGGACAGCTGAAAGAAGGTTCTCGCAGTTTCTTTTTTCGTACTGTGTCGTGCTCTTTTGCCAGTTGCTCAACTTTTTCGTCAATTTGTTCGAATTTTTCAACAACTCTTTCAACTCTTTCTTTCTCTATTCTATCAAATTTGTCATCGATTTCTTCGAACTTTTCCTGTAGAATGTTCTTTTGTTCTTACAGATTATTCTTTGTTCTTTTATTCGTCTAGATGTATCTTTTGTTTATTAAGGCTGTTCTTCGTGCAAAAGTGGACGAATGCAATACAATATTTTTTTGTTTTTTATTATCTTGTGTGAACATCAGCTATTTAACTATATTAATAGAAAACTTAATGGTCATATAAATAAACTAATTACCAACGATTTAATTTGAGGATTTTTACAATTATTCGACCGTTTTTGCTCGCCACTGCATCTGTTCTTCCTCGTCAACGTCAAAGGAGAATGTATCTGGATCATGTCCCTCGTTGTTCAAATCGTCCTGAAGTCGGAACATCAATTCGCATTTACCTCTACTGGCGCTGAGGTTTTTCTTGTTCAACTCGGATTTGCGTTGGACGAGGTTCAAATATCGTGATTCGTTCCTAAGCCGTACAACTCGCATATGGAATACCCTGCCGATCTCTGTATTTCCTGGTCGTTATAACTTGCAAACATTTAAAAACAATGTACATCGGTACCTCTCTTTTCTTCATCCCTAAATTGCCTTTGCCCGCACTGTGTCTGACTTAAGGGTATACAAACCCCTTGAACGCGCGCTAATTATAAAAAAAAAAAACTTTTTAAAACAATCACAAAACACTTTTTTTTTTACACACAGTAAGTCATATCCCACTTCTGACACCAATGTAAAATGTTTGTGTGGGTTTAAATGAATGAACTTGTTCCTTTCAATACAATCGTTTTATTCAATACAACTGCAATACAATTTAGAATGCAATCGCTTTTCCCAACCAATTTTACTTTTCTTTATCTTTTACTTAAACCACTTTATCACTGCCTGTAATTCACCTTTCCAATTTCACATTAGAACTCAGAACTCAGTGGGATACTGGTATTTATACTCCCTAACATTTTTCGAGCACTTTCTGTCCTAACCAGCTGTCTATACTGCTTTCCATTTTTGCCAGAATATTTCCTATCATTTCTAAACATTTTTTCCATTTCCCTACAATGAGTCTTCTCAGATTGTCACTCCTCCATAAAGATGGAAGCGCTAAATTAGAAATCGATTCTGGGGACATCGAACTACATTCTTTTCCTGGTTGAAATTCTGGCCTATTTTAGCCTTCAGCTAATCTTGAATACATTGAAAGTGGTGATGCCCATTTCGGCTTCACTAATCGTCGATTATATCTAGGGCTACCTTATCGTTGGAGCAAGTAATTACTAGACATGCTCTACGTCATCTGCATATGTTTGAGCATTGACAGACATATGACATTACGAGAGTGTGGAGCATTTCAGTGGAGACAGGACTCCGCTATCTGGGAAACCCTTGTGCATGTCTGTCATCACATACTGACTGTAATTTGCATCAGAAGCCAAGGCTCTGCTTACTAGCATTGTTTAATCTATAATACAAAACTTATAATTTCTCTAAGCCGTGTTGTCTGGCCCAGTTCCACATGCCGTATACTGGAAGGCGCATTAAAGGCGATTAACCTGCTTAACCCTCAGTCAGGCCATATCCAATTCTGCAATGATCTATCTTACAATAGATTTTCCGCGTTAGCATCCATACGAGTGTGTACATATTGCATATTAGACACAACACGCATTCGTAAAGCAGATTTGCACACTTACTTGTGGAGCTCCATTCTTTCCATGCATTTTAAGTCTGAGAACATGCCATTGGTGCTAGGCGAGTTTTAGCCATGTAAGTAAGCCGGCAGTACCATGGCTGGATTTGAGCCAATTTGGATTTCGTAACCTAAGAAGTCTCGAGCATGAAACCTAGAGTCTCTGCTTTTGAATCTGTGTAGTTGCTTTCTGATTTTCTTGGTGCTTTAAGGCTGGCAATTGCTCATTTTGAGAATGGTGCCTGATGGTTTCATAATTTTATATTCTTTTTTACTTGGTTAAATCTTCCTCCATATTCCTATATATATAGTATGTATGTATATGTAGTTGGTTTGAACAATTAGCACCGTAACATGTGATAATTACAATACTCATAAGTTCGGCTACTGCCTTTGTAACGGTGGCAGTACTCTATCGCAGGGGAAGCAAGCTGATGCAATGACGAATTTATGCAGCTTATGACTGCAATAGGTATACCACTACTAGCTAGCCATACAACATTTTGCTGAATGGAATATTTCACCCTCAGAGTTCCATTTTCTATATTGGAGGCCTCATATCCTCCCGCTTAGGTCATTGTTCATTTCATCACTTGTAATTACGTCGTGTGTTCAGCTTAAACAATATCGATTTATTATTCGTACTTCTTACGCTTAATTACTTTGAGACAAAAAAAAAAGAAAGAAGAAAAAACTACTACTGTCGGCAGCCTAAAATTGACGCAAAATTTTTATCGCACTTTGGATGGATGTTTTTAAAATTTCAAAAAATTTTCATTAAGTTATTTTCTCTTAACAAAACGGAAATAGACTTTGCCTTATCTTTAAATTGTAAAAAAAAACTAAAACGAAATGCAATTGCCCTTGATAAAACTATTTTCAAATTCAATTACCTTTGAATAATACCTACCTAGTCCCGATTTGTACTGCTCAGTTTTCGCTGAGCATTCCCTAAAATTCTGTGTAAAAACGGTGAAAAGTGTAGGGGGATGTCAAACATAGATTATCCACTATTTTCTATCCATTCCCTGCATTCTCTTTTCTGGTTCTTTCGTTACATATTTTGTGGGTTTTATTTATTCTTGAGTATGTTTGAGCAGTTGGAACGTTTGTTTTTTTTTTATAAATTAGTTTTTGTATGGTAATTTGTACGTTTGTACGATTATCCTGTTGCAAGGAAGCCCTAATTTTTCTTCAGATCTGATTGCATCTCTCATGCTTGTATTTTTTCGCTTCAAATCGCTTTTCACAATTGATGCTTCGTCTACAATACATTTAGCAATTCTCTCATCAAAAATGAAAATGAGCCTTTATCCATACTCTTTATCCCAAACTCCTTCACAACACTCGTACAAATTAATCACTATTTGTTTTTGTTCATTATTATTGGATTAGTTAAATCTAATACATACTCGTACCTCTTCAGCTAATTTCTGCTCACTCATATTAACAAACACAAATGAAAAAAACCGCTAATGATAAGCGCTACCTGCTAGGATGACTGGCGAATGAAGAAAGCAAAAAGAACTTTAATGCCAGACCACGAGAGTGAAAATTGAATAGCAGCAAATTTGTGGCAGGCCACGGACTTGTTGCTGCTACCAAAACTCCTCCCTCCAAGGAGGAATCTGGAGCTCAGCCGCATCGGTAAACTCCATCTAAGGCGCTCTATATAAGACGCCGAAATGCTTCACGCATCATCAAAAACTTCGGATCCATTCCGGAGGTTGAGAGAAGTGCGGAAATAAAGAGCAAGGTTGAGTGGGCTAAAAACATCCTAAAAGATGGATTACCCACTGCTTCCACTGCTCCCAAAACGTCAAAAGACTCCTCTAAGCGCCAGAGATCGTTGGAGGAAACCGTACCGGTTTCCAAGAGGCCCAAAACACATAGTTCTATAACCTCTGGGCCATCCAACAGCAGATCTCTGAGGTCTTACAACGAAGTCCTAAAGGACGCATTGGTGATCGCGGTGATCGACAGGAGCGATACCGACGGTTCCATCACACCGTAACGGTGGCAACTGGTCAAACTGAAGCTGTCAAGCAACTTCTTGGCCATCATGCGGGAAAACCCCGGGCCACCTCCTATCTCAAGCGACGCTGGCTGGCACCAAGGCCATGTCAAGCTCATCGCTTGTTCCAACCAGAGATCTCGCGATCTCTTCACCAAGGCCATCGATGGTTTAGGAGAGATTTGGCCAGGTGCAAAACTCGAGGTCGTGTCTAAGGAAGACATTCCTAGTAGACCTCGAACTCGTACCTGGATTCCAGCCGAACCCTCCTCTCCAGAAAATATTCTGGAAATCATCCGGCTCAGTAACCCGACTCTTCCGACTCATGAATGGAAAGTCGCGAAACTGGAGGAACTAAGGGGTTCTTATAGATGCGCGTTAATTGTGATCAATAAGGAATCCCTCAATCCTCTGGCGTAGACGAAAGGCATGATTCGGTTCGGATTCGAGTCCATTCATTTAAGGGTGTACAAAAAGGATGAGCTGGATGCTGATAAGCAACCTCCTCCTCCTTTAATACCTGACATCACAACCTCGGATCTTCGAGCGTCGATATCCTTTCCAGAATTGGATAGCGACGACTCCAATCTGTTCGAGGTGACTATCAAGCCGTCGGTCTCCTCTTCTGACACACTGTCGGAAATGGAAACCGATGACGAAGCAATTAGAGGTCCTACACGATCAGAGGTAGAAGATGAGCTCTTGGGCACATCTTTAGAATCGGAGGACCTCAATAACACCGTGGTGGAGGCGACTCTGGAAGACTGTAGCAATGATACGGTTTCTCCAGATTAATCTCCACCACTCAAAAAAGGCTTCGGCCGCACTCATTCTGCGTCTTTCTAAAAACGCAGAAGACATAATCCTAATCCAGGAACCATGGATTGCAGAATCCCTCAAATTATACAAAAATGAACTGAGAAAGGCAAAGCGACAATCCTGGAGGTCATTCTGTGACAAAATTACAGAAACCTCTGAGGTATCGCGGCTAAGATAAATCCTATGATGCCTAGCTGTTTGAAAAAAACCGATGACTCTTGGACAACCTCAAGTGATGAATCACTCAACCTGCTTCTGGACACCCACTTTCCAGGTAGCTCCCAACTCGCGGCCAGTAGCAGCCCAAACAGGCCTACTGCAACCGTGACCAAAATTCATGGTCTGATTACGAGAGACAAACTGCTCTGGGCGCTGCATGGCTTCAAACCATACAAGTCTGCTGGTCCGGACGGTATTATACCTGCCGAGCTACAGAGGTCCTCAGATATTATTCTACCAGTGTTAGAAAATATTATAGGAGCTGTGTAGAACTTATCCACATTCCACTGTTATGGAGAGAAGTCAATGTAGTATTCATTCCCAAAGCTGGAAAATGTTCTCATGTAGTCCCATAGGACCTCAGACCTATAAGTCTATCATCATTCCTTCTGAAAACTTTACAACGACTGATTGACATCCATATTCGAGCTAAAGTTGATCCAAGACTTCTGTCTGCGGCTCAACATGCCTACTGTAAAGGAAAGTCGGTGGAAACGGCTTTGCACTCTCTGACTAGCCACATCGAACGATCCCTACAATATAAGGAGTACACAATGGTTGCTTTCCTAGACATAGAGGGCGCCTTTAACAACGTCAACACATCCGCAATCACGACTGCGCTGTCAACTCTGCAGGTAGACGGCTCACTTGGGGAGCTGATCAGTCTAATGCTAAAAAGCAGGATAATCAACTCCAAACTGGTGAGACTTCTGCTAAAAGATGTGTCAGTAGAGGTACGCCGCAAGACGGTGTCCTCTCTCCCCTTCTCTGGAACTTAGTAGTTAACGAACTACTGATATACCTGGAAGCGGGTGGTAGCAGAGTGATTGCCTATGCGGATGACGTTGCCATAGCCGTCTCAGGAAAACATCTTATTACCATTAAAGAACTCCTCCAAGTAAACCTCAACAGATTAACCCGCTGGGCAGATCGCTGTGGATTGGGAATAAACCCCCATAAAACTGATCTTGTCCTCTTTTCTAGGAAATATAAAATTCCAATCATAGACCCTCATTCAATAAACGGTACCAGTTTAGTTTTCTCCGATACAGCAAAATATCTGGGTCTCATTTTTGACAGGAAACTAAACTGGAAACCTAATATTCAAGAAAGAGTCAATAAAGCTACAATAGCTTTATTCTCTTGCAAGAAAGCCATTGGGAACAAATGGGGCCTTCAACCTCGCATAACCCACTGGCTATACATCTCGGTCATAAGACCGATACTTACTTACGTGGCGGTTGTCTGGTGGACGGCCTTGGAAAATGCAGTCAACCGCATTAAACTAAGCAGAGTTCAAAGAACAGCATGTCTATGCCCTCTGCGGCATTAGATATTCTGCTTCACTTGACACCCCTCGACATTTTTAGCAAGCAAGTAGCTGCGACTGCAGCTATTCGCCTTAAAGCGACTAAACAGTGGACAAATAATTCATTTGGCCACGCCAACATTCTTAATACATTAGGAATCCTCACAGAGAACATCAATGACACCATACCTAAACTTTGGTTTGACAAAAACTTCCATGTAAGCTTCCCCTCTAGATCATTCTGGGAGGAGGATGCTTTCATGGAGGACAAGTCAATCCATCTCTACACAGATGGATCTAAAACCGATAGCGGAGTTGGTGGCGGCGTTTTCTCAGATAAGCTGAATCTAAGCCTCTCTTTCCGCCTTCCAAATCACTATAGCGTGCTCCAGGCGGAAATTTTGGCGATTAAAGAAGCTCTGTCCTGGCTGAAGAAAAACGTGATATCTGCAAAGGATATCCGCATATTTTCGGATAGTCAGGCCGCCATTAAGTCCCTGGACTCGGTCTCATTATATTCTAAAACCGCCCTTGAATGCCGATCATCTCTCATGGAGATGGCAGAGCAGTTCAACATTCACCTTTGTTGGGTGCCGGGCCACAGAGACATTCCAGGGAACTGCAGAGCCGATGAACTCGCCAAAATTGGAACCACTCTACCTATCCTACCGGACAAAGGTAGTATAGGTATACCAATCGCTACGTGCAAACTAACACTAAAGCTAGATGCCAATAAAAGAACAGACCTTAGGTGGACTGCTGGACAAACATGTCTAGCGACCAAACAGATCTGGCCAAGGCTGGATCTGAGTCGCTCTAAGTGTCTGATCCTTTTAGATAGGAAACATGTCAGCGCCATAATAGGTGTCATTACTGGACACTGCCTCATAAGCAAGCACTCAAGAAGGCTTGGCGCTTTTACTAATGATTTCTGTAGAAGCTGCATGGACGAGGAAGAGGAGGAGACAATCCCCCGCCTACTCTGCACATGCCCAGCTCTCTCCCAGAGAAGGAAGCTTCATCTAGGAGCTTTCTTCTACAACGACCTAAACGATCTAGAAAAATTAGACGTTAACAGTCTCCTACGCTCTATTATAAGCTCAAACTGGTTCCAGTAGTAAGAAGATCATAGATCCACGTGGCATCACATAGGGCCAATAGGCCTAAGTGGGTTGGTATTCCCAACAGCCACTCTTACCTAACCTAACCTAACCTAGATTGGTTTAAAGCGAAATAGGAAATTCACAAATTATGGAGTAAAGTAAGAGGGCGACTGAATACAGCGGCAGTTTTAACTGAACTTTTTATTTCCAATAGTTTTGTCTTTTTTTCATTTAATTTTAATATATTCATCACAAACCAATACTCTTTTTATATCTTTTCAGAATACGATAAGCGTGCCATCCGCAAATAATATAGCTTTGCAATATTTTAGGATATTAGGCATATCGTTTACATAAAATAGATTATGAATAGTAGTGCACTTAAGATAAGACATTGCAGCTCTCCTAACTTACTTCCACTTTACTTAAACCATTTCAGTTCTTTCCCTTGTATGCCATACATCTGAGTAAAATTTGGCGACCTATTGTTTCGAATGTCCTTTTGAAATCCAGAAAAAGTGTCATTGCCATTCGTTTATAACGAAGGTTACCGCCGTTTCGCAGGAGTAATTCTTGATAAAACCAGATTGGGAATTGTTAAAGATATAATTTCCCTCCATTAGTTGTCGTTTAACTATGCTTTCAAGTATTTTGTCAAATGTTCTTAATGTATTTATAGGCCTAAACTGTTCACATTTTTTTCTGTTTGACATTTACGAGGGGCGTTCAATATATTCTCGGTATCGATATGAAGGAAAATGCGAATTCAATTTAAATTGTTTTTATTTTTCAATATAATCTCCCCTAACATCAATGCATTTGTTACATCTTGAGACAAGCTTTTTTAAACCCTCAAAAAAATAAATTTCCTCTTTCTCTGCAAAATACCCATTTATTGCCGATTTGAGTTCTTCATCATCCGATAATCTTTTTCCACGAAGACATTTTTTCAAATCCGGAAACAGGAAATAATCACTAGGGGCAAGGTCTGGACTATAGGGTGGGTGTTGGATTTCTTCGAAACCACAATCTCGCGCAGCAGCCTTGGAAACTCGCGCCGTGTGAACAGGAGCGTTGTCATGAAGAAGCAACACACCCGCTGCGAGTTTACACCGTCTTTTCTTTTTAATTTCCTCCCGCAAATTATGCAAAGTGGAAGCGTAGGATGTGGCGTTGATGGTTTCACCTTTTTTTTTGTACTCAATGAGCAAGATTCCCTTTGAGTCCCAAAAAACTGTGGCCATGAGCTTCCCGGCAGACGGAATGACTTTGAACTTCTTCGGGGGGTCTGTTCCTTTTTTATGCCACTGCATGGACTCTTGTTTGCTTTCAGGGTCATAGTGGTGGACCCATGTTTCGTCCCCAGTAACAATTCGATCCATAACACCGTCCGCGTTCGTTCTCACTACACATCTCCAAAAGCTCTCTACAGCATGCGATTCTCACTTTTTTCTGAGGCGCTGTGAGCATTCGTGGCACCCACCTTGCACTGACCTTTGAAAGGTTAAGATGGTCATGAAGAATGGTGTGAATGATACCAATTGAAAGCTTGGTGATCTCTGCCATCATTTTCACCTTTATTCGGGCATCCTCAAGAACAAGTTTTTCGACTTCTTTGATGCTTTCTCCCGTACAAGCAGTAGCCGGGGCGCCGGAGCGGGGGTCGTCTTCAATGCTCTCTCTGCCTCTCTTGAACTCACTTGACCACTTTTGCAGAGTTGATAATGAAGGAGCGGAACCCTGGTAAACAGCCAACATCTCTTCATGAATAGTTTTTTGACGTTTTCCTTGCTTGGTGAGAAATTTAATTACAGCGCGATGCTCAATTTTCACCATCTTCGTCTCAGTTGCCATTATGATTCTGTTTAACTAGAGATAAAACGCGAATTAATAATCACATTTATATGAAATTTTACATGAATGCACTAAAATAATAGTATTACTTGATAAATAAGTCAATTTATATATACAACCACAGCTTCACCCCGATACCGAGAATATGTTGAACGCCCCTCGTATTCACGTTCCTATAGGGATTGGTTAGTAATTTCTAATAGCGTGTTTCCTAAAGAGGCCCAAGTATTGAGGATAATTCCGTGGACTTATTTTATCAAAATCAGTTTTATTTTTTAGTTCTTTACATACGAGTATATGTTTTAACTGTTCTGAAGTTATAATTTGAAATTGAAATTTGCATTCATATTGGCTTATATTATTTACATATTCCACATCTTCAATCTCAGTTCTGACATTTAAAATAATATCAATAAAATATATGTTGAATTTATTGGCTATTTCTTTTCCATCGGTATATTTGGTTTTTTCAAAATCTATGTCATTACTTACGGATTACTAATCTTTTGTTTAAGCACTAAATTTTTAATTCAATAACTTTCCACGTTTGCTTTTGTAGACCTGCATTTTTAATTTTAAATATTGCAAATTCAATTATCTAGTTGTAACCATTTCTACGAGTATGTTAGCCATTTGATGTATTATAGTTCCTCTGTTGTTTCTCAACAATTGGTTTCTCAAGGGCATATTTAGTAGCATTTTTAGCAATTTGTTTTGTGCTAATTGAAGTTTGCCGAGATGACTTTTTGCACACGTACACCAGACACGTGGTGATGATTGCTTGGAAAATAATTTTAAAAATTAGTAACTTGTTATCATCGTTCAACTTTGAATTCCTACATACGAGTATACGAGTAAATGGGTAGAAAATGCTTATTGTGAAATTTACTTTTTTGATGACTTCTTGAAAATGAAGATTGAATGTTAAGCGTTTATCCAAGTATTGTACACGTATATGTCAACATACTTTACAGTCGATTTCCACTAAACTTGAGCACCGTAGATAAGGAGGTTGTTGCTTGGAAGTAAACAAGCTTTTATTTTACGAGTAATAAAGTTAACTTGAATCTTAGAAGCATTAATGTTAATTTTCCAATTTCTGCAATATATTGTACTTCGACAAGATTGAAACCAATTGAGTCTGAAGAATAAATACAAGTATCGTTGGCAAATAGGGCAATGTTACAGTTTATGAATTTGGAGAAGCCGGAGACATATAAATACAAACGCACTCTTAAACTTTTTGTATGATCTGTCAATGTCAAAACGTTGCTCAAGGTTTACATTCTTATCATGGTGAAGTTCACGAGCGAGCAAGATTTGGAAATTATTAAAAATTTATTACCGAAATTCCGAATCGGTTGTTGCAACCTCAAGAGGGCTTACTTCAGTCTGCGGTCGTAATAATCGTCAAACCAGACAGGCTGTGCGTGCTAATTTGAATAAATTCGAGTCAACATGTACCACTGTAAAGGTTTTATCGATTATTATCCTAATAGCTAAGCATTTGGATTAGAAACTGAGAGTTTTGCATCAATTCTCAGTACATCATAAACAGGATTGAGATAGAAGTTCGAGTTTAACACCATTTTATGGAAGCGATGATAAACCGTCAACTCATGCAATATCTCGACCGGCAGTATAGTTTTTGTAGCAATGGGTCCACTGGTGATTTGATGGCATGTCTCGCTGAAAAGTGTAACCAAACCTTACATCAGTCTGGCGATAGCATGATACATAGTTGTACTTGATATTTCTAAAGCAATTGAAGTACATAGTTTCAATAAATTAGAAACTACCTTTCGGAACGTTCAATTTAAGTTGTCTTGCATGGTGTCAAGTCTGACATCCACAAAGTAAATGCCGGTATGGCCCAGAGTTCAGTTCCGTTCTGTCCACTCTTTTTAGTCTTCATTAATTAATCTCTTGCCTGCTATTTCTAATTAAATATATTCCTTTCCTGGCGACAGTACTCTCTGCTTTTCATATTCGTTCCCGGACTCACGTCCCTGCTCTTCGGCTGTATAACGGGAACGCCAGCGTATGTTAAGCTCATTAAATTCCGATATTAACAGCATAACCAATTGGGGAACTATCAACAGAGTGGAATTTAATGCTTCCACAATGCTGTCTGCTGTCGTTAAAGCGAAATTAAAACATCCAGCCATTATGCATGAATGGCAATTGCATCGTCGAAACCCAAAAACTTTCCATTCTCGGTATATGTATCAATGACAACTTTTTGTTATATGGCTATTTTTACCATCAGTGATCCATTAATCAATTGTCAGTAGGATACCGCTCCTTCAAACCTTCACCCCTAACACCTGTCTCGGTATGAATGCTCATTATTTTACCGTCATGGCAGCTTTCAGACGTACTGCTTCTTTCTAACCCGTACAACTTGCATTTGGAATGCCTTACCGAGCTCTTTATTTCCTAGTCGTTATAACTTGCAAACATTTAAAACCAACGTACATCGGTATGAAGGGCATTGGTGGTAGTATGTTGCTTAGACCTTCAGAATTCGTGCTCTGGCCGCGGTTGAAAAGACCGCCGGTGGATCGTCGTTTATATGAGTACCACCTAGAAAACATACATCTATTCCATACTGTCTGACAGTTTAACGTTTACTCAGAACGTCCTTGGCGCTTACCTTTTTTTGTTTAAAACCTAAAGATTTTTGACTCTGAATTTTTTCCGCCACGACAAAACAGACAAAAAAAGAATAAAAATCCAACCAAGGTCTAAGCGGCAAGGTGGGACTATGTACCTTTATTATTGCGGCCAGGTGACGCCTATTCTAACTAGAATTCAAATTTAAGACGAGAAGTGCTCAGGTTAAAATCAAAAAGGGGGAGGTTTCAGGTGACCTTACGGAGCACGCGGGAGATTGGTTCGTTAGAGCCATAAGAGGTGCGGTGGGTTGGGATATAGAAGAGACGAGGACAGCGTAAATTACGAAGGTTAGTGTTGAAGGAATTAGAATTGTAAAGGGACGCTCAGTCCACAGAAGCGGAGAGTAGTCGATGAATGCAGAGATGTCAGCTACGTCTTTGCGTTTTTCTAGGGTATTCAGGTTAAGAAGTTTGAGGTGGTCGCGATAGGGAGGTAAGATAAATGGTTCACTCCAGGGTAGTCCACGAAGATCAAACCGAAGAAAACGACGTTGAATGTTCTCTCGCTGAAAGGGGGACCATACTTGGCTGGCATATTCAAGGGGGAGCCGGACAAGGGTAATGTAGAGTGACCTTGTCACATAAGGGTTGCAAAATTCTTTGATAAAACCGAGCGATGAGTTGGCTTTAAGGATTATCTCATCAATATGAGAACGGAACTTTAACTCTCTATCGTAAAAAATTCCAAGGTCGCGAAGTGATTGAACCTGGGGTACAGGTTGTTCATGCAGAAAATAAGGTCGAGAGGGGGATTGACTAGACTTAAGAGACAAAGTCATAGATTGGTATTTGGAGACATTAAGTTCAAAGCAATTTTTTAGGCACCAAGTAGAAAACCTATCGAGATCTTCTTGAAGGAGAACAGAGTCTTGGGATGAAGACATAGCTTTGGAGAACTTAGTGTCATCAGCGTAAAGGGATACGGAGCAGTGTTTGATAATCTTTCTCAAGATCGTTTATAGTTAAAATTAAAAAGAGCGGACCTAGTCGGCTGCCTTGTGGGACACCAGAAGTGGCTAAAAACGGGGTTGAGAAGGCCGACCTAAAGCGAACGCTTTAGAAAAGGATCAGTTGATGTGATATTTTATCGAAGGCCTTAGCGAAATCTGTAGCAATAACGTCAATTTCGTTGCCATTTTCTAGGACTGAAAGCGCAAAGGATACGAATTCAACTAAGTTTGTAGTAGTTGATCTACCTTTTAGAAATCCGTGCTGACTGGGTGATATAAGTGACTTGCACTGAAAGCTTAGAACTTCATATAAAAAACTTTCGAACATTTTAGGTATTGTATGGTTACTTCATTTTTTGATCCCTTTTTGAGAACCGGGGTTATGAAAGAGGTCTTCCAAACTTGGGGGAATTCCCCTTATGTGAGGGACAGATGAAAGAGGGAGGAAAGTGGGTGCGAAAGATTGGAGGCACAATTTTTGAGAAATATTGTTGGGAGCCCATGGGAGCCAATGGAGAAATTGGGAAGGTACTTGAAATAGATGGAGTCGGGTACAAAGAGGTTGTCTGCAAATGACTGTTTAAAAAAGTTTTCAAAATAGTTGGCAATAATATGTGGGTCGGTTGATGATATATTATTGATCGAGAGAGAGGGGGGATAACCGTCTGATTTTCTTTTATACTTGACGAATTGATAAAATGTCTTAAGATCGTTGATAAGGTTGGTCTGCGCTGTGTCGAGAAAGCGCTGATAGGGACAGTTATAGAGCTGGGTGAATTGCAGGTAAATTCCAAGAGAGTTAGAGTTGTCATAATAAGAATTGGTGAGAAGAAAAACTGCCCATAATTTTTTTCTTCTGTTTCGTAAAGACCGAAGTCTTCTGTTGTACCATGGAGGGGAAATAGATGATATTTTATGCCGTGGAAAGGGGACGTAGAGAGAAATGGAATTAAATACTTCACTGTAGAAAATGGAGATAGCATCAGATAAGGATAGGTTAGTAAAATCAAAAGAACATTTGCTAAGGTAGGAATTGATTTTGCGAAAATTATCTTTATGGAAGTTGTAAGAAGAGATGGTAGTTGAAGAAGTGGGCTGGGATGGAGAGTTATGGAAAAATGATAGAAGAAGAGGGGGATGAAAGTTTTCGACGGTTGATAGGATAAAGGGGCACAACGTTACTGTGGAGTTAATAGGATCACTAGTGAAAATAAAGTCTAGTTCCCTACGTATAGAATTAGGGACGTCACTAACTTGGCACAGGCTTGAGTCAGTTATGCTATCAATGAAAAGACATTCCTTGGATGAACTGGCGTTTGATGCGGTAAAAAATAAGTGATCATCCGATGGAATCCACTTTAGCAGGGGCAGATTAAAGTCACCAAAGATAAGGATATCGTCGATGGAATCACTTAGGTCAATTAGTTGGTCAATTGCTTTAATAGCAAGGATGTATGATTCAATAGGTTGAGCTGCGAGAATGTAGCAACACATAACGTACAGGGCCTGTTGGGAAGTGTTATTTTAATTGAAACAAAGTCAAGTTTGACAGAAGAAGAGATAGCGATGAGAGAAGAGTTGAGGTTATTGTGAATGGCAAGTAGGACACCTCTACATGGAGAATCAACTTTAGGGATGGCAGGATCATTAAACATCGGGAGAGAGTGATCGTCATCTCGGAAAACATTATAAGAAGATGGAAATAGCTCCTGGCTCTTTATGTCGGGGATCAGATTGGTTTCTGTAATTTAATTTAATTTAATTTTGATGGGGGCGAATGCCCTCATTATTCGGCTTAATACAAGCTATAACTTACAAATTAAACTTAAACTAAAACTTGAAACTAAGGTTGGTTGGAGTGGTGAAAGAGAACGGATTTGAGGTAGAAAGTTTGGCGGTGGAAGTCAAAGACGGTAGGGTTTGAGTTGATTTGACGTAGCATACGGGAGATTGGTTCGTTCGCGCCATAGGAGGTGTGGTGGGTTGGTAGATAGAAGAGTCGAGGGGTACTTAGATTACGAGGGTTAGTGTTGAGGAGAATGGAGTTGTTAAGGGACGCGCATCCAACGTGACCTGAATGGAGTCGATGAATGAAGAGAAAGTCTCCTGCATCTCTGCGATCTTCGATTGTGTTTAAGTTGATAAGGCTGAGACGGTTTTGATATGCCCCCCTATCAAAAGGATCGTCCCAGGGCATACCTCGAAGAGCAAATCGAAGAAAACGGCGCTGAATGCTTTCAATTCTCGAGATATGAACACGATGATATGGGGACCATACTTGGCTGGCGTACTCTAGGACTCTGGTCACGTATGGGTTGGTGAATTCTTTGGACTACCGTTTTACAAAACCTGGTGCAGAGTTGGCTTTGAGGATTATCTCATCCATATGTAAACGGAAGTTGAGCTCGCTATCACACAAAATGCCAAGGTCGCGAAGAGAGTGTACGGAGGAGATAGGTTGGTTATGGAGAAGATAGATTCGGGGAGGAGATTGGTTCCGCTTATGTGAGAAGGTGATGGTTTGGCATTTGGCGATATTAAGTTTCAAAGAATTTTTGAGGCACCAGCTCGAAAAACTATCAAAGTCTTGCTGAAGGAGGAAAGTGTCATGGGGAGAGGAAATGGTTTTGAAAAATTTGGTATCGTCGGCGTAAAGGGAGACAGACGAGTGTTTGATGATCATATTGAGATCATTTATGGTTAATATAAAAAGAAGGGGACCGAGATGGCTGCCTTGTGGAACTCCAGAGGTGGCTAAAAATGGTGCGGAGTGGGCTGACCTAAAACGAACAATGTAAAAACGGCTTTCGAGGTAAGAGGATATCCATTTTAACAGTATGGGTTCATAGCCGAGGGCAGACAATTTAGAGATTATTAATCGATGAGAGATTTTATCGAAGGCTTTGCTAAAATCGGTTGGAACTACATCAAGTTCGTTGCCATTCTCTAGGGCAAAGAGGGCAAAGGATGTGAATTCAACAAGATTTGTAGTGGTTGACCTACCCTTTAGAAAGTAATGTGATCTAAGGGAAATAAGTGATTTGCATTGGAAGCTTAGAGCTTCATACAAAGTACTTTCGAAGAGTTTAGGTATATGGGAGAGTTTAGCGATGGGTCGATAGTTGGTTGTTTCATTCTTTGATCATTTCTTGTGAATCGGGGTTATGAAGGAGGTTTTCCAAGCCTGAGGAAATTCTCCTTGTGAAAGGGATAGACGGAAGAGATTAAAAAGAGCAAGGGAAAGAGAGGAAGAACATTTTTTAAGATATATGGCAGGGAGGCTACCTTTTTTTTTTTTTTATAATTTACGCGCGCCTAAGGGGTTAGATACCCTTTTACTGTTGCCAAGGCGCGGGCGGAAAGGTAGAAGGAGGAGAAAGGAAAATTGTTTTGTAGTGGTTTACAACTCAGGTGTGTTTGGTTTCGATATTCGCTCTCCAGGGGTGGGAGTCCGAATAGGACGGAGTTTTTTTCTCCACTCGGAGTGATTCGAGGTATAATTCACAGTATTTTTTTTTTCTGTGCTTGAAACTCTACAACAGCCAAATCTACGTGTCCGTGTTATGCCTTCACACGCAGAATTTTTCTGTCTGAGTTCCAATTACACAAATGAAAAACTGACTTGCCATGGGCAGGATTCGAACCTGGACACTCCGAGTGAGAAGCGATTCCTAGTACCACTACACCACAGCCACCCCCATTATCGACAATGGTTTTGCTGGCTTGCGTCCTTGATATGATAAAGTCCCATGTGTTGTTAGTAAGCTCCTTGCTATAAAGCGCCTGAAAACAAACAATGATTCAGTGTCTTTTGTGCAGCCATTTTTTCGAGCAAGTAACCAAGCGTTTACTACCGACACATCTACTAAATATGGAAATATAGGCCACCACCACTTCTTTATACGCATCCGAGTACGTAAATTTGCCACAGCCTGATCGCATTTGTCTACTCCACCCATATATTTATTGTAGTTTGAAATAAGTGATGGCTGAGGAACTAACACTTTGGGAGACCAACGAGTTGCGGTTGTTATTTACAAATTTTGGAAGTTGGCGACAACACTGTTATCGTTCCAACGACACACAAAGACTTCATCACCAAGTCGGTAATCAAACTGACCACGCTTCTCCTTCTTGAATTGCTTTACATCTTTGATCGGACAGTTCTCTGTGCGATTAGCTCGTAAAGTTCCTGTTGCATAAAAACCGAGCTCCTTCAAGTGCCTCATCAGACTCAGAGATGTAAAATAATTATCAAAATACAATTTTACACCATTATTCGGTGGTACTTTACTCTGTAGTAAGGCTAAGCACTGCGTCACCTCCTAGTCCAAAGTCTTTTTTTTTCTGTACTTTTCCCAGTAAATAAGCTAAAAGCTATCATGTATCCAGTACTTGCACATATTGCCCAGTTTTGAATCCGAACCTAATCGGCTTTCCGCGTATAAACTGTTTAGCGTAGTGTTTTCCGTAATACAGAATCATGCTCTCGTCAACGCTGTAGTTTTCATCCAATTCATAGTGTTGCCGAAAAGATTCACCGAGGCTTTCTAGAAGAGGACGTAACTTGTACAATATATAGGACGAATCGCCAAGCTCGCTGTTGTCATTCAAGTGAACATGTTGCAGTATTATTTCAAACCGATTACATCTAATACTATCTTGCAAAATTTTGGGCACGTCATTATCTTTAGAAAAATAAAGTCTTTTGTTTGGTAATTTGACTTAGCCCATAGCACTCAAAACTACATAAATTTCGTCTTCAGTTACCATCAAGTGTTTTTTTTTTTCTGGAAAGAGTAAATATTTGTTTGATGCACAATGTGCTTGATCAGATCTTGGTGAAAAAATAGCTTGAAATATTCCAAAGGATCTTTACAACTTTTACTCTCATCTGATGGTGGATGTGCATGAAATTCTTTTCAAATAAAAGCCGATTGCTCTTTCTTCCAATGTGTAGTGTTTTTTCTTTTTAACTGAAGGAGCAGGCCTTGCCCTCTTGCTTGTTGTTGACAGAAGAGTAATAAAAGTAGATAGAGTTATATCATCTTCATTATCGCTATATGATGTAAAATCTCGTGATGAAGGTTGTCGATTTGAACCTGTAGATTTTGATGGAGTAGCAATATCGTCTTCACCACGAAAACGTCACAATTCACATGTACTTTGAAGCAATTTTCGTCCTAAGTGTTCCAAGTTTCCATCATGCTCCTCATCAGACCTGTCACTATCTTCATCAGTCACTTGATTTGCATCTTCAATCGGTGGCTCAACCTACATATATAATTCTTTCTGAATAATTATGATCATCCTCACATTCCAAAGCAGACAATATTTCATGAACTTGCAAACTGAAATAATTTAACAAAAACCAAGTGTAATAACCGCTATGCACAACTTCCGATACATCGGATGGTACAAAAATCGCAAACTTAACATTCAAGATAACAATGGTAATGCAAAAGTAACATTATATTTCTCATACTTTAGCAATAAAATTATCACTCTTTTACATATTTGTAAGCAAAATATTTAAAAATAAACATAATTAACTCTTACCTACGTCGCGAAAAATTATTACTGTCTTCTGTCATTTTGAAAAGTGACAGTTGACAAGCAACGGCGTTCATTCATTTAATAATAACTGTGTTGCCATAATGAAAACATATTATACTATGACCTAAGAAGGAAAATTTAAAAAAAACAACAATTTTTTTGAAGTACGATTTATAGGACGCTATGCTGTAATGGGTTAAACTGCTGATAAGTCTACGACATATTTAATTGCCAGTATCGTATACGTAGTTTTGCCTTTTTATTTTCTTGATTCTATTGTACTTGATGTAAAAAGTTAAAATATAATGTCGTATAATCGTATAATATAATAATAATCAATCAAGATTGCGTTTGCATTTTCTACAAATTGTGAAAAATGAACAAGACACCAACCGATGTAAACAAGATATAACATTTGTAAAGGACCAAATAAAAAAACAACCAACAAAATTTAATGTTCTGCTTATTTAATTGGTTATGCCTTTTTAGTTTCTGAATAATTAATCAACATCTTGAGAGAGGTACGAGTAAATGTACGCAATAACTTCATGGTTACGTACATTTTTCATTAGTTCCATAATAAATTTTATAAATTTGACCGCCAAGTTGGTCAATTCAAACTTGAAAGCTAAGCAAATAAATTATAAAATCAACTTCCTTCATGTCTATTGCCTTTTGTAAATACCACTTGCGTTTAGTGCAACAAAAACATTCCATCAGGGCCATCTTAGTTATAAAACTGAATAGATCGCTTACCTTGGTAAAGCACTTGACCGCTTGTGTCGTAGAATTATATTTCTGCTAAAATTAGCTATAGTGCCAACATTTTGCAATGATTTTCTATTTGAATTGGCAGTACTTACAACTTCTTGATATTTTAAACAATACCAGAGTTAATAATTTCTGGATATAAATAAATATAAAAAAAAATAAATAAATACAATATTTAAATCGTCGAGGTAATATATTGTATTTGCCCTCCGAACATTATTATGCATTGCGGTGACTGTAAATACGAGTATATGAATGTCAGTGCCACAAACTGTAGTGCGAGTATGAGCACAGTTACACATGATTTAGACATAGGCTGCTCCCTCAACTGTTTCGCTATTGTAATCTATTGCAAAATGGATTGGAAGGATCTGCTTCCGTATTAATAAAATCGCCTCTTACGACAGGCATGCCTACATATGTCGGGTATATTCTGATCGCTACCTTACTTGACTTAATTGATTACTGTTAAGCTTTGTTGTGCTTGGAGGTTTCACTCGAGCCTTGAAAAATTAATTTCTAACAACGCCATTATTATTGTTTATTGCTTTCTTTTGATTGTGTTGGAACTGGAATAGTATATGTTTTGAGTAATTTTGAATGAGTGAGAACTTGTGTGTTAAGGAGATCGTTCTCGTCATCATTATGATGTTCGGTTGAGGAGAGAGCAGAGGAGATGGGTCGGTATTGCTTGCTGATTATTGTTATTGTTTTGTTGAGGTTAGTTTTGTTTATTGGTTATGTGGTGGCAGGGGTATTGCGTAGAATAAGAGGTGATTTTATTTACTGAGGAAATTGTTTTCGGCTGTTGCGAGAACATGTTTGGACTTGAGTTATTAATTTCAGTTTTAAGTTGGTAATTCCATTGCTATACGTTTCTTTTTAAGTCCAGCTATTGTCGGCTTATCGGTGTTGCGCTGCTAGGGAGCTAAGAGTTGGTGCAGTGAAGGGTTTTGATTAAAAATTTACAGGCTTCAGGAAACGTGCAGCGCCGTCAGCTTTGATTTTATTTATTGATTTATATCGAAGGGTCAGCGTTATACGATGTATGGCTTTCTTCGTTGCAGTTATCACAAATACGTGGGCAGTTATCATGTGGGGAAGGCAGGCAGCATTCCTTGCAAATTACCGAATTATTGCAGCGAACAATTGTGTGACCTAGTTTTTGGCAACTTTAACTTTACAGTTCACCATTCTAAATTTTGTTTCATTTGGTCGTCAAATCAGATCAAATGTGTGGGTGCAAGCATGTCTTTTTTTTTGTCAATTCGGTGAACTTGAATTGTTTGAGTTCAGGTAAGAGTTCCTCCTCAGATATATCAGTTATATAGTATTGTTGGCGCGATTCGGCGACAACCAGACTAATTTTCGTAGCAGCTTCAAAACCTTTATTTTAAATTGTATCAATTAATTACATAGGACACAAATTTAATTACTTACAATTTAGTCTTCTTTTGTAATTCACAATTAATTCACAATTAGTATTAAATTTTGTGATTTTATATTTAGCCAATTTATGAGACTATTAGGTACTTAATATAGTATGCCATAGTAAAAGGCAAGTGGAAAATTGACAAGTGGGAGATGACAGGTGGGAAATTAAGGATGGGAAATATGATCTTAAGCATATATGTAGATACATATATCTGAAGTGCATTTACACTCAGGAATAGCACCCAGTGCTATTAACACTCTCCCCTGGTAGTTTCACCCGTGAGCATAGGTATTTGTTTAGCTTGGACATCTAGGACTGCCAATTTAACTGCAGGTCTTTCATATACTCCGCTCCGCGTTTGGACAATTGCGCTTCGAACTTAACCGTCTTTTGATATCTTTGCCTGAACGACTTTACCCTTTAGCCAACAGTTTCTGGGGCTGTTTGGATCTACAATGACAACTATGTCACCAACTTCAATGGGCTTCACAGGCGCAAACCATTTTGTACGACGTGTTATCGTAGGAAGATACTCACTTACCCACCGTTTCCAAAAGTGACCCGCAAACTGCTGCGAAGAGAGCCAATTTCGTTTGACTACCTTTATTTCATCGTTAAATACTGCAAGTGGTTTTTCTCCATTCGATGAACCTAAGAGGAAGTGATTGGGAGTGAGAGCTTCATCATTCTCATGGTCGATGGATATATTGACAATCAACAGGCGTGAGTTGACAATATTCTCTGCTTCTGGCAGCATACTTCTGAGTAGTTCGTCCGTAGGGTGTCGACTAGGCATTATTTCACGGAGCACGGTTTTTATCGAGCGTACTAGCCTCTCCCAACTGCCCCCCATATGCGGTGATCCGGTTGGTGTAAAATTCCATTTAGTGGTAGTTGAAGTTGAAGTCCATTAGTTTAATTTTATTGACATGTCGTAAAGCTTCTCTTAACTCACGTTCAGCTCCGTGAAAATTTGTCCCGTTGTCGCTATGAAATTCGATGGGCATACCGCGTCGTGCGACAAAGTTCCGAATAGCTAGAATGCAGGAATCTGATGTTAAGCTGTGCGCGACCTCAATGTGAACCGCTCTTGTAGTAAGGCAGGTCAGGAGAACACCTTTTGTCCGTTCTACGCAGGACCGCTACATTCATCGGTCCAAAGTAGTCAACTCCAACAAACGAAAACGGTCGAGAAAATGATGCTAGCCTTGGGGGTAGGAGCTGAGCCATGATTGGGGCTTGCGGCTGCGCGCTGGTGTTCTTACAATACTGGCAGGTACGCTTGACTTCGCTTAGAGCAGCTCTCATTCGAGGGATGTGGTATTTTTGTCGTAACTCATTGATTACTGTTTCATGGTTTTTATGTTTGTATCGACAGTGGTAGTGCATAACGATTAGATGTGTTACTCGATGAGTTCGCGGAAGGATTATTGGGCGCTTTACGAAGTCACTTACTCCTTTGCAGTGATTGATTCTTCCGTTGGCTCTGATCAAACAGTTGCTGTCCAAAAATGGGCATAAGTTAAACAGGGGACTACATTTTTCAACTGTTTGCTTCGTTGATAAATCAGCGGTTTCTTCTTGGTAGGCACTCGCTTGTGCTTCCCGGACTGATACGTTTTCGGCCATTTGAAGTTCGGTTTGTGATAAGATCTTGAGACTTTTTCGGCCTTTCTGATGTTCGTGATTTCTTGCGTTAGCAATAAACCGAAGGACGAAAGCAGTACTTCTCAGCAAACGATTCCAGCTTGAAATATCCTTGCAGCGAAAAATGTCTTCCCGACTGTGGATGTGGTTAACAAAGTGTGTTTTCAGCTCCTCTGCAGTGGAGTCCTCGGAGCGTTCTTCTTGTGGCCAGTCATCCGTAGGTAGTTTAAGAAATGCTGGTCCTGTGAACCATCGGCTAGACGTGTTAAACTCTGGTGGTTTCTGCCACTTAGTTCCTTCGTCAGCTACATTCATCTTGGTCGGAATCCATCGCCAGTCCTCTACTTCAGTAAGTCCCAAAATCTCGCTAACCCGAAAGGCCACGAATTGTTTATATTTCCGGTGGTCCGAACGAAGCCAACTAAAAACGTTTTTGGATTCCGACCAGAAGATTCGTCGAGAAAATTTAAGGGTGTGTGACTCTGCAATATATCTAGCAAATCTAGCAAAAAGAACAGCAGCTTGTAACTCGAGACGAGGAATGAGGATAAACTCTTGAGTGGTGCAACTCTTGTCTTTGCTCCGATCAGTGCACACTCGACCTGGTTGTTGTTTGAGGTTCTTACATACGCCACTGCCGCGAAACCTTTCTCACTGGCGTCTACAAACACATGAAGCTGTCTTTCAGACAAATCCTTTATTGCACTGCTGGTGTAGCATCTGGGAATTTGCAGGGTTTTTATTAATGGAAGGCAACGGATCCATTTTAGCCATTTTTCGTGCTCCCTATCGTGAATTGGTGTATCCCAGTCAATGTGTGTTCGCCAAATGTCCTGTAAAAGTATTTTTATATACATGAGAAAGTGTGGTAAAAGTCCCAAAGGATCAAAAATGGTCATTAGGACCCTTAGGACCTCTCGCTTTGTGGGACGACGGGTTCCAAAGAGAATCTCACCTTGATTCGGACTAGTGGTAAGATTATAGGTAAAACAGTCGGAAGAGGTACACCACCACATTCCTAATACCTTTTCTGTGCCAAGATTGACTTCGAGATTTAAATCCATGTTATCAGTAGGGTCAGAGTTTAGTGCCTTTAGCACTTCCGGCGAATTAGATATCCAGTTCCTAATGTGGAAACCCCCTTGTTGATGGATGTAGCGAATATCTTTGTCCAACTTAATGGCATCCGCCACTGTCGCTACACTGTCCATAAGGTCGTCAACGTAGTGGTTGTGTCTAATGGAACGGACTGCTCGTGGGAATTTATCTTCAAAGTCCTCGGCGTTTCTGTTCTTAATAAACTGAGCGGTGCAAGGGGAGCATGTAGCTCTAAAGAACATGACCCTCATGGCATAAACATCTGGGGCACGATCAGCTTGATCGCTCCACAGGATTCTTTGAAAGTGTTGATCTTCCTTCCGAATTAAGACCTGATGGAACATTTCCTGGATGTCCCCGCATATAGCTATTTGTTCCTCCCTAAATTTATATTAGCGATGTAAGTTGATCCAGGCCCTTCAGTAACAATGAATTTAGAGAGACACCTTGGACTTTGGCTGCGGCATCCCAAACGATTCTTAACTTTCCCATCTTATTTTTATTGTATATGGGAAAAATCGGCAAATACCAAGAACGATTACTTCTGGCGCAAATTTCTTTGGACGAGAGTTTGCGTGCATAGCCCTTGACGACGTACTCCTCTATTTTTTTTGTAAGTTTTTCACGTAAGTTCGGCTCTCTCAGCATTCGTCTATGCAGACACACAAGTCGTTTTTTGGCCATCGGGAGACTATCCGGAAGATTAAACTTGTCGAACTTCCAAAGCAGCGAAGTTTCAAAGCGGCCATTCTTACGAACAGTGTGAGTAACTAGGAGATCTAAGCACGCTTGTCATCTACTGGCATTAAAACTTTATCCGGAGGGGATGCTCCGAAGTTGTCGCAGTTTATGAACTCTTTCAACAACTGTACAAGTTCACCTTCATTACATTCACACATATGAAAGCTGTGGTGCTCACTCGCTAGCCCACTCCTTGAAAGTCCTTTGAGACAGCTGCCATGGACGACCCATCCTAGGCGCGTTTTTGTGGCGACAGGTTCATCCACACTGCCCTCTTTACATTTAAGAGGCAGTCCTAGTTTGGTGTTGTTTAGACCTATGAGTAAACGAGGCATCGCGTTGGAATAGGATTCGATTTCCAGCCCTTTAAGGTGCTCGTATCGTTTTTGCAATACCTTTGAGTTAATTTACTGCAGAGGTAGTTGTAAATTGTCAACGGTGTGAACATCTATTAGGGAATATTTGACAGGATTTGGAGACACGCCCGAGATTTCCAGTGTCATAACTTCGGACTTATTCTCATACCTATGGGTGCTTCCTGTCCACTTTAAGCAGATTGGCTGTGGTTTCCCTTTAATATCAAGTTGTCGTGCGATATCTTCATTCAGCAGCGTCAAGGAGGAACTGTCATCTAAAAACGCGAACGTGTGGAGTTGAGTGTTGTTTCCATATAAAACTGCTTTTCAAAGCAGCTTCAAAACCTTTATTTTAAATTGTATCAATAAATTACATAGGACTTCCACAAATTTAATTACTTACAATTTAGTCTTCTTTTGTAATTCACAATTAATTCACAATTAGTATTAAATTTTGTGATTTTATACTTAGCCAATTTATGAGACTATTAGGTACTTAATATGGTATGCCATAGTAAAAGGCAAGTGGAAAATTGACAAGTGGGAGATGACAGGTGGGAAATTAAGGATGGGAAATACGATCTTAATCTACATATATCTGAAGTGCATTTACACTCAGGAATAGCACCCAGTGCTATTAACAAGTATATCACGAATATATTCTACCTTGAGCTGATTTTGTAATTTTGATGGGAATCAAGTCGACGAATTTAGCTTTCAAGATTGTTCGGCTGTTTCAAGTTGTCACCTGATCTCATTGGTTTGACACCCAAAAAATCCTTTGAAATTATGGATTTCATCTGGAAGGGATTACACGAGGAAAGTGGGCGTATGTTCCCTACTCACAAAGGACTGTGCTATGCTGTTTCATAGAATTATTGTTTGTTTTGTTATTTGCTACTTCAGCATAAAATGAATGCAGATTCGAGTAGTTTTAACCGGTTTTTGCGAGGAGTTTTCATGCACGGATCTCTAGTTATCAAAGATTGGAAACACATACCTCGATTACTGAATTAAAAGAGACATTAAAGACACACAAACTATATGAAAAGATCTTTGCGGTAACATGTCTCATGTTGATTGATAAGACCTACCATATATTAAAAATATGGATGCTCAAACTTAGAATTTCAAGTCTTGCCAATATAATTTCGACTTAACAAATAATTCCATGATACCTGACAGATTAATTTTTATTCACTTTGGGGATGCATACAGCGATAATTATGTTGTGTTATACGAATCCTAAAATTATTTTTAACTATTTAGTAGAAACGAAACTTTTTTTTTTCATAATAACATAAAAAAAGAGAATCAGTTAATTTTTTAATATCAATGGATCTCATAATCATGATTTTTTGTTTGTTTTCAGATCCAATACGAGTACGCAGAACTCTATAAAAGCTGCAATGTCAATAGGTATTATATCTACCTCCCTTTGCGTCAAGCGATTTCTTGCTAAAAAGAAAATCGAAAGGAATACCAAAAAGTTAGTTTGAATTACATATTCTACAATGGTATGTACGAAACCATATGCACATATTTATAATAAAATTCACAATTATCTAAAAGTTGAGTTATCGGTATTTATTTTCTGTCAGCATTCACCAAAACTTAACTTAAACAGAAACTTTACCAACAAAACCATTGTAATGTAAAGAAGACAAACCTGTACTTTTAGTGCATCAAAATATTAGAAGGTTGCAAGCTTTTAAGAATTTACCCGAAAGGATATTTGTGCTGAGATCTGGATTTACTCTTGCGAAAAGTCTGCTTATAATACATATGCCGAACTATGAATTTTACTCTTAAACTTATGGCAGGTTTTCCATGGTGGAGAATTTATTAGAGATTCATATGAGCATTGTGTTGTTTCTATGCCTTCTAAGAGTGCTGATATCCTCACAACCAACTGCATTTTATTAAATCTTTTATTCTCCATAACATGTGTGTATAGGTTTTAATTTGTTTAAATGTTTTTGGAACAATTAAGCAGTAAGAAAGCGGCTAATCTTATTATAATCGGCGATATTATTGTAGTATAGATATTTTAGGTACCACTAAAGCAGCAAATACTTATGTATTGACCATGTGTATGGTCGATTCCAAAATATTGATACCGATCAATGCACTGGTTTGACCTTCGATCTTTAAATTACCGACCACTGCATGACATGTATAATTCTCTATAGCTTAATAAGCAAAAACAAACCAACTGTTATTAATAATAAAAAAAAAATTCCGAGGTAAACGCCTCGTTAGCATATGAAATATTTTTCAAAACCCTACAAAACCATTGAAATAACTCAAGCAGTTCTGTTATATAAAATAAGCCTTGGATCAATAACTCATTTCTTAAAAGAGTCCAACTGAACCACAAGCTCCGTAGTAAAACCTACACACTTCCATTCAATTTTGCATTAAAAAATCGTTATACAAATTTATGTAAACAAATCGAAAAGGGAAATTAAGCTCTGTCGTAACAATTACTATGAAAACAAAATCAGAAATGCAAAAGGTAACCTCAAAAAAGAGTGGGAAACGGTTAACTGTATAATTAATAGAAAAACAAAACCTATATCGAATCCATTACACTCTAAAATTATAATAAAGATGTAACTGATCCAATAGTTGTTGCGAATGTAGTTAATGATTACTATGTCCCCATAACACAGACATCTGACACTTGTGCGTCCTTTTTACCATGCATCCCTGGTTCTTAAACACAAAATATACAGAATGTACGATAGATTTTTTTTTTATAATTTACGCGCGCCTAAGGGGTTAGATACCCTTTTACTGTTTTCAGGGCGCGGGCGGAAAGGTAGAAGGAGGAGAAAGGAAAAATAGTTTTTGTAGTGGTTTGAAATTCAGGTTTGTTTGGTTTCGATATTCGCTCTCCAGGGGGTGGGAGTCCGAATAGGACGGAGACTTTTTTCTTCACACAGAGTGATTCGAAGTTTATAATTCGCAGTATTTTTTTGTGCTTGAAACTCTACAACAGCCAAATATACGTGTCAGTGTTATGCCTTCACACGCAGAATTTTGTGCCTGAGTTCCAATTACACAAATGGGAAACTTGAAAACTTGTCAATGGGTAGGATTCGAACCTTGACCCTCCGAGTGAGAAGCGATTGCTAGTACCACTACACAACGGCCACCATTTGTGTAAAGTAAGTAGCGAATGTTCCCTAGAATGTTCTTTTTTCAAGCTGATTTTTTTTATATTGAATCACATGTGATTCCTCGCTGAAGTTATTCAATTGATCAGCAACAACCCGCTCGAATAGCTTTCCAATATTGGAAAGCAGGGATATTGGTCGATAGCCGTTTATTTTTTGCTTTTTTTTTCGTTATGGGGAGAATATTTTCTCTATTCCAAGTTACAGAAAAGTAACCATTGTTAATGCAGTGGTTAAATATAGAAGATAAAACCACGTCCAAAGAGTGGGGAAAATATAATATTCGAAATCAGATCGATGTTCTTTTGTTATCGGACTCTATTCTTAACAAATTAACGACATCAGGGCTAATACTCGTAAATGGCGAATAATTGGGAAGGATTAGGGTATATTAGAGGGGATAAAAAACGTAAAGGTTCGATTGAGCTGTGTGTCATAAAACGCATCTGCAGTTAACGGGATTTCGTTATTGTTATTAGAACCACAATAATTATTGCTTCTGTCTCCGAATATAAAAAAAAATAGAAGGCCTTTAGTTCATTTGGGATTCCCACTAGGTCCTGCCCGTTGGGAACTAATACATATTTGGAAATATCAGTGCCGAAGAATGAAGAATTTCCTACCAGTTATTTTGGCAATTTGCTTAAATGCCTTAATTTTTTGCAGTCCTGTCTTGAATGCATTGTTGGTATCTAAGGCGACCCTCTCTTTGAAAATTCAGCTGAGTTATTGAATTCTGGACAATTGAAGATATTCATTATTTATTCTATTGAGATGATGCTCTCAGGGACGTATAACTAAACTTGAAAAGGAATAGTGATTATTTACAAGAGTATAAAGTAGGTTTATAAGAGTCTTTGAAGGAAAATCAGGACGAAATAAAGAAGCTATTGCATGTAGTTGAATCAAGATACATGAAAGTAGTACAGGAAACACAGCATGGACTCTTGTTTGCTTTCAGGGTCATAGTGGTGGACCCATGTTTCGTCCCCAGTAACAATTCGATCCATAACACCGTCCGCGTTCTCACTACACATCTCTAAAAGCTCGAGAATGGTGTGAATGGTACCAATTGAAAGCTTGGTGATCTCTGCCATCATTTTCACCTTTATTCGGGCATCCTCAAGAACGAGTTTTTCGACTTCTTTGATGCTTTCTCCCGTACAAGCAGTAGCCGGGGCGCCGGAGCGGGGGTCGTCTTCAATGCTCTCTCTGCCTCTCTTGAACTCACTTGACCACTTTTGCACAGTTGATAATGAAGGTGCGGAACCCTGGTAAACAGCCACCATCTCTTCATGAATAGTTTTTTGACTTTTTCCTTGCTTAGTGAGAAATTTTCACAATCATCGTCTCAGTTGCCATTATGATTCTGTTTAACTAGAGATAAAACGCGAATTAATAATCAGATTTATATGAAATTTTACATGCACATAACACTTATTGAGGGCTTTTCAGGAGATGAAAAATACATTTTTGAAGTTATCAGCATGAACCTACGAGTATATATAATTTTACACACTTCTCACACTAATAATAATCAGTCTTTCCCACTCATTGGAAAGACGCTAAAATCATTCCTATTCCAAAGAAATCGAATGGAAATGCAGTGGAATTCAGACCTATCTCAATTCTGCCATTCCTTTCAAAAGTTTTTGAGAAATGTATTCTTACACAGATTCAAATCTATCTACAGTGTAAAGAACTGCTTTGTGAGAATCAATCTGGCTTCCGTCAAAAACGAAGTTGCAAGACTGCGTTATTATTGGTAATTGACGAAATTAGGAAAGTTATTGATGACAACCATGCTACAATATTAACGTTACTTGACTTTTCGAAAGCATTCGACACCGTTAATCACACTATACTTTGCTTAAAGCTCAGAAAAGAGTTTACATTTTCATTGCCCTCTACAAAACTTATATTTTCTTACTTAGAAGGAAGACGACAACAGGTTGTAGCGGGAAACCGATGTTCATGCTATTTGCCTATAAAGAGGGAAGTACCGCAAGGCTCCATTCTTCGGCCATTGCTCTACGTAAATGAACTGCCAAAGGTTGTCGTGCATTGTGCAAATCATATGTTCGCCGATGATGCCCAGATCCACTTAAGTTCTCCTATGAATTTGGTTCACGAAGCCACTGCGCAGGTGAATGAAGATCTCCAGCGTATACTTGGTTGGTCAGCTAAGAACGAACTGCGTCTTAATGCCCAGAAAACAAAAGCACTTGTGATCCATAAAAGAAAACTGGACCTTAATCACTTTCCACCAATCCAACTAGCCCAAAGTCCAATAGAGTACGTCGACCGCGCCAACAACCTGCGCCTGATATTTAACCGGACCCTTACTTGGTCTACCCACATAAACGCCACTATAGGTAAAATATATGGTGGATTACGTGCTCTCTGGACTCTCTGTTCCTACACGGACAAAGCTCTTGTTAGCGAAAACCCTCCTAATACTGATTCTGCTATATTGTTCTGAAATCTTTTGCTGCCCCGACTACGACTCCAGACGAAAGCTCAATGTCGTATATAATAATATTGCCCGATTTGTATTTCACCTAAAACGATATGAACATATTTCCTTTTACTCAAAGCAAATCAGCGGATGTACCTTTGATAATGTGCTCAAATACAGAACGCTAAGTCTCTTACATGGCATAATTCAAACTAAGCAACCAGCATATCTATGCAATAGGCTACGCTTCCTTCAGTCAGGTAGATCATGTATGCTTTTTCAAACGAGCTATGCCTGCTTGACGTCTGAACGCCAATTCTTCGTAAACTCCGTACGGCTGTGGAATTCTTTGCCCATAAATATTAGGAAAATTAGAAGCATAAAACAATTTACAACCTCTCTCTTAAAATACCTGGCCACAATGAAACTAATTAGATTTAGAATTTTAAACGCTTAAAATGTTCAATTTGTTTGTAAAGCCAATTGTTCTTTTCTATTCTTTTCTCTCTTTTACTTTATCTTAATTACCTTATTTTATTTTATTTTGTTATCACTTCCTGAATTCTTATTGTTATATATACTTGCACATACTTGTATCTGATATTTGAAAAATTTAAGGCTTCCACATTTAAAAGATTCCATTATCTTACCGTGTAAGCAATACTTACTTAGTAAATAAATAAATAAATAGTAATAGAAACAGAATCTAAATACGAGGGCTATTCCAAAATCAACCTCCGAAATGAAAAATATTTTTTAAAAAAACCAAAAATATTAATTTTTTTCAGAAAATAGTTTTATTAACATCTAAATTATATTTCTACACAGTCTCCGTTTAGATCTATACATTTTTGGTAGCGTGGGACGAGCTTTTGTATACCCTCCTTAAAAAATGGCACCGCCAGTGCGTTGAGTCATTGATTCACACCGTTCATAAGTTCCTCATTACTTCCAAAATGTTGAGATGCAATGGATGATTTCAATTTTGGGAAAAGGTGATAATCACTTGGTGCCAAATCAGGACTGTAGGGAGGGTGATCAAAAATATCCCAATTGAACTCCTCCAATAAAGTTTTTGTGCGTGCAGCTGTGTGTGGTCGTGCATTGTCATACAGTAAGCATTCCTCGTCTTTTGTTCTGGATTGCTCTTCTCAACTTACGTAGAGTTTCACAGTAAACCGCTGCATTTATTGTGTTTCCAGGTTTCATAAACTCGGTAAACAATATGCCTTTACTGTCCCAAAAAACTGTGGCCATAATTTTTCGATAGGAAAAAGTTTGTTTGAATTTTTTTTGGCTTGTTTGGGGAATGAGTGTGCATCTATTACTTTGATTGTTCTTTGCTTTCTAAGTTTACCTACTGGACCCAAGTCTCATCTCTAGTCAAAATTTGCTGTAAAAATTCTTCACCTTCATCGACGATGAATTTGAGCTGCGCCATTTCCTTCGGCTTGCAAAAAACGAATTACACTTCGTACCTCAGGCGGCGGGAGATAAAATTGTATTCTACATGTTAAAACGGCAACTATTAGAAAAATACTGAACAAAAACGGTCGAAACTTGGCACATTATTAGAGAATAATGTACTGGTTGCGATATGCAGAAAACACGTCACCGAAGTGCACGTATTCAATGAATTGTAACACATCGGAGGTTGATTTTGGAATAGCCAGTATCATAGTTCTCACTTTACGCATAATACACATTATTTTGTTAAAAATGTTTAAAATCATACAATTTGAACCGTACCGGCTCGAACACAATAGGTAACGTAAACAAATGTAAAAAATTATTGCGTTACCCAGTGAGCGAAAAAAGCGGAAAGTAGAGTACCGAAAGTAGCTTCATTGCGTTCGGGTACGTTTCAAAGTAACTGAGCACGAAGTACTACATTTGGAAATATACCAGACGTCAACTCGGCCAGTGACGTCACAAATGTTAGGGAAAGGTACGTTTTAATAGGGATAATTTTCATTTTCTGCATTTTAAAATATACCCGGCAACACGATCTCTATAATCAAGAGTGTTGACTAAAGGTATAGATTGAAAATACGCGTCGCAGTCTTGGCCAAATTGCGTATAATGGCTATTTTTAATTGATTGTGATTTGAATGGGCCTTACCTTCAGCTTTGAAGTAGCTAAAAGGCTACAGAACCCATGATTCCCCATCCCAGGAGAATATTTTTTAAAAATATAAAGGTAATGGGCTTTTAAATGTGATTTTTGTCGGCGGTTTTTTCTTGCGAATGGTTTTCATCATTGCACTATGCTCATTTAATGCCTATGTTCCTGAACAAATCACTATAAATTGCGAAACGTGTTACTCTGAGTTTTCTCAAGTTGTCTTGTTTTAATCATAATTTTGCTAGTTCTAAGCAAAACAAATTGCTTTCCGCATCCAATGACTTCAGAACAAAATGGGCTATAATTGGTCTCCATGGCAATATAGAAAACCATATGTTTTTAAGAGTTGCAAGACCTTCGTTATTTGCATCTAATATCGTGAAGCCATTTTGTCGTTTTGTTGGCCCTCACACTTCCGACGTTCAGCATCGGCAAAAACACGTAGGTCCCCTTTACTTTGCACATAAACAGCACATTGAGTGGGACAAGGTTTAATTAAAAATAAAGAATAACTGGGATTATACGACTATAAGAGGCTTTTTATGACTAAGTATGGTTATTGATTGGATACAGAATCAACAAACTATTATTTAAAATAATTTTTCCCAGTGTTTATTTTTAACTTCAAAGAAGAACAGTCGACTGCTGTTTTTTGCTATAAGTCTACGGTTTGAGTAATTACCAATATTGATTACCTGTCAAGGCTACAAATCATCAAACACCAATCAATATACAAGCAGTACCCGTCAGTATGTGTTATTATTTATTGTCTTTATATAAGATAGCTTTTATGATAAATCAAAACAAACACTTGATATAATGCTGACTGACTATTGTAAGCATAAATCATGAGCCGCATACATATACAAATGTGTTTGCTCACGTAGGCAATTATACTACATTTGTAAGTACTCGTATAATAGATAAGGTCAGAACTGATTCCAGTCAAAATTAAAAAACTACGAGTATTTGAAATAGAAAAATATTTGGTACTAAATGCGAATTCTAATACATTAAGAATATTTTTTGTGAGATAATCGTATGCAGTGGTGGCCACATAATTAGCACACGCATTCTTTAAAATAAAAATCACAGTACAATGTTTTAGTTGTTAATCAATATCAAAATGTATTGATGTGTTTTTAAATCTTATCTTTAAACGTAAACACTGTTCCATGGTGGAATTTGGAATTATCCATCCTGAGAGATAACAAAGTTACTGCGTGGAAAGCCTTTAAGAAAAGCCCTAGCCAAATCAACCTAATTGTTTATAAAAAGTCAAACGCCGCCTTCCGCAGGTTACTCAAATCGAGCAAGCTTAAATCCTTTAATAAGTTCACTTCTGCCATTAATCCAAATTCTCCCATCAAACAAATTTGGCACAACATTCACTCTTTGACCGGTGACAATGTCAAGCAACCAATAAAATTTATCAATACACCAGCAGGGTCGATCTTCCATCCGCAGGAAATCCGTAACTGCTTCGCACAAAGTTGGTCTGATGCATCGGAAGATAAAAATTTTCCAACCACCTTCAACTTTTAAGTTTTAAACGCGATCTCTCACACAACTATCAATTCAGAGGCCCTATGTTTAGAAGAGACTTTATCACTCTTAGAATTCGATTACTGCTTGCAATGTGTCAAAGGTAAAACTCCTGGTCGCGATCGCATCTCGTACCCGATGTTAAAAAATCTACCGCTCACGGCTAAAGCACGAATTGTAAGTTTGTACAATACAATTTTCGATAGCAGCGTTATACCCCAGCACAGAAAAACGGCGTCGATCATCCCCATCCCCAAGCCAATAAAAGATTTAACTAAGGTTGATGACTATCGTCCCATTTCCCTTATTCCCTGCTTATACAAAATCCTCGAAAAAATTGTCGCAAATCGACTTCGCTGGTTTACCGAAACCAAAAACTTAATTAGTAAAAACCAAGTGGGATTTAAACCAAAGCAAGGGTGTATCGACGCCCTTCTACACATCGATTTTGTAGTAACCAATGCTCTGCCCGCTCGGTATCACGTTTCGATCCTAGCCCTGGGTTTCCAGAAGGCTTTCGACCGGATAGGCATTCACTTGGTGTTGAGTAAACTCAAAGAATGGGGAATTGGCCCAAAAATACTCGGTTACATTACTGCTTTTTTGAGCAACAGAAAGTTTTGCGTAAAAATCGGCAACGTCTTTTCTAATACCGTTCAGCTTTTTAATGGCATCCCTCAAGCATCACCACCATCTGTGTTATTATTTTCAATCGCATTTGATGAAATAAACAAAATCATAACCAGACATAAATATTTGGAACACTGTGCTTACGCTGACGATGTTTGTTACATTCATCCCTATCTAATGTCTTAAAGGACATTATAGATTGGTCTTCAACCAGTGGTGCTACTTTGGCACTCAACAAATGCAAAATCCTCCATATTTGCCGGAAATGATCTTGCTCAGTCCCAGACTTATATGTAAATAATGTTATACTAAAATCAGTACCTAATTTAAGTATACTTGGTTTGTTGTTTAACTATAAATATAAATGGAAAAGTTATTGTTTAAAAATTAAGAAATCACTAGCTGCAAGGAGCAATATAATTAAATATTTAGCCTCAAAAAAAAAAGTAATGCTGATATCAATACTCTTTGTTACGTAACAAGAATGCTAATATTAAGTAAAATCGACTTCGCATTATGTATCTAGGGCAATGCCCCAAAGTCTACATTGAACATCATCAAGGCGCCCTATTATCAAGCCATCCGCAGAAGTTTAAATGCATTCCCCACCACGCCAACAAAAAATATACTTGTAGAAGCTGGATTCCCCTCCATCGAAGAACGCTGCATGGAAGTATCGGCGAAACTGCTCTCCAAAATCTGTTTCCCAACTGGTTCTATCCTAGACACAGATGTGCTTCTATGCTTCAATCGGAAAACTAAGCAAAGAATTTCGTCAGCGATAGGAAACTCGTTAAAACTCGGCAAAGTTTTAAGTATTCCATACAAATTTTTCCTCAAACACACTGTCTCGCAGCCACCGTTGTCCATCAAGACGGATTCTATTATATTGAATCTCTGCAAGTACCGAAAAACACACTCAAACAATCGTATATATCAGTCAATGTTCCTATGTATATCCTCGGACCTGACTTATAAAGGGATGGGCATTTTTTTACACGGATGGTTCCAAGACAATAAACAATACTGCATTCGCCGTCACCCTAGAAAATGGTACACTCCTCAAACAAGGTATTATGACGAAGACTGCCTCTATCTTTACTACAGAAGCACAGGCCATTTTAGAGGCGCTGGTGTTAGCAGATAATACGCATGACAAGTACGTCATATGCTCAGACAGCCTTTCAGTACTACAGGCAACTGCAAACCCAAAGTATGATTCTCAAATAGTCTGCCGTATCCGAGACATCCTCTTAAAAAGACCGGACAAGATCAAATTAATGTGGGTACCAGGACATGCAGGTATACGGGGCAATGAAGTCGCCGACCACGCTGCCAATTTAGCTGGTGTTAGTCCAACCTATCTATTTGACACATACAGCAAACATGACCTACAACGCACAATAAAAAGCAAAATAAAACAGGCACAAATAAACGATTGGAAACAGCCACCACTAATTGCCTTCGTCTTCGCCTTGGACACTCTGTAGCCACTCACCAATACCTATTAAGAAAGGAGTCGCCCCCAATCTGCTCCTCATGTAATATCCACATCCTAAACATAGAACACATCCTTGGTTCCTGCTTCTTCTCTTCAAACACGGCCAGCAGTCACCTTAAAGACAACATTTTTAAAATATTAGACAATCCATCCCTAGAAAACTTAAATATAATAAATAAGCTTGTAACATTATTCAATATCAAATTTGTCTCTTTCAACTTAACCCCAACCACCCATATTATTCCTTCTCAACCAACCCAATTCCCAACTTCGACCTTAAAACTGGAGCTAAGTACCCTAACTTCATTAACTCCCATACCTTAAACCCCACTTCTCATCCCTCGTCCAACTCCATATCCAATCATTTATCTCTATCTCCCTCCTCCAATGCTCCTATTCTTGATCCCCTTTTTCCCCCCACTGTTAAACTAACACAGCAAACCAATGGCACTACAGAAAGTCGATATGCTCTCTCTAGGCTCAGAGAACGACAAATCTGACTCGGTCTGCTACGAAGGGAAAACCAAAACCAGCGTCATGGTTTCCATCCAGCAGGAAGGCCTACTAACCGACCCTATCAGTCTCAGGAACCTTTATGTCAGGTACCACGAGATTTTTAACATGTCCCCTCAGAAAGTAGCATACGACCTTGCTGCATTCGGCAACTATGTTCACTCTAAACGAGTATCACACCTACAGCGAAGACGAGCCGACCAAGACAAATTTTTTCGTCCATAACGTGCCTCCCTTGCCAGCGCTTAAACCATCCTGCCTCACACCTCCACCCCACAACATCCCTCTTATATTTTACTACCAGAATGTAAAAGGTCTTCGCTCTAAAACCAATGCTGTCCTACGTCAATCGATTGATATATTGATTGATATTTACGCCTTGACCGAAACCAATTTGATTCCCGACATAAAGAACCAGGAATTGTTCCCTCCTACTTTTAATGTTTTCCGCGACGACGATCCTACCCGCACAAATAAAGATTCCCCCTGTCGAGGCGTCCTACTGGCGATGGACAACAGCCTTAACTCTTCCCCCATTACAATGTCTTCATCCTCTAAAGCCGACTTTGTCGCAATAAAAATATCACTGCCTCTCAAGTCCCTTTACGTTATATGTTGCTATATCCTACCAGCTCAACCTATCGAATCTTACCAATTTGTTATTGATGCGATCGATCATTTAATTGACCTGTCAGACCCTATTGATGATATCCTTATTTTCGGCGACTTTAATCTTCCTCAACTACAATGGACTCCATCAGATGATCAATCGTTTTTCATCGCTTCAAATGCCATCTCAGCTAAGGAATGTCTCTTCTTAGATCGCTTAACAGACTCAAGTCTATGCCAGGTCAGTGGTATATCCAATTTTATGGGCAGGCAATTAGACCTTATTTTCACAACAGATCCAATTAACTCCTCAGTCTCACTTTGTCCCCTATCTCTCTCAACAATCGATAACTACCATCCCCCCTTCTACTTTCATTTTTTCATAACTCTTCATTCCAGTCCACAACTCTCTCATCCCACGACTTTCATAAAGCAACTAATCAGTGAATATCTCAGCAGATCCCTCTTTAACTTTCACAACCTAAGTATAAATGATGCCTTATCCATTTTTTATAAAGAAATATTTAATTCTTTTTCCCTTTACGTTCCGTTTTCCCGCCTTAAAACATCATCTACTAGTCCTCCCTGGTATAATCGCAAGCTTCGTTCCTTACGAAATAAGAGAAATAAGTTATGGGCTGTTTTCCTGCGTACCAGATCCTTTACCGACTATTCCAACTATCTTGGTGCTTATCTTCATTTCACCGAACTTTACAATTCCCTTTATCAGCGCTACCTTAACAATGCGCAAGTCAACCTTATAAACCACCCTAAGTCCTTTTTCCAATTTGTTAACTACAAAAAAAAGTCCGATGGTTACCCTCCTTCCCTGTCTTTCAACAACAGGTCATCAACCGATCCACTCACCATTGCCAACCTATTTGCCACCTTTTTTAAACAATCCTTCACCAACGACTCCTTTGTACCAGATCCATCCTATTTTAGTTACCTACTGAACTTCTCCAATGGCCCACTTCTCTCTTATATTTTTGATCCGTCTTATATCGAACATAAATTACACCAACGCAATGACGAATTCACACCCGGCCCAGATGGCCTCCCTGCCATATTTCTTAAAAAATGTTCTTCCTCCCTTTCCCTTGCCCTTTCTAATCTCTTCCGTCTATCCCTTTCACCAGGAAAATTTCCTGAGGCTTCGAAATCCTCCTTCATAACCCCGATCCACAAGAAAGGATCAAAGAATGAAATAACCAACTATCGTCCCATCGCTAATCTCTCCCATATACCCAAACTCTTCGAAAGTATTTTGTATGAAGCTCTAAGCTTCCAATGCAAATCACTTATTTCCCCTAGACAACATGGCTTCCTAAAGGGTAGGTCAACCACCACAAATCTCGTTGAATTCGTATCCTTTGCCCTCTCTGCCCTAGAGAATGGCAATGAAGTCGATGTAGTTGCAACCGATTTTAGCAAAGCCTTCGATAAAATCTCTCATCGGTTAATTATCTTTAAATTGTCTGCCCTCGGCTTTGAACCCATATTGTTAAAATGGATATCATCTTACCTCGAAAACCGTTTTTACAGTGTTCGTTTTAGGTCAGCCCAGTCCGCTCCATTTTTGGCCACCTCTGGAGTTCCACAAGGCAGCCATCTCGGTCCCCTTCTTTTTATATTAACCATAAATGATCTCGATATGATCATCAAACACTCGTCTGTCTCCCTTTACGCCGACGATACCAAATTTTTCAAAACCATTTCCTCTCCCCATGACTCTTTCCTCCTTCAACAAGATCTTGATAGTTTCTCGATCTGGTGCCTCAAAAATTCTTTGGAACTTAACATCGCCAAATGCGATCCATTACCTTCTCACATAAGCGGAACCAATCTCCTCCCCAACTCTATCTTCTCCATAACCAACCTATCTCCTCCGTACAGTCTCTTCGCGACCTCGGCATTTTGTGTGACAGCGAGCTCAACTTCCGTTTACATATGGATGAGATAATCCTCAAAGCCAACTCTGCACTAGGTTTTGTAAAACGGTGGTCCAAAGAATTCACCGACCCATACGTGACCAGGTCCCTCTATATTACCTTTGTTCGCCCCCTCCTAGAGTACCCCAGTCAAGTATGGTCCCCATATCATCGTGTTCATATCTCGAGAATTGAAAGCATTCAGCGTCGTTTTCTTCGATTTGCTCTTCGAGGTATGCCCTGGGACGATCCTTTTAATCTGGCCCCCTATCAAAATCGTCTCAACCTTATCAACTTAAACACCCTCGAAGATCGCAGAGATGCAGCAGACTTTCTCTTCATTCATCGACTCCTTTCAGGTCACGTTGAATGCGCGTCCCTTCACAACTCCATTTTCCTCAACACTAACCCTCGTAATCTACGTGCCCCTCGACTCTTCTATCTACCAACCCACCACACCTCCTATGGCGCGAATGAACCAATCTCCCGTATGCTACGTCAAATCAACTCAAACCCTACCGTCTTTGACTTTCACCGCACCACTTCCTACCTCAAATCTGTTCTCCTTCACCACTCCAACCAACCTTAGTTTTAAGTTTTTTTTTAAGTTATAGCTTGGATTAAGCCGAATAAATGGGGGCATTCGCCCCCACCAAAAATTAACAATTAAAATTATAGTATATAAATGTACATTAAATAGAGCTGAAAGCCTTTGCAGCTAGTGCTCAAATTCTTGTATTTACGAGTACATGTAATTTATTTCATGTCAATAAATATTAATAATAATAATATATTTAAAAGTATAAAATTTATAATGAACAAATAATAAAAAAAACTCTCCTGTAAAAAAGAGAAAAAGTATTTTTAGCTTGGGCATATTTATAATTAGCACATTTCCTACCTACATACGAGTAAATTGTAAAAGTCATAAAATTCAGTAATTACTTACAAAATTTCGTTTTCTTTCGTTAATATTGCGTTGGAAAACCCTTATTTTTAATGCCTTCAGAACATTTAAGTGGCAAAATCTGCAGTGTTCCGGAGTTATAGCCGACCAGGCGCTCTGAATACTCGTATTATCCCATAATTTATCCAAATTTTTTGGGTTTTCCCCTTCAATACTTATTTCGATGTTATTCCACAAAATCCACAAATCCAATTGGATTGAGATCAGGACTTTGTGTTGGCCATCGCAAAATATCAATATTTTTATCCTCTAGGCATCGTTTCACTGGCTGCGAATTGTGCTTCGAATTATCTTCGACATATGATATCATATGACTCACTAAGATATTTTTGTAGATCTGTTTACCCATTTTTGAGGTTATCCACACGATCGGGCCCACACCATGCCATGAAAAAGCTCCCCAAACCACGATGATTCCTCCACAGTGTTTCACGGTTTTGAGCGTGTATTTGGGATTGTGCTGTTGATTAACAGGACGCCAAACATACCGTTTACCATCTGAACCCCATCGGCAAAACTTCGACTCATTGCTCCAAAGTGGCTTTTCAATATGCTCCTTAGCAAACGATATTCTTAACTTTATATTTTTTTCCGACACATAATAGGTGGGGTGAAAAGTAACCTCCTTGGAATGAAAAAAAAATTTTTTTTAAATGTTTTTTTATTTTTATTCAGTATCGTCCCCTTTTAGCTTGATACACTTGATACACAGCGATTTTCCAAATTCTTGATCCCGTCCGAAAAGTAATTTTCCGGAAGGTCTGCAAAATACTCCTCCGTGGCGTCGATGATTTCCTCGCGTGAGATGAATTTTTTATTGATGAGCCATCTTTTGAGGTTTGGGAAGAGATAATAATCCGAGGGAGCCAAATCGGACGAATACGGTGGATGCGACCGCAATTGGAGCCGTAAGTAATTGATTTTAGCAGTGGTTGCGATGCTGTTGTGCGCCGGCGCATTGTCTTGCAAAAACAAAATTTTTTTCGCTTCATTCTTTTTGCACGAAGGGTATGCCATGACAATCCCAGAAAACCGACGCCATAACTTTTCCGACCCATCGAGCCTCCCTCGGTCGCTTCGGAGCACTCGTGCCGGCTTCAGTCCATTCCCGGGCACTCATTCTGTTCTCTCGTGTGTAATAGTGGATCCAAGTTTCATCAACAGTTACCAATCGACGCCAAAAGTCCGCCCGATTCCGCATCAGCAAGTCCAAACACTCTTTCGAATTGCTCTCGCGTTCTTGTTTTTGGTCAGGAGTTAGCATGCGCGGCACCCAGCGGCAGGATAACTTTTTCATATGCAGAATATTGCCCAAAATATGGCGTGTGCGCTCAGTACTAATCTTTGTGGTATCTGCTAGGTCGCGCACCTTCACTTTCCGGTCAGCCAACGCCATTTCATGTATTTTTTTGACATTGTCCTCTGTAACCGCATCGGAGGGCCTGCCGCTGCGGACTTGACGAAACTCTCGAAACCAACATTCGACGGTGTAATCTGACGGAGCATTAGCCCCATAATATTTATCCAATTTTTCTTTTGTACCCTTCGCCGTTTTGCCTCTCAAAAAATAATGTTTTATACGTGCAGATCCTTGGAAATTTGTGCCATTTTCTGAATACATAACGTTACACTTTCCCTGTCTTGCGACAAATCTTTTAGGTGCAACCAAAATAGCATCTGCTGTTAGGTCAGAAACCATTTCAAAGTAAAGTCCCTTTGTTGTCAAACAGACGAATAGCGATATGCATCCTTTAACGATTTTGGGTTTCCTTCCCTTCGCCAATCGAAGCGTTATGTGGCCAGTATAATCACAACCTGTGTGAGGAATATCAGAAGAGGGGTTAACTCGTGAAGATGGCAAATTTCCCATAAGTTGAGTTGAAGTTGTCTTTCGTAGTTGGAAACATGTTATACAATCATGAACTATTGTATTTTCTGAATTAAATTTCTGCTATATACATTCTTGACGAATCAACGTAAACAGTCCTACACCGTGTAGATAGGTTCTATGCGCATTTAAAAGAATGAGTTGTGTAACACGACGATTTTTGGTCATCCTATTACAATAGCTTAAATTCCTCAGAAATACGTCAATCTGTCCCAAGACTGCTTATTCCACTATAAAGCACAGAAGCTAACAAATATATGTACAAACGCCACAATTCTTATTAGTTTTCTCCTCGATGATGTATCGACCATTTCACGTCTCATTGGCCACTGAGCAAGATCAGGGGAAATCCAAACAGGACCCTTCCACCAACTCCCCGTGAAGCGCAATCAGCAGCATTGTCAAGCTAGCAAACATATGTAGTTCCAAGAAGATCTAGGCAGTATGGACAATATCAATCATCAATCTGATGTACGATTGGTGTTCCATCGTTGGGGGGAGACTATCCGCGAGTCACCGAAGGCAGATACCCGAACTGAATTTACTCGTACGTCGACCGATGATTGAATAAAGTTGATCAAGCGACACAATAGTAGGGTCCTACGCGGAGTCGACAGCTGTTTTACGGGAGCAACGCGTGTTCCATCTTCCAAACAACTTCGAGAGTAAACTACCCCAAAAAACGCCTTTTCTGAGGCATCTGAGAAACCTATCAGCTAAAAACACTTAGAATTTAAGGTAAATCTTAGCAAAATCCTAAGATTTTCAAGCAGAATAGTTGTTCTCGATATGATTTCCATCCCTCACTTATATCAAACGGTAAGGAATCATCGCAACCTAATTTTTCCTTGGAGCTTCACAACTTCTGAAAAAGTGATTTAAATAGAATAGTGGAAATCCTAATGGATCAAAAATTCTTGCAAATTTCGAAAGTAATTTCCCTTCGTGGACAAATATTCAACCTCTAAAGCGATCGTATATGTAAAGATGTTACGATGAGGGTTCCAAACCAACCCAAGGACTTTGGTGCACTGTGATGCATTATCCAATTCATTCGAGAGTGTGTCCTTGACTGCAAGGTTAGTCATCCAAGGTTAGGTTAGGTTAGGTAAGAGTGGCTGTTGGAAATACCAACCCACTTAGGCCTATTGGCCCATCGTGATGCCACGTGGATCTATGATCTTCTTACTACTGGAACCAGTTTGAGCTTATAATAGAGCGTAGGAGACTGTTAACGTCTAATTTTTTTAGATCGTTTAGGTCGTTGTAGAAGAAAGCTCCTAGATGAAGCTTCCTTCTCTGGGAGAGAGCTGGGCATGTGCAGAGTAGGCGGGGGATTGTCTCCTCCTCTTCCTCCTCTTCCTCCTCTTCCTCGTCCATGCAGCTTCTACAGAAATCATTAGTAAAAGCGCCAAGCCTTCTTGAGTGCTTGCCTATGAGACAGTGTCCAGTAATGACACCTATTATGGCGCTGAGATGTTTCCTATCTAAAAGGATCAGACACTTAGAGCGACTCAGATCCAGCCTGGGCCAGATCTGTTTGGTCGCTAGACATGTTTGTCCAGCAGTCCACCTAAGGTCTGTTCTTTTATTGGCATCTAGCTTTAGTGTTAGTTTGCACGTAGCGATTGGTATACCTATACTACCTTTGTCCGGTAGGATAGGGAGAGTGGTTCCAATTTTGGCGAGTTCATCGGCTCTGCAGTTCCCTGGAATGTCTCTGTGGCCCGGCACCCAACAAAGGTGAATGTTGAACTGCTCTGCCATCTCCATGAGAGATGATCGGCATTCAAGGGCGGTTTTAGAATATAATGAGACCGAGTCCAGGGACTTAATGGCGGCCTGACTATCCGAAAATATGCGGATATCCTTTGCAGATATCACGTTTTTCTTCAGCCAGGACAGAGCTTCTTTAATCGCCAAAATTTCCGCCTGGAACACGCTATAGTGATTTGGAAGGCGGAAAGAGAGGCTTAGATTCAGCTTATCTGAGAAAACGCCGCCACCAACTCCGCTATCGGTTTTAGATCCATCTGTGTAGAGATGGATTGACTTGTCCTCCATGAAAGCATCCTCCTCACAAAATGATCTAGAGGGGGAGCTTACATGGAAGTTCTTGTCAAACCAAAGTTCAGGTATGGTGTAATCGATGTTCTCTGTGAGGATTCCTAATGTATTAAGAATATTGGCGTGGCCAAATGAATTATTTGTCCACTGTTTAGTCGCTTTAAGACGAATAGCTGCAATCGCAGCTACTTGCTTGCTAAAAATGTCGAGGGGTGTCAAGTGAAGCAGAATATCTAATGCCGCAGAGGGGGTAGACCACAAGGCTCCGCTTGTGCATAGACATGCTGTTCTTTGGACTCTGCTTAGTTTAATGCGGTTGACTGCATTTTCCAAGGCCGTCCACCAGACAACCACCCCGTAAGTAAGTATCGGTCTTATGACCGAGATGTATAGCTAGTGGGTTATGCGAGGTTGAAGGCCCCATTTGTTCCCAATGGCTTTTTTGCAAGAGAATAAAGCTATTGTAGCTTTATTGACTCTTTCTTGAATGTTAGGTTTCCAGTTTAGTTTCCTGTCAAAAATGAGACCCAGATATTTTGCTGTATCGGAGAAAACTAAACTGGTACCGTTTATTGAAGGAGGGTCTATGATTGGAATTTTATATTTCCTAAAAAAGAGGACAAGATCAGTTTTATGGGGGTTTATTCCCAATCCACAGCGATCTGCCCAGCGGGTTAATCTGTTGAGATTTACTTGGAGGAGTTCTTTAATGGTATTTAGATTTTTTCCTGAGACGGCTATGGCAACGTCATCCGCATAGGCAATCACTCTGATACCACCCGCTTCCAGGTATATCAGTAGTTCGTTAACTACTATGTTCCAGAGAAGGGGAGAGAGGACACCGCCTTGCGGCGTACCTCTACTGATATATCTTTTAGCAGAAGTCTCACCCAGTTTGGAGTTGATTATCCTGCTTTTTAGCATTAGACTGATCAGCTCCCCAAGTGAGCCGTCTACCTGCAGAGTTGACAGCGCAGTCGTGATTGCGGATGTGTTGACGTTAAAGGCGCCCTCTATGTCTAGGAAACCACCGACTTTCCTTTACAGTAGGCATGTTGAGCCGTAGACAGAAGTCTTGGATCAACTTTAGCTCGAATATGGATATCAATCAGTCGTTCTAAAGTTTTCAGAAGGAATGATGATAGACTTATAGGTCTGAGGTCCTTTGGGACTACATGAGAACATTTTCCAGCTTTGGGAATGAATACTACATTGACTTCTCTCCATAACAGTGGAATGTGGATAAGTTCTACACAGCTCCTCATAATATTTTCCAACACTGGTAGAAATAATATCTGAGGACCTCTGTAGCTCGGCAGGTATAATACCGTCCGGACCAGCAGACTTGTATGGTTTGAAGCAGTTTGTCTCTCGTAATCATACCATGAATTTTGGTCACGGTTGCAGTAGGCCTGTTTGGGCTGCTACTGGCCGCGAGTTGGGAGCTACCTGGAAAGTGGGTGTCCAGAAGCAGGTTGAGTGATTCATCACTTGAGGTTGTCCAAGAGCCATCGGTTTTTTTCAAACAACTAGGCATCATAGGATTTGTGGAGAGGATTTTTCTTAGCCGCGATGCCTCAGAGGTTTCTGTAATTTTGTCACAGAATGACCTCCAGATTGTCGCTTTGCCTTCCTCAGTTCTTTTTTGTATAATTTGAGGGATTCTTTATATGAGTCCCAGTCGGTCACTTTTCTTGTGCTTTTTGCTGCGTTGAAAAGTTTTCTTCAGGCGTTTCTGAGCAGTCCCAGTGCCGATGTCCACCCATGTGGCTTTTTCTTGCCTCTTGGTTGAATAAGAGGGCAGGAAGCGGCCATAGCTTGATTGAGAGCCAGAGTAAATTCCCCGACTTTCATGTCAAGCTCATTGGTGTCACGCGGGGGACTTGATAGTTCAGAGGATAACGTTTTTGACAGTATTCCTCTGTATTTTTGCCAATCAGTTTTCCGGTAATTCCGGAAAGTTGGTTGGCTTGGGGGAGCATCACTCAGACTGAATTGGATGTATCTATGGTCTAAAAAGGAGTGTTCAGACGATACCATCCAGTTTGTTAGCCTTTGGGTGATGCTGTCGGAGACAAGAGTAATATCTAACACTTTTTGTCGGTTTCTTGTTATAAAAGTGGGGTCATTGCCAATATTGCAAATTAAGAGGTTAGTACTTAAAATATAGTCTAAAAGTGACTCACCTCTATCATTGATGTCGGTACTGCCCCATACCGTATGATGTACGTCACCCAAAATATCTCAACAATTTGAACTCCATTTGCTTAACGTTTAGCCCTCCAAAAGATAGCATACCTACTATTTGCTTTTTCAGATCTAAAGTCTGGAACGATGAATCTGATCCGGTCATAATATCGTCCACATACATGTCATACAAAACCGCATGTGACGCCAAAGGAAATTGATGTGCATAATCAAATGCTACGAGTAATTGACGGAGAACCCTCATTGACAAATAAGGAACTGGCGAAGAACCATATGGGTGTCTATTTGTTTTTTTTACTTCACATTTTGTTGTTTTGCTTTTCTTACAATTATTTCTGTTTACTTCGTAATACTGTATTTTGTTTTTGTTTTACTTTGTTTTTCAATCACTTCGTCCTACAATAATTTCGCATTTTTTCTCTCTCTTTTTACTCCTTTTGCATTTTCCTTAAAAGTGCAATAAGTCATTTAGGTCAATGTTATTTCACTAACGGTTTATTTTGCTTTTTATTGTAACGAAACGACTGATGTCTCTGGCATACAACCTGTGATAACCCACCCAAATATCGTTTCATGTGCAAGAACTCTTCCTTTATTATCCCTAAGATGACCTAGAAGAACACGAGGAAGTTGTGTATTGCCAGTGGCATGAAATACTCATACTAACACAGGGAGTAAAATGCCAATGGAATGAAATTTATCCTTGGTATGATTGCTGATGTCACATCGTTTTTATTGGAATTCGCTGTATTTTCAATATTTTACATTTTGAATTCAAAATTTTGAAGCATACCCATATGCTTTGCGCTGGGAGTCAACGTTTTTTTCTGTGCATCGTTTTCGCGTTACCGAATTTTTTTCATTGCATATCGTTCAGAGGCTAGCGCTTACTTGCTATTGTTTCTTAGTTTCATGTGGAAGCTAGTTCGTAAAGTAGCTTTTCATTACTCATGTTCTTTGTATCGGCCAAATGCCTCCGAAATCTAATGCTGAATTAATGCGGGAATCTCGTAAGCGTAAGCAAGACCAATTACGCAACGGCGAAAAATCTACGCTGCGAATTGTAAACGTGAAAAGCGTAAACGTCAAGCAGATGGGAAACGGGAAGCCAGCATACAGCGAATGCTTGACGCCAAACTTAAAGTAAAGCGCGAAATGGAGGAGCCGAAATTTTGCGGCCCGGGTCAATCCCGGACAGATTTATTAAGCTTATTGCAAGCAAACATATACTTAAAACTAACATTTTCACTTAAAAACTAAAGGGTGGGAGCGGTTAAAAAAATAAGGACGTGTGGCATAAGTGGAAATAAGTATGTTCTTGAGGGAGAGTTTGCTGAGATGGTAGTCGAAGAGAGGCAGTACATCGTTAACTTCGCGAAGCATCCTAGACATTGGCTCCAGGTGTCCGTAATTCGTTCTGTGAAGATTGAGCCGGAAAAGTGGCACAGACCTAAGATTGCGGGGATTGGTGTTAAAAGAAATAATTTGAAGTAAGGAAGGACAGTCGATATTACCTACTAAAATTTGATGAATAAAGAGAATGTCGGCAACATTTCGGCGTATAGAAAGGGGTTGTAAATTTATAAGTTTCAGCCGGTCAGTGTAAGGTGGTAAGTTTTGGCTATCATCCCAGGGAAGACCAACTTAAACAAACCGTAAAAACCTGCGTTGAACAGCTTCTATCCGGAGGATGTGAGTTCTGTAGTAGGGTGACCAAATTTGGCTGGCATATTCCAGAAGAGGCCTAACAAAGGTTATGTAAAAAGATTTGGTAACATAAGGATTGGAAAACTCCTTAGACCAGCGCTTGATAAAACCAAGGGCAGAGTTGGCTTTTTTTATTATACTATCAATGTGAGAACGGAAATTGAGTTCCTTGTCGCAGATAACACCTAAATCACGCAACTCATTCACTAAGGGAACAGGCAGATTAAAGATTAGATAGCAACGAGGTGAAGTAGAGAGGCGTTTACGGGTATATGTTATAGCCTGACACTTATTGACGTTAAGCTCAAGAAAATTCTTCTGACACCAAGTACAAAACCTGTCTAGATCTTGCTGCAGAAGTAGGCTGTCTGAGGAAGATGATATATATCTAAATATTTTCATATCATCTGCGTAAACAGATATGTATGAATTTTTAATGATACAAGCAACATCATTAATGGTCAGAATAAATAATAAGGGACCAAGGTGGCTGCCTTGGGGTACACCAGAGGAGGCTTTAATTGGGTCAGAAACCATGGACCTAAATATAACAATATAACAACTTAGCAATTGGTCGATAGTTGGAAATATCGTCTTTTCTACCTTTTTTATGTAGGGGAATAATAAGCGATCTTTTCCAGGTTGAGGGAAATAATCCCTGGGTGATAGAAAGCTGAAAGAGGGCTGTAAGAGGTTGGGCTAGATGCATTTGACATTTCTTTAAAAATATAGGGGGAAGGTCATCAGAGTCAGCAGAATAATCATCTTTGAGTTTTATTATATTATCTCTAACTTGCTCTAAAGTTATAGACACCGATTCCAAAGTTGTTTGTGGGCAGCTGTTTAAGTAGGAAAAGTAAGAATTTTTTTTTTTTTTTTTTATAATTTACGCGCGCCTAAGGGGTTGATACCCTTTTACTGTTGCCAGGGCGCGGGCGGAAAGATAGAAGGAGGAGAAAGGAAAATTGTTTTTGTAGTGGTTTGAAACTCAGGTGTGTTTGGTTTCTATGTTTGCTCTCCAGGGGTGGGAGTCCGAATAGGACGGAGAGTTTTTCTTCACTCAGAGTGATTCGAGATATAATTCCCAGTATTTTTTTCATTGCCTGGAACTCTTATAACAGCCAAATCTACGTGTCAGTGTTATGCCTTCACACGCAGAATTTTTTTGTCTGAGTTCCAATTATACAATGAAAAACTGATTTTGCCATGGGCAGGATTCGAACCTGGACCCTCCGAGTGAGAAGCGTTTGCTACTACCACTACACCACGGCCACCCGGCTCTTGGGAATGGATGGCTTACGCTTGGCCAAAAAAAGTTGCGAAGAGATTTGCAATAATTTGGGGATCGCCCGAGGACCTATCAAGAAAATTTAGGGATGATGGATAGTTATCCGATTTGGTTTTAGTTTTGATGAACTGAATGAATCTTTTGGGGTCGGAAATGAGTGTGTGGTCCATTCGGTTTAAATAGTTGTTATAGAGAGTTTGCAAAGTACAGAGAAATTAATTTGGGCAGACTGGTAGTAGAAGAAATCGGTGTCGGAACGCGATTTTAAATAAGAAACGTAAATCCGAAGAACTACAAGTTGAAGATTCCATTTCTGAACCCCCGCGAAAACTCTTTATGGTCGGTATAAAGAGTATAAGAGTATAAAGTATAAAGTATAAGTATAAAGAGTATAAGATCGGTATAAAGTATAGAATTTGGACGTCGCTGCGTCGAAAACTGATTCGGAATATCATGTGCGGTTTGCGATTATTTGTAATTTGAAAGCGACATGAAACAATGAAAATCCATGCAGTATGCGCGTGTGTGATACTGGCTATAAAGCGATACTCGATATGAATCTTCCCCATTTAGCGACGGTAGACTTATCCATGTTCTAATGTACTTCCGTGTAGCGGAGGTAATTGACATCAGTTTACTGATGGGGCAAGTGACCAGTTGGAGAGGTTTGTAAAATATTTTTTATCCTCAATTTCATTGTTTTCTTAATGACAAATCTTAATTTCACCAACATGCTGTTTGGAAAATAGTATTGACTTTAGGACATTTCTATAGGAGACACTGGACTTGCTGGATAAAAGCAATTATGAAAACTTGTAAATTTAAATTTATGGTTTACAAGCCAGCCCACAGAAGTCATGGTTTATACATATCATCGAATTCATGAATGATAATAAATAAGTGATAGAACAATAGTCGTATCCGTGTTAATTTTGAAGTCGCTTGATATGATATGATGTGGATGAATTCAGTTCTTTTTGACTTAACGTTGCTTAAGCATATAAAATCAATATTCATCGCACAAGATAGATGCATACATAATATTGAATATTGTGCCTAGACCTAATTTTAGAAAAAAAGAAAGTATGGGTTGTTCAATTATTCATAAATCGATTTTTCTATTATCTAAATTACAACAATTTTCTCGAAAATACATTACGCGTAGCTCGAATGCGTACGAGTAGATATTATGTGACCTATAAGTGCATTGATTGATACGGATTGATTGTTTCTTATTAAAGTAATATTAATTAAATGTTAATTAGGCACTGTAGCTATGTTTTACTTTACAATTTTACTGTCTTTATGAATTGCAGTCATTTGTTGTTTGCTCTCGTATGAGAGTTGGTTGGTGATTCTTAAAAGCAGCTTTATCTCTTCTGCAAATTAGTAATAGTTTTTAATGTTGTCTTTAATGCGATTACAAGATTTTTACTAAGGTGCTCCTACGGTCCAGGGTCAGTCTGTGCATAGGGCAAAAAACTTCTCCAAATAATATTTAGCAGGCCGTTACCTGCAGTTACGTATTATACATGTTGATTAAGGTCCACTTCCACTTGTGTGCTGCACTTTCGGAACGTCAATTCAAGTTGTCTTGGATGATTTCAAGTCTGATATTCACAAAATAAATGGTGGTGTGCCCCAGGGCTCCGATCTCTTCATCAATGATCTCTTTTCTGCTACTTCTAATCCAATATATTCCTTTTCATATTCACGGACTCACGTCCCAGCTCTTTGGCTATAAAACGAGAACGACAACGTATGCTAAGCTCATTAAATTCCCATATTAACAGCATAACCAATAGGAGAACTAGGAACAGAGTGCAATTCAATCCTTCCAAAATACAATATTGTCTGCTGTCGTTAAAGCGAAAGTTAAACACCCAGCAATTGTCCATGAATGCATCCTCGAAACCGAAAAACTTTCAATACCGTCAATAACAACTTACTTTGGAATGAACACATGTTCGGTGTCGTCAAAAATGCTGCGATATATCTAGGTTTTCTCAAGCGCTGTAAGAAATACTCCACCCCCCTCTGATCTGGCCACGATACGAAAGGTATTCATCCGCCCAAAATGGAGTACAATGCCCACATCTTGTCAGGACGTACTCTAAAATTTCGTGATTCATTCCTAAGCTGTACAACTCGTTTATGTAATGCCTCTCCTAGTCATTGCCAAAAAAATTAAGGCAATGTCCCCTTCTATTGAGTTGTCCCTAGAGCTTGAAATCGAAGGCTTCGGGCCGGACCATTGGCATTCTGTGCGGACTGAATCATTTATTTTGTCTGACAGCGAAATGTGTCACCAGAACTGGTTTTTATTTTTCCATATCCTCACCGAATATGACTATTCAATACGTCACGTCGAATCGATGACGCTGTGAAACTACGACGAGTGGCCGTGGCTCAAGTGGTAGTGTATTGGCTTCCAAATCGGAAGGTTCGGTGTTCGAATCCCAGCCTCGTCCGAAAGACATTCTTTTTTTCAGGCAACATAATTCAAGTAAGACGAATGGTTGCCTCTAATACAACAACAAGTCCAATTACACTAAGAATTTAGTCTTCCCATTAAATGTTGGATGCCACCCATAGAGCGAAATAACCACTGAGCCCAAAAATCTTTCTTTCTCTCTCTGTCCCATTTTCCTAAAAACTTAACACGTGCTCAGACATTTTAAGTGTATTAATACCCACTTGAGTGTTAAGTTCTTTAAAAAAAAAGCCAATTTTCAATTTCAAATTAAATTGCAAAAAAATCTTTAAAAATATTTCTCCTACAAGTGTTGTTAAATCAAAGCATTAAAAAAGTTACTTCCCAAGTCCCGTAAAGTGCTGAGAAAGTTGGAAATTTCTTTTTTGAAAAAGTGGCACCTCAGCCGCTGGCTTCAGTATGCAAGTCCCAATGGCTGGATTCATGCCGCCAGGCCAAGAAGGCGGCTCCCGGAGGAACACCATTTCACTGGATGTCCTCATCGTATAATCCAGTAAACATATCACGATTTTATGGTTTTCGCTGAGCTACTTCCTCGCAAAACCGAACTGGAGCGGAAAATTGAGATTTATAATTTCTTTGCTAGAACCAGGCAGCTTTTGAGTCGTCTGATTGCACTCGTAAAATGGCCGAATTCCGTGTCGAAAGTGAAAAATTCATCTCAAATAATGAGAATTTTGGGCAAACAGAAGGTGACTATCCTCAATCAATTTCTACGAGCTGACCAGGTTCACATCACAATTAACAAACACACTGGTTTGCTGAAATGCTCCAAAACATTTGGATTGCCCGATCATAGCTGATCTTCAGACAACCCTGAACCGGGATCGAAGCAAACTACATCAGTTGATCTTGGAAACTCTGCCGTTTCTTAGTGTCCCCCACAATCCGCTGCTCCTGAGTGGATGTCATAAAATTATGTCAAACTAAACCGACATCCGAATGTCATTTTTGTGGTGCAATTGAAAGAAAAGGGCTGCAAGCGTCTCCTATCGCAGTGCAAACTCATGAACTGCGCAAACAAAAGCAACCTTTGCATCATAAATAGATATGATGCAATATGTTTTCTGTCATCAGGTCATAATCACAATAGTTCGAAAATTGTATAGAATAGAGGCTACGCCGAGTAATTTTTCTTTTCTTTTTCTTGACTAATTTTGTGATTTTTTTTTTAATTAAAACAACGGCTGAGAATTTGTATTAATGGCGTCAAAAACTTTAAAGCATCATTGATGCATTTTAGTGGAAAGGTAGTGTTGCTATGCATAAGTAAAGCATTAATTACTAAATATGCGCATTTTTTTGACGTTCAGGAATTTAGCCAAGACCTCTGCTTTAAGTGAAATGGAGTATAGCTTCCATTTAGGTTTCGTTAGTCATCTTGTCACCGAAAGTGAGAACCCTGAGGATCAATCAGCTACGAATATACTCAAAATGTACACCAAACTTCTAAGACTCATGGAATTCGACACATTTGTGGCCATGGTCCCGGAACCCATGTTGATGACATACCACCGCACAAGCGGAATTTGTCGTTGGAAATGAGCAGTCCGCCATCTAACTAAACTACAAAAGGCCGTCTTCCCAGCATACTTCATACCTGAGTTGGCTCACGTGGTGGCGACGTGCGACGAGAAGATTCCATTCCTTCCTTTCCATTCACAAGACTCCGCCAAGCACAATATACCCCCAGTGGTTTGCAAGTGGTATCGAATTCTGGTTCTTAAGCTGTTGTCTCCTCCAATGCCGACTTCTACGAAAGATTCAACTCAGAAGTCTACAACAGCATTATCAACAATCGAGACGCATTTCTGGAATGATCTGTTGAAGAGGTTGCTTTCGGTGTTGATTCGTTTACAGATGAACAAAAACCATCAGAGTCGTGCGTGGGTGGTGGAATTCGTTTTTTATAGCACTCAATTGCAAAGCACGCAACCAGAAGGAGCAGGGTATCCGCCCGACAATATACTTAATCTATGAGGAGACACAGACCGACCTGGTGGAAGATTGTTTACCTCTACACTTTGGTATACAATTTCTCCGAGTATGCCCAGTCAGAGATGTACAACCTACATGCCATGGTGAGTGTCAAGTCGTACTGTTATTTGAAGCTGTTGCTCGCCAATGGTTCTAATGAGGAGGTCACCTGCAATGTCAATGCAAATGAAGACCTTCCGTATGGTTTTCGTTTGAAGTTTCTCTGCAATCAACGCCCACTTTATGATGCGAGAATATTGCTATCACATCTGAATCGTCATCAGAATTTGACTCATATTGTCCACATCCTTCGTGAGACTTACAAGCCACTCAGTTCGATTTCGAAGCTCTCAATCATCCCAAAATTGGGCATTCCTCGACCCTCCAGTGCCAGTCCTGCCGTTCTGCATATTCCCGCAATCGCCAATATTACTCCGCCTCGCATACCAAGTCATGTACTGTCTGGATATTCGTGTCCATTCGAAATTCGATGAGTCTCCTACACGAGTCTCCTTGAAGGGTTTACTTTCAAAATGTGTCGATGAAAATGCCGACTACCGTCGTCGCCATCAAAGGGAAGATACCGCTGGAGCAGGTGGTTCTTACCGTCCGCAAGCAGTGGAATGTGTGTCACACAAGGTTCCCGCTATTGTGCACTCCGATTTGCACCACCAATAACATAACCGACGAGCTCAAATCATCACACTCCGGCTAGTCCACATCCAATCGGAGGCCAGTTAGCAGATCTCAACAAACAATTTTGCTGTGTCGAAACAGTAAGTACGGAATTTATTGGTATACATTCTCAAACCTGGAGTTAATGCCTTTAAAATAATTGAAAAACGTTTGACCAGTTTCGGGTCTAAGCCTATTATTTCAGCAATTTTAGCTGGATCCTTAAAATTTCGGGCCGTGTTGCCATCATTGGTAATTTCTCCACCTACTAAGATTCCCAATTCAGATCTAAGTTAATTTTGTAATAATTGTTTTCTATTTTTAACTGCTAGTTTCTCTTCAGCTCCTCTTGCCAGTCAGCTTTCATTTGCAATTTCGTAAGATACATGTAGCACTGCTTCCATAAATCCGATGTGTGCATGAAGACTTTGTAAGCCGTATGAATATGCAGTGGTGTCAGAAGGATGTTGTAAGCAAAGTTCAATATGTTCATGTCCTTAGGAGATGTCTTGCATATACTTATAGCAAACTGAGCTAGCCCTGTTCTCCATAACAGCATTACATGTTTTGCCATCTGCCATTGTTTTGAACAAAGTATGATTAATTAAAACACTTTTGTCGTTAAAGGTTACCCTTGTGGCTTCTAGACAATTTATTTCGGCTTCCATACGGTTGAACTCTCTTGTTTTTGTCTCAATATTTTCATTTACGAATTCGAAACGTACTGGACGGCAGTATCTTGGAGAAGATTTTCTTGAATTTATCCAGATATTTTCAGTCCCAGAACCAAATTTACTTATTTCTAAAGGTACTATGCATGTTAGCACCATACCAGTATCACTTGCCTCAGGATTTACCAAAAAGTTTTGCTTATATCGCGAGTGCCATCCACTACCATCAGATCCCCATTTCCACGAACATACTAAAGTATCACCGTTTTCTAACTGGTTTTCAAAAGTTTCAAGGTGTGCAGCAGACAAACGTTGTAGTGTCAAGTCCAACAATGGCTTTAGTTTAACTTCACATAAGGTTTCGTTTATAGTCAAAAAATTACTTGTTGGATAATACTCTTTACTTCTAAAATATGAGTAGTATCGTAGACTGGGTAATTATTAGCATTTCTTTTCTTTTTTGCGCTTTTTTGAAGTTGCTTACATATATTGATGTTTGGTCCGTTTCAAATCAATTATAAGGGCTATGGCTTCTTCAGGTGTATATGTCTTGATCGTATTCGGAATTTCGGGTTTCTTAAGCTTTTTAAGTGTTTTGGGAGAACACTCGAAAACCCATTTTACTACTTCGGCTTTAGAACGCTTTCCTTTATTTCTAAGCGATCTTTCGTTTTCGAATTTTTCGGTTTTTAGCGCTATTTCCACATTCCTGGAATTCCTTTTCCGGTCTTCCTTGTCTAGAAGTTGTTGGCGTATGGCGCATGAAAATCGTTCTGGTGATATTTTTTTTTCTTTATACTTTTTGAAACGGTGTAATACAAAAGTTTTACTGTATTCGAGGCAGTTTTTATGAGCAGCTTCAGCAAGTTATTGACTTTTTTGACATTACGTACTGCAAAACAGCACTTGCACAAACCGTTACTGATGACTTAAAAAGATTTTCACTCTGAATGAACAAAAAAACCTTCTTGACGTAAAGGGAATGGTCGCCCTGAAAAGGATTGATACCTGTAGGTGAAGAAAACGGAATGTTGCGCTGAGTTTTGGCACTTAGTTAAGCATTATTTTAAAGGTAATAATCCAATTTTCAAATAAAAAATGTTTCACGATGTCACTTTATTGCACTTTTTTGTTATGGACCAAGAAATAAAAAAAAAGTTAACTCGTCACTACAAAAAAATGTACCACCACATTTAGTTCATAGTGACAGAGCCTTACTTAATTTTTAATAAAAATATTCTGAAGTTAAAAATATTTACCAACATCATACTCTGACATATTTGCTACAAAATCTTAGAGGTAGCTTTTTCAGCGACGTCCACGTTCCGTCCACCAGACCTGCAACTTGTCCTGGTTACAGCACCGGTTTCAGTCGGACCTTCTGCGCGCTGTGAAAGCCACCATCGGAGTTGTTTCTCTGACCGCTTCATGCGATCTCCGTCCACTTGAACTCCAACCTTTGCTGGCTGCAGCACCGGTTATACACACCTAAATTTGCATCTGTGTATTTCCCATATGCACACATGTTGGTTCCCTTATTATTATTTTTTATTCATTCTAAATTTAAACTTTGTTTTCGTTGTATCCTGAAGTAGTCCCTAGTCTTAAGATTTTTTGAATTAATGATAAATAATTTTCCTGTATAGAAAGATATTTCTCTAAATTTTCTATAAATTGTGGGATAACAAATTATAATTTATGAACGAAATAAAATATATCTACAAGGTTATAAGTCCTACGAGTATATATCTAAGATTGTTCTAAATCCAATCTTGCTTTGTATTTCCTTCACAATCATAAAAATGTGGTTACCAAAGATCTACGAGTAGAATACGATAAGAGGTTAATTTCCACATGGAAAAAAGTGTCGGGCCTTTTGTAGTTAAAATTCAGATCCTCTAATTTATAGATAATCGGTCATTAGAAATATGTGTGATTTGGCGTTTTCATGACGAAACACTAGCTCCTTCCTGTTGATAAATTCTGACATCTTTGCAAATCTCACCAAAAACACACAGTATCACCTTACTTGCCTTCAACGCTGGCCTTGCTACCGTTTTGGGGTCACGTCATCTTTTTTCGTCCAAGAACCCTTTCGTTCAACATCGTCCATTTTTGATTCCTTTTTAATCACCCGTTACCATTCGGCTCTATTTCGTTTCGCTTCAACAACAACAACAGATAAGCAAATAGTTTCAGCAGTCATCGAGAGCGACGTTTCTGACCACTACCCGCTGGTTTACGGGACACTCGACCCATGCAGCAGTAAGTTCCCAGTTGATAGAGCACCTCATTTAAAAAACAGCTTGGTGGACGAAAAGATACACCAAACAAACTGGGAGACGCTATTGGTAGACGAAAACGTAGAGGTAACATACAACAAATTATCAACGACTATGCAGAACATACACAAAAACTCCATAATCCTTGAAAAACCAAAGCGTAAAAGCCGACTAAACCCTTGGATCACGCCCTACATTCGCGAAAAATGTAAACAAAGAGATGAGCTCTACAAAAGGTGGAAGAACAACAGACTAAATAAAACTTATGAAGCAGAGTACAAGAAATTACGAAACAAAGTTAATAAAATCATTTTCTGGCAAAAGTCCAGCTTCTATAAAGAAGAATTTAACGAAGTTAGAAATGATCCCCGTAAAACATGGAGCCTTGTCAACGAAATAATGGGAAGAAAAAAACAGAGCTTGGACGAGATACTTGCGAAAAATTTCCCATCAGAAAAATGTTTTACAGCACTTTCAAACAAATGTGCAAAACACTTCTCGGAACAAACGATTCACATTATCCACAATTGTGATAACATAACGTCAACACACATCAATAAAACCCTACACAACTCCATCTTCATAGAGGAAACGTGCGTTGAAGAGGTATATAGAATATTAACATTACTGGATAAAAACAAATCAGCAGGGATCGATGGCATTAGAACGAGAGACATTAAAATGCATGCGGATGTATTTGCTCCAATTATCACGAGGATCATTAACCAAAGTCTAAATGAATGCAAGATACCAAATATACTAAAAACATCTATTGTAAGACCAATCTACAAAGGCGGTGCTAAAAACACTGTACAAAATTATAGACCGATTTCAATTTTGCCAGTGATACGAGTAGAAAAATGTTTAGAGGAAGTGGTAGTCAAGCGACTTCTAAATTTTGTTAATAACCACAAGATAATCCATGAAAAACAATACGGGTTCCAAAAAAGAAAAAGTACAGGGCAACTCCTTGGTGAGTTTGCGAATACCATCAACACAAGCCTCAACAAAAATCATCACGTCTTTGTCATGTTTATAGACTTTAGCAAAGCATTTGATATCCTGAATCATGCGAAGCTGATAGAAGCCTTAAACCGACTTGGAATCAGAGGTACTTTAGCAGACTGGCTTCAAGACTATTTAAGTGGAAGAACTTTTAAAGTTAAAATTAAAAACGCCCTTAGTAAAGAGACTAATGCCCCATTTGGAGTCCCGCAAGGTTCAAAGCTAGGACCTCTGCTATTCATTCTTTTCACAAACGAGCTAATGCGAGTCTTTACAAATGGCATTCCATTCGCGTTCGCTGATGATACAACTATAGTCGTTAGACATAAGTGTCCTGACACTGGTTTACAAGTAATGCAGGCGGAATTCGATAAAGCTGTTAACTTGTGTCATGATAATGGCCTGATTTTAAATGCGGCGAAGACGAAAATGATGCACATCCGGGGACCACACAACAAAGCCACTGACCGAAGAGTAACACTCAAAAGGCACACATGTCAAAAAGTCCTATCGGACCAAGAAATCGAATTAGTCGAGACATACAAATGCCTTGGGGTAACCATCGACAGCCATCGTCTATGAAATGTGCATAGAGAAACTCCGCTCCAACCTTAGGCAAGCACTTTATGCAGTAGTTTACCTTGGATACTACTCCACGTTTGAAGTACAAAAACAGGTATACTATGCTCTTGTGGAGTCAAAACTGAGATACGGCATACTAGCATGGGGTAACGCATCAGCTACGCACATTAATAAGCTGCAAGACCTTCAAAACTCCATCGTGAAGAAAATGCAAACTAGACATCCCAACAACAACACAGGATATAGAAGCTTCAAGGTGTTAAGTGTCCAAAAAATATTCCAAATGACACTTGCTCTTGAATATTACGATGACACCCGCTTCAAAGACCCGATAGATCATCAGCAGAATACAAGAAGAAGAGCCCAAGGAATGTTAAAAGTCCCAATGACATACAACGCGTACGGCAAGAGACAACTGCAGCATAGCGTCCCAACGGTATTCAACCAGATACCAAACTCCCTGAAGAACATCCGAAAACCGTATTTGCGAAAAAAAAAATTAAAAGAATTTTTCTGTTCATAAAAAAAAACCATATATATGCATCTGTAACTTATTGAATTTATAATTTTTCTTTTTTGATTTCCAAAACCTTGAATTGTATTTATGTATGTATTGATTAATCTTTCTTTTATTTTGAATTCCAAAAACTTTATTTTTAATTTAAACCATAAAACAAAAAGCTTAACTTAAAGTAAATATCTGCTCTCGAAAAATAATCTTCTGCAGATAAGTCAGAAGGCTTCGCAGGAACAAATGTAAACATGTTTAAATTTCGGAAATAATAATAATAAAAAAAAAAAAAAAAAAAACTGAAATCCAACGAATCTCTCCAGACGAAACTCGTATATAATAATTCGGTCATCGAGCTTCTTTCTGCAACCAGCTCGTTCCAAATGGCTTAACCCTCGACCTGTGTACTGTAAAATTTGAAGTTATCGTGTACCTGGGCACTCAGTGCCCTGTAAAATAAGTATGGAAGATTGCATTTTTCATATGAGCTCAAAGTACAAAAAAAATTTAGCTTGTTTAAATCTGAATTATATACATACTTTACATACATACATACTTTCTATATTATATACATACTTATTTTGTACAGTTGAATGTTCAGGTCGGTGATTGATTTCTGCTGCCCTTTGGTTTTGAGATGTAGAAGCGAATGTTTCATCAACATAATCCAGATTAGGAACGTTGATAGCTTCAGCCGGTGATTCATCTCTTATATAACATCGTAGGCAAATTCTTATGTAGTGCTTTGTGCAGGTGGGAACATAACACTAATCGCAAACTGCAGTTGTTTTGTGTTTTGCAGGATTCACATCTTTGTTTTTTTATGTTTTGTCGTTGTGAAGGGAATGGTATAATCCTATCTCTTTTATATCCTATCATTGCCATCACCGTTTTCACAGAATTTCGCAAACTTGGTTTTAAGATTCTTTTCTTTAAATATTTAGCGGCTAATTCTAATGATAGTTCTTTGATAAAGGCTTTTCTTTTTCCCGATCTTTTCTTAGTTGTATACCATTCCGGTTGGCTTATATTATATGATCTGTAGTCAGCTAGGGTAGTAGTATTTATGATGTTGTAAAATAATGTGACTGGCCAACGGTTAGTTTTTCGTTTGCAGCTGTAGAGTGTAACCATTTGATCAAAAGTGTCTACGCTTTCCTCATTTCTATTATAGTATATAATAATAACAGGCTTCTGCGATTCCTCGTCAATGTCCTCGCCGTGGTGTAAAGTTGACAACAAAAGATCGTTCTTTTTTGTGTTACTCGCATGGCTAACTAACTGCATGCACCGTGAAAAAAAAGTTTAACTAAAGTTCTTAACTGAGTTCTTTTGAATTCCCTGTCATTTTTTTTAAACTCCATTGGTAATTGTGGTTTGCTGCCTCTCATTGTGCCCACTAGTGTAGTCTTTCTACTTGTTAGCTCTAAAGCCAATGGCGCAGATGTAAAAAAAAATTGTCGGTGGTAGCGTTAAAATTTTCGTCCAAAAAAACCTTTTAAAAGATGCATCACAAGGTCGTGTGCTATGCCATCCGAACGATCGTCACCAATTTTTCCCCGCAGAGGATAATTGGCTTTGGCATCAACAACCCAAAATATTTTCAAACCATATCTGCCAGGTTTATTAGGCATATATTGCCGAAATGAACATCTGCCTATGGTAGCTACTAGTAGTTCGTCCATAGTAAGCTCTTGATTTGATGAGAAATACGTCCCAAGTATATCTAAAAGCTGCCAGCTTATCAGTTTGCATGCGGAATGCTCTAGTTCTTGAATCGTCGGACGAAACGGAATATTTGTTCAAATCGTTCTAAAGAAATATGTAGCTCTATAAAAAGGCATATTGCGTTAATCAAATAAGTCCTTAGCTTCTTCTTTTGACAATTTTTCGGCACCTGCATACAGTAATTCTGCAATATATGCATACATCACATCTGCATCCGTATCATACCATCGACGTAGTATCTTTGGTGTTGCTGACAAACGATTGTCTTCATAGGCCCTCTTCGCTTTCCTGTTTGTGTCAGGAACCATAGTACCAATAATTTCTGGGCTTATCAAACATCTAAACGCATCCACTTTTTTTGAAAATATTTGTTTGCATCTTGGCTCATGTCTCTTTCGTTCGTTTTGATCATTTATTGCCCTGGATTTCTGAAATTCATATGGCATAGACCAGCAAATATCAGAATGACGGACGTTCCTACTCGTAGCTGTGTAGCGTATTCCTTCCTCTGTTTGGTCCAATAGGTTCATCCTCCTGAAAATTCTCTTGACGCCGCTCACCAGATTCAATTTGCATATTGTATTTCTTCTCTTTGTTGCAAGTCATCGCCTACTTGTTCCACGAGCAAATCAGGAAGAGGCACATCTGGAACATAATCAGAGTCAACTTCTGAAGGCTCTCCATCATCAATATCTGCTTCAGAATTTTCAGAATCCCCTGAATAAGCATTTTGCTGATCAACTGCATGCAGATTGATATCTAAAAACTCCTGTTCAACATCATTCAGTCTAACGGTAAAGATGTAACAATAGTGCTATTCAAAACAATTGGCCTGCTGCCACATGCGAAGTGGGAGTTAGGTAATAAAAATGAATGGATGTGCAGGTCCTTTTTCATTTTTTTCTATTTTAGCGATTTTCATATATTTGTTATTGTAAATATCTTTTTTTTCAAAAATTTTAATTTCTGTGAGAGCAAATCTCGAAAACCACTGTACTGAGAAATCCTGGACACTGAGTGCCCAGGTACACGATAACGGTAATTTTTTTTATAGCTCCGAGATACGAAAACTAAATACAACATCAGCTCAACTGTTATTTTTTATGTATTTGGGCTTTGTATTCTTTAGGAAATCATCCCTTTTTTGCATGTCATAGGCCGTTTTCGAAAACGTCATTTGATCGTCATTTTGATCGTCATTTGCAATACTTAAGGGTTGCGAACATCAAACTGCAAACGTCATTTGGTATCGTTGATCTGTGTCATCTACATAATTTTTTCTTGCAAGAGCGTTTGACGTTTTCGAACAGAGCAAAATGGAACCCTTAACAAGATTTATTGAGAAAATTGTGTTGGAAAATCTTAATGAGAGTACAAGTAATAACAATTATAATAATTATGTAATCACGAGACTGAGATTCCCCTGAATATTCGGAATCACTCTTCTTTTTTTTCCAATTTTTTTAATGCACAGCGTAGATTTGTGGCTGCTTTTTTGCAGCGCAGTTGATGTTTATGAATTTCTGCCCTGCAAACACTGCATTATCGAACATGCTGCAAATGTAGTGTGATTTATGATGTTGTTTTCGAACAAATGACTTTCGCAGCTTGCGTTTAAGAACATTTTGCAAAAGCAATTTGATGCAGATGACGTTTTCGAAAACGGCCATAGACCAATAAATACGTTAAAATTGGATTTTAAATGTCCTCTGGGCAGTCAATGCCCAGTACACGGGTCGAGGGTTAAAACTGTTTTGCGGTCGATATTTTTGTAAGCAAAAAATGGAAGAAAAATAGAAGATTAGAAAAGACTTCAAATGAACGCTTTGCTGAACGTCGAAACGAAATTTTAAGGATTACCCAGAAAACATGAAATATTAAACCAGAATCGAACTATAGATCATTAATGTTGACATTCATGTACTTCCACTGCGATAATTCAATTTTATTGATAAAGAAAGTCCTTTTCGGCTCAGGCGAACTACTTCTAAAACGATTGTTGTTACGCTTACCGACCTGTCTGTTATCTGTTACGTAAAAAGCCTACTCTGTGACCGTGTTTTTGAGTAATTTATGCCCAAATCGGCACGCACATAATGCATGCTCGTCGTCCATAAACCTCTGTGAAGTGCGTACGCGTTTCGGCTTTGTTTCAAAAAACAAAAAAAAACTAATATAAGAATAAATTAGACACAATTGTTAAGTGGTTCGGTAGAGCAATGGTAGTGGCGCTGATCGCATATCAAGGTGGGCAGATTCGATCACCCTATTTTTATTTCTAAAACGTGATGAAAATCAATAATAAAATCAGAAGCAATAAAAATTAAAGAGAGATCAGTGATTGTGAGTGGTTCACTATATCAATAGTGGGACCGGCAGGTGACATTATGTCATCAGATGAAAATACGGCCAAAAACAAAACAATAACTACAAAAAGGAGGAAGGTAAAAACTATTACCAACCCTATCTACTTCCTGCGTGGGGGATAAGGGAAGGGGCAACAACATCAACAGCAGCTACAATGAATGGATCATCTAATGGCGATGACTACCTATTAGTCGCGTTTTATTGGCAGGTCAGTAACCAGCTCAGTAAAATTTAACATTGCAAACAACAACAAGTCGAATGCTGGCGATAAAGTTTTAAAAACTTTGAAATGAAGATGGTGCAAAGTATATAAAAGTGATCATAGGACTTAGGTATTCTGAAATCCAGGGAGCGCTGACAGGGGTTGTAAAAAATGTTATTTCATGATGGTTGTCGACTTCGTTTATTTAAGGTTGTGTTCGTTGATTATTATTTTATATAATGCATTTGAGTTGCAAAAAGAAAAAAAAAAAAATCTGTGTGAAGTCGTGGAGAAAAGTGAGGGATGAACGTGGTTCATTTTCCTTTATTACAAGAGCTGCAAATTGGTGACGAGAAATCTTTCTTCAGTTATTTAGGGATGAATAAGGAAGCTTTTCAGTAGCTCCTTTTACTAATAAAAGACGATCTGCAGAAGAAAAAAAAGCAGTAAACTGCTGAAAGTATCTACACGACATGCAGATACATTGGTACATGGATATGTCTTATAGGCATACGACGAAAAAACCATTATTGTTTTAAGAGTGAAAATAAATAAATAGAATATAGGGTAGTTGTGCAAAAAAGAGATGGTTTAAAGTTTTACCCCGGTGTAAAAAAAGAAACACAAGTTAAAAAATTATGTACATGTATAAGTATACATGTACATAATTTTAATGGTAATGGTATTACCTGTAAAAAAAAATTAAAAATCAAATGCTAAGCACTATACCAAAAAAAGAAAACAAATATACACAAAGGATGAAACGTATATTTGTAACACACTCAAAACGTCGAGAAACAGAGCGACGACGATTCATGTGTCCATTTACAGATTGTTCTCCTATCATTCCTTTGCACAGTTGATTCGTTGTAGAAGGAAAACAAAAAATGGGACACTTTTTTGACGGACACATTTTTCAGAAAGACAAGCGGTTAGACATATCCGTGTCAAAAAACCATTATGAGATCCGTAATTACACCTGTTGCACGTAGCTAATGTAAACTCGCCCTTAGCTACTTAACGTAGATGCGCCCCCTGCATTCCAGCACTACGAAATCCCATCTTGTGAAGTTACCATCTTTATTTGGGTCGGCCATATTTTTTTTATTTGAAATTTTTGGGCACAACCCGCCATATTTTTTTCTTTGTAACATTCTTGAATTTGACTTGTAAGATAGTAGTCGTTAAATATTAAAAATCTTGTGATCACTTGAAGAGATTTAAAAGACATCCGAGACAGTAAGTTGTAATCACACAAATGTAAATAATTTATAAATTTTTAAATAAAGGAATTTTGAAACTTCACCTAAATTCGGAGATTTTATCAAATTGTCTCGGGCCGCCAACCACGCAGCTTGTCGATAGTTGCCGCCAACCCTTGCGACAACAACACGAGAGCAAAAGCTGGCAGCAGCTTTGAGATTCCTCGCAACTTGGAGATTCTTAATTTTGACATACTTTTCGGACATATCCGTAAGCATATTCAAATGTCAACAACTGGTTTTTTAGATTGATTTTGACATCTACTAATGGCACTGGTACCCACTTTGAAATATAGATGGAAAAATATAGATGAGTGAGTAAAGCGTTTTATTGGGGTTTGTTGCTGAGCTGCGTACCCAGCTACCAATAAAACACGGCTATTGTACATATGTATGTTCGTTGGAGGTGAAGGCCGTTACATGGAGGCCAGCAACAGCTTTGTTTGCTTAGCTGCTTCTGAAAAGGATGAGAAAGATGAACAGGTGGAGTCCTTCACCATGAGCATCAAGCAGCTGCAAATGGCAAAAGGGAACAGCTATTATAAAGTCTCAGCGCTCCATACAAACACAAAAATAACAGAATCAACAACAACAAACTCAAAGCAGAACCAACAACAAAAAATGTCAAAAGAAGAATTGCTCAAAACTCAGCAACAATAACAGCAGCAGAAATATCAGCAGTAACAATCGAAGATAATACAACAAAAAGAGTTGAAACAGCAGCGACAACCACAGAAAAAAAGAAACAGCCGAAACAACACCAATAGCAATAACGTCAACAGCAGAGAAACAAAATAATCAGACCCATCAGCAACAGAACAAACAACAACAACTAAAGCTTGCCGAACTGGAGTTGTTCTCCTTTATCCCGAAGGGGGAAAATTTGCAAACAATTCTGCTAAGCGGGTTAGAACCATTTTCTGATCCGGAGGAGCTTCTAAAAGAAAGAGTGTGCCGAGCTCGAATTCATAGGAGTTAAACCATTCGTCACAGCTAGAGCAAAAAGGGAGAAGTGGAAACTACTCCTACATCATTACAAAATAAATGCGGCTTTTAAAAAGCGTTTCGAAAGTGTTTTCTTAGTTTGTTTATAAAAGATGAAAAAAGATGAAAAGTTACCGTAAAACCTCCAACAAAATTTCATGTTTATGGATGCTTCTCGGCCAAAGTATTCGCATAAAACCTTGATGCACAAGTCATGAGAAAATTATACCAAAAGGGTTTACACTGCCGAATCTCTGTATGGACCAAACAATTACGACTGCAGCATTTTGCAAGAGGATAACAACCCAAAACATCGGAGTCGCCTCCGCACGCATTGGAAAGACGAAAATGGTATAGAGACATAAGATTGGCCGTCCCACGGTCCTGATGTGAATGAAGCAGAGGTTTAAGAAAAAATAAATAAATAGCCACGATAAAACTACTTACGTGGGTCTTGACGTGTCCAAAGATCGAGGCCTTAATATACTTTTGCAACGTGACTTCGATACAATTAAACGATATTGCGGTGCCTGGAAGTTGAAAATCAACTTTCAGAAATCGGAAACCATTCCGTTTAGGATGCCTTTTTATGCCAGAAATAATTGGCGGATGTTTTCAATCATGGGACAACCACATGGGTGGCTGTCCACTTGCTTGCCGAAATGCAGTCAGATAGATACCTTGGGTTCTGGCTAGATCAATATATCTATATTTTAACAAACATTTAGATGTTGCTCTAGCCAGAGCCAAAGGTGGTTTTGCCCTTACAAAGGGACTGTTTTATAGCAGCCAACCCGATGCGAGGGTGAAGTTGATCTGCTAGATGGCCCTTATCCGCCCTATGCTTGTATTTTGATGTCCCGTATGGTTCAACGTGAGAGTAAGTTTATTTTAATAGATTCGGGTGTTTGAGAGGGGTTGTCTTCGCTTGCACAGAACAGCAGAGTCTGAGTACATAAAATTGTATCCTAATGAGGTCTTTTACAATAGGGCGGAACCTAATAAGAGTGGAGAGTTTCGTCATTAAGTTAACTCGAAGGCTCATTGCAAGAGCAATGACCTCATCGATAGTTTGTAAGTTTTAGTTTTAAGTTTTTATAAAAAAACGTCCATATATTTTATTCACTTAATAAAAATTGTTTTCTTAGTTTTAGTTTAAATAAATATAGAAAAAAAAATTAAATAAATAGTAACTGCACGAAACGTTGAAAGACATAGTTTAAGTACTAGGTTTAACTTAGAGTGCCCGCATGGGGCCAGTAAGGTAGTATAAGATATATTCTATATTATTATTGGCCCGGGTCTACCCCGGACAACTTTATTAAGCTTATTAACAAGCCAAACTTAAAACTAGACTTAAAAACTAACAAAGATATACTCGTACTTAACCTAATGAGGCGAGGAGAAATGGTGGACGGGGGAGTGGCATATTGAGCAGCGCTGTTTTTATTTCTTGTTTGCTGCTATTTAGGTCAAAGACTTCGGCGTAGTTGTTCGTTATACGCAACATTCTGGATATGGGTTCAAAGTGACCGTAGTTGGTGCGGTGAGTTCGGATCAGGAAGAGTGGGACAGATCTTAGATTACGGGGATTCGGAGTGAATGCAATATTTTGCGTTATTGTCGAGCAGTCGATATTTCCAGTCAGTAACTGGTGGATAAAAAGTACATCAGCGACTTCACGACGTTTTTTTAGGGTATGCATGCTAATTAGTTTTAGCCTATTTTCATAGGGGGGTAATCCATATGGATCGGCCCAAGGTAGACCACGAAGTGCAAAACGGATAAACCTGCGTTGAACTGCTTCTATTCTTTGAATGTGAGTTAGTTTATAGGGTGACCAAACTTGGCTGCAATATTCGAGAAGAGGCCTTACAAAAGTAATGTACAGGGACTTTGTAACGTAAGGGTTGGAAAATTCTTTTGACCAGCGTTTGATAAAGCCGAGTGAAGAGTTAGCTTTATTTATAATGCTGTCAATATGTGACTCGAAATTCAATTCTCTATCACAAATTATACCTAGATCCCGTACTTGGGTAGTGGAAGGAATAGGCTCATCGCAGATGAAGTAGTTTCTTGGAGGGGGAGGTAGACGTTTACGGGAATAGGTTATCGCTTGGCATTTGCTGACATTAAGCTCCAAAAAGTTTTGTTGCACCATACCGAAAACTTATTCAAGTCATCTTGCAGGCAATGGGAGTCAGAAGGCAATGAGATGACTTTGGAAATTCTCATGTCATCAGCGAAAATAGAAAGATTAGAGTTCGTTAAAATTAAATTTATATCATTAATTGTGAGGATAAAGATGATTGGACCAAGGTGACTACCCTGAGGGACACCAGATGTTGCTTTAATGGGTTCGGATATTGAAGATCTGAAGATGACCCTGTATTCTCGGTCTTCTAAATAGGATTTGGTCCATGCCACAAAATGAGGGGAAAAGCCAAGTTTTTTTAGTTTAAAGATGATAAGTTGGTGAGAAATTTTATCGAATGCCTTGCTGAAATCTGTGGAAATTGAATCGACTTCATCACCGTCTTCTAAAGCATGAAGAGTCCTAGAGACGAACTCCGTTAGGTTAGTGGTCGTTGATTTACCTTTCATGAAGCCGTGCTGATTTGTGCAGATAGTTGGCCTACAGTACGGAAGCAGTTGTTGATAGACTATGCTTTCAAAAAGTTTGGGTATGCAAGAGAGTTTCGCTATGGGCCTATAATTATCGACTTCGGCTTTACTTCCTTTTTTATGAATAGGGATAATGTAAGATTCCTTCCATAGGAAAGGGAAAGTACCTGTTGAGACAGACAAGTTAAATAGAGCAGCAAGAGGAGGACCGAGATGGGTAACACACTCTTTTATTACAATAGCCGGAATTCCATCAGGGCCGGACGAGAAATCATCTTTAAGTTTGGTAATGTTTTCAGATACCAAAGTTGTTGTTATATTTAGTGAAATGGCTGACGTCTCAGGATAGTTTCTCATATAGCTAAAGTAGCTAGGATCGGGTTCAGCTGTTTTCTTTGAAAAGGATTTGTTAAAATGAGAGGCAAAGAAATTTGCAATGGTTTTTGGGTCGGCAGAAGATTCACTAAGAAATTTAAGAGTAGATGGGTAGCCGTCTGACTTTCTTTTGGTATTAATAAACTGGTAGAAGCGTTTAGGGTCCGAAACTAAGCTAAATTGCATGCGGTAGAGGTACTCAAGGTAAAGAGACTCACAAAGTTCAGAAAAACGATTATATACCGATCGATAATTACTGTAGTCGGAATCAGATCGAGTTCTTAAGAATTTGTGCCACAACTTGTTTCTGTTATTACGGAGAGAGCGCAACTCATTGTTGTACCAGGGAGGAGCAGATATGCAGTCTTTTCGAAAGGTATACGGAACCGATTAGGCAAAGCAGGAGAAAATTAACGAATAGAACGTTGATAGGGCAAGATCAATGTTAGTTGTCTCACCAATAAAGTCAAAGTTAATGTTGCTGATGAGGTTTTTAAGTTTGTTAAAGTCGGTTCTACGGAAGTCAAATGAGAATGAATTTTCCGAATCGACACATGTGTTGCCATTTTCATATGAATATATAATTGACAAGGGGGGATGAAGGCGGTCTAGTTTAGAAAGAAGATGATCACTCCTATAAACGACACAGTTATCTGAATCGGATGTGAAGACAAGGTCGAGTTGTCTGTTCATTGTGTTAGGTATTCCACTAATCTGATGCAGACTTGAGTTGGTTAGGCAGTCCACCATCAATATTTCTATTTCAGATGTCGAATTACGAGAGACAAAATGAGACGAATCATCGGAAGGCTCCCATATAAGGTGAGGGAGGTTGAAATCTCCTACTAGAACAATGCAATCTTCAGGTTGTGCATCCTCAGTCAAAAAATCAACTGCGTGAACTACAGGTTGATAAGACTCAATGGGTTGAGATGGGTGAATGTAGCAACAAAGTACGTAAAGACATCGTTTGGGGAGCGTAATGTTGGCGCATACTAACTCAAAGTTCAGTGTGGGGAATATCGACAGGAGTTGAGTGAAAGCAGTTCCGGATTGCTAGTAAAACACCGCGGCCATAAGGATTATCAGCTCTTTCAAATCCATCTTTTCGAAAAACGTTGAAATTTGGAGGAAACAGCTCGTGGTTTTTAATGTCTGGAATTAGATTTGTTTCAGTAAGAGCAATTAGGTCATAGGGAAACTTTTGAGAATTGAGATATACCGAGGAGATTTTAGAGCGCAAACCTCTTACATTTTGGTAGTAAATGGACAGGCATTGTGGACTAAGTTAATTAAGCTAATTTTTAAGCGTGTTTTTGTCTAGCATGTAAGAGTGAATGAAATGTATGAAAATAAAAATGCATTGAAAATGAAACAAAATTAAATACGCGGGTTTTGAAGAAAATTTGGAGAGGCTTAAGTTTATAGTATGCCCAAAATGTAAGTGAAAGTTGCACTAGACGATGCTCAGGAATTAGAAATACCCGTAATAATGATGACTGGATTTAATACTAACATAATTGAGCAATACGCCATTTTAAATGCATTTTTATTTTAGTTAATTCATTATTTCTTACATGCTAGACAAAAAGAAAAACCCTTAAAAATTAGCTTAATTAACTTAAAAAATACTCTTATTGTAACTTACTGGCCCCATACGGGCACTCTAAATTAATCGTAATACTTAATCTATGTCTTTCGACGTTTCTTACGGTCTATTTTTATTTTTCTATTTAATTTTATTACAACTAAAACTAAGAAAATATATTTTAAGTAGCAAAAACTTAGTAAATGGACTTTTTTTTTGGTTCTAATATAAAACTTAAAGCGAAACCTATACACTATCTAAAAATAAATCTTAACCTACTTAAAGTATCTGGTTATAGACATACCATATACAATTTTTGTTGTACGGATTATTCCTTTTTTTTTTTTAGGGAAGGTTACCCACCTCTTTGATTTTGCGCAATTCGTTTTCATATACGAGTACACTCTATTAATACAATTCTGGCATTTTTTATTCGTTTTTTACATGCGCGTTTTTGTTGAACACACTGTAAAGGGGAGTAAATCTTATTCGGCAGCAAAAGTGGAGGTTAAACGTCCATCTATGTCCAATCAAACATCCGCCGTCACTCCTCAAATTACCTACGCCCAAATGGCGGGAGGTAGGGGAAGTATAGTACAACAAGCGAAGGGAGCTTCTCAGGCCTCAGCGGATAGAGCTCCGGAAGCTGCGTCTTATATGCTGGCTATTGCCGTTCCGTTGCAGCACCTATTTCGCTAACTCTAAAATTCTTTAATCTGTCGCAAATGTTTGCAGTTGTTAGTCATTGATGGCAATTATTCGGCGTTAGCCTTCGTGCTCCGCCCAGCAGAAGTATTGCAAAATCAGTGGTGCCTCTTGCTAGAATATTATTCTGCCTCTGAATGGACAAACCGCAAGCTGCTCGCAATACGCCAACATTGTGTTGCGTTTAGAAAAGGCCTGTCGAATGTTTTACCCGTGGAATGGTTGTACATGTTCAGCAATAAGGAACTACAGATTCTAATATCGGGCGTGGAAATTCCAATCGGTTTAGAGGATTTGAAAAAAACACTGCTACTACGGCGGTGGCTACAGCTCAGATCATCCGAGTATTATTTGCTTCTGGTCGGTGGTGGAAGGCTTTTCAGATCAACAAAAGAGAACTTAAATTCGTTACAAGCTGTTCGAGTCCACCATTGCTGGGATTTAAAGATCTTGATCCGCAGTTTTTAATACAAAGCGCCGGTGATATGGAACGTCTTCCAACGGACAGATGTCTCTTGTTTTTTTAACGTAAGTACCTGCCGTGTGGGCTTAAACCTACGGGATGCCCATACATCCATGGGAGCAAGGATACGCCTTGCCATCGCTCTCCAATGACTTTCACTATTTTTGATACCAAATTGGAACTGTGTTGCCGGCACAAGTTCCACCCTTGGTATGAGTCGAGGCCGACCTAAAACCTCTTACTGTTCTTAGGGTCACAGCACCCAGCACTTATTGCAACTCCACATTGAGTCAACCAAAGGAAAACCAAGGAAAACCAAAAGGAAAACCAAGGAAAACCATAGGAAGACTCTTACCCGCGATTTTGGGTTTAAACCACAGCCACCATGACGCTCCCACAAGGGGGCCTACCTCTAACAAGTCAGGCCCGGACCGAGATCCGGGGGGCTCCTGACTCCCATGGTACCGTGATTTAAGTCCTGGTAGGGACTACCGGTGGTCCAGCCGCCAACAAGACCTATGACCGGCAGCTTGTGACTGATCATATCGTAGCAACCTTCGGTAGCGTCATCTGAAGATGTTTACGATAAGACCAGTACTTTGCTCTGCCCCCGTTCATCTTCCAACGGACAGCACCTGCACTAATCTGCTAAAGTTGCCACCGTTCAAAACTGAGGAAAAAATGCGTGAAAAACTACTCTACGCAATCCAATCGAACGCCGGCTTTGAGCTTAGTTAATTTAATTTTATCTCTAGGATATGGATTTGGATGTCGTGTGAAGCTTTTATAGTTGCAACAAAAATAAAAGAAAAATAAAAAAATAAAAAACCTCTCCCACCCCAACGTAAACTGATCAAAACATCCCAACGTCGTCGTTAAACAGTTAAAACCCAATTCACACCAATCTCCTCCCAACAATTCACACAACATTCATGAACACTAACACTTTGAATTAAGTTCCTTTCTTCTAATATCATACAAAGTAACATTGATTTCATTTTTCAAAATTCTTTATTTTGGTTTGTTTTCTTCTTAAACTAAATTGTAATTTCTTTTAATATTTATATTGTATGTTTCCGAAAAGGAAAAAAAAACAAAACAAAACAAAAAAAACATTTATTACGGAACAATGATGCTTTTTAAATAATTGTATACATGAATTATTATTCTTTATTAATTGTATGTCTATACGTATATAAATCTATTCTACAAAACTATGATTAAAAGAAAAACAACAACAACAATACCCTCTGTAACAAAGTCTGTTGAGCCATCGAATGTGGTTTCGATCTGGCTCCTTTTAGAATATTTTCATAGTGGCGGTACTTTTTACCCTACACTATACCGTCTGCCGAACCAGATTTGGCTTTTGTTCGGTTTCGATAACACCCCATAAGGCTTACTTATCGAATTTGATTTTGCATAAGTTTTGTTTGACTTCCCTCACGGCGGTATTTCTTTCCTTGATTATTTAAACTAAGCCGATTGCTTCATAGCTAGCCATTACTCTTTCTTGGCACCGTTTCCATTAAAGGAATTGGTTTGATTTGTGTTCACAGAAGGTGATCAATTTGTATTCACAATGTCTATGGGTTTACTGCTACTACCAAAACTCTCGGGAGTTGATACAAATGACGCTTCAATTCTTATGTTACTTTTACTTTTGGTGGTATTAAATTGCCGAAGAATTGCGCTACGCTATTAGCTGCTGGCCGTGATTGGTTATACATAGTTGTTATCATGAAGCCATTCCCATGTCTGTTAATCGGCATAACAGGGGAAGTTTATAGAATATCTCTGAAGTTGGTGTTCTTCTGTGTAAGGGTCAAACTCGAAGTCGCCTCTCTTTCAGTCACTTCCATTCGGAAGTGTATTACTGTCGAAAGCAGTTGGTGCACTAGCTTAATTCGAGTGCTTCATTGGTGTTCGCTTATTGGTCACAGTTGGTGTTACAGTACTTACATGATATCAAATATATCCTTGCTTTTGCATAATTATGTGTTCCAACCTAATGCTATTTTCTAATTCCTTACTTCGTCTTCCTAGGAATCTAGGAAGGGGGAATCGTCTTTCCCCTTATTGCCCTACAGCAGAGGAGTTTACAAATGTAACTGTATTTCTTAGGTTAGTTTCCATCAATTTAAAATTTTTTTGTGCTTCAATATTGCACCTTCTCTTCTTTGTGATTATACGAGTAGTCATAGGACTAAAGAAAGTGAGTTGGTGTTTAAAAGATTTTCTTTTATATATTTTCAAAACACACATTTTGTTTTTACAAAAATTCGTTTATTTTTCTTTAATTTTGCAATTTCGAATATTAATCTGTATTTCTTTCTTCTTTATTTTCAGTCAACATTATGCTTATAAGATAAGAATTTAAACGCAATCAAGGAACAAAAAGTATATAAGAATTATCGCAGTAAAACAGCTAGAAGCAAATAATAACGGAACATAACATTTATAAATGAAGTGGCCAACTGATGAAATTGTGCATCACCAACATCAACAACACAGTTTTAAACAATTAGGGTCAACAAAAGTGTCCAACAGAAGATACATTCGATTACAGAAATTTCTTCTCAATTACCACAGTCACTATCGACAGCACCGTCGTCGTCTTCACTGTCATTATCAGGGCCAGTCTTTTCATAGAAAGTGGAAGACATTAATATGCATTGAAGGAAGCAGAGAATTAATAGGTCGTAATTATCAAAACGTACATCAGATTATCCATAAGGAACCTACTTTTATGAACTGTTGGAGAAATACGTTAAAAAAGCTCTCATAAAATGGCGGCCCTGCAAAATGGCCGAATTTTACGATTTCTTATTGTTATTGGCGCTGTGGTGCTGACAATTTTCATTTATGCTTCTTATTACTCAAATACATCACTCACAGTTCCCAGTCATATAAGGGCATCGCCAGCCCTTGCTTCTTCTTCCTCAATGCCTTCAGAAAAAAGTGATCCCACCTATAATAATGGGATCAATAATCTAAGTAACTCCAACAGGCTTCAGAATGTCGATGTTAATAACGTGGAACAGAAAGACAGCAGCGATGTTGTGATAGAAATTCATAACATAGATAGTAATTTAAATAATATGAAAGATAGACTTAAATATTCTTATGAAATTAAAAAAGGAAAGGAAAACAACGGCGGCCACAACAACGATAGAAACAAAACAGGTACGGACGCAGCACAAGTTGAAGGATTTCCTGGTATTCGTAAGTAAAAAAAATCTTTCCTTTTATTTTGTTCGACGAGTTTTAAGAGAAGAGACCTGTATGGGTTACATTTTTTTCAACTAATTAAATGAGGTTGGCAACTAAGTAATCGCCGATTTTTTCATATAAATAAGACACTTTTTTTTAATACAACGAATAAAATTGAATCAATCATATGTTTTCCATTTTGTTCGATCACCTTTTGCCATCTTTCTGGTAATTTCATAATTCCATGTTCGTAGAACTTCTGATCTTTATCGGCAAAAAAGTGAACCAAGTACGATTTCACAGCGTCATCATCATTGAAAGTTTTACCATGCAAAGAGTTTTGCAAAGATAGAACTAAATTATAATCTGATGGACAGGGCTATATGGTGAATGTATTGTAATATCAATCTCCAATAATTTTTGGCGAGTGACCAAAGATGTATGTGGTCTAGCGTTGTCCTTGTGAAAAATGACATTGTTCAACTTTCAGTGAAAAATCTCCGGAACGAAATTTGTCAAACTAATTCTGGCACTGTGTTTCTTTTGAGGCTTCTTCGCCATACACATCACGTAAATTTTTAGCAGCTTGCGCAAACCCAGTTCCACATTGATTTTGTTGCATCTGTGAGGCTGATTGGTTCTATGGTCTTTCACATTATCAGCTTCGTGATGTTTAAAGTTATTATTCGAGTTCGGGATGTATCTGGGCCTCAACTAATAAGCCGTTTCGGTCTTTAGCTAACTGCCTCCAGTTGCATACTCCAAGTCGGTTGTGGTCCCTTTCTACTTGTGTGCGCCACCTGCGGTGAGGTCTTCTTCTGCTGCGTTGTCTTTCCGGGTTAGATTGAAAAACACTGCGCGCCGCAGCATTGGTGTCCATTCGCTCTGCATGTCCTAGCCATCTCAGGCGACTTATGCGCAATTTTCTGACTAGGTCGATGTTACTGTACAGCTCGTATAGTTCATCGTTAAGTCGCTGCCTCAAAAGCCCGTCAACGCAATCGGAAGTCTTATTTGAATTCAAATCATTTAGACGAAATGAATTTCATATTTTAAATATTCTTAATATTTGATACTGAATTGTTTTAGCAAATCTCGCCCAATCAAAATAGGGACCAGCATTGATTCATCTGGGACACTATAAACAAAACATAATTATTTATCATTACTTATTTTTAAATAGCAGTTATTTTTACCGTAAGTGTATCATATATTAGTTGATTTCTAATTCCTAAATACACAGTAATAATTAAGTCACCAAAACACATACCATTTGGTATTAAAGATCTTATAAAGCTAATCAGGCTGCCAGTGTCTAAAAGAGAAACAGTTTTAGTAAGTATAGAGCACAGACTCGAATTCAGTAGAAACACACTGCATTTATTTCTTGTGCCAATTCTGCAATATCTTGAGCTGATGTGTCATCGGTGGCAGCAGCAACCACCCTTTTCGCCCTTTTGGGACTGGCTTGGTATCGATGAGTTGTCACAACAGCGAAAGCAGGTGCCTGGTGCGTGCTCTGGCTGAGGAAAACTTGAGTTTGTTGTGTCGTTGTGTAACATTTCTTTCTTTCAAGCCAACTATATATTTTTTTTTATAATTGGCGCGCGCTCAATGGGTTATTAGTACCCTTAAGGTGTTTGCACACAATGCAAGCGAAGGAAAGTTAGGGAGGAAAGAAAACGAGATACCGATGCACGTTGGTTTTGAATGTTTGCAGACTATAACGAGTTTCATAAGCGAGTTATATTGCTTAGGAAAGAAACACGATATTTCATTGTACGTCGAAATGTGGGCGGTTGAAAGTTTGACAGGGCGGAATACTACTGGTAATTTCAATGAAGCACTGGTTGTAGAAATAGCGATAGAAGAAAGTGTTGGTGGTTGACAATTGACTGGGAGATATTAGCATCACCTGTGAGTCTTATCGCAAGGTTTTGAATCCTATCTAGCAGGTGCAGATGTGTGACCAGATGTGGGCATTGCACTCAATATATGTAAATGCCAGATCAGAAAGTGAAGTATTTTTTACATCGCTTGTGGAAACCTAGACACTTCGCAGTATTTTTGACCACATAAAGTGTGTGCTCGTTCCAATGTAAGTTGTCATTGACAATGAGAATGACCGCGAAAGGAAAGTTTTTCGGTTTCTAGGACTCAAGTGCCATTCACCGAAAGTGGCTGGGTGTTTAAATCTCGATTTAACGATAGCAGACAGCATTATATTTTGGAAGCACGCTGTATGTGATTCCCCATTTAGTAATGTTGTTTATATTGGAATTTAATGAGCTTAGCATACGCTACTGTTCTCGTTCTACAGCCGAAGAGCAGGGACGTGAGTTCGGGAACGAATATGAAAAGCAAAGAGTGGTGTTGTCAGCAAAGGAATACATTGCATTAAAAATAGCAGACAAGTGGTGGAAGAACACCTCTTCAGAAGAAGGGGAGTTATACCATCTGGACCAGTGGATTTGTGTATGCTTAGATCTGTAAGTACCCAAGTGTAAGCGAAATCAAGGCACAATCTGAAAGTGTTGAGCTGCCCGTAATGTGTGCAACAAGCAGATTGGCCTCTTCCAAAGAGCTGGCAGCTGGAATGCCATTAGAAATCAGCATTGGGATTGAGGATGAGGCAGAATTTTTAATGTTTTTGGTGAACGACCATAAGTTTTTACTATTGTACCTTGGGGACATTGTAGTAGTTTTCGCCTCATTTTTCTGTCGCATTCAAATTTCACACGCTTAAGAATGGCGTTGCAGTCATTTCTGAAACGTTTGATTTTTTTTCGATGTTCCTCTGTCGGTTCGGTTTTGTCGTACCGTTTTCTAACCCTGACTGCCTCTTTACAGTCTGATACTTTTAATCCGATGAAAGGTAAAGGACCTCATTCAAAAGAGAATAATGTCTGTGATCATATCAGCAGCGGCATCCACATCCTTATCGAGCAAACATAACGACTAGTTAAAATTTCTGTGTTAAATCCGCTCCAATTGGCTTTCTCGTATTGACATGCGGTTCTCTTAGGAATCTTTTCTCTAACTGTGTGGTCAGTGTACGAGAAGTTAGCTAATATGACACAGTGGTCCGATGAGCCTAGAGGAGATAGCACATCGAGCTTGTACTTTTCGGGGTGAGAAGTTAAAAACAAGTCCCAAGGTGTTGGCGGTATGACTACCAACGTCTGATATTCGCTTGGGCTCATTTACAAGCTGAGGCAAGTTGTTTTCTGCAACGAAGGTCTCAATACATTGTCTGTTGGGTGTAATAACGATTTCAGTATGAGGATACAGGGATACAATTCTTTGTGTGAAAGGAGACAGTGCATCAAACACGTTAAAGGTCGAATTGCTGTCCAGTTTGGGGCTTCTGTGAATAAATTGGGTGGCCGTGGCTCAAGTGGTAGTGTATTGGCTTCCCAATCGGACCGTTCGGGGTTCAATACCAGCCGCGCCCGAAAGACATTCTTTTTTTCAGGCAACTGCAATTTCGTGATATGAATGGTTGCCTAAAATACAACAAGTCAATTTACACCAATAATTTAGTCTCCCCCATAAATGTTGTCATCCCACTATCTAGTTTTCCAAAAAACTTAACACGTACTCTTGTATTTTAAGAGTAGTAATACTAGTACTGTCTTGAGTGTTCTTAAAAAAAAAAAGGAGCAGTGGATAATTTGCTACGGATGTGGAATTTTAACCACAGCAAATTTAATTCCGGATTGGAACAATGACTACATTGTGGTGGAGTTTGATATGCTACAATACATCGGGAAAAGAATAACAATGACACTAGTTCGTAGCCAGGTAACTTCAGATCAGCGTGATCTGAGAAGGTGCGCACGGGAATCTATTTACAACGTTTACGTACGCAGAAAAGTGAGCACTTCTTAGTCCGCTTATATTTCCTACATCCACTCTGAGCCATTACTACAAACATACACATCGTCATTTTTACACATTTTTCATGCGTTTAGCTCGACAGCTTTTTAAAATTCTTTGTGAAATTGATTGCACTTCGTCTACGGCTAACTTTACATTGTTATTTATGAAGTTTACACCTACATGGCGCACTATATATATTCTATAAAATTCTATAGCACATTATTATTTTTATTCACAACTATTTAAATAAAATTTATTAATTTAAAATATTTGTTTGCAGACAATATCTCATCGGTACAATCTTTTGAGCCGGTTTTAATACCAACGTCTAATATCCAAACATTTATTTTGAATGCTGATAAGATCTTAAAAAATTTAACTGCATTTTCAAGTCGTAAGTTTTAATAAATTTTTTTTTTTGAATAATCTGAACTCAAAGGTTTTATAATTTTTTTTCTTTTGTATTTAGGAGCTCCTTCTTCACAACCACACCTTGATACAAAAGAGCTTCATCGAGAAAAACAACCAAATGATGAATCACTACAAAATGATAATCAGAATAAAGGATCAATAACATTACCTCACTCATCTGTGGGACAACCATCTTCCGTTCAAATATCAGGCAATCGTATTAAAACACCGGCTGCCAGCTTATCTTTAGGTGGTCAATCATCTAACTTAGTCATCGATCCAACTCAAGGAATTCCAACGAGTCAGATCTATGAAAGCGGTCATTTAGATGTTAATCCACAGCTCTGTCCCGATGAAGGAGAATCGATTAAATTGTTAATTATAATAACATCTGCACAAGCACATCATGAGGCTCGTTTGGCTATTCGCCAAACATGGGGCCATTATGGCACCCGTCGTGATGTAGCTATTGCCTTCATATTAGGTCGCACTAACAATCAAACGCTTGAAAATGCACTTAATCATGAGAATTACATTTATGGGGATCTTATAAGGGGTCATTTCATTGATAGTTACAACAATCTTACTTTGAAGACTATCTCGGCTCTCGAATGGGTCGATCACAACTGTCCATTAGCTAAATATGTACTTAAAACTGATGACGATATGTTCATAAATGTGCCAAAACTAATGGCATTCACAGATAAACATCAGAAAGATAAACGAGTTATATTCGGTCGGCTGGCAAAGAAATGGAAGCCGATTAGAAATAAAAAATCCAAATATTACGTGTCTACTGGGCAATTTGCAGCGACATTATTTCCACCATTTACAACTGGACCAGCATATGTAATGAGTGCTGATATTATTCATGAATTATATGTAAAAGCGCTACAACAAACATATCTTAAATTGGAGGATGTTTTTACGACAGGTATTGTTGCTCAACAGTTGGGCATAAAGCGAATCCATGTCAATGAGTTCCTTAATCGAAGGATTGCCTTTAACCCGTGTAACATACGCAAAACGATAAGTGTACATATGATTAAGTCAAATGAACAATTTGATCTGTGGAAGAAGCTGCTTGATCAATCAACCAAATGTAAATAGCTGTATAATTTCTAGCTGCGATGACACTAGTCTTAGGATTATGTAATTTGTAAAGCCCACAGCAATAGATTCTACAATGATTGAAAGTATATACGATCGTCGTTGGCATATTTCAAATATACTCGTACATGCATATACATTGTATTTATACAATATATGTTCCACATCATGAAATTACGCCTAAACCAATCAGGTTTCGAAGTATTTTTTTTTTTTTTTTGTTATTTATATACCATAGCGTTTAATTTTCTTTTTTTTTTTTTTTTTTTTTTTATTAGTTTTAATTTTTAATGATTTTAATCTATAAATGAAATGGTATGTATATATTCATCCGTAAAGACTCGACACACACACCTATATTTATACTTGTATAGAGTTTATATACATACAGTATGTATGGATATTGTGTTAGATTATAATACATTTCTTTTATAGTTCAAAACATAATGCATAAGTTAAGCAGTAGAAAAAACATGACTTCAATTCGAAATTGGTACTTCGTTAATAAGAATTTAAGAATTGACTTAAGGTAAAATCATTTGGTTGCATAGAACAGCAAATTGCCCATGCCCAGTTCACATAAGTAGCTTTAAGTCCTTGGAGCGTCATCAAATGTATAACCTGCCTTAAATAACGTGTGATTTGTTTTAATTGTAAATATTAATACTAAAGATCGAACATTGAAATAAGCAGCCTACATTTTTCTTTATCAATGCTGAAATTGTAAAAAAACAAGTTTGTGGTAAAAAAATAATACCTTTCTATTTTTAATCACATCATCGTGGGGGGCCGATAGCTCGGTTACATTTGTAATATATATATTTTTTTATTTACTAATTTTGGAAACTCGTCTAGAGTTAAGCCTTAAATGGTTTCGTTTTATAGATTTTGTGTATCGTCTGCGGCCTATATGTCTAAGATACAGCACCACCATCACTTCGTTAAGTGGTATGCATGAATATTCGAATTCATATTTTACTGTTTTGTTTAGTTCGGCATAGTCTCCAGATGTGAAAATTCGATGACGCATATAGGACACGGATATGTGTTCCATTTAAGCCTCATCTTTCGTATTGTAATTTTTAGGATTAAAAAGGCAGTGATATTATAGACTCTCTAAATGGGTGCTTACCTATTCGATAAAATTCATTTCGCAAATCTTGCTCCGTATTTATCGGATATAAATGTTGTTTGTCTCGCTAATTTTCATTCGGTCTTTAATTTATATTGCAACGGTTTCCGTTTCGCCCAAGATTAGGCATCAATTTCTTGTTTTGAAAGAATTTGGTCTTATGTCGCTTTGTCATGTATTGAAAAAAAATATTCACTCAATACACATGTACGTATGTGTGTACTTTTCACGCGTCTGCCTGATAATTGTTGATATATGTACCTTTAACGGAGTGACTAAACCCTGCGGAAAGGGAGTTCAAATCCCGTTTGTTCACGAAACGGGTACCTGTAAGACAGGTTAGTCGATTTTTGTTAATATATTTGAATTGAATTTTAATTTTGTAAGAACATATAGTTCATGATAAAAATTGCGATACAATAACATAGTCAAATAAGAACTTGCTAAACAAAAATTCCGTAATAAATGAAATGCGAAATAATTAAAATGCAAAACAACAAATTGCGAAATGAATATGGCGCAATGATAAATTGCCATGAAAAAATCCTCTCCAAATGTATGCCTATACACAAATTTAATGATGATCAATCATTTAACTTTTCACACTTCATGGAACTGAAATTAATTGAAATTATTAACCTTGTTGCATACGATTTCGTAATTCGATTAAAGTTGAGTTCCTATTTTTATTTTAGACTTTATAGAAATTTTTAATAACGCTCCATTAGATATTTAAAAGATTTTCTTATTAATGGCAAGTTTTTGAAACTGCTCATACACTCAGGTGGTTAGACACCATAAAAAAATAAAAGAATATATATTTTATGTGTTTACATAAGTCAGCAGTACATGGTTTATTTTAATACCCTATTAGTAATTTTATTTGAATGAAGGTTAGACTTTTTTTTTGTTTTTTTTAGCCAAAACCGGACAATGGTCCATATATACTATTCATATGCAGAGCAATTTGTTGTGGTTTCTACACAATATGTAAACCTGAAGACAGAACAAATATATACCATTTGAGAGTAAAATCAAATATTTTTTTAAAAGACAAATATTAAAACAAACAAAACGAAAAGAAACAAAGTGATAAAGAGTTTTTATAAAACAAAACTAAGAAGTAATTAACAAAAAATACCTAAGCTGTATTGAATCTCTTAACGAACAAATTTTATATATGTCAAGAACAAAGTACGAAAGCTTTTATATGTTTATATGTACTCATAGATATAACTTGATTCTTGTATAGTTTTAAATTTAAAGTAAAAGCCGTTCATTGAATTACACATATATACATATGTATATATTAATATTTTGATTTGAAAATGTTAATGTTAAATGTTTATTGGCATGGTTCTGTGTTTTTTTTTTTTTTTTTTTTTTTTTTTTTTAACAAAACAAAACTTACAAATTTTAACTGTGATTTGAAGATGTTTTATTCCTTTGGAATGACTGCATATACACACCCATATTTGTCAAATCTAATCAAATGCGAATCTCAATAAAATATTGTTGACCTAAAAGAATCAGAAAATAAACATGTGTCACTATTAAATTACGTGTGTACAATATTTAAAACAATTCAATTCAAGATTTGCACATCTGGTATCACAATATCTATTGCGAGTCTCATATCGAAGAAAATAAAATTTTGTCAAATTAAGAACAACAAGATATATTAGAAGTAAAACCGTATACAAAATGTGAGATTCCATAGAAATATTAAGACAAAACTTTAAAGATGATTAAATAAATCGATTGGAACATGGAATGTAATTTGTATTAGCAAAGTCAATTTTGTTAAATTGACCCTTCAATCAAATTACTTTCCGGCCGAATTAATAAAATATAAGAGTATTTCGATAAAATAGAACGCATGTATTTAAATATTGATTTTGCTTAGTCAGCTTCTGTTTCTTTGGGTTTATTTGGAAATTTTAGAGAAACACTTACGAGAGCATGACTACTCTTAAAATGCCGGAGCACGTGTTAAGGTTTTTGTTTGCGCCCTTGATCCACGGCTATTCAGATTCGAGCAAGTTTTCCACCTTTATAAATCATTGTATATCGGAAGTGTCTGGGATTTAGGAAAAGATTCGACAAATGAGATTTTAAAAGTAAACTATTTTACATTCTGTCGACGGAAAATGCGGTTGAAAAGTTCTAGCCGAGGGTCAAAGAATTGGATGACTCAAATACGAAAATAGCAGCAAGCTCTTGGCCGCACTAACGAGGTGATCTAAAATAAAGTGGCCTCTAGAATGGTTCTAAGGTCCTGAAAGAAATATGTACAATTAGACGTAATTATGCATACTTCACATTTCAACAGGTTAAAGCCGAATAAAGACATTTGCCATAATCTATCAACGCCAACAAGTTGTTTATATCTTCTGACGCTCGAAGGGATAATCATTTTTCTTGTTTGTCTTAGCATCATTTGAGCCGCTGAGAGCTAGAATGGTATATGAGCATGTTAATAGAATCAACTTATGAAACTTATTTCCACATTGCATTGAGTCTAGTACATCTTCAAAAAAAATAATCTGAAATGAAAGTAAGTAATAACTGGTGGAAATTAAAAATATATTGTATAGGTAAAGGGTCCGCCATCTAACGTTTTTTTTTTCAACTAGTGCTTATTTCGGGAATGGTAACACTTAGTTTCATTCATTCATTTCATTCAAATGACTACCTCTGCTGGCCATGCAGTAGCCTACACGATCGGTCCAATTTTTAAGCACATTATCGATTGTGTGCAGCTGTATTTCACCAATGGCTTCACGAATATTGAATATTAAAGCATCAATTGTCTCTGGCTTGTCGGCGTTACACTTATCTTTTACGGTACCCCACAAATAATAGTCCAACGATGTCAAATCGCAGCTCCGAGGTGGCCAAACGACATCAGCTCTGTGGCTGATAATGCGATCTTCAAAAATAGGGCGCAAAACATCGAGTGTAGCTTCGGCTGTGTGGCACGTAGCGCCGTCTTGTTGAAACCAAATGTTGCCAATATCCTCCTCTTCAATTTTTGTGAACAAAAATTCGTTCAACATGGCCCGATAACGATCGCCATTGACTGTAACGGCCACTCCTTGCTCATTTTCGAAGAAAAATTGCCCAATTATGCCTCTGGACCAAAATCCGCACCAAACAGTGACTCGTTTTGGGTGTATCGGCTTTTCAATGTATGCGCGCGGGTTTTGTGTGCCCCAAATGCGACAATTTTGCTTGTTTACATACCCGCCTTCATCTGAAAAGATGATTTTTTTTGGCAAAATCGGCATCTTCTCTAATTCGATCGCAGGCCCACTTAGCGAAGCATAGTTCAAGCGTATGCACAACCATATTCGTTCAGCGGAAGGATAAAACTAATTATCAGTCAAATCAGACATGAGCTAAGTGTTACCATCCACGAAATAAGCACTAGTTGAAAAAAAAAACGTTAGATGGTGGACCCTTTATATACTGATACCACTTTTTGTTCTCAACGGCTCATGTTTTACTACACGATCCATACGAAAACACGATCAAGACACCACAAAACAGAGTTGTGCAGTACTGCACGAGGGAACTTTTATTTTTCCTTATCCATATCCATGGCATAATATGATCCGTCAATTTGTTGGACCTTTATATAAAGATTTTTCTGACAAATGATAATTGACTATTTTCAAAAAAAAAAAACAACAAATATTTTCTTATTTTTGAAACCGTTTTTGTGTGTATAAGTCATAAACATTGCAACAGTTAATTGAATAGTATTTTGCATGCTCAAAATTGAACTTCGTTTTGCTTACAAGTATGATGTTTGCTTCATTTGAATTAAGCCATACATTAATTGAGCAAGGTTGAAGTTTTATTACAGTTTACATTTCTTTTTTTATATATTTACCTGTATATTTTGTCTTAATGCCAAACAAATCACATAACTATATGTAAATACTTAAAATATTATAGTAATAATAATAGAAGATCAAAGTATATTAAATGTTCATTAAAACATCATTAAATTTAAGAATCACAGCGATCTGAAGTGATTGAAGTAAAAAAACTAGATGGAGCATTTTTTTTTAATTGTATTTTTCCGTATTATATTATGAGGTGTTATTTTCACATCCAAGATATTCAACAAGTCTGGAACTAGTTTATTTTTGGTCATTCACTTTTTTGTATGTACACGTATAAGTTGATTATTTTAGGCTCATGTATACACATAAATATGTATCTGCAATTGACTTATATAGCATTTGTTTTAATTTTTACTTAATGTTATCATTTTTATTATTAGGTACTAATGCGAACAAAAAAGGAAACAAATGAATAAAATAAAAATCAATGAAAATAATGAGAAAACAATATTTTTAAAAGGAAATGCAAAAACACCCAAATAATGAATAAAAATAAAAGTTGCAAAACAACTAAATATATATATATACATATATATGGTATATATACACATATACATATTAATTTATTTTATTTATTTATTTTTTGTTAATATAACTGACTCAACACTTATGGCACTTCCCATTGGTTTTTCTCCCGAAGTAAATCGGGACCAAATTTTACATGTTTGGTTAAATGTCAAATTTTTTATTTATTTATTTTCAAGGGATCGATACAAATCAATTTGTAAAGTCCGGAATTTTACGCCGGGGTACTGATGCCCATGTGGCGTTCCCATGTGGTCGTCCTCCATCTAGGTTCTTACCGCGCCCACACTGCTTGATTTCGATGATATAGTGGGAACCGATGCTTTCAATGTGGCGAAGCTATCAAATTTTTAAACCCATGTGAATGCCAATGGAACAGTTTTATGCAATTCTTTCTCTCTCCTGAGTGCAAAAAAAGGCTTCTGTCGGCCAATGGAAAACGCCATAACAACATATCACAATACACGTGCAATTAGTTAGGCATTTCAATTGTGGCTACAGAAAAAGTTAGACGATTTTAGTGTGTAGAACTTATCCACATTCCACTGTTATGGAGAGAAGTCAATGTAGTATTCATTCCCAAAGCTGGAAAATGTTCTCATGTAGTACCAAAGGACCTCAGACCTATAAGTATATCATCATTCCTTCTGAAAACTTTAGAACGACTGATTGATATCCATATTCGAGCTAAAGTTGATCCAAGACTTCTGTCTACGGGCCAACATGCCTACTGTAAAGGAAAGTCGGTGGAAACGGCTTTGCACTCTCTGACTAGCCACATCGAACGATCCCTACAATATAAGGAGTACAGAATGGTTGCTTTCCTAGACATAGAGGGCGCCTTTAACAACGTCAACACATCCGCAATCACGACTGCGCTGTCAACTCTGCAGGTAGACGGCTCACTTGGGGAGCTGATTAATCTAATGCTAACAAGCAGGATAATCAACTCCAAACTGGGTGAGACTTCTGCTAAAAGATATGTCAGTAGGGGTACGCCGCAAGGCGGTGTCCTCTCTCACCTTCTCTGGAACTTAGTAGTTAACGAACTACTGATATACCTGGAAGCGGGTGGTAGCAGAGTGATTGCCTATGCGGATGACGTTGCCATAGCCGTCTCAGGAAAACATCTAAATACCATTAAAGAACTCCTCCAAGTAAATCTTAACAGATTAACCTGCTGGGAAGATCGCTGTGGATTGGGAATAAACCCCCATAAAACTGATCTTGTCCTCTTTTCTAGGAAATATAAAATTCCAATCATAGACCCTTCTTCAATAAACGGTACCAGTTTAGCTTTCTCCGATACAGCAAAATATCTGGGTCTGATTTTTGACAGGAAACTAAACTGGAAACCTAACATTCAAGAAAGAGTCAATAAAGCTACAATAGCTTTATTCTCTTGCAAGAAAGCCATTGGGAACAAATGAGGCCTTCAACCTCGCATAACCCACTGGCTATACATCTCGGTCATAAGACCGATACTTACTTACGGGGTGGTTGTCTGGTGGACGGCCTTGGAAAATGCAGTCAACAGCATTAAACTAAGCAGAGTCCAAAGAACAGCATGTCTATGCACAAGCGGAGCCTTGCAGTCTACCCCCTCTGCGGCATTAGATATTCTGCTTCACTTGACACCCCTCGACATTTTTAGCAAGCAAGTAGCTGCGACTGCAGCTATTCGCCTTAAAGCGACTAAACAGTGGACAAATAATTCACTTGGCCAAGCCAACATTCTTAATACATTAGGAATCCTCACAGAGAACACCGATTACACCATACCTGAACTTTGGTTTGACAAAAACTTCCATGTAAGCTTCCCCTCTAGATCATTCTGGGAGGAGGATGCTTTCATGGAGGACAAGTCAATCCATCTCTACACAGATGGATCTAAAACCGACAGCGGAGTTGGTGGCGGTGTTTTCTCAGATAAGCTAAATTTAAGCCTCTCTTTCCGCCTTCCAAATCACTGTAGCGTGTTCCAGGCGGAAATTTTGGCGATTAAAGAAGCTCTGTCCTGGCTGAAGAAAAACGTGATATCTGCAAAGGATATCCGTATATTTTCGGATAGTCAGGCCGCCATCAAGTTCCTGGACTCGGTCTCATTGTGTTCTAAAACTGCCCTTGAATGCCGATCATCTCTCATGGAGATGGCTGAGCAGTTCAACATTCACCTCTGTTGGGTGCCGGGCCACAGAGACATTCCAGGGAACTGCAGAGCCGATGAACTCGCCAAAATTGGAACCACTCTACCTATCCTACCGGACAAAGATATTATAGGTATACCAATCGCTACGTGCAAACTAACACTAAAGCTAGATGCCAATAAAAGAACGGATCTTAGGTGGACTGCTGGACAAACATGTCTAGCGACCAAACAGATCTGGCCAAGGCTGGATCTGAGTCGCTCTAAGTGTCTGATCCTTTTAGATAGGAAACATCTCAGCGCCATAATAGGTGTCATTACCGGACACTGCCTCATAGGCAAGTACTCAAGAAGGCTTGGCGCTTTTACTAATGATTTCTGTAGAAGCTGCATGGACGAGGAAGAGGAGGAGACTATCCCCCACCTACTCTGCACATGCCCAGCTCTCTCTCAGAGAAGGAAGCTTCATCTAGGAGCTTTCTTCTACAACGACCTAAACGATCTAGAAAAAATAGACGTTAACAGTCTCCTACGCTTTATTATAAGCTCAAACTGGTTCCAGTAGTAAGAAGATCATAGATCCACGTGGCATCACAATGGGCCAATAGGCCTAAGTGGGTTGGTATTTCCAACAGCCACTCTTACCTAACCTAACCTAACCTAGTGCGAAATAGTTTTGTGTTTTTCGAAGGGGAAGAGGAAGATCTAGTAACTATTGAAATAACATGTTATAAAAATAAATAAACTTTTTCTTATGAGAAAAGCCAATCTGTGATTTGACTGAATATTTTTTTTTTTTTGCACTGACGACTTTTTTGACCACAAGATAAGTGGCGATCGTATTGAGATATGTCTGCGCAGTGAATGCGTTCAAAAACACACGAGGAAAGATTTGTGATTAGACTAAATTGCAAATGTTATCGCTTGTGAACAACTCCCCTGTACAATTATAAGGAATCACTTCCTAGGAGTATTAAGTTAGCTTGGGTTGAAATTGCACGCTTCATTGTATTTAAATGTTTTTTTTTTTTTTTTTTTTTTTTTTTTTTTAAATTGAAAACTGACATGGTAGCCATTTTATGATTATTGGGTCAAACATACATAATATATTTGATGCAATTTTTTATAAAATTATCAATTTTGTTTATCATACCAGGAAGCCAATAACTTTTTCGTACCTGATTATAGCATTTGTCAATTCGCAAATGAAAAGAAGTCCATCTTGCAATACGCAATGATCTAGTATTTTAACTTCGAGTATGCTTCGAAGTTCCCTGATCTTTAAATCCCTGTGTTGTGCTAATTGTATATAGAAATCAATTACATTTGAATTGATAGCAGAGACTAGATGGCACCGACTTAACGCATTGACGTGTCCCATTGTAGAACCTCTTCGGTGTTGAATTGTGTAATTATAGTTTTCGAACTCTAAGGCCCATTTCGTAATTCTAGAATTATTATAACTTGTTTTTTACTTAAGGTGGGTCTTAATGAATTGCAGTCGGTAACAATTCTAAATGGTATGCCTTCCAAATATACCCTGGGTTTCCAGATCGAAACTAAAGGGTTTTTTTCAACTAGTGCTTATTTCGTGAATGGTAACACTTAGCTCATGTCTGATTTGACAGATAATTAGTTTTATCCTTCCGCTGAACGAATATGGTTGTGTATATGCTTGAACAACGCTGGGAAATATTGCGACATTACTTTGAAAATGATGGTAATGTTGCAGAATGTGTGTGAAAATTGCGTACGGATTTTGGAAGAAGAGAAGCACCGTCAGCTCCGTATGTTCGTTATCTTGTGAAAAAAGTGAAAGAAACTGGCATCCTCATCGATAAACCAAAGCGTGAAAAGTCAAAAACAGTGCGTACACCCGAGAATATTGCTGCTGTGGCAGAAAGTGTGCGTGAAGCGCCATCAACATCAATTCACCGTCGTTTTCAACAATTGAACATTTCGGAGATATCATTGAGACGAATTGTGCATAAAGAGCTTGGTATGACGCCATACAAAGTCCAATTGGTTCAGGAGCTGAAGCCAACTGACCATCCAATGCGTTTTCGCTTCGCTAAGTGGGCCTGCGATCGACTTAGAGAAGATGCCGATTTTGCCAAAAAAATCATCTTTTCAGATGAAGATCATTTTGATCTTAGCGGGTATGTAAACAAGCAAAATTGTCGCATTTGGGGCACAGAAAACCCGCACGCATACATTGAAAAGCCGATACACCCAAAACGAGTCACTGTTTGGTGCGGATTTTGGTCCAGAGGCATAATTGGGCCATTTTTCTTCGAAAATGAGCAAGGAGTGGCCGTTACAGTCAATGGCGATCGTTATCGGGCCATGTTGAACGAATTTTTGTTCACAAAAATTGAAGAGGTGGATATTGGCAACATTTGGTTTCAACAGGACGGCGCTACGTGCCACACAGCCGAAGCTACACTCGATGTTTTGCGCCCTGTTTTTGAACATCGCATTATCAGCCGCAGAGCTGATGTCGTTTGGCCACCTCGGAGCTGCGATTTGACACCGTTGGACTATTATTTGTGGGGTGCCGTAAAAGATAAGTGTTACGCCGACAAGCCAGAGACAATTGACGCTTTAAAGGACAATAATCGTGAAGCCATTGGTGAAATACAGCTGCACACAATCGATAATGTGCTTAAAAATTGGACCGATCGTGTAGGCTACTGCATGGCCAGCCGAGGCAGCCATTTGAATGAAATTATTTTCCATTACTAACCGGAAGGATAAAACAAATTATCTGTCAAATCAGACATGAGCTAAGTGTTACCATTCACGAAATAAGTACTAGTTGAAAAAAAAAAGTTAGATGGCGGACCCTTTATAATATTTAGCTTCAGCAGCTGTTGTGGTTTTGGAAAAGTAGGCGACTGGATGAAATTTTCCATCGTCTTGATGCTGCTCGCATCAAAGTATAATTCAGTTTCTTTCTTTGGGTTTAGATTGTCAATACAGGGCTTGTACATATTCATCGGTAGATTCGTATCTAACCTCCTTGCGCAATAGTTCCAATAAAGGTTTGGCTAATTTAGAGAATGATGGCAAGTAAGGACTTCTTTTTGGTTTTTCGGAATAGTGCAATGTTCTATATATCTAATGTGAGCATTGGTTGGTCGAATACCAGATTAAATAGCCTATATATTCAATTTCGTTATTACCAAACTTACACTTACTCAATTTTTATATATGCAATAATAATTTTTTTACAAAATCGCCGCAGTACTTCATTAAGTATTTCTAAATGTGATTCGAAATCAGCCGTAGCAATGAAAATGTCATATAAGTATATTATTATTTCCTTAGCCTCTATCAGATCTGGAAAGAAATTAGCAGGAGCGTTTTTCTAACCAAGCGGCGTCTTTATGTACTCATACTGGTCGTCTGGTGTTACAAAAGATGTGCATTGTATTGAGTCATCCTGCATAGGGGCTTGGATAAAAACATCTTTCACGTCAATCAAAGAGGACCAGAGTTTACCTTCCAAGTACTAATACCATGTACGGAAGGGGGAAATTGTCGCGTATAGTCTTTTTATTCAACGTGCGGTAATCTGTACATAATCGCAGTTCACCGCTTCTTTCCTTCGTTAGCACGACCGCTGAGGCATAGGAGGATTCACTATGGAGGATTACCTGGGGGGTTACTCTGTATTTTGATTCTAATATTAAATCACTCGAATCTGAATAATTGGTACTTAATAATCCGAAAGTAGTATTGAGAATTTCGATATTCGGATTTCAAATTCTCTAATTTTCGATGAATTCGAGCGTCTCGTCGCTTGTGTGGCATGTAGCGCTATCTTGTTTGAACCACAGCTCGGATATATCGATTTTGTCAAGATCTGAATACAGAAAGTCGTTGATGTTAACTGCATCTCCTTCTTCATTTCGAAACAAATAAGTCGATGATGCCGCCGTGCCATAAACCGCACCAAACATAGTGTCTGATTTTTAACATAAACCACCTGTCATGGAGACTTATGTTTACGGGATGCCCATACATTCATGGGGGCAAGGATACGCCTTGCCATCGCTCTGCCGCTTTCCTGAGATACCAAATCGGAACTGTGTTGCCGGCACAAATTCCAACCTTGGTGTGAGTCGAGGCCAACCTGCTCTTAGGGTCGCAGCACCCAGTACTTATTGCAACTCTACATTGGGTCAACCAAAGGAAGACCCTTCCCGTGATTTTGGGTTTAAACCACAGCCACCATGACACTCCCACAAGGGGGCCTACCTCTTCAATTCAGGCCCGGACCGAGATCCGGGGTCTCCTGACTCCCTTGGTACCGTGATTTAAGTCCTGGTAGGGACTACCGGTGGTCCAGCCGCCAACAAGACCTATGACCAGCAACTTGTGACTGATCGAATCGTAGCAACGGTACGTCATCTGAAGATGTTTACGATAAGTCCAGTACTTTGCTCTGCCCCCGTTTATTATTAGACAACGTAATTGATGGGCGAAGCCTTGACAAACAGTCAATATTTGTGGATGCGTTGATTCTGTGGACTGTGTGGATTCTGTTCGCTCCAATAATGGCAATTTTGCTTGCTGTCATAGCCGCTGAGTCAAAAATGGGCCTCGTCCGAGAAGATAATTTTTTGCCCCAAATCCGGATCCAGCGCCCAATTAGCGAACTTACGACGCTGTATATGGTTATCCGGCGTCAATTCTTGAGTCAACACAATCTTATACGAATGCAGGTCCAAATTCAACAGCAAAATAAGCCGGGCTAACTCTCTGACGACGCCCAATTCTGATGATCGACTTTTCTGGGTCTTCTTCTATACTGGCCGCTACGGCGGCTATGTTTTCTTCATTTCGCACAACTCTGTCTGGTTCGTGGCTTAAAATCCGAACGCTCAAACTTTTCCACTATGCGATGAATTGCCTGCACACTGAAGCCATGATGAAGACCGACCTCACAACGAAATTGACGTTGCGTATTTACAATTGAGCCGGAATATCAATAATATTTCGTAATAATTTCCGCACGTTCGGCAAGCGTTGAATATTACTGAATATTTTGACAGCTGGATGTCATTGGTAACTTTGACAGCTTTTGAATTGCTATCTGGTCACCCTATACTTCAATTTTAATTTCAGTTTTGTTTAATTTAGATCAGCAGCAGTGACATGAAATTATGTGAAATAACCAAAACTATTCTAATAAATTTATTTCCGAAATTTAATATGACCGAATATCATATCATATTAATGGATTCTAGCCTGTCCAACCCCCGAATACTTTGTTGATCTTGGAACATCGAATTTAACTATATAACTTGGAAGAGCGGAACATCGGATGGGACTAATTGTGCTGCCAGTGTCACGCAAAGAAAAAACATTCATGAATTTAGGACACCTGAACCGATTATCAGAAAAGGCAACACTTACTATTTGCATGGCGCTTATGGTACCAGACAGTTCATCACATTCTTCGGCTCAGCCAACATTTGAGTGACAACGGCAACAATCTTCTGATGTTTCCGTTGCGCTTTTGGACACCTGCTATGAAAATTGCCAACTTCCCCGTTCAACTGCGGGGAATGCATGATTTAGCTGGTTTCGGTGACTTGGTGTAACTGTTTTTGTAGTAGTCCATCACGCATCAGTTGTAGCATTTGACTTCGGAAAGTTCCAGCGGCTTGACAGCGATTTGCAACTTCGGGTCTACGACGGTAGTTTTTGCAGCGTTAGATTTTGGCTGCAACATGTAGACTGACCGCTTTTATTCGTCGTGATCCAATCGTGCCAGCAAATCGATGAATTACTTGCAGTCCTTTAAGAGTGTTATTTTGGCACTTTCATCGTTGAATCCGTCAGTGAAAACTGTGAATAATTCTTCCCCCGGAACAACAATTTTCGAGGCCATTGACTTCATAGCAATGACATATTCGAGGCACGATTCACCTGGACGGATTTTGCGATTCTCTTATTGACGTCGCGATTGGTGATCTTGCAGCCAACGTCTGGATTAAAGCCGTCTTCAGCTCCTGTTAATTGATGTGCTGATTCTCTTGCCTTTTCTTAAGCAACCGACGCACACCCAAACACATCTCATCAAGGGTATAGAAGCGTGTTGTCAGGTACTGCTCATATTCGTCGAACCACTTTCGAATACCATAGTGATTTCTTCCAGTGATGGTGTGAAGCGCGTTCTCCAACTGGTCGAAGTTTACAGACCGGCGATTATGTTCGTCTGATACACATAAATCCTGCTGCATTGAGTGTATTTACTCTTGTAGTAGTGCCACCTCGTGTTGCACCTTAAAACTTTCAGCTGCACCTTATGCGACGTCCGCTTGTGGCTGTGGTAGTCTGCTTATTACTGCTGCTACTGTTGCCCTTCGCATTCCGTTGCCGTTGTTTGCTGCTTCAAGGGCACTTCTTCTTGCCGCAACCCCAATTTTTCCAAAAATCGTCGATTAATTTTCAAAAAAAAAAAGAAAAGTGAAATAATGATTTCCGCGTCCAACATGTATTTGATTTGATTTGGTTCAGGATAGCAAATCAAATAGTACAATATACTAAAATTTCAAGGACATTGGAGCTGTAGGGGTTCCACGACACAATTACCAAAATAACAGCGCTGGCAGGTGTACACACTCTACCAAGTCAACTTCTGCCGCTTTAAATTGCGGCCGTCCGGCTGGATATTTTGATATGGATATGTCTTTGCGCTGGGGTTCAACAATTTTTTCTATGCATCGTTTTTGCGTTGCCGTCTGTTTTCATTGCATATCGTTTAGGGGCTAGTGCTTATAGTAGTGCACAGTACCTATTAATTATGTATATAATTATATTTATTTTAAATCTATCCTAATCCTACCTAAACCTATGTAATCCGGGCTGAAAGCTTAGGCTGACCAACTTTGCTCGAGTAGTAGATCACCTTCACCCACACATCCAGCTGGCTGCTATAAAACACACGGCATGATAAAAACATCCAGCACACTTGGAATTTAATTTTTTATTTCCGGCTAAATAAGTTCCACAGATTTTCCATTCGCTTACGAATGAAGTGTCAGCATTTGCATATTGCTCGTGGAATTTTACTATGAGTATCTGTCACAATATTTTTCAATAAAATCTATTCAAAAATATCTGGTTTTTTATTTTCACCACTTTTATGCATTACGGCTTGTTTGGCTTCGTTAGCAATTTTTCATTTTGCTGGTGATGGTGAAGTCCAGGACGAAGGTTACGTTAGGTTAGGTTGGTGGGTTTAAGTGGTATCTGGAGCTGAGTCCGAGTATCACACTTAGGTCTGTGTAGACACATTGTGATGCCCGGGTTGTGGATGAGAATTTCGCGTTGGTTGTCGTTTGGTCCCTGAGCGGGTCTAAGCTATCTTGTATCATCCGCGAATCTGAAAAGAGATGTACGTAAGTGAAGCAGCAGATAGTACTGAGTGATAGTGGAAATAATAAATTTCTAAATTTTCTTTGTCTCAAATTACTGAGGCTGGTACAGTGGCACAAAAAGTGGAGGCTATCCTCCCGTGAGCTTATGTCATCATAGCCTCCGTAGATGTCATCGTCGGCAAGGCACAGCTTTATTGCGTGTGCCCACAGAGGATGATGGCCTGTAAGTAACACAACAAGTGTAGATACTGTTCAGCTCTGCTTTTCAAGAGAATCCTGGATTTGCCGAGTTCTAACAATAGTTGTCTTGAAAAACAGAATACAATAGTAATTTTTTTTAATAAAACGGCGTTTTTTAATCAAATTCAGTTAGGCTCCCAAAACGTAAATCGACTGGAGATACACTATTCCAGTTTTGTGCTCAGATAATGGCTAAACCTTGATCGGGAAAAGCTCACGGCCAGTCTATTCATAAATATTACCAAAGCTTTTGATACGGTAAACCACAATACAGTCGACTCTCGATAATTTGAAACTCAAGGGACCAGAGAAAATTTTCAAATTACCAAGGTTTCAAAATAGCAAGTGTTCAAATAAACAAGAGGAAGGAAGGAAAAATTCAAGTAAACGAGAGTTTAATTAAAGTTCGTGATTTATTCCTTCAAACATGTTCATTTTGAAAAAAAAGTCCGTAATTTTCTGTTCCTCCCTAGCTTCAATCACACGCTTTTTTTCACTTATGGAAAGACACTTGTTTTTTCTTGAACTCATTTTGATACTTTTAAATACACAAATAACAAATTAACGTAACCCACTTCAACGTTTGAAAGAAAACTAGACTGCGAACCTATGCATATGCATATCTCATTCGACAGGTCTGAACATATATGTAAACAAATGACAGGCCGGTTCATGAAAAACGCTTCAAGTTATAGAGAGTAGGAAAGCCTGACTTCAAATTGTTGAATGTCGGCGGGTAAGATGTTAAACTGTATTCCTTCAGTGTGTATTTCTTCAACTTCAAATTACCGAGGGGACCAATTAATATTGATTGTATTCAATTTATCAAGTATTTTGCAAGGGACCGGGAAAAAATTTCAAATTAACGAGAGATTCAAATTAACGAGTGTCAAATTATCAAGAGTCGACTGTATCTTGTTAAGGAAATTGTAAATTGAGAATAGAACCAAAAGAGTGAAGTTGGATAAGTTCCGAAGCGAAATTCAGTTCTTCAACGTGGGGGTACCCCAAGGTAATACAATTAATACTACTCGTATATCTTGTCTACATAAACTCACTTTTATCACTTAAGCTTAAAGGATCACCTATTGCTTTTGCTGATAATGTTGGTTTTTCATGTGGCGTCCATTGGATGTAGTTTAAAATATTAATTGAGGAATTGCAGATCATTTTTTAATTATAAGTTCAAGAACTAAGTTAATGTTTTTCAGTTTGTTGTCTTCACACAATTTGGAAGGAAATGTTTGCTTTCAGGCACGCGAGTGTGAAAGATATGATCTGTCAATTTGTAATTATGCATCTGCTTCCGCCTACCCAATTTTTCATAGCAACTTAAGCTGTCGTGATAAATGCTTCCAAATTAAAATAGCTAAGGAATTCACATACATGGATCTCACCGTATAGGAAATATACGGCAGCAAGCGTGGAAGGCGATCGTTACTTTCTTTTCTCGTTCTTCGACATTGAGCTTCCAACTCTGTTTACTCTCTAGTAAACACTCAAGTGGGTATGACTACACTTATTATGATAAAGCATGTGTTAAATTTTTCGGAAAGTGGAACAGAAAGAGAAAGAAACATGTTTGGCCGCAGCGGCTATTTCGTTCCATGGGTGGCATCCAACATTCAATGGGGAGACTAAATCCTTTTTTTAAATTAACTTTTTATATTAAATTCAATTAATTATTAACTTCTTTTGGCGGAAAACCGGAAAACAGATCCATCTATTTTCTTATTTATTTGACAGCCAAAAACAGATTACATAAGTTTGGTGGGCTGGACTTACCTGCCTTGGGAATGAATACAATTTACTTCCCTCCAGCGTATTGGTACATATCTATTCTTGATGATACTGTTGAATAGTCTTTTTAGGAACGGTATTTAGCTGTTTTGTTCTCTTCCAAGCAGATTAGTATTATTCCTTCCAGACTAGGAGATTTGTAAGATGAGAAGACTAAAACAAGACGAAAATTAAAGATAAGTCTTTGCTCCCGGTAGTGGTGACTCCTGAAGATGTTTTGAGAATACTTTAAATTTGATTGTACTATATTTTTCTTTAAAAACCTTGCAAAAACATTGTTGTTTATTAAATTCCTATTCAAATAAATTTTTTTTTTTTTTTGAAAAAGAAAACTATGAGGGGCGTTCAATATATTCTAGGTATCGATATGAAGGAAAATGCGAATTCAATTTAAATTGTTTTTATTTTTCAATATAATCTCCCCTAACATCAATGCATTTGTTACATCTTGAGATAAGCTTTTTTAAACCCTCAAAAAAATAAATTTCCTCTTTCTCTGCAAAATACCCATTTATTGCCGACTTGAGTTCTTCATCATCCGAAAATCTTTTTCCACGAAGACATTTTTTCAAATCCGGAAACAGGAAATAATCACTAGGGGGCAAGGTCTGGACTATAGGGTGGGTGTTGGATTTCTTCGAAACCACAATCTCGCGCAGCAGCCTTGGAAACTCGCGCCGTGTGAACAGGAGCGTTGTCATGAAGAAGCAACACACCCGCTGCGAGTTTACCCCGTCTTTTCTTTTTAATTTCCTCCCGCAAATTATGCAAAGTGGCGTTGATGGTTTCACCTTTTTTTTTTGTACTCAATGAGCAAGATTCCCTTTGAGTCCCAAAAAACTGTGGCCATGAGCTTCCCGGCAGACGGAGTGACTTTGAACTTCTTCGGGGGGTCTGTTCCTTTTTTATGCCACTGCATGGACTCTTGTTTGCTTTCAGGGTCATAGTGGTGGACCATGCGATTCTCACTTTTTTCTGAGGCGCTGTGAGCATTCGTGGCACCCACCTTGCACTGACCTTTGAAAGGTTAAGATGGTCATGAAGAATGGTGTGAATGGTACCAATTGAAAGCTTGGTGATTCCTGCCATCATTTTCGCCTTTATTCGGGCATCCTCAAGAACAAATTTTTCGATTTCTTTGATGCTTTCTCCCGTACAAGCAGTAGCCGGGACGCCGGAGCGGGGGTCGTCTTCAATGCTCTCTCTGCCTCTCTTGAACTCACTTGACCACTTTTGCACAGTTGATAATGAAGGTGCGGAACCCTGGTAAACAGCCACCATCTCTTCATGAATAGTTTTTTGACTTTTTCCTTGCTTTGTGAGAAATTTAATTACAGCGCGATGCTCAATTTTCACCATCATCGTCTCGTAAGCAAATTTATTTTTAATTTGATTTGAAATCAAGAAAACGGCTTTTGATAGTTTTGGTATGAGAGTAGAAATGAATAGTTCCCTCATTTCACTTTGTTCTGCGAAAGACTTCGAAAGATGTGAGTAAGCGAACAGATTTTGGTTTGTTTTTCGAAGATTTTCGTAATTTTTCGTAGATTGGAAAAGTTCTCGAAAAGCCGTACAATGGTGTGCTTTTGTTTTGACCAACACTGTATGCACACAGAGGTATATATATATTCATTAGACTGCACCTGCAAGTGAGGTCGAAGGCCGTCCGGCGTATAAGTCGAAAAGATGCTAATCCTGTAATCACATAAAACCGTAAAAGGTCTTATTAAAGTTTAAATTAAAATTTGCAGCGAATCGACACCTACAATACTCAGAGGATCAGTGGATAGTCCACATACATTTAGCATGCATGTACATACATATGTACGAGTATGTAATATATGTATGTTTCTTCGAGAAGTAATTTTTTTTAAAGTAAATAATTTTAAGTACAAAAAAGATACTGTATTGTATGTCAGTGGGGGATTTTTCGTTTTGGTGTAAGTCTGAATGTTAATTTGTTTAAATGTGTTTAAACTTTCCTTGAGGCTTTTTGAATTACACCTATTGCGCATAAATTTTTGGGCGATTGTTTGGCGATTGTCTGTGGCAACTTTTCCTTGAGCGTCTATTCGCGATGCCATAATCAAAATTAAAATGTGGAGTAAGGATGGAGTGGAAATTTTTAATAAACATCCGAGAATATCACTCAATCTGTTGATTCCCCTTCTTTATCTTTACATTGAACAATATCTAGATGCGTTTATGTTTTGAAATGCATCGCATTCAATAAAACCACACAAATAAAGCCTGACTATTTTAAAACCATTTAATGAATTATGAATGACACCTACAAGTTCAGGCGGATATATACATGGCTATGTATACAGGGTGTTGCGGATAATGTGTCGAAGCCTTTAAGTGCAGGTTTCATGACATACGAGTATTTTGGGCAAAAAAATCGGTGCGGTGGGTCGGAAATGCAGAGATTTCAAGCCAAACCTTACGCTGCCCTGTTTTGACTTTTCTTAAAAATAATATCATTATCATATTAAATGTGTGTATGTGTGTATGGTAACAAATGGGATATCTTTGAACATGTCATTATGAGCACTTTAATTGCTTCAAAGTTAATGTTGCCATAAAATTAATGTGTCAAATGTTATTATTTTAAAATTTGAATTACTTATTGGAAAGTATTTTTTATCGGAAAAATGTATGCACGCCAGAACTCGTCTTTGAAATGCTCTAACAATGCGTTTGTTTGCTTGTTTGTTTTTTGATTACCTCAAAATAGCATATAATACAATACATATAGTAAATTATTTATAGGAAACATTTAGCTATACTCAAGTCGAAGTTAGAAGCGAATGCAACATTAAAAGAAATTTAAATTAATTAAAAAATCCGGGGAGAGTGGGTAATGTCATTTATAGCATAATAGTATGTTTTGTTTGATCTATAAATAATATTAATATTGTGATTTTAAAATATTTTCAATTTTAATGTATTTGTGGTTTAATTTTATTTTCCGTGGTGAAAAATCTTCATAGACACTATGTGCTAGAAGCACATAGTAGTGTGAGATTTATACTCACTAAACAACACTTCCTTCTACCGGTTAACTACGACTAAGTTTCCTTATCAAGTAGTTTTAGTTTCAAAAATATTCGCGTTGGGCAGGGAGCTTTCCAGAAAAAGTACCTTCTAGAGTCCGCTGTTAAATGGTCCTTATTGCGCTAAATCGAACAATTTCCTTCGCCAAACCTTTGACTACTCGTAAATTTTGTCCAAAGCCCGTTGGAGCTTTACAGTTGCTCACTTGACTGATTTACCTGTTTTTAATATTACCGTATAGTCCACGAACAACAGCGTTTTCATTTTGGGGTATATTTCGAGTGTAGAGTAAGAACAAGAGTGGACCAAGCAGCGATTTTCTTGAATTCGAAATATTCCGATCCCTGTTTAATATAGAATAGTCTTTTCGCAAGGTAGGATTCCAAAATCTCATATAATTGTTCTGGAAAAACCTGCCTTAACTTAAACTTCAAGCCCTCATACCGTACCTTGTAGAAGGCTTGAGAGACGTCCAGAAAATCGCTAGAACATATATTTTTCTCCTCTAGGATTTTCTTTATTTCATTTGTTATTTTAAAAATCTGGTCAATTGTGGAATGCTTTGTTCTGAAGCTGAATTGATGGTCAGAAATAAAACGTCTTTCTTCAATGATCGGTTTCAGGCGCTTTAACAAAAGTTTTTCGAATAACTTAGATGTTATCGGTAGGGGCGATATCGGTCTGTACAATTTTTTGTCGTTTGGAGGCTTTTCCGGTTTTTAAACCATTTTCTTAGAACGTATAATAATAATATAATTGTAGCGATATCTCTGATACAAGTTATGATATATTATATTTAAATTTCTAGGAACGATACAATACTTGGGGAGGTGATATTGCAATTTATTGTAAAACTTCCCTTACATGCAAAATTTTATGTAGTCCGTTGATCTAGAATCAGAGTTTTTAGTTGCTAAAATACACGACAGATCTGTAAAATTTTTACTAGCCTGTGCATACTTTTCAGACCGTAGTTGCTCTGCTCAACCATTTTTCTGTGCCCTATCAACATTTCTTCTCTTCGCAGCATTGCTTAGTATCGTCGGTGTGTGTTTTCTGTGTTTGTCTGTGATTATGACTAGGGAATTCAGGGTAGACGTAGCCAATATACGCGGGCTAAAGAGTAATCACTTTTCTGGTTAAAATTCCATCTCCGTAAGCAAATTATCCACTACTGCTTTATTTATAGAAGTCCCAAACTGGACAGCAATTCAACTTTTAACGAGTTTGATGCGCTGTCTAACTCCATTCAAAGAATTCTATCCCTGTATCCTCATACTGAAATCGTTATTACGGGCGATTTCAATATACACAATTCTGGGTGGCTTCGACATTCTGGACAGACAACACCCGAAGGACAGACACCATTCTCTTTGGAATGAGATCCTTTATCCCTCTTCGGATGAAGAGTATCAAAACAAAAGAAAAGGCATGGTACGACTCGAGCTGTAAAGAGGCCGTCAGGGTTAGAGAAATATTTTTTCGGTCCTACAACCGACCAACCCGACAGAGGAAAATCGAAAAAAATTCAAACGAGCCAGAAATGACTGCAACGCCCTTCTTAAGCGTGTAAAATTCCAATACGACCAAAAACTGAGGCAAAAAATACTGCAATGTCCCAAAGGCAGTAACAATTTTTGGTCGTTCGTCAAAAACATTAGAAATTCCATCCCAACGCTCATTTACAATGACATTCCAGCTGTCAGCTCTTTGGATAAGGCCAATCTGCTTGCTGCACATTTTGCAGCCAGCTCAACACTCCCAGATTGTGCTTTGTCTCCGCCTACATTTGAGTGCGTCGAATCTTCAATGGGACGAATCTACTTTCATACTCGTGTAGTAGCAAGAGTACTTAAAAATCTCAACATACATAAATCCGCTGGTCCAGATGGTATATCTCACCTTCTTCTGAAGAGGTGTTCTTCCTCGCTGGTAAAGCCACTGCGTAAGCTTTTTCATCAATCCTACTCTTTAGGACTCTTCCCGAGCAGATGGAAAATAGCATTTGTCCAGCCCGTCCCTAAAAAAGGCGAATCATCTTCTCTCCCTTCCTACAGACCCAATGCACTTACGTCCCTTCTTTCCAAGGTCATGGAAACGCTGATAAATCGTCAGCTCATGAAATATCTCGAAACACGAAAACTTCTCAATGACCGACAATATGGTTTTCGTAGCAACAGGTCCACTGGTGATTTGATGGCATGTCTTACCGAAAAGTGGAATCAAAGCGTACATCAATCTGGCAAAAGCAAGATAGTTGCACTTGATATTTCTAAGGCATTTGACAGAGTTTGGCATCAAGCTCTTTTGTCGAAAATGCGTGCATTTGGGATCGACGACTCTCTTCTTCAATGGATTAGAAATTACCTTTCGGAACGTTCAATTCAAGTTGTCTTGGACGGTTTCAAGTCTGATATTCACAAAATAAATGCTGGTGTGCCCCAGGGCTCTGTTCTGTCTCCGACACTCTTTTTAATTTTCATTAATGATCTCTTGACTGCTACTTCTAATCCAATATATTCCTTTGCTGATGACAGTACTCTCTGCTTTTCATATTCGTTCCCGGACTCACGGCCCTCCTCTTCGGCTGTAGAACGAGAACGGCAGCGTATGCTAAGCTCATTAAATTCCGATATCAACAGCATAACCAATTGGGGAACTATCAACAGAGTAGAATTTAATGCTTCCAAAACACAATGCTGTCTGCTGTCGTTAAAGCGAAATTTAAACACCCAGCCATTATCCATGAATGGCATTTGCATCGTCGAAACTGAAAAACTTTCCATTCTCGGTATGTGTGTCAATGACAACTTACGTTGGAATGACCACATATTTGATGTCGCCAAAAATGCTGCGAAAAGTCTAGGTTTCCTAAAGCGATGTAAGAAATATTTTAGCCCCTCTGATCTGGCCTCAATATATAAGGCATTCATCCGCCCAAAATTGGAGTACAACGCCCACATCTGGTGAGGTGCTCCTAAAACATCTCTGCACCTGCTAGATAGGATTCAAAATCGTGCGATAAAGCTCATTGATGATACTAATATCAGTCAGGCAATTGATACCCTCGAACACCGACGTAATGTCTCCTGTCTCACTTTGTTTTATCGCTATTTCCACCACCAGTGCTCCACTGAAATCGCCAGTAGCATACCGCCCATTCAAACTTTCAACCGTAACACCCGTCTCGCTATGAATGCTCATCAGTATACCCTCAAGCCCATTTTCGGACGTACTCTAATATCGTGATTCGTTCCTAAGCCGTACAATTCGCTTATGGAATGCCTTGCCGATCTCTATATTTCCTGGTCGTTATAACTTGCAAACATTTAAAAACAATGTACATCGGTACCTCTCTTTTCTTCCTCCCTAAATTTCCTTTGCCCGCGCTGTGTACAATCACCTTAAGGGTACACAAACTCCTTGAGCGCGCGCCCATTATAAAAAAAAAAAAAAAAAAAATATGAGCACTTTATTGTCTGTGGAGATTTTAATGCAGACGTGCTTAGAAATGATTCACGAGTTTTTCAAATTAATGGTTTGGCATCTTCTCTAGGACTGCACATCTATAATAATAAATACCCAACACACATTGCTAAGAATTGCATCCCTAGTCTTTTAGACCTGACGATAGTATCCGATCCTTCGACTATCCTTCTTTTTGATCAACTATCGCTCGACTGTATTTCTGACCATGATCTTCTTTTTTCTGCAGCTACGATATTATCTTCACCCACCACGCCATCACGGTGACTTTTTCTTATAAGGATTATCGATCCATAAATATTGATGCTCTTAAATCTGCTGCCTAATCTATCCAATGGGATTTTTGTCGTCTAAACACTAATCCTAATATGAAACGGCATTATTTTTCAAAAATAATTATTCAATAAAATGTCAAATAAATATCCGAAAATAACACTTGTCCTTGGTTTTCAACGGTAGTTCTTAATACCATTAAATCCCGCAATAGGCTTTATAGTAAATGGAAGCGAAGTGACTCAAACTTAAATTCGCATACTTACAAAACTATGCGGAATAAATCTGTTTTCGTTATACGAAATGCCAAAAGAAAGTACTGTGCTTCCAAACTAAATATGTACAACTTTACTTCCGAAGAAGCTTTGGAACAATCTACGTCAAATAACTATCTCAAGTAGGAAATGTAATTCTGAATCTCAGATTGATCCTGATCTATTAAATAGTTTTTTCCTTGGAAGCATATCTTAAGATTTTAATTTTAATCTATTAGAAAGTCTAAATCACTCTGCGAATCTCTTCGATTCAGATCTAACCACAGCTGTTCCAATGCAAGGGTAAACATTTTTGAGGAAATACGACAGGATTACGTTAAAGTTTATGTTACGCTTCTTTGTATGTTCGATTTTTCAAAGGCTTTTGATAACGTAAACCATAAAATACTATGCTGGTATCCGAAAAATCAGTTTGGCCTTGGTGACAGAGCGGTGAGGCTAATTAGAAGTTTTCTGTCTGACAAGTTCCAGAGAGTTGTTTAACGTAACTCTTTCTCACCACTTTTCCCGGTAAATCTAGGTGTGCCGCAAGGATCAACTCTTGGTCTGATTCTCTTCTGTATATTCCTTAATGACCTTCCTTATGTGTTTAAGGAAACTCAGAGAACGAAAGATATATGAAAACATTCGTCTCTTTCTTGCCTATTTACATGACAAATCTGACTCGGTCTGCTACGAAGGGAAAACCAAAACCAGCGTCATGGTTTCCATCCAGCAGGAAGGCCTCCCTACCGACCCTATCAGTCTCAGGAACCTTTATGTCAGGTACCACGAGATTTTTAACATGTCCCCTCAGAAAGTAGCAGACGACCTTGCTGCATTCGGCAACTATGTTCACTCTAAACGAGTATCACACCTACAGCGAAGCCGAGCCGACCACGACAATTTTTTTCGTCCATAACGTGCCTCCCTTGCCAGCGCTTAAACCATCCTGCCTCACACCTCCACCCCACAACATCCCTCTTACATTTTACTACCAGAATGTAAGAGGTCTTCGCTCTAAAACCAATGCTGTCCTACGTCAATCGCATGCTCTTCCCTTTGATATTTACGCCTTGACCGAAACCAATTTGATTCCCGACATAAAGAACCAGGAATTGTTCCCTCCTACTTTTAATGTTTTCCGCGACGACGATCCTACCCGCACAAATAAAGATTCTCCCTGTCGAGGCGTCCTACTGGCGATGGACAACAGCCTTAACTCTTCTCCCATTACAATTTCTTCATACTCTAAAGCCGTCTTTGCCGCAATAAAAATATCACTGCCTCTCAAGTCCCTTTACGTTATATGTTGCTACATCCTACCAGCTCAACCTATCGAATCTTACCAATTTGTTATTGATGCGATCGATCATTTAATTGACCTGTCAGACCCTATTGATGATATCCTTATTTTCGGCGACTTTAATCTTCCTCAGCTACAGTGGACTCCATCAGATGATCAATCGTTTTTCATCGCTTCAAATGCCATCTCAGCTAAGGAATGTCTCTTCTTAGATTGCTTAACAGACTCAAGTCTATGCCAAGTCAGTGGTATATCCAAATATATGGGGAGGCAATTAGACCTTATTTTCACAACAGATCCAATTAACTCCTCAGTCTCACTTTGTCCCCTATCTCTCTCAACAATCGATAACTACCATCCCCCCCCCCCCCTTCTACTTACAGTTTTTCATAACTCTTCATTCCAGTCCACTCCCCCCACAACTCTCTCATCCCACGACTTTCATAAAGCAAACTTTCACAAAATCAGTGAATATCTCAGCAGATCCCTCTTTAACTTTCACAACTTAAGTATAAATGATGCCTTATTCATTTTTTATAAAGAAATATTTAATTCTTTTTCCCTTTACGTTCCATTTTCCCGCCTTAAAACATCATCTACTAGTCCTCCCTGGTATAATCGCAAGCTTCGTTCCTTACGAAATAAGAGAAATAAATTATGGGCTGTTTTCCTGCGTACCAGATCCTTTACCGACTATTCCAACTATCTTGGTGCTTATCTTCATTTAAGCGCTACCTTAACAATGCGCAAGTCAACCTTATAAACCACCCTAAGTCCTTTTTCCAATTTGTTAACTACAAAAGAAAGTCCGATGGTTACCCTCCTTCCCTCTCTTTCAACAACAGGTCATCAAACGATCCACAATGGCCCACTTCTTTCTCATATTTTGGACCCGTCTTATATCGAATATAAATTACACCAACTCAATGACGAATTCACACCCGGCCCAGATGGCCTCCCTGCCATATTTCTTAAAAAATGTTCTTTCTCTCTTTCCCTTGCCCTTTCTAATCTCTTCCGTCTATCCCTTTCACAAGGAGAATTTCCTCAGATTTGGAAAACCTCCTTCATAACCCCGATCCACAAGAAAGGATCAAAGAATGAAATAACCAACTATCGTCCCATCGCTAAACTCTCCCATATACCCAAACTCTTCGAAAGTATTTTGTATGAAGCTCTAAGCTTCCAGTGCAAATCACTTATTTCCCCTAGACAACATGGCTTCTTAAAGGGTAGGTCAACCACCACAAATCTCGTTGAATTCGTATCCTTTGTCCTCTCTGCCCTAGAGAATGGCAATGAAGTCGATGTAGTTGCAACCGATTTTAGCAAAGCCTTTGATAAAATCTCTCATCGGTTAATAATCTTTAAATTGTCTGCCCTCGGCTTTGAACCCATATTGTTAAAATGGATATCCTCTTACCTCGAAAACCGTTTTTACAGTGTTCGTTTTAGGTCCGCCCAGTCCGCTCCATTTTTGGCCACCTCTGGAGTTCCACAAGGCAGCCATCTCGGTCCCCTTCTTTTTATATTAACCATAAATGATCTCGATATGATCATCAAACACTCGTCTGTCTCCCTTTACGCCGACGATACCAAATTTTTCAAAACCATTTCCTCTCCCCATGACTCTTTCCTCCTTCAACAAGATCTTGATAGTTTCTCGATCTGGTGCCTCAAAAATTCTTTGGAACTTAACATCGCCAAATGCCAATCGATCACCTTCTCACATAAGCGGAACCAATCTCCTCCCCAACTCTATCTTCTCCATAACCAACCTATCTCCTCCGTACAGTTTCTTCGCGACCTCGGCATTTTGTGTGCAGCGAGCTCAACTTCCGTTTACATATGGATGAGATAATCCTCAAAGCCAACTCTGCACTAGGTTTTGTAAAACGGTGGTCCAAAGAATTCACCAACCCATACGTGACCAGGTCCCTCTATAATACCTTTGTTCGCCCCCTCCTAGAGTACGCCAGTCAAGTATGGTCCCCATATCATCGTGTTCATATCTCGAGAATTGAAAGCATTCAGCGTCGTTTTCTTCGATTTGCTCTTCGAGGTATGCCCTGGGACGATCCTTTTAATCTGCCCCCCTATCAAAATCGTCTCAACCTTATCAACTTAAACACCCTCGAAGATCGCAGAGATGCAGCAGACTTTCTCTTCATTCATCGACTCCTTTCAGGTCACGTTGAATGCGCGTCCCTTCACAACTCCATTTTCCTCAACACTAACCCTCGTAATCTACGTACCCCTCGACTCTTCTATCTACCAACCCACCACACCTCCTATGGCGCGAACGAACCAATCTCCCGTATGCTACGTCAAATCAACTCAAACCCTACCGTCTTTGACTTTCACCGCACCACTTCCTACCTCAAATCTGTTCTCCTTCACCACTCCAACCAACCTTAGTTTTAAGTTTTAGTTTAAGTTTATTTTTTTAAGTTATAGCTTGTATTAAGCCGAATAAATGGGGGCATTCGCCCCCACCAAAATTAAATTAAATTAAGCAGTTCTCTGTCCACCTTTATGCGGATGATGTCCAGCTACATGCCGCAAAGCCAATTAAATATATAGCTGATCTGGCTAGCAATCTTTGTATTTTCTCTTCGTCTGCAACCAATCCCCATTAAATCCAAATAAGTGTTAGGTTATTCTTATCTCCTTAGCATCTTACCAAATGCCCTGCTCTCTGGCAATAAATTTAAAATTGTTAACACTGTTACTAGTCTGGGTTTTGTCATTAATTGTAAATTATCAGGATACGACCATATTAATTATATTATAGGACGAATATATGGATACCTTCGCAAACTCATGATATCTGCAAGTTTTACTCCAACTAATACCAACAAAAACCTAGTCGAAACTTTAATTCTACCTTTTATCACATATGCCCCGGTAGTATACAGTTGTACTGACAATCTGTCCCAGCGTAAGCTAAGCATTTGTCTACATAAAATTATAAAAGATAAGACGCATGTGTATTTGTATGAAAAACTTATTTTTACCTTAATACCCGTTTATTTTTTTATTCACACTATCAATGTATGGAACTCTCTACCAAAAACTATTGTATAAGAACTATTTCTAATGTAACACGCTTTAAATGTGCAGTCCTTCGCCACTTCTCTTCCCTTAGTTAGATCCCTTACACATTTCTAAAACAGTCTCTGTTTGTCTTATACACCATCCGCTTTCCTTCTTTCTTTAATTATATTATTAGTTATAAATCCTTTCATTTGTTTATTTATTTTGTAATGCTGAATTCTGTTAAATCTAAGTACTTTAAACGATCTACATACTCGTATATCTTAACGTGCCATAATAATTGTAATTAACTGAGTTGAATTGAATTGAATAGAAAATATGTGTTTCCGTGGAGGAAGTGGCAGTGCATTGGCTTCGAAATCGGATGGTTCGGGGTTCAATACCCAAAAGACATTTTAGTTTTCAGGTAACTACATTAAATTCACGTTGATTAGAACACAACAACAAGTCCAATTGCACTAATAATTTAGTCTCCCCATTAAATGTTGGATGCCACCCATGGAGCAAAATAACCACCGATCTCAAAAATCTTTCTTTCTCTCTCTATCCCATTTTCCAAAAAACTTAACACGTTCTCAAGTATTTTAAGTGTAAGTTCTTAAAAAAAAAATTCACAAGCCTGATCAGGGCTTGGTTTTATTGTGTGGCAAAGTTCTATCAACGACACGCTCTTTATTTTGAAGTTGTCAGGTGTCATAAGCGTCCCACCAAGGTCTTCTATTAGCATTTGTCTGTCAAATGATTTAATCGTTTCTTCTCCTTGTTTCCTTTTACCACTGATTTTGTTGCATTTTGGTTTTTTTTTTTAATACCTCTCATGACTTTCCGTACTGAATAATTCGAACTTTTTTCTGCAGTCATACGGTGTTTTAAGCGACTCATTCAGAATAATATTTTCTATTCAATATTTCCTAAAGCCGCCCCAGTTAGTTTGGCTGGTAGTTTTCAATATTGTTTTTATGCAGGAATACTTCTATTGTAGTTCGTCTATCTTTCCCAATAATATTCTGAGCAACTGTTTCATATTCATACTGTACTTTAGTTCCTGTTTTGCAAGCTCATTTGTTTTGCTTTACTCCTCAAGTTTCGCGAGAAATAGACAATAGAAAAAGATTGTGAGATTGGATCTGAAGCAATACCACTTTTTTTTTATTTTCTTGCGAGCCGACTTGAGCATACGTTTGCCCGCCAGAAAGTGACGGCTTTTCTTTTCAAGCATTTTCCTGTACAACTTTCGTTTTTTCCTTAACAAATTTTCTTTCTGTCGCTGCTTTCCCCGTATAAACTTTGGATTTTTCCTGTGGATTCGGACTCTTTTGATTGTATCGCGACTTTTTTGGAGTTCTTTAGCTACCTTGCAGCCTCTATAGTTCGCTGGGTGCTATTTAAAGTTTTTTCTTATTTTTTTTAAATCACTTGATTTTTAACAACTTTTGGCCAAATTAATTTTAGGGCAACATATAATGTTTCAACATTGAAACAAGTAAAGCACTCATAATTACGAGTTCAACGATATCACATTTTTACCATACACGCTTAAATTTGAAAGATGTTATTTTCAATACGAGTCAAAACAGGACAGCGTGAGGATTTGCTTACAACCTCTGTGTCTCAGAAGAGATGCATTTCCAACTCCCCACACAATATGTCAAGGAATCTCGCTTTAGGGTCTTCGACACATTATCTAGAACACCCTGTATACATTTTATTCACGGAAAAAAATCTTTAATGTTTACCCTAAAAAACAAAAACAAATGCGGCTTAAATGCATAATGAAACATACTCGTACACGACAAGAACGAAGAATAGTCACCGTAGGGGCGTTCTCTATTTTTCTCTTACAGTTACAAAAATGTAAACACAGAAATACGAATTGTACGTAAATGCAAATACACATATGTATCTATGTTGCTGGGTGCGACTTCATTTGTAATAATACGCAAATGCAGTCAACGACTCTACACAAGGCCATTTCGATAAGGAACGAAACGAACCGCGTCAGAACATTGCGTCGAGAATCAGTCATATTATTTTTTACTCTTAGCCAAATGTGTATTATATTATAAGACCACTTATATTAGTATATAATAAGTTTTGAGGCTTTTGAAGACACATCTTTCACTTCGTATGTAGGCCATTTATTCTTATTTAAGAGATGAAAATTTTTAATAAGAAAAAATAAAAAAATAAAAAGCATTACGAGAAGTTGAGAAAATAGTGTTGCGCAGATCAAAGTCAATGAGCAAAGTAAACAAACATATAAAAAACTTAAGACCACTTATTGGCTTTTATATCAATATCACTAAAATTATTAACTGTTGTAGAACGTATGATATACACAATCATATACGTTCCCATGCGCATAACAAAATGTACAGATGTCTCTTGTGTTTAACGTAAGTACCTGCCTTGTAGGCTTAAACTTACGGGATGCCCATACATCCATGGGAGCAAGGATACGCCTTGCCATCGCTCACCAAACATTTTCACTGTTTCAGATACCAATTCGGAACTGTGTTGCCGGCACAAGTTCTACCATTGGTATGAGTCGAGGCGGACCTAAAACCTCTTACTGCTCTTAGGGTCGCAGCACCCAGTACTTATTGCAACTCCACATTGAGTCAAACCAAGGGAAAACCCAAGGTAAGATCCTTCCCGCGATTTTGGGTCTAAACCACAGCCAACATGACGCTCCCACAAGGGGGCCTACCTTTAACAAGTCAGGCCCGGACCGAGATCCGGGGGGCTCCTGACTCCCATGGTACCGTGATTTAAGTCCTGGTAGGGACTACCGGTGGTCCAGCCGGCAACAAGACCTATGACCGGCAGCTTGTGACTGATCAAATCGTAGCAACCTTCGGTAGCGAACAAAATGTACAGATGTCTCTTGTGTTTAACGTAGGTACCTGCCGTGAGGGCTTAAGCCTACGGTGCGTCTTCGCACAAGATATCAAAACAATGCGTTGATAAGCGCCCATCGGGTAGTACAGGTACTACCACCAGTACCAGATTCGAAGTCGTGTGTAAGGCACGAACTTCCCCTTTGGTGAAGGGTCAAGGCCTATCTAATACCTCAGCCATTCTGTGGGTCATGGCCTATCTAATATCTCAGCCATTCTGTGGGTCATGGCACCCGGTTGCAATGCAACTCCACATCGAATAAACCAGTTGGTTCCATAGCAATCCCATGGCCCAGCGCAGGTCGTAGTACACTACAACATATGCTAAGCCATGAGATGTCCAAGATCCATTCGGTCCATTCTCCCCGCGATTTTGGGTATAAACCTACAGCCACCACGATACTCCCACAAGGGGGCCAACTCCTAGGTCAGGGGGCTCCTGACCTCCCGTGGTACCAGAATATAGCTTCCGGTCGAGCTTCGCAACCTTGAGGTTACTTCCAGTTGGGCACCTCACTGCCCAGGACTGGCGGCCTTGCAACAAAAAGTTCCTACAATCTTCCCGCTAGCTGCCTACTGCGCTTTCTATTGAATACTTCTTTTGCAAAACTACGGGTTCTTTCAAACCGTACGGTATCAGTGATAATTCCACTGACATCGTAGGTCTCACCATTAAAGGTGATGCCCATAGCCTGCAAGTTCCTTATGTCAGCGTAATTGGGACACTCACATAGGACATGAAGCCAGTCCTCATAGGTAGCTCCACATGAGCAGATCGCAACCTCGCTAAGCCCCCTCTTATGCAAGAATGCATTAAGGGATCCATGCCCGGTCAACAGAAAGCCCAGGCTGAGGTTAAAATTCCGTTCAGGAAAGATTCGCATGGTTAGCACATCCTTTAGGAAGCCGTAAGTAACCCTGCCATTTTCGCTAGTATCCCATCTAGATTGCCATCTAGATAGAACACATGCGTGTAGCAAGGTTTTACGCTGCCTCAGGGACAGGCCATCCACTTCTTGCTGGGAAACCCAATCGCGCTCATTTAGATGGAGACCTTTTCTGATCTTGAACAAAATGTACAGATGTCTCTTGTTTTTTAACGTAAGTACCTGCCGTGTGGGCTTAAACCTACGGGATGCCCATACATCCATGGGAGCAAGGATACGCCTTGCCAGCGCTCACCAATAAGTTTCACTGTATGATACCAATTCGGAACTGTGTTGCCGGCACAAGTTCCACACTTGGTATGAGTCGAGGCCGACCTAAAACCTCTTACTGCTCTTAGGGTCGCAGCACCCAGCACTTATTGCAACTCCACATTGAGTCAACCAAGGAAAACCAAAGGAAAACCAAAGGAAAACCAAAGGAAAACCATAGGAAGACTCTTTCCCGCGATTTTGGGTTTAAACCACAGCCACCATGACGCTCCCACAAGGGGGCATACCTCTAACAAGTCAGGCCCGGACCGAGATCCGGGGGGCTCCTGACTCCCATGGTACCGTGATTTAAGTCCTGGTAGGGACTACCGGTGGTCCAGCCGCCAACAAGACCTATGACCGGCAGCTTGTGACTGATCAAATCGTAGCAACCTTCGGTAGCGTCATCTGAAGATGTTTACGATAAGACCAGTACTTTGCTCTGCCCCCGTTCATTATTAGACAACGTCATTAAAGGGCGAAGCCTTGATAATTGGGCGGGGGCCCAACAAAATGTACAGCAACAACATGAAATAAAAAAGGAGTGCTTGTAAATTCGTACAATATATACATACATAGAGGGGGTCCAATGTATTCCCTGTATCGCCGTGAAAACATAGTCCCAACAATTTTTGGTTTTCAGAATAATCCAGGGGTTATATTGCATGAGTAAATAATAAAACTACCTACATTTCCGTTTGCGTACTTTTTGGAGTAAATGTGTAAAAGCTGTCAAATCCGGAGGAGTTTGCTCTTTCGGAGAGCAAATTTGTTAAAAAGTAAATGAACGGATTTTAGACAGTTTTGTACGAACAAACGTCCTTAAAGAATTTTAAAAATAAGTTTTAGGGTCATTATTAAATAATGGAACTCTCCGCCTGTGAAGCGACACACACTGGGGCAGAATATGTAGCCCGATTCTTATTCTTCTTTATCCTAGCCTTAGTCCTAATTAGGGTTGGTTCTTCTTGTACTATATTGCTAGGCTGTTCTGTCCTGGGTTGTCCGGTCATCCACATTCCTCTTGCGCATGTCCTTTTTATGGTGGTGCCCCAGGTTTTGGGTGCCCTACCCAGTCCTCTTCTTATTTCTTGCAAGTCCATCGCTTGTCTTACAACATGGTCTTCCGATTTTCACATGACATGCCCATACAATCGGAGGCGGTTTTCTTGGAGTTTTTTTTACAGAAAGATGTGACTTTACTGCTGCCTCTGATATGCTTGTTCTTGACTTGGTCAAGCAATGTTACTCCACTAAATATGCGCATTAGTGGGATACATACATACATACACTCAGAGGGATACATCATTGTAGGTTTATAACCGTCTTATATATTTTGAATTTTAACTGTTGTGGGATATTTTTATCGCATAGTACGTCAGCTTTGCCAAGCACGCTAGATTTTGTGAGTAACTTCCTTCTCAAATGGTACTTGAGAAGGCACTGACATGTGATTCAAAGCATTTAAAATTGTCTGATTCCTTGATGAGTTGGTCACCTATTTTGAGCTGTACCGAGCTGTCATCGTCTTCACTAAAGTAGAATTCAACCATTTCAGTTTTTGTTAATCTTCAGGCCATAGGCCTCAAGAACATTCAGGGCCGTTTTGTCATTTCCTAGGAGCGCTATGTCTTCAGCATAAATCAGGGTAAACTCCTTTGGATTTCGCGAATCAGAAGGTTCATCACAAGATTAAATAGCAGTGGGCTCAGAACTGAGCCTCGATGGAATTTGACTTTGTCAGTAAGCCCACAGGTGCACTTAACTTGGGTTGTTACCCGGTGAAAGTGTCACGCACTAAATTTATGAGATGTTAAGGAACTAATTGACTTCTGTGTGACTGCCATACCAGCTCCCTCGGTACTCGATCAAAAGCTTTTTCTATGTCGATGAAAACGCTTATTTCTCTTATTCAGGTGTTATTTCTCAATAAAGTTTCTCTCACAGATCTTGAGACAATGCGACGCGAGTTTAATCCCGATTTGTTTGCAAAGCATCTTGCATCACATTTTTTTTATCTGATACTTGCACTTGCTAGATAGGATCCAAAATGGTGCGATAGGTGAGGCCAACAAGACACAGTCATTAGATACCCTCAAACACCGGTGTAACGTCTCCTGGCTCACCTAGTTGTATCGCTATTTTCACCACCAGTGTTCAACCGAAATTGCTAACCGTAACACCAGTATCGCTACGTATGCTCATCAGTAACCCCTCAAGCCCAAAATTACGTGTGTGCGCGCTTATTATAAAAAATAAATTCCTTCGCATAAGTTAACAAATTCATTAAGGGGAATTCTCAAAAATAACCGCGAACGGGGAGGCTGAGCCTCCCCCCGACTGTTCGACTTACTCGAAATAAATTCAACTTTATTATTATCAAATTCAATTTTATTACTTTCCCGTCACAAGTCAAGACTTAGACTCAACTTATAATTACTTCGTTTCCCATAGGAAACCACTGTTCCCATCATCCAATACGCAGACTCATCCATTTCATGTCGGCGCGTATATCCGGAGCGACGTAACATTATCCCGGTGCAATGCAATATCGTTCGGTTGTTGTCGTGGGAACATGTATGCACCTGAACAATCTGTGTCAGCAATTCCCGTGCAGTCTGTTACCTTGCATTGGTTTCAGGGTCAGGTGCGTCGTGTTAACTCATATGATCTTATTTATTTAAAAGTGAGGTCGACGAGGTGCTGTCTTCGTCTCCTAATTTATAGATGGAATCTTATCTGGGCCCTCTGCTTTATTTTTTATTCACTTTGCAAGCCGCCGCCCGCACTTCGCCATCGTCCTACGGTTATTGGCATCTTGTTTTTGCCAGTTTGAAAATGTTTTTAACACCTTCTTTGGTGCTTAGTTTAGCCTCCCTTTTAGCTGTTTTATATTTTTGCAGGTCGCCTTCAGATCTGGTTATCTTCCACGTTTTGAGCACCTCCACCATGTTTCTTTTTATATTTTTAGAGCTCCCTTTGACATTTTTTGGCTTCCTCTTTGCAGGACTTTTGAAATACATTTCACATCATATCGGCAGACATACAACGCTAGTCTATAGTTGAGATAGAGTTTCGTTGAACATTTATAAAAGCGCTGTTAAACAGGCGTCACTTAATTGGTGAGTGAGTTCATTCTTCTGGTTACTATTGTATTTTCCAGTCCATTTCCATATCTGCAAGAAGAATCCTGTGCTATGTGGTAAGTACTTCCCGGTGAATAACCTTACGGTTCTTGAAGTGTTTAATTTGGTCACGCAGTACGCACGCAGAGAAGGTAGTCAATTTGCGTTGATCCACCAGCTGTGACAATATGTTCCTCTTGTTCAGCAAAGACGCTGTTAGCAATGGCTAAGCCAAAAGCCTGAGAAAATTCTTGATTTTCTGTACGTTGGATGTTTTTTGTACCGAAGCCATCATACATCAAGTCCATTACAAAATCATCCAAATTTAAAAGTGCAATGCTCCGACGAACCCTAAACCCCTCCACACCATCACGTGAATCCTAAACGTATCTCCTCTCTCTTATCTCTTCTTTTCTTTTCCCTTCCTCTTACCTAACTTTTCAAGTCCTTCACCTTATTTCCTTCACAATCTAGGTTAAAAAATTATTTGTACATATAACTAGCTTTTAAGAAAACAATGTATCATATGAATTATTTCTTCTACGTGCTAAAAAAGATTTAGAATCTTAATCTGCAAACCTCTTTGATGTAATAAATGAAATGAAATGAAAGGAAAAATGAAGCCATAGCCACTATGAATTCATTTTCATTTCATTTTTCACCCAATCAATATGACAATTTAGATCTCCACAAATGAGTTTATCTTCGTTTAGAGGGATGCTTAAAAGTAGGTCGTCGAGATCCTTCCACAATGAAAGCTTTGTTAAATTGTCACAACCCACTTGCGGGGCGTATGCAGATGTGGTGTTGAGACATGGACCACTATCGGTGGCTATTTTAATTACCATCAGTCTGTCAGAAATCCTGCTTACGCTTACTAGTCTTCCTTGAATCGGATCGAGTACAGGCGCATATCGTGATGACATTCTCTTCAACGGAGAACAGGGGTTTCGATTTTGACTTACGTTTCTATTTCAATGCTTCTGTGAGCAAGTGGTCGGTGTGTCTTGTGTATGCGCGACATGCTGTCGTTGTATATATCTATCTCCATGATTTTCTGCTTGCACAGAGGATTTCATGGAAATCGATATTCCACTGCTTTGATGCGGACGGCCGCAGTCTACTATTCCAACAGTATCCTTAAATATATTCACGGTACGATACACAAAGTTTCGTGTGATTTTCAGTAGCCACAACATCCGAAAAATTTCGTAGTTTGGTAGTCGTAGTCGTAGTCTTTTGCAGGCCAATCAAGACAACACGATTTTCGAGCGAACCCCATCCCATGATTGCAGACACCTGACGTCAAAAACTCTTTACATGGGAGCTTTGCATACTTGTCAAAAAGCTGTCAAATTGGAGTGGATTGATTGATTGGTTCTTGAAAAAGAATATTTTAATTTCGTGTACCAAAACATTAGCTAGCATTAGGTAGAATATTTTTACTTTCCATTACGGATTCTCTTGAAAACGGCTGACGTGATATTTTGCTTTTTAAGCATGGATGTCTTTGAGAACATTTGTTAGGCTAAAACTGGGCACCATGTTTTCTTTGGATAAACGTGACATACTCTTTATATTTAAGTGACCGAATTTTGTTTACCAATTGTAAATCCCATTATTTTTTCTCGGGTTTTGACATGAATGCTTTCCAACTTGTCTTCCGACACATAAAATTAATTTACCGCGCTTGTCTCTTATATTTACTTCATTCCGGCTGAAGTATACACTCATATTATTTTCGACCGTTTTATTAATCAAAATAAAGTTTGTTTCAATTCGGGTACAAATAATACGTTGCAGAGTTCGATTTTATAAAAAGCAGTTTCAATCAGAACTTCACCCTTTTCTGAGCTTGCAGAAATGAAAATTTTCTCAGAACACTTGCTCCGCTATCGAAAATCCAGGTGCCTTTGTTTGACTCACCAATGTTAATTAAATTTGAAGAAGATGTTGGCGTGGAACAAGTTTTCTCTCTTCGTTTTTCATAAGATTTAGGCAAACTTGACCAATGAATGATACTAGTACTCTTGATTTTACCCGGGTAATGCCCATCCCAATGGCATTGCTGGACAAAAAATATTTATGCGTGCCAGCGACACCGGTGGCGTCAGAACGTGGTTTCTCGACTGCAGAAAACATTGTATTGGTTTGTGCAATGTACATGAAATGTCCGATTTTCGCTCAGTCCGAAATATGAAGTTCTCGGGTAAACATTTGTGGCAGAACGTTAAATTTTCGTTTTTTATAAAATAAAGTGGTACGTTTGCTTACCGTGTGAGAATTTTAATTACAAGTACCGTTATTTTTTTTCTAGGAATTATTTACCATGCTGTCGGCAGTTCAAATTCGAACCCTCTTCCTTTACGAATTTAAAATAAGACACGATGCGTCATTGGCAATGAAAAACATTAATGACGCATTTGAGGATGTAGCGGTAAACGTCGTATAGTGCGACTTTAGTTTGGAAAGTTCCGTTCGGGAACTGTCAGCCTCGAAAATGAACCACGTGGGAAGCCGGAAATGTCAGTTGACGACGATGTTTAAAGAGCAACACCTCCAAGCCCGATCTTCACCCAAAAAAGGTTATGGTGACAATCTGGTGGACCTCGAAAGGACCAATCCACTTTTCATTGGTTCAACCAGGGGAAACGATAAATGCAGCCAAATATTGTGAGGAAATCGACATAATGCATACGAAATTGGCTGAAAAGCAGCCTGCGTTAGCAAATAGGCATGGTCTCAAGAAATGGGCCAGTCGATTGGCCACATCGTTCGTGCGATTTAACGCCGCTTGACTATTTTCTGCGGGGCTACGTTAAGTCATTGGTTTATGCCAACACGCCGACTACGTTGGAAGAGCTCAGAGCCAACATTGAACGCGAAATGGCGGCCGTTTCGGCCGAAATGTGTGGCCGAGTCGTTGAAAATTGTGTTCAACGAATCGACCGCTACAAACGTGCCCACGGTGGCCATATGAACGAAGTCGAGTTCAATTCATAAATGTTTTGATTGTACTTCAAGGCGATAATAAAGTTTTTGAAATATCTCAAATGGTTTGCGTTATATTAAAAAAAAAATTATCAAGTCCTCATTGGAAACTCTATATTTCTTGTCTGCAAACTACCCGTCTGCACTGGACATTTTGACTTCATGAACATTTTCTTAACACCAACTATGTCTCGTGGAGACGCGGTATAATATAAGCGATGCTCAGATTTCCAGGCACCGTAGTTTTTGGGATTCGTTCAGTTCCTTTCCTATGAGAGAAAGGTGTCGAATTACTGTCATTGGGGATACTCCCATGCTTTGTGCAATTTCTCGCACCGATTTCGTTGTTTCCGCATTCACCGTTGCTCTTAAAACACCGGCTTCCCACGTGGTTCATTTTCGCGGCTGAAATCTCCCGAATGGAACTTTCCAAACCAACGTCTGCAACAACTGCGTCATTAATGTTTTTCATTGCCAGTGACGCATCATGACCCATTTTAAATTCGTAAAGGAAGAGGGTTCGAATTTGAACCGCCGACAGCATGGTAAATAATTCATAAAAAAAAAAAAACGGTACTTGTAACGAACCCCAAAACTCTCACACGTCAAACACACGTACCACTTTATTTTACAAAAAAAGGAAACTTAACGTTCTGGCACAGATGTTCTTATTTCCGACTGAGGACATTTCATGTGGTACAACCCAATTGTGTCGAATAGAAATAAGATACTGAGATAATTAGTGTTTGTTCTGCTTTCAAATTTTCTGTCCTAAGCTAGCTACTTTTCGATTAAGAATCATTTGAATAGTTATGCTCATCCAAATCAAAATTTCCACTTAGACTGTTCAATTTTCGATTTTTGTTAACAGAATAACCAAAAAATAAAAATCAACATGTGCGGGCGAAAAAAAAAAAAATGCAACATCAACGCGCGAGTGTAGTGAAATCCACAGTTCGGGCATCCCAACCTTCCTGTCCATGGTCGTACTGTTTCCTATTGTTGTAAGGGCATAACACCTACAACAATTTAATTCGTTAAACCAATTCTGAATTTTTACTTCACAGCTGCGCTTAGTATCATCGGTATTTGTGTTTTTTGTGTTTGACTTTTTTTATGACGAGCCAATGGCTTAAAATCAACCACTTTTCTTCGTACGTCCACGTCTGTAAATACAAACCAGCTGTTTGGCACTTAGTGAAATACAGGTAGATCCCCGCCCACACCTTTCAGATCACTCTGATCTGAAGCTACCTGGCTACGAACTAGTGCCATTATTCTTCTCTTATTCTTCTCGGTGTCGCCATTTACGTGCGTAGTGATGTAGCTTGCCAAACTCCACTACAATGTAGTCCATGTTCCAATCCGGAATTCAACATGACGTTGTTAAAATTCCATCTCCGTAAGCAAATTATCCACTACTGCTTTATTTACACAGGTCCAAAACTGGACAGCAATTCGATTTTTAACGAGTTTGATGCGCTCTCTGACTCCATTCAAAGAATTATATATCGTTATTACGGGCGATTTCAACATACACAATTCTGGGTGGCTTCGACATTCTGGACAGACAACACCGGAAGGACGGTGTGTTGATACCATCGCTGCGGAAAATAACTTAACGTTGATACCAGACGTTGATAGTCATACCACCAACACCCTGGACTTGTTTTAAACTTCTCAACCTGATAAGTACACCGTTGATGGGCTCTCCCCTCTAGACTCGTCGGACCATTGTGTCATATTAGCTAATTTCTCGTACACCGACCACACAGTTAGAAAAAAAATTCCTAAAAGAACCGTATGGCAATACGAAAAAGTCAACGGAAGCGGTCTTAACAGCTTCTTTAGAATCTTAACTGGTCGTTATGTTTCCTCTATAACGACGTGGATGCCGCTGCTCATATGATCACAGACACCATTCTCTTTGGAATGAGATCCTTTATCCCTCTTCGGATGAAGAGTATCAGACCAAAAGAAAAAAGGCATGGTACGACTCGAGCTGTAAAGAGGCTATCAGAGTTAGAGAAATGTTTTTTCGGTCCTTCAAGACCAACCCGACAGAGGAAAACCGAAAAAAGTTGAAACGAGCCAGATATGACTGCAATGTCTTTCTTAAGCATGTGAAATTTCAGAACGCTGAAAAGTTTAGGCAAAAAATACTGCAATGTCCCAAATGTAGTAAAAGATTTTGGTCGTTTGTTAAAAACATGAGAAGCTTTGCCTCATCCTCCAACCCAACTCTCATTCACAATGACATTCCAGCTGTCAGCTCTTTAGACAAGGCCAATCTACTTGATGCGCACTTTGCGGCCAATTTAACACTCTCAGATCGTGCTTTGCCTCCGCCTACACTTGAGTGCGTCGAATCTTCAATGGGACGAATCTACTTTCGCACTCGTGTAGTAGCAAGAGTACTTAAAGATCTCAACATACATAAATCCGCTGGTCCAGATGGTATATCTCCCCTTCTTCTGAAGAGGTGTTCTTCCTCGCTGGCAAAACCACTGCGTAAGCTTTTTCACCAATCACTTTAGAAGTCTTCCCGAGCAGATGGAAAACAGCATTTATCCAGCCCGTCCCTAAAAAAGGCGAATCATCTTCTCTCTCCTCCTACAGACCCTTCTTTCCAAGGTCATGGAAACGCTGATGAATCGTCAGCTCATGAAATATCTCGAAACACGAAAACTTCTCAATGACCGGCAGTACGGTTTTCGTAGCAACAGGTCCACTGGTGATTTGATGGCATGTCTTACCGAAAAGTGGAACCAAAGCGTACATCAATCTGGCGAAAGCAAGATAGTTGCACTTGATATTTCTAAATCATTTGACAGAGTTTGGCATCAGGCTCTTTTGTCGAAAATGCGTGCATTTGGGATCGACGACTCTCTTCTTCAATGGATTAGAAATTACCTTTCGGAACGTTCAATTCAAGTTGTCTTGGTCGGTTTCAAGTCTGATATTCACAAAATAAATGCTGGTGTGCCCCAGGGCTCTGTTCTGTCACCGACACTCTTTTTAATTTTCATTAACGATCTCTTGTCTGCTACTTCTAATCCAATATATTCCTTTGCTGATGACAGTACTCTCTGCTTTTCATATTCGTTCCCTGACTAACGTTCCTACTCTTCGGCTGTAGAACGGGAACGCCAGCGTATGTTAAGCTCATTAAATTCTGATATTAACAGCATAACTAATTGGGGAACCACCAACAGAGTAGAATTTAATGCTTCCAAAACACAATGTCGTTTTGTCGTTAAAGCGAAATTTAAACACCCAGCCATTATCCATGAATGGATATGCATTGTCGAAACCGACAAACTTTCCATTCTCGGTACGTGTGTCAGTGACAATTTATGTTGGAATGACCACATATTCGATGTCGTCAAAAATACTGCGAAATGTCTAGGTTTCCTGAAGCGATGTAAGAAATACTTCAACCCCTCTGATCTGACCTCAGTATATAAGGCATTTATCCGCCCGAAATTGGAGTACAATGCCCACATCTGGTCGGATACTCCCAAAACATCTCTGCACCTGCTAGATAGGATACAAACATAATGCCAAACCATTGACAGCCTCGAACACCGACGTAATGTCTTGTGTCTCACTCTGTCTTATCCACCACCAGTGCTCCACTGAAATCGCCAGTAACATTCCGCCCCTTCAAACTTTTAACCGTAACACCCGTCTCGCAATGAATGCTGATCAGTATACCCTCAAGCCCACTTTCGGACGACTCTAAAATATCGTGAATCGTTCCTAAGCCGTACAACTCTTTTATGGAATGCCCTGCCTAGCTCTTTATTCCCTAGTCATTATAACCTTCAAACATTTGAAGCCAGCGTTCACCGGTACCTCTCTTTCCATCCTCCCTGATTTTCCTGTGTGCAAACATTTTAAGGGTACATAAATCCCTTGAGCGCGCGCAAATTAAAAGCATCGGCACGCTATATTGTACATATTATAAATATGTACTAGTATAAAAGCGGAATAGGATCGTTTGAAATACGGATAAGTACTCCCTTTGCTAATTCGTTCACAGTGATATACTATACAATAGTAGTCCAATGCGATGCAACACTCTGTAATCATATCTGCGCTGGAGTGTTTCGAAGTCACTTTCCACCCAATAACATGATACGAGTATGTTCTGCATCATTATCATTACCATCTTCCCACTTTACCAGAAGCCATCACAAATCGTTTGTACTCGTATATAAATCACTTATTAGAAAAACTAAATGCAAGTAAGCGCATGCGCGACGGAGGTGCTTGAAATTGAAGAGAAATTATCTAGGTCAAGTCTATGTATGTGCGAAAGCATTGAAAAGATTGTAATCTTTATTATGTATGGAGAATGTGCATGGATATGTATGACTGTGGTTAAATGCATCCCATAATGAATCGATGAAACTTATAACTATTGCATATATGAGAGAAAGTCTTGTGCCATCATTATGAGACATGTTTAGATATTAACTTACATACAATTATTTGCACAGAGCATTTGGACGATATTTTAAATGTGTTTTGTCTTGTGTTTGTAGATATTAAGTAATGAAAGAAAATAGAAAGAGGTTTTTCTATATAAATGCGAATAAATATATGGGAGTTTACTACGTATTTATCTCCTACATAATATATACCTCCAAAAATTATCACTTTACTTAACCTATTGGTATAAATTTTAATTTATGTGAAAACTACAATACATATACATGTACATTATATATCTTATAAATTTGCATTCCATAGGAGGGGTTATTAACGATGCCTTTTTTGCCTTGACAGAGTAGACATTGTGATGCCTTTGATACCGATGGATGCATATCTATGAGAAGCATTCTTTGTTCAACCGTGTAATAGCTAAACTTGACAGAAAGGTGGTTTAATATTGAGTCAATTTTACCCTCCGCATGGCAGGCTCGTTAACGCGAGCGTTATCTTCAATGATGCCGGTGCGGAGGCTTAAGTCACAAAGACTCAACTGACTACGGTCCTAGGTTGTGAGCAAATAGCCTTACTCGTGGGAACCAAATTAAATTTTTTAAAACGGAAAAACAAAAAAAAACGCAACACAGACCATCCCCGTCCAGGAACAGTTAGAGATGAGTAAAGGCGAAATTTCGACTTCATCCATCTCCCTCCTGGTAGGGGAAATGAAAAAAAGTGGAGCTACTGGCTAGCAGCGCGAATGGGAAAAAGCCGCCTTTGAGAGAGCGAAGGCCATCCTGGTCAACAAATCGCTTACTCAATAGGCGGCAAGTAAGGGCGATGTAGCTGCAAAGGCGGGAGGGAAGTCGCTCAGGCGCCCTCCACCTTAGACGTAGCAAAATTAAAAGAGCAAGCTAGCGTCTCTTGAAATAAGGTAAGTTTCAGCAGCAAGAGAAGCAGATCCGACGACGTCGTGAAGCCGAACAATGTAAAAAAGGTTTAGGCTAGTACTTCATCCGCATTGTCTCGTAAACAAAGCGACCCGAAAGGCGTTATTTTTTTATTTTTTTATTTCTTTATATATACATATCTTACAATATTATACAAATTTTATACAAGACAAATATAAAAATAATGTCGTGACATTTTGTATTTTCTATATATGCAGTATTAAAAATTGTGTCAAATGCCACTTAAATGAACTTTAATCTAAGTAAATTAAATTCGTCTAATTTTCGTTTCAGTAAAACTACATAAAAAAATTAAGAAAGTAAAACCATAGATTTCTTACAAACTTTTCAAAATGTTTAGTTTTAGTTTTAAATGCATTTTATTATAAAGGGTCCGCCATCTAACGTTTTTTTTTCAACTTTTTTTTCAAATATTTGGCAGGATATGCCATACTTGGTTTTACCCTCATTTTGGCAGTTCCCGTTTCAATATTAAGTGCTCACAATTATGTCGATATCATCGGTGTACGATAGTAATTGCACAGAATTCTGAAAAATTGTGCCTCTATCAAGTATGACGTTAAATAAGTCACATGACAGCACATCACCTTATCTAAAACCTTTTTTTAAATCAAAGGTCTCGATTAAGTGGTTACCGACCTTGACGGAGCAACGAGTGTTCTCAATCGTCATCCTGTACAGACGGACGAGTTTGACAGGGATGCAAAAACTAGATATGGCTCTATATTGCTCATTTCAGTAAATGCTGTCATTTGCGGCCTTTAAAATAAATTAAAAGTTGGTGGGTATCGATTTGGACTTCTTGAGTTTTTTCCAGGATTTGCAGGAGTGTGAAGACCTTCCTGGTTTGAAACCGCACTAACAGGGAGCAATAAAGTTGCTAGCTAAGGGTTTCAGGCCTTTCAAACAATATGACAGATATAATCTTGTATCCGATGTTGAGGAGATTGAGATTGAGGAGACAGTTGACGCAGTTGAGGGGGTTTCCTTTTATGTGGATTGGTCATACGGTGGTGCGATTCCCTTCATCAGGCATACACTCTTCTGACAAGATCTAAGAAATGAGTTGGTGCATGGTCTCCACAAAGTCATTTGCAGCAGCTTTGAATACGTCAGCCTATAAGCCGTTACGTCCAACTGATTTGTTGGATTTCTGCTTAGATATTGCTATCCGTGCTTAGTTCTGGTCAGATGGACCGAAGTTTTGGCTATCATTCTCTAAGTCGAATGGTCTATTCTGGCTGACGGTGATATGTTCTTTTAGTTTTTAAATCCTAGTTTTTAAGCTTGTATTAAGCCAAATATATGGGGGCGTTAGCCCCTACCAAAATTAAAAATTGGGCTTCAGTCTGCAGAAAAAGTTTTCCCATATTCTCAGTACCGACTGTGACTCCACTATAAGGTTTCCTTCTTCATCTGTACATGCTTCTTATTGCATTGATACGTTCTTTTTATCTGTTGGTAAAACTTCCGTACGTTATTCCTGGAGTACAGCCTCTCAATATGTTCGATCGCACGCTTTTCCTGTTCTTTTTTTCTTTCTTCTGGAGAAGCCGATGTTCCTCCCGTCTTTTCTGCCCATGGCGCTTACGAGCAGCTCTCGTTCTTTGTTGCAGGGCCGCTTTATAGGGTTCTAGTTTGCCCGCATGTGCTTGCCGGAATTCTTCATCAAACCAAGGATTTCTTGGTGGTGGTCAGATGAAACCCACATCAGTTGCGGCGTCTCTGATGGCACGAAGGCAGCGTTTCCACTGGTCTGCGGTACTTGATGCTGGTGGCATAGGACTTCTTGAGAAATTTCGGGGTACGCGTTCGGCGAAAGCTCTGGCGGTCTTTTGCGATTGCAGCTTTTCTACGTTATATGAGTATCTTCTCACAGTAATTCTTCTTTTTTGTGGTACTTGGTACACTTTAGCAGCAACAAGATGGTTATCCGAGTCAATTTTAGTGTCCAAAATACTGGACGTTTATCGCAAGATGATCAATTTGATTTAACGTTTGACGATCCGGAGACCACCATGTCCCTTGTGTATACAGAGATGAGGAAACCGTGTGCTTTTTACAGTAATATTTCATCCCGCCGCAAAGTCAAGAATACTAAGTCCGCCGTGTAATCTATATTACCAACTGTCCCACCAACTGTGTCCTCGTTCCCTATCCTAGCGTTAAAATCGCATAGTACAATTTTAATGTCATATTTCGTACATTGCTCATATGTTTTGTCGATCCAACATTCTTTGGGGGCGTTGTTCTTGTCATCCGTAGGGGTATGGGGTTTATGGAATATAACCTTGATGTGGATTGTAAAAAGACGCTCGATCACAAGTCGGAAGCTCAAGACTTATTGCTTACGTCTTCCGCATATGGTAAATCCGCATCCGAATAAGCGCTGTTTCTTTTCTCTATAACTATCACAATTATATATATCAGAGTTTTTGATCTTCCTTATGTCCGGCCCATTCTATTACACTTTCTGGATGGCGGTGATATCTGCGTGATAGCAGTCAAGGGCCTTTGCTAATTGTTCGGCTGCACTTGGCCTGTTAAAGGTCCAAACATTCCACGTGAAAATCCCAAGGTGGTTCTCTTTTAATCGTTTTCTAGAGTCGTCAACAGTGAATCCATTTTTATCCGAGGTCATTAGTTGGTTCGTGACTTTTTTCCGTATAGGGTTGTGAGCTGTATGATGGAGTCATTCAGTATAATGCTACTGGCTGAGCATGTCCTTGCGATTTTAGCCTGATTGAGTAAACCCTTACCAGTTACCGGTGACCACCAGTGGGAGGTAGGGCAACCACTTCGCATTGTAGCGAAGCTGGACCAATCCAAGTTATAGCGCCAAATAGCGCTATCAATTAGACTTGATATACAATTTTTAATTAATTCACATTCTATTGAGGAAGTTAGATTAAATCACACCGTGACGATGGTCTAGATAAAGAGGAGAATTTATATGGCCGTGGTGTACTTCTAGCTATACACTCTCGTCTGGAGTCTAGACCCTTTAAAAAATCGTCCACTGCATTCTTCGAATTCGTTTGCGCTAGAATTCCTATTTGCAAACGCAACCTATATATTTGTTGCTGCTATATTCGCCCCTCTCAACCAATTCAAGGTTACCAGCTAGCTGTTGATGCAATCGACTGCATTTTTAATGCTGCTGATCCCAATGACGTTGTTATTTTTTTAGGTGATTTTAATCTACCTTAGCTTCTATGGACTCAGGCTGATCAGTGCTACTATACTGCAACATATCCTACCTTTGATAAAGAGAATCTTTTCATCGACTGCCTAACTGACTCTGGTCTATATCAATTAAGTGGTGTCACCAATAACATCGGCAGACAACTCGACCTAGTCTTCGCCACTGATACAGATAACTGCGTCGTTTTAGAAAGTAAACATCTGCTTTCTAAGTTGGATAGTTACCACCCTCCCCTTTCTCTTACGCTGACATATGACAATGGTCTTAATCCCGTTTCCTATGAATATTCTTACAGTTTTAATTTTCATAGGGCTAACTACGCCAAGCTGAACAACCTCCTCAGTATGGTCAATTTTAACTTTCTCTACAATAACCCTAACCTTACGGTTAACGATGCTCTTGCATCCTTTTATACCGAAATTTTAAAATGTCTCTCCCAATCTGTGCCTTTTTTACCCAAAAGGAATCCCTCATCGTCACCACCTTGGTATAATAAAGAGCTGCGATCTCTTCGTAACAAGAGAAATAAGCTCTGGTATTCTTACTTAAAATCGCGTTCCGACACCGATTTCTTCTACTACCAGTCTGCCCAAATTAATTTCTCTGTACTTTGCCAAACTCTCTATGACAACTATTTAAACCGAATGGACCACACACTCATTTCCGACCCCAAAAGATTCTTTCAGTTCATCAAAACTAAAAGCAAATCGGATAACTATCCATCATCCCTAAATTTTCTTGATAGGTCCTCGGGCGATCCCCAAATTATTTCAAATCTCTTCGCAATCTTTTTTGGCCAAGCGTAAGCCATCCATTCCCAAGAGCCAGACCATTCTTACTTTTCCTACTTAAACAGCTGCCCACAAACAACTTTGGAATCGGTGTCTATAACTTTAGAGCAATTTAGAGATAAAATAATAAAACTAATAGATGATTATTCCTCTGGCCCTGATGATCTTCCCCCTATATTTTTAAAGAAATGTCAAATGCATCTAGCCCAACCTCTTACAGCTCTCTTTCAGCTTTCTATCACCCAGGGATTATTTCCATCAACCTGGAAAAGGTCGTTTATTATTCCCCTACATAAAAAAGGTAGAAAAGACGATATTTCCAACTATCGACCAATTGCTAAGTTGTCCTGCATACCTAAGCTTTTTGAGAGCATTATCTATGACATAATGCTTTTCTATTGTAAATCTAAACCAGCACGGATTTTTCAAAGGCAGATCTACGACCACCAACTTGACGGAATTCGTATCAAGCACTTAATGTGCACTGGAATCTGGAAATGAAGTTGATGTGATTGCCACCGATTTCAGCAAAGTCTTTGATAGAATTGCTCATGACATAATCCTTCTAAAATTAAAGGCTCTTGGTTTCCAGATAAACTTTATAACTTGGGTTCAATCCTATTTAAATGAACGACTTTACTATGTTCTATTTAGGTCCATGGTTTCTGACCCAATTAAAGCCTCCTCTGGTGTACCCCAAGGCAGCCACTTTGGTCCCTTATTATTTATTCTGACCATTAATGATGTTGCTTGTATCATACATATCTGTTTACGCAGATGATATGAAAATATTTAGATATATATCATCTTCCTCAGACAGCCTACTTCTGCAGCAAGATCTAGACAGGCTTTGTACTTGGTGTCAGAAGAATTTTCTTGAGCTTAACGTCAATAAGTGTCAGGCTATAACATATACCCGTAAACGCCTCCCTACTTCACCTCGTTGCTATCTAATCTTTAATCTGCCTGTTCCCTTAGTGAATGAGTTGCGTGATTTAGGTGTTATCTGCGACAAGGAACTCAATTTCCGTTCTCACATTGATAGTATAATAAAAAAAAGCCAAGTCTGCCCTTGGTTTTATCAAGCGCTGGTCTAAGGAGTTTTCCAATCCTTATGTCACCAAATCTCTTTACATAACCTTTGTTAGGCCTCTTCTGGAATATGCCAGCCAAGTTTGGTCACCCTACTACAGAACTCACATCCTCTGGATAGAAGCTGTTCAACGCAGGTTTTTACGGTTTGCTTTACGTGGTCTTCCCTGGGATGATAGCCAAAACTTACCACCTTACACTGACCGGCTGAAACTTATAAATTTACAACCCCTTTCTATACGCCGAAAAGTTGCCGACATTCTCTTTATTCATCAAATTTTAGTAGGTAATATCGACTGTCCTTCCTTACTTCAAATTATTTCTTTTAACACCAATCCCCGCAATCTTAGGTCTGTGCCACTTTTCCGGCTTAACCTTCACAGAACGAATTACGGACACCTGGAGCCAATGTCTAGGATGCTTCGCGAAGTTAACGATGTTCTGCCTCTTTTCGACTACCATCTCAGCAAGCTCTCCCTCAAGAACATACTTATTTCCACCTATGCCTCACGTCCTAACTTTCTTCAACCGCTCCCACCCTTTAGTTTTTAAGTGAAAATGTTAGTTTTAAGTATATGTTTGCTTGCAATAAGCCTAATAAATCTGTCCGGAATTGACCCGGGCCGCAAAATCAAAAATCAAAATAAGTGATGCTTAAGTTATTGGATATTGACACAACAAATTTCAAAAAATTAGAGCTAGAAAATTTAATTGTTACAATATGTAGTAAAGAAATTAGAGCTTGAACTTTAAAAATATATTAAGAGCTAACAACTATTGTATATTCTTAATGTACACTATTGAGAAATATCCTGCACAAATCCTTATTAAGATGCTCATATAAAACACTATTATTACGTATTCATTCAAATACAATATTTGCCAAAACGTGAAGATTTATTGTGGTCCTGTGCAAAAAGGACTTAAACGCCCATAGTCAACAATTGAGCTAAATGGCTTATTTGTAACCGATTTTTAAATTGCAAAGACGTATTTCCATCTAAAAATGCCCCAACTCAACAGCTGAAACAGTCATACCATAGCTACATGTATTATATCATTAAAAATATTTAATATTTCACAATCACTTCTTTGAAAATTTGAAAACACAATGCGCAACAGAACGGCAGTATACTGTTCAATGTATTTACTAGCAGGAACGCCTCCCTGCTGACCTTACAAGTGTGAGGAACTTATATATCAAGTTCCACGAGATTTTCAATATGTCTCCCCAAAAAGTCACAGACGACCTTGCTGCTTTCGGTAACTCAAAAAGGATCTCACACCTTCAACGGAGTAGAGCTGACAATGACAAACTGTTTCGTCCCTAACGTGCTACCATTGCCAGTGTTTCAACCATCCACTTCTACGCCCTCTCGAAATAACATTCCTCTTACCTTCTACTATCAAAACGTAAGAGGACTGCGATCTAAAACCCGTGCTGTCTTGCGCCAATCTCATGCTCCCCCATTTGAGGTCTAAGCTCTGACCGAAACTAATCTAATTCCCGATATAAAGAATCAGAAATTATTCCCCCTAGTTTCAATGTTTTTCAAGAAAACGATCGTACTAGTCTAAAAGATGATTCTCCTTGTCGAGGTGTCCTACTGGCCGTCCACAATGACCTAAACTCTTCTCCAAACGCTGTTTCTACTTCTGCTAAGCTTGACTACGTTTCAATAAAGACAACGCTCCCCTACAGATCCCTGCACGTTATGTGTTTTTACATCTTACCGGCACAACCTATCGAATTCTACCAACTCACTATCCATTCATCAAATAATTAACTTATTTGATCCTCTCGATGATATCATCCTATTCGGCTATTTCAATCTACCTCAACTGAACTGGACTCAGTCAGATGATGAATCTTTTTTTATCGCAAACCCTAACTCCAGTAAAGAATGACTCTTCTTGGATGAGCTCACAGACTCTAGTCTCCAACTATATGGATAGGCAATTGGACCTCATTTTCACCACTGACCCTATCTCGCTCTGTCCCCTTCCCTGTCGACCATTGATAACTTCACCCACCACTTCTTCTTTCTTTTTTCTACCACTCTTCTATCTGGCGCACACCATCTGCAGCTGCCTCTTCTGCGAATTTCTATCTTCTACAGAGAATTACTCAATTCTATTTTTCTCTATGTACCCTTTTCGCGCAATAAAACTCCTTCCGTCGTTCCAATTCTTTAGCTGACTATTCCAACTATCTCGGGTCATACCTTCAATTCGCCCAGCTTTATAACGTTTTCTATCAGCGATACCTGGATAGTGCACAATCAAGGCTTATAAACGACCCTAAGTCTTTCTACCAATTCGTTAATTACAAAAAAAAAATCTGACGGTTTCCATCCATCCCTCATACGAAAACATATCATCAACCGATACTTTCAAATTCCTTCTTATTTGAAATACCTACTTAACTTCCCCATTGACCCCTCTATTTCTCAAAGTTTTGATCATACAGTAATAGAAAATAAATTACAACTTAAAGATGAATACTTACCCGGCCCCGATGGTATTCCATCCATATTTCTTAAAAAGTGTTCCTCCACACTTTCCCACCCCCTTTCAAATCTCTTCCAGTTATCGCTCTCTCAAGGTGAATTTGCACAGATATGGAAGGAAGTCTTCTTTCATAACATTGATACACAAAAAGGGATTAATGAGCGAAGTCACTAATTACCGCTAAATTTTCACATATACTCAAACTCTTAAGCTTCCAGTGCAAATTTCTTAGTTCCCCTAATCAGCACGGCTTTCTGAAATGCAGATCAACTACCACTAACCTCGTCGAATTCGTGTCCTCTGTTCTCTCAGCCTTAGGAAGTGGTTGACGTTATAGCAACTGAGTTCAGTAAGGCTTTTACAAGATAGCTAATCCCGTATAAATTGTCCGTCCTGGGCTTTGAACCCAATTTGCTAAAATGGATATCTTCTTACTTGAATAATCATTTTTACGAGTATAGTGTTCGTTTCAGGTCTCCCTTCAAGTGCTCCTTAAGATAGTGGAGTGGACCTAGGTCCACTCCTCTTCATCCTAACCATTAACGATCTTGAAAGGGTTATTCAACACTCAGCACTTTCTCTCTATGCTGACGATACAAAATTTTTTAAACCCATTTCCTCACAACATGACACCAGCCTTCTTCAAATAGATCTAAATAGTTTTTCCACCTGATGCATCGAGAACTGCTTAGAATGTCAATGTCACCAAACGTCAATCGATTACCCTCTCACGTAAGTGCAACAAGTCTCCTCCCCGAATTTAATTTCTCCACGGCCAACCTATATCCCTTGTTGAGACTATCCGCGACCTTGGCATATTATGCGACAGGGAGCTTAATTTCCGCTCGCATATTGATGAGATAATTACTAAAGCAAACTCATCACTTGGCTTCGTTAAAAGATGGGCCAATGAATTCTGCAACCCGTACGTGACCAGATCTCGAGTACGCTAGCCAAGCGTGGTGTCCCTTTCAATGAATTCATTTATCCCGAATTGAGAGCATCCAGCGTCGTTTTCTTCGATTTAATCTTCGGGGTCTATCTTGGAGCGATCCTCTAATCTTACCTCCGTATCGACACCGGGGCGAAGAGAAGCAGCAGACATCCTTTTCATTCACCGACTCCTCTCAGGCTCCGTCGATTGCTCAGCTCTTTACAACTCCATTTTCTTTTAAGGTAGCCCTAAACGACGAGCACGCTCGTTTGCGTTATCCCCTACACGACGAACACATTTGGCGAGCATTCATTTCGTGTTGATTCTTCATACTGTGAGCATGTGCGATAAAGAAGCGCAAGTGATTGCGCTAATGGTGATTTATTTATTTACTGCTACCATTATGTTTAATCCACGATATTCACTTGGCGGCGTTCACAGCAAAAATGAGGTTTGCTCGCGAACATGTCCCTACACGGCGAACATCGAAGTCAACGAGCACGAAAAAATCGAAATTTTTCGCCAACAGCGAGCGGCTCGCGAACCAGCCCCTACACGAGAAAAATATAGCGAGCACGAGCATGCTCGTCGTTTAGAGCCACCTTTACACTAACCTTCGAAATCTACGTTGCCCCCGCCTCTTTTATCAATCAATCCACCAACACCACGTATGGCTCTAACGAACCGATCTCCCGCATGCTGCGTAAGGCAAAACCCAACCTTTTCGTTTTCGATTTTAATCGCAGCACTCTTTCCCTCAAATTCTATCTTCTTCATCATCCCTAGGTTTAAAACCTTAATTATTATTAGTTTTTAAGTCCTAGTTTTCAAGCTTCTATTAAGCAAATAAATGGGGGCTTTAGTTCCTAAAAAAATTTAAAAACTCCGATTTTAGTAATATTGCTTAGTAAGTGTTGTATAAATTTTCTTATAGCGAATATAAACATTTGGTTTCAACAGGACGGTGCTACGTGCCACACAGCCGAAGCTACACTCGATGTTTTGCGCCCTGTTTTTGAAGATCGCATTATCAGCCGCAGAGCTGATATCGTTTGGCCACCTCGGAGCTGCGATTTGACACCGTTGGACTATTATTTGTGGGGTGCCGTAAAAGATAAGTGTTACGCCGACAATCCAGAGACAATTGACGCTTTAAAGGACAATATTCGTGCAGCCATTGATGAAATACAGCTGCACACAATCGATAATGTGCTTAAAAATTGGACCGATCGTGTAGGCTACTGCATGGCCAGCCGAGGCAGCCATTTGAATGAAATTATTTTCCATTATTAACCGGAAGGATAAAACTAATTATCTGTCAAATCAGACATGAGCTAAGTATTACCATTCACGAAATAAGCACTAGTTGAAAAAAAAAACGTTAGATGACGGACTCTTTATTTACATTTACACTTACTCGTACGTGTACAATCTAAACAACTCTTTCTAATTTTAATAGTTAAACAATAAATCGTGTTTACCAAATATACCCATCATCTAACCTATTTCCCTTCAAAGGAATTATTCTCCCGCTGCAGTATTACAAATTTTGCTCATGCATTTATTGTATATACTCGTATGCAACAGATGTATTCTTTTATTTTTGCTAGCATCAGAGGTCAATACAATTTCACTTGATTTTTTTATTTAACATCTGGCGATGAAATCGTTTAGCTTTACATTCGCTCGCATACGACGACTCAAGGAAGGCAGAACCTTGCTACCGGCCGGGTTGACTGGCTCGGAAACAAATTGTAAAAGGCATCGCACAAAATACGAATAAGTAAATTCGAAACCATAGCCAGCAAGAACAATGTCTTCTGATGCAAAAGAAAGCAAAGCGAAGTCAGTGTTATTGTTCTATCTGGGGCAATAACTCCTAATCGTCCATATGACTGTCTCAAGGTCTTTTTTGTACGTGTTTGCCACCAATACAACCGTATTATATTTAAATAAAGAAATCCTTATTTCTGCTCTTTTCTCCCTCATTTTAAAGCCCGAAAAACTGAAAGAAGATCTAAGGTCAATAAACAAATACCACCACATACATATGTGCAAAATGTATGTACGAGTATATCAGGGTGCTCTGCTTATATTTATATATCCTCTTGTTTAATGGAGCCAGAGAAGAAAGGAAGCTAAACGGAGGCTGTTCGATAAAGTTTATGAAGTTGATGTACACACACATTCATATGTAAATGCGCTAATGACTATGACGACATTGAGGATGATGTTGATATGGACGGCTATGAAGATGATGATGAGAGACGCACGATTTTAAATTTGTGATGAAGATACACGTAACGTACATTATACATTTGTGTTCGTTAACCTATATCTGCTCCTGTTTCCTCCCTCACATTATTCCTTGATGTAGAAGTTCTTTTTTTTTTAGATGCAAATTGGTATCACCATCAACATGAATAATGATTGAAGTAAATACATGTACGTTTGCATGCATAAACATCTGGTATATTTGCTGTAAATGTTACATATGTATACACTGTAGGCCAAAAGTTTGAGGCCTACCTGGACAACTAATTTCATTCATGCATAGAGATTGAATTTTATGAATTACAATACATTGGGTTATTTTACCTATATTTTCTATAATACTATGACAATACAAAATACATTCGGTTATAAAAAAAAGTCGGATTTTACACCCACGTTTATGAACAGTGATCCTTTTGTTTACAAATGTGGGGAAAACCGGTTTTGTATTCTAGATTGTATGACCTATGGTTGTGGATTCAGCACTTATTTATGATTCCTTGCTTCAAAAGGGATGCCAAATCACATTTTTGGTATAAGTCATAAAGTATAAGCATAAGTCCTAAAGTCATAACAATTAATTTGAGATTCTTCACGGAAAAGTCACGGAATCCACAATCGAAAAAAGATCTTAAATTATCACACTTCTTAAAAAAGGCTCTTTGAGGCACGCTCAAACCAGAAAGTTTGAGGATAAATCACGGTCAAGACGCCCTAGAGCTACAATCAAACACGCGGATTGGCTATAACAACCAGCAAACGAAGTACATAGGCGAAAATCAGTACCCGAAATAAGGAACCGAAATAAATCAAACACGGAACAAACCGCTGTCCTTTACAACGCTTTGGTTCAGTAAGGAAACCGGACCCTTAACGGGTAACCGGAGCCAGAATCGGGGGAATGTTCTTGGTGAATGGGTCGTTGCGCGCAATGCCCATGTTATCAACGAGCCGAGTGAGGTGTATACCTTTGATGCGGTCAACGGTGGCAGGAGTGACATTGACGTTACTTCTGCCCACGAGACAGCTTTTAGGGCGTTTAGCTTTAGGTGGCGGGTTAGTATAGGGGATAGTATAATAGCATAGTTTCAGACAGTAGATGGTGTGTGCGAAGCGTTGACTGGAGTGTTTATGGTGCGCGTATACTTGCGGAGGTTTCCTCCCTGACACCGCAAGTGTACGGCAGCTTAAGCATAGATCGGCAAATCGCGCACATTAGTGAGTGCGTATGGCGGGTTAACGACGAACTCTTTGAGAGGAGTCGTAGGGCGAATCAAAAAAGGGTAAGTTGGTGGAACCGCTGTCTGACAGAAAAGCGAAGTGTTGTCAGAAACCTAAGGAAGCGATTCCAAAGGGCTAGGGCGACTAACGCTGAGAACCTGGCTCAGCTGGGCATTGCCTTTCGGCAAGGGCTCGCTGAGTACAAGCGTCTCATTGTCAGCACAAAGGAGTCTCACTAGAGAAACTTTGTCTCTAATAATAGAGACGATCCCTGGGGCAAACTATATAAGATTTGCCGTAGTGCTAAAAAGACTGCTGACATTGAAGGCATACGTGTGGATAATACGGTTTTATCCACATGGAAAGATTGCCTTACTGCATTGCTTGGTCAGTTCTTCCCGAGAGAGGAGCGCTTTGAATACCTGCTTGCACTCTACAGCAAATGTATTGCTTGCAGCTACTTCCCCAAGGATTGGAAGGTGGCAAGGGTGGTTGTGCTCCTGAAGTCCACCGATAAGAATAGGTCTGATCCTAAACCTTATCGGGGCATCAGCCCATTCAGTACTGGAATGGGTAATGGTGGAAAGGGTTTCGGAGAGCATGACAGAACCAATGTCCCCCTTCCAATTCGGCTTTACGAGAGGCAAGTGTGTCGAGGATGCATGGTCTTTCCTAAAAGACAGAGTCCTCAGAAGCAGGGCCAGAGTGGTTATAGGCATCTTTATTGATTTTAAAGGTGCCTTTGATAACCTGAACTGGCAGAAAATAGTTACCAGGTTGCATGAATTGGGCTGTCGGGAAATTGGGCTTTGGGGAAGCTACTTTTCCGACAGAAAAGCGAGTGTGGTAAATACGCACGACAGTATTTAGTGATGGATCCACTTTCGCGGCGACTAAATGAGCTCTGTGGGTGCTGCGCCTACGCAGATGACCTGCTCCTCATCCTTGAAGGCCAGTCTAGGGCCGATATCGAGGCATTAGGAGGAAGAGCTCTAGCAGTTGTTGCTGAATGGAGAGAGAGCGTGGGGGTAAATGTATCGCAGGATAAGACAGTTTCAAAGAAGCTCAAGGGCAAATTGAATGTAAGACGTCGGGCTCCTGCGATACGTTTGAACGGCGTTGGCATTAGATGTGTGACTGAGGTCACATATCTGGGCATAACGATGGGTGAGAGTATGAACTTCATGCCTCACCTGGTTCGAACCAAACTACGCATGCTGAGTGCTGTAGGCCTGGTAAGGCGCATTTTGCGATCTGACTGGGGACTCAACATTCGTTCTGTTCGTATCATATACGATGGCCTTTTTGTTGCCTGTGCAACATATGGACTATCTTGACTTGTCAAAGAGTCGTCTTACTTGGCTGTTTACCGGTGTGCCACGCTGTCTCCACAGAGGCAATGCAGGTGTTGCTTGGAGTGCCACCTCTTGATCTGGAAGTGATACGTCGTGCTATTGCTTTCAAGATCAGAAAAGGTCTCCCGTTAAAAGAACGCGATTGGATTTCCCTGAAGCAGCGCAAAGCCCTGCTACACGCATGTGTTCTATCTAGATGGCAATCTAGATGGGATGCTAGCGAAAATGGCAGGGTTACTTACGGCTTCTTAAGGGATGTGCTAACCATGCGAATCTTTCCTGAACGGAATTTTAACCTCAGCCTGGGCTTTTTGTTGACCGGGCATGGCTCTCTTAATGCATTCCTGCATAAAAGGGGGCTTAGCGAGGTTGTGAGCTGCTCATGTGGAGCTACGTATGAGGACTGGGTTCATGTCCTATGTGAGTGTCCCAATTACGCTGACATAAGGAACTTGCAGGCTATGGGCATCACCTTTAATGGTGAGATCTACGATGTCAGCGGAATTATCACTGATACCGTACGGTTCGAAAGAACCCGTAGTTTTGCAAAAGAAGTATTTAATAGAAGGCGCAGTAGTCAGTTAGAATTTTAGTTGCAAGGCCGCCAGTCCTGGGCAGTGCCCAACTGGAAGTAACCTCAAGGTTGCGAAGCTTGACCAGAAGCTATATTCTGGTACCACGGGAGGTCAGGAGCCCCCGGAACTATAGTTCCGGCCTGACCTAGGAGTTGACCCCCTTGTGGGAGAATCGTGGTGGCTGTAGGTTTATACCCAAAATCGCGGGGAGAGTAGACCGAATGGAGCTTGAACATCTCATGGCTTACCATATGTTGTAGTTTACTACGACCTGTGCTGGACCATGGGATTGCTATGGAACCAACTGGTCTATTCGATGTGGAGTTGCATTGCAGCCGGGTGCCATGACCCACAGAACGGCGGAGGTATTAGATAGGCCTCGACCCTTCACCAAACGGGAAGTTCGTGCCTTACACACGACTTCGAATCTGGTACTGGTGATAGTACTTGTACTACCCGAAGGGCGCTTATCAACGCATTGTTTTGATATCTTGTGCGAAGACGCACCGTAGGCTTAAGCCCTCACGGCAGGTACCTACGTTAAACACAAGAGACATCTGTCCTTTACAACGATCAAACGAAGAATAAGACTTGCTGGACTATTTGGGCAGATTGTTGTTCGAAAACCCCTGCTGCGACCACAAAACAAGCAGAAAATTTGGAATGGATCAGAAGGCAGAAAAGGACGAAAGAAGATTTTATTTTTGGTATGTTGTTGTCTCTCTTCAGGTGACGTGGGAATGGGAGATCTGGTTTGAGTGATTGGAAAAATTAAGACAACGATGATGACTACCTGAAACAGGGCTAAGATGAAGAACTCTTACAAATCATGATATGGCGGCCGCAATCGCCAGATTTAAACCCTATAGAACTGTTGTGGTAGAAGCTAGATAGAAATGTCGGGAATCAATGCCCATCCCTCATGCCCTCACCCCAGTGAGGCGATATCAAACTTTCGGCCTGCAGTGTAGATATATATGTACATACATGCTCCTGCATAAAGATGCATGTGTATTCCTTCGTTTTGTCGTTCGTCACAACAGTTTAATTCTGATGTAATATGAGCTCATAGAAAACAATGTTCGTGTACTTTATTTGTGTGACAGAATTTTTGTAATTCTATTGACAAGAATAAACAATAAAATATATGTATATGATAATAAATATTTAACTATAAACCTTTGAATAATGCAATGCAATGTAATATATGTATGTTTACACTTACTGACTTTGGATGGCAGCTACAGACTGGGGCGATTCTAACTGCAAACAATAAGTAGGGCTATTCAGATCAAGCGTAAGCTCGCTGTCTTCACTATGTCATTCGTGGATGTAGCCCTCAATTTGACGTGAACACATGATTAACGTGTATTTAGGTTCCACGTGAATAAGCCCTGTTTACCTGATGGAATATTAACGCGTTACTTGTTTTTAGGCTTCTGGTGGTTGAATATGGTGTGTAGATAAGAGTCCGATGAATGGTATATAGGTAGGTGGTTGGATACGGGTTAAAATATAGTGGTTGGGTGATTGGATAGTTGGATATGGAGTGGGTGGCTAGTAGTTGGATTGGTTGGCGGTTGCATAGACCAATGAGTGGGTGCTTTTTGGACGCTGGATAATAGAGAGTTAGATAGGCATCTAAGAGTTAGATTAGACTTGGGAACAATTTTATAGAATTTGAGATCCTGAAGCGATTAATAACATAGAAAGACCATTTTCAGCCGCCGCATACTGGGGCAGGGTACCCTCATGCCTGCCATCAAATAAACCAGAAATGATAGACCCTCGAAGGCTTTCATAGGCATATATATTAATCAAAAAAATAAAAATTTTGGTAAGGAACATTATTTTTATTGTTGAAAAATCAAATAAACACATCAAAGAATTTCATTTACTTAAAGAGAACTTTTGCATTGTACATATGTCATAGAATACGCACTGAATTCATCGGGTAATGCTCAATATAACAATTATAAGTGCTCTTCACCTTCTTCAATATAATGTTCAAAACAGTTAATTATTGAAAATACACTAAAGCACCATCATCATCAACTGTTGCATTATCATCTGATTTATTTAAAAATGGAACTTTTAACATTAAGAATGCTTCTCTGGGAATATTTTTAACTTTATTTTTGACAGGCTTTTGCTTACTGGTGATAACTGGATCAGAGCTCAGTAAAAAAAAATTTAAAATATCCCTGTTAGATTTTTCTCTGCTACATTTTCTAGAATTATGCTCTCTGTAGCGCTTGAAGTCCTTGTTTCTTAGTGTTTCTTAGGAATAAGTGTAAAGGCTATTATTTCCGGGCCGTGAATCAAATACTTATGCAAAGTAGGTGGCATATTGTACCATGGGTATAAAGACACAAAATACCAAATATAATAGACATTCGAAGAATCGAATCCAACCATGTAAAACAGAAAGCCCAAATCTCAAATTTTCTGTGTTCACTTCCCTTGAAACCATTTCATCTATTTTATTAAATTCTTTTGATGTTGCACCACACAAAAGCATTTCATTGTTGAGGTAGTTTCTGTAAGGGCATTACACACCTTCCCGTCTAAAATTAATTCATGACGAATTTTTAATGTGTTTGCACCAATATTAATAATGCTTTCTTGAAGATTTGATATCTGATTTTCTATTTTTCTGTTTTCTTGAATACACACATCAATAGATTCCTTCCGAAATTCAATACTTATTGGCCTACAATACCTTGTAGATGCAGGACTTGGGTTTTGCCATATAATTACATCTTTAGCCATTAATCGAAGCGGTACAAGACATATGATAAAAACTATTCATTTCTACTCTCTTACCAAAACTATCAAAAGCCGTTTTCTTGATTTCAAATCAAATTAAAAATAAATTTGCTTACGAGACGATGATGGTGAAAATTGAGCATCGCGCTGTAATTAAATTTCTCACTAAGCAAGGAAAAAGTCAAAAAACTATTCATGAAGAGATGGTGGCTGTTTACCAGGGTTCCGCACCTTCATTATCAACTGTGCAAAAGTGGTCAAGTGAGTTCAAGAGAGGCAGAGAGAGCATTGAAGACGACCCCCGCTCCGGCGCCCCGGCTACTGCTTTTACGGGAGAAAGCATCAAAGAAATCGAAAAACTTGTTCTTGAGGATGCCCGAATAAAGGTGAAAATGATGGCAGAGATCACCAAGCTTTCAATTGGTATCATTCACACCATTCTTCATGACCATCTTAACCTTTCAAAGGTCAGTGCAAAGTGGGTGCCACGAATGCTCACAGCGCCTCAGAAAAAAGTGAGAATCGCATGCTGTAGAGAGCTTTTGGAGATGTGTAGTGAGAACGCGGACGGTGTTATGGATCTAATTGTTACTGGGGACGAAACATGGGTCCACCACTATGACCCTGAAAGCAAACAAGAGTCCATGCAGTGGCATAAAAAAGGAACAGACCCCCCCAAAAGTTCAAAGTGACTCCGTCTGCCGGGAAGCTCACGGCCACAGTTTTTTGGGACTCAAAGGGAATCTTGCTCATTGAGTACAAAAAAAAAAGGTGAAACCATCAACGCCACATCCTACGCTTCCACTTTGCATAATTTTCGGGAGGAAATTAAAAAGAAAAGACGGGGTAAACTCGCAGCGAGTGTGTTGCTTCTTCATGACAACGCTCCTGTTCACACGGCGCGAGTTTCCAAGGCTGCTGCGCGAGATTTTGGTTTCGAAGAAATCCAACACCCACCCTATAGTCCAGACCTTGCCCCTAGTGATTATTTCCTGTTTCCGGATTTGAAAAAATGTCTTCGTGGAAAAAGATTTTCGGATGATGAAGAACTCAAGTCGGCAATAAATGGGTATTTTGCAGAGAAAGGGGAAATTTATTTTTTTGAGGGTTTAAAAAAGTTTATCTCAAGATGTAACAAATGCATTGATGTTAGGGGAGATTATATTGAAAAATAAAAACAATTTAAATTGAATTTGCATTTTCCTTCATATCGATACCGAGAATATATTGAACGCCCCTCGTAAATGTGTAATTAAGACAGAATTAAGAGAAAAATTATAAACAGAATTAGAACAGAAAAGGGGTAAAAATTGCTTGAAAAAATACATACACCGAAATAAATATTATTTATACAGTATAATAAGCAACTTTAAGTAGGTTAAGATTTGTCTTTATATTATATAAAACAAAAGGCCAAAAACTAGAACAGAAATTATTAGTATGAATAATTATAATTACATATAAATATTCTTTAATTCTTTAATTCTTTATTCCTTTACAAATGATAAATACAATTCTACAAATTCTTTGAGATACATTATAAATTACAGATTTGTAAAGAATAGTTAGTACAATCTGTTGTCAGAAGACAAGAGGCGAGAGTACATATCACTTTATGTGTATACAAACTAATAAAAAAATTATTGATTATCACTACAATTAATAGAGAAGTGATAGTAAATAACAATAAAAAAAGATAGAAAATTCATTTTATACCAATGGATTAAAAAACAAATCGATTTCATTATGATCAAAGGAGAAGAGCCATTTTTTAACATTTTTCAAAAATACTGATTTCTTTCTCTCACACCTAAGGTTTAGAGGTAATAAATTAAATAAGCGAGGCGCAGTAACGTAAAAGAAACGGGAGAAGTGAGTTTTATGTGTAGTTGGAATAGTAGCGAAGTGCATGGTATTGATGCGTAGCTTATACTCGTACCTATCATGAAGCCTTACGTTGTAGTATCCGGAGTTGTCAAAAAATATTCTTAATACCTAATAGCAGTACAGATGTCTCAGAGGGAGAATACAAAGATATTTGAACAAATCAAAACTGGGTGTTCTACGATTTACTTTGGTCATAATCCTTATTGCATGCTTTTGCTTAATCAATAATGGTTTTATTTTATTTTAGTAAGCACCACCCCAGCAAGATATACCATACTGTAAATTAGATTTAAGTAAACCATTGTACACCATTTTTAAAATTTGCGTATTGCAGTAAAAACTAAGGTGGTAAATCTGTCTAACGACCTTATTTAAATACTGTTTTATATAAGTTGTGTGATCTGTCCAAGATAGCTTATAGTCTTAAACAATACCTAGGTATATAAAACTATCAACACACTCAATTCTAAATGCAATCCTTACTGCAACTTATATTTTCATTAAATGCCGGTAAACTGCCTAAAAGTGAATCAGCTAAACAGAACCGTTGACAATATGGTGAGTGATAATATAAGGGCAGATCTTTGCAGATAAGACCCTTGATATTAAACATCATAAATTTAGTTTTATTACTGATTACCAAGTTATGTTTCTTGAACAATCTTCTTAAAATGCCTAAATCCCAATTTACATCTGATAACAAACTATGATAATTCATATTTGAATAGGAAATGGCTGTATCGTCTGCGAAACCTGTCATTTTGCCCCTAAAATGCTGAATGAATAAAGAATTCACATATATAAGGAACAGTAATGGACCCAATACAGATCCTTGAGGAACACCTATATTGGAAGAACGTACGGAACTAAATATGTTTTTAATCTTTACCACTTGTTTACGATTCAATAGATACGAGGTAAACCACTCAAGAATGAAGCCCCTAAAACCTGCATTAAACAATTTATTTAACAGTATAGTGTGGTTAACCATGTCGAATGCCTTTGTAATATCAATAAAAAGACAGGACGGGATTTGTGAGTTATTCAAACTATCATATATTTCCCCAGTCAACTTTAATAATGCACTTAGTCTACAGAGACTTACCACCTCTGAAGCCAAACTGGCAGTCACTAAAAAAGTGGGTCTTGTCTAGAAAAGATAGCATTCTACGCTTATGTTGTAAGATATGTCGAAAGACATAGTTGAAGCATTAGGTTTAACTTAGTCAGACCGCATGGAGTCAGTAAACTAGCGTGATATAGTCTAAGTTAGTTAGCTAATTTTTAAGCACTTTTTTCCTACAATTTTGTAAGTGTCAATGATTTATGTAAATATAATAAAAGGTATATACTCGTATATATATAAATAAATAAATAAATAAATAACATATACATATATATATAGCATACATGTATACTAAAGTTGGAGCTCGGATATCTCCTGGCAATTATAAAAGAGCAGAGAACGTGATGTTAAAATATTATTCTTATATTGTTTGAAGACTTGACAATCTTGATTTCTATTATTTACATTAAAATCTATTTTTAAAATTTTTGTATTTTCAAGCCGACAGTCTACTGTATTCAATGTGTAAGTTTAAACTACAAAATGTCATCTCTGGATTGTTTGTTATTAGTTACTAAATTGCTATTGCGTAAATAAAAACTCAGTTCATGAATATGAATACCTTTGCCTGTTTCATCCTTATCAAAAATGTTATGAATTCGATAAAATACAGGTAAAGGTGTTTGGGTTTTTAAATACTCCTACAGGAATGACAAAACGACTGATAAAATGGAATAAAAGCATTAAAACTGGAATGCAGTGTGAAACGAATTTCCGTGCAAACAAAAGAATCGTCGCACTAATTGCTGAAAGCTTTTGAAAACAGCTTTTGTGCACCTACGTATCTACATATTCAGTTGGAGCGCCAAAGCAAAAGTGAAACAACAAAAATTAATATTTTGCCAAATCAAAATGAATATTTTTGAGGCGGCAGTCGTACCGGCCTTGAACTTGGCCCAAAATGGAAATTGGAACGAAATGAAGTTCAAAAACCCTGTTCAAAAAATAAAAAAAAATCACCCACAATAAGATACATTTTAAGTAAAAAAAAACATCACCACACTGAACTGTTCGAACAACAAGGTTCACGATGTGGCAATAAACTTTATCTGTACTCGTACAATGAGCAGCAAATGTGCAGGGTGTGCGCTGAAAGGAAATAAAATAACAATGGGGAATGGGAACGGATTTACATGCTTAGCAGCTTTTTTCTTCCACTACAAGCAGCTGCGAATACACATAAGCAATGCACTAAACAAATAAACAATATATTTAGCCAGAAATAAATTATATAAACAAACAACTTTCCAATGCCTTTTTAACAATGAAATGGTATATCACACTTGCTAGTATTAAAATGTTGACAGGACCTCTACAAACGTAGAAAAAAAAATATAAGAACTTAAAATAATGTAATCAATTAAAAATCATTGGTGAGGGGATGTTTCTGATAGCATTTTGTCAGTTCTTTTTTTACCAATCCGAACACTTTGGTTCCTGTAATATTGTGCATTTATTTACTCCACGCGCCTGTTTTCTCAATACATGCCACGTGACGATTTTTTGAAACTGTCCTTTAAAATTGTCATGCAACGAATAAAATATGCTCTTTTTTATTAGTTCTATGGTCACTGTAGCTATCAATTGTTAACAACAGCTGTCACTGCAGTTACATCATTACTGTAGGTGAATGCCCACATCCATCATCTTTCTGCCATTTCACCTTGTCCCAGTAATCCTTTCTTTTCCTTCCTCACGTGGCTTTCGTTATTCAATTAATCTACACGTTGTGCAGCCACGTGGTTTTGTTTCAAAACGAATCCAATTTCATTATATTGTAGAATATTGATCAACAGGTTATGGGTCCAGATTACATAAAGCAAGATAGGTACATAAAAGATATGTATACATAAAGAAATAAAAATTTTTTGGCGAAATGCCGGACTCATTAAGGACATCCATCACCAAATTGGGCCACGATAACTACCATGTATGTAAGTATAAGTTGGAGTTTTTACTAAGGAAGAACGGCCTGTGGAAAGTTCTAATTGATACGAAACTGGAACCAATAACAGAGAAATGGACCAGCAAAGACAGCGAAAGTACGAAGATCAAGACAGCGCAAAATACGTGGGATAGGTTTACAAAGCATGACGGAAGGCACCACTCAGCAACAAAGTTCAACTTATGAGAAAGATATACAGCTTAGCGGCTCTTCGACAAATTAATTGCAATAATTGAAGACAGTTGTCAGATAGCTAGACAATATCAATGTTGCGTAGCAGTTTGCCTTGGTCGTACGACCATCACAGCACTCAAAATAAGAGACCAAGAACAGCTGACATTGGATCTTGTCGAGGCAAAGTTGTTAGAAGAGCATTCAATAAATATTCGAACGAATCAACTAAATTTTTTTTTTGTAACAAAAATGGGTCACATAAAGAAGGATTGCCGCAAGTACGCGCAGTGGAAAAGTAACCAAAAGGTCCACCTCCACCAATGAGGTGAAGAGTAAACCTATGCAGCACAATCTGATTCAGGTCCTACAGTTCACATCACCAACAGTCTTCATAATTTTATTAACCTAGATTTGGAAAAGTGTTAAAAGGTTGTAGTGGCTAATGGTGAAGAAATAACTCCGAAGAGAAAGGGGACTTTCAAAATCCAAGCTTTAAACAACAACAACGAAGAGTCGACAATTCGAATAGAGGAAGTCTTCTATATGCCTAATGTTCAAGGCCATCTATTATCTGTAAAGCGATTAACAGATAAAGGATTTAGAGTAGGCTTCGGAGAATCAGTTTGCAAAATCACTACAGGAGACGGACGGGAGGCTGCTTTAGCAGATTTGATAGGCCACTTGTGTAAGTTAAGTTATAACCCCAGCAACGCAAAGGCGTTCTCGGTACATGGTCGCAACAGGAACACTATTTCCATCACTGGCACCGTTTGTTTGGTCATCGGAATGGTGAGGCTTTAAACTCGTGAATGATTGCGAAATTTGCATGCAATGTAAAATGAGTCGTTTGCCATTTGCAAAGTCATGCACATCTGGACCTTGTACACAGCGACGTGTATAGTTCCATACAGACTACGACGCAACCGATACTTCTTAATATTTATTGACGATCTCAGTAGATACTACTCAATATTCAATATGTAGAAATAGTTAAAAACATTTTCTCAATAAACTTTCCAAAGTAATTAAGTCGGATGATGGGGGTGAATACACTGCTTCCAGAGTTCTACGCTTCTTGACGTAGGGAGGCATAGAGTACCAATACACCACCCCATGTACTTCTCAACAGAATCGCACGGCGGAGCGTAAAAATAGGTCTTTAGTCGAGATGGCTAGGTGTATGCTGTTGGATGAAAATTTGGGTTACGAATTTTGGGGTGAAGCAATCTTGACAGCGAAATATTTGCAAAACAGACTGCCTACAAGCGCAATTTCAACAACAACTTATGATAGATAGACCGGCAACTAATCAAATGCGCGTTTTTGGAGCCAGAGCATTCGTCTATATTCCGAAGAAAACTCGCAAAAGGAAGGAAACTTCTGACTTTTGTTAGCTACGATGAACATTCAAAGGGATATCGTCTAATCTACAAGCTTCTCGTTGGCGATATGGAGACCCGTGATAACGTCAAGGAAGAAAATTCAGAGTTCATAATATCACTTCCAATAAGCAGTAATGCGACACATTATGAACCTGTAGTTGGCAACAACGGTGACTTATATGGAAAGAGTGGTTCAACTGATGAGAAGGGGCTACCATCCACACAAGAGGTCATATAAAGTCAGTGAAACAGACCAAATAAGAGAATAGCGCTGGTGGTCTGACCATTAATGGAAAAAGGCAATTGAGGAAGAAATTCAAGGTCTTCGGAAAAAAAAAACATGGGATGCATTCGGAAACATGGATGCGAAGGTAGCATTCTTAAACGGAGAACTTAAGGAGGAGATCTAGATGAGGCAGTCTCCTGGTTTCGAAGTAGGGGAGGAGTGGTTAATATGTCGACTTAAGAAGAGCATTTACGGGCTCAAGCAGGCGGCGTACGTGTAGAACGAAGCCACCCATGAGGTTCTGACTGAAAGCGGTTTCATCCAGAGTAAAACTGATCCATGTCTATATAGTAACTGAATCAGATCCGTTGGTTGTTACTTACTTGTATATATATGAAGACGATAAACGTATGAATAAAGAGAGCTCCAACCTGAATTCGGTAAGTCAATCGATGAAGCAGAACGTTTACTTGCCAACACAGAATACCAACAGCTTATCGGATCCTTAATATAAATACGAGTATATAGCAGTTAATACAAGACAAAATATTGCCAGCAGATAAAGAACTCATCGGATATGTCGACGCGAATTGGGCAGCAGATAGAAGTCAAACTCTGGTTACATATTTTTCTTAAACGATAGAGCTGTAAGCTGGTCATGTAGAAAGCAAACTTGCGTGTCATTATCCACTACCGAAGCTGAGTTTATAGCTTACTCTGAAACATGCAAATAAGCGTTTTTTTTCTAAGGAGCATTTTGAGTAATCTTTTACGAGAACGTAAATGAGAGCTGTCTAAGTCTTATATGTCAAGAAAAACTAAGTAATTGATCTAAACGCATTGACACTAACTTTTTCTTCGTTGAAGATTCTGTGGAAAAAAATATCGTGAAATGCCAGTATTGACCAACAAACAATAGGTTAGCGGATATGTTAGCCAAGCGAGTGCCAGCTATTCGGATTCAGCAATTAAGTGAAAAATGCGGACTTAGAAACTACATGCACTCATACATTTTTTTTTTATAATTTACGCACGCCTAAGGGGTTATGATACCCTTTTGCTGTTGCCAGGGCGCGGGTGGAAAAATAGAAGGAGAAGAACGGAAACATTGTTGTGATGTAGTAGTTTGAAATTCAGGTATATTTGGTTTCGGTATTAGCTCACCGGGGGTGGGAGTCCGAATAGGACGGAGAGTGTTTTTTTTTTTTCTGTTTCTTCACTCGGAATGATTCGAAGGTTATCAATTTTCACTCTTGTTTTGTGCTTGAAACTCTACAATAGCCAAATCTACATGTCAGTGTTATGCCTTCAAACGTAGGTTTTTCTGACTGAGTTCCAATTAAACAAATGAAAAACTTGTCATGAGAAGGATTCGAACCTTGACCCTCCGAGTGAGAAGCGATTGCTTTTTCATTTTTCATTTTATATGCATTTTTATTTTTGGAATTCATTTACACTTAGAAGCTAGACAAAAAAATGCTTAAAATTAGCTTAAATAACTTACAAATAATCTTATTCTATCTTACTGGCCCCATGTGGGCACTCTAAGTTAAACATAATACATAATCTATGTCTTTCGACGTTTCTTACAGATTATTTGTATTTTTGTTTTTACATTTATTAAAACTAAAACTAAGAAAATAAACTTTAAGAAGAAAAACTTAGTATATGGGCCTTTTGTTATAATATAAAACTTAAAACTAAACCTATAAACTACCTAAAACTATATCTTAACCTACTTAAGAAACGATTGCTAGTACCACTACACCACGGCCACCCCCTATCATCTTCATCTATCTGCCATCTCACCCTGTCACAGTGGTCCTTTCTTTTTCATCTGCACATGTCTTTTGTAATCCTATCTTTTGTCCTATCTTTTGAATTCCTTGTTGCATGGGATGGTTTCGGCTATCTTTTGCAAAAATTCTCCTGTTGAGTAGAGAAGAGTTAGGAATTGTCAGGGTTAAAGGGTATTCGATTATTTCCTTTGCTGCTGTATCTGCTGTTTCAGTGTAGATTATCGTCTTCCCATTGCTGCTAGCTCTGCTAAATACCTGCTGGCTAATTTCGGGAGAAGTTTATGATATACAATTTTAGTTCCTCCTTTCAATTTAAGCTCAATAACTGCATATGAAGAGTTGCTGCCCTTGTAGGAGCCATCGGTATACAAAACTCTGTTTCCTGATGTAGAGCTTGGAATTGACTTTCCGGAGCTCTCTTCTTTTTATACTTCGCTAAACTGGTGTTACTATTTAGCATATTCCTTTTCCAAGCGGTGTCATTGAAGGAGCACCTGCATAGCCGGTTTTGTGGGTTACCGTAAGGACGCAATGTTGGTTACGACGGAAGTAGAGCACGTCACGTCTGATTTGTGTGCTAAGGAGTGACTTTTTCATGGTATTATGTAACGCATGAATAATATCTTCTAGCTTTACTTACAAGGTTGATTGCTCTACTCCTTCCAAGTTGTTCAAACTCTGTACAGTGCGAAAATACTCGTTAATGGTCACGTTCATATTTTCAGTGATCCTTTCTGTTGTACAGATGAAAACAGACATATACAACGAGTGTCTTCCACCAACGTCTATTTCTATAAAAATGTACAATAAAACTCAGTCTTTTATAGTACTTCGCACAATTTAAAGATTTTCAAATTATATTTCATGTTTTAATTTTAACGTTATATATTTAAGTAATACAATTATTTGCGAATTTCTACAAATTTTGTTTTAATCCAAAACGAGCTATTAAAGACTACTCCAAGCGCACAATTTAATAACCTTATAAATTTATTAATTTTATTTCAATTGTTTGTGCAATGCACAACCTTACTCGGTGACGGTCAAATCCAGAAGCAAGCATTAACTTTTAAATACATAACATGAGTACTGAGTAATGAGTATTCGATAAAGAGAGTGAATCCACAAGTTAGATTAAGTTTAATATCAAATTGAATTTTATAGTGTTGCATAAATCGAGAGATGAGAAGCTAATTTACAAAATAAAGCAAATTAGACAATGTTTGGCAAATTTCAACAATTATTAATTAATTTTGATTAAAGGTGCTCCGATCTCGAACAACAATTTTTAAAAGAAGGGTAAGGGCAGTGACATTAGGATGGGATGAGAGGGAAGCGAGAAATTTAGTTAATGTTGGAAAAATATTGTAAGATGGCGTTTTTGAAATTAACAGTGTTTGAAATACCCTTAATATGCGAGGATAGAGAGTTCTGCCAAGAATTTAGGTAACGAAAACTCGGTAGGATAAGATTTACGGTTCTCAGTACCTCTTCGAAACGAATTTTATAAAAAACATACGGTGGAGATTTGTTTTTTATGATTTTAATTTAGTGGTGGCTAACACCTCCATTTATTTCGCTAAATGCAAGCTTAAACTAACTTAAAAACTAGGACTTAAGAACTAACAAGAGTAAGGGTTAGGAAATAAGGGAATGGTGGAGGAAATCAAACTTAAGACGAGAAGTGCTCAGGTTAAAATCAAAAAGGAGGAGGTTTCATGTGACCTTTTTTTTTTTTTTTTTTTTATAATTTACGCGCGCCTAAGGGGTTGATACCCTTTTACTGTTGCCAGGGCGCGGGCGGAAAGATAGAAGGAGGAGAAAGGAAAATTGTTTTTGTAGTGGTTTGAAACTCAGGTGTGTTTGGTTTCTATGTTTGCTCTCCAGGGGTGGGAGTCCGAATAGGACGGAGAGTTTTTTCTTCACTCAGAGTGATTCGAGATATAATTCCCAGTATTTTTTTCATTGCTTGAAACTCTTATAACAGCCAAATCTACGTGTCAGTGTTATGCCTTCACACGCAGAATTTTTTTGTCTGAGTTCCAATTATACAATGAAAAACTGATTTTGCCATGGGCAGGAGCATGCGGGAGATTGGTTCGTTAGAGCCATAAGAGGTGCGGCGTAAATTACGAGGGTTAGTGTTGAAGGAAATAGAATTGTAAAGGGACGCTCAGTCCACAGAAGCGGAGAGTAGTCGATGAATGCAGAGATGTCAGCTACGTCTTTGCGTTTTTCTAGGGTATTCAGGTTAAGAAGTTTGAGGTGGTCGCGATAGGGAGGTAAGATAAATGGGTCACTCCAGGGTAGTCCACGAAGATCAAACCGAAGAAAACGACGTTGAATGTTCTCTCGCTGAAAGGGGGACCATACTTGGCTGGCATATTCAAGGGGGAGCCGGACAAGGGTAATGTAGAGTGACCTTGTCACATAAGGGTTGCAAAATTCTTTGATAAAACCGAGCGATGAGTTGGCTTTAAGGATTATCTCATCAATATGAGAACGGAACTTTAACTCTCTATCGTAAAAAATTCCAAGGTCGCGAAGTGATTGAACCTGGGGTACAGGTTGTTCATGCAGAAAATAAGGTCGAGAGGGGGATTGACTAGACTTACGAGACAAAGTCATAGATTGGTATTTGGAGACATTAAGTTCAAAGCAATTTTTTAGGCACCAAGTAGAAAACCTATCGAGATCTTCTTGAAGGAGAACAGAGTCTTGGGATGAAGACATAGCATTGGAGAACTTAGTGTCATCAGCGTAAAGGGATACGGAGCAGTGTTTGATAATCTTTCTCAAGATCGTTTATAGTTAAAATTAAAAAGAGCGGACCTAGTCGGCTGCCTTGTGGGACACCAGAAGTGGCTAAAAACGGGGTTGAGAAGGCCGACCTAAAGCGAACGCTTTAGAAAAGGATCAATTTATGTGATATTTTATCGAAGGCTTTAGCGAAATCTGTAGCAATAACGTCAATTTCGTTGCCATTTTCTAGGGCTGAAAGCGCAAAGGATACGAATTGAACTAAGTTTGTAGAAGTTGATCTACCTTTTAGAAATCCGTGCTGACTGGGTGATATAAGTGACTTGCACTGAAAGCTTAGAACTTCATATAAAAAACTTTCGAGCATTTTAGGTATTGTATGGTTACTTCATTCTTTGATCCCTTTTTGAGAACCGGGGTTATGAAAGAGGTCTTCCAAACTTGGGGGAATTCCCCTTATGTGAGGGACAGTTGAAAGAGGGAGGAAAGTGGGTGCGAAAGATTGGAGGCACACTTTTTGAGAAATATTGCTGGGAGCTCATGGGAGCCAGTGGAGAAATTGGGAAGGTACTTGAAATAGATGGAGTCGGGTACAAGGAGGTTGTCTGCAAATAACTTTTTAAAAAAGTTTGCAAAATAGTTGGCAATAATATGTGGGTCGGTTGATGATATATTATTGAACGAGAGAGAGGGGGGATAACCGTCTGATTTTCTTTTATAGTTGACGAATTGATAAAATGTCTTAAGATCGTTGATAAGGTTGGTCTGCGCTGTGTCGAGAAAGCGCTGATAGGGGCAGTTATAGAGCTGGGTGAATTGCAGGTAAGTTCCAAGAGAGTTAGAGTTGTCATAATAAGAATTGGTGAGAAGAATTACTGCCCATAATTTGTTTCTTCTGTTTCGTAAAGAGCGAAGTCTTCTGTTGTACCAAGGAGGGGAAATAGATGATGTTTTATGCAGTGAAAAGGGGACGTAGAGAGAAATGGAATTAAATATTTCACTGTAGAAAATGGAAATAGCAACAGATAAGGATAGGTTGGTAAAATCAAAAGAACATTTGCTAAGGTAGGTATTGATTTTTCGAAAATTATCTTTATGGAAGTTGTGAGAAGAGATGGTAGTTGAAGAAGTGGGCTGGGATGGAGAGTTGTGGAAAAATGATAGAAGAAGAGGGCGATGAAAGTTTTCGACGGTTGATAGGATAAAGGGGCACAACGTTACTGTGGAGTTAATAGGATCACTAGTGAAAATAAGGTCTAGTTGCCTACCGATAGAATTAGGGACGCCACTTACTTTGCGCAGGCTTGAGTCAGTTATGCTATCAGTGAAAAGACATTCCTTGGATAAACTGGCGTTTGACGCGGTAAAAATTAAGTGATCATCCGATGGATTCCACTTTAGCAGGGGCAGATTAAAGTCACTAAAGATAAGGATATCGTCGATGGAATCACTTAGGGCAATTGCTTTAATAGCACGGATGTAGGATTCAATAGGTTGAGCTGGGAGAATATAGCAACACATAACATACAGGGACCTGTTGGGAAGTGTTTTTTTAAGTAAAACAAAGTCGAGTTTAACAGAAGAAGAGATAGCGGTGAGAGAAGAGTTGAGTGAAGAGTGAATGGCAAGTAGGACACCTCTACATGGAGAATCAACTTTAGGGATGGCAGGATCATTAAACATAGGGAGAGAGTGATCGTCCTCTCGGAAAGCATTATGGAAATAGCTCCTGGTTCTTTATGTCGGGGATCAGATTGGTTTCTGTAATTTAGTTTAATTTAATTTTGGTGGGGGCGAATGACCCCATTTATTCGGCTTAATACAAGCTGTAACTTAAAAATTAAACTTAAACTAAAAATTAAAACTAAGGTTGGTTGGAGTGGTGAAGAAGAACGGATTTGAGGTAGAAAGTGGTGCGGTGGAAGTCAAAGACGGTAGAGTTTGAGTTGATTTGACGTAGCATACGGGAGATTGGTTCGTTCGCCCCATAGGAGGTGTGGTGGGTTGGAAGATAGAAGAGTCGAGGGGTACGTAGATTACGAGGGTTAGTGTTGAGGAAAATGGAGTTGTGAAGGGACGCGCATTCAACGTGACCTGAAAGGAGTCGATGAATGAAGAGAAAATCTGCTGCATCTCTGCGATCTTGTAGGGTCTTTAAGTTGATAAGGTTGAGACGGTTTTGATAGGGGGGCAGATTAAAAAGATCGTCCCAGGGCATACCTCGACGAGCAAATCGAAGAAAACGGCGCTGAATGCTTTCAATTCTCGAGTTATGAACACGATGATATGGGGACCATACTTGACTGGCGTACTCTAGAAGCGGGCGAACAAAGGTAATATAGAGGGACCTGGTCACGTATGGGTTGGTGAATTCTTTGGACCACCGTTTTACAAAACCTAGTGCAGAGTTGGCTTTGAGGATTATCTCATCCATATGTAAATGGAAGTTGAGCTCGCTATCACACAAAATTCCGAGGTCACGAAGAGATTGTACGGAGGAGATATGTTGGTTATGGAGAAGATAGAGTCGGGGAGGAGATTTATTTCCGCTTATGTGAGAAGGTGATGGATTGGGATTTGGCGATATTAAGTTCCAAAGAATTTTTGAGGCACCAGATCGAAAAACTATGAAGCTAGAAGAAGCTGTTCAGAACCTGAATTACCACCAAGTGTTTTGAACTAACTATCATATCCAGTTAGAAATCAATCCTGCAAACTTCCAGCTCTTTAGTGGAACACAGGTCACAAAAGTTCTAAACAGGTCACTTAAGACTAATTTGGAGGAAGACTGGAGTACTTACAGCTGGGAGCAAAAATAATATAAGAAGCTAATTTTAATTTCGAACAGTGCCTCTTATGAAGACTTTTGCGAATTGATGGAAACTGTCGATGAAACCACTAGGGGAAAGTCAACCAGGCTAGAATCACTCAGAAAATCTGATGGCACCTACCTGAGTCGAGAGCAGACACTCTCCGTTTCATGCTTCGAATCTTCAATGTGACGAATCCACTTTCTCACTCGTGTAATAAAACGAGTTCGTAAAGATCTTAATATACACAAATCTCCATTGCGTAAGCTTTTTCAACAATCCCGTACTTTATGCCTTGTACCGAGGAGATGAAAAACATCATTTGTCCAACCCGTCCCTAAGAAAGGCGAATATTCTTCTCTCTTCTTCTACAGACCGATCTCACTTACGTCAGCTTACGAAATGTCTCGAAAACTTCTCAATGACTAGCAGTACGGTTTTCATAGCGACAGATCCTGGTGCCCCAGAGCTCCGTTCTGTCTCCGTTCATAATGTTCATCTATGATCTCTTGTCTGCTACTTATCATCCACTATATTCCTTTGCTGGCGACAGCACTTTCTGCTTTTAATATACGTTCCCGGAATCACGTTTTGTTTACTGAAAAAATGAATGTCTTTCGGGCGTGGTTGGTATTCGAACACCGAACCTTCCGATTTGGAAGCCAGTCAAATACCATTTGAGCCACGACGCATAGAAACCAAAAACTTTAGATTCTCGGTATGTGGGTCAATTACACCTTACCTTGGAATGAACACATATGTGATGTCGCTAAAAACGCTGCGAAATGTCAACGTTTCCTCAAGCGATGTAAGAAATACTTCACTCTGATCAGGCCTGTATGCAAAGATTTTAAGGGCACCAGAAACCCCTTGAGCGCGCACTAATTAAAAAAAAAAATGCTTGAGGCTTACTTCTCAAGGAAGCTTATATTAACGAAGCTGCTAGTGAGGTGAATAACACAACACTCCGAAACGTATCGGTTGTGGTGACGAATGAGGCCATTAAAAATATTTCCTCTGATGGCTTCAAGTGGCTTGATATTGAAGGCATATACCCAGTTATATAGTATGGATCAGTTGCTGGTAACTCTGAACACAATCTTCACTGCTAGCTTGGCACTGGGATACATACCGAAACCTTGGCTAACAGTGAGATCAGAGTTTGTACCGAAAATTGGAAAGGAAGACTATACGCTCGCCAAGAGCTTCAGAACTCTAAGCCTAACTTCCTTCATGTTGAAAAGCATGGAGAGAATGGTCGAGATCAATGTGCTCAAAACTGCCGTGCGAATGCATAATCTGTTTACGAAGCAACAAGAAGATTTTGCGGGAGTGCGATTCAAAATCTGGTAGGTAGAATTAAAGGCGCACTTGACAAGCAGGAATACACCTTGGACATTTTCATCGACGTTGACGGTGCTTTCGAAAACGCAACTTTTGATGTCAAAACGGCTGATGGCGGAGGTAAATAGGGGCGGCATTCTGTCTCTACTGTTATGGTGAATGTTAGTCAACTCACTGCTCCACGCGCTTAATAATTCTGACATCGCGTATAACGACTGTCGTGCTCGTGATCGACGATTGGTGGTACTAGAAATGGGCTTTCAGTCAATCCTCCTAAAACTGAGGTTCTTCTCTTTACGAGAAGGAAAAAGCTGTCTGGTCTAACTCATCTAGTGCTTAAAGGCATCAGCACCCAATTCTCAAAAAAATGTAAGTATTTATGCGTCATTCTGGACAACAAACTTCTATGGACTGACCATGTTACATCGAAGGCCTCTAAGGTGCTGTTGGTCTTCTGGCAGTGCAAAGAACCTATCAGCTATCATGGGGTCTGTCACCGAGAAGGTGACTATTATATCCCATTCGTCGGATGTTCGGTGGATTAAGCTGTCACGAAAAAGTGTCATTCTGCTTTTACAATACTCCAAGGAGCGGTCTATCTCGGCTGCATAGGTGCTTTCTCTAGCAGACTTGCCTCCGCGGTAATGGCATAGATGAATCCCTTTTCCCTTGATACTCATATCTTGGGCTGCACTCTTAAAGCTATCTTCTGTTTAAAAATAAGTGGTATTTGGTACTACAGGCACTGGAGCTTTGATGACCTTGCATGCCGGCTGGCTTTTGCCTCTGGTCTTATGGACATGCCATCTGACGCAATGACACCAGAACTCCTGGTGCAGAAAAAATACGAAATCGAATTTCCCTTTGCCTAAGACTAGTTTAAGCAAGAATCTGAACTGGGAAAAGAATGTATTCGGGTGGTTCTAAAACCGATAAAGGATGAAAAGAACAACGTTAGATTTCACTCCTCATTAGGAAAACTTGCATCTGTCTTCCAAACGGAGATATACGCAATCCTGATAACATAACTACAATATATTGTGAAGAACTGGTGAAGGTGGAGAAGCATTTGCATCTGTAGCGACAGCCAAGTTACGCTTAAAGCTTTGCTAAACCCTCTTACAATTTCCAAGCCAGTTCGGGAATACAAAACGTGGAAGGCTAAATTCACTGAGTCTTGTCTGGGATGCAGGTCGCAATGAGTTCACGAGAAATGAAATCGCCGATGAACTTGCTAAGCAAGGCTCAGTGGAGTTTCTTTAAGAACCCGAACCTACGTTAGGTCTGCCTGTATCCTCGGTTAAGGGATTCATTGACACTTGGGTTTCTTATGAGTAGAATTGGAGATGGCAGGTTGCCACCAGACCAAACGAATTCTTCCCGATGTCTATGAAAGGTCAGCAGCCTGCCTCTTGTCCCTCAGCAAGAAGGACTACATGTTGCTTACTGGCCTTGTGACGGTGCACTACCATTTTGCTAAGCACTTAAATGTGGTGGGTATAAGTGATACGGTATAAGTGAGCATCGACTCTTGCTGTGAAAGTCATGACGGAGCACTACTTCTGTGAATGTCAGGCTTACGCTCGCATTAGGCTGCAGGTACTCGGTGTTAATGTGGTGGGTGCTGGTGCTGTAGACACTTTATCACTGAAGCGCATACTCATCTTTCTTCGAAAGACTAAAAGATTTCATTAAAAACAATTTACAAGGAGTAGAACGGTCTAGTTCCTTGCCAGAGTGCTCTGTTCCGAAAATATAGAATAACGTTACAATAACGTGCGGTTCAGCGATTACCTCCACAGCATACAAATCGGACTTGTGGGGATTCAGCGACAGATTTAAATTATTTGTTTACGTTAGTGTAATATTTGATAATCTTTTAGTTATTTTAATTATTAATGAGGTTAATATAATAATGTTAAAATAATTATGATATTTCAGTTTTGAAAGTAAAAAAAAACTATGCCCTATATACAATATTGTATATTCTTGTCCAGGATGACGAATACTACAACACACTAAAATTTAAAGGTCATCGGGAGTTCAACAACACATGTAGGGTGGTGGCACCAGGTGTCGGCCACTAAAACCAATTTAAGCCCTTCACAAAAGTTGGTTTTGTTTACTGTTTTGCCTCTGTTTTCCGGAATGCTTAGCCATTTATATATGGTATTTTTGTAGTTTGTTTTTTTTTAACCCTTAAATACACCCACATCAGCTGGCTGTGTTATATGGGTGGTGTTTGGCAAGAGCCAAATTGTTAGATGTGATTTATGCCCATCGACCAGAAATAAAATTGACCGTTTAATGTAATCTTTGGCTACCCAGTCATTGAAACTGGCCACGTATTCATAAAACGTTTCCGATCGCATCCAGCTACTTTCGAACGTACCTAAAACCCACTTGTCGGGCATACGAGTACTTCTAACTACAGCCTGAGGAGGGCGCACATAAGGAAAGACGACTAATGGTGGTAAAGTTTTTCGATCAGCACAAACAAAACTGTAAGTGTCTCTATAGTTTCCGGAAGAAACTTTGTATAAATTTTCCGAGCCCTTAGGAGCCAAAACAATCCCTGATTTCGGAGAAAGACAGAAGGATGTTTCATCACCATTTAAAACTCTAAAAGCATCTTCCAAAATGTCTAAATCATCAATTACTTCTCAGAGATCAACGCACGTTCTTTCGACAGTCCCTCTGCTCTTCTGAGCGACAATTCTGGGTGACGTTTCAGAAATCCATAGTACCAGGTTTTCCCTGGTAGCCCATCTTTAAATCGGCTCTTCCTGTTGTCTTCCAAAATTATACTCGTATTTTGGACTGTATTCAGCAAGTCTGTTGGCTTTCGTGGGAATCTGCATTTCTTCGGTCACAGTGGCAGGACCGGAATTTTTGTTACCTACATATCTAGGTATGAACATTATTTTTGTGCAAAACATAAGTTGCCGACATAAGAACTTTTGTCTTTTATAGTCGGCCTCCCATTCTATCTTTACGTTTACAGGCGGCCGAGTACTGAAGCTACGCAATATTTTATGTTTTTTTTTTTTTGCCTCAATAAAAAGAGAATACAATTTCCACTGATATAGCGTACTCGATTGCCAAAAAACTAAATTAGGTGGTCTTCTATAGTCGGCCAGGGGGGCCGAGTTAAGAAGAATTGAATTGAATTGTCTTCTAAATTCGGCCCCCCTTATATACAATTATCAAATAATAAAATTTAAGTTTTTTAGTCAAAAACATCAAATTAAAGCTATTAACAACTTAAAAATTACCACATAGTGCGGCAGCTTCAGTAGTTTGCCGCTTAATCCTTGTTTTAAAATTCACTTCCACTATTTTTTTTGTCCGAAAAAACGCAAACCCGACACCAAAGAAAACTTGGATCCTCTGTATACATTAAAGAGTCTCTTGAGCACAACGAAGATATAAAAGTAGAGCTCGAGTCTGTACAACTAATTGCGGTGCGCGTAAAATTGGTACGGAACTCCTTTACTATTTCAGCCATCTACTGTCCTCCACGATTTACGCCTTCAAAACATATATTTAAAAATATATTAAATTCTCTTGGATCGGCTTTTATGATTGGCGGTGATTTCAATGCCAAACACACTTTTTGGGGATCAAGATGTGTCTCCCAAAAGGGTAAAATACTCTATAAAGCATGTATGGAACACAATTGTGACTTCTATTCAACGGGCAAGCCGACTTATTGGCCAACAGATACAACGAAAATACCCGATCTTGTCGATTTCTTCGTTGTTAAAGGAATTCGTAACTCGGATATAAACGTTGATGAAAGCTTCGATCTTTCCTCCGATCATTCTCCAGTCATACTGACAATGAACGACACGTTTATTAAAAAACAAGGATCATTAAGACTAACTGGACGAAATACTAAGTGGGAAGGATTCAGAAATGAGATTAATAATAACCTAGAACTAGACGTTTCACTTAAAGCAGCACTTGAACTCGAAATCGAAGTGGATTCTTTCGTTGAAATAGTCCAATGTGCTGCGTGGAACAATACACCTTGTCAACGAAAAAACACGGCTAAACGTAACTTAAACTACCCGCCTGAGGTAAAAGATATGATAAGAGAAAAAAGAAAAGCTCGCAAAAGATGGCAAACAACAACACGCTTAAACAGGCTCTGTAATCTGCTCAAGGAGACTCTTAAAAGTCACAGAAATTCCGAAGTAAATACATATGTTCAAAACATGACGGCAGGAAAAGAAACAAATTACTCGCTTTGGAAAGCTTTAAAATGCTTAAAAAGGCCCAAAATCCCCGCGCCACCAATCAAGGTCGGCAATAACGAATGGGCTAAGGGGGATATGGAAAAAGCGGAGGTTTTTGCCGACTATCTTGAAGAAATTTTCAAGCCCTCCGACGGCTCAACACTGGTACCCGGCACCAGTTCTTTAGAAATAGCATATAGTAATTTTGTAATGACAAATGCAACTCTTGCTGAAATTAAAACTGTAATAAGGAAATTAAAACCAAAGAAGGCTCCGGGGTATGACCTTATTACCGGAGAAGTTCTGAAAATGCTACCTCAAAAAGCACTTATAAAGCTCTTACACATTATTAACGCGGCTCTGAGGCTTGAATACGTGCCAAGTCAGTGGAAAGTTGCTGAAGTCATTATGGTACTAAAACCAGGAAAACCTCCAAACGATAAAAAATCATACAGACCCATTTCTCTTCTACCGATCCTGTCGAAAATCTTTGAGAGGATTTTGCTAAAACGTCTTCTCCCAATTATCGAAAACCAAAATCTTATTCCCAACCATCAATTTGGATTTCGGACTAAGCATTCAACAATTGATCAGGTGCATAGAATTACTGATGTAATTGAAAAATCCCTGGAAGAAAAAAAGATTTGTTCGAGCGTATTTCTTGACGTCTCACAAGCTTTTGACAAAGTATGGCATGAAGGTTTGAAGTTCAAACTGCGACGAATTTTGCCATTAAAGCTTTATAATATATTGACAAGCTATTTTGAAAATAGAATTTTTCGCGTTCGATACGGAAATGATGTTTCGAAATTCAAAGATATCCTAGCCGGAGTACCGCAGGGAAAAGTACTGGGCCCACTTTTGTACCTTTTATATACAAGAGATATACCACACGTCGAGGATACTGTTCTCGCTACTTTTGCTGACGACACCGCTATCTTAGCGGTTGGAGAATCAATAGAAGTCTCAACGGCGAAACTTCAGACTGCTTTAAATAAAGTCTACGAGTGGACAAAGATCTGGCGAATTACCCTTAATGAGACAAAATCTGTACATGTTGACTTCACCTACAGAAAGATAAATCACTTGCCCATTTCTATAAACTCGGTGTGTATCCCCTTTGCAAACGAAGCTAAGTATTTGGGAATGACACTTGACGCGAAGCTTAAATGGAAAACGCATGTTAAAAAGAAACGAAAAGAACTAGACTCCAAATACAAAGAAATGTACTGGCTACTTGGTAAATATTCCAAGCTAAGCTTAGAAAACAAGCTGCTTCTTTATAAGCAAGTGCTAAAGCCGGTGTGGACCTATGGTATACAACTCTGGGGTTGTACTAAGAAATCAAATATAAATATAATACAAACTTTTGAAAATAAAGTGCTACGACAATTTGTGCGTGCCCCATGGTTTATAAGAAATAATGACCTGCATCGAGACCTCGGAGTTCCTTTCGTGGAAGATGAAGTCAGGAACTGCGCACGAAAACATAAAGTCCGGTTAAGCGGCCATATCAACAATACAGTAATAGAAATCTTGGACGAACGAAACATACTACGCCGTCTTCAACGAACTAAACCGTTGGACCTTGCTCAATAAATTGAAACCGCATTAAGAAAGCGGAATATGTAGGGTCTTCCATTGGAAAGTGTCCTACCAATCGTGATTAACTTATGAAATAAAAACTGCTTGATAAGTTCTACTTAGTTGCGGTATTAAAATTAACAACGAAGGGAGGTGTTTTTAGTGAGTAAGAATCTCACACTACTATGAGCACGCGCTTCTGATCCTCATAGTGTCTGATGGAAGATTTTCACCTGCCCTCGCCGGGGAAAAAAAAAAAAAAAAAAACTTGGAGCAAACTGGCATTTTTTACAAAAAAAACTAGCAGGTGCAATGGAATGAAATTTTACATCAAGACAGAAAAACCGTTATCCTATTGAAACACATATTTTGCATTGAATTTAAACGAAGATTTTTACTATTACACTGTGTTTTACAACGTAGTGGCCGACTACTAGAGAAGGCCGACCTTACACGACATCACCCTATGTATGTATGTAAGTTATGCACTATCTATCTGATTAAGTACGAGATCTGAAAAAGCCCATTGGTTGATGAAATTAAGCCTATTTACTAAATCATAGGTATGACACATACATGGCATATACATTATGATATTATTATGACCCATTTCATTCAACTGCCCCAGGTGATGTGTTTTATATGAATCTACATAACTTCGCAATATAATACAAATGATTTTCCAGGATTAGACTTAGTGTGAAGATTAGATCCACAGTTGCCGATCTGACCAGGAAATCATATCAAATACGTTACTTCTTTTTTTTTTTGTTAGGTCATTCGTTCTACAATACATTGCTCTTGCTATACAATATTTGTTAGTCCAATCTGAAGAGTTATCAAAGTAGCAAATTTATTTTCGTCGTTTTCTATGATGCAAAAAACAATAACAAAACTGAAAAAAATGCCTAAAAATAAATTCAAATAAAATACAAAACGCAGTTTCATAAACAACCACGAAAAACCGGAGAAGGGGAACAAAAATAATAATAAAGTTCATAACATAGGCAATATCTGCCGCTTTGCGTGTCTGGCTTCACGATATCATTAAATAGCAAGAACGAAAGTCATTAACCATCAAAGCTTAAACTTTACCAAAAAGCAAAAAAAAAAAAAAAAGCAGCTAGACGAAAGAAAGAGAGCTGAAGCACTTACGGCATACCTACCACTACTCTCAACATACGAACAAAATACAATACAACAAAACAGAGCACGCTGCTCAACTTGACAATCTGTCCATTGACCTCTATTTCGTCAGCGTGCGCAATAAGAAAGAACAATAACTTTGTTCGTCGCGGCAAATATTACAGAAAAAGAAAGAATGAAGAAAAAAATAAAAATAAAAATGTTTTTTTTTTCGAAATAACAACAATACAGCCATAACAGCGTTTACAAACAGAATGCTTCGTCATTCGGAAAGCACTAAATTGTGGTCAGTAGGTTGTATTTTGTGCACATAATCACCCGTCTGACAAGTAACAACCGGCCGGCAACGGCGACGGCGACGGCGACACAACGACAGAAGTTTAAGCTTTATGCATATTGTTCGAGTTATGACATTTACTTCGAACATGTTCGACAAACGAAGCTTTTAAAGGCCGCCCCAGAAGACGGGGTAGAAGAAGATAACTTCAGTCGACCTTCAACTTTGCAGTTAAATTCAAGTTCAACTGGTAGGTCAATGCGTCGCCGTGTTGCTAAATGGGGGACTAACGACCTTAAAGATACTTATCTCACAAAAACAAAAATACTGCCGATTAATGCGTTGTATTTGCTAATACCAAACGACGAGCATTGTTTGTCTCAAATAATTCCCCACCACCAGCGCCACACTCGTAAAATGAAAAAACAAAATAAAAACCAACACAAATATTATAAGTGCTTTCGATAATAATAATTGTCACCGGGATTTACAGATGGTTTTTTTTTTATTACTTATATTATTATTTTCTTTTTGTTTTTTGTTTTTTGTTTTTAACGGTCACCAATTTAATTTTTTTTGGTTTCTGTTTTTGTTGTTATGGCAATTGATTATCGCAGAAATTGTTTAAATTATATAAGACAGCAACTGTTAAGCAACAGTTTTTTGTTAAAATAATTTTATTTCTTCTGTGATATGTGAGCGACTAAAGACTGAAATTAAGAAGAATTCCCATTTCCCAAGAACACCCTATGTGTCAATTTCTAAAACAATAACAATATCTAGACAATTATTAGAGGGCTCCGCTTATATTGCATAAGCCATTACAGTTCATTATCACGTTTGCTTAAGTGCAAAGTATGAGACACTTTTTTCTGTAAATTTACCTTCAGAATAATAATTGATTTATGTGTAAGAATTGTTGAGTCAGAGCAAAGCAAAAAAAACAAGAAAACAAAACATGAAAGTGATTTAACTTTGCTGTTTTTTACGACGTGACACTAAAAGGTTGGGTTAGTGGTTAAAGGGGTTACGAATAACAGTATGATAGAACAAATATTCTTTTGGGCTCCATACAAAAACATATATTGTATGATATATGTAGGTATATATCATACATTTAAAGTACAACCAAATTTAGAGTTCTCCACCCGATGACGTAATCGAAAAATACATGGGTCAATGGGATTTCCCAATTTGCAGACGCATACTATATACAATACTTGTCCATTAAATTTGTAAAGTTTAGCGAAAAGGATTTTAGATATTTTTATACCTATCGCTAATGCAATGCGTCATTGGCAATGAACAATAACAAATGGTCTAAGTAACCCAAAAATAGTTGTACCGCTGGGTTTCGTAGAAACTCTTTTCACTTTCACTAGCAGCTTTCGTAGTCTCCTTGTAACTCTACACACTTCTCCCAGCGATGTTCCCATCTCTCTAGCCCGTCTAAATAGTACTTGGCGTTTTTCTCTGCAAAATAATTGTTCACGAAGTTGATTGCCTCCTCATTTGACGAAAATCTCTGTCCTCCGAGCGCAGTTTTTAGACGAGGGAACAAAAAGAAGTCCCTTGGCGCTAGATCGTAAAAGCAGACATTCCTTGGAATTTTTACAGATTTTTACGTTTTATAATTTCATAGTTTCTATTATGCAGGGTGTCCCTTAATTCGTGAACGACACTTTGGGAATTAATTCCTGGGCATATTCTAAGAATAAAATCGTTCTACAGTAAAGGTCTATCTCCAATGTTGACATCATTTATCGAGGATTTAAGAAACGGCTTACTTTGGTGTGAACTGACCCATGTTATCGGAAATTGCTCTGTTAGTACTAATGGTAGAAACTTCGTATAGGACTTTATTTTTAGAAGAACTGCTAGCCTAGTAATGGCGCTTAAATAAGTTGTTCCATTTTTATTGCCAATGCTAATTTTTGACTTTGAAGTCACTTTTCTCCAGAAAATGCCTAATTTATATAACGTTTTACTAGTTTACTCTTATGAAAGTAAAAATAATAAATAAAAGTCATCCATAAGTTTGTAGAAAAACCCAGCGATTTTTTGATACTTGGAAAAACCTGCAGCAGGTAAAATTTATAAAAAAAAGGGTTATTTTGCTTTAAGCTACAATAAAATAAAAAATGATTTTGTGTGGTCTTAGGTAATTTTTATTTTATGTGTGTACTAAAGCAGTTATAACAGGTGTTCAAAGTATCCTCCTTGGTTTTGTATGCATGCTAGAACCCTTTTTGGATTTCACTGCAAATGTTTATTGATGCTAACTGCTGCCTCACTTTTGATGACGCCTCGAGAATACGCTCATCGGTTGCTATTTCGGTTAAATAAACAAGTTCTTTCATTCTTCCTCATGCAAAAAACTGCAATACTGTAAGGTCAGGAGATCTTGCAGGCCAGTGAACTAGTCCATTTCTTCCTATCCAACGGTTACCGTACTCTTCATCTAGCCAATGCTTAACCTCACGACAATAGTCGGCTGGCGCACCGTCCTGTTGTGGAATATACTCTAATATTGCTGGTAAATCATTTCCAAAAACTCCAGATAGTTTGTAGAATTCAGCCCAGGTGGTAGTTTGTAGGGACCGATTAACTTGTTTCCAAGTACACCTGCCCACATATTGACGCTGGATTTGTGTTGAAATGATTTATGTCTCCTTGTATGACACGTAAATTTGTGATCCCATCTCTTGTAAAATGAGATTCGTCCGTCCAAAGAATTCTGCTAATAAACTCGTTGTCATCCAAGCTCCGCTCCAGCAACCAGTTAGAAGACTCAAGTCTCTTTTCCAAATCATAGGGAAGCAGTTCTTGTACAGGTGTATGGTGGTATGGATAAAGATTTTCTCCATGCAGTACATTCGAAATTTTATGTTTGGAAACACTGTATTGCAAAGCTAATCGTCTGATGCTGATTGAAGTATTCTCGAAGCCTTTGATACGTATTTCCACATACTACCTTACGAGGAAGTCGTCGGTTAGGATAAAGTTCAGTAAAGTCGGGCACTAGTTGAACTTCCATTTCATAGTCCATAAACCTAAATAATTTCTGCGTATTCTTGGTTTGTAAGTGTAGAAATGTCAAATAGCATTTCTAAGCAAGTGTAACCTTGGCATTACAAAATTAAACTGACGAATTAATCTTTTTTTTTCTAATCATTTTCGTTTGGTGGATTTTCAAAATGGGCCTTGATAAACGAAACCTAACACTCTCTGAGAACTTTTAAGGAACAAGGTAAGGAAATGAGGGTTCTGACAGGTAGTCAAATAAAAGATCACACTTGAAAACTCTTTAATAGCTATGCAATTTTAAAAAAATATTGGAAAATTAGTAATTCATGGAAAACCACTCTTACGAGTATTGTCAACTGTTGTTAGAAACGTTGGTAAAAAATCATAAATTCTTGTATTTACCTGCTGCATCTTTTTCCCAAGTATCATAAAATCTATGAGTTTTTTTTTATTATTGTTACGATTATAAGAAAAAAATAAAACGGTATGTTTATTATGCATTTTCTGGAGAAAAGTGAGCTCAAAATCAAAAATTTGCATTGGTAATTAAAAAACTAACTTAAAAAACTAGAACCTAAGAACTAACAAGAGTTAGGGGTTAGGAAGTAAGGGAATGGTGGAGGAGATCAAATTTAAGACGAGAAGTGCTCAAGTTAAAATCAAAAAGGGGGAGGTTTGATTTGACCTAACGGAGCATGCGGGAGATTGGTTCATTAGAGCCATAAGAGGTACGGTGGGTTGGGATATAGAAGAGACGAGGACAGCGTAAATTACGAGGGTTAGTGTTGAAGGTATTAGAATTGTAAAGGGACGCTCAGTCCACAGAAGCGGAGAGTAGTCGATGAATGCAGAGATGTCAGCTACGTCTTTGCGTTTTTCTAGGGTATTCAGGTTAAGAAGTCTTAGGCGGTCGCGATAGGGAGGTATAATAAATGGGTCACTCCAGGGTAGTCCACGAAGAGCAAATCGAAGAAAACGACGTTGAATGTTCTCGATTCGGGATATATGAATTCGCTGAAAGGGGGACCATACTTGGTTGGCATATTCAAGGGGGGCCGGACAAGGGTAATGTTGAGTGACCTTGTCACATAAGGGTTGCAAAATTCTTTAGACCAACGCTTGATAAAACCGAGCGATGAGTTGGCTTTAGGATTATCTCATCAATATGCGAACGGAAGTTTAACTCTCTATCGTACAAAATTAAAAGGTCGCGAAGGGATTGAACCTGGGGTACAGGTTGATCATACAGAAAATAAGGTCGAGAAGGGGATTGATTGGACTTAAGAGGCAAAGTCATAGATTGGCATTTGGAGACATTAAGCTGAAAGCTATTTTTTAGGCACCAAGTAGAAAACCTATCGAGGTCTTCTTGAAGGAGAACAGAGTCTTGGAATGTTGAAATAGCTTTGGAGAACTTAGTGTCATCGGCGTAAATGGATACGGAGCAGTGTTTGATAATCTTTTCAAAATCGTTTATAGTTAAAATAAAAAAGAGGGCACCTAGATGGCTGCATTGTGGGACACCAGAAGTGGCTAAAAACGGGGTTGAGAAGGCTGACCTAAAGCGAACGCTTTAGAAAAGGATCTGTAGCAATAACGTCAATTTCGTTGCCATTTTCTAGGGCTGAAAGCGCAAAGAATACGAATTCAACAAAGTTTGTAGTAGTTGATCTACCTTTTAGAAATCCGTGCTGACTGGGTGTTATAAGTGACTTCCACTGAAAGCTTATAGCTTCATATAAAAAAACTTTCGAACATTTTAGATATTGTATGGTTACTTCATTCTTTGATCCCTTTTTGAGAACCGGGGTTATGAAAGAGGTCTTCCAAACTTGGGGGAATTCCCCTTATGTGAGGGACAGATGAAAGAGGGAGGAAAGTGGGTGCGAAAGATTGGAGGCACACTTTTTGAGAAATATTGCTGGGAGCTCATGGGAGCCAGTGGAGAAATTGGGAAGGTACTTGAAATAGATGGAGTCGGGTACAAAGAGGTTGTCTGCAAATGACTTTTTAAAAAAGTTTGCAAAATAGTTGGCAATAATATGTGGGTCGGTTGATGATATATTATTGATCGAGAGAGAGGAGGGATAACCGTCTGATTTTCTTTTATAGTTGACGAATTGATAAAATGTCTTTAGATCGTTGATAAGGTTGGTCTGCGCTGTGTCGAGAAAGTGCTGATAGGGACAGTTATAGAGCTGGGTGAATTGCAGGTAAGTTCCAAGAGAGTTAGAGTAGTCATAATAAGAATTGGTGAGAAGAATTACTGCCCATAATTTGTTTCTTCTGTTTCGTAAAGAGCTAAGTCTTCTGTTGTACCATGGAGGGGAAATAGATGATATTTTATGCCGTGGAAAGGGGACGTAGAGAGAAATGGAATTAAATATTTCACTGTAGAAAATGGAGATAGCATCAGATAAGGATAGGTTGGTAAAATCAAAAGAACATTTGCTAAGGTAGGAATTGATTTTGCGAAAATTAACTTTATGGAAGTTGTAAGAAGATATGGTAGTTGAAGAAGTGGGCTGGGATGGAGAGTTATGGAAAAATGATAGAAGAAGAGGGGGGTGAAAGTTATCGACGGTTGATAGGATAAAGGGGCACAACGTTACTATGGAGTTAATAGGATCACTAGTGAAAATAAGGTCTAGTTGCCTACGTATAGAATTAGGGACGTCACTAACTTGGCACAGGCTTGAGTCAGTTATGCTATCAATGAAAAGACATTCTTTGAATGAACTGGCGTTTGACGCGGTAAAAAATAACTGATCATCCGATGGAATCCACTTTAGCAGGGGCAGATTAAAGTCACCAAAGATAAGGATATCGTCGATGGAATCACTTAGGTCAATTAGTTGGTCAATTGCTTTAATAGCAAGGATGTAGGATTCAATAGGTTGAGCTGCGAGAATGTAGCAACACATAACGTACAGGGCCTGTTGGGAAGTGTAATTTTAATTGAAACAAAGTCAAGTTTAACAGAAGAAGAGATAGCGATGAGAGAAGAGTTGAGGTTATTGTGAATGGCAAGTAGGACACCTCTACATGGAGAATCAACTTTAGGGATGGCAGGATCATTAAACATAGGGAGAGAGTGATCGTCCTCTCGGAAAACATTATAAGAAGATGGAAATAGCTCCTGGCTCTTTATGTCGGGGATCAGATTGGTTTCTGTAAGAACATAGACGTCGAAAAAGAGACTGTGTGATTTAGACAAGACAGCTCGAGTTTTAGAGCGCAAGCCTCTTACGTTTTGGTAGTAAAATGTAAGAGGTAGTTTGTTGCGTATAGGAGTAGGGGAGTGTAGATGAGATGCAGGCAAAGACGGCAAGTTTGGAACGAAAAAATTTGTCGCGGTCAGCTCGGCTGCGCTGAAGGTGGGAAACTCTTTTAGAGTGTACATAGTTGCGGAATGCAGCGAGGTCATCCGCAACCTTTTGCGGAGGTGTGTAGAAGATTTCGTGGTACCTGTTGTAAAGCTTTCTGAGACTAGTTATATCCATAGGAAGGCCTTCCTGTTGGATGGAGACCATGACACTTGTTTTGGTTTTTGCCTCAAAGCAAACAGAGTCGGATTTATCGTAAAGCTTAGAAATTGGATATCTGTAGTATTTCTTCTAAATACAAAGTTTTAAATGAAGTTTAATTTTTAATTTTCCATTAACATGGGTCAGGGAACACCAAAGTAAGCCTTTTTTTAAATCCTCGATAAATGATGGCAACATTAGAGATACACCCTTACTGTAGAGCTATTTTGTTCATAGAATATACCCAGGAATCATTTCCCAAATTATCGTGGACGAATTAGGGCACACACTGTATAGAAAAAAACATTTTTTTTTATTTGTTTCCAAAATTTGTTCAAAAATTAATAATATTGTACATTATTTTTTATTATCATTACATTACAAAAATTAAAAACAACCTTTTTGCATTTTTTGCGTAGACACATGATTAATTATTTTTTTTTATAACTATTGACTAGTGTACTCATTCTTGCATCTGGAATCATGTTAAAATAAAATGTTAAGTTGTTAGTGGAAGTTGGCTTCTTGTTGATTTCTTGTCAAAATAAGGACCACCCTAATGTATAATACATGCATACATATGTAATCGAACTCGAGCTTGTAGTTTTTTATCATCTATTTTTCGTTTTCGTAAATACAGCTAATTCTGTTTTTACACGGTAGATACGTTCCAGACAGAATCGTTTAAAAAAATTCATGAAGTACATAGAAAAAAGGGGATTAGTTCCATATTACTCAACCCAGTAAAAATAGTTAAAATAAAATGATTCATACAAAAAAGACTATTATGGGAGTCTTTATAAAAGCCAAGTTAAATGTATATGTGCATTAATGCACAGTTTATTTCATAAAAACAGAAGGCCATTGAAATGTTAAAGTAATAGTCAAATAAATGTAAAATTATCGTAGTTCAGGAACTGAAAACTCGTACAAGAAAACAATATAAATTAATAAACAAAAGGCACATAGTCCAACTCTTAAAGTAAATTAAAACAAATTAAAAATCGTCAAAAATTCTTAAACAAAAAATTAAAAACAATCAAGGTGATGAAAATAATATAGCTCTATTGGCTATCGTCATCGTAAGACTGGCTCAAAATCGATATCATCGCTCGAAATATTTTGTGCGTCATTATCACGTTCCAATTGTGAGGTTCTTTCTGTGGTATCTTCAACTAGATTAGGATTTTCTCTCTCCGACTGGATAGCTCTGCAATTGACAACAAAATCGGTTATTGGCCGTTGTGATCCAGTTTTGGATAGTATAATTCATGGCAACGAGCCATACAAGACTTCAGATCACGTTGAAACCGTGCAGTCCTTTCGCTAATAGTATCGTTTATGACGAAATGATTTCCTAACTTATTAGCAAGTTGAAGACCTTTTAGAATTAAACTTGTAGTTAGTTGAACCGGTTGTTCACTATCACTGCTTGCTGCTTCAGCTTTTGTCTGTGAATGATGCCGTCTGCCTCGAACAACACCAAGTTAGAAAAACAGATCTCCGGCACCCCAGCGGAGTCTACTAGCGACAATAATAATGCCAACAGTCCAATGAAGCAAGCATTGGTAACAATCGAGCATAAAATTCGTAATTTGGAAAAGCGCAAGACCAAATTAGAGTCTTACCGTGCGATACAAGCCTCCGGTAAAGAATTGAGCGCTGACCAAAAGGCTGCCGTTGCTAAATACGATGCTGTGACGCAGACCTTAGAATTTGCCCGAGATCTTTCAAAGCAGATGATTCAATTTTCCAAGGATGCTGAGAAGGAACAGAAAAAACAAGCAAGGAAGGATGCCGTTGTTAAAGCCCAGACCGAAACAAGTAAAATTCGTGAAGTTCTTGTCATACAGAATATTTTGACAAACTTATCTAGTGATGAGATCCGTGAGACGTTTTTAAAAGGTGAAAATGGTGCAAGTTGGATTCTGCAGACCTAGAGCATTTGGAGAAGTTCAATTTGGACATTCAAACCAAACGACCCGAACAGACTGACGATGTTCCATTCTTAACCATTGCTCAAAAATCTGCCGAATATCTTTCGATGACAATTGATGGTCGCCCTAAGCAATACGGAGAAACAACGTTTGAGAATATTAAGCGTATTTTCCAACAAATACAAGAATGCGGGTTTTTGGATAAGGTTCACTGTGTAGCTCCTTTGAATGATGTTGAAGAAACCTCTACTGCTATGGAAGAGTTATGCGAAGAACCGAAAGAAGAATTAGATGTGGACGGTGGTGAGGATGAAGTAGAAGAGATTGTTGAGGAGGAGATTCCACAACAACAACAGCAGGATCAGAAAGTTCAACTGATTAAAAGTGGTTCTACTTTCGATGCCAACACTCCAGTTGTCAACAGCGTCTATGTTATTGAATCGAATAAGGTAGTCCCTGTGTATGCTCCCCCACAAATTCATACTCAAATGCCACAACAAGCAACTTCCCCACCAGCAAGTAGAGTAATGGCAGCCCAACCATTGCCACCACCACCACAACAGTAGCAGCAGCAACAACAACAACAACAACCACAACATCAACAACAACAGCAGCAGCCACAACAGCATCAACAACAACCACAGCAGCAGCAGCAACAAATTCGCCAAGTTGTTCCTAGTCCAGTGAACATACAACAAGCACCAGTAGCTGCTTTGCCAGCAGGAGTAACTGCCGTAGCAGCAGCAGTTTCAGCACATTTCCCAGCAACAACTGTCCGTGCAGTTGAGGAAGCGTATTTCAAACAACAGCAATACTTGCAGCAAATGCGTCCTTTGGCTGAAGTTATTGGCGGAGGAAACTTCTTTTTCCTGCAGGATAGTGAACTGGATTCTCCAGATTTGGGCTCTACAACTTACAATAATCAAGGCGAGGTACAAACACAGTGCACAAATGTTTTTAATCAACATCAAACCCAAGTACCACCACCGCAGCAGCAACATCAGATACAATTAGTTCAGTCACAAGTTGTTCAGCAACAAAATGTTGCACCGGCACAACAGCTGCAACCACAGCAGCAACAACAACCGCAACAGCCAAAAGGAGCCCATGCCAATCTTGCAGCAGCACCAATCCCTACACAAACATTCACGAACCAATCATTCCCTCCAATAGTGCAAGCGCCAACGGCCCTCTATCCTGTTGCTGCCAATGCAGTTGCTACATCACTTCAATCGCCATTAAGTTGCGTTCCAACCGATAAACAACAAATGCCACAGGCAGTATTTTCCCCAGCGCTAAATGCAACTCCAGCGATTCTTTCCGTTCAGCATCAATTAATTGCAGCAACAGGACATCAGCCGCAAATAGAACAACAACAGCAAACAACAACCGTAGTAATGATGAACCGTGTTCCAATAGCGGGCTATCAACAGTACGAAAATAGACAAGGTACCGCGACGGTTCAAGTGCTCAACCAAGCACCCATCATTCAGCAGCAAATCGATCCATATGTTGAACAAATCGAAACAGGCAAAGATGATGCTATTGTATCCACATCGGAGGAAGCCAACACAAGTCCAACTAGCGAATGGGAGCCAAACGATTTAGAGGACCGGCGTCGGGACAATTCTCAATCGAAGGCGGCCAGCGCAGTCGAATCAAGTCAATGGAGTACTAAGATGAACAACACTGTTTTGTTTAATTCCACAAGTGGAGGAGGCAACGGTGGTAATCAATCGGACTCTAGCTCCAACACGAATTCCAATTCGCGAAAGAACGACTGGAACGATGAAAATCACCATCAAAATAGACACGAAAGCAATCATTGGTCCAGCAACCATCAAAATGATTCCTACGGTGGCGGAAGAGCACGGCATAATTACAATCAACGTGGACGAGACGGTGGACGCTCCAACATTGGCATAGAACGCATGGATCGTGGTAGTATGCGTGGCGGCAACAATGGAGGTTCAGCAATGGGTGGTGGCTACCGTGGCCGAAATAGCTATCAGTCCCAAAACCAAAACCAGCAAAACGGCGGTGGACGAGGAGGTGGCGTTTATTTCCGCAACAACGATAACTCCTACTATCATAACAGTCAAAACGGAAACTCCAACAATGGAGGTAATAATAATTCTAGTGGTGGTGGTGGAGGTGGAGGTGGCGGTGGCGGCGGTGGTGGAGGTAGCTACAACAAAGAAGGTGGCAATTCCCAACTCTATGACAACCCGAACAGTTACAGATCTCGTGGCAATAATAATGCCAGCAGCGGCGCTAACAACAGCCGAAATAATTCGAATTCCACAAACGGCAACAACACCAGATCCAGCATGTCGTCCATATCTGGTGGCGGCATCAATGGATAACGTCAAGGAGTTGCTCGCACATCTAGCGGCAACACTTCCTCCTACATCAATTCCAGGCAACAAACAAACCCAAGGCAAACACAAGATGTCGCGTAAACTACAACAACAGCAGCAGGAAGCAATTACACAATAATAATAAGTGTGCTCAGAACCGCATACAAATACAAACAGAGCTCATTACTTGCAGACGGTAAGAGTGCATTATATTCATTCACACACGACATACAACACATTGAACTTCGTCTTAAACATATATAAAATGGAAAAGAAAAATCTTTAAAAAAACAAACCTATAACAAAAAAATCAAGTATTTATGCTTAATATAATTTTCAATTATTCTTATTCTATATTATAATTATTTTATGTTACATATAAAAAAAGAGACAAAAACTAGAATCAAAAGTATCTAAGGCAACTTCTATTATTTCGTCTTCACTTAGAACTTTCTCAACTAGCAGTTCGTCAATATCGTCAAATGCTAAGTCAACAAAGCCCTCACCGCCAACTGCGTGTACCAAAGTGATTATAGAGGAATCCTCGTTCGTATTTTCAGGCACATAATTTTTGCTTTTGACACATTCTGGCCAAATTTCTTTCCAACATGCGTTTAGGGTTGATGGTCGTAATTCAGATAATGCTAAAGCAGCATGTGTGACGCAATCTTTAGCAGAAAAATTTTTCCAAATATCAATTACTGTAAGTGTCTTATCATTATCTATATTGTCCAAAATATGCTGGGTACTTCGCATGATGTAATAAGTTTCAAATGTCGCGATGATTCCCTGGTCAAGTGGTTGAATTAGGAATGACGTATTTGGTGGCAGCCTAATCATCTCCACAAGCAATTTCTCCTTTGATCTTTATATTATGGAGTGCGTGCCTTTTGACAAATCCTGCTAACCATCCTGTACTTGCAGAAAATATATAGCTCTTATCATGATTTGTTTAAGTGGATGTAGATGGTTCAAGTTCCTTTGTCTGCTTATAAATTCTCAATGCTTTCTGCTTGATGGTATTTCCATCAACTGTTATCCTTTTTTATGTATTGTCCTCTATCCATATTACCAATGCTTTTTCCATTTTTTCAAAAACAGAATCTCTAGTTTTTGGTTTTGTTCCAGATACTACAGATTTCCTAATAGCATCTTCATTCTGTTTAATGGCCTTATTGTGGCTTCATTCAAGAAAGCAATAATTTTTCCCCTACACAAAAATGGCGATTACAGGGACCCGAAGAACTACAGAGGAATCACATTTTTAAACACTTCAGCCGCCAAATTGTTTGCTTCATTAATTTACAAAAGATTATATGAATGGGTACAAGAACATAACATCCTTAAAGAATTCCAAGCTGGATTTAGTAAAGATTTTTCTACAATCGACCAGATATTCTGCTTAACAAACATTGCTGAAACATATAAGAGCAAGAAAAAAAAGTTGTACGCCTTCTTTGTAGATTTTCGTGCAGCGTTCGATTCAATATCACGTGAAACACTCTTTTACAAGCTTTCCAAAATCGGTATATCAAGTAAAATTATTCGAATCCTGAGAGCCTTGTATGAGAATAATATTGCATATGTATGGGATGGAGACTTAATTTCTGAAGAGTTCGAAACTTCAATGGATTATAGATGTTATAGATCAATGATATAACAGATGATGTCAAAGGTGGAATAAGATTCAACGGTGTATCAATTCCTGCGCTGATGTATGCTGATGATATCGTCTTTCTGTGTGACACAACCCAAGGTATGCAGTTAATGATAAACAGGCTTAATGCTTTCTGTAAAAGTTGGAATCTCACTGTAAATCTTGATAAATCAAAAATTATGAGATTCAGAAATGCAGGAGGACGTTTCTCACATTTGGAAAAGTGAAAGTTAGACGGGGAAGAGATTGAGGTAGTATCCAGATACAGATACCTAGGTATCCTAATATCGTCCTCCTTAAATTTCAAACCACACTTTGAGGAAAAATTAGCTGTTGCTAAAAGAGCTATCTGTTCGATTTGGGAACGTTGCTTCAAAAATAAATATGTATCGCAAAGTGCAAAACAAACTTTGTTCCACTCAACCGCAGCGTCGATAATGCTTTACAGAGCTCAGGTATGGGGTTACAAAGGCTACGATACTGTGGAAAAATTTCTTCGCTACTTTTTGAAGAAGATTTTCCGATTACCAAAAAATACCAAGAACTATATTTTCATTTCATTTTCATTTCATTTTTTATTCATTCATTCATTTAAGCCCATTTTACAAATTTCATAACAGCTATATATGCACTTAAATTTGTAAGAAGGTTTTATGAGTGGATTTCAATTAACAAACTTAAGTTTAACATAAAGGCAATTACATAAATTCAAGTAGTGTACAAATATTAAGTGTTTTTCATCAGTGAATGAATAAATAAATACATTCTATAGTTAATAAAACTATTGCCGAATGAATTGAGTCAGACAATAACAATATAGAAAATTTTAGATTAAAAAACAAAGAAAAAATAGATTGTGTGGTGGAGAGAAAAGAAAAAATTCATAATAATTAGATGTAAGTACTAGTAGATGCTACTAAATAATTAACTTCGATAGATTATCAATCTCATTGAGGTCAAAATTAAACAGCCACTTCTTGACCGCTTTATTAAAGGAAAAGAAATTACTAGAACGCCTTATTTCAATGGGTAGTTTATTAAAGATACGAGGAGCTACAGAAGAGTAATAACTTAAGAAGAGATGAGTATTGTGTGAAGGAATGAAAGCAAGATTCATAGAAGAGCTGCGAAGACCATAGGTATTCGGATCATGATTTAATGAGTATCCGCTTCTTAAGAAAAAGATTTTTAATACTTTATAGAAATAAAGATGCTTTAGAGGCAATATAAAAGAATGTGTAAAGAGTGGGAAACTATGTTCATGGCGCCTTTTTTTCCAGATAATTCTCAGCACATATTTTTGTAAAACAAGCAAAGGTTGCATTTTGTTTTTGTGTGTTCCGCCCCAGCAAGTTAAACCATATTGCAATTTGGATTGAACAAGACCATAATAAAACGTTTGTAAAAGTTTTTGTGAGCAAAAAAGTCTCAAATGGTAAAGGGTTCTGGTTGTTTTCAGCAGTTATTTCCTTAAGGAAGTAGTGTGAGCATTCCAATTTAACCTGCTATCGAACTCGAGTCCTAGATACTTAAAGACCTGTACGTTACCAATGACAAAACAGCTAGGTAGGCAATCTATGGAAGTGTTATATGTACAAGATCTTTCGGAAAGCGATTCACAGCAATTGTCAGAGTTTATCAACATATTATTGCAATACGCACTATGAAATGTAAAAACTGGAAGTTCTAAATGCAAAGAAGTGTTAAAATACATAATTTTTGTTTTGTCACAAATAACTAGCTTGTGCACACGGAACCAATATCGTAACATTTCTAAATCATGGTTGATGTCAGCTATTAGATCTAACCAAGAGTTGCTGGAATATGAACAACCTATATCATCAGCAAACCCTGTAAGTTTTCCTTCCATATTAAGAGTAAAAATTGAGTTAATGAAAACTAGAAAGAATATAGGTCCCAGAACAGATCCCTGAGGAACACCAACTGTAATATCGCAGCACTCACTAAACATAGTTCCTATTCGAACAATTTGTTTCCTGTTGGTGAGATAGGACTCAATCCATTTAAGAACAAATCCCCTAAATCCAGTTTTATTCAATATATTCAACAAGATTTTATAATCAACAGTATCAAAAGCCTTCGTTATGTCCACGAAAAGAGCTGCAGTAACCTTCTTGCTATTGATGCTTCCATAAATTTAACTGCTGAAGTTAAGAAGTGCATCCTCAGTAGATTTTCCAGCTCGGAATCCATATTGTCTATCGTTAAAGAATGAGATACCATCAAGATAGGACAACATTCTTTTTTTGATTAATTTTTCGAAAACTTTAGAAAAAACTGGGAGAAGAGAAATAGGCCGATAATTGTTGAGTACTTTTTTGTCACCTTTTTTGAATATAGGTATAACTTCAGCAATTTTAAGCATTTCAGGAAATATACCACATAAGATACTTTTGTTAAAGATATGAGCCAAAATATCTACAATATAAAATGCGATGCTCTTAATAAATGCATTAGAATAAGATCTATGAGTAATGGAGGTCGAGTTGTTCAGAGACATAATCGTTTTATAGACCTCAATTGATGAAATTGATTCATAAAAAAAGCTATGAGGCTCTGATCTTTCCCTGTTAGAACACTCAAGCAAACATCTACTATTATTATTACTAGGTGTTATACCTGCCTCAGTTATTGTTTTATTTGCAACGCTAGTAAAAAATAACTTGAAGCTATTAGCTACTGCCTTTAGATTTATAATATCCTGATTTTCATGCCTAAGACAAGATGGTATATCATTAGTACTGTTTCTGTTAAAAATCTCATTTACTATTCCCCATTCCTTTTTTAAATTACCTTTAACCTTTTGAAATTTGTTAATGTAAAAATTTTCTTTGCATAAAGGCACCTCAATAGCAATTTCCTTAGAAATTTTATCATATGCACTACGAAGATGATTATTATTATTTTTATATTTCACTCTTAACTTGTTTTTTAGATTAATTTTGTTTACCAGATAGTTAGAGATCCAAGGCTTGAGCTTGATTAGTTTATTACTTTTCTTACGTACTGTCACCGTACAACTTGCAACATGTGTATTAAGGGTATTAGAAAACAAATTAAAAGCTTCATTGGGATCATTTGCTGTCCATATCTCAGACCAGTTTTCAAGCATTAAGTGATTAGTAAGCTCAACGAGGTTCACGTTCTTAGACTGATAATAAGGCTAATGTTTATTACTTTGAACGTTATTCGATTGAAAGAACAAACAAACCATTGAATGGTCAGAAATTCTCAGATCAGCAGTGCTACTAACGAGAGACAATTTAGATTTACAATCAAGCTTACAGAAAATATGGTCAATACAAGTGTTGGAGGCTTGTCTTGTAGGGATATTTACGCACGACTCTAACCCATTGGCACACATTAATGATTGATATCTTAAGGCAACAGGTGATTGGCACAGGATATCCAGATTAATATCACCAGTTAAAATAAGATTCCTTACTTTTTCCTCGTTTAATAAATAGCGCAGCTCATCAATAAATTTCTCTTGAAATTTGCTTGCTACATCTTGAAATGGGAACTCCTCCTTTGCTCTTGTACACGCTCAAAATGCACTTCAACTATATCCTAAAAATACTAGAAATAAATGAATGCAGAATACCAAACGTAGTTTTAAGAAGCATAATTAGAACAAACGGAGGCATTTGCGAGGAATGGAAGAAAACAGCTTCTGAATGCGGATTAAATCTGTCTAATCAAGTGAACGAGCATCCTCATCTTTTAAGAGAAAAATTTAACTTGGTGTTGGAGAATTTTGGCAGACATACGTATGACCAATATGTCGAAGAAGCTGAATCGTCACTGTTTAGTAACTATTACAGCAAACTAAACCATTTTCTAAATGAAAAAACATACTTCCTAGATAGTCACGCAGTTGACAAAATAAGTACCATTTTCAAACTGAGAGGGGAACTCGTTCAACTAAACTTTATACCCCATAGACCAGATTTAACAATAATTTGTGACCTCTGCAACACGAAGAAGACAGAAGACATCTTACATTTTCTTGGTGTTTGTCCGATTCTAAAAGAATTTCGACTATAATTGTTCGGAAAACATGATTTAGCCGAAGATGAAGTAATGAGCATTTTAAATGGAGAAAAAGGATAGAAAGTCTTATATGATTAATCAGTAGCAGCACTTTGTTATAGAAAGCGTATCATAGATGGAGATTTTTAATGTAAAACTTAACTTGTCAACCTGGTAGACGGCCACAGTCCAAACCATTAAAGACTTAGGTTAATCGTTACATTGTAAAACATTTATTGAAAATAAAAGTCAACTAACTAGCTAACTAACTAACTTGTGGCTTCATTCAGACCAGAATAACAGATAGAAAACAAATTTTCTAAAATACTGGGGTTAATAAAAAGTTGTTTCTTTAAAATTTCAATCAAATAGCGTTTTTTAATCGTGCTAAATCGAATAAAATCGTGTAAAAACAGAATTGGGTGTACTGTCATTTTGAAACTAAGAAAAAGGATTATAAAGAAAATTTCTTTGTTGAGATTATTTTATTCCGTTGTCAGATAAAGGAAACAGCCCTTCGGAGGTAGAAGAAATCAAAAGGCTTATCGATTATAGGTGTACCCACCATAAAATATTTATTTAGGCTCGACATTGATTGGGTGCCATCACAAAAATAAGAAGGAAATTCAGATTGAATTCGAAAAACTGCCACGGTGTATTTTGAGACAAATATGGACTGAGACAAATGTATAGTTTGTAGAGTTTTGTGGTAGCCGAGTCGGCAAGCCCTATTCAAGGCGTTCTAATATATCAGACGCTGAAATGCTTTACGCACTATCAAAACTTCGGGACCATTCCGAGGGAACTGCGGACATATAGAGCAAGATTAAGTAGACTAACAACATCTTTAAATATGGATTACCCTCCACTCCCAAAACGCTACTCTTCTAAGCGTCAGAGATCGTTGGAGGAAACTGTGCCGGTTCCCAAAATTCCCAAGACTAAGAACACCAAAACGCCCTGGGCCTTCCAATATCACACATCTGAGGTGTTTTAGCGAAGTCTTAAAAGATGAAATAACGATAATCGATAAAAACGAAGCCGATGGACCGATAACACTACCTACACCCAAATTACGAACGACGCTGACTGGTACCAAGGTCCGTCAAAATTATTGCTTGTGCTGAAAAAGATCTCCCGATCTTTACACCAAAAGCATAGGTGAATTAGGAGAGACTTGGTCGGGGCAAAGCTCGAGGTCGTGGCTAAGGAGGATATCATTAGCAGACCTAGAACTCCCACCTGAACCCTCTTCCCCCGGAAAAAGGCTTAGTAACTCGGCCCTTTCAACTCAATATGATCAATAAGGAATCTCTTAACACTCTAGCGTACATCAAAGGCATGATTTCGAGTCAATAAACTTAGGGGTTTACAAAAACGATAACCTGCATGCTGATAAGAAACCTCCTCCCCCTTTAAAGGAAATTGCAAATCAAGCCTCAGATCCCGGAGCGTCAATATCCTTTCCTGAATTGGATAGCGAAGACTCCAATCTGCCCGAGGTGAGAACTAAGCCGTCGGACTCCGCCTCTGATAAACTGCCGGATATAGAAACCGACGACGAATTAAAAACAGATCCTTTACAATCAGATGACGAAGATAAGCTGTTGGCAATATGTTCAGAATCGGAGGACTCAAACAACACCGTCGTGGGGGCTTCTATGTTATATTGTAGCAATGATGCTACGGTTTCTTCAGATTAACCTCCACCACTCCAAAAAGGCCTTGGCTGCACTCATTCTGCGTCTTTCTAAAAACCCACAAGACATCATCTTAATCCAGAAATCATGGATCGTAGAAGGCGTAGTTAGTAGACTTGTGACACCTAGATACGTTCCGCTCTATAGAAAATACAAAGGTAAGATTAGAATTTGTGTATTAGTGAAACGTATACGCATTCTTACTTCCTAACATCAGCGACCCCGACATAATCGTTGTCAGACTGGAGACTGCCAAAGGCATCTACTGGGTGGCATCGGCGTACATTGGTATATGGTAGTACCGACATCAACTATTCAATTGAGTCACGTTTTGATAACATTATAAGTGCTAACCTTATTTTTTGCAACGTTGTCAATGAGACCACTTTCATAAGAAAAAACTGGTGGGAAGTGATAGATATCACTCTTGCCTCCGAAAACATCACTAAAATGTCTCGGTTATAAGACCGATACTCATCGGGGTGAGTATACGACCCGGGTGGTTGTCTGGTGGACAGCCTGAGAGAATGCAGTCAATGTCTGTGCATTATGTGCTTATTCATGTAAGCATCCCATCTAGATCTTCTGGGAGGAAGATGCTTTCATTGATAACAAGTCAGTCCACTTCTATGCGGATGGATCCAAGACTGATAGCAGGGTTAGTTGCGGTGTTTTTGCAGATAAATCTAAGCTTCGCCTTTCGCCTCCCAAATCACTGTATACGGAAATATTGGCGATTAAAGAAGTCTTGTCCTGGTTGCAGAAAAACGTGACATCTGTAAGGGATAAGCGTCAGGCAGCTATTAAATCCCTGGACTTAGTCTTACTAAATTCTATAACCGCACTTGACTGCCGGTTATCTCTTAGGGAGATGGCAGAGCAGTTCAGCCTTCACCTATGTTGGATGCCGGGGCACAGAGACATTCCAGGGAATTGTAGGGCCGACGAACTGCAAACTAATATTAAAGTTGGATGCTAAAAAAAGAAGAAACCTTGGGTGGACTATTGGGTCAACATGTCTAGTGACCAAACATATCTGGCCAAAGCTGGATTTGAATCGCTTAAAAGTTTATTCTTTAAAAATATGAAACATCTCAGCGCCATAATAGGCAAACATGCAAGAAGGCTTCTGCAGGAGCTGCATGGACGAGGAGGAGGAGGAGAAGGAGACAATCCTGCACTTACTCTGTACATGCTCAGATCTCTTCGAAAGAAGGAAACTCCACTTAAGAGCATTCTTCTACAATACAATGACTTAAGCAATCTAGACAATACATTCCCCTACGCTTCATCATAAGCTCAAATTGGTTCCAAGAGTAGGAGGATCACAGATCTACTTGGCATCATTATGGGCCATTAGGCCTAAGCCACTCTTACTTAACCTAACCTAGTGCAAAAATAGATCATATAAAGTATTGAACTACAAACAATTTGAGCAAATTTGTGACCTGGCATTATGCTGGTTGCATCCATTTTCCTTGCAGATATCACAAATATGTTTCTGTGTTCTTGAAATTGAAGAAGGGTGTATACGAGTGTTCTATCTTCTGTTTTTTCGTGCTGACGGCTCTTTCAAAGATGGGTTTGGTTGCGGTAAAAAATGAGACATTGCCTGTACAGAAGATCTAGAATATACAAACCAATACGATTTCTTCGTTCAATCTGTGACCTTATTAGAGCTTTGGCGACACTCACAAGAAATAACCTCTTTCATTCCACTTTGAGTAAAAGTTTGTCCAGATAATATATTCAGATACAGAACTAACATCTAGCAGATTTACGAAGAAAGTAAAAGGTCATCGGTTTCGCCGTCGTTTGGATAGATACGCATGCACCAACTGGTCTAGGGAATCTACTCCACACTTTGTTTTGTTCTAGCTTAATATTATTTATGGCTTGTTGTGGGTCGTAGGTAGAACTAAAACACATTTATTCGTTTCTTGCATATAAGAAATACTCGTAAGTGAAGCTTTTTTAGTAAATCCAAATATCGATGAAAAACATTCAGTTTCTTTTATCTTTCTTACTGTGCCGATTAACCATTTTTTAGCATTTTGTAAGCTACTCGTAAATTTGTAGATTTGTCTGATTTAGCGGGCGTATAATATTTGAATGGACAACGTCCTCGGAATGGCACAAGCTGCTCATCCACCGTTGTATTTTCGCCCGGAGTATACATTTTTTTCAAATATTATTTATTGTATTGTGTCCCTTATAGGTGCTAGTTTATCTTTTTGACGACGAAGGGATCCACTTGTTTTGTCATCAAACCTTATTAACCACAACAAAAAGTTAAAGCACTTTAAGTTCATCGTGGCCCTGATAATTGGAGGACTGTACACAGGATTCCACAAAACATCGTAACTGGTTGTGCTTTATTTGAGATGCCGAGCATGCATGAATCTCAACACTCAGTGTTCTTCCTATTTTCTTCAATGAAGACGGAGCACGTGTTAAGTTTTTTGGAAAAATTGAATAGAGAGAGAGAGAGAGAAAGATGTTTGGGGTCAGTGATTATTTCGCCCCTTGGGTGGCATCCAACATTTAATGGGTCGACTAGATTATTAGTGTAAATAGACCTGTTGTTAAAGTTTGTTGTGTTTCGGGCACAATAAACTACCGCTTCAGCCACGGCCACCACCGCATATGTACATATGATTAGATATGATTGCTCTCACAATGTGCTTTCGAATTATTTTACTTACTTACGAGTACTTACTTAGGTGGCGCCACAGTTCGGAATGAACCTGGACCTTAACTAAAAAGCCTATTCAGTTAGTCCGGTCTTTAGCTAACTGCCTCCAGTTGCGCACTAAAAGTCGACTAAGGTCCCTTTGTGCTTCTGCGTGCCACCTAAAATGAGGTCTTCCTTTACTCCGTTGTCCCTCCGGGTAACATGTCCTAACTATGTCAAATGATTGATGCGCAGTTTTCTGACTAGATCGATGTCGCTGTACAGTTCGTATAGTTCGTCGATGAATTGTCTCCTCCAAGGACCGTCAACACAAGCGGGACCGAATATTTTCCAAAGAATTTTTCCCTCGAGGTTATCTTAATCCGCCTTCAATACTGCTCAATAAAGTAGGATTGGGCTGATCAAGGTCTTATATAGAGTCTCCTTAGTTTTTCGGGATAGGCCCTTACTATTCCATTGCCTTCTCAGCAAAGGCAAACGATTGCCGAGAGTGATTCTTCGTTTAATTTCTGCTGAGTTGATGTTGGCAGAATTCATAGCAGATCCAAGGCAGACCTCTTCTACATCCAAATTATAGCTGTCGATTGTGACATTCTGCTCGATTCGTCAGTCTTGTGTGTCCCTTCTTGTTATCAGCATATATTTGGTTTTGCACTCATTTACCGCTAAACCAATTATGGCAACTTCCGCTTCAATAAAAGCAAACGCACCGGTGACAGCCCACAGAGGTCTACCCATTGCTCCAGTGTTCACTTGTGAGTTCCGCACAATGCTTTCAAGTATTATGTCGAGGAAGTCACATGACGTCACCTTGTCTATATCGTTTTTTGACATCAAAAATCTTAGTTAAGTCGTTACCGACCTTGACGAAGCAGCGAGCGTTCTTAATCGTCATTCTGCACAGACGTACGAGCTTGGAGGGGATGCCAAAACTAGACATGGCTCTATATACAGTAGCTCGTCTCTATAAATGCATTCATATGCACCCTTAAAATCGATGAAAAGATAGTAGGTATCGATTTGGACTTCCTAAGTTCTTTCCAGGATCCGCCAGAGTGTGAAAATTTGATCGATTATGAGCTTTCCTCGTCTGAAACCGCACTGATATGAACCAATCAGGTTATTGGCGAATGGTTTAAGACGACTACACAATATGGCAGAAAAGATCTTGTGTCCTGTAGAGTTGGCGCAGTTGACGGGGCCTCTTTTTTGTGGATCGTGTAAACGATGTTGAGATTCCATTCATCAAGCATACATTCTTCTGGCCAGATCTGAGAAATGAGTTGGTACATGCTCTCCACAAAGTCATTTCCATTTTCTCGGCCTGTAAGCCGTCAGGTGCAGCTGATTTGTTGGAGTTTAGCTTAGATGTTGCTATCCTAAGTTCGTTCTGGTCAGGTGGACGGAAATTTTGGTTACCATCGTCTAAATGCCTGACAGCGACTGTTGGGCTTCTTCGCCATTTTACAGCCTGCAGAAAGTTTTTCCGTATCCTCAGCGCCGACTGTGACTCTACGACAAAGTTTCCTTCTTAATTTCTACAGGCTTCTACACGGGCCTTCTTGCCTTTACACGTTCTTTATATCTGTTGGTAAAACTTCCGTACGTTATTCCTTGAGTACAACCTTCTATCGCGCGCTTCTCGAGCCCTGCCATCGCCAACTTTTTTGCTACAATTTTCGAACAATCATTCGCCAACAACTCCTGCGCACCTTACCAAATTTCTTCATTGGTCTCTTTCCCACTCAAAATTTCGATCCTGCAGTTATTAAAGAAACGTAACTAAAACTTAAAGAATTTCTACCTGGCCCAGATGGCCTCCCCGCCGTTTTTCTTAATAAATGCTCTTTGAACCTATCTCTCCCCATTTCCTATCTGTTTCGTCTATCCCTTACACAGGGAGAATTTCCCCATATTTGGAAGACCTCTTTTATAATCCCGATACACAAAAGGGTTATACATTTTATACGAGTCCTTAATCTTCAAATGCAATTTCTTGAAGCCACCAAGGCAGATCAACTACCACAAACATAGTCGAATTTGTGTCTTTTGCTCTCACAGGCTTATTAAATGGCAAAGAAATGATTCCACTAAAGCATTTGATAAGATATCTTATCAACTGATCCTCTTCAAATTGTCTGCTGTCGGCTTTGAACCTCTTTTATTAAAATAGATTTCTTCTTACCTGGTAAACCGATATTATAGTGTTGGGTTTAGATTCTCCCTTTCTGTTCCTTTCCGGGACTCGTCTAAAGTTCCCCAAGGCAGCCATCTTGGTTCTCTTCTCTTCATTCTTAATATTAACGCTCTTGAGAGGGTCATTAAATACTCCTCCCTCTCCCTTTACACTGACTATACAAATTTTTTAAAAACTATTTCTTCTCCTCCTGACTCCACCCTTCTTCAAGAAAGCGGTGAGTGGTTTTCAACCTCAAAACTCAAAAACTGCCTAAAACTTAATATAGCCAAATGCTAATCTATAACCTTCGCACGTAAATGCAATCCGTCTCCTACCCGACTTTATTTTCTCTGTGATCAACCAATTCCCCTGGTTCAGTCTTTCCAAGACTTTGGTATATTATGCGACCGTGAGCTTAATTTCCGTTCGCATATCGATAAGATGATCCTTAAAGCCAACTCATCACTTGGCTTTATCAAACGGAGATCCAGGGAATTTTCCAACCGGTGTTACCTTTGCTCGCCTCCTGCTTGATTATGCCAGTAAAGCTTGGTCCCCTATTCACTGAGTTCATGTTTCTCGAATCGAGGGGATTCAACGTCGATTCCTCCGATTTGCTCTCCGTGGTCTGCCCTGGAACGATAATTTAATATTACCTCCCTATCAGGACCGCATCAGGCTTCTCAATATAAATTCGTTAGAGGAACGTACTGACATTCGTGCTGATATTCTTTTCATTCACCGACTGCTCTCAGCAACCCACCTAATCTTCGTTGTCCTCATCTCTTCTATCTACCGGTCCACCGCACCTCTTATGGCTTTAACGAACCAATCTCCCGTATGCTCCGAAAGGTCAACTCAAACCTCACCGTTTTTGATTTCAACCTGAGCACTCCTCGTCTCAAACAAGATGTTCTCCATCATTACCTTGGTTCCAAGCTCTTAAGCCTTTCTGTTAGTTTTTAGTCCAAGTTTTTAAGTTCGATTTGCTTGTATTAAGCTAAATACTAGGTGGGGTGAAAAGTAACCTCCTTGACCGCCAGAATGTGCTGCTACTGCAAAAAAAGGTTATGATCCCTTGAAATCCGTTCATATTTAGGCAGACATGCCAAATTTCAGTGCGATACTGTCATTAGTTTTGTTTTGACAGCTGATCGTTATTGTCGTTGAGTATGGACAAAAACGATTTTCGTTCTCTCATAAAACATTATTTTTTGAGCGGCAAAACGGCGAAGGAAACAAAAGAAAAGTTGGATAAATATAATGGGGCTAATGCTCCGTCAGATTACACCGTCAAATATAGGTTTCGAGAGTTTCGTGGTGGCCGCAACTCCACTACCGATCAAGTCAGCAACGGCAGGCCCTCCGATTCGGTTACAGAGAACCATATCAAAAAAGATACCATAAAGATTAGTACTGAGCGCACACGCCATATTTTGGGCAATATTCTGCATATGGAAAAGTTATCCTGCCGCTGGGTACCACGCATGCTCACTCCTGACCAAAAACACGAATGCGAGAGCACTTCGAAAGAGTGTTTGGACTTGCTGATGCGGAATCGGGCGGACTTTTGGCGTCGATCGGTAACTGTTGATGAAACTCGGATCCACTATTACACACCAGAGAACAGAATGAGTGCCCGGCAATGGACTGAAGCCGGCACGAGTGCTCCGAAACGGCCGAGGGAGCCTCGATGGGTCGGAAAAGTTATGGCGTCGGTTTTCTGGGTTTGTCATGACATACTCTTCGTGGACTACCTCGAAAAAGGAAAAACCATCAACAGCGAGTATTACTGTGTATTATTGGAGCGATTGAAGGACGAAATCGCTGCAAAATGAAGCGAAAAAAAAAATTGTTTTTGCAAGAGAATGCGCCGGCGCACAAGAGCATCGCAACCACGGCTAAAATCAATGACTTACGGCTCCAATTGCTGTCGCATCCACCGTATTAGCCCGATTTGGCTCCCTCGGACTATTATCTCTTCCTAAACCTCAAAAGATGGCTCATCAATAAAAAACTCAACTCACGCTCATCGACGCCACGGAGGAGTATTTTGCAGACCTTCCGGAAAATTACTATTCGGACGGGATCAAGAAGTTGGAAAATCGCTGGAATAAGTGTATCAAGCTAAAAGAGGACTATATTGAATAAAATAAAAAAACATTTTAAAAGAAATTTTTTTCATTCCCAAGGAGGCTACTTTTCACCCCACCTAGTATATGAGGGTCTCAGCCCCCACCAAATTTAAGAAAACACTGATCTAGCCAGATCCGGAAATGTCTGACTACATTACGACAAGCAAGTGATTTCTTGTTTTGTCTCACGATCGTTTCCATAGAGGTCCCAGACAAAGGCATTCTAAGAACAACGGTTTCCGACTTCTGTATGTTTATATTCGACTATAGCAATAATCTAAATGACGTTGCAGAAGTATGTTAAGGACCTCGGTCTTTGGATCTGATCTCTATAAAATTATGGTGATTGGGTTAGACCTGTTTTTATACCTTTTAAGAATAAGGTGCACCACCGCTGTCTTCCAATAAACTGAATAATGGGAATTATCCGCGTCGAACTCTATAAAATCTGAGAAGACTCAATTTTCCAAATCGTGGTCGCGGGCTAATGACAACATCGTACATTTCCTTAACCGTGGCTGCTATTGCCTCAACATTCTCATGTGGATCTCCGACCACAAACAATTCGTTCTTCTGCATCTACTCGTATACTCGTTTGTATCTGCTGTTAGAAGTTTTCGTCATTGTACGTTTTCCGTGTGATCCTTAGGTTTGGTCTTTCCCCTAAAATATTTTCTTTATTTGAGGTAATGTTTTTGGGTTTCTAGTGTTTAGTGGAAGAACCCTGAATACAACCTTACAGTAATTCTGTAGTTTTCTTTTATTCACATTTGCGGGTTTTTGATCGACGAATTCCATGTCATGATCTCCCTAGTATGTCTGTCAGTAAACTGCCTGTACAAGGTTGATAGTCTCGACAGCAGACTTTGGATTGATATTTACTTTGTTTTATTGCCCTTTCCAATTGTTTAAGGCACCTGCCAATCTCTTTGATTGTCAATTTTCTTATTGGGATAGTGTTCTCATCAAAGCTCAAGAGAAATGTGTCTAATATACCTTGATTTAATGTAGGAATACCTTTGAAGACACAACAAACTCCTCCCATTCCATCCACTTATTTGGAATGATTATTTTATTACTAAGCGGCCTTTAATTAACGCAGATACAATACCATCTTAAGCCAATAAAATAAGTTGGCAGAACTTGAATAAGAAGTGTGGCAAATTTTTTTGAAAATTTCTCAAAAACCTCTGTAATCAATTGGAAGAGCCAAGCTGGCAAGATTTGTAGAACAACTTAGGAAAGTAATTCAAGACTATTAGCTACAATCCAGTATATTCCTTTGCGGAATATTCGTTCTGGGATTGATGCGTTGCTTTTCTGCGCATATTAAATTCTTTAAATTCTGATATTTACAACATACAGGTGGTACTTGCTTCCGAAAATTCGAAAAGCTTTCTTCTCTCGTTATGTTCAATACCAGTAAATGATTATCTACACTCCATTGATCACAAATTCTATTTCACAAAAAATACAGCAAAATAACTAGGTTTCCTTAAACATTGCTGGGAATACTCAACTCCACCTGATGCTCACGTTTAGTCGGATGAGCTGAGCACAAGGTCTCTTTTCACCTACTTAGATGAAATATCGGGCGTTTACACTCATTTGACACCTAAATGTGGCTCAGTTAATAGATGCGTTATAATATCAAAGTAATGTCGCTTGCCTCTTGCGTTTCATCAACACTTTCACCAAAGGCTAAAATGCAATAAATATTCTGTTGCTGTAATATTTAATAAATATTTCATAATTAGGATGATTTTATCTATTGTTACTCAGCACACTTAATACATAAATTAAAAATCTATCCACAATATTACAGCATTCCAAAAGACCTACAGATACAGGTATGTTTTCTTACGGATAGACCCAGTGTCTATCTACTTTTTTTTACTTATTCTGTTATATACAAACTGACGCTTTCTCTAAATTGCTTGTAGAAATAGAAAATTGCAATTGTGCCCATTAGACTAGTGAAGAAAAGAGAAGCGCAGAAAGGTAAGAGGATGCGCGTCAGCCTTTCATTTGTAACCTACTTTACATTCTTCGTGTTATGCACTTACTTCATAATGTTTCTTGTTGCATTGGTAGTCGATAGAGTGTAGATTTTGTAGTATATATTTTCTCTTTTTCTTTTATCATTTTCCACTGGAATTATTTCTTATCTTTCCCTTGCTCTTGCTCCTTACTCCCTTCTGTTTATTTTATTTTACCTTACTTTGTTCTTCTGGTTTAATTTGAATTCAGAAAATCATAAAAAAATTTGTACCTAGGTGCGAGAGGAAAAGTAAAAGTGTTTCTAACCTACATGTGGTATTTGTGCGTTTATTCTCAAAAAATAGTATTCAATACGATATCCAATCCGATCGGTAAACCTTTTTTGTTTCAAATTAAATTTAAATAAATTAAAATTAAATTAAATTTCTTAAGTGAGTATAAGTATTCACAAAATGGCTACTAATATCAGTGATCATATCATACTGGTTATTCAGCCTATTTTCAAATTCAAAAATGAAATATTTTTTAGTATTATATATTATTAGATTAAATATACTCACAATAGATCGTTTCGTTTCGTTTGAGTTCAAAATTTGCCCTGCTTTGACTATTTACCCAAGCTTATTTCATCTGCCACTATAATCGCACCTCTATTAAGACTCATGTCCATTATTATACCCTATGAGATGCCACAGCATCAAAGACATCTGATTTGGCGTATCTCAAGCGGTGTTGTATTGGCTTCTTTTTTTAGGGATAGGGATAGAGGCAACCCATGGAATAAAATCAACAAAACAACCAACATTTCAAGGCGAGCTTCTTACACCAGTTGATTGCATTGTTAGATTATTATGATGACCATCGATTCCATGGATCCTTATGCCACAACTCTTTCATCAGAAGACGAGTTCAAGGACTATTTAGCGTACCAGGAATACGCAATTCCTACGGAAAAAGAGAACTCAAGTACAGGTAGACCTCACTTAACACGGGGGTTACGTTCCTGAAAAATGCCGTGCTAAACGAAATCGTGTTAAATGATACAAGAAACTAGTGCAAAAAGAGTGGTTACGTTCCATGATTTCAGAAAACCCTCATAATTTTTGTTTTAACTGTTTTAATTATGTTTTATTCGAAGTTTCTTTCTTCCTGTATAACTTAACAAAAAACTAAACAAAAACAATTTCAGACTTCATTGACATAAAAAAATAAAATTACAAATGGTGGAAGTTCATTCTTCGTCACTGCTTAAAATTTCCGTACGTGGTTGTTTTTGTGATGCAAATATCCGTTATTTTTGCTTGGTTGTTAAAGAGGTTTCGATAGGTTTCTTTGTAAGGTAACATGCATTTTCCAGCTCTCTTTTGAATTTTAATCGCCTTTCAGTAGATGGATCGGCATTTTAAAAAAAACGGTTCTAAGTTTTTAGCTAGGCTCATTCCCTTTGCCAAGTCTTGTGCTGTGAACTCGTCAGCTTCTCCCTCATTCTCGTCGTCAGTGCCGCTGCCGGTTGGTTAGGATTCTCTGCTAAGATTTCAATTAAGTCCGTTTCTGTTAGTTCTGTATCTTGCAATAAGCCTTGAATATCTTCGGCTTCCATATCCTCAAAACCTTCGCTTTCGATGGAATGAGCAGTCGTTAAAATTTCTGCAAATTCAGCTTCTGACACGTCGACCTCTTGCTCTTTTTCAACTGCTGATGGCCAAAGTTTTTTCCAACTTCCATTCCAGGTTGACTTTTTTAACTCTTTTATAGAAAGTGATATTATTTTGATGCATTCCTTGATTGTAAACTGTTTCCATGCACTGGTTATATCAATAGACTTCGATTCTGTTAAATTTAAAATCCACCGCAAAGAACTACTGATGTAATAAGTTTTAAATGTGTAAATTATGCCCTGATCCATTGGCTGCAGCAGTGACGTGGTATTAGGTGGTAAGAACATGATTTTGACATTAGGAGAAGCCAAATCTTGTGGGTGTCCTGGAGAATTATCCAGCCACAATAGAGCCTTGAAGTCAACATTTTATTTTTAGATATTTTTCTACTTCTGGCATAATTATAAAACCAGTCTCTGAATATACCCAAGCTTTTGAGTTTGCTCTCCAGAAAACCGGTAATGTGCTCTTATCTATGCCTTTGAGCGCACGAGGACTAAGCGATCTATAAACCAGCATTGGTTTTACCAGAAAGTCGCCGGATGCATTTCTGCATAAGAGCAGCGTTATTCGGTCTTTGGATACCTTATATCCAGGTGCAGTCTTTTCTGCTTTTGAAATAAAAGTTCTGTCCGGCATTTTTTTCCACCAAAGTCCAGTTTCATCGGCATTAAAGACTTGACTGGTTGCGTATTCTTGTAGTTGAATAAATTCTTTAATTTCTTGTGGGTACGTGCTGGCAGCTTCTACATCAGCTTATGCTGACTCTCCTTGAATTTGTAGGCTGTGAATAGCAAACCGTTTTTTGAAGAGCTTAAACCAGCCATTAGTTGCGGTAAAATCGGCGCTCACAGAAGACTCTCCATTTTTTCTGAGGTGTTCATATACTATCAGGGCTTTTTCCGTGATAAGCTGTTTGCTTAAAATAATTCTTTTTGACAATTATCTTCTCTTCATATGTTGAGTGCTTTTTCCATTTTCTCCATAATTATCGGACGCAGTCGGCTTGAATATTTAAGTGATGTTGACGAACCGTCAGCTACAGCTTTTCTTATTTCCGATTCATTTTTCTTTATGGACCGTATCGAAGCTTCATTCAACTTTGGCTAGACGATATAAAATGCTTATCTTTGCTTGTAAAGATATAACATTTCTCTTAAGTGGTTGTTTTTCTTTCTTCGCAGACATTTCAAAACCAATTTATATATAAAGGCTTGAAAATTTAACAGTGAGTTCTAAAACATACCTTTTACGCGATTACAATTCACCTATGTTATCATAAAAGTAGGTACCGAGCTTCCCGAACACAAAAAAGGAACTGAGTAAATTGGACTGAAACCGGTTCCCACACCACTATCCGCTTTCTACATGTAAAATGGGGAAGTCCCTTTACTTTACCTTTAAATTCATTTTTATTGTTTGTAGCGCTATTACTTAAATTCTAGACAAAAATGCTTAAATCTAATTTGACAATGATAGTACTTCTTCTAGCTTACTGGCTCTTATCGAGCGCTCTAAACTTAGCAATTTCATTTCAAGTTTGCCTTTCGACCTTAAAACTATCTTACGATTAATCTTATCTATCAAATATACAATATATGCAATTTCTAAGAAAGTAATTTTTGGAAAAAACTTAGATACCATATCTTTTTATAATTTTGTATAAAACTTAAAACTATGGCCCTATTCTACTTAACCTACCTAAGCTACTTAACCTAACTTAACTATAATCGGGATGGTGAGCACTCGTAGCCTCTCGCACAGGGTGGTCACCATCCCAATTGCGATTTCGGGCGCCCGTCATTCGTCAACATCGTGCACACGCACCACCAAGATTTAACCAATGCGATAAACCACTGGTCACTTCTCAGAGGTGCGGCTTCATGTTAACAAACTCGGCCTCTCCACGAGATCCCCCTAACTATCCCTAATCTAACTTACAACTAAGAGGAATATGTTACCTTAGTAACGTACCGACCTAGGAGATCGAGCCAACCCTTTCTCCTTCGTGAAGCCACCAGAATTCGGTGTACTGTTTCTCGGCATCGATCCGATCCCTGTCCGCAATCGCGGGACTAAAACGGAGGAGCTCCTGAGTATTGGCAACATACCCGTCGTAGGTGAGCCGCTTGTCTCTCGCACCGCGGTGGCGGTGGTATATTACCGGGATACCATCCCTACTTTGTATTAACCCTTTAGCATCAATATGGAGAAAAGCCTCTGGCGGAATAAAGCCCGATAGAAGTGAGCTCTCGTGGTACATTTCATTGGGGTAATAAGCCCCAAAGATCAGGCCATTATCGTTGGCCATTGCCCTTGCAACGTGTCTTCGAATCACCTTAATCAGGAAATTGTCAATCTTATTCAGATTAGCCCCATCGTAAAGGACTTTGTTGGGATAATATTTTTTGTACTCTGATTCTGGTGTTCTGTACAAGCCAAGACAAGTCCTAAGACACTGCCTTTCAAACACCCGAATCCTTTCCATCTGATACGGCGCTACATTGAACCACACGGGACAACCATACGCGATGACTGGCCTGATTAGGGCCACATAGCATATGACTTTCACCCTGGAGACAAGTTGACTGCTGTGAAACAACCTTCTTGTCAGGGCTAAAGCCTTCTTGGCTCCAGCAAGACAAGCATCTATATGTTTGTCAAAATACAAATACTTATCGAGCCAAATACCAAGGTATCGCACTACGTTTCTCACCGCTAATGGCAGTCCGTGCTGTCCAATGATGGCCAAATTTCGCCAGTTATGTCTGGTATCCCTAGAAGCCCATCTCAATGGAGTCCTGAACAAGATTGTTTCCGACTTTTGAAAATTGATTTTCAATTTCCAATCATCGCAATACGCCTTAATATGATCGAAATCACGCTGCAGCAGAGTATTGATGACTTCGATTTTTGGACCTGATCTGTACGCCACTAAATCGTCTGCGTACGCTATGGCATGATTGAGGGAACCTACTAGATCACTAGTGTAAACGTTAAACAGTATCGGAGAAATGACAGCCCCCTGTTGTAAGCCGTTTTTAATGTCAAAGATCTTACTCGAAATAACATTGTTACATTTAACAACGAACTTCTTTCCCATAAGCATGTCGTAAATCATATATAGCAGAGGTTTCGGCATACCCATTCTCGTCAACTTATAGAAAAGCCCCTCTAACCATACCGTGTCGAAGGCCTTCTCAAAGTCAACGAGGCAGGCACCCGTACACTGGTGCTTGCATTTATTCCATTGCATGTCGGAGACCAGCTTTGACGCTTCATGCTGCGTGTCATGCCTCGCCCTAAAACCAAACTGATTTTCCGGAATTATATTATTTTCCTCAACCCACCTTAACAGCGCTCTATTAACCACTTTCTCGAATACCTTGCTAATATTCGGAAGCAAACTAATTAACCGGAGATTTGCAGGGTTAGTTCTAACTTTATCCCTTTTCGGTATGGGATGTACCACTGCTGTTTTCCAATGCGTCGGATAATATGCATTATTCAGCGCATTGTTAAACAGCGTAGTAAATATATCCACTGCTTCCAAGGGCAGGTGTCTTAATACGACGTTTGGAATACCGTCTACTCCCGACGACTTTTTGTTTTTCAGAGACTCGAAGATGCATAGGAGTTCATCTTTTCGCACGAACAAATGCGAGGAAGCTCGCTCATTGGCGATGATAAAGTTTGCAGCGTTTTCTTCACTGAATACGGTGAAACCGTGATTCACGGATCGCCAATTTTGAAGTTCGTTGCGCAGATAATAGTGATTTACGTAGGCCCTGTTGTCAATGTCGTGATTACGGCGAACCGGATTGTTCACCGTATACACGGCCTCGAAAAAGGCTCCCAGTAAATCTACTTTCTCCCGTGGGTCTTCGACCACGATGGGGAAGTCCCTTTTTAGACGTATGTTCCTATAAAAACAGCTGGTACGCATCTACTGGCCAGAAAAATATGTATACGTGTGGCATGTGTGCAAACCAGATAGCATGCCAAAACAGTGTGTCGCACACCGTGCTAAAGCGAGGCTTTTTCCGTGTTAAACAAAAATATGCCGTAAAATGTGAGCGTGTTAGAACGAGGCCGTGCTGTAAGAAGTACGTGTTAAGTGAGGTCTACCTGTAGTTCATTGTACAACCATAATGAACACACTTATATCAATTATTGTTTACATAGGAAAACGCAAAAACTATTTAGTTAAGATGAATTTTTTACCTGCATTTTTAAATTTAAGGGCTGACCAGAATGTGAATCTGAAGCTTGAATCTTGAATAGCTGTCAAACGCAGATACACGTCAATCGTGAATCTGTATCTCGAAGTTGGGCGCTTTTTCAACTTCGAGATACAGATTCACACAGATACGCATTGTGTTGGCGCTTACGGCTATACATGTATTCAACTTTTGACAGTTTGATATCAGATACAGATTCAAGCTTCAGATACACATTCTGGTCAGCACAAAGTTGAAATTTATTTTCTGCAGTATTATTTTTCACTCGTTCAATGAATTTCAGTCAGCTCACCACTTCTGCTCAACTGTTGCTTTGCACAGCCTCTGCGGAAGCGTCTGGCCCAAAGAGATACTGAAGTACGGCCAATTGTCTGCTCGCAAACTGTAAGCCCGATGAAATTCTGTAGGATTGTTGCCATATACAAATTTCTATTTATCACCCAACAAAAACTGCAAGAACCATACAATCAGGCAAAAGTGTGTTCAGTCCTCAAGAGCTCAACCGCATCTTAGCCAAATTGTATTAAAATTACCTCATTCACTAATCAGTGTTTCTAATGTGTACATTATTTTTGAAATGACCCTCGTTTGAATTTCTGGATTGCGATTCCAAATATGTATATCTTAAACATGGCAAAGGGATGTTTAAAACTACCAAGACGATGTTTGCAAGCAGTTAGGTTATAAGGCCTAAAAATATTAAGAATCTGTGAAACGTTCTTCAGGAGGTGTAATAAGCAATGGCCCCAGAAAGTTGTCACGAACTAATAGATCCAAAGCCCCACTATTGCAAGAATTACAATTTTAAATTTTAAAGAGTATATTATTGGTATATAGACATCAACATTTTTATAAGCAATCAATATTGTAATATGAATTTATTTCTGTTACAAATATTGTATTATATAATGAAACACAAAAGGATTTTCTTTATTTTATTTTAAAACGATAAATTTATATTTTAAACTCATAAATTGATGTATAATATATAATTAATTGAAATAGACATACTTGGTATTTAAGAAAAATACACATTGAACATTGTAATTAATTGAAAATAAGGTATACATAATAGATATGGAAAAGGCCACATTTTAAGCGTTCGATAGAATAGCAGTACTAGAAAGGAAATACAAATTTATAAGTTGTTTATATTTTTTTGGGCTTCGAATATGACTTTATTGAATATTTTATTGTATATCTATTGTTTTCTATTACAGCCTTGCACCGATCTGGCAGCAAATTAATTAAATTCTGGCATAATTTCTGTGGAACAGCACGATACGCTCTTTTTTAATTACCTTCTCACTTTCTTCAATGCCTCTTTCTTTATTAATTCAGCTCTTATCGAAGAAAAATTACAAAAACTTAAAGATGAAGTTTTACCCACTCCCCGCAATATTTCTCAAAAAGTGTACCTCTAATCTCTCTCTCTCTCTCCCACTTTCCGCCCTATTTCAACTATCTCTCACACAAGGGAGATTTCCTACTATAAGACCTGATTGACAAAAATTACCATCAGATTACTAAACTTTCTCACATACCCAAACTGTATGAGAGTATTTTATATTAAGCGCTAAGCTTTCAGTGCAAGTGTATTATATGCCCGAGGGTAACTGAAAGATAGATCAACTAATTCAAATTGAGTTGAATTGCTATCCCTTTGAACATGGCATGCTAAATTCTTTGATAAAATGTCCAAACAATTGATCCTTTTCAAATTGAGTACCTTCAACTTAGAACCCCATATTATTAAAATGGATATTATAGCGCTAGCTTTAGGTCAGCCCTCTTAACCTCATTTTTGTCCACTTTTCTGGTGTCCCACAAGGCGGCCATCTGGATTCCCTTCTATTCATCTTAACTATAAAAGATCTTGAGAGAATCATTAAACACTGCCCCCTATCCATTTACCTCGACGACACCAAATTCTCCAAAACTATTTCTTCACCTCAAGAGGCGGTTCTTCTTCAAGACGACATTGATCGTTTTTGCACTTGGTGCCTAAAAAGTTGTTTATACCTTAATATCTCCAAATATCACGTAAGTTCAATCTTCGACTTTATCTTTTGCATGGCCAACCTATACCACAAGTTAAATTACTTTCGGACCTTGGAATATTGTACGATAGAAAATTGAATTGCAGCTCGCACATTGCCTTAAAGCCAACTCATCACTTCGTCTCAGCATCAAACTATGGTCGAAAAGATTTTCCAACTCCTGTGTGACCAGGTCTCTGTGCATTATCTTTGTGCGCCTTCTACTTGAATATACCAGCAAAATGTAGTCCACCTTTCAGCGAGTTCATATATTCCGAATTGAAAATTTTCAACGATTTGCCTTCGAGGTCCAGCCTCTGATCCTTTAATTTGAGACTCCTGAAACTTTTTTTTTGTTTTCATTCATTTTCTTTTGATGAACTACAAAAGCGCCAGCACTTGCCAGCAAAATCTGACTCACAACTTACAACTGTTTCTCGTTAGGAAACGGAAAGCGTAAAATGACGAAGGCAATCCAAATTCCGTTATCATTCAGAACGAACCATTCAACGTGGACGGTGAAAGCCAATAGATCCGTCCACCCGACTTAAATGAAGTGAGGATAGTAATATCAAACCTTAAGAACAACAAGGCTGCTTAAGGCAGTGTGAGATGACTTAGTAGAGAGCACCAACTCATTTCCAAGATTTTTTCGGCAGAAAGCAAGCCTGAAGAATGCAACTTTAATACCATTTGATCACTCCACCAGAAAGGCCCTCTTAACTGCGCCATTTATAAATGCATCAGTCTCTTTAATATTACGTATTCATTCTGTCAAAATATAACCGGGACTGAGTCATTCAAACGGTCCGCGTTAATGGTTTCTTAATATTTTTTTTTTCTATGTTGGTACAACTGTCATCTAATTTATTTTGCCGCTGAGTTTTGGTGCCATCTGTCCACTAGTATGTTGTCAGTAACCGAAGACATTAATTAACATCAAGTGCTATCAATATGGAACGGAATTTCTTGTTCCGACGCGTTGAAAATGTTGGAGAAAGTCTATGGGGACCCTGTAATATCGAGAACAAAATCATTTGGGTGGTACAGAGAGTTCAAAGAGGGCCGTGAATTTGTTGAAATCTTGCCTGATCCAAGACGGCTTGCAATGACATTAGTGGGTGGGTGGGTCAAGCAGTGAATAAACAATATTTTTCAAGTGTTATGAAGTGTTTGAGGGAGAGTATTCACTGAAAAAGACCGGAATTGCGACAGAAAAACTCTTGGATTTTGCACCACGATAAAGCACCCTCTCACAAATCCATCTTTGTGAGCGACATTTTGACCAAAAGCTCTACCAATATGATCGAGCAAGTACCGTAATCTTCAGATATGCCATCCTGTGACGAAACTCGAACTACCACTTCGTGGGACTCGTTTTGAGTCAATTCAAGACTAAAAGAAAATTCGATGAGAGTATTTAGTATTTAGTATTTAGTATTTATTTATTTAGATCTACGATACAGATACATCAACAGATCAAAAAAAAAAATATATATATATGGTATATAAAAAGTACAATAATTAAAAATTATCTTAAAGCTAACAATGTGAGTTCCTTAAATCTAGTTCTAGGTATTACAATATCGAGATGATCATATACAACATTAAATAATCTACAGCAAAACGTAACAGGCTCATTGGCTCCGTATGAAGTGGAGTGATGAACTTCAAATAACAATGGTCTTGACCTAAGAACCCTTAGTGGCGCATAAATACCAATTAATGAGAGTAAGTTCTCACAGTCAATGGAAAAACAAAGTAAATCTCTAACGAACATAACACAAAGCATTTTACGACGAACTTCGAGGGAATCAAGACCCAACAGCAAACATTTAGAGCGGTAAGAATAGTGGACATTGTCATTCAGAAAGAAACGGCGTAAAGCAAATCGCAAAAAGTTTTTTTGAACTTTTTCTATTCTATTAATGTTTTTCAATGAAAACGGGTTCCAAACAACACTACAATATTCCAGACATGGACGAACAATGCTTACATAAATGGCCTTAAGAGTATAGGGATCCTTGAAGTCCGATGAATTTCTTTTCAGAAATCCTAAAGCAGAGTTAGCTTTTGACATTAATTTGTTAACATGGAGATCAAAGGTAAGTTTACTATCAAAAACAACACCAAGGTCTTTAAACTCAACTACAACATTGATTGATTGGTTTCCAAGACGATAATCAGGGGTTAGATTATATTGTGTTCTATAATATGACATGGTAGCACATTTGTCGATATTGAGATGCAGATCGTTCATTTTACACCATTCAAAAAAATAATCTAAATCTCTCTGGAGTAGAAGACAGTCACTCACATTAGAAATAGTCACGAAAAATTTTATATCATCCGCATACAAAAGACAATGACAAAATTTTAGAATACTCGGCAAATCATTTATAAAAATGAGGAAAAGGATTGGCCCAAGATGGCTTCCTTCCGGGACACCAGACACAACATTAATTTCAACCGAATATAAATGTCCGATTGAAACGAATTGTTTTCTACCAAACAGATAGGACTTAAACCATGAAAGTAATGGGCCAAAAAATCCGTAACACTCAAGCTTTTTTAGAAGGATACGCAAGTTAATTCTACTAAAGGCTTTCACGAAATCAGTATAGACTACGTGCACTTGCTTGTGCTTCTCGATGGAACTTAAGCAATGATTGGTGAACTGAACTAGGTTAGAGCAAGTCGAACGACCTTTCCAAAAACCATGCTGAGAATCACTAATAAAGCTGCTTAAGATAAATACCATCCGTTCCTTCACTAGACGATCCAAAAGTTTAGGTATAATAGACAGTTTAGAAACTGGTCTATAATTCGAAATTTGATCTTTTTTACCACTCTTAAAAATTGGTGTTATAAGCGAGTATTTCCAATCAACAATAAAAGACCCACTTGCTAATGACTGATTGAAAATATAGAGCAGAGGGTAGCTAAGAGAATCAGCACATGACTTTGAAGGCGACCCCGGATACAATGCGCACATCTGGTCAGGTGTTCTTAAGACCTCTCTGCACCTGCTAGATAAGATTCAAAACCGTGCGATAATATCACTCAGGCAATGAATACTCTCAAACATCAACGTAATATCTCGTGTCTCCCTTTGTTCTATAGCTATTTCCACCACTAGTGCTCCATAGAAACCGCCCCTTCAAAATTTCAACTGTAACACTCGTATCGCCCACTTTCAGATGTACTCTGTAATACCGTGATTTGTTTAAAAGTAGTTCTCTTATGGAATGCACTGCAGAGCTATTTATTTCCTAGTTATTTATAACCTCTGTTTCTTTCCTCCCTAACTTTAGTTTGGCCGCGCTGTGCGTATGTTTTTTTTTTTTTTAAAAGAACTTAAAGCGGCCTGTGAACGCTAAAACATGGTACTAGCAAACATGGTACCACTAAAACCCACAGACGCTGAGACCAATTCACTCCAACATAATAGAACACATCTCTCCACAAAGATGGTAGGCTGTGAAAACACTCGAAAAATACTTTCCAAACATCAGGGATTGGAATGTTCGCCTTTTTTCCCCTATTATTTTGTGTGTTCACAGGACGAAATTCACTGATAAAATAGCTTGCTCGAGTAAATGTTGATAGATGGGAGCGCAGACACTCAAACATCGTATCAGCAACACAAAACTCCGCCCACAAACATCGACAAAAATCAAACCAGTTTTGATTTTAGTGAGACCATATTCTGATGTTGGTGAGACCAAAAAATTGGTATGCGTACCAGTCCGCAGACGATCAACATCAGCTAAAACTTGGTTAGTGGTACCATGTTTACTAGTACCATGTTTTAGCGTTTACAGGGCGCTTAACACTCAAGAGGGTATTACTACTCTTAAAATGCCGGAGCACGTGTTAAGTTTTTTGGAAAATTGGATAGAGAGAGTGAGAAATATGTTTGGGCTCAGTGGTTATTTCGCCCTATGGGTGGCATCCAACATTTAATGGGGTGACAAAATTATTAGTGTAAATTGACTTGTTGTTGTATTTCAGGCAACCATTCATCTCCCGAGATTTTAGTTGCCTAAAAAAGGACGCCTTTCTGGCGCGACTGGTATTGAACCCTGAACCACCCGATTGGGAAGCTAATACAACACCACAGCCACGACCACCCAACATTGGCGTATATCTCCGCTTGGATGACAGACGTAAGTTTGTCCATGCTATATCGGTTTTGGAGCCGTTCGTGAAGACCCGACTACATTCCTTTCCCGGATCAGATTCTGGCCGAAACCAGTCCTGGACACAGGCAAAGTCGATTGTGTATTTTTTCCGCAGCCGTAGTTCTGGTTCCATTGCATATCGGATGGCATGTCCATAAGACCGGAGTCATAAGACAGTCGGCGCTCGCGGGCAAGGTCATCAAATCTCCAGTGTGTGTCATACCAAAAACCACTTCTTTTTAAACGGAAGATGGCTTTGAAAGTTCACTCATGACATAAATATCGAGAGGAAGGAGACTTATCAATACGTCTAGAGCGGAACAAGCGCATAGGATATGATTGGCCTTTTCATTACAGTGGAGATCCAGAGGACCCTTCTCAGTGACAGGCAAATGTCTTGCCGATAGCTTCTTTGCATTGCCAAAAGGCTGCCTTAGTGGCTTTCTACGTAACATTTTTAGTTCATAGATGTTTTTTTATCCAGGATGACACCCAAATACTTCTTTGGAGAATTGGACGGTGATGCCTTTGAGCACTAGATGAGCCAATCCAAAGAGCTTCCTCCTTATCGTAAAGAAGTTTTGAGATGATTGAGGATTGACTGAAAGCAAATTACTATTATATCAATGGTCGATCAGTCGCTAGACAGTACCAGTCAACCACCCGCGTATGTTTGTGCATAGACATCAGAACTATTGAGCGCGTTGAGCAGTCAGTCGACATGTATCATAGCAGTGGAGATAAAATGGAGCCTTCATGGCAACCCCTGTTTACCCCCGCCACCATCGTGTGGCGCTCCCATTGCTCCGATTTGAGTTATGTTTTTTGTTAAGTTGGTAAATCTGCTCTAAATCTTAGTGTCATAGCTTGACATTTGAAAAAGTTACGTAGCCAAGAGTACATCTATCTCTGTGTGTGTTCTCGATTTTTTACAATTTTAGAAATGGATTTAAATTTGCAACAACGAACTTGTATTAAATTTTGCGTAAGAAACGGATTTAATGGTGCGCGAACGTTTGAAATGTTGGAAAAGTGTTTCGGCAACGATTTTCTAAAGAAAACGGTCGTTTACCAGTGACACGAGCGGTTCAAAAGTGGACGTGAGTCAATCGAAGATGATGAACGCAGTGGCAGACCATCGACATCGAAAACCGACGAAAACATTGATGGAGTAAAAGAAATGTTGGTCAATAACTGCAAATTAACGGAGGACTTAAACATTGCCTATGGATCCGTCCGAGACATTTTGGTTGAAGATTTGGGTTTCCGTAGTGTAGCAGCAAAGTCGGTGTCAAAAGACCTCAATTTCATGTAAAAAAGAGATCGTGTTGACGTCGCAAAAGAGATGATTCCCACATTCATCAAAAAGATCATTACTGGAGACGAGATGTGGGTTTATGAGTACGACACGCAATCCAGACATCAGGAAAGTGAATGGCGTTCACCGAATGAGCCGAGACCAACAAAACCACGTCGTTTTCAGTCAAAAAAAGAAGGCAATGCTTACGGTTTTCATGGATTACAACGGTGTAGTTCATCATGAATTTTTGCCAGACAGTAAACAAAGAGTATTACGAGTATTTGGGCGTTATGAGATGTTTGCGTGAAGCAATTCGCCGAAAGAGACCAGAATTGTGGGCAGAAAACTCGTAGATTTTGCACCATGATAACGCACCGTCGCACAGAGCCATCATTATTTTTTGACGAAAAATTCAACAAATACCATCCATCAGCCACCGAATTCACCTGATTTACGAGGGCGGGTCAATAAGTCCGTGACTTTTTGAATTTCTGACCTCTTTACTGAAACAGCAACACTGCTCCTGTCAACAGGCATCTGTCCGTTGACTCCTGTCAAAATTTAAACTTGCTGCGTCAGTTAGTTTGTGTTTGACAGCTATTTTTATCAGACTACTCACTAATTTGAGGAGAAAATGGAAAAAAGTGAATTTCGTGTGCTTATTAAGCATTATTTCTTGCGAAAAAAAACCATTACCGAGACCAAGGCTAAGCTTGATAAATACTATGGGGACTCTGCACCATCGATTTCAATGGTAAAAAAGTGGTTTACTGAATTTCGTTGTGGCCGTACAAGCACTGAAGATGCCGAACGTCCTGGACGCCCAGTTGAGGTCTCTACACCCGAAACAATCGAAAAAATTCACGATATGGTGTTGGCCGACCGAAGATTGAAAGTGCGAGAGATTGTGGAAGCCGTAGGGATCTCGCATGGCTCAGTGGTTTCAATTTTGAATGATCACTTGGGCATGAGAAAGCTTTCCGCAAGATGGGTGCCGCGTTTGCTCACAGTCGACCACAAACGCAATCGTGTAACAACTTCACAGGAAGGCTTGGCGTTGTTTAATCGCAATATGGAGGAGTTTTTGCTCCGTTTTGTAACCGTGGACGAAACATGGATCCATCACAACACACCAGAGAACAAACAACAGTCAAAACAGTGGGTTTCTAAGGGTGAATCGGCGCCAAAGAAGGCCAAGGTGGGTTTGTCAGCCAATAAAGTTATGGCGACTGTTTTTTGGGATGCACGCGGGATAATCCACATTGACTACCTTCAAAAGGGAAGAACAATCAATGGGGAATATTATGCCAACTTATTGGACCGATTCAATGACGATTTGAAAAAAAAACCGACCTCATTTGGCCAAGAAAAAAGTTATTTTCCACCAAGACAATGCAAGGGTGCACACATGTGCAGTTGCCATGGCAAAAATCCATGAATTGGGCTATGAATTGCTCCCTCATCCACCCTATTCTCCAGATTTGGCTCCGAGCGACTACTTCTTCTTCCCAAACCTGAAGAAATGGCTTGGTGGAAAAAGATTTGACTCCAATGATGAAGTCATCTCGCAAACAAAGGCCTATTTTGAGGACCTCGACAAATCATTTTTTTTGGAAGGGATAAAAAAATTGGAGAAGCGTTGGACAAAGTGTATAGAGCTCAAGGGAGACTACGTTGAAAAATAAAATTATTTTTTTATCAAAAAATCTGTGTTTTATTCCAAAAATCACGGACTTATTGTACGCCCTCGTAGCTCCGTGTGACTTCTTTCTGTTCAATCGATTTAAATAAACCACTACGGGGAACGCGTTTCAGCAGGCGAGAGAAAGTAATGGAAAAATTGCAGGAAGCACTGATGGACATACCGAAAACCGAATATAAAAAATGTTTCGAGGATTGGATCAAGCGCTGGCATATGTGTGTTGCAGTGGATGGGGATTACTTTGAAGGGGACAATATAGATTTAGATGAATAAACTTGTATTTTCAATTTTCTGTATAAATTCCGGGAACATTTTCAATGTGGTATGCCGTCGGTGCCAGGCAACATGGCTAAGACATATAGAGCGAATAAGCACCAACGCTCCACCCCAAAAAGGCTTCGATTCCAAACTGGAGGAACGACGCATTAGAGAAAGACCTTTCCTTAGGTAGCGTGCGCTATCTCAACCAACTTGAGGTGCGAAACTAAAACCTGTTAGCCAGAGACCTCGCTCATTGGCGAGGCCTATTGGTTGAGGCCAGGTCTATCCCAGACTGTTGTGCCATTTAAGTAACTAAGTAAGAAGCCTTTTTCCGTTACAGCACTAATCTCCAGTGTTGGGTGTACCCTAATCGTCCTCAATAAGAAAAGAGAACGCGCTTCACCTTTCTAGTTATTGGTTTTTCCGCTTTTTTCCTCTTTTTCTTGCCTGTTTTGCCTTGTAAGAACAGTTTAAACCATTTTTTGAATTCAACAGATATCAGCGGATTGAGGCGTTTAAAACGTCAATAAATTTTTATTTTCGAAAACTGATGCCAAGTTTTATTATTTTTGCGCTGTTTCGGACAAACAACACACTTTATAAAATAAGGATTTTTAGCATAAAGGTAAGCAAAACTTATAAGGTAGAACTGATATTACTATCTTACAGAACACATCTACTCGTATACCTACATATTATTATTATTTATAATTGTGCTTGTACTATGTCTTTACCTACTATGCATTTGCTTAATGATAATAATAAATTTAGAATATTCATCTGGAGCATATTTGCATTTTATAATTAGACTGGCCGGCGAAAAAACTGTCGCCCAGTGCACGAGCATGCGCTAAATTAGTTTCTGTTCACCAACAAAGCGTTCCATTCATTTATCCTCGATTTTCATTCTTCCATCGGTTGAGTAGTCGTTGTGGGTTTTTTTTTTTAACCGAGGTTTGTCTGTTACAACACATTAATGACGCTGACGATCAAATCATTAACATAAAGCATGCAAATTGACCACGACATTGGCAGTGACCGTATTTTTTTGTTTTCTTTTTGTAGGTATAAATAAGAGGATATGTATTCGATTCGTATACTCGTATATGATACGCACACAGTAATAAAGATAGGAAAAAATAAAGATAACACAAACACAAACACAAAGACGTGAAAGATAACCAGAGCACGTCCGTCCGATCTATGGACATTAGATATTACGTTATAATGGTGTCTTTCTTTTTCCCATGACAAGTGCACGAACGAAATAATAAGTATTGACATTTTAAAAAGTCTTCTCTCCGCTTGTTCGTACATATGTATGTACATACATACGAGTATGTATGTATGTATAAAGACAAAAGTAGAGCACAGCTCAATTACTTTCTTTCTTTGAGATCAGAATAACTTTCACCTTCTGATTTTTATTTTTTTCTTTACACTGCGTAATAGAGGTAAAATGTGGTACAGCTCGATTCAAATCACTTGGCCAACGGCCACATGCGCAGAGAGAGTAAGGAAAAATTTAAATGAGAGAATGCACGGGTGTGCATGCCCTCTTCAATGTGTTTTTTTTTTCTTCTCAGCGATCATTTGCTCACATTTGTTGGTGTAATGTTCCCTTTAAAAAAAAAATTGAATTTTTCTGAGAGTAAATTTAAGAGACCTGCGCAGTAGACTGGCCGACTGAATTGGATCGATTGGATGTACGTTTAGAAAAAGAAGTCATCAGATACAAAGAAAACTCCTTTAAATTTTTCGCATTTCTCTCTTCTTTTTGCATATCTACAAAATACACAATTGAAAGCGTCCTGTACGTTACCTCATGTCCAGACATACCTTTTCTTTTAATCATAGGAATAGGTATAAAATGATTGCCTTGATGTGGTGCGTTGTGTGATACGCTCAGTGAAGTGACACTCGCCCTAAAAAAAACCTTGAAAAGCCACACATACACTGCTACAGGCGAGACGAATTAAGTAGAAAACTGATGAAGGACGAAAAAGTCCTTGACCTCGAGTTTTAATCGATTGCATATGGTTTGTTGTGTCTGCGAGTGTTTTTTTTTTTTTTTTTTTTTTTTGACTAGTATATTTTTGGTTGTTTGGGAAAGTTGGTTTCTTGGACTTCGTTCGAACAAAGAACTCAAACATCGAACATTAGTCGGTAGTTCTGCAAGTATGTACGAGTACGCATATTCATGTTAACTTTGTGCGGGCTTGTGCTTACAAAGGATATTTTCAAGGCGCGATTTATTCTTGTCTGATGTGTGTTAGGTTAGACAATGAAAGGTTAAAGAACTTTATTTTAGAGTATTTTATCGCAGATTATATTAGGAAATGATTTTTCCTTCATGTTGGTACATATGCACATATTTCGTTAGTAAATAATATGTACATAAGCCTAATGTATAGTGGAGGAAATGAGTCCAGTTTATTAGGCAAGCAAAATTATTTCATAAACATAAACTAAACATTTACTAATTGTTACATACATACGAGTACATCTGTAGCCATGTATACTAGAACAGAGCCAAATTAAATTTCTTTATAATAACAAGTAGAACAATCGAAAAAATTTTATTAAACTATTTTGGCTTTTTTATCCTGGAAATTATAGAAACCATATTATGTATCCATGGTACTACTGGGTAGTTGAAGGTTTGTACTATTGTAGATAGGTAGATGCTTGACAGTTTCGTTCCATGAAATGAACTCCGTACAGGTAACGAGTACTATACCTACATGTTATATTTTTGGCCATAGTTTGCCTTGTTATTGCCTTCTGTCGACTTAAGATTGGGGGATTTTAATGATACCTAATTCCTTACATTTTATTATGCTCTACTACTAGGTATTTTTCAGACAATTTTGATAAGTGTCCAGCATATTTTCGTCAGCAAGCCACAGCATAACTGTAATTCTTTGTATCTTTGGGATGGGATTTAAGGTTCTTTGGCCGTCTGAAATAATTTTTTTCATCGGAATCAAGCAAGCTGACCTTGGTTTCTTCTATTTATATCGCGTTATTCTATTTTGCACAGTGGAGATGTTTGTTGGTGAAGAGGAGTCTTTGTTGTATGATTTTTTATGCAATACTCCTTCGTTTCTTTTTTTTTCAAATGAAATCTCCTTAATAATTACCCTCTACTCGTATCTACCACTCACAAACAAATCACTAATAAGAGCAAATCGTTGCGCCATTGGGCAGTTTTTAAGTGTTAAAATGGTGTCCGATTCATGTAAAGTATTTACAGATCTCTCAGGACAAGTAATAATTTGTAATTTGGTGGGGGCTAGCGCTCCCAGTTGTTTCGCTTAATACAAGCTTAAACTAACTTCAAAACTAGGACTTACAAACTAATAACAATTAAGGGTTAAGAAGTAAGGGTATGGTGGAGGAGATCAAGTTTGTGGTGAGAAGTGCTGAAATAAAAAAGGGGGAGATTTTAGTTGACGTTACGGATAATGCGGGAGATTGCTTCGTTGGAAACATACGAGGTGCGGTGAGTTGGAACATATTTCAATTCAATTCAATTTATTGCTATAAATAGGTTGTACATTAAGACAATGTCTCTTATAGTACTAAGTGATAATAGTTAGTTACAAAATGATAAGTGATAATTATAATGATAATAATAAAAAATAGAAAAAATAAAAATAAAATGGAAAAAGAAAGATAAAATAAAAAGGAAGAGGAAATAAAATAGTTAAGAAATTGGAGAAAGACTGAGGTAGAGTTGATAGTAAATAGATAAGTTAAGAAGAAAAGTACACATACAAGGCAGTTTTGAAGCTAGCAGTATTTGACAAGCACTTTATATGAGACGGTAAGTTATTCCATAGTCTAATAGCATAAATGAAAAATAATCGCGAGGAATTGAGGTATTTGCAACGCTGAGTGCTAATGTTGAAAGTTCTTCTGGAAAGGGAAAATTCCAGTTTGGAGTAAAGGTAAGGGGGTTGCGTTGTGTTTATAATTTGATGTAAAAATATGCAATTTCTGAAATCAAGGTACTTTCTCAATGTACAGCCAAGAAACCGGCATGAGAATTCCGAGATTCTATCATATCGTTGCCTTGCATAAACATACCGAACAGCATCATTATAAGCAACCTGGAGCTTGCGAAAAGATAGTGAGTCAAGGTCACTGTAGACAGTTGCAGCATATGAAATAATGGGCATTATGAGGGTGAGCACAAGTCTTCGGCGAGTATTCAAGGGCGTATAGTTGGCAGAAATCCAAAGTTTACGCAGGCATCCGTACACGCGACCAACAACGACGTTAACGTGGTTATATCCGGAAAGCTTTCGGTTTATGGTGAAACCAAGACTTGTAGCCACCTCAACTAACCTAATCTTACTACCGGCTAAGCAAACATCAGGAACTAGACTTAGCTCAAAAGACTTGTTTGATATTGGAAGTACTTGACATTTTTTTGGGTTCAAAGCTAGTCCATTTTTAGTTGCCCATTCAACAATGGAAGCAAGATCCTCATTTAGTAGTGACACTAGCTCACCTATTTTATTAACCGGATGAGATAGGTAAAGTTGTACATCGTCTGCATAGAAATGAATAAGCGCGTGCTTACAAATTGATGCTAAGTCATTTAAGTACATGCAGAACAAAATTGGGCCCAATATTGATCCCTGCGGAACCCCTTGAGAAACTGACCGGAGACCTGAGCGATTGTTACCAACAACGACTACTTGTGACCTTCCACATAGTTTCGAATGAGCCTTACAGCTCTTTCACTAAAACCATAGTAATGGTGCAGTTTCCAACAAAGAATGGAATGATTTACTCTGTCAAAAGCCTTAGAGAAATCAAGCAGGCAAAGCAGCGTCACAAATCCTTTGTCAAAATCTTGCCTGATATCATCCAATATTTTTACCATGGCGGAAGAACAGCTATGGTTCTTCCTAAAGCCCGATTGGAATGGGCTCAACAGGGAATTTTCAGCCAAGTGTTTCTGAATTTGTGACTCTATTGCCTTTTCAAAGACCTTAGACAGGCATGGTAAGATACTGACAGGTCTGTAGTCAGAAGAATCGGTAGCAGTAGTATTTTTAGGAACAGGTACAACCTTAGCACATTTCCATATCAGAGGAGTAGTAGATGTTGCTATACAGGAATTGATTATATGTGTTAGATGGCCTATAACGTGCGGCAAAATAAGTTTTATGAAACGAAGTGGCAAGCCGTCTTCACCAATAGCAACATACATAGAAGAGACGGCGTAAATTACGAGTGTTAGTGTTGAAGGTAATAGAATTGTAAAGAGAAGCGCAGTTCACAGACTCAGAGAGCAGTCGATGAATGTAGAGAATGTCAGATATGACTTTGCCTTTTGCGAGAGTATTCAGGTTAAGAAGTTTAAGGCGGTCACGATAGGGAAGTATTGTATCTGCCACTTATTACGCTTCTACATAATCATTTACATTCCATCAGGACCAACGATCACACGGATAATAAAGTTTTCACATCCCACCTGGAGAGAGCCACTGCGCCTCTGCGCCATAGACAGGAACAGGGATGTTAGCGATCTTGTACGAGTACAGCGCCCTGTTCATGGCTCGGAATAAGGAAATATTGCCAGTTGCCTTTTTAGTCCATAAAAAAGAATATATTTTGGGCGCGCTTGGAATTGAACGTCGAATCGTCCGATTTGGAATGCAATATACAACTTAAGACACGGCCGCCTATACTAAAACCACCGTTGATTTCTTACCGTTAGGTTAAGTTAGATAAAAGTGGCTGTTGGAGAAGCCAACCCTGTGATCTGTGATCTTCCTACTCCTGCAGCCATTTTGAACAACATTTAACATTTAAGACCAATGTACTACGGTACTTCTCCTTTCTTCTTCTCTCAGTTTCCTTTGATCGTGATGTGTTCAAAAATTAATTTTAAGAAACAAAAAAGAAAGCTAATAAGTAGAGTATCCATTTTTGGGGGAGAGGTAGGCATATACATAGTAGGAGGAGGATTGCCCTCCTCGTCCATAAAGCTTCTGCAGAAATCATTTGTAAAGAGGCCAAGCCTTTTTGCATGTTTGCCTATAAATTGTTTTTATTTGAAATCTAGGAAGAAAGAGATAAGACGAGGAAAAGGAGAATAGTCGCCACGCCGGAATACCGACACGGACCATTCGACAGGCAGGAAATTCGTTGAAATACATTTTGTAATAGGTTCTGCATCTTTTATCTTAGCTAGGCTCAAATTAGAACAAACAAACAAATGGAAAAATAAAAACGCTCCGGGTCTTAACAGTAGAACAAGACGTCGCTGATGACGCGAGTAGGAAGTTATGCTTCAAGTCAGTTATGGAGCGAGACAATGTAAAAAAAAATAAAAAATAAAAACGCTTCTAGGGTACTAGAATACTCGTATATAAACGGAATTAGCTACTCGCTTACTGAGGCGGCTGATAGCCATAGGAGTAAACTCCAGCAGGCGGGCCCTGCGGACCTGGCGGTGGCATTTGGCCACCGGGTGGAGGCATTTGTGCCCCTGGTCTATAGCCTTGGTATCCCTGCGAAGGGGGATACTGTCCTTGAGGCATTGTTGGATATCCTTGCTGATGGTATCCATGACCAGGGTAACCACACGGACCGGGTGGTGCATACGGTTGCCCTGCGGGCGGAGCAACATAAGTCTGAGCGCCAGGTGGTGGCTGATATTGAGTTGGCACAGCAACTCCATTCGACGGAGCATTGGCCGATGCATTTGGCGGTGGAGGCTGTTGTGGTGGCGGTTGATGCTGAGTGTAAGGAGTTGGTGGTCCCGTTGGACCGGCGGACGGTGGCGATGAGTACGCCGGTTGTTGTTGTGTTGGTGGTCCACTTGTGGCCGATTGAGGAGGGGCATACGCATTGGGTGGGTGGGAAGAGGGAGGTTGCGAAACTGGAGGCTGTGATGGAGCATTTGAGGGTGCATTCGGACCGTTATTGGCTGTGACAACTTGATTGGGTGGTGGTGTCTGGCCTGGACTGGGCGAGGAACCATATGAACTGCCGGCCGCTCCACTGGGCGGTGCACCAGTGGTTGGTGGTGGCTGTGGTGTTACTTGATTTGGTTGTGATGATGGTGGATGTCCCATTGCATTTGGCTGCTGTTGTTGCTGCTGAGCAGATGGAGGATATCCGCCGGGACCTTGTTGATACGGCGGTTGTTGTGGCTGCGGCGGATATGGTGGTTGAGTTCCGGCTCCTGCTTGTTGGTAACCAGGTTGCCCTGGTGGCTGGATCTGAGGCTGAGAAGTTTGACCGTAGTTCGGACCAGCATTTGGGGCACCATACCCATAGCCCATGGGTGGCGGTGGTCCGCCGGCATTCTGTGGAGGATATTGACCTGGTGGCGCCTGCGCTCCAGCCGGAGGTCCATACATCTGTGGTGGCGGTTGCGATTGTTGATTAGGAGGAGGAGGAGGATATGATCCCGGTACCGGGCCTTGGTGCTGCGAAGTATTCGGATAGGGATGATTTGGTGGAGGCGGCCCACCGGTCGAAGATGTCGGCGGCATGCGAGCATGATGGTAGCCTTGGCTACTGGGCGGGTAGCCTTCAGTTGGAGGCCCATAAGGTGGCATAGCACCTGGATAACCAGTCTGTGGTTGATAAGGTTGCGTTTGCGGCGGATATCCAGGATAGTGGCCGTGCTGCTGATATCCTCCGCGATACTGCGACTGCGGCGGTGGTTGCTGTGGTTGTGGTTGTCCTCCAGTTCGTTGTGGTTGTTGGCTGCTCTGAGTTGATGGAGGTGGCTGCTGACCTGGTCCTGGCACACCACGATACGGAACATTCCCGGGCTGTTGTTGGGCCTCGGCTGGAGGTGGTATAGCACTTCCTCCTTGTGGCTGTTGTTTTTGTTGTTGTTGCTGCTGCTGTGGTTGTCCAGCCGGCGACTGAGATTGCTGCGAATTTGGTTGCGGCATGTTTGCATGTGATGTCGGGGGCTGCTGATTGGCATTCGGGTATGGCAATTGAGCGCTATTTTGAGGCGATGGTACCCCCGGCTCTGAAGGACCATGACCGTGAGGCGGCATACCCGGACCGCCTGCCTGCGGAGGAGGACCCTGAGGACCACCCATCATGCAATGCGGTGGACCTTGTGACTGTGAAGCCAAGACATGCGGTGGCGGCAATATTTGAGCCATATTCATCGACGGATCAGCCAACTGCGCCAAGTACACCAAGTTACGATGTAACGCTGCATGGTACGAAATGCATTCCTGTGATTTGCCCATATTCTGAAAATCTTGTATCGTCTGGATTATTCCACAATTTTCGTCCAAAATTTTCTGTATATGCGCCGGACTGGGCGGTGGAGATACACCTCTATTGGGCGGTCCACCAGGTCCACCACCACCGGGTGGACCACGCTGCATTGGCTGCAGCGTTGGCTGCGGTGGACCGCCCTGCTGTGCAGACGACTGTTGTGGCGGCACAGGCGGCGGTTGCTGCTGCTGCGTATATGCCACAGACATTTTGCCTGCTGCTTTTTTCTTCCTCTTCGGTTTCTCGTTTTTTTCCACAATTTTAACTGTGCACTTTTAACCGCAGTCTCAAAAATATATTTTCCAATGAATATATCTGCTCTTGGCATGCAGATATATTCGATAATTGTTTATTAATTAGGCAAGCACAGCTAGAACCACATTTGTTCGCTATTTATTGCGATTTTCTATGTGAATTTCCCTTAAAAATTTTACGTGAAAACTCCCGGAAAAAGAAACTCTGACAAAAGGGAGAACTAAGGTTTTTTCTTTGCGAAAAAAATGACGCTACGATGGTTGAGTGCAGAGAGAGTCTTGACTGTGTCCAGTGATGACACCTATGATAGCGCTGAGATGCTTCCTATTTTGAAAGATCAAAGTCTTAGAGTGATTCAGATCCAGCTTTGGCCAGATTTGTTTAGTCGCTAGACATATTGATCCAATAGTCCATCCATGGTTTGTTCATCTATTAGCATTCAGCTTTGATATTAGTTTCCTCGTAGCGATTGGTATAGCTATGCTACCATTTTCCGGCAAGATAGGTAGAGGGGTTCAAGTTTTGGCGAGTTCGTTGGCCCTAAAATAACCTGGGATGTCTCTGTACCCCAGAACGCAACGTAGGTGAAAGTTAAACTGCTCTGCTCTAAGAGGTGATCGACAGTCAAGCGGGGCTTTAAAATTTTGTAAGACGGAGTCCAGGGTTTGATAGCATTCCGGGGAAATGCAGATATCACTTTTTTTTAGCCAGGACAAGGTTTCTTTGATCGCCAAAATTTGAACGTGTAACATGTTACAGTGATTTCGAAGGCGGAAGCAGAGGCTCAGATTAAGCTAATATGAGAAAACACTGCAAGCATCCCTGCTTTCAGTCTTGGAAACATCCGCGTAAAAGTGGACTGACTTGTTATCCATGAAAGCATCTTCCTCGCATAAGGATCTAGAAGGGACATGAAAGTCTTTGTGAAATTAATATTGCGGCAAGTTGTAATCGATGTTCTCTGGAAGGATTTCTAGTGTATTAAGAATATTGGCTTGGCCAAATAATTTGTTTGTCCACTCTGCAGTCGCACTTGCCTGTGGAAACTGTCGAGTGAAACAGAATATGTATTTCCTGGAAAAGAGGACAAGCTCAGTTTTATGGTGGTTTTACTCCTAATCCACAGCGACCTGAAGGAGTTCTTTAATGGTATTGGGATGCTTACCTCATGCCACGTCATCGGCATTTGCAATCAATTGCTAAAACCCCCTTCTAGGTATATCAGCAGTTCATTGACGACTAAGTTTCAGAGGTGAAAGAAAACCGCCTTACGGCGTACCGCTGCTGACAATTCTCAGCAGACTCGTATGGCTTGAAGCCATGCAGCTTGTCTCTTGTAATACTCCAGTAACAGGTTAAGTGATTCATTACTTGAGGTCGTCCAAGAGCCATTGGATTTTTCTTAGCCCCGATGCCTCAGACGTTTCTGTTATTTTGTCATAGAATGACCTCCAGGATTGTCGCGTTGCCATACTAAGCCCTTTGTTATATATTTTGATGGATTCCTTGTATGAGTCCCAGTCAGTCACATTTCCTGCAGACGTTTCTAAGATGATTTCAATCAGCGCGACTTTTTCTTACTTGGAGTTTGAATTAGAGGGCATTAAGCAGCCATTGCTTGATTGAGAGCCAGAGTGAGATTCTTGACTTTTATATCAAGCTCGTTGGTGTTACTCAGGGCACTTGGTTTTTTTTTTTTTTTTTTAATAATTTACGCGCGCCTAAGGAGTTAGATACCCTTTTCCGGTTGCCTAGGCACGGGGGGAAATGTAGAAGGAGGAGAAAGGAAAAATTGTTTTTGTAGTGGTTTGAGACTCAGGTGTATTTGGTTTCGATACTCGCTCACCAGGGGGTGGGAGTCCGAATATGACGGAGAGTTTTTTCTTCACTCAGAGTGATTCAAAGTTATAATTCGCACTAGTTTTTTGTGGTTGAAACTCTACAACAGCCAAATCTAAGTGTCAGTGTTATGCCTTCACACGCAGAATTTTTCTGTCTGAGTTCCAATTACACAAATGAAAAACTGACTTGTAATGGGCAGGATTCGAACCTGGACCCTCCGAGTGAGAAGGGATTGCTAGTACCACTACACCACGACCACCTTGGTTACTATCCAATTCAGGGAATGATATCGACGCTCCACGATCTGAAGCTGAATTTACAATATCAGTTAAAGGAGGAGGAGGCCAGTTATCAGCATCCAGCTCAACCTTCTTATAAACCCTTAAGTTTATTAACTCGAAATCGAACCAAATCATGGGCTCCTTAGCAATAAACTTGACCTGGCCACGGTTTCAGCAGTTGCCTGAGAGTTTTAGCTTGACCAACGGCCACCGTTCAAGTGTTAATGATCGATCGGTGTCGTTTTTATCGATCATCGCGATCGTTATGGCGTCTTTTAGGACTTCGCTAAAAGACCTCGGAGATGTGACATTGGATTTCCCAGGTATGGTTTTGACGTTCAAAATGTTGGGCCTTTAAGAAATCGGCATGGTTTCCTAGAACAGTCTCAGGCGCATGGAGGAATTCTCTTAACTTTTAGGGAGCAGTGGGTAATTCGTCTTTAAGGATGTTGATTTTTACTCTTCATGACCGCAGTTCTCTCGACCTCCGAAATGGATCGGTTATATCGGTTTTGATTATGCGTACAGCATTTTGGCGTCTGATGTATAGCACCTTGAAAGGGGCTGAGTCTTTGATTCCTCTTCCTCAGTCTTCGTATTTATAATTTTATTCCCGAAGACAATATGTCTTGGTACCCTTACGATATTATGCTATCTATAAATTTATCTTGCAAACTGATACAAGCTGTGTTCATATTTTATTCCAATGTGCAAAATTTCATTCAAGTGGGTCCTGTTTTCAAAGTTTCCCCTCTATTTAGGTGGCCGTGGCTCAAGTGGTAGTGGACTGGCCCGAAAGACATATTCATTTTTTCAGTTAACGAAAATCAAGTAAGATGAGTAGTTGACTAGAAATCTCCACTAAGAATTTAGTCTCCCCATTAAATTGTGGATGCCACCCATGGAGCGAAATAACCACTGAGCCCAAACATCTTTCTTTCTCTCTCAATCCCATTTTCCAAAAAACTTAACACGTGCTCAGGTACATGTATATTCATATCCACTTGAGTGTTAAGTTAAAAAAAAAAAAAAAAAAAGTGACTTGAACGCATAATGTACATCATTATCGACATTTTCTATTATTAAACTTTTTTCTGACAACATATTCGCAGCGCCGGGAAACCCTCCGGCTATGGCACTAATATTTCTATTCGTTGCCGGAGCATTCCTATAGATATTCGGCGAAGTAGTGTCAGTGTGTTCATGCACACATGTGTACATATTACTCCCAAATTCATATTGCCTTATCATGTTCCTTCCGGATGTAAGTATTCACCCCAGGTAGAAACCAGATGTCCTTACAAAATATTTAAAAAAAATAGATACAACTTATCCTTGACAGTCCTTTTTAGACTCGTGTAGAGTTCGCACGTGCTTTTCCTTAGGGGGTAATATTTGTACTATTTGTGATACGCTTTTAGAATTGCTTTCTGAAAGAGGCAAAGTATCGGGATAAACAGCTGTCTCTGACATCGATGATAACTCACTCCTGGGAATTTCTCCGCCAAATCGTTCTTATGACTTGAACTGCACCCCGTTGTGCTTGCACTTGGTCCTCACTAGAAGTGGAAAAACAAGAGATGGATAGCGGGTTCGGAATGTGAATTTTGTTGGCACACTGTTTCCTATTGTTGTAAGGACATAACACCTACAATAATTTGATTTGGTATACCAAATTCAGAATGTACACTTCGCGGCCTTGCTTAGCATTGTTGGTGTTTGTTATTAAGGACACGGGAATTCAGAGTGGATGTAGCAAATATACGCGGGCTAAGAAGTAATCACTTCTCTGTACATTCACGTCCGTAAAAATAGACCAGATGTTTTGTTCCAATCCGGAACAGTGATGTGGTTGCAATTCCGTCTCCCTAAGCAAAGTATCCACAATTGCTTTATATACAGCAGCCCTAAGCTGGGCAGCTATCCCCTCTAGGCTTGTCGGACCACTGTGTCGTATCAGCTAATATCTCGTACACTGGCAAACAGAGAAAACATTCCTAAATGAACCGTATGGCAATACGAGAAAACTAATTGGAGCGGACTTAACAGCTTCTTTAAGAATTTTCGCTAGTTGTTATGTTTTCTCGATAACGACGTCGCTGCGTGGGTGCTGATATGATCACAGATACTATCCCTTTTGAAATGAGATCCTTTATCACTCATCGGATTAAGATTATTAAATTAAAAGAAAAGGCAGCAGGCAGAGAAAGTTTTTTTCTGTCCTTCAAGACCAACCCGTCAAAAAACGAGCCAGCAATGACTGCAATGTCTTTTTTAAGCGTGTGTCCTTCATATACCATACACCGTCAGCTCGTGAAATATCTCGAAACACGAAAACTTCTCAATGACCGACTGACTGTACGCGTCTCGTACAGGTCCACTGGTGATTTGATAGCATGTCTCTACTAAAAGTGTAACCAAACCTTACATCAATCTGGCGAAAGTATGATAGTTGCACTTGATATGTCTTAAGGTTTTGACAGAGTTTGGCTCTTTTGTCGAAAATGCGTGCATTTGTTATCAATGCATTAGAAATTCAACTCAAGTTGTCTTTGATGGTTTCAAGTCTGATATTCACAAAATAAATACTATTGTGCCCCAGTGCTCTGTTCTGTCCCCGACACTCCTTTTAATTTTCATCAATGATCTCTTGCCTGCTACTTCTAAAGCAATTATATATTCCTTTGCTGACGACATAACTCTCTGCTTTTCATATCCGTTTCCGGACTCATGTCCCTTCGGCTGCTGAACGGGAAACGCAGCGTATTTTTGTTTTCTGTCGGAACAGAACACTCAGACAAAGAACTAGTCCACTGTACTCTATGTATGTTCCTTTTAATGAAATCTTTCAGTCTTACGAAGAAAGATTAGTAAGCGCTTCAATGATAAAGTGCATACAGTACCAGAACCCGCGTGCTGCGATGTCGTCATCACTTTCACAGCAAGCATCGCAGGATGTTTTATCACTTATGCCCAGCATATTAAAGTGCTTAGCGAAAGCGGAGTGCCCTTTCACGACGCCAGTAAGCAACCTGCAGACTTTCCTGCTGAAGGACAGCAGGAGGGCCGTTGACCTTCTACAAACGTCTAAAAGCATACGTTTGTGACATAAGACTCTGCGATTTTAGCATTTCGACTGCGTTCAGCTATGTCTTATATTCTTGAGTTGGCTTGGAAGTCGTAAAAAGATTCATCGCGACTTCGTAACGAGAAGTGAAATCTAACGTCTTCATCCTCCAGAAAGACACCAGCGCCATATCCTACAATGATTTCGGAGCCGTCCGTGAAGACCCGACTGCATTCATTTCCTGGTTCAGTACTAAGCAGTCCATAAACGATTTCGTATTTTTTTCCACAGCAGGAGTTCTTGTGTCATTGCATCAGACGGCATATCCATAAGACCAGAGTCATGAGACAGCCGCCGTACAGTCATCAAAGCTCCAGTGCGTGTTGTACCAAAGATCACTCCTTTTCAAACGGAAGATGGCTTTGACAGTGCAGGCCATAATATGAATATCAAGGGCAGGGGGATTCATCAATACGTCTAGCGCGGAGCCAGGTGTACTACGGAAAGTCCCATGCATCCGAAACAAACCGTTTCACGACAGCGCTAGCTTCCGATATAAAAGCCATTACTAAATGGGGAACCACCAACAGAGTGGAATTTAATGCTTCCAAAACACAATGTTGTCTGTTGTCATTAAAGCGAAATTGAAAGACCCGACCATTATCCATGAATGGCAATTGCATCGTCGAAACCGAAAAACTTCCCATTCTCGGGCATGTGTGTCAGTGACAATTTACCTTGGAATAACCACATATTCTATGACGTTAGGAAATACTTCACCCCTCTGATCGGGCCCCAAGTATAGGGCATTTGTCCGCCCAAAATTAGAGTACAATGCCCACATCTGGTTAAGTGCTAGATGGGATTCAAAACCTTGTGTTAAAACTCATAGGTGATGCATTCATTCAATCCAAATCCTCGAGCACCCACGTAATGTTTCCTGTCTCAATTTATTCTAACGCTTTTTCCACCACCATTAAACCACCTTCATAGAAATCGCTAGTAGCATTCAGCCGTTTCAAACTTTTAACCGTAACCCACGTCTCGCTATGAATGCTCATCAGTACAACCGCAAACCCACTTTTGGACGTACTCTGAAATATCGTGATTCGTTCCTAACTCGTACAGCTTGCTAATGGAATGCCCTGTCGAGGTTTTTATCTCCTGGCCATTATAAGCTTCATATAAAAGCCACGGTATGATATTGAACGACCGGTGAGTGAAGCTGCACGAACTTGAAAGGGTTACAGGTTCATCACATGAATCAGTGATTTTAGTTTTGGAAAAAGTATTTGGATATGAAAAAGCTATACACCAGATGGGTACCGCATTTGCTCACAATTGGAAACAAATGCAATCGTTTGACAACTTCAAAGGAGTGTTTGGCGAAGATCAATCACAATTCGAACGAGTTTTTGAGCCGCTTCGTAAAAGTGGGAGAGACATGGATTCATTGTGCTTGTTTACATTGGCGACGGGATGAAAGTCATCATCATGAACGTCGTGTTCACATTGTCTTGGGGTTGAAAGACTTTTTGACAAGTGGAACACTTTTTTTTTTATAATTTACGCTCGCCTTAGGGGTTAGATACCCTTTTACTGTTGCCATGGCGCGGGCGGAAAGGTAGAAGGAGGAGAAAGGAAAATTGTTTTTGTAGTGGTTTGAAACTCAGGTGTATTTTGTTTCGATATTCGCTCTCAAAGGGTGGGAGTCCGAATAGGACAGAGAGTATTTTCTTCACTTAGAGTGGTTCGAAGGTTATAATTCGCACTAGTTTTTTGTGCTTGAAACTCTACAACAGCCGAATCTACGTGTCAGTGTTATGCCTTCACACGCAGAATTTTTCTGTCTGAGTTCCAATTACACAAATGAAAAACTTGAAAGACTTGTCGTGGACAGGATTCGAACCTTGACCACTCCTGTTTACTAGTACCGGGTTTTAGCATCTACAAGGCACTTTAGAAATGGATTCTGGGTGGAAGTAACCCTTCTTCTTCCCTCTTCAATAAAAAACGTTCCCTCTCTTTCGGACAATCTTCCTGCCCGCGCCAATGTGAACAGGCACATTAAAACACACCAAGGACCAACGTACAGTTGAGTGTTTAACCTAACCTAACCTATCTGGTCACTTCTATCACACTTCTCTTTTTGCTTCTATTGTCTTCTGTTTTTCTTTTTTATTACTATTTTTCATTATCCTTCCTTTTCGACTCCATTCTCATATGCACACATATAAAACTATAATCCTATATTTAACTTCATAATTTTTATGATTGTTTAAATTTTATTCCATTTCCTATGTACTCGTATATTATTTATTTGTACTTCATGTTTTAAACAAACATTTGAATTTGACGAAACCTTCGCTCTGTTGAAAACATGATTTGGGAATAGTCATTTCATAAAACGGACCCGTCAATTGGCCACCAAGATCGTGCGATTTAACGCATTTGGACAATTTTCTGTGGGACTGCATCAAGGCGCTATTGTATTGGGGTCAAAGATTTCTCGAGTAATATGCTATATATGGGGCGTATACGGGGTCTCAAAAATTTATCGAATATAGGACCTTTAACCGTGGTGGACATATTGTCTAAATGGCATGAAATAATCTATCAAATGAATTTCATAAATCTTCATAATTTTAATTACTTTGTGTTTTATTTAAACAAAAAGTCTAGACCTCTTTAAAAAAAAAAAAAAACAGCCATACAAGAGTATATTCTGTTAGATAGTTTGATAATCAATTTTCGTAATTTTACTGTAACATGAATCGTTCTTACATACTCGTATATCTTCTGAATACAATAAAACTCAAATGTTACCCAATTTGAGTCTTTTACTTTTTTTCTTGAATAAATCATCATAACTCTGGGGATTTATGTTTGACCCATATGCACGGTTACCAGTTACCACAAATTTAGGTTAGAAAAATCCGAAATGCTTAACGACTTTTATCTTCTACACATTTGCTTGTGATTTTCTCATTTAAATGTTCCAATGAAGAGAAAGTAAACTCACGCGATATAAAAACACACTCGAAAAGAGAATGAGACTACGCAATCTCGACTTTGCTTTTGTAGGTAACAGCAGTTATACAGGCAGAATTTAGTTCAGTTGTAGCCCAGTAGGTCACAATTAAAAGGTCCACTAAGTAATACTCGTCAACTAATACATGCAAGCAAACTATTACGTATGAGTTTTAGAAATAAACACTCTCAAGCGCTGGCGCTTCTCCATGGGAGCATGCGCCACTTTGCTTCTGTCATTGGTCTTTTATTTCTAGGCGTAACGATTTATTTATATTATTAACGAATACAACAGTTTGTTTTCTTTAGTGTGCATATTTATACACACACATACATGAACGCGCACACATGAACTCGTACATTGGGTTTGTGTTTTCAAGTCGACAACCAAGAACAAAAATGTAGGTGATTGGGTGAATGACTTTTTTTGGGTTTTCTTCACCTTGTTTTTGGCCTTCTTTCTGTGGCGAGTTTATTTTTGAAAAAAAATAGTAAAATTGTTTCCTTCTCCTACATACGAAAAATGATTTAATGAATCATTATGAACGGAATTATATTTTACTCGTATCATGTAAATACGAGTATGTACATGCATACTATGTATTGTATTATATGTTACGTACAGGTTTTTTCATTAGACTTGGCCTTGTTTTTAATCAAAATTTTAATTTTTTCAAATGTTCTCCACCGAACAGCTTGCAAGAGTGGATGCGCTTTCGTAAAATTCGGCCGATATTTCAGCAAATTCACATCGAATGGATGCCACCAGGTTGTCTAAAACTTCAGTTTTGTTGGCGCAGACCAGATCAGAAAAAAGAGTTTAATGGTGTTAAATCGAAAGAGAGTGGCGACCAATTGACAGGCCATTTCTGGGTATAGGACGATCACTGAACTTCATCTTCAAAAAGTAGAACCACATACCTCCAAGCCTTCCAGTTCCAATTTATTTAAAAATAAAACGATAGCGGTCTCCATTAACTATAACCGATTTGCCGATACCATCATGGAAAAAGTAAGACCCAATGGCAGCTCCGGCACGAAAAACACACGAAATATCCAGTGGGCTAAATCTGGAGAACATGCTGGAGGAGGGAGAAATTCGCAAACTTTTGCCGTCAAAAAGCGGCCAAAGAGCCTTGGATACCCTGTATCCTTCAAAACTTGACCACCTTAGGTTGCCGTGGTTTAATGTTGGCAACCTCACTATTGCCGAGTAGCCCTCCTTTTCTTGCAAGCTCGTCCGCTTTTACATTTCGGCTCTGACTGCATAGTGCCTTGAGCACTGTGCTACCCCTGACTGTATCAGAGTTGATGTTGGTTGATTCCATTGTCTTCCGTGCAACCTGGCTATCGATGTTGATAGCGAAATCCCTTTCGGATGCCGATCTCATCTGTATTAGCTCAGCCGCCTTGTGGACAGCTAGAACCTCTGATTGGAAGACATTGCTTGCATCCGGTAGTATTATAAACACTCTTAGCTCTGGGTCTTCCGATTTAATTTTGGTGGGGGCGAATGCCCCCATTTATTCGGCTTAATACAAGCTATAACTTAAAAAATAAACTTAAACTAAAACTTAAAACTAAGGTTTGTTGGAGTGGTGAAGGAGAACAGATTTGAGGTAGGAAGTGGTGCGGTGAAAGTCAAAGACGGTAGGGTTTGAGTTGATTTGACGTAGCATACGGGAGATTGGTTCGTTCGCGCCATAGGAGGTGTGGTGGGTTGGTAGATAGAAGAGTCGAGGGGTACGTAGATTACGAGGGTTAGTGTTGAGGAAAATGGAGTTGTGAAGGGACGCGCCTTCAACGTGACCTGAAAGGAGTCGATGAATGAAGAGAAAGTCTGCAGCATCTCTGCGATCTTCAAGGGTGTTTAAGTTGATAAGGTTGAGACGGTTTTGATAGGGGGGCAGATTAAAAGGATCGTCCCAGGGCATACCTCGAAGAGCAAATCGAAGAAAACGATGCTGAATGCTTTCAATTCTCGAGATATGAACACGATGATATGGGGACCATACTTGACTGGCGTACTCTAGGAGGGGGCGAACAAAGGTATGGTCACGTATGGGTTGGTGAATTCTTTGGACCACCGTTTTACAAAACCTAGTGCAGAGTTGGCTTTGAGGATTATCTCATCCATATGTAAACGGAAGTTGAGCTCGCTGTCACACAAAATGCCGAGGTCGCGAAGAGTCTGTACGGAGGAGATAGGTTGGTTATGGAGAAGATAGAGTCGGGGAGGAGATTGGTTCCGCTTATGTGAGAAGGTGATGGATTGGCATTTAGCGATGTTAAGTTCCAAAGAATTTTTGAGGCACCAGATCGAGAAACTATCAAGATCTTGTTGAAGGAGGAAAGAGTCCTGGGGAGAGGAAATGGTTTTGAAAAATTTGGTATCGTCGGCGTAAAGGGAGACAGACGAGTGTTTGATGATCATATCGAGATCATTTATGGTTAATATAAAAAGAAGGGGACCGAGATGGCTGCCTTGTGGAACTCCAGAGGTGGCCGAAAATGGAGCGGACTGGGCTGACCTAAAACGAACACTGTAAAAACGGTTTTCGAGGTAAGAGGATATCCATTTTAACAATATGAGTTCAAAGCCGAGGGCAGACAATTTAAAGATAATTAACCGATGAGAGATTTTATCGAAGACTTTGCTAAAATCGGTTGCAACTACTCGTACATCGACTTCATTGCCATTCTCTAGGGCAGAGAGGGCAAAGGATACGAATTCAACGAGATTTGTGGTGGTTGACCTACCCTTTAAGAAGCCATGTTGTCTAGGGGAAATAAGTGATTTGCATTGGAAGCTTAGAGCTTCATACAAAATACTTTCGAAGAGTTTGGGTATATGGGAGAGTTTAGCGATGGGACGATAGTTGGTTATTTCATTCTTTGATCCTTTCTTGTGGAACGGGGTTATGAAGGAGGTTTTCCAAACCTGAGGAAATTCTCCTTGTGAAAGGGATAGACGGAAGAGATTAGAAAGGGCAAGGGAAAGAGAGGAAGAACATTTTTTAAGAAATATGGCAGGGAGGCCATCTGGGCCGGGTGTGAATTCGTCATTGAGTTGGTGTAATTTATATTCGATATAAGACGGGTCCAAAATATGAGAGAGAAGTGGGCTATTGGAAAAGTTCAGTAGGTAACTAAAATAGGATGGATCTGGTACAAAGGAGTCGTTGGTGAAGGATTGTTTAAAAAATGTGGCAAATAGGTTGGCAATGGTGAGTGGATCGGTTGATGACCTGTTGTTGAAAGAGAGGGAAGGAGGGTAACCATCGGACTTTCTTTTGTAGTTAACAAATTGGAAAAAGGACTTAGGGTTGTTTATAAGGTTGACTTGCGCATTGTTAAGGTAGCGCTGGTAAAGGGAATCGTAAAGTTCGGTGAAATGAAGATAAGCACCAAGATAGTTGGAATAGTCGGTAAAGGATCTGGTACGCAGGAAAACAGCCCATAACTTATTTCTCTTATTTCGTAAGAACGAAGCTTGCGATTATACCAGGGAGGACTAGTAGATGATGTTCTAAGGCGGGCAAACGGAACGTAAAGGGAAAAAGAATGAAATATTTCTTTATAAAAAATGGATAGGGCATCATTTATACTTAAGTTGTGAAAGTTAAAGAGGGATCTGCTGAGATATTCACTGATTTTGTGAAAGTTTGCTTTATGAAAGTCGTGGGATGAGAGAGTTGTGGGGGGAGTGGACTGGAATGAAGAGTTATGAAAAAATGAAAGTAGAAGGGGGGGATGGTAGTTATCGATTGTTGAAAGAGATAGGGGACAAAGTGAGACTGAGGAGTTAATTGGATCTGTTGTGAAAATAAGGTCTAATTGCCTGCCCATATAATTGGATATACCACTGACTTGGCATAGACTTGAGTCTGTTAAGCGATCTAAGAAGAGACATTCCTTAGCTGAGATGGCATTTGAAGCGATGAAAAACGATTGATCATCTGATGGAGTCCACTGTAGCTGAGGAAGATTAAAGTCGCCGAAAATAAGGATATCATCAATAGGGTCTGACAGGTCAATTAAATGATCGATCGCATCAATAACAAATTGGTAAGATTCGATAGATTGAGCTGGTAGGATGTAGCAACATATAACGTAAAGGGACTTGAGAGGCAGTGATATTTTTATTGCGACAAAGTCGGCTTTAGAGGATGAAGAAATTGTAATGGGAGAAGAGTTAAGGCTGTTGTCCATCGCCAGTAGGACGCCTCGACAGGGGGAATCTTTATTTGTGCGGGTAGGATCGTCGTCGCAGAAAACATTAAAAGTAGGAGGGAACAATTCCTGGTTCTTTATGTCGGGAATCAAATTGGTTTCGGTCAAGGCGTAAATATCAAAGGGAAGAGCATGCGATTGACGTAGGACAATCTGAGAAGATACCAGAACCTGTTCCTTCTTCTGTTTTGGAGCCATCTGTGAAAATTGCAATTTCATTCGACCTGATTATTGCATTTTTTTGCCAGTCCTCCCTCTCCGGATATATTATACCATACGGAATGTCAAAGTCGATCAAGGAGGGAATTTTATCCCTCCTTGAGGGAAATAGGTTAGAAATACCATCAGCTCCGCATGACGACGAATTTGGTAAAGTACAATCACATCTCTATTCTATATCTTTTGAAAAACTTTAAAGTTTCTTAAGTTAGATTGGTAGTTACTTGATGAATCCCAAACAATGTGTTAAGATTGGTTATGTCTGCTCAAAGCTGATACCAAATTACTCAAGTGTTCCTCAGGGCAGTTATGTTGGTCTAATCCTCTTTCTTCTTTTCATAAACGACGGTTGTATTAACATCTAAATATTATATCTTTTACATGCAGACGATGTAAAAAGTTCGGTAAATTTTGTTTCTGACGCGCTTCTATTGCAAAATGATCCTAACCGTATTAATGACTGGTGTTCTTTGAATGAATTGATTACCGTGTTCAAAGAACAATATTAAAGAGAGTAGCTGATCATATAGACTTAGGAGTACTCTTTGATGCTGAACTAAATGTGGATTATATAACCGACAAGGCTAATCGTAGTCTGGTTTTTTTTATTTCGCAATTCCAAGGACTTTTGCACCTTTAAGTCCTTGCACTATTCATTAAATCGTTCTAAGTTAGAATATTTTAACGCTTATTATCACAATCATGAATTTCGTATTGAGAGAATTCAGAAACGATTTACGAAGTTTACTCTTCGTAGAACGAATTGCAACAATGATATGCTTCCTTCAAGAATCAGATTGTGCCTTTAATAATTTAAAACCGCTTCCTCAAAGAACTTATTACTCTGTTATTTTTGCTCACAATATATTAATTTCTCATGTTGAATTTTTACTTTTTCATAATAATTTTGGATTTTACTACAAACCCACCCATAAACTTTTTTCATGATCTGTCAATGTCAAAACGTCAGTCATGGTTTACATTTTCATCACGGTGTATTAAAAGTTACTACCGAAGTCGGTGGTCGCAACTATAAGAGCGCTTACTCCACAGACAAGCTGTGCGTGCTATAGTGAATCAATTCGAGTCAACAAATTTACTATTGAATGTTTCTGCGTTAGTGAAACAACGCACCGGCCGAAGTACCGATAATATCGTAGCCGTAAGTGCTTCTGTTCAAAATGAGCCAAATTAGTCGATTCCACGCCGTTCACAAGAATTGGGAATCTCTCAGTCCACATTGCGGCGCACAGTGCAACGACTAATGCACAAAAATACAAAATTACAATTTTTGGTTTTTATGTTTTCTTTGCATTGATCGTATTATTATAAAAGTAAGTAATAGAAAAATGTGTATGGCAACATTTTTTTTCTTTCTTCTAAATAAACAATTAACTGTTATTTTAGGTGTAAACATAAACACACTGTAATTTGTGCAATTCATTTGACAATTGTCATCGTACGTTACAAATTGTGTAGTGTTTTTTTTTGCGGTTAAAATTTATTATATTATTTTAAGTGCATTTTGAAGTGTTCATCAATAAAATTAATACATTGAAATTATCGAAGATGGGTGTGTGGATGTGATTTGTGTGGTGCAATGTCGAAATCTTGTGTTGTTCTAACTTTGGATAATCTTTAAAAAAAATTGAGGGCATAACCCACCCTCAGTTTTTTTTTTTGTGGAAAACATTATTCGTGTACTTTGTGTTCCCAAATAATTTACGTGCCGAAACGTGCCGATTTCAATTATATAATTTTTTTTCAGCAAACACTTTAGAACTTACCAACCAATCTTGCTTCGAGGTGTGGAGAGTGAGCCATTTTTGAACATATTTTGATTAAGCGTGGTTTGTAAAGTGCTCCGGAACAAATTATGAGCAGTATAAAAAAAAACAAGCCGCTTAATTTCTTTAAGATTAAAAACTAGATGGGACCGCAGTCATCGAATGCAAAATACGTTCAACACACAATATGCGAACTAGTTGAGAGAGGAAGTTACTCTGGAAGAAAAAGTTCTGATCTACCAGCAGACGTCCAATACCTCAGTTCTTTCCATTACTGGATTACAAAGAGGTCGATCAGAAAAAGATTTTGAGAGCCTATTTCATAAATCAAAAAAGCGCAGAGTTGAAAGTCTTATTCATAACTGGGACTCTAATGAGCTGTCTTTTGCTGCCATTCAATCATAGGAGTCAGGGACTTTATCTTATGAGAAATGTATGCCTGGTCTTCAAGCCTTAGCCCTTTACTTAAACTTGGGACTCAGTCCCCGAAAATATAATATCTTGCGCTCCACGGTGAATAGTATTTATAAGTATTTATAGTTACTATGCGATAAAAAAAAATTAGGGATCTAAGACTACCCGACACAATAAATGTTTCAGATAGTCATGCTGTAGTAGATTTGCAGCAATTACTCAATAAAACTGCAAAATATATAATTGAGCCCATCGCAGATGAATTTTTGTCTTTGTCCACTATTGTAAACTTAGTATGTAAATGGGGCTTTGATGGAAGCTCTGGGCATATTGCTTATAAACAGAGATTTCAGAATATTAATAGTTCAGATGAATTTGTATTTTTTATTGCACTTGTTCCACTACGAATAATCGATAACGATAGTGGCAATATAAAGTGGGCAAATCCCAGACCATCATCAATATTTTATTGTCGTCCTATAAAGTTCATATTTTCGAAAGAGTCAGCAAATTTGGTAGATAATGAGAAAGTAAATATGGATCAATTAACTAATGAATTAGTTCCTCTTAACATTACTGTTAAAGACAGCTGCATCATTGTAAATTTTGAAATCTTGTTCACCATGATACGAGTAGATGGTAGTATATATAATGTTATAAGTGAAACGAACTCAGCTTAAACGTGTTACATTTGTGGATGTACCCCTAAAGATATGAACAAAGAGGGAATTGAACGTCTTCAGTCAAGTGAGTTAGCTTACGGCTTTGGTTTGTCACCCTTACATTGTTGGATAAGGACATTTGAATGCATGTTACATATTTCTTATCGTTTGGATTTTAAAAAGTGGCAAGCTAAAGGGGAAGACTTTAAAAAAAAGCTTTTAGAAAGAAAATTAAATATACAAAAAGAATTCAAAGAAAAGCTTGGATTAATTATTGACAAACCGAAGCCTGGGTTCGGTTCCACTAATGACGGAAATACTGCCCGTCGAATTTTTGCTAATGCATCGTCAATTACTGGCATAAACGAAAACTTGATTTCAAAATTATCAATAATAATAAGAGTAATATCCAGCGGGAAAAATATTAATATGCCAAGGTTTAGGACATTAGTTCATGAAACAAAATAGATATATCTTAGTAATTATTACTGGTATTATATGCCTGTAACTTTGCATAAACTGTTCATACATTTAAATTTCGATAGGTCAGTTGTCTGAAGAAGCGTTGGAGTGTAGGCACAAGAATATTCGCTATATCCGAGAGCACAATGCCCAGAAATAATCACGAATCAAAACCAATAGTGATATCATGAAAATGCTTCGTATTACGTCTGACCCAGGCCTTGCTAAGTTTTGAAAAGTTTCAAATAGTTGTCAAAAAATTACTTTAGACATTGCCGAATATATTATTGATGATACTCAGTCTGAAACATTTGATGTAAATATAGATTCGGATCACTCAAATGAATCAGTCACAGAAACAGAATCTGAAACAGACTTAGAAAGCGAATAATGTAACTTAGAATCAGTCTGAAAACCTATTTAAAATTGTTTAATACACAAATAATTAACCATTTTGTAATAAAACTAACAATAATTAATAAATAAAACAATTATACAATGAGCTATGATTTTTGTCCTTTTTTCCATACATTCGTTGCACTGTGCGGCGGTGGCGAACTTTGCATATAAACCTTAGCCTAGACCCTTACAAGATCAAATGAACTCAATAACTGAAGCCTCTTGATCATTTAAAGCGCCGAAACTTTTCCGATTGGGCTCTGCAAAAATTTGAAGAAAATCCTGAATTTCATCGAAAAATAATCTTCAGTGATGAAGCTCATTTTTGGCTTAATGACTTTTTCAATAAGCACAATATAATTATAACCTTCGAATCACTCTGAGTGAAGAAAAAACTCTCCGTCCTATTCGGACTCCCACCCCCTGGAGAGCGAATATCGAAACCAAACCCACCTGAGTTTCAAACCACTACAAGAAACCAATTTTCCTTTCTCCTCCTTCTACCTTTCCACACATGTATCAACCACACATAGCCGCGCGTAAATTATAAAAACAAAATGCATGATTGAACAGCAAACAGCCCATGTGTGCTTCAAGTAACTGTGTTGTGAATTTAAGCTGAAGCTGTGATTGGACCGTATTTTTTCGTCGATGAAAATGATCGCCATGTTACGGTCAATGGAGTTCGCTGTCGTGCCATGTTGGAAGACTATGGAATTGGAATATGTGGACTTGGCATCAGTGATAAGTGGTTAAAACAAGATGGTGCCACATGCCACATAGCTGTTCAAACAATTGATCTATTGAGAATCACGAGAATGACCACCCCGCTCATTCGATTTAACGCCGTTCGATTTCTTTTTATGGGGTAACCTTGAGTCGTTGGTTTATTCCAACAATCCAACAACGTTAAAGGAGCTCAGGAACAATAACGAACGAGAAATTTCCAACGTTCCGGTCGATATATGTGGAAGAGTGGTGGAAAATTGGCTCCGAAAAATCGATCACTGCAAACGTGCCCGTGATGGTCATATGAATGAGATCGAATTGCATATACGAGTATACGAGTATACTCCTACTCGCATTCTTCGACCTAGAGAAAAACTTCTCTTTATTTCTAGACACAGAACGAATTATGGACGAAACGATCCTATAACTACGGCTTGAGTCAATTAGAATTTGTATAGAAACGCTGTAATGAATTCTGTATAACTCAATTTAATTGCAATGTTAACTAAAATGTAACTTTATAAATTCTTAGAGTTAGTCTAAAATAAGATGGTAAATTATAAGGCGATATAAATAAACAAATAATATATACATACTATATACGAGTACACATCCCCTCACACAAGGGGAATCCCATACGGTTGAAAAACCTCTTTCATAACCCCATTCTATATAAAGGATCAAAGAATGATATAACTAACTACCGTCCCATTGCTAAGCTTTCTCACATACCTGAATTGTTCGAAAATTTTTTATATGAAGTTCTACGCATTTAGTGCAAGTCGCTTATATTACGCAGTCAGTATCGATTTCTGAATGGTAGATCCCGTATCCCTTGTGATTTCAGCTTTCATTTCATTTTTAGAAAATGGCAACGAAATCGATGTTATTGATATACCATAGATTTTGCTAAAGCCTTCGATAGAATATCACATCAATTGATACTTTTCAAATTGTTTTACCTCGATTTTGACCCATATAATCATCTTCTTATGTGGATAACCGTTATTATACCGTTCGTTTTAGGCCCATATGGCAGCCATCTAGGACCCCTTTTCTTCATTTTAACTATAAACGATCTTGAGAGAATTATCAAACACTTCCTCTCTATCCATTTACCCCGACGACATTAAGTTCTCCAAAACTATTTCTTCACACAAAGTAACTATTCTCCTTCAAGAAGAAGGTTCTCTACTTGGTGTCTAAAAAAATTGCCTAAAACTTAATGTCTACAAATGTTAATCTATGACTTTGTCACGTAAGTCCAATCAATCTCCTGCTCGACTTTATTTTCTGCATGGCCAACCTGTACCCCAGGTTCAATCCCTTCGCAACCTTGGAATATTATACGATAGAGAGTTAAACTTCCGAGATAATCATATAAAGATGAGATAAAAAGATAAAGCCAACTCATCACTTGGTTCTATGAGACGAACATCTAAGGAATTTTGCAACCCCCATGTGTTAAGGTCATTTTACATTACCCTTGTCCGGCCCCTTTTAGAATATACCAGCCAAGAGTGGTACCTCTTTCAGCGATTTCATTTCATTTCATTCTATCGTGACCGCCTCCAACTTCTTAACCTGAATACCCTCGTAAAACGCACAGACGTAGCTAACATTCTCTTCATTTATTGACTGCGCTTCGGTGCCGTGACATAACGCCAAGCGACATAACTTTCCACTGTATATCTGATTTTGCTTAGCTGATTAACGTATTGTCTATAAAAAGGACGACAATATTGCATTCAATGACCTGTGTTCTACACTACAGGCAGCGGCACCCTGAGCGTCCGCATGTAAAGCTGAATACCGTCCGGCGTATGAGTCGAAGACACGCCCCTAGTGGGAAATCCTTGTAACTGTAACCGTCAACTGTCAGGCAGGCGCCTATACGCGGGTCTGGTGTATTTCAAGTTTAGGCTGGGTGACTCGCTTCGCTCGCTTTTCTCCGCAGAGTCTAGCTGTTCAAGCGCCTTCATCGCTCCGCTAAGAGTATGTCAACAACTGTCAGGCAGACGCCTATAAGTGAGTCTGTGGGGTGCGGGTCTCACTTTGCTATGTGCAAGTGTTATTCTTATCTCAATTTTAGCGGTGGTCTTATGTCTCAAAATAATTTGGCCTTATGTCGCTTTGTGAAACGTCCTGGATCGACCTTATTTTTCCTAGCTACTGTGACATCTATGATATTATCTATATAATAATATTCCATTGCTGGAAAGATGATGATGGGTGAAAATCCCTTTGTTCAACTATGAATACAATCATAGCTTCTAATTATTAAAATAGTTTTGAATGCCCGTCTAATATCTGACAAGAGTACTATGTGCCTACATATTAAAAAGGATATTGCGATTACTTTTCATATCAATTAGTTAAACAGTTGTGGAAAGCTCATTTCCTGGCGGTGAAACTGTGCAACGAACGCCTGTCCAATACAGTTTTACCATGGACATTGATAGGAATAAAGAGGAACTAGTACAAGGGCACACAAGAACTCGTCTATTGGAAATACAGTACAATAGTTCTCATGTTCCTTTTTTATCATGCAGCTCTTTTAATCGCAATTTAAAAATTAATACAAAATATCCTTTAAAGGACGAAAAATATTAATATCGAAACTGATTTAATCCTCACGTATAATAGATGCAAATGAAGTTGCAGACAAAATTTTTTTATTATTTTTTTTTTATAATGGGCGCGCCCTCAAGGGGTTGTATACCCTTAAGGTGATTGTTTACAGCCCGGGCAAAGGAAATTTGGGGAGGAAGAAAAGAGAGGTACCGATGTACATTGCTTTTAAATGTTTGCAAATTATAACGACCAGGAAATACAGAGATCGGCAGGGCATTCCATAAGCGAGTTGTACGGCTTAGGAACGAATCACGATATTTCAGAGTACGTCCGAAAATGGGCTTGAGGGTATACTGATGAGCATTCATAGCGAGACGGGTGTTACGGTTGAAAGTTTGAATGGGCGGAATACTACTGGCGATTTCAGTGGAGCACTGGTGGTGGAAATAGCGATAAAACAAAGTGAGACACGAGACATTTCGTCGGTGTTCGAGGGTGTCCATTGACAAGTTTTATCGCACGATTTTGAATCCTATCTAGCAGGTGCAGAGATGTTTTAGGAGCACCTGACCAGATGTGGGAGTTGTACTCCAATTTTGGGCGGATGAATGCCTTATATATTGAGGCCAGATCAGAGGGGGTAAAATATTTCTTACATCGCTTGAGGAAACCTAGACATTTCGCAGCATTTTTGGCGACATCAAATATGTGGTCATTCCAACGTAAGTTGTCATTGACACACATACCGAGAATGGAAAGTTTTTCGGTTTCGACGATGCAAGTGCCATTCATAGATAATGGCTGGGTGTTTAAATTTCGCTTTAAAGACAGCAGACAGCATTGTGTTTTGGAAGCATTAAATTCCACTCTATTGATAGTTCTCCAATTGGTTATGCTGTTGATATCGGAATTTAATGAGCTTAGCATACGCTGCCGTTCTCGTACTACAGCCGAAGAGCAGGGCCGTGAGTCCGGGAACGAATATGAAAAGCAGAGAGTACTGTCATCAGCAAAGGAATATATTGGATTAGAAGTAGCAGACAAGAGATCGTTAATGAAAATTAAAAAGAGTGTCGGTGACAGAACAGAGCCCTGGGGCACACCAGCATTTATTTTGTGAATATCAGACTTGAAACCGTCCAAGACAACTTGAATTGAACGTTCCGAAAGGTAATTTCTAATCCATTGAAGAAGAGAGTCGTCGATCCCAAATGCACGCATTTTCGACAAAAGAGCCTGATGCCAAACTCTGTCAAATGCCTTAGAAATATCAAGTGCAACTATCTTGCTTTCGCCAGATTGATGTACGCTTTGGTTCCACTTTTCGGTAAGACATGCCATCAAATCACCAGTGGACCTGTTGCTACGAAAACCGTACTGCCGGTCATTGAGAAGTTTTCGTGTTTCGAGATATTTCATGAGCTGACGATTTATCAGCGTTTCCATGACCTTGGAAAGAAGGGTCTGTAGGAAGAGAGAGAAGATGATTCGCCTTTTTTAGGGACGGGCTGGACAAATGCTGTTTTCCCTCTGCTCGTGAAGAGTCCTAAAGTGATTGATGAAAAAGCTTACGCAGTGGTTTTGCCAGCGAGGAAGAACACCTCTTCAGAAGAAGGTGAGATATACCATCTGGACCAGCGGATTTATGAATGTTTAGATCTTTAAGTACTCTTTCTACTACACGAGTGCGAAAGTAGATTCGTCCCATTGAAGATTCAACGCACTCAAGTGTAGGCGGAGACAAAGTACAATCTGGGAGTGTTGAGCTGGCTGCAAAGTGTGCAGCAAGCAGATTGGCCTTATCCAAAGAGCTGACAGCTGGAATGTCATTGTAAATGAGCGTTGGGATGGAGGATGAGGCGGAATTTCTAATGTTTGTGAATTGAACTCAGTCCATATAAATTTGTATGAAGTTGAGATGATATTGCGATATATGAGTTAGTTTCAGCTCTAAACTGTGCAAAGTAACTGCTCTTTTAATAGGTGAATGCAAGGAATTTTAAATCGAGCCACCAGAGATTTTACGGCAATAGTAAACAAAGTCTGACATACAAAAAACATATCTTGATTTTAGCCAAAACTATGGAAAATTGAAGACGTTATTTATCATTTATTTGTTTGTAATATTCAGATAAGTAGTAAGAGAAATTTCTTGGGCTTACATGAATAAGATTTTCCTCTATTATTTCAGCAGCATGTTTATCATGTCTATCAAACCTCGATATTTAAGAGCATACTCGTATAATCGTACTTATCAAATCGGATTTGTTGATTCGCGAAGCAATTACAATTTACAAAATAAAAATGCACAAAAAATTGACTTAAAACCAGTCCAGTAGTCTTAGACCAAGAGTCCGCAGTATAGATTTGGCAGTGAAGGATAACCAAAAAATATGTGCATTCATAGGTAGTATTTATTAGTGTGATTTCAAATAAGGCAGTCTGGCAGTCCTCACTGACGGAAATTATGCCCAACAGGTATAGGGGAGATAACCATTTAATTTTGATTGAAAACGATAGAGCAGAATTTGCTTGCTTTAGATTCATTTATGCCAGACGTACGAGTATAGGATGAGGCGAAGGCCATGCCAGACGCCATCAAAATGTTTGAATTATGCCCAATTTTGCATAATTAAGGTAGCCATGTCAGTTTTACATAAAACATAGAACAGAGTCATATTATTATGAATATATGGTTCCAAGACGTTTACGGTGCGTTGAAGGCAGTGCCAGACACCATTAAAATAAGCAAATATTCCATTTTTGCATAACTAACATAACCAATTTTGTTTTCTCTCAAAAGATAGTTCAAATTTTCCAGATTACAAAAATATGAATGCCAGACGTTTTTCGCACGGCCAAGTTGTTGCCAGACGCGTCCAAAGTGACTAAAGTAACAAAAAACATGAAATGTACCCGATCGAAAATAACTTATAAAATTACTATTTTTGTGCGTAAACACTAAAAATTGACCAATAAAATAATAGAACACCCATTCTTTATAAATATTCCAACCCCAGTTCAGTTCAGTTTTTTATGCATTTTTATTTTTATAACTTAAACTACTCTTATATTCTAAACAAAAAACGCTTAAAAATTGGGCTTAAATAACTTAAAATTATCTTAAACTAACTTACTGGCCCCATGCGGCCACTCTAAGTTAAACATAATACTTAAATATTATGTCTTTCGACGTTTATGACGGATTTTATTATTATTCTGCAGTGACTTAACTACAGCTTAAACTAAGAAAACATGTTTAAAAACTTAGTACATGGACTATTTTAATTTTGTCCTGGATCAGACCTTTGCTATCTAAATAGAGGAACGCTTCTCGAGGAATAAAGCCGTCAAAGCGAACTCTCTCGTGATACATATTTAGGGTAGTAAGTCCCGGAGATCAGGTTGTTCGATGAGGTCTTGCAACGTGACTTCGAGTCAGCTTAATGACGAAATTGTCCACTCTTAGATTGTAGAAGACCTCATTTGGATAGAATTTTATGTACTCAGACTCTGGTGTTCAGTACAAGCGAAGACAAGTCCTATGACAAGCCCTCTCAAACATCCGAATCTTTCCAGTAAAGTTGAACCACACGGGGCATCCAAATAAAAGCATGGGTCTGATAAGGGCCATGTAGCAGATTACGTTCACCCTCGCATCGAGTTGGCTGTTATAAAACAGTCTCTTTGTAAGGGCAAAAGCGTCGTTGGCTCTGGCCAGACCAACATCTATATGTTTGTTAAAATACAGAAATTGATCTAGCCAGATTTTTTTTTTTTTAGTTTGGTTTAGTTCATTATTATTAATATTGAATTCATTGTTCACATAAGACTTGTGTACAAAACACATCTTTTAAAAAATAGAACAAGCTTTTGTACATTACTTTAATTTGAGTTTAGTTTAAGGAGTTAAGTTTAAATAAAAGAAAGAGATAGGGAAAAGAAAGTACTAAGAAAAAGAAACATAAGGAAAGAAGAGATAGGAAAGTAGGTAACTCTATTAGGAATTATTAGCATAATGAAGAAACAATTTTTTCTTAAAGGCGGTTCTGTTCGTCGTTCTATCTACGGGTAAACTATTCCAAAGGCGAAGAGTTAACAAAAAATTGTCTAGATGTATTAACATATTTGCATCTTGGAATGATCAATTGCAACATTCTAACATTTTGCGGAAAATTAATTTTTTCAAATAAATATTCCGGTTGTTTTGTTGTTAAAATTTTGTGTAGTGATAGTACAGTTCGATATTTCATCAATTCGTCGATTGACAAGCCTACAATCTGATGGGAGTAGAAAGAGATATGTTCACATCTTCCTATGCCGAATATGTATCTCGTACAGCTTTTATAGGCAACATTCAGCTTTCGCCGAGATTCATAATCCATGTCGGAGTATATTTCACACCCATATAATAGAATAGGCAGGATGTATGATTTTACAAGCTTTAACTTGCTCTAAGGGCTCCATAAACTTTCGATGCAGTTTTTGTAATATGAGTCCTCCAGGTAAATTGTTGGCTCATGTAAACCCCAAGATTTTTGAATGTTTCAACATATTCAATTGGAATTCGATTAGTATAAAGAAGATGAATGTCTACTTTGACTCGGTTAGCATTAATGGTCATTGCTTTAGTCTTTGTTGGATTAATACTGAGTTTATTTTCAAATGACCACTTACAAATTGTTGCTAATTGGTCGTTTAGATTAGTTATCGCTTGCTTAATTTGGGATTTGGGAAAAACAGAATAAATCTGCACATCATCTGCATATATATGACGTTTACAATTCACAAGACGCACGGCTAAGTCGTTTATATAACATATAAAGAGTAGGGGTCCTAAAACGGATCCTTGGGGAACACCTGATGGAACAAAAAGACATGATGAGCGCTTTTTCTCATGACACACATACTGTGACCGATTACTTAGATATGACGACACCAAATTACATAGAGACCGGTCGAACAAGAATTGTGTCCGAAGTTTCATGACTAGTATTTTATGATCAACACAATCAAATGCCTTAGAAAAGTCTAAAAACACAATTAGTGCTAACATATTGTGGTCTAAGCCCTCACGCATATCTTCGCAAACCTTAAGTAAAGCTGTGGTGCAATTATGCTTAGCCCGGAAACCCGACTGACAGTTTGTAATAAGCTGTTTATCGTTTAAATAATGTTTGACTTGTTTACTAACGATAGTCTCAAGGACTTTGCTCAGAAATGGAAGTATGGCAATGGGTCGATATTCAGTTTCTGGGCGCGATGGAGATTTCGGAATTGGCACCACTTTAGCAATTTTCCAACTTTCAGGGAAGATTGAAGTTGTGAGTATTGAATTAAAAATATGGGTTATATGAGTGAGAATGACTGGAAGCAGGATTTTTATGAACTTGGGAACGATATTATGCCATCCGACTGCGTTAGATGTAATGTCAAGGATCGTTTTACCAACACTGATTTCGTCGGTACGTTGTAGGGAGAAAGTGTCGTCGCAACTGCACTGCGGTTCAGATATATTTGTTGGATTATGTATATCATATGCGGAAACAAATTTAGCATTGAGTTCGTCTAAGTTGATGAGGCTTGGAAGGGCTGACTTTTCAGAAGTCAAACCGAGTGAGCGCACAGTCTTCCAAAAGTCGGTGTTTGAGCTAACTGCATTGAACTTGTTTGCATAAAATGACCTTTTATTAGATCTGATTAATGAGGTTACATTTCGACAAGCAAGTGGCTGCCCGTGCTGTCCCACGATCGAGAACTTTCGCCAATTCTTTCTGGTATCCCTAGAGGCCCCAGACAAAGGCGTCCATACCAACCCCAGAGACTTTATCTATCGCCAAGTTCTCGCAAGGCGCATCCAAAGTATCCAAACTTAACAAAACCATCCAAACCATTCGCCATTACTGGCTGTGCATTGAAAATAATCTCATCAAAGCAGTGTTACCATTCTCAAATGTTAGCACATCGTTACTGATTTTTCAGTGTTATTGTTAAAAAGCACATGGCATTTGAAGCTTTTGAGAACACAAAAATGAATTTGTGTGTAATAATATGTGTGGTGGTGTTGTCATTTACGTTTTTTTCTCCTCTTTTTGAGAAACCGTTAAAATGTAGTCATACCATTTTTTTCGACTTTGTATTTTAAATTTTATTCGCGCGCTATTTTAATGCATTGCAACAAAGCAGTGCAATAAGTGATCATATTATTGTTGAACTATGTGCGTTTTAGTGATATTGTGTTAAATAATAGTGGTTCAAATTACTCTGTTGTGTCGGTGTTAATGTTGTGTTTAAGAAAAAAAGGATTATTTTCGCGGTGTTTCGAAACTAGAATTCATTGACTGTGCAATTAGTGATCATATTGTGATAACCACTTAAATGTGAGCAGCGACATCTAGATTTACAGAGCAGAAGATGTCGATACTTGAATAGCAAAGTCTCACCCATTGATGACTGGAAAATGGAATCGAATTTTCTAGCAAAATGGAAATTATATGGGACGCTGGATGGCGAGGAAACAGATAAATGAAATTTATATCGCTCAGCAATATTTTTATTTGTTTATTTTAAATGGGGAGATGGCAACCCTAAGCGAAATGCTCTTTCTCTTTGTGGTGATTCATCATATACACCATGGCAACCCTATGAGAGCTTTAAAGAGGGACACATTTATGCATGTTATTGCAACCAGACTAGGAGGCAAATGTCCTAACTTCCCTGTACTGACATTTATTCTTGGGTAAACTATAGTAAAGGAGTATTTGGAAATACATATCGAAGGCTACGAGAAACGGGACAAGTTTCAAATACACGACCGCATGCGGGAGCTCCACAAGAAAGAAGGATTTCGGCTGATGAAAACTGTCAAAAGTCCGTCGCATTTTCTTCAATTTGCATTTTACTTTTATTTTGCGGTGCAAAGTATTTACACTTGAAACTGCCGAAAACACTTCCGTACTTTATTCCATTTAAACCACAAGAAAACAATTAGTACCGCTGCCCCACAATGGAATCTGTGGCGCATAATATCGACGCTAAAGAACGAACAGAGGACATACGCCTCAAGAGTGTTTCGCCCTTTAGCAAAATGCTTCTTGCCGATCCCATTCGCAAGGGCCTCGAAGCAGCCGGATTTGTTTATCCCACAATCATTCAAGTCACTGCCATACCAGTCGGGAAATCAGTCAAAGTCGGGCACCGGCAAGACCTTGATCTTCTGTACAATACTCCTCGACGCTTACCAGACTGATGTTCGTGAGCCACAATCGTTGATTCTAGTTCCAACTAGAGAAATTGCTGTTCAAACTGAATTCGTGCTCAATCAGATTGGAAAGTTCTGTCAGGGCTTTCGTGCAATCAGTGTGATTGGAGGGCTGGAAGTAGCCGACGATCGGAAGAACCTGCAGGGTGCCAAAGCAATCGTAGGCACACCTGGTCGGGTGTTACACCTCATTCAGAACGAAGTCCTTAACACGTCAAAGATTCGCTTTCTCGTCATCGATGAAGCGGACAAGATGTACACTCAGTCATTCAAAACCGATCTCACAACTATTCGCCAGAATCTACCGCCTAAACGACAGACTATCGCTTGTAGCGCAACATTCTGCAATGACCTGGACAAAGAACTGGCAAAACTTATGAAGAATCCCCTACTCATCTCTACAGATAATCGCGCCACAGTACTGGTTGGTATCAAGCAGTTTGTATACGAAATCCCCGAACAGAAGACTAGTATTCTGGAGATGAATCGGAAGCTCGATGCTCTAAGGAAGATCTTTGGGAAAATTCCCTTCAAGCAGTGCTGGATCACAATCACGAGCTGGGTCATACAAAAACTACCTCGAGAAGGAAGGCTGGCCATGTGAGCTGATCTCGGGGGTGCAGGATCAAAAGACCCGCCTCGAGACGTTCAAGAAGTTTCGTGAATTCAAAACACGCATTTTGGTGGCCACAGATCTGATGGCACGCGGAATCGACTCAGAGAACGTCAATTTGGTCATCAATTTGGAATTGCCCACAGATGTCGTCACGTATCTCCATCGAATCGGGCGGGCCGGACGCTTCGGTTCGCATGGAATCGCTATCAGCTTTATAGCATCTGAAAAGGATCGAGAACAGTTTAACAAGATTCATGATAAACTCGGTACTGAGATGAACATTATGCGTTTCCCGGAAATCGATGTCGAACGAGACTTTTGGATCTTCTCCGATTTCGACAAGGACTTTCAGCAGTACGTTGCTTTGGCGATCCAGAGGTTCGTTGGGGCTCTGACGAAGGGGATAAAGAGAACGTTTTTGATAATAATTTCACACACTCAATCGACACTAAGACGTTTCAAGTTGAATTACGCGAAGATGCCATGGGACTTTTAGAATTGGTTCCACAAAAACCGGAAAACTTCCACAAGCTGACACCCGAATCTAGACAGAGTTCCTCACAGAAACTGCCCTCGTCTAATACAATTGACGATGCCAGTAGCATAGCAGCTGACAGTGACATTCTTCGGAGCAGCCAACAGGACATGCAACAATAGCAACAGCAGCAGCAGTGACCCTTACCCTCAATTCTGCGTGAGAAATCATCAATTCCAAATCTCGTTGATATTCTAGTCGATCGTAAGGAGAAAGATAAAAAAACCGATCCCTTCGAGGATTACAAGAAAGCTCTAGAGAGTAGCAAGACTGAGTCCGTGGAGGACGTTGTACGAAGCCCACAGAAACTGATGGACATTAAGAAGCTTCTCATCAATTCCGCCTCAAGAGAGCCAGCCCCAATTAAGAAAAACATTTACTCCGATTATGAGAATTTTAACGAGGAAAGTGCCTCCATTAGTCAGGCCACCTGTGCCGATATGGACAAGGCCACATTCATACTTTCCGTAGCAACCCCATCTGGATTGGATGCATCCAGCCAGGAGTTGAATACCAGTAAACAGTGTGATGTAACTGAAGAGTCTGCCAGCGTGCAAGATGTCAAACATTTTCCATCGCCGTCTAACATCCATTCACCGGTGGAGATTCCACAAATTATCCAAGCACCACCGGAACGCTCACCAACTCTAAGCGATCGATCTGACATAAGTGTATACTCTGACGACACAGAACGAGGGAGTAGTGGCTTCAACGAGAACATCATCTCCGCTAGGACCTCTGGTATTGAAACCAGCGAGGAAGATGTCTACTCCGAGGAGACAACATACGGTGATAATTCAGTTTCTTATTTGACAAACAACGACGAAGATGAATGCTCCTTTGATGAGGAAGATGACTATGACATGTACTTTAGAAACTATCACAACGACGATAGTGACGACGATGATGATGATTTCGAAGAAGCTAATCCTGACGAGGATGTGGAAGAGGCAGAGGAAGCCTTTGAAGAGAACCCAGAGGATTACGATGAGGATGCTACTAGGGAGTATCAAGAAGCTTACAATCGCTGGGTGAACATGTATTGGAATCAAATGACGCTGGTCCGGGACTGTGTGAACTTTTCCTCTTACGTCCGAGGAACCGGTTAAATGCGCAATCATGTGTCTGAATTTCGTTTTCTATTTTTCTTTGCTATAAGAGCAGAAGCACATTAAATTTCAGAACTTTGAATTGAATGTGTTGAGTCGTTGAAATTTCCAAAATTAATAAATTATATGAATTACCTTATTGAAAAAAAAAAATAAATACTGGAAGCTGTTACAACTGATCCATCAATCAGCATCAGATGCTTAGCTTTGCAATACAATGTTTCCAAACATAAAATTTCTAATGTACTGCATGGAGAAAATCTTTATCCATACCACCATACACCTGTACAAGAACTGCTTCCCAATGATTTGGAAAAGAGACTTGAGTCTTCTAACTGGTTGCTGGAGCGGAGCTTGGATGACAACGAGTTTATTAGCAGAATTCTTTGGACGGACGAATCTCAATTTACAAGAGATAGGATCACAAATTTACGTGTCATACAAGGAGACATAAATCATTTCAACACAAATTCAGCGTCAATATGTGGGCAGGTGTAATTGGAAACAAGTTAATCGGCCCCTTCAAACTACACACCTCGGCTGAATTTTAAAAACTATCTGGAGTTTTTGGAAATGATTTACCAGAACCATTGGAGTACATTCTACTGATTCAACTAGCTTCATCATATTTTCAACAGGACGGTGCGCCAGCCGACTATTGTTGTGAGGTTAAGAATTGGCTAGATGAAGAGTACGGTAACCGTTGGATGGGAAGAAATGGACCAGTTCCCTGGCCTGCAAGATATCCTGAGCTTACAGTATTGTATTTTTTGCATGGGGAAGAAGGAAAAAATTTATTTATTCAACCGAAATAGCAACTTTAATTGAATTGGAAGAGTGTATTCTTGAAGCGTCATCAAAAGTGAGGCAGCAGTTAGCCTCAATAAATATTTGAAGTGAAATCAAAAAATGGGCTCTAGCATGCACGCCAAATCAGGGAAGATACTTTGAGCACCTGTTATAACTGTTTGAGTACACATATAAAATAAAAATTATCTAAAACCACACAAATTGTACCTGCTGCAGATTTTCCCAAGTATTATAAAATCTATTGGTTTCTCTACAAATTTCTTGAAGCTTTTTGTTTTTTATTATTGTTACGTTCATAAGAAAAATATAGTAAAACATTATGTACGAGTAAACATATAGTAAAAAATTAGTATGTGCAATGAAAATGGAACAGGCTTAGAAATTGGATATCTGAAGACTAAAACAAGATATCAACTTTATTTAAACGCAGTTACATAGGATAGTATTTCTTCTAAAAATAAAGTCTGAAAGGAAGTTCCTACCATTAGTGTTAATATGGGTCAGGGTACACCAAAGTAAGTCTTTTCTTAAATCCTCGATAAATGATGTCAACATTGGAGATACTCTTAGACCCTTACTGTGGAACGATTTTTTTCTTAGAATATACCCAAAAATCATTTCTCAAATTATCCTTCACGAATTAGGGGACATCCTTTGCAATCTTTTAGGGTACTTGGCATATCGCCTATATACAATAGATTATGAATAGTAGTGCACTTAAGATAAATCCTTGCGGGACTCCTAGTTTATTTCCACCGGATTTGATATGTTGTCGATGACCTTGGTTCTCTGCGATTTATTTGAGAGAAACGACTTAAACCATTGCAGTTCTTGCCCTTGTATGCCATACATCTGAGTAAAATTTGACGACCTATTTTTTCGAATGTCTTTTTGAAATCTACCAAAAGTGCCATTATTTTCTTCGCATTTCCATTCGTTTATAATGTAGTTTACAGCCGTTTAACAGGAGTAATTCTTGATAAAAGCAGATTGGGAATTATTAAAAATCTGATTTCCCTCCATTAGTTGTCCTTGAACTATGTTCACATTTTTTTGTGTTTGGCACTTATTCCACCGGAGTCACCATCGAGTCTTTCCATTCGGAAATTCACGTTCCGTAGGGATTGGTAAATAATTTCTAATAGCGTGTTTCATAAATCAGATTTATTTTTTAGTTCTTTACATATATGGTTTAACTGTTCTAATGTTATAATCTGAAGCTGAAATTTGTATTCATATTGGCTCACATTATTTATCGTAATTTTTTCTATTTTTTCTATTAAAAAATTAATAGTAATGAAGCCCTTTGAATTGGCATTAAACACTGTTTTAATACTCTATGGTATGGAAATCACAAAATGCTATTTATAGTACAATATTTCTAATTTCAAATTTTGTTGTAATTTAAGTTAATTAATTGTATTTTAATATTCTAATTCGAATGAAATAAATTTCAATCAATCAATCAACATAAATCAAAAACTGATCGCACTTGTAATTTTTTGTCGCACGATTATAGATGTCCTCCAATTTGTATTTTGATATTTTGTCCTAGGTCAAATCAGTTGATGTAATTGCTCAAAGGTTTTAGCACTCATTCCATAGTACTGCATAAATTTTTTTAGATGTTCAACTAAACGATGATGAATTTTAAGAAATTGTGCCTTCAATAGCCTTTCACACATAAGGTTCCAGTCCTTAAGGGAGAAGAATACGCTGAGTCCTAATGGTCTATAATGATTCCTTGTTGATAGTTTTTCTGTATTTTATTATTATTATTATTATTGTGGGTCCTAGCGAGCTTGTGTTGACTAAAAACTAGTCGGAGGTACCCAGTAGATATCCAGTTGGTTGGATTCGCAGATTTTACTTAGAGTCACAAACTTTATTGATTTGGTGGTTTCAGTTGTCAAGGGGATGGATCCAATATTTTCTCCTACGTTTTCTTCTAGAAATCGAAAGCAATAAAGGGACACTCAAGGTTCATACTGTCAAAACTTTCATTCATTAATCTGCGCGAAGTTCCATAGTGATCCATATAACCCATGTAAATTTGCGGTTACAAAAGCGCTTATAAAACAGAGCATGTTTCATTTTTTTAAATCGTTGAGTATTCTTGATCGCTTATGTGTGTATTTACATTAATAACTGTGTGTGTCTCATTTTTTTGCGACTAAATAATCGTGCAATAGAAAACCGCAGTGCGTGCATATCCACATCCTGTTGCGGCTACGATTTTTTAATCGTAGCAATTTAAATCGCAGGTGTTTGGCTACTTGCCAATACGTTTGTTTCATTTTAACTTCCGGCAATCGCGTCGCTGAAAAAATTAGACAAATCGCAGGTTTTTAAGCTAACGTTTAAAGTTATGTGACATTTCTGGTGACTGAGCAATGATGGGACAGAAAACGCATGTGCGCAATCACTTTAATTTTGTACTTTTGTCTAGGCTTCGATACTTTACTACACATTACAATAATCGCAAATTTAAAGTTGCAATACAAAAACATACACACATATCTACCTATTTGAAATGTTTAAGTTTAGAATTGTTCCCGAATTGTTAAAGCACTTAGTGCTACCTCCTTTATCTATTTATTTATTTTATTATTTTCGTGGGGGCTAGCGCCCCCATTTATTATGCTTAATACAAGCTTAAAAACTAAGACTTAAACTAATACTAGGGCTTAAAGCTAAGGATGGTGAAGGAGATCGAATTTGAGGGAAAGTGTGCTGCGATTAAAATCGAAAACGGAAAGGTTGGAGTTTACCTTACGCAGCATACGGGAGATTGGTTCGTTAGAGCCATATGTGGTGCGGTGGATAGGTAGATAAAAGAGACTGGTGGAACGTAGATTACGAGGGTTAGTGTTAAAGAAAATGGAGTTGCAAAGAGGCATGCAATCGACGGAGCCTGAGAGGAGTCGGTGAATGAACAAAATGTCTGCTGCGTCCCTTCGTTCCTCAAGGGTATTCAGGTTAATGAGTTTGGGACGGTCTCGATAGGGAGGTAAGATTAGAGGATCGTTCCAAGGTAGACCTCGAAGAGCAAAGCGAAGAAAACGACGCTGGATCCTCTCAATACCAGATACATGAACTCGTTGAAAGGGACACCACGCTTGGCTAGCGTACTCGAGAAGGGGGCGAACGTAAGTGATGTATAGTGATCTAGTCACGTACGGGTTGCAGAATTCTTTGGACCATCTTTTAACGAAGCCGAGTGATGAGTGTGCTTTAGAAATTATCTCATCAATATGCGAGCGGAAATTAAGCTGCCTGTCGCATAATATACGAGGGCGGGTCAATAAGTCCGTGACTTTTTGAATTTCTGACCTCTTTACTGAAACAGCAACACTGCTCCTGTCAATAGGCATCTGTCAGTTGACTCCTGTGAAAATTTAAACTTGCTGCGTCAGTTAGTGTGTGTTTGACAGCTATTTTTATCAGACTACTCACTAATTTGAGGAGAAAATGGAAAAAAGTGAATTTCGTGTGCTTCACTTCACAGGAAGGTTTGGCGTTGTTTAATCGCAATATGGAGGAGTTTTTGCGCCGTTTTGTAACCGTGGACGAAACATGGATCCATCACAACACACCAGAGAACAAACAACAGTCAAAACAGTGGGTTTCTAAGGGTGAATCGGCGCCAAAGAAGGCCAAGGTGGGTTTGTCAGCCAATAAAGTTATGGCGACTGTTTTTTGGGATGCACGCGGGATAATTCACATTGACTACCTTCAAAAGGGAAGAACAATCAATGGGGAATATTCAATGGACCGATTCAATGACGATTTGAAAAAAAACCGACCTCATTTGGCCAAGAAAAAAGTTCTTTTCCACCAAGCCAATGCAAGGGTGCACACATGTGCAGTTGCCATGGCAAAAATCCATGAATTGGGCTATGAATTGCTCCCTCATCCACCCTATTCTCCAGATTTGGCTCCGAGCGACTACTTCTTGTTCCCAAACCTGAAGAAATGGCTTGGTGGAAAAAGATTTGACTCCAATGATGAAGTCATCTCGCAAACAAAGGCCTATTTTGAGGACCTCGACAAATCATTTTTTTTGGAAGGGATAAAAAAATTGGAGAAGCGTTGGACAAAGTGTATAGAGCTCAAGGGAGACTACGTTGAAAAATAAAATTATTTTTTTATCAAAAAATCTGTGTTTTATTCCAAAAGTCACGGACTTATTGACCCGCCCTCGTACCAAGGTCGCGGATAGATTCAACAAGGGGTATAGGTTGGCCGTCGAGATGGTAAATTCGTTGAGGAGACTTCTTGCACTTACGTGAGAAAGTAATCGATTGACATTTGGAGACATTGAGTTCAAAGCAGTTCTTGATGCACCAGGTGGAAAAACTATTTAGATCTATTTGAAGGAGGGTGGAGTCTTGTTGTGAGGAAATGGGTTTAAAAAATTTGGTATCGTCAGCATAGAGAGAAAGTGTTGAGTGTTGAATGAGCCTTTGAAGGTCGTTAATAGTTAGGATGAAGAGGAGTGGACCTAGGTGACTACCTTGAGGAACACCTGAAGTGGCCAAGAAAGGGGCCGATAGGACAGATCTGAAACGAACATTATAAAAACGATTATCCAGGTAAGAAGATATCCATTTAAGCAAAATGGGTTCAAAGCCCAGGACGGACAATTTGAACAGGATTAGTTTATGAGATATCTTGTTAAAAGCTTTACTGAAATCAGTTGTTATAACGTCAACTTCTTTACCATTTTCTAAGGCTGAGAGAACAGAGGACACGAATTCTACGAGGTTAGTGGTAGTTGATCTACCCTTCAGAAAGCCGTGTTGATTGGGGGAAATAAAAGATTTACACTGAAAGCTTAAGGCTTCATGCAAAATACTTTCGAGGAGTTTGGGTATATGGGAAAGTTTAGCTATAGGGCGGTAATTAGTGACTTCGCTCTTTAATCCCTTTTTGTGTATGGGTGTTATGAAAGAGGACTTCCATATCTGTGGAAATTCACCTTGAGAGAGCGATAATCGGAAGAGATTAGCAAGGGGGCGTGAAAGAGTTGAGGAACACTTTTTAAGAAATATGGATGGAAGGCCATCTGGGCCGGGTAAGTATTCATCATTAAGTTGTTGTAATTTGTTTTCTATTACTGTATGATCAAAGCTATGAGAAATAGTAGGGCCAATAGGGAAGTTAAGTAGGTATTTGAAATAAGAGGGATCCGGTACGAAGGAATTATCGGCAAAAGATTGCTTAAAAAAAGTAGCAAAAAAGTTAGCTATGGTATGCGGATCAGTTGATGATATATTTTCGTATGAGAGGGATGGAGGAAAACCGTCGGATTTTTTTTTGTAATTAACGAATTGATAGAAAGACTTAGGATCATTTATAAGCCTTGATTGCGCACTATCAAGGTATCGCTGATAGAGAAACTTATAGAGCTGGGCGAATTGAAGGTATGACCCGAGATAGTTTGAATAGTCAACAAAAGAGTTGGACCGAAGGAAAACTGTCCATAATTTGTTTCTTTTGTTACGTAAAGAGCGAAGTTTACGATTATACCACGGGGGGCTCGTAGAAGAGGTCCTATTACGCGAAAAGGGGACATAGAGAGAAATAGAATTAAGTAATTCTCTGTAGAAAATAGAGAGAGCACTTTTTAGGGGCATATTGGCGAAATTAAAAGAACACTTACTAAGATATGCGTTAATTTTGCGGAAATTCGCTTTATGAAAGTCGTAAGAAGTGGTAGCTGCAGATGGGGTGGGGCGGAAAGTAGAGTGGTGGAAAAGAGAAAGAAGAAGTGGTGGGTGAAAGTTATCAATGGTCGATAGTGAAAGGGGACAGAGCGAGACAGAGGAGTTTATGGGGTCAGTGGTGAAAATGAGGTCTAATTGCCTTCCCATATAGTTGGAGACTCCACTAACTTGGCATAAGCTAGAGTCTGTGAGCTCATCCAAGAAGAGACATTCTTTACTCGAGACAGGGTAAGCGATAAAAAAAGATTTATCATCTGATTGAGTCCAGTGCAGCTGAGGTAGATTGAAATCGCCAAATACGATGATATCATCATCAATATACTCATACTAAATTAAACTAAAACTCAAAACATAAAGAAGAAAGACGTGAAATACATACACCTGAACTTTTAATTTCTAATAAAATAGCTACGTAGACTTGAAGATCTTGAATGTGTGTTAAATAAAAAAACAAAACTGAAACTATCCAAAGCAGCTAAAATTGGACGTTCCAAAAGGTCATTTCCATTCTGTTATTGAAGTGATTCATCGATCCCAAATGCTTGCATTTTCGGCTAAAAGATGGTAATGCCAATCTCTGTCAAATGTCTTTGTCCTTTGCCAGATTGGGGTAGATTTTGTTTCTACTTTTCAGTGAGATAAGCCATCAAAAATTGCTATGAAAACCGTAATGCTGGTTAATACCCATTATTTCACGAGCTAACGGTTTGTCAGTTTTATATGACAATAGATGACATGTAGAAGAGGACAGGAGAAAATTTGTGTTTCTAAGGAACGGGTAGATCAAATTCTACTTACCAACTACTCGGAAAGTATAGAGTTAAATCGATGGAAAAACGAGTCGAAGGCAATTTAAATGAACAAAATAAAAACTAATTATTAATTTAACAAAATTTGGCGAAGACTTTTATTATTTAAAATGGTTTAAATGGATTTGGAAAGATTAATATTTTATGTAATATTAAAAGAATTGGGTGTTACGAAAGTCACAGACTGATTAGAGTTTAGTTTAGCATCGAATTATTATATTTACATACTTACTTACTAAGAAGGCGCTACAGTTCGGGGTGAAGATAGCCCTCAACTAACAATCCTTCCAGTTAGCCCGATCTTTAGCTAAACTGCCTCCAGTGTAAATTCCCTTCTACTTGCGCGCTACCTAAGCTGAGGTCTTCTTCTACTGCGTTGCCACTACGGGCTAGAATCGAAGACTCTGCGGGCCGGAGCATTGGTGTCCATTCGTTCTATATGTCCTAGCCATCTCAGGTCGATGTTGCTGTACAGTTCGTATATTTCGTCGTTGAATCTTCTCCTCCAAAGTCCGTCAGCTCAATCGGGACCGAATATTTTTCGAACGATTTTTCTCCTGCAACGACTGCGGATATCTTCATCCACATGCGATAGAGTCCATGCTTCAGGGTCATAAAAGAGGATTGGGATGATCAAGGCCTTATATATAACCTCGCAAATTTTAAAAAATGAAACAGGAGAATTTTAAGGTTGAATTCGCGAGAATGTTTTGGTCGTTCGAATGTAGATAGGGCTCTACATTTGTGCAATGCGAGTAAAATTTGACAGTTAGTTTGTTCGCGGAAAAATAGGCGAGTCGTTGATTTCTTCCGCAAAAACTAATTGAATTTGAGTTTTTTTTTATTAATTCACAGGTAAATTAACCTCGGTGCTTTTGAAGTACTAAAATTGTCCCTGGCCTGTTTTTTACTAAAAAAGATTTGTTTGCAGTTAACCCATTCGCAATTGGCTGAGCTGTGAATGGACCTTTAAGTCGATCACAAAATATTTAATCTGATAAAGCGTTTCGTGATCCGGAGACAGCCATGTACCATTCTATATGGTATATTGAGATGAGAAAACCGTGTGCTTTCTTAAATGATATTTCATTTCGCTGCAAAGTTAATAAGCTTATGTCAGTTTATTTTTTTTTTTTTTTTTTTACTACTCGCGCTCAAAAGATTCTGAGTACCCTTAAAATGTTACACACAGTGCGTTGTCCCGTGTATTCTATACCTACCAACTGTCACACAAAAGATGTACTCTTTTGGCCGTGGTATAGTAGTAGCAAACGCTTCTCACTCCATGTTCGAATCCTGCCCATGGCAAGTCAGTTTTTCATTGTGTAATTGGAGCTCAGACAGAAAAATTCTGCGTGTGAAGGCATAACACTGACACGTAGATTTGGCTGTTGTAGAGTTTCAAGCACAGAAAAGAAAAATACTGTGATATACCTCGAATCACTCTGAGTGAAGAAAATCTCTCCGTCCTATTCGGACTCCCACCCCTGGAGAGCAAACATAGAAACCAATCACACCTGAGTTTCAAACCACTACAAAAACAATTTTCCTTTCTCCTCCTTCTATCTTTCCGCCGGCGCCCTGGCAACAGTAAAAGGGTATCTAACTCCTTAGGCGCGCGTAAATTATAAAAAAAAAAAGTCGTACTCATAGATAAACTAACCTAGATGCCAAACTCTACTAATACTTTTGCAAACCCCTAACTTTCGCACAGACACACTGGAAGTGAATTTCAACACTTTTACATCTCTATAACGTTGTCAAATTTTGCTAGAAAGAGAGCAATTTACAAGTAAAATTGCTAGAATGAGAGCGATTTGCACGAGTGTGTGTAATGTGAACGAGTTTTTTTGGTGAAAATGGGCGCAGTTTGTATAAAAAAGGAGGGAAATTGCCATTGGTCAAAATTCACACGTATTCACAGAACGAGTCACACGCATAAGGGCGATCAGTAGAAAACCGGTTTTAATTTTCTAATATCTGAAAAGTTTGCCATCTAGGTTAGTTTATCTATGGCCGTAATAGGCAATTAGGAGCTTGCTCACGTATGTCTTAATGATGAGCTCATATAAACAGTGGCGTCGGCCTTGTTTTCCATAGGGGCATACGCACATACTAGGCTTATGTTAGTGAATTTAGTTTTGACGCGAATTGTCATACTACGCTCACTCACGTATTGAAAGCTCAATACATCTTGACTAGTCTGTCACGTAGAAGGAAGCCGCATCCGGATAAGCGCTGTTTCTGTTCCCTTTAATAATCACAGTTCTTCATCCTCCTACTGCTCGGTCCATCTCATCGTACTTCCTGGATGGCGGTCATATCTGTGTGGTAGCAGTCAAGGGTCTCTGCTCATTGCTCGGCTGCAAGTTAGGAGTCGGAACATTCTCCATGCAGATCCGAAGATCGTTGTCCTTTAAATACATAGCTTGCCAGGCTCGTCAACACTGGGTTAGTTGGTTCTTAATTTTTTTTTTTTTTTTTTTCTCCAAAAAGTTGTGAGCTTTATGACGACGTAGGCCAGTATTATGCTACTGGTCGAGCATGCACTTGGCATTTTAACCTGCATTAGTAAGTACTTACTCATGCTGTTACCATGGACCACCACTGAGAGGTAAGACAAGCACTACGCTACGAATTTGATAATTGCGCTGACGGCCTAATCTAAATTATAGGACAGTTATTATTTTCCCAGTCAATCGCAGCGCGGATCCTCTATGGCGCTACGTTCTTTAAAACTGAATGATAATTGATTGTAATATATATATATATGTAATATATATATATATAAAAGCATATAACCCCAGTCATTAAACGGTGTATTGATTATATTGATGGGAAGGACAGCCCAGCTGATAAACCAACCTATGATATTGCATTACACATACATATATATATTTTGGCACATGATTAATATCAAAGAAATTACTTCATATATTCACACACAATTAAACAATTTTTGAAGTTCAATTTTGAAATAAATCAGTCGCTCATAGACCGCCGTGAGGAATAGATGTGTTTTGGCTTTCAAAGTGGAAATCAGGAAAAATCTATAAAAGTGAATTAGAAACATTTTGGCCAAGTGCATAGGTCGTGGGTTCGATTCCCGAAAAAATTACATAGACTTTTTTATTTTTAAAAATTTCAAACGCAGTGAAAAAAAAATTAATTACGGAAGAGCGATCGTACGATGAGTGATAGCAAGCAGTCCGCTACTCCAATAGCGGCACCAGCAGATGACATGATGTCATCGGAAAATATTGCCAAGAAGAGGAGGAGGAGGCTGAATCGAACTCTGAATCTTGTAAAACGCCCCTCCCTAACAACTTCTACTGGAAAGCTGACAGATAGAGTAAGGGAAGGGGCTCCAACAACTTCAACAAAAGCGGCAGCTGAGTCAGACCCATAGATAAACTAACCTAGTTGTCAAGCTCTACTAATACTTTTGGAAACCCCTAACTTACGCACAGACACACTGGAAGTGAATTTCAACACTTTTACATCTCTATAACGTTGTCAAATTTTGCTAGAAAGAGAGCAATTTACAAGTAAAATTGCAATTGCGGTGCAAACCCTGAAGGTCCTTGCTGTGAATATAAATTCACCTATTAGGTTCGAATGACGAGCCGCACTATTTAAGTTACTTAAAGACCAAGCCCCTGATGTGCTTTTGGTTAGCGAAACTAAGCTTACCAAAGGACACAAAATGAGGCACAAAAGATATAAAATAGTACGGAGAAACCGACCCAACTCCATTCAGGGAGGAGGCGTTGCGATTTTCGTACGAAAAGGTATACGTTTTAAAAGAGTATACAGTCGTGTAGTACGTAGGTTCCAGGTACTGGAAGCATGCATCGTCTTGTCTATGCACCTAAGGCTACTCAATCCACTTATTCATCTTAGAGCTCGAGACACTTTTTCGATTTCTGAGGCTGGAATTGGAAGACAATTATTTTATTATCGGCTGAGATTTCAACGCCGAACATAGTGATTGGGGAAATACTACACCAAACACTAAAGGGATCCTACTATTCAATTGGTGGGGTCAGCACAGTATAATGTATAGACTCAGGCTTAAGGCGATGGATAGTCCGTCGTTTCCCAGACACGGATCATATTTGGATCTCCTGCTGTTCGACTCACGAATACAACTGACATGCACTAACCAACAAACTACAAACTGTCTACGCACTTTCGTGTATGACAGTGACCATTGCGGTCTCAGCACCGAAATAACTCTCCCCAACGAAATTGCGGAATTAGATGAGTTTGTTCAAAGACATCCCTATAATTATAGTAGGGTGCGTTGGACACACTTCACTAGAACACTGACTAGAGCACTCTCCTCGAATTCGCTCTACCCACCGTCCAACAGAAATCTGTCAAACGAGGATATCTAAGACTAATGGACGAGACACACTGACGAAGAAGACTTATTCCGCAACGCAACTATTGACGCACTGCACCGACATAAAAGTAGACTGCTGTCAAGACGAAAAAGCTTATACAGACAGTTTACTGACAGACATAACCCGGAGATCATGACACTGAAGTCGTCGATTAAAAACCTCCAAACATTAATAAAGTAATATTACAGAGCATCTGTAAGTTTGTATTGGAACAATAAAATTCGGGCTGTAAGCACCAGCAACCCGAATATGTTCCGGCAAATAAATAAAATATTTCAGAGAAATGATCAGAACGACCTTCCATGTCTTAAAATCGCCCGAACGATGAACAACGAACAAATACTTGTAGCAGCAGGGATAGATCCAAATGAGGCTGTTGATGATGACAACTTCTTTGTGATCGAGGATCCGCAGGAGAAGGTAGAGGCTATAGGAGCGACTTTCCAGGAAGTATATAAGGCGAATGACATCATTGGCCCGGACCACGATCTGGAGAATCGAATCCTAGTGCACAATTCCTACCTTCGAAATGAAATTGTGAATTGGCCATTCGAGAGCTCGGGTTTCGCCCAGTTCAGTGACGAGAATATGGCAAATAATGTCATCACCAACGATAGGGTACTACCCCCGTTCATTTCGAAGGAAGAGCTGCAAACGATCTGAAAATCACATAGAAGTAAAAAATCAGTGGGAACCGATGAAATACCGAAAATTGTGCTTTGACTTCTCCCTCTAGAAGCGGTGAACATTTATACCACCCTGTTGAATAATGCAATGAATAATGCTGGATAATGTATCCAGCACGTTGGTACATCCCATCCCCAAAAGGGATAAAGACACTTCCAATCCGGCGAATCTCCGGTCGTTCAATCTTCTTCCAAATATCAGTAAGGTTTTCGAAAAGGTGATCAATAGAGTCCTGACTAAGTGGGTTGAGGACAAACATATAGTTCCGGATAATCAATTCGGTTTCAAGGCGGGTCATGATATCATTCATGCTGCGTCTAAAGTGGTTTCTGATATCCAATGGAACAAAGGCAAGAACCAGTGCACTGGTGCCTGTCTGATTGACTTGCAGAAGGCCTTCGATACCGTATGGTTAGAAGCACTCTTTTTCAAGCTGGACTGGTTGGGCATTAGTAAACCACTGCTCTATATTATTTTTGATATGCTGTCCAGTAGACAGTTCAGCGTGAAGAATGACGATGTGACTTCTGCTGGAACATTTAACATTAAGCAACAAGGTGCGGTGAATTCGCCGATCCTGTTCAACATTTTCACGAGTGATCTGATAGGTTCACTTCACCATGCCATAGCATACGCAGACGACATAATCGCGTACAGATCGGGTGCTAAGATTGAGGTCATTAATATACTTTTGCAGCGTGACTTCGACAAAATTAAGCGATATTGCGATGACTGGAAGTTGAAAATCAACTTTCAGAAGTCGGAAACCATTCTGTTTAGGACGCCTTTGTCTGGGGCCTCTAGGGATACCAGAAAGAATTGGCGAAATTTCTCGATCGTGGGGCAGCACGGGCAGCCACTTGTTTGTCGAAATGTAGTCAGATACCTTGGGATCTGACTAGATCAATTTCTGTATTTTAACAAACATATAGATGTTGCTCTGGCCAGAGCCAAAGACGCTTTTGCCCTTACAAAGAGACTGTTTTATAACAGCCAACTCGATGCGAGGGTGAACGTAATCTGATGCATGGCCCTTATCAGACCCATGCTTGTATTTGGATGCCCCGTGTGGTTCAATTTTACTGGAAAGATTCGGGTGTTTGAGAGGGCTTGTCTTAGGACTTGTCTTCGCTTGTACTGAACACCAGAGTCTGAATACATAAAATTCTATCCAAATGAGGTCTTATACAACCTAAGAGTGGACAATTTCGTCATTAAGCTGACTCGAAGTCACGTTGCAAGACGTGTATCACGAGAGAGTTCGCTTTGACGGCTTTATTCCTCCAGAAGCGTTCCTCTATCTAGATAGCAAAGGTCTGATCCAGGACAAAATTATAATAGTCCATGTACTAAGTTTTTAAACATGTTTTCTTAGTTTAAGCTGTAGTTAAGTCACTGCAGAATAAGAATAAAATCCGTCATAAACGTCGAAAGACATAATATTTAAGTATTATGTTTAACTTAGGGTGACCGCATGGGGCCAGTAAGTTAGTTTAAGATAATTTTAAGTTATTTAAGCTAATTTTTAAGCGTTTTTTGTCTAGCATGTAAGAGTAAATTAAGTAACATAAATAAAAAAAATGCATATAAACTGAAAACTGATATTGAAATAAATTCAGCACGTTTGTACGTACGCAAAGATAAATTCAAAATGATTTCATTACTTAAAAAAAAAACAAGTACGAAATCTGTACTCGCCGATGAGTTATCTTAATTTTTTTGTGTTCTTTTCAGGGCCAAATTCTTTCATAATATGCCAACGAACATCAAAAGCAAGGAATAAAATCATCCAGCCTCCCTATGTGGCATTCACATACCAACGTATGAACATATTCATATCTACATACATTTGTACAGGTATATTACGAAATTTATTCCGCGAGGACAGATCGGCTAAAAGAGGCTATTTGCTAACCCTAGCAGTTCTTTTATACAACTCAGTACAGTAGAAAGTTCTTACTTACTCATGCCTCTCCTATTAACCCAGTCTACAGGGACTTACCCACACATGTATGTATGTATAGGTCTAACCCAGCATGTGTACGAGTATATGCACGGAGAGTACGAGTAAGGTGTAGAAGATAAAATCAATCCAGAACCAACAAAGTCTCAAGTTTCTTCCCGACTGACTGACACATATAGAACGGTTTAAGTCAAGCAACGTAAGGTGGATCATTATCATTATATTACTGATGTACCCGTGATCCAAAAAGACTGGCCATCATAACTTGTTTGACTCATCTATTACAAGAACGGCTAATGCATGACCATGGCCAGTATGTTATACAAAGATCAATGTATCCAGTGGCCTATTTCACCAAACTAAAATACAAATTGCAACCACAAATTTGTACTTGTAACTAGTAATTACTAATTTGTAATCTACATAGTTTTTTGTTGCACAAAGTACAACTATACCTAAACTCGTAAAACAAAAATTTGTGATTAGAATGCAAAAAGAATTGTGAAAAGACAAAATTTTGATCAGAAGTGTTGGCAATTTCCGTTGCACCCGATTTGTGAATATCTTCTAATCTGCAAGTGTTCCCTCACAAGTTTGTTGAACGCCTTCACAAAAACTTTATGTCAATGAACTAATAAAATAAGGCTTTTGTTGCGTCCCTAATTACAGACAAAAATGAAATTTTGTTTAGGAAGTTGTTAGATGTTTTAACCCATGAGATAAAAACGAATCAATGGAAAAACATTCTAAGCCCCTGACGTCTCAAGGCATTTTGAGTAACAAACACTGGAAATACCTTCGACACGATGTGTTGGAAAATTAAAAAAGCCTTTAACTATAGTTGTCTTTAGTAATTTATAATTTGCAACTGGATTCGCGGAAAAAGGAGAAGGATTTAGTATTCCCAACCAGTCGCTTTACGGCTGAACTACAGGAGACATCTTCTAACTATCAGCATTTTCATTTCTAACATTATCTACCTACCAAGACGAAACCGAAAAACTTTCCATTCTCGCTATGTGTGTCAATGACAACTTACGTTGGAATGACCACATATTTGATATCGCAAAAAATGCTGCGAAATGTCTAGGTTTCCTCAAGCGATGTAAGAAATATTTTACCCCCTCTGATCTGGCCTCAATATATAAGGCATTCATCCGCCCAAAATTGGAGTACAATGCCCACATCTGGTCAGGTGCTCCTAAAACATCTCTGCACCTGCTACATAGGATTCATAGGTGATACTAATATCAGTAAGTCATTTGACATCCTTGAACACCGACGTAATATCTCCTATCTCACTTTGATTTATCACTATTTTCACCACTAGTGCTCCATTGAAATCGCCTGTAGCATTCCGCCCATTTATACCTTCAAGCTTACTTTCGGACGTTCTCTAAAATATCGTGATTCGTTCCTAAGCCTTATTGAATGCCCTGCCGAACTCTCTAATTACTGGTCATTATTAGAACAATGTACATCGGTACCTCTCTTTTCTTCCTCTTAAAATTTCCTTCTCCCGCGCTGTGTACACACATTTTAAGAGTACATAAATACCTTGAACTCGCGCAAATTATAGAAAAAAAGGTCAGAAAGATCCTCGAAGTGATTGGCAACTCAACTTCATTGACGCGATCTTCCTCGGCATCCATAGTTTCCTCGGCCGACGTTCTTACAATCCCTTTTTCAACAAATTGATCAATCTTTGATTAATACCGCGGGATTCGCAAACTGCGGTCCTTACATCATTGATGGCCTCTAAGCCCCCGGAAGTATTAGGCTCATCGTCATTATCTGACGTATTGTCCAATATTTTGCAAATACCGTCGTCCGTTGTATTTTTATATATTCAGTCATTCCTAATGTTTGTCATGATAAAACAAAAATAAAGAAATTATATACACTAAATAAAAATAGTTTCTATCCCCCCCCCATAATTTTGTCCAGAATTTTGTAGAAGCATAAACCGATCTGTGGAATCAATATGCCCAGAATATATCTTTGCACATATTGTATAAAAATAAAGCTAAAAATTTTTGCAACACTTACCATTTTCCACAGATTTAAATTTATAGAATTTTTTTTTCTTACTCATTTGTAGATTTTTAACAAACATTTTAACTTACTAATGTCACTTTCAAATTACAGCCAACTAGTTTTTTTTTTAAATAACATAATTTATTTCATAACACTGATTCATGAAAAATTCAAATCAACAGTCATGATAGGGGCCATCGAAATGCCTGGACACCGATTATCCAGAATTCTGGACAATCTGTCAGAAAGGGTTAATAGACACTTATTTCCCTATTATTTTTTTTCTAATTACTCTACCTAAAATAATGTACTAACTTCGATTATAAGAAATAAATAAGTTAAAAGTAATTTGTTTGTTTTGTTGTAATAAATTACAAATATACTCGTACACTAAATCGAAAGTGCAAATTAAATCTTATTCTGAATGCGACTATCGAAATTACCTACAAACTCACTACCACTTCACCAAACTTTATGATATTCACTATAACAGATACCTCAGCCGAAAACAATCTATCCTCATTTCTGACCCCAAACAAATCGAAAGAATTTAAATTATTAATATAAAAAAAGTCCGATGGCTATACGTTTTGTCTCAAATTCTCCAATATACAATATCATCGTCTGATCCCACAACCATCGCCAATTATTTCGCTAATTTCTGGAGTGAATCCTTTTCCACCCACACTGAAAACCCGGATCCCGAACAATTCGGTTACTTGAGAAACTGCACTCCATTGAAATAACGCCAGCGCATCTAGTAGACAAGTTTTACAAACTCCTGGTCCAGTAAACGAAGTTATTCGTTGATAATTTAAAAAAAATATAATTTTTTTATTATTGGGAGACACAAGTCTCTTTATTTAAGCCACACTTAAATCTAAACATTTCTGTTGCTCAACATCTATTTATAATCTTCAAGTTATCTTGAAGTTGCATGAGAAACTATTTCAGACGAAATACTATCCCATTAGTATGCACCTGAACAAATATCATATTCCCGAAGGTTTAGTTCGGCGCGTGTGCTGACCTGACAAAAGTTGTTATGATATAAGTTAACGAATAATTCTATCAACAGTGCAAACTGAGTCAGCAACACGCGCACCGATATCTAACACGCGCAACCCATCAGTTCCCAGGCAGACATTCGATGACACCAGACACCTGCAACGATTGCAATTCTGAGTTCCGTTCGTGAGAACTACGATGTGCTGATGTAGCAGTAAGAGAGTATTTAACGTTTAGATTTTAAGTTCTTGGACACATTGTATTTTTGATAGGCAGAAACGCTCCCCGAAATAAAGATTTTTCTTTATTAAAATTAACTTGTAAGAGTTTAACTGGCGCCCGAGCAGGGACCCAACGTAATTAAAGTCCTCAAGTAGTACGAAACGTTCCATGTGCCCCGCGCCGTGGAAAAAATAAGTTGTGGATACCATTACCCGCGAAAAGTGCCCTCAAGAAGTGCCAAAAACAAAGTGCCCTCAAGAAGTGCTAAAACAAAGTGCCCTCAAGAAGTGCCAAAAAAAAACAAAGTGCCCTCAAGAAGTACTAAGAACAAATTGCCCTCAAAAAGTTCTAAAAAACTGTGCCCTAAAGAAGTGCCTAGTTAGTTAGCCAGGGAAATGAGGCCCCCTTTCGCGCAAGAGCGTCGAAAGGATCCTAAAAATCGATGATCCCATGAAAGGATCGTCAAAATATTTTGTATCATCATTGTAGGAAATGCAGATAACGTTCTCGAATCGTACAATACGCTCCTGGACTGGAAATGCATCTCCCGTTGCTTGACCCTGCATTATGCAGACAAGCGAGACCTTGGTACTTTAGAATACCAAATGACCTCGCTGGTTCAAGGACAACTATCAATCCAGGAATTTTATCAGGTCGTGTACGCGCATTTATCGCTAATTCTTAACAAGATCAGCTGAATGGACATCAACAACAAGTCCCTAAGCCTGCTTATGCAAACTTACCGGGATAAGGCCCTAGACACATTTATAAGAGGCCTCAAGGGAGACTTACCCAGACTCCTCGGAATCCGAGAGCCTGTGGATCTTCCTCAAGCATTGCATTTGTGTTTGAAGCTGGAAAACCAGAACTATCGAGCACAATATGCTACTGCTAATAGCAATTCCAGCAGAAGGCTCCATCATCCTGAACCGCCCCCATTACCACCCAAACGAGTGAACCAGAATGCTCATCAAGCTCAATTCCGCCAACCATTCTACTCAGAATTATAGTATCCACCTAGATTATCTCAACCCAACAACAATCAGCAGCATAATAACCATAGGCCTGTTCAGCAAACATCAATCCCTAGACAAGCAAATTATCAACGACAACAAAACTCTGTTCCCAGACAAAATGCTCCCCAAAATCAACAAAATTATTCAGCTCCACGGTAGCCAACACCAGAGCCAATGGATGCATCGACAATTCGTACAAACGCAGTTAACTATTCGAATCGACCACGACAAAGCAATTGGCCACCAGCACCCAAACGACCCCATATTCCCCCTTCACAACAAATACATCCTACTAAAATGCAATGAAACTATCACGAAGACACCTCGCCAACAATGGACGAAAACGAACAACACAACATAGAACAATACGAAGCTCGGTTAGTAAACGACACTCAGGAGCATGACGAAACGCTCCAAGAGTATATTGAAGGATACTCGTATCATCCGGAATACGAAGACCCTGAATGTCCAAATGAACTAACTGATATTCATTTTTTAGATTAACTGACTCTTCGCTGCCTTATTTTGAGTGCGGAACGAAGAGCGGACGAATTCTAAAGATTCTTGTAGATACGGGCTCCAATAAAAATTATATTCAGTCTTCCCTTATCAAAAATCCCTGTCCTAATGAAACCCCCTTCTATGCCAATTCCGTTGGAGGAAATGTATTAATCATCATGCCTTTGTAAACCTATTTGGCTTAAAAGACATAAAAATACAATTTTTCCTTATGCCCGAACTTAAGTCTTTTAATGCTATACTGGGATATGGTTTCGTTGTTAAACTGCACCAGGAATGTTCGGTTCAACGTCGTGGTTTCATTAGAATATTGAAGGGTTCCATTAAAGTTCATTAGGAAAATAGTGTTTTCGGTTAGAAGTTCGATGACAGGTTTCTTATAGATCTGGTTGTAGCAATGTAGTTCGACTAATGCAGTGATTCGTGGATAACCCCTGAAGTTGGTTTTCGTTGCAAATTATTGCATCCCTGGTTTTTGAGCATAACCCCTTAACTGTGAGTATTTCTTCATGCGATTAAATAGTTCGTTTGTATCAAGGTGGATTCTCCTACTATTTCTTACAGTGGATCTGATCAGCACATGATTAAATTCCCTAGGTCGGGTTTTTAGTAAGGATACAGCGTACAGTAAAAGTGAATGTTTTTGCAACATTATAGGTTCGGCGTATTCTATCGCCTCTACTCGTATCTCATTGTCATACGGAAGGGTTTCTATTAGGTTTGTATTAATGATTCCTCTCTTTGCCAAGTGCGCCGCTGAGACTATTTCGGTGAATTCGTCTTTTATTAAACCAAGCTTGTTAAACAGCATCTGCGTATACTTATCAATGCTGGAATTGTCGATTCTTTTAATAACCCTGTTGTAACTTTCCAATCGCTCTCTAGTAACTGTTGTAAGGCGTTCATTAATTTTGTACCGGTTATTGTTATTGTCTATTATTGCATTCTGGGTTTTAAGTAATTCATCCCAATCCGTCGCATCAGGTGTACCGGCCATCCACTTCCAAGCGGACCCAATCCAATTGGCTGGTCTTCGTTCTCTTGTATTTTTCCAGCGTAGCCTTTCTAATAATTGATCAATATGTTCGAGCTGATGGATTAGTTGCGGTCGTAGGATACTAGGTTTATCGATTTGATTTATTATCATGGGAGTGAATTGGTTGACAAAATCCTCGTAGGTTGTAAGACTAATAATGTGCACCATTCTGAAGGTTCTACAGATTATTTTGCCATTCCCCAACTTCAATGTTACTATGGGCGTGTTGTATTCATATACATATGTTGACTGTTCCAAACACCAAACGTTGCATCATTCTGAAATTAAACAGAGCCTTTATTGAGAAATATTTTTGATGTGGGACTTGTGGATTTTTTTCCGTATACAAGGGTTTTTGCTTACCGTCACGGGCGTTTAACTGCTGCATAAATAGTTTCTTCCGAATTGTATGTCCTTGGAACACATCTTTTGCGATTTTATGTGCTTTTTTTCCTCCTTAATAAGTTCAAGTTCGGCAAGGTCTTCATTAACTTTTGCCTGAAAATCAACGAGATTCTGATAACTAATTCGCTGGCTCCTCCCGAATGAAAAGTGTTATTATAGAGATCGGATTCAATTTCTATAATGATGAATGCATCCTAAGATCAGGGTTTTTTTTTTTTTTTTTTTTTTTGAGAACTTAACACTCAAGTGGGTATGAATACACTTAAAGTGCCTGAGCGTGTGTTAAGTTTTTTGGAAAATAGGTTAGAGAGAGAAAGAAAGATGTTTGGGCTCAGTGGTTATTTCGTTCCATGGGTGGCATCCAACATTTAATGGGGAGACTAAGTTCTTAGTGGAAGCTGGCTTGTTGTTGATTTCTAGTCAACTACTCAACTTACTTGATTTTCGTTAACTGAAAACAATGAATATGTCTTTCGGGCGAGGCTGGGATTCGAACACAGAACCTTCCGATTTGGAAGCCAGTCCACTACCACTTGAGCCACGGCCAGGGAAGGATACTCCTTCCTTAGACACCTAGCTATTTCCAGAATTGTGGAGTGAATCCTTTCCACTGTTCCGTTCACTTCACTTTTTTGGGACGGAGTCAATTAGATTTTTATACCAAGCGATTTGATGTAATTTGAAATGATTGGCCTTAGAAAGCTGCCTTCATTGTCTGTCACAATAACTTTCAGCGCGGAAAAATAATGCAGTATTTTAATAATTTTCTTCCTTAGATAGAGGGCCGATTTTTGCTTTATGTGGAAAAATGTTGTAAACTTTGAGAATTTATTTACGCATGTTATGAATTTTTCCCGGTTAAGCTCGAAAATATCCATATGTAGGATCTCCGTGGGATATGTGGGATTAGGGGTTTCCTGAAGCTCAGGCTTCGAAGGATGTCTACTTGTTTTGTATACCTTACAGGCCCTTGCAACTTATTCATTTTCGGAAAATAATATTTTTCCAAGTTTTGTTCCTTGTTTTCCCGGTCGTTGCGATGAGCCCTGTTATGTTCTTTTTGGACGATTCTCATTTTATTCTCTTCGTTACATAAGTCTTCTACCAATCTCTGAGTTATGCGGATTTTAAGTTTGCTAAAATTTTCCTTATATATGTCATTGATGAGGGGGATATATATTTCTGGTATTGTTATTTCGTTAACCATATTAGGATTAAGCTTCTCCCTGAGAATCCTGGTCAGGTTCTCTTTTGTGATATTCTGAAGGCGTATATAGTATCTATGGAAAGTTGGATGGGGTTCTTCGTGGGCAAATAATTCTCGTCCTTGAGAGATGACTAACTTATTTCTAAAAACATTTAACGGAACACCGTGGTGGGGAGAAAAATCTGTGCTGTCTTCTTCAACGCTGTGCCTGGTTTGTGAATCCGATGTTAGGGTGTTGGCTCTGCAACTAAATTTGTTTTCCTAGACCTATGGATGAGTTCATAGTTGTACTCTTCAATCCTGGCTTTCCATCGTTTTAGTTCGACGTTGTTATTGCGGTTGCTTAGGGTGAAGATAAGCGGCTGGTGATCTGTCAGAATTTTTATTTTACTCGCACCGTATAAATCTTAGATTGTCGAGTGCCCAAACAATCGCCAGCATTTCCCTCTCGTTGGTCGCATAGTTCTCTTCTGCCTTACTAAGCGATCAAGGAATGTACATTATCCTCCTATCTTTACCAATCTCTCCCTGTGAGAGAACGGCTCCAATGGCTATGTTCGACGCATCCGTGGTAAGGATGGAGGGCTTTTCGAAGGGATACACACAAAATACCCAAGCACAAAATCCCCAAACCTTAAAATCCCCATGTTACGAAAAATGTCCAAATTTAAAATCTCCAAGCACAGAATCCCCATATTTCGAGTACATTGAAGTAATCATATTTGGCGCGCACCAATCTGTATACAATCAGAATTGTTTCAGACTTTGAAAAAACAATTTATCTGGCAGCAAAGTCATATTTCCCCTCTGCCCACTTCCAGGGATGTTTGTTTCATTTCGGGCAAATAATCTGGAGGAGGGTACAAAAAAAGAAACTTCAAATTAAATACGGTACTTGCGAGTCATTTAGTTTATCTGTCAAAATGCTTAAAAGCTTGGCGTTTGTCCCTCCAGAAGAAGTTCCTGATTACTTTTTGGAACTAAAGAAAAGTTCTGAAGATCGTGATTTTAGAAGACTGTGTTATTGGTTCAGAGCAAATTATATTAATACAAAAACAAATTGTGGACACGAATTTTGGTCCACTTTTGACAGTATTAAGAACAATTTCCCTCGAAATCAGAATTCCTTGGAAGCATGGCATCGCCGTCTTAAGAGCGTTGCTGCAAGAAAAACTCCGGATTGATTATATGCCTTAATTCAAGATTTGTCCAAGGAGATGATTGAAGTATAAACTAAAATAGAAAAAATTTGCAGCCGTTAGCAATCTAGTATAAAAAAAAGGAGAGCTAAAAGTTACAAACCAATAAAAAATGTCATTACGAATCGAGCACAATTTAATAAAATAGAGTATTTGCGTTACGTACTCTACAATATTTCACTATGTTAACATAAAAACTATCACTATTATTTTTTGAAGTTTCGACAATTACAATATTTTCGTTTAAGTTTGAAGTATTAGGTTCATTTATTGTTGATTAAAATATGAAAAATAAAGCCAAGTTACTCGAGATATGAGGATTCTATGCTTGGATATTTTGTTTTTGGGGATTTTGTGCTTGGAGGTTTTATATTTGGTTTTGGAGATTTTGATTTTGTACCTCATGTACCTAACCCCTTTTCGAAGTCTGAAAATGTTAACTTTTCTGATGACATCAGGTGTTCTATTAAGTTATTAAACGCGTTTAATTTTGCTGATTCCAATTTGATTTTGATTTTCCTCGATTGACTGGCCTTTACTCGAGCTCTTTCCCCTCTAATAAGGTTTGTTAAAGGCTTTGGTATTCTCGCAAAGTCTTTTATAAACCCTCTATAATACGAGGTATGGCCCAGGAATCCCTTAAGTTCCTTTAGGTTTTCCGGTGGTTTAATAATAATTCGACCTTCTTTGGGTCTGGTCTTATACCCTTGCTTGTTATGAGGTACCTTAAGAATTCTATTTCTTGTTTCAAAAATTGAGTCTTGTTGAGATTTACCTTAAGATTTGCCTTCTCCAAGCCGGTTAAAATAGTTTCTAGGTGTTCCTTTTCGCTTTTCCCTAATATTATACGAGTAACGTCGTCAATTATACAAAGCAGATTTTCCCTATGTGTGCTTTTATTACGTCGTCTATTGTTCTTTGGAAAATAGACGGGGCGTGCTTCAGCCCGAAGGAGAGCCTTGTATACTCGTATTTTCCGTTCATCGTCGAGAACGCAGTCTTTGGAATATCTGCTTCTTTCATCTTGATTTCGTGAAACCCTGAAGTGAGATGCAGAGTTGTGAAGAGTTGTGTTTTTCCTAGGCTGGCTATTATGTTGTTAATATCAGGTATCAGGTAAGTATCAGAAATAGTCACGCCATTAAGTCTTTAAAGTCTATTACCAGTCTGTATTTCTTTTCTCCTGTGCAATCATCCTTTAAAAGTTCCTGTATTTGAGTATTGGCTTCCTGCCTTAGATGCACCGGGTAAGGATATGATTTGGTGTACACTGATTCTTACGTCGAGGTCTTTATCTCTGCTCTGACGTTAGTGTCGATTATTTGTTCGTCGCTTATTGGTCCGAAAACTATTTGGTGTCTATTGATAATGCCGTGAAGATGTTTCCTGGTTTCGATGCTCAGATGATAATCTTTTATTCCCATATTGTTTACCTGGGCTGACTTTTTTTCCTCCAGCGGTATCTTTATTTCCGGTTTAATTATTAAGAAGTTGCTTTTTCTATCTATGATGGCTTCCATCTGCTTGAGGGTATCATCACCGATGATACCGTCGATTGTTTTAAGACCTGGAAGAACGAAATAGTATAAGACAGTATCGTTTCCGACACTTTCAAAAAACTTTCCACATATTTTTTTATCAATACGAATTTCACCTCCGGCCGATTGGATGGTAAAGGGTGTTTGAGCTGGGCATTGGTTGCTAGTTCTGGTTTTACAAAGTTTTTATCTTCACCCGTATCTCCCAGAAACTTAAGGACATGGCCTGCTTTAGTGACATATTTAACTCAGAGGGTTCTGCCTCTGGTTCTTCTAATTGAGGTTCAGCGTTACCTTCTTCAGCAAGTTCTTGTTCATAATTTTCAAAATATGCTTCTTCATCTTGGGTTTGTATATTAAACAATCTTTGCCTTTTTTGGGAGTGGTGATTATCGGAGTTATCTTGAAATTGCTCGTTATATGCTTATTGGTATTGACCGAGCTGCGCTGGTATAGCAGGTCTGAACAGACGTTTCCATAGCGACTGGACTTAGGCTGTTTTGGTCTTGGAGGCGGATATTGGTCCTCTGTAGCCTTGGTTGTTGGAGTTACCTCATATGATGCTGATTGTGATGGATGTTATAGGTCATGTGCCTCTGCTGTGGTGTTAAATTTTTCTGAGGATTTGCTGGTTTCGATTGTCCATATCTGTTCTGGGAAAACATCTGATTTATCGGAGTTGTTATAGAGTTATTACTGTTTTTCGGATGTATAGCCACACTCCTGTAATTTAGATTCTCGATCTCCAAACACGAAGCGTAAGCTTCTGGGAGAGTTTGCGGATTTTGGATAATGAGCATTTTCGTGAGGTCTCCATTAAGTCCTTTGATGAATACGTCAAAAGCTCGATTCCTGTAATTGTCTACAAGAGCTTGGATAGTTTCAGGACTAAAATCTTCTGTTTTTATCTTGATAATGATCAATCAAAATTTTATGATTCACCAACGCATAGAATTCATCAATATTTAAGTTGCCTTGCGATAAGATGTTAAGTTGATGTTCGAGGATGCGGATATCCCTTTTATCCGCATAGTGGAGGGATAAGCATTTCTTGATCGATGCCCAATCATTATCGAAAATGTGGTAAGAAATCAGGGCCGCGTCAGCCCCGCCTCTAATTTTCTGCATGATTAGTACTGGATTACCATCGAACGTTTGGAGGTCCTTAACCCCGTCAGGTAATCTGCTGATCTGTTTTAGATTTTCCTCGTTGGCTTTGGATCTGATCGTGCGTTAGAAAGTTCCATTGACCTAAGCTTTTGCTCTATTTCCTTAATTTTCTCGATTTGAGCATTCACTGCTCCAGTAAGCTGGACAACAACTGTTTGAAGTGCTTCCATTTTGCCTAAAAATAGTAATTTATGTTCTTAAGGTTGTGAGTTCAAGTTACAGATTTAGAGTTGAATGCAAACTTAGGGTTATAAATTTGAATTTAAGTTTGTTAGATTCGAGGTAAAAATTTGATATGAAATTTGTGTTTGTGTGACGGTAATTTGTATGCTTAGGACTATATTACAATATTATGGCAAAAATAACAACTGAGTTGAAACAATTCTTTCCTTTATTTTTATCTATCTCATAAATTTGTGTTGCTGTGACATCGATCTGTGTACCTAAAGTTTTAGTTAATTAATAGTTACATTTACAATTGGTTTGCTATATTTTATAGAGGTTGTTTTATCTTTAAAATGTACATCCACGTAAAAAGTTTATTTTTGTTAAAATTTTTTTATTTATTATTTCCTTAAAATTAAAAAGCTTGAGATTTAAGTAATGGACTCGACTTACATGAAGATTATGATGCGTAACATCTCTCTTCTGGGTAGGGGGTGAACGTTGTTAAAGGATGAGTTATTCCATGTTGGCTCCTTCGTAGAGGTCCTCTGTTGTAGTCGTCTTTGTGATGCACTCACAGTTTATGTATTACTCCTATTTAGCCACTTCGTAGAGATCTTACTCTGTTGTAACAGCCTACACTTACTGCGATACACTTAACTATCACTAAGCGCGTTTGTTCACTCTTAAGCTTTCTTAACTCGCGTATACTTTACGTTCGCGATGTCCCTGCTCGGGCGCCAGTAAGCGAATTATTTAATATATAACAAATTTTTTATTAAGTATTGGGATATACAAGTCTCTTTATTCAAGCGGCACTTAAATCTAAACATTCCTGTTGCTTAACATCTACGAGTATTTATAATCTTCAAGTTGTTGATTATCTTGCAGTTGCATGGGAAAGTATTTCAAACGAAATACTATCCCATTAGTATGTACCTGAACAAATATCTAATTACCGAAGGTTATGGTCGGCGCGTGTGCTGAATCAGCAACAGTCAGCGTGACAACTGTCCCGATGGTCTATCTATAAAAATATGCCAAAAATCTTGTTCAACCCCTCGTAAATATCTTCAGGCTTTCCATCCCCCTGGGGGTTTTTCCTCACCTCTGGAAAAGCGCTTATATGTACAAGGTGGTTCGGATTAGAAGAAAACGGCGAGGGAGTTTGGCCAAGACACTCCCTACCGCCCCATTAAGCTGGAGACGCTCCGTTCTGCCATGAGCGACGTCTCTGTCGTAGTTGAGTCGCCTGCCCCCAACTTTTCGGGCGACGTGGAAGAGTAGCGACACCGGTAATTTATTCGGGATCTATCCTTTATTTTCCATTGTAAATAGTGGAACGCTTTTAGCGGAATGAAGCCGTTAAAGCGCACATTTTCGTAATATAAAAAGTAAGCCACGGAGTTCAGATTGTTAGTCTCGGTCATTGCTCTTGCAATGTGTGCTTGAGTCAACTTAATAACGAAATTGTCCACTCTTATTAAATTCGCCCTATTGTGCAAAACCTTATTAGAATACAATTTTATGTCCTCCGATCCCAGAGTATCTGACTACATTTCGACAAGCAAATGGCTGTCCGTGTTGTTCCACGATCGAAAATTTTGCCAATTCTTTCTGGTGTCCATAGAGGCGCCAGAGAAAGGCGTCGTAAAAGGAATGGTTTCCGATTTCTGAAAGTTTATCTTCAATTTTCAACTATGGCAATATCGTTTTCTCTGATTGAAGTCGCGTTGCAAGAGCATATTAATGATCTCGAACAAGTCGTCTGCGTACGCTATGGCATGGTGAAGTGAGCTCACAAGATCACTTGTGTAGATGTTGCATAGGATTGGTGAATTAACCGCAGTTTGTTGCAGACCATTTTTAATGTCAAATACTCCAATAGAAGTAACATTGCCATTTTACACGACGAACCATGAGCATATTAAAGAGAATGTACAACAGTGGTTTACTTATATCCAGCTTGTTCAACTTGAAGAAAAGTCTCTCTAACCATACGGTTTCGAACGCGTTCTCCAAGTCAATCAGGCAGGCAGCATTGCTTTTTGCTTTTGTTCCATTGGATATCGGATAACAATTTAGACGCGGCATGTGAGATATCATGACCAGCCTTAAAAACGAAGTGATTATCCGGAACGATATTATGCCAAAATGCTGGATATGTCATATGGCGGCTTTTGATATTTATTTTTTATGGGTATTGCCAACAGATGGCGTTACGCGGATTTTTTAAAAGTGACGCTTATTTATCTATCATTCAGTAATCGTAAACTTTGGATCAACAAAGCCACATTGACTGTTAAAGAGTTTAATAATATTGCGCTGCGATATCCTCTTCACTGGTCGATAATTGTTGGGATTCTTTGTGTAGCCTTTGCCTTTATAAACTTAGAAGCTCTCATCCTTTTACTAAACAAAGCGTATATCTTCGATTTCAATGTGCTTCCCAGTAAATAAAAAAAAAAACTAAATTATAAATCATAGAACATATTAGTGGTCTTAAGATCTGGCTTATGTGCATGTGCATATTTATTTACATCCACAATTTTGCAACATTTTTGCAGTGCGATAGGTAAATAAATCAGCTAGCATACCTATGTGACAAGTATGGTAAAATAAAAATTCTCAACCATTGGCCCACTGTTCAAATTGTCACACTACCTATGGAAATAAATACGAGTATCAATACGTACGCACGTATGAACGCATATAATACTATAAACAAAAGAACAATTGCAATCAAACTTTTCTACGAAATTTTACTATCGTTTAATCCGCTTAAAAAAAAAAATATATATATATATATATAAATATATATGTATTGTATATGAGAACAACTTGACCCAGAACCATGAATCCAGAAAAGTAATTCAAACATCAGTAAATGAATATAATCAACTTCTCTTTTGAACAAGCGAGAAGAAAAAACTCCGGAAAAGACAGAAGTTGGAAAGAAATGCTTAACTTGGAAAAGAAACCCACACGAGAGAAAGTTACATTCACGTTTACTCTATCATACATACATAGCGCGGCAAAACAATGACCTAAAAATATCAAGTCGACTTTTTAACTGGGGGTACTGCAGCCAGCTTGCATACAAGTATTACCACTATTATCAAACTAACTGCATACTGCCGATCATTTTAACAATGCCGGCTTTCTTCATTTGTTCCCACTTTCTGTACCACCACCTTGACGTAGTCTTAGAATACAATTCGTGGAATATATATATAAATGTACTTTATGTGTTCATGTCACCGATTGAAGCCAAAGAGGAAGAACGTAGGCAAAATATTATACGTTTTTCTCAACGTCACTCTTGTTAGTTAGATGTTTCTCATGTCCTCTCTTGCTCGTTTCCGACCAGTTTCGGTCTCGGTTTTGACCCAATTTCAAAGTATCTACCTATATAAAACATACATCTTTGACGTGCGTTTGTTTAAAATAGTTTTTCATATGTTTTCTCTTTGGTGAGTATTTGCTTTTTTTTTTGTTTTTTTTTTTTGCCTGGCGATGACAGCAAGCGCGATATTCAGATTATGTAGATACAGTTTTTTTTTTTTTTGGTAAGCTAAGCGGACCCAATGAACTATGTGCCCGTAAACATACGAACATGTATAATGTGCATATGCATATGCTTGAAAGCTTGATTTTTGCACAAAATTCCTTATTTTTATATATGGTACTCGTATATCATATCCATGCACATGCAACATGCGCCTAAATGTTGCGTTTTTATTATACAATGCGAGTAATCGTCATCCAGATTCATTCTCGTATGTCGACCTCATTTCACTATATGAGACGGTAACAATAGAACGTACGGTATCAAGAACTCACAGATACTGCGGGCAACCACAAAGTATTGTATAATACATGTCACTATAGCAACTCGCAAAAACTGCGGTGGTAGTTGCAGTTTTTTTTTAAACGTTTTTTCTTCCTAAGTCTCAGCCCCATATTGCTTTGGAGGATATACACGGACCTATACATTCGCAGTATTATGTAAGGAACTTTCGGGCAGTCATCCACGACACTCTTTCAATTAAAAATAAAATAAATATGTAGCATTTTATCATTACAATGTTCAGCTGTAACAACGGTTTCGCTCTGAATGTTTACTCTTCGATGATTCTTTCCAAACCTAGCCTACCCGATAATTACCAGATTTAAACATTTAAAACTAGTGAATACCCGCGAAGTGTGCAAGTACGTTAAGTTAAGGGTGCTCATACGCCCTTAAGAGCGTACAAATTTTAAAGGAAAATTATAGCAAAATTGTATTATACGAGTAGTTTAAGTTTTAAAATATGATGTGCATGCTGAGACCTCCATTTATTTGGTTTAATACAAACTTAATCTAACTGAAAAACAAATAAAAAGTCTTAAGAGCTAGAAACCAAGGGCATAGTTGAGTAGATCTAGTTGGAGACAACCAGGCTGTACTCAAAAATGAAGAGATTTCTGGAGCATACAGAAGAGCACCATAAGAGGTGCGATGAGTTGGAATCTAGGAGAGACGAGGACATCGCTTAAGTAAATAGAGTTGTAAACGGAGGCGCAATCCACCTATCCAGAAAACAGTCGATTAATGTAGGGAATGTGAGCTGCGTTTTTCGAGGATATTCAAGTTAAGAAGTTTGACGCGCTCTCAATAGGGTGGTAAAATAAAACAGGCCAAGTACCGAGTACTGAGTTTGCTTTAAGGATTGTCTCATCAATATGCGAACGGAAGTTTGATTTTCTATCGTACAATAGGTACGAAGGTTTTTTTTTTCTTTATAATTGGCGCGCCCTCAAGGGACTAGGTGTAGCCTTAGACTGTTTGCACACACCGCGAGCGAAGTAAAGTTAGGGAGGAAAGTAAGAGAGATACCGATGTACGATGGTTTTGAATGTTTGAAGGTTATAATGACCAGGGCATAAAAAACTTGGCAGGGCATTCCATAAACGAGTTGAATGGCTTAGAAAAGAATAGCGATATTTCAATGTACGTCCGAAAGTGGGTTTGGGGTTGACTGCTGGGTTCTCATAGCGAAACGGGTTTTACGGTTAAAGTTTTGAAGTGGTTGGCCGTGGCTCGAGTTGTAGTGGACTGCCTTCCAAATCGGAAGGTTTGGTGTTCGAACTTATAGGGTACAGTGTTTAATAATTCTATCAAGACCGTTTATGGTTATGATGAAAAGAAAGACACCTATATGGGTGCCTTTTGGGACACTAGATTTGGCTAAAAATGAGGTCGAGAGAGATGACCTAAAGCGAACGTTATAATAACGATTTCGTGATAAGAACATATCTATTTTAGTTATATGGGTCCAAGGCCGCTGGAAGACAATTTGAAAAGGATCAATTGATGAAATTTTTCATATGACTGAAAGCGAAGAGTGTACGAATTCAACTAAGTTCGTATCAGTGGGTCTGCCTCTCAGAAATTCATGCTGATTGGGGAGATAAGAGACTTGCACTGAGAGCTTAGCACTTCACATAAAATACATTCGGATATTTTTGGTATGGGAGAAAGTTTGGCAATGGGACATTAAATAAATACTTCACTCTTTGAATCTTTTTTTCGAACCGGGTTTATGAAAGAGATCTTTCAAAAATGGGGAAATTTCCTTCGCGTGAGGGGGAGGAAAGTAGAGCAGAAAGATTGGAGGCACAATTTTTAAGAAAGTTTTAGTAACTTATCCTCTATTTGAGAGAAAAATGGGCCAAAGGAGAAACTGAGAAGGTAATTAAAATATAAGGTAGGAAGAAGCTGTCTGTAAATGATTTTTTAAAAAAGGTTGCAGAGTATTTGGCAATAGTATGTGGGTTGGTATGTACAATGGACTGATAAAAAGACATATGATCGTTGATAAGATTGTGGTAGGTTCCAAGGTATGTAGAGGAGTCGGAACAAGAATTTTTTCGAAGAAATTTTGCCCATAATTTATTTCTTTTGCTTCGTAAAGAGCGAAGACTTCTGTTATACAAGGGAGGGGAAACAGATGATGTTTTATGGGTAGAAAAGGGGACGTAAAGAGCAATAAAATTAAATATTTCACTAAAAAATCAGTCAGTTGAAGATATTTGGCATAAACTGTTATCTGAACAACGAATAGATGAATTGGTTCATCTGGCGTTTGACGCGGTAAAGCAGAATTGATCATCCGATGGAATCCATTTCAGCAGAGACAGATTAGTGTCACCAGAAATAAGGATATCGTCGTAGAGTCCGTTAGGTCAACTAATAAATTATTTGCTCAACCGGTTGAGCCGGGAGAATGCAGCAACACTCCCGTATGGGGTGTAAGCCGATGCCGCACGGACCTTAGTCATATATGTACATATGCAGTCATTAAATACCTATTACTGTTAAGTTTAGGGTGTTGGGAAATAGCCCGTAAGCTAATTTTATTTGTTATTGTTAATTTAAACGTAGACTAAGCATTTTTATCTAGAATATAAGTCAATATATAAAGAAATAATAGAAATGGATTCTTCTGCCTTGATACCTCGAAAACTGTGTCGAATTATTTACACTAAAATTCTCTATTAGCTGGATTATCTTTTATTCGCTTACAAATGTATAAATTAAAAACAAATTCTCAGCATCGAAGAATAATAAAATTTACTTAAATCTCGAATTCATATGTAAACGACTAAAAACTTATTATGTCGTTCGAAGTATGAAATAATAAAGAAAAGAAAAAAACAAACAGATTCTTATTAGGGCGTAAGTTCAAACGAACAACCCGATCATTGCCAAATTACATAGTGCTTTCTTTTAATCATTCAATGCTCCCATTCATAGGTTGGTCGGTCGTGTACCTCATTTTTACAAAAACTGAAAAATATAAGAAAGAATGCATACTATACAATAACGGGTTTATGAATTAAATTGCCTCCTCAAATAAAGCTAAAACAGACAAACAACGGTTCGAATGAAGTTCGAATCAAACCATTTAATACAGCTTTCACACAACAATTAAGGTACGTATGGATATTTACAGCAAGTATCAGAAACCACAAATCTCCCAGTAACCTACTGTGTGGATAACACTTGGGTTGTATGCTAAGTGTTGCCGTTTATATTTCTTTATATTTTTCCATACATTAACGTGTGTACATATCCACGAGTACGTATGAGTACTCATAGTACAATATAAATTTCAGAATAAACTCCAACTTTGAAAATGATAGAATTTAACTAAATTATAAAATGGCTTATGGTTTGACTTAACTTAAATGTTATACAATACATACATACACGTGTAGGCAAATTAAGTACTTTTTGTGATGGTTTTTTCAAGGTCGTTGCATATAGGTTTGTTATATCCTTTGGATGCTTTATGAGTTTCTCTTCGATTTTTAAATTATCCTTTGTAACAAATTTGATAAATTCAACTAAGATGTAAAATTTGTCGAAGTGCCTTTAAGTGGATTTGAAATAAACTCTTTAATAACATGTTCGAATGTTGACAATGCAAATAACCTAAATTAGTGCTGGTACTATTGTACAAAGAAAGGAGGAAAATCCATCTCAATCATCACTTTCAGATTACCTTTTGAATTGCAGTACTTCAGATCATCCTCAAATTCCTCAAAGAGCACCTTAAGTGTACCAAGTGGTAAACTTACGATTCAAAAATGTCGAAGCCAGAGATTCCGATTCCATTCACAAACTTTTTTCACCATTAGAGTATTCACACATCTTGTCCTATCGACCACATGGGGATTATATTGATTTTGAAGACATCGAAATAACCCAACACGCGCTGTGCGAATGCCCAGCTACTGCCTGACTGAAGCTGAAACATCAATACTTCTTCTTCGCAGACAATCAAAGGGTTCATTCATCATTTAAACTTACAATACTCGTATTTCCTGGAAAAGAGGACAAGATCAGTTTTATGGGGGTTTATTCTCAATCCACAGCGATCTGCCCACGGGTTAGTCTACTGAGATTAACTTGAAGGAGTTCTTTACTGGTATTGAGATGCTTACCTGAGACGGCTAAAGCAACATCATCCGCATCGGCAATCACCCTGCTACCACCCGCTTCCAGGTATAACAACAGTTCATTAACTATTAAGTTCCAAAGAAGGGGAGAGAGGACACCGCCTTGTGGCGTTCCTCTGCTGACACATCTTTTAGCAGAAGTCTCATCCAGGTTGATTATCCTGCTTTTTAGCATAAGATTGATCAACTTCCCAAGAGAGTCGTCTACCTAGAGAGGTGACAGTGTAATCGTGATTGCGGATGTGTTGACGATGTTAAAAGCGCACTCTATGTCGAGGAAAGCAACCATTGTGTACCCTTTATATTGTAGGGATCGTTCGATGTGGCTAGTCAGTGAGCGCAGAGCCGTTTCCACCGACTTTCCTTTACAGTAGGCATGTTGAGCCGTTGACAGAAGTTCTGGATCAATTTTAGCTCGTACATGGATATCAATCAGTCGTTCTCGAATTTTCAGAAGGAAAGATGATAGACTTATAGGTCTAAGGCCCATTGGGACAACATGAGAACATTTTCCGGCTTTGGGAATGAATACTACATTAACTTCTCTCCATGGCAGTGGAATGTGGATAAGTTCTACACAGCTCCTCATAATATTTTCTAACACTGGTAGAATAATATCTGAGGACCTCTGTAGCTCGGCAGGTATAATACCGTCCGGACCAGCAGACTTGTATGGTTTGAAGCTATGCAGCGCCCAGAGCAGTTTGTCTCTTGTAATCAGACGATGAATTTTGGTCCCGGTTGTAATAGGCTTGTTTGGGCTGCTACTGGCCGCGAATTGGGAGCTACCTGGAAAGTGGGTGTCCAATAGCCGTCGGTTTTTTTCAAACAGCTAGGCATCATAAGATTTGTAGAGAGGATTTTTCTTAATTTAATTTAATTTATTTCGCTTAATGCAAGCTTAAACTAGCTTAAAAACTAACAAGAGTTAAGGGTTAGGAAGTAAGGGAATGGTGGAGGAGATAAAATTTAAGACGAGAAGTGCTAAGGTTAAAATCAAAGAGGGGGAGGTTTGAATTGACACTACTGAGCATGCGGGAGATTGGTTCGTTAGAGCCATAAGAGGTTTTTTTTCTTTTTATAATGGGCGCGCGCTCAAGGAGTTGTATACCCTTAAGGTGATTGTTCACAGCGCTGGCAAAGGAAATTTAGGGAGGAAGAAAAGAGAGGTACCGATGTACATTGTTTTTAAATGTTTGCAAGTTATAACGACCAGGAAATACAGAGATCGGCAGGGCATTCCATAAGCGAGTTGTACGGCTTAGGAACGAATCACGATATTTTGGAGTACGTCCGAAAATGGGCTTGAGGGTATACTGACGAGCATTCATAGCGAGACGGGTGTTACGGTTGAAAGTTTGAATGGGCGGAATGCTACTGGCGATTTCAGTGGAGCACTGGTGGTGGAAATAGCGATAAAACAAAGTGAGACACGAGACATTACGTCGGTGTTCGAGGGTATCAACGCGGTGCGTTGGGATATAGAAGAGACGAAGACAGCGTAAATTACGAGGGTTAGTGTCGAAGGAAATAGAATTGTAAAGGAAAGTCCACAGAACCGGAGAGCAGTCGATGAATGAAGAGAATGTCAGCTACGTCTCTGCGTTTTTCGAGGGTATACAGGTTAAGAAGTTTGAGGCGGTTGCGATAGGGAGGTAAGATAAATGGGCCACTCCAGGGTAGTCCACGAAGAGCAAATCAAAGAAAACGACGTTGAATGTTCTCGATTCGGGATACATGAATTCGCTGAAAGGGGGACCATACTTGACTGGCATATTCAAGGAGGGGTCGGCCAAGGGTAATGTAAAGTGACCTTGTCACATAAGGGTTGCAAAATTCTTTAGACCAACGTTTGATAAAACGATTATCTCATCAATATGCGAACGGAAGTTTAACTCTCTATCGTATAAAATTCCAAGGGTATAAAACCCCAGGGATTGAACCTGGGGTACAGGTTGGTCATGCAGAAAATATAGTCGAGAGATTGACTGGACTTACGAGATAAAATCATAGATTGGCATTTGGAGACATTAAGCTCAAAGCTATTTTTTAGACACCAAGTAGAAAACCTATCGAGGTCTTCTTGAAGGAGTATAGAGTCTTGGGGTGAAGAAATAATTTTGGAGAGCTTAGTGTCATCAGCGTAAATAGATACGGAGCAGTGTTTGATAATCTTCTGAAGATCGTTTATAGTTAAAATGAAAAAGAGGGGACCTAGATGGCTGCTTTGTGGACACCAGAAGTGGCTAAAAAGGGGGTTGAGAAGGCTGACCTAAAGCGAACGCTATAGTAACGGTTCTTCAGATAAGAAGATATCTATCTTAACAATATGGGGTCAAATCGAGGGAAGACAATTTGAAAAGGATCAGTTGATGTGATATTTTATCGAAGGCTTTAGCGAAAATAACGTCAATTTCGTTGCCATTTTCTAGGGCTGAAAGCGCAAAGGATACGAATTCAACTAAGTTTGTAGTAGATCAACTACTACCTTTTAGAAATCCGTGCTGACTGGGTGATATAAGTGACTTGCACTGAAAGCTTAGAACTTCATATAAAAAACTTTCGAACATTTTAGGTATTGTATGGTTACTTCATTCTTTCTTCCCTTTTTGGGAAGAGGTCTTCCAAACTTGGGGGAATTCCCTTTTTTTTTTAAGAACATAACACTCAAGAGGGTATGACTACTCTTAAAATGCAGGAGCACGTGTTAAGTTTTTCGGAAAATTGGATAGAGAGAGAGAGAAAGATATTTGGGCTCAGTGGTTATTTCGCTCCATGAGTGGCATCCAACATTTAATGGGGAGACTAAATTATTAGTGTAAATTGTCTTGATCTTGTATTTAGGCAACCATTCACCTCACGAGATTTCAGTTGCCTGAAAAAAATATCTTTCGGTCACGGCTGGTATTGAACCCCGAACCGCCCAAATGGGAATTCAATACACTACCACTCGAGCCACGGCCACCCGCCCTTGAGTGAGGGACAGATGAAAGAGGGAGGAAAGGGGGTGCGAAAGATTGGAGGCACACTTTTTGAGAAATATTGCTGGGAGCCCATCTGGACCGGATACAAATTCATCATTGAGATTTTGTAACTTTTCTTCGATAAAGGTGAAATCAAAAGGTTGAGAGAGAGAGGGGCCAATGGAGAAATGGAATGGGAAGGTACTTGAAATAGATGAAGTCGAGTACAAAGAGGTTGTCTGCAAATGACTGTTAAAAAAAGTTTGCAAAATAGTTGGCAGTAATATGTGGGCCGTTCGATGATATATATCGAACGAGAGAGAGGGAGGATGACCTTCTGATTTTCTTTTGTAGTTGACGAATTGATAAAATGTCTTAGGATCGTTGATAAGGCTGGTCTGCGCTGTAGCGAGAAAGCGCTGAGAGAGGCAGTTATAGACCTGGGTGAATTGCAGGTAAGTTCCAAGTAGCCGTGATGCCTCAGAGGTTTCTGTGATTTTGTTACAGAATGACCTCCAGGATTGTCGCTTTGCCTTCCTCAGTTCTTTTTTGTATAATTTGAGGGATTCTTTGTATGAGTCCCAGTCAGTCACTTTTCTTGTGGTTTTTGCTGCGTTGAAAAGTTTTCTACAAGTGTTTTTGAGTAGTCCCAGTACTGATGTCCACCAGGTTGAATAAGAGGGCAGGAAGCGGCCATAGCCTGATTGAGAGCCAGAGTAAATTCCTTGACTTTCATGTCAAACTTATTGGTGTCACGCGGAGGACTTGATAGTTCAGAGGATAGCGTTTCTGACAGTATTCCTCTGTATTTTGGCCAATCAGTTTTCCGGTAGTTCCGGAATGCTGGTGCCGATGCCAGCCAGTAGGAGGTTTTGGCAGTCTCTAGTCTGGCAACGGTTAAGTCGGGGTCGCTGAGGTTACGAAGCAAAAATACATTAAGTCTACGTTTAACTAATATACAAGTTCTGATCTTACCTTTGTCTCTTGTATAGAGTGGAGCGTATACGGGTGTCCTAAGTCCATGAACCATGCCTTCTACAATCCATGGTTCCTGAATTAGGCTAATGTTTTCTGCGTTTTTTGAAAGACACAGAATGAGTGCGGCAGAAGCCTTTTTTGAATGATGGAGATTTTCTAATTAGGAGAAACCGTATCATTGCTACGGTCTTCCAGAGTAGCCTCTACCACGGTGCTGTTGAGGTCCTCTAAGCTCATCATGCCCAAGAGCTCATCTTCTCCCTCTGCTCGTACAGCACCTCTTTTTCCTTCGTCACCGGTTTCCATTTCCGACATGGTGTTAGAAGAGGAGACCGACGGCATAATTGTCACCTCGGATAGACAAGAGTCGTCGCTATCCATTTCTGGAAAGTATATCGACGCTCCAAGATCTGAGGTTGTGTTTTGTGGTGTCTCCGTTAATGGAGAAGGAGGTTGCTTTTCAGCATCCAGCTCATCCTTTTTGTAGACCCTTAAATGTATTGACACGAATCCGAACGAAATCATGCCTTTTGTCTGCGCTAGAGGGTTAAGTGCAATCCGTCTTTTAGGATGTTTTTAGTCCACTGAATCTTGCTCTTTACGTCCGCACTTCTCTCAATCTCCGGAATGGATCCGAAGATTTTGATGATGCGTGAAGCATTTCGGCATCTTACTGGTGAGCGCTACAGACAGATGTTAAACAATTTTTTTGTTTTGTCGCAAGTTACAATTGGGTCTCGAGCATTGTTGGTTCCAACATGACGGAGCAGCCGGTCACACAGTTTGGGCAATGATGGAGATTTTGGATCACCAATTTCTAAACCGTGTTATTGCCAGATTGCCAGATGGCCAGATCTGACGGCGACAGACAATTTCCTTTTGGAGGTTTTTGAAATCTGTCCTCGATAACGACGTGGGTGCGGACACTATTCTCTTTGGAATGAAATCCTTTATCCCTCATCGGATGAAGTTTATCAAACTAAAAGAAAAGGCTTGCTACGACTCGAGCAGTAAAGACGCTGTCAGGGATAGAGAAATGTTCTTTCGCTCCTTCAAGACCAACCCGACAGAGGAAAACCAAAAAAAAAGGGCAAACTAGCCAGGAATGATCGCAACGTCTTTCTTAAGCGTGTGAAATTTCAATACGACCAAAAACGGAGGCAAAAAATACTATAATGTCCCTAAGGAAGTAAAAATTGTTGGTCGCTCGTCAAAAATTTAGAAATTCTGCCTTATACTCCATCCTAACGCTCATTTACAATGACATTCCAGCTGTCAGCTCTTTGGACTAGGCCAATCTACTTGCTGCACACTTTGCGGCGAGCTCAACACTCCCAGATTGTGCTTTGTCTCCGCCTATACTTGAGTTCACCGAATTTTCAACAAGACGATTCCACTTTCGCACTCGTGTAGTACTAAAGTACTTAAAGATCTTAAAAATCCCCTGGTCCAGATGGTATAACTCCCTTCTTCTGAAGAGGTGTTCTACCTCGCTGGAAAAGCCACTGCTAAGCTTTTTCATCAATCCTACTCTTTGGGACTCTTTCTGAGCAAATGGAAAATAGAATTTGTTCAGCCCGTCCCTATAAAAGATGAATCTGCTTCTTTCTCGTCCTACATGGAAACGCTGATGAACGGTCAGCTCATGAAATATCTCGAAACACGAAAACTTCTCAACGGCCGGCAGTACGGTTTTCGTAGCAACAGGTCCACGGGTGATTTGATGGCATGTCACACGGGAAAGTGGAACCAAAGCGTACATCAATCTGGAGAAGGCAAGATTGTTGCACTTGATATTTCTAAGGCATTTTTCGAGAATGCGTGCATTTGGGATCGACGACTCTCTTCTTCTATGGATTAGAAATTATCTTTTGAAACGTTCAATTCAAGTTGTACTGGATGGTTTCAAGTCTGGCTCCGTTCTGTCTCCGACACTCCTCTTAATTTTCATCAATTATCTCTTGCCTGCTACTTCTAAAGTAATATATTCCTTTACTGACGACAGTACTCTCTGCTTTTCATCTTTGTTTCCGGATTCACGCTATTGAACTCATTAAATTTCGATATTAACAGCATAACTAATTGGGAAACTATCAACAGAGTGGAATTAAATGCTTCCAAAACGCAATGCTGTATACTGTCGTTAAATGGCAATTTAAATACCCAGCAATTATCCATGAATGTCACCGGCATCGTCGATACCGAAAAACATTCCATTCTCAGTATGTGCAACAATGACAACTAATGTTATAATGACCACATGTTTGTGTCGCCAAAAATGCTGCCAAATTGAAGTATTGTACAATGCCCACATCTGGTCTGGTGCGCGCCTAAACACATAGTTGACGCCAATATTACATAATCAATTGACGCAATAGAACACCAACTTAATGCCTCATGTCTCACTTTGCTCTATCGCTAATTCCACCACCATTGCTCTATGGAAATTGGCAGTAGCATTCGTCTCGCTATGAATTCTTATTAGCCCTCAAGCCTACTTTCGGACGTAATCTAAAATATCGTGATTCATTCCTAACCCGAACAACCGCTCTATTTCCTATTCTTTATAAATTGCAAACATTTAAGACCAATGGGTGGTCAAATGAGTGGCTGTGGCTCAAGTGGTAGTGTATTGGCTTCCAAATTGGAAGGTTCGGTGTTCGAATCCCAGCCTCGCCCGAAAGACATTGTGTTTTTCAGACAACTTAATTCATCTAAGACGCAACAATTTCACTAATAATTTAGTCTCTCCATCAAAAGTTGGATGCCACCCATGGAGCGAAATAGCCACTGAGCCCAAAAATATTTCTTTCTCTCTCTGTCCCATTTTCCTAAAAACTTAACACGTTCTCAGGCATTTTGAGTGTAATGATACCCACTTGAGTGTTAAGTTCTTTTAAAAAAAATGTCCTTCCTACACTCTAGAACAACGTATCGTAAGATTCATGATTTTTTTTGTTGTAAATAATCGTCCAAATGAGTTAACAATTCAAAGGTTAGTGAAAAAAATTTAAGAAACTGGTTCTGTGGAGGATCGAAAAAGGTCTGGTAGACCAAAAAGTGGACGCTCTACTGAGAACATTGCTGCAGTAGCACAGTGTCGCTGAGGATCCTTCAATATCGATATTACTACGTTCTCAGGCATCAGTCATTCATCAATCGATTGTTTGCCGTATTTTAAATAAGGATTGCGTATGGATGCTTACAAAATCCAATTGACACAAGAATTGAAGACAACAGATCATAATCAAGGCAGAACTTTCGTCAATTGGTTGTTAGAACATGATGCTGATTTCTTATTCGATGGATTCATTAACAAACAAAATTGTCGCATCTGGGGAGAAGAAAATCCTCGACTAATTTCAGAAAAATCATTACATACACAAAAATGTACGATTTTTGTACTACGAGTAGTTATTGGTCCATTTTTCTTTGAGCTGTTACTGCCAATGGAGAGCGCTATAGACAAATGATTGAAGATTTTTTTCTGGCCACAAATCGAAGAAATTAGATTACTTTATTTTGGGTTTTTTGAAAAGTAAAGTCTAAAGTTGGATAGGATAACAACAATTATACAGCCGAATAACAACATTCTGACCGAAATGGATGAACTGAATACGGTAATGTGTGAGCGAGTCCTTGAAAATTTTGATGTTCGTTTGGGGACCTGTAGACGTGCCATACTTTATTATAAAAATAAGAACACCAGAGAAAATTTAAGTATTTACAAGTTTTATTTAAAAAAAAAAAAAAAAACATTTAGGCACGACTGTACGTTAAGAGCGTTTTCCTAACGTCAACTTGGGATCTCTACTGCAAAAAAAGTAGTTGGATCTTCGTTGAGATGGTTCGATATGAACTTAGCGAGCGGAGCGAAAAATAAAAGATACTGTCTTCCTTGCGAGTTGGTGAACAATTAAACTTTATTTTAACTAACTGACCGGTGAACGGTCATATTCAATACAAGTAACACGTTATAATTTTCGTAACAATAAAAATATGGTGGCTGCCACTGCAAGTGGCGCCAAATTCAAATCTGTTATAATTTGTACAAAGTGTTATAAAAATTAAAGAATGTATCTATTGTAGATAACAGATTATTCAATTACTTTATTGAAATCGCATAGAATAGAATAATTTAAATATTATACGAGTAGTTCAATGTTTGTTAATATTCTTGAGATCCAACATTCCGCCCCCTTTGAAAGCATCTGCTTTCAAGAGTCTAACACGGTAGCGATGCAAGTCTTCGAATGTGACGTCTGATAGTTGCTTTAGCTGTTTTCACATCTGCGACTCGGACTTTACCATCAAAGCCTTTGACGACTGCTGCTATCCTTCCCATTAGCCATCTTTGGGGTGGTACGTTGTCTTCGTGAATAAGCACTAAGTCGCCAATTTTCAGGTTGTGGCTAGGCGATGTCCATTTTCCTCTGCCTTGTAGCTCATGCAGGTATTCCACAGACCACCTGCGCCAGAAATGGGTTTTGACTGCGTTGATTCGGCGCCACCGGTCGATGTAGCTTATTTCCGGAACTTCAATAGCTGGTTCTATGATGGTTTTCAGAGACGACCCTATCAATAGATGTGCGGGCGTAAGAGCTTCCAGGTCGTTAGGGTCGGATGACATCGGGGTGATAGGTCTAGAGTTCATCACGGCTTCAATCTCGACAAGTGCCGTAGAAAGCTCCTCAAACGTCAGCCTTGCTCCACCTAAACTTCGCTGCAGATGACCCTTTGCGACCTTAACGGCCGCTTCCCAGATTTCGCCAAAGTGAGGTGCCCTGGGGGGTATAAAATGAAAATTTATGCCAACATTAGTACAAAACAATTGCAAGATTTCTTGGGAACATTTTCTAAAGAACATATTGCGAAATTCTTTTAATTTGGACTGTGATCCCACAAAATTGGTCGCGTTGTCGCAATGTATATCTCTGGGTAAACCTCTACGACCAATCATCCTTTTCAAAGCTGCAATAAATGCCTCGGCCGACAAATCAGAAACAACTTCTAAGTGAACAGCTTTTGACGAGAAACAGACAAACACTGCAACATAGCATTTGTAGGGCACCTTGCCCCTGATCTTTAGATACGTGTAGATAGGTCCGCAAAAATCTACTCCACAGCACAAGAAAGGCCGCGATTGAGTCAACCTCTCTTTCGGCAAATCGCCCATGATTTGGTCCAGCAGTTTGGGTCGATATCTAACGCAGTGAATACACTGCCTTACCGTATGTCGCGCGACTTCTCGAGCATTGATTATCCAAAACTGTTGTCTCAGCAAAGCAACCAAAGCTCTTGATCCAGCATGGTAATTAGATAAGTGTAGGTGTCGGACTAAGGTTTTTGTGAATGGATGGTTTTTTGGTAACAACAGAGGATGTTTACATTCCTCAGGAATCTCCGCATGTTTTAGCCGTCCTCCAACTTTCAGTAACACGAGACCATTTGTCTCCTGCAAGAAGGGATTCAACCACTTAATAGATCCTTTAATAGAACGATTGTTTTTGATTGCATCAATTTCTTCAGTAAACGAGTCTGATTGTATAATTTGAATGATTTGCAATAAAGCATTGTCTATCTCCGCAACCGTTAAAAATGGATCCATTTTAGATGACTGCTTTTTTAACCGATGAAAAAATCTTATTACATAGGCTAATATTCGAAGGATTTTAGAATAGGAACTATAACGCTCGACTATTCCGCATACAAAATTGCGTTCTGATTTTTTACTGATGAGTACTGTTTTTCTTTTTTCTAATGAGGTTTCCTCTGAAGAAAGCGGGATCTCTATTCTTGACGGCCAATTTCCTTCACTCTGCAATAAAAACCGTGGACCACTGAACCAGATCGAGCCTTTCAACTCCTGAATCCTCTTGATACGATGTCAGCCGGATTCTCCTGTGTAGGAACGTGGCGCCAGATAACTCCTCGTGTCTTTGCTTGGATTTCAGCAACCCGGTTACCAACAAATGTTGTCAATTTTGATGAGTGAGCAGAAATCCAATGAAGAACAATTGCAGCATCCGTCCAAAAGTAAACTTCTAACTGGCCACCTTTAAAAATGCCTTGAATTTTTTCCCACAATTTTGATAATAGGTGAGCTGCACACAGCTCCAACCGAGGAAGTTGTCTTTTATTTATAGGAGACACTCGAGACTTTGATACCAAAAGCCTTACTTGTGTAGACCCTGCACTATCAACTGCTCTGAGATATATGCAGCAACCATATGCGTGCATAGATGCATCAGCGAACCCATGGATTTGATAACTGTGCCTCCTTGCGATTAAGGCAAATCTAGGAACCGATAGATTCTGCACAGAGTTTAAATCGACCATAAACTGCTCCCATTCGGTTTCGATGCTTTGTGGAAGAGCTGCATCCCAGTCAATTTTTTCGATCCATAATCGTTGAAGGATTATCTTTGCTTTAATTATGATTGGACTAAGTAGGCCTAATGGATCGAAGAGCGACGACGAAAGTGAAAGGATAGATCGTTTTGTGTTCTTGGAGTATGTTTTATTCGGCTCATACGAAAAGATAAACTGATCACAAACCGAGTTCCACGATATCCCCAAAGTGCTAGTGAGACCTGACGCACTCAACTTTATGTTTGTGTTCTGTACAGCCTTGTCAATGTTTGGGAGATTGCTATTCCATTTAGACAACCCTAACCCAGCTGAATTTAAAATGGATGTGACTTCTTCAAGTTTCCGAACTAACGTCTCAATATCGTCGTCTCCTGTGAGAAAATCGTCTACATAAAAATCTTCCTCTAGAGCGCAGGAACCTAATGGCAATGATGTCTTGTATTTATCCGCTAAATATTTAAGGCAACGAATCGCTAAAAATGGTGCCGAAGCGGTGCCATATGTGACTGTGTTGAGTTCGTATGTTTCTATTGGGGCTGATTCGTCTGTCCTCCATAGAATGTACTGGAACTTTCGATGAGCAGGATGTACCAAAGCTTGTCGATACATTTTAACTATGTCAGCTGTCAACACAAACCTATGCAAGCGAAAGCGAAGAAGGATATTGAATAACTCAGGCTGGATTGTTGGGCCGACCATAAGAGTTTCATTCAGCGAAATCTGAGAGGATGTGTAGCATGAAGCATTAAACACCACCCGAAGTTTTGTCGATACGCTACCTGGTTTAATAACGCAATGATGAGGTAAGTAATAGTGTGGTTCTTTAAGTTAGGTTCCTTGACGAGTGACATATGTCCTAATTTCTTATAATTTGCAAGGAATTCGGTATACTGTTGCTTCAAGGACTGATTTTTTGACAACCTACGCTCAAGTGCTAAGAACCGACGAAAAGCTATGTTATATGAGGATCCTAAACAGCTTAGATTCCGTTTGAATGGTAGTTGTACAACTAGTTGACCATCAGCTAAACTCTCGAGATTTTCTTTGAAATGTGCTTCGCATTCACTCTGTTCTTCTGTCCACTTTGGTTTCTGGTCTTGAAGTTCTTCCAACTCCCAAAACCTTTCCACATAGCGATCCAGTGAATCCTCATTTAAACTTAAGAAGCATTGTTGCATCTCCCTGTTCGACGGTGTTTTATATTTGCCAGAAACAATGTACAATAAAAAGAGATATCTCTGAAAGTAATTTGATCTAAATGCTTATGAAATTATTTCATTCCGAATTCAATCCGAATGCCAATCCAAGCTAATGTTTTTAAGTTCCTTACAAAAGCTTCCGATTTTAAGAGCGTTCATAACTTTATATCGTACATAAAAAAAAAGCTTCTCATTTTTGTGATACGATAAATATGGCAACCATTTAGCATTTTGTTTGGAGTACAACATACAATACCTAATACTTTTTTGAAAAGCTGCGGCAACGCTACACACTCAGATTTTCACTTTAGAGATTGTTACTTACTCGTACATATAATGAAACTTCGAATTGCATATACCGATAGATAGATGTATATTTAGATTTAGTTCAGTCGACTCGCCGGTGTTGATTTGATTACCGCGTAATTTTTGAATGATGCTGCTTTCCGCCTCGTGATTCATATTGGTCGAACCAAATGGTGTCGATTCGAACGAACCGAACAGACCGGGTTGTGTCGTGTCTGTTTCTTTACCTGGCTGTGCTATACAATTTCTCTGTTTTGTGACGAATATAGGCATTCGCCGTCGTAAAATATGTTTGTATGTACGGCGTTGTGCCTTTGTAGTCCGCTTTGTACTTTAGATTGAACAATTTTTTAGCTTTTTCAGTAGAAAATTTGAAGCTAACAGATGCGGTTGTTCATGTGCGGGGAATTATTTTCTTGAAATTTTTGTCGGAGAGACAAGACAAATTACGATACGATAGTATATGCGGACTGTTTCAAAAGTATAAGAAACAATTTATTCTACAATCGGATTAATCGGACAATTTTGTGGATGATTGCTTTTTGCTGTTGACAGTCGGTCGGACATTAGTGAAGTGCAGTGTTAAATTGAAAAAAAAAGAACCCAGTTCGGGTGGAATTATTGTAAATATGCTTGTTCAAATCGAGTAATCAATTTTTCTTTTAAAGATACGAATATTAACTAAAACTTCAAAAGCGTTGTATGCGTTTTGTGTGTGTGGGTTTATAGAATAAAACTCTGCTCGATTTGTAAACAAAAGCTGAACAAACAATAATAATAAAAAAAAAAATACAACAAGTCTGTTTTGGAATTTGGAGTGGTCAGTTGGTCAAGGGAGTTTAACATTTGGTAAGTACACCAAAATCTGCAAGACTATCCAACAGAAAAAAAATAAAAAGAAAGGCCGTTACAAATTTTAAAAATAACGTAAGCATTTCATCAGACAAAAATGAAAAATGAATAAAAAAAAATCAAAACAAAGCATGTTGTCGTTGTTCGTATTGTGTGGTGGAAAGCACGTTGCTTTGTTTGCGGTGGGATCGGTCATTCGTTGTTGAGTTGATGAGTCAATTTATTTTCGGAAGAAAACACTCACCCTACCCGAATATCGAGCCCGCCGCTATTTAGAGAAATATTATTAGTGTTGTCTGGACCGGCGCTGCCAATCGCACTTATTGTACATATACCGGCAATAAAACCCCTCTGCGTAACTAAACGAGAATACGTATTCAATTTATAAAGTGTCATGCGATTTACCTACATGCATATGTGATTTTGGGTATACTGGTATACTATGTAATTTCTAAAACGACAATTTTCCGCAAAGAAAAAAAAAATAAATATTTTTATTGGGCACATGTATGTAGGTATGCATGTATGTAGGTACTCATTAAATGTAGTAAATTTACCGAAAACCGGGTGGTAGGGCTGTTGAATTAATGGTGGTAGAAATAAAAGTAATAAATATATTATAGAATCGAATTGCATAGTACTCGACACATATGAATGTATGTACATATGCATGCACATTGTTCCACCAGAAATTTTGAAAGAAACACATAGCACAATGTGCTGTTGCTGTGACTCCCGCTGTTGTTGTTGTTGTTGCCATTGTCAGTTGCTGTTTGTATCTGTGTTGTACGAGTACGAGTATATAAAGGTATAGATATGCCGTACATGTATCTGCCCGCTCTTTCAGCGAAGCTAATGCACTCTAGCAGAAGTTCAAGGCTGCACAGAAATCCCCACAACAGCAGCGCGGCACAAACAACTACAATAATACAAACGACCGACAATGGCGCAGACATTTATTCATCGAGACAAAATCGGGGAGACAAAAAATGGAGAAAAAGTCGGCAAACAAATCAGAACGACTACTACAGACTAAAGAACTGATGGAAGAAAGAAGTGCTGCGCTGAGTGGGTACGTAAAGTACAAAAAGAGGAGCTGATTTACTCGTATACCGGACTGCAGTATGAGGGGAGGTTGCAGTATGACTGTGCTAGTGCCCGTGAAGTGAAAACGAATTTCATGTTGTGCACCCCTCTGTTGCTTTGGCTTATACTTATAAATTCAATTCTCAGTTGTTGGTGTAGGGCTTTAGCTTTAAAATATGTATGTAGCTATCCTGGCCTAAAGACCGACCGTACATTTGCACAAAACCTATATATATATATGGGCATACCGTCTTTAGGCCATGATAGCTATTTTAAAGCTTGAGTACGAGTAGTTTAAGATAGATACTTAGGTACGAAGGCGCTTTTATTTCATGAGATTATATTCATGCATTATTACAAACCGATGTAGGTATGTCTATACATGTGTGTAAACTTGTGTATAAATATATAAATGTATGTAGGTAAAGGGGCAGACAAAAAAAAAACAGTAACTTTGAAGGAGTAAACCTAGATACTCGTCCATATATATGCACATACATGCATACATGTAGAGTTGCAAAGGCGGAGTTGATCTAAACTGTAGACTTCATTCAGTAAAGTGTTTGAATGTGTACCTTTTGAGCAGCTAATAATAATTCTGTCATCCCGGTGAATAGTGGTTAAGTCAAATTTCTTTACTTTTTGGTACGACTCTTCAATTTTAAACAGATGGATAAAATCCAGTTTGTTTTTCTAATAGTTAAGCCGAATAAATTTCGCCAAAAGTCATTAATTATTAGTAACTTGCACCAAATTCATTACTTTTTATAAGTTTTGTCAGTAACGAGATATTGATCAATTGTTCACCAGCAGTTTCCCATAGACTTAACCAATAATTTATTGTACGAAACGAACTGATTCCAAACAAAATTTGAAATAATGTAGAGAAGAGTTCATTTTGTGGTTTTATTTAATAAAAATACAACAATGATAAAGAAGACTATATACACATTTACTCTTATGTATGGGAAAAATATACAAAATTTTCTAATTTAAATTTTCCTCATCCGTATTGCAATCATCCAGATCAGGGTCTGTTGGAGGTTTATCCTCTGTTTTTATATTATATTCCTTTAAAAAATCATAAACAATTTCATCAACGAATGGCAAGAGACCAATTACATATAGGTATCCTTATTTTTCTCCATGGGTATTGGTAGTGGTTCGTTTGTAATACTTTGCACTGCAAAAGTACTTTGTCGTCCTCTACACATTTAACGAATGATTAAAAGATAGGTATTGTCCTTCTTTTAACGCATACTGTAGTCATTGCACCGGATTCCACCAGAAGTGATCTCCATTGTTGTCGTTCTTTTGAACAACATGTGGACATTTTTTTTTGCCCTATAAGCTAAAATTATGAAACGAATCCAATCATTCAGGTGATTTATCCTCATATCACAATAGGTTTTTTTTAACCCTTTCTATTTCTGAATGGTTCATGTCGCAATCCACATATGTTTTCTATGTGTGACCACTTACTAAAAATGTGTGGTTAAACGAACCCCACATGTACGAGTATCTGAATAGAATATTATTTTTTCTATTTCCTCAGGTGAACTTAGTATACAGTGGTAGAGCCAAGAGGCAAAAGGCAATTTCATTGCCTTCTCTTGTAGCAATTGTCTCGTCCCACATCTTACAAGTGGCCTTATCTGTAACTAAATCGTGGTCTGTCAAATTAAATCTCCAAAGTTGAGTCTTATAGAAGGAAACAGATGTTGTCAGATAAGGGGTCGGAAAAGCAGAAACTGATTTGGTTTTATCTGCTCGTGCGACTATTTTATCTCATCTTTTTTATTCCTTGTAGCGAATAATTCAGCTTTTTCTATTACGGTGGTTACTTTAATCATGATGCCTATCCAAGAGATCATATTTATGGCATGTGTCTTTTTTAGGTTTTTTAAATGATAGACCTAATCCGTGAAGACATTGGGTGTATGTATTGTAGTAAGGCAAACAAAATTTTCCCATTTCTCTTTGTCCCATTTGACAGTGGCAGAAACTCAGTATGTATTATATTCGGATCGATTTACGAAATAGTGCGAATTTTGACCGAAATAATGCACAAACTGCAGCTGGTGTACCCATGTTTGTGAAGTGAGTTCGTGAGACAGGTTTTCTGATTGATAACCAAACATATTCCCATGCCTGAGGAGAATTAAGCATAAAGATCTCGGATTATTCGCTTACAAGGTCTAATTGGCGCAGCAAAATGACTACCTGATTCGTTATTGCTTCTCTGTTTGGGCTGTCGAAATTGACGACAATTCTGCTCAAAAATCATCTTTTCAGATGAGGGCTACGGTAGCTACGTAAGCAAAATTGCCGTATTTGGAGCTTAGAAAATCCACACGTCATGTGATTGTTTGGTGTGGTTTTTGGAGTGGCGGCATTATTGGCCCATTTTTCGTTCAAGAGAGCGCTACCGAGGCATGATAACCGATTTTTATGGCCACAAATTGAGGTTTTGGATTATTTTATTTAATTTATTCGACACTAAGTTCTATAATCGTGTAATCAGTCCTGTTGGTGATGTTACCTTGCTGATGGCTTTTTTTTTGGGGAGCGCCATTAAAGATCGATGCTATGTGAACAATCCAGAGACGAGTCAGGTACAACAATATTGTTCAAGTTATTCGTGAACCAGGGGCCGAAACCAACAACAAGCACTGATTTAGGGAACACTTGAAATACATAATTTTGAAACTAAAGACTTAAAAAAAGGCGAAAGCAAACTAAAGCTAATGTCAAAACTGGACGAAAAGTTTCCTTAAGTTACTTCAAATGAAGAAATTGCCCGTAATAGGATTTTGAAAACGCATCCATCTGTCAGATCAAGCTGTCATTTGTTTTGTTTATGTGCATTTGTTCTCGAAAATTCATGAAAATAATCAATTACAAAGTCCACCACGCTTGTCGTTTTTCTTTTCGCTTCTTCTAACTTTAGGTGTTTTATGTTCTTTGTAAAACGAATTTTTGTTAAAGAAATAAATTTACTTCTCTCAAATAGCAATCAGTTTGTTTAGCTGTCATATTTTTGTAATATGTTCCCGGTCGCACTTTGAAGTACTTTCATCAATTATGGGTCAAATTGCAAAGTGCTCATAATTGCTTTTGAGTAACGCAAATAAGCAAATTTTCTATCAAGGTAACCAGCTGTCAAATTTTCGTACGAAACAAAGAATGGATTTGCTCTTTTGTCAGTGAGCAAAAGTGAACGAAAACTTAACGAATCGTTGGTAAAAGCTATTATGGGCGTGTAATACAATCCCCTGGAAACCATTCTTCTATTATAGTCGGCTCTTTAGTTCTTTCTGAAGCTTCTGGTCGTCTCAACGACTTGTTTTGGGAATATCCTGTCCTTCATAATCAAAATTGGTATAATTTTTTGAAAATATTTATTCTTTAAGCAGTAAAAATGCAAACGGCGATGTACGAGTAGTGTTGTATTGTAGTAATCTGGGCGAAAGTCGAAACAGTACTGAATGTATGCAGAAACACGGATCTTTATTATTATTGTTCGAAGAATTGTATGCTACATTTTAGACATTGGTTGTGGGATCGTTAGGTCTTAATATAACATATTAGAAAAAAGGGAGTAAATCTTTTGTTGTCCTTTTTTTTCTTTTTGATGAGTCAATTAATTAAAAATCGTCTTTCATCACTTTTAACTTCATTCATAATCATATTCTTACATAAATCCTTTACCTATCTGTCTGTGCGCGCTAAAACAATTGCAATTGGGGCTTTTAATGCGGCATACACAATTAATTTTTTTTTACTTGAAATTTGTTTAAAATATAAATAATTAGCGGCGAAATACCCATATGGAGTACATTCACAAGTTAGAAAAATGTATACATATGTGTATTTTAATTTTTGAATACGAAATATTAAGCTAGAATATGTTTAACATTTCCATTCATATGGAAATAACTTTTTAATTGCAACATACCTCAATATCTTGCAATCTATTAGTTTTTTACCTTTTTAGGAGTATTGCTTGTTTGTTACACCTATTGCACTATTTTTCAAAGTTCTTTAATATTTTTAGGCCTTGTGAAATCCATTTTTTTGTTTTAACGTCAGCCTTAAGATTTTAAATCGAATTTAGATTCCGATATGGAGGTCGCCATGTTACGTATGACGCCGATTTTGTTCTCAAGCCATTTGTTTCCTTTGCCGTATGTTTTGGTTCGTTATCCTGCATATATACAGTGTTGTACAAAACATTCCGGTTTTTTTTCTCAAATATGTTCGTTAGCTAAAAAGTGATGAGAAATGGCACTTTGGTAATATTTTTTTGTATTTTTAAAAACAGTTTCTATCTTATGTTAATAATCGTATAAAAAAAAAATTAAATGCACCTTTACATGCAAATGTTATATTAAAAAATAAGAAAGATCTTAATAACATGCCTGTGCAAAACTAACCGGATTTTTTTAGAGCACTAAATTTCGTCTTTCTGATAACGGTTTCTGCTGTCATTTGAGTTACATTTTTGCAGAAGAAGATCTAGAAAGAAGATTGCGCGCGATTTTCAAACGATTCGTATATACTAAAAATGGCAAAAACACGATATAGTAATTTTATAAAAAATCAAATTGTAGAGGACTTTAAAGCCGGGTTAAAGCAAACAGCAATAGCTGCGAAATATAAAATTCCGACCTCAACAATTAACGATTTAGTTAAAAAGTTTAGAAATGGAAAACCAATAGAAATCATACATGGTGGCGGAAAAACACGGAAAACAACACCGAAAACTGACAGGCCCATACAGCGTATGGTTCTAAAAGATTCTTTTGTGTCCTCTGCGTCTCTAGTGACCCAGCTTAATCTTCCTGTTGACGCAAGTACTATTAGAAGGCGTTTAAAAGAAGTCAGTCTTCATGTTTTTCGGACAGAAAAAAAGCCACTCCTCTCTGCTAAGCACCGTCTTAAAAGGTAATGCAAATACTACATTTGGGAAAGATTATCAAATACTTAAATTAACCTTTCTGTTAGCGTTGAATTTGCACAAAATCATCTAAATTGGTCAGTTGACAAATGGAAGACAGTGCTTTTCAGCGATGAGAGCAAATTTAATTTGTTTTATTCCGACGGTGCACGCACAGTAAATAGGGTTCACGTTTTAAGCCAGAAAACGTTCTGACTACAGTAAAGCATGGTGGGGGTTCCGTGATGATTTGGGGCTGTTTTTCTGGTGCAGGTTGTGGCCCTATACATAAGATCAACGGAATAATGGACCGTTTCCAGTACAGAGATATTCTGGAAACAGTAATGCTGCCATACGCGGAAGAAGAAATGCCGGTGCGTTGGGTCTTCCAGCAGGATAATGACCCCAAACATTCCTCAAAGCTGCTTAAAGAGTGGTTTACGGCAAAAACATTTGTGTGTTAGATTGGCCGTCTCAATCGCCTGACCTCAAACCGATTGAGAATTTGTGGGCCATTTTAAAAAGGAAGGTTGGTCAAAAAAAGCACACTTCAATAAGCGCTCTTTTTGTAGCTTTGAAGAATGAGTGGGAGAGTATTCCATCCACTATAATCAATAATTTAATTGAGTCCATGCCCCGCAGATGCCAAGAAGTTTTGAAAAATAAGGGTTATTGGACGAAATACTAAATTTTTCTTTAAAAACCAAAAAATCCGGTTAGTTTTGCACAACCGAAATAGTGCCTCAATTTTCTTTACAGGATAAACGATTTTGTTAGTAATTATTTATTTGTTTTCTGTATTATAATTGAAACAGTTATTAAATTAACAATATAAAAATGTTGAAAATTTTGATTTTTTTCTTTTTTATTTAACAAAAAACCACTATATATACTCGTAGCAATGATGAAAAAATCCGAAATGTTTTGCACAACACTGTAGTTACTTTTGAAAATATTTTTTTCTCTGCTGTGCGTTTTGATTTCCAGTAATTTTTTGCTTTACAAAATAATTCATAATAATAGACATTGACATTTACTGTCAGACAAAAAGGCAAGTTATTTAGTTTAATACATATAGATAGACAAGAATTAACAATTTGAATTTGGTATATTGATGCAGTGTATTATTAAAAGGCTTCATTAATTATTTGCTGTTAGTATTTCCAGGCTATTTTCAGGTATACGAATATATACAGTTCGTATACTTCGTTTTCTGAGAGCACACATTTTTTGGCAGTGAGCTCGTCTAATGGTCTTTAAAATTGGGCAGATTCATATGAAGTGAATTCCATCTTCTGTCAAGCGCAGATTACATAGAATGCAGTCTGCATTCTTCGCAGCTCAATGCGGCATAAAATTTAGATGCAGAGCAGTTCACGTTCGGCCTTGAAAATCGTTGAAATTGTTTCCAAGCCGTATTCGGTCTGTAATCCTTTTACTTTAAAAGCAGCACGCGTAGCCTCCTCGATAGCAATCAGTAGCCTTTTGCCGTGTACTTTTCCAAACTTCCGTATTATAATCTGGTAGAGGGATATTATGCTGATTGCTTACCCTGGACCGTTCATTGAAAAATTGCGACTTTCGGGTAATTAAGTGTTTTGCAACAATGTATGGGAGTCGATAACTGGGTAACCATTACTTTCAAAATATAAAGAAAGTGCAGCTAAGCGTGAACATGTACCATGGAGACAGTCCAGTTTTTAAGTGTAACATGTAGTTTGGCATATTTTTCTCAAATGAATCATTTTCTTTAAAAAATGTGTCAGGAATTTCACCACCTCTTCATACTGCGCGACATCTTAAACTTGTGCTGAGTAGCAGAAGATGGACCACATGGTACGAGTAGCTTCGAAGATTTTAAACTTAGCGCTCGGATCGACGTTCGTTTTACTTAGCAGATACACCACCAGTCGCAATTATTGTTCTTTTATTATTATTCGTTATTTTTCGCCCAGATGATTTTCAAATGACAATCGAAGTGTTCACAAATTCGAGTTCTTCATTTTTCCAAGTACATTTTTCCTCCCTCGAGTACCGAACAAATCAATTTCGGAAAACTATTATTTTAGATTTGCTTCTGTTGACTTTGAAAAAATTAATTGTATTTTGTGAATGTTTTTTTAAATAACTTGAAAAGTCATCATCGGATTTTGGTCAAAATCTAATGGCGGCGAATTGGCATGAAGACGCATCATCTGATTTTTATCCAAATCGATAGCACCATGCATTCGTGAGTCATAGTGGGCCGAAACATTTACACACACGCAGAAATTTTCTTAAAAAGCTGTCTAAAAACACTATAGACACCTTAAAACGTAAAGTTATTACAAGATTTTCATTTTCGAGGAGAATACAAGATCTTCCCTATCAGGAACCTAAAGAATGTCCTGTTCATCTTTGGTTGAAAATGTACTCATTTTTTCATTCATTAGTGCAGGCAAGGTCGAAAAACACTTGTGTGAGCAATCACCTAAGAAGAATAATACCCATTTTAGAAAGCACAACAGAGTCCAATTTATACATAGTCCATAAAATGGGTTTTCGATACCAATATAATATTGTGGATACGAATGACATGTGGTAAGTTTGTATAAGATCATTTTAAGTTATTTAAGCTAATTTTTAAGCGTTTTTTTTATCTAGCATGTAACAGTAAATTAAGAGAATAAATAAAAATGCACACAATTGAAATATGAAAATTTTCCTACTTGTAGTCATCTCCAGTTTTTCGGGGCTACACTTTGGCCTCACGGATTACAACTTCTTTGTGTTTATGCGTATTAATCACACCTTTTTTTACGTTTTTTCACTATCTGACATGAATTTATCTCTCTATAAATAAACGGCACTTTTCAAATAAAAACAGTTACCTAGCAGCACAACAAACAAATGGTTTGCTCCAAACCCAAGCTGGCAGTGCTACTGGACTTGCTTTCAAAACGGGAAGTTCCGCACTTAGAAAATAATTTTATTGCAGATTCTATTTTGAGGGAAGGTATTCATTTGGAAAGGGGCTATTTCAAAAGCTTCACTTTCAATGTACGAGTACCATGGGACAGGAGAATGAGATGTGATCCACATAAAATGGATGTGTCAATACAATACAAAACACCAACAAAATTAATTTCGTAAAAAATTGGAATTGTTGGCCCATTTTCAAAATGATCGATTCAATTACTATCTATAGCATCCATTGATCTAAGGGTACAACATAATCTAAACAATGGAAGCTGCCACAATTGCTCATTTGCTTTGTCGGTCAATTAACTAAAATCTTTGTCTGTGTTATTATGGGTTGTTGCACTGCCATGCTGTTAAATTATATTTTATTAGTACATGTATTGGAAAATTTAAAATTTATATGTGAGTACATAACATACAAGTACACTGTGCACGGTCTAGCAATTTTGAATGCGCTCTCCATGGATTGCCCGTGACAGTCACAGCACAACCTGTTTGCTCTTGGCAATTGTCACTGACACTCTCTAACCTTGCAACTTATGAACATTTCTACACCGGAGTACGATGCAACTTTTGGAGCAACATGAGCAGCTGCCTTGTCGAATATCGTGAACGTTGCATAGTGCATTAGTTTTTCTGTTATGGTTTTTTCTTTCCCTCCCTTTTTACGCTGCACTAACTTCAATGCTCATAGCCGTTCTGAGCAGTAGCAACAGCAGCAATACCCACTAAACCACAGTCACAATCTCCCCTTCCATCGAAATCTATGTAGCTGTGCATAACATTAGAATGCAGTGGCGTGCGAATTCGACGATGCAACAGCAACATTACCTAATTGTGTTGCCCGAGTCAGTAATATGTATGTAAATGTCTTGTGTTTTTTTTTTTTTGTTTTTTTTTTTAATACTACATCGATGATGGGGCTGACGACGATGGGTACCGGATATAGTTAGTATTGGTATGGAATTGTTGCCTTGACTTTGTTTACAATGGCACGTTGATCAGTTCAAGTGCACGTATCTGGTCGGCCGACGGGGAGGCGATGTTGCTGATGCCTTTGGGCCAAGAGCCCCTGAACGCTTTGAATGTACCACCTATTCAATTTCGTGTGGCTTAATTCGGTCATAACACTTTCTCTTTGTTAAGTTTACATGTGAATGGGGCGCAAGCGTTTTTGAGTGTGTAGTGTAACTGTGCACAAGTAATCGAACTTTAGAGTTTGTGAATTATCTATGTATTTGTGTGCCGTGTACCATCTAACGTGTTCTTCCGCACTCTCTTTTGACCCACTGTCGCGGACTCTTTATTTTTGTTGGGATTTTACCGTGTGCGGTTCGAAGTTGTGCTGTTGTTAGTTTGTTCTGTCTTTTCGCCATGGGTTCGTGGTCGGTATTCATTTATTTATTTTGTTTATTTTTTTTTTCTCTTATTTTTACTTTTTGATTTGCCGTTACATGACCCAATTCTCTTTTCTCCAAGCCAGTATTTACTTGTAGGCGGGCTGTTACTGTTTTTGTATCTTTTTCTTTTTTGAGGACCGGTAAAAAAATGAGTGTAGAATTTTTGGGAACAGATAAGAAAGAAGTACTCGTACATAAAACGATTTTCTAAGCATGTTCACACATTTATCTATGTTTTATTCTTTTATATATTGCTTCACATATATGTACAGTCAGTATGATGTAATGGCTGTAAGTTGTGACCCAAATGACATACATTGATACATGCTTGCATGTACACAGATATGAAATTTTAATGAGAAAGTTAACGATGATTTCAGAACGTCAGGTCGAAGGTTAGTAAATTAAGATCAGTAATCTTACGTACACACATAATATGTACATATGTATATCCTTTTTTAAGCTCATCCTGTAGTAATCTTTATCTTTATCTTCATACGCTTCTAGGTACAATTAAAATTTACATACTTATCTAATAAATAAAATTGTTTTTGTTTATTTTATATTACAAGTATTAACCCTAGATTACTAAGGTTACCTGTACCAAACATCATTACTAAGGCGTAGTCTGACAGACTGCTCTCTTTTAAAATAAATAAAAAAATCTTTTTTCACAACGAACAATTCTAATTAATCGATTAAACATATCTACAAGTATATGATAGGAATCACAAATCAGATTTTAATTGTATATGACCAAAGCAGTAGACTTTCCCTCGGTGCTCCCAACACATGACTTGTGAGCAGCGATCGTAAAAGTACGAGTACCTCAATAGGACAGAAGACGCATATTTTTCTTCCTTGTTGTGTGGGTCCTTGGTGTGGATTTGGGATATCCTCTCGGCAAATTTTTCTAAGCGGCTCTCCGTTGGAGGAACGACTTTTTATTTAGAGGAATGTATTTCGCTTCAGCTATGAACATACAATACATATATGTATGTTCACAAAGTTATACAACAAGCATAAGGGCCACCTTCTTGTCTTGTGGCTGCATAATATGTTATTCCATATTTGGTCCAGAGAATCTACGGCTCCCTTTGCTTAATTTTATCTTTCTATTATATCTGGCTTCTTACTGTTCTCGTTAATTGAAGGACTTTTATGGTAAGTTGACAGAAGAATAACAGCAGAAAAAACACACTTGTGCTAATTTCTCTAGACTTGGAGTCTACAATTTGCCTAAGAAGATTATGGTTTATCTTTTCAAATAGTTACTACCAAAGTAAGCTTGTATTCTGGTTTTGAGAGTTTATTATGTAAAGGTATTAACGAATCAGGTATCACATGTTACGTTTCTGTTCGATCTTTGTATGATACTTGTCAGTTTATGCCGAAATACTGAGTCAAGTGCAAGGGTCCTTTATACGTTGCTTTACCGATATATGGAATGGCGTCCACCATATACATACCTACTGAGTTTGAGTGTCACAAATTATTTCTAGCTTGATGCCATATCTGTTGGATTTCTTGTGCATATACGAACATCCGAAAGCGACAGCATCCTCCAAATGCCACTATCTGTTTGTTTATAGTTAAATAGCTACCTTATCTGTATAAATCATTGCAATGATCGTTATAAATATGCAGAACGATCATGATCAGAACCAAACTTAAATGGTAAAACACAAAAATTATATAACGTATTGTACTTACAATATCAGTCAATTAGCGCAAACAATTTCACTTATATAATACAAAGGCTTCGTCCACAAAATTGCACACACAAAGCTAAACGCAACGTAAACACTAAGGCGTAAGCTCACCAGACGACGTGAAATAAAGTGCCGTTAAGATGGCATATAACGGAAGCTTCCATGAGCGCAACGATCTGCCTACTTAATTGGATAACAACACACGAAAGGTACACAGACTTTGAAAAACGTGGAGTGAGTTGAAGGGGGTGGAGTAAGATTTCGGCACTAGTCGCGTCATCTCACAGACGACACCTTGGTGTTCTCTGGTTAAATATAAACAAAAATAAAAACTTACATTTTTATCGACACCAACACTAAAAGGAATAGGTTGACAAAATTGAAGAAAAAAAAAAAAGAACAAAATATGATGATTTCGGTATAAAAACGGACCTTATTTATGTGGCGCCCAAAAATGTCCCAAATGAATAGTTACACTCCTGCTTTTCCACGGAAGATTGAACCCTGTATTCGGTTGTTTTCACATATATTTTGTAGGTACACTTAGAGCTTTTTGCTTTTTACATAAAATGGTGTAAAATCTCTGGGATCTTTCCTGAAGATTGATGAAGATAAACTGTAGTTTTTTTTTGGAAGAGTCGCGATGTTTCTCTATCATTATTCGTATACTTTAAACCACGTTATAGGGCGAACATACCTCCCAAAAAGATGAATACTGCCCTGTCGACTATATTAGACTTGCTCGTTGCAATCGGTGAAGCCCTTGGTTTTATGCAGTTCCCTAAGCAACACATTAAAATACAGCGACTTTCGCTGTCCGCAGTTATTCGTACCTTACATCTTGCACGTTGCTCGACTTTAATATATTGTACGTGTTTCGGCTATTAAACTCTGCGAGTGTTTTGTTTGTTGTACTGTAATCTTAAAAATACCGGCGTTTGTTTGTGCCTCGACGTTCTACGTTCCACCTTCTAAGTTACTGTTCGTATCTTACACGCGCTGTACACAAACATTTTAAGGGTATATTTTAACCTCTTAAGCGCGCACTGATTATAAAAAAAAACCGTTTCTCCATCTCCACTATACTAAGTTATCGCTTGAAAGGCATTTTGCTTCTTTATTTATGTGGAGGCTTTTGAAACACCGAGTAGATAGATACAATATTTTCCACTACTCTTATAATTTTTAATTAAATTTGTGCCTCATGTCGTTTACTTTATGCCGTTTTAAAGCCTTTCTGGCAAATTTACTACCCAGAACTGCGACAGTTTATACATATTTTCGGCTGATGCCGTTGTTCCTTGGTTTTGCTCTAGTGTCATAACGAAAAGCTCTTCTATGACAAAAATTGGTGCGGACGTCTTGTAATATTGCCGTAATACATTTTTTGTTCGAAACTTTTATCTGTCATGGTGTCATGGTCCAGTTTGCGATAGGAAATCTAAAGTGCATATCAAAATTATTAGACACTTAACAAATTTGACTTTCTTCACTCATCCACCCTAAATTGTTTATATTTTGAGTGAATTAAACCTACGGATGGGAGCTCAAAAAGGGATCTTTTATGATAATGCCTGGAAAGGTATCGTTCATTTAGTTTTTGCATATTCAGTTTTTGCTTATTTGCAACCGTATCAATTTTTATGATAGATATCGTAATGTGGGTTTCAATTGAAAACGCTACAACTTTGTACAAGGTACAGAAATTTCCAACTGCACTTGAACAATTTTAGCAATTTTAAGCAAAATTCCATGTGCAGCTTTATTAACAGAGGCTGAAAAGTGCAATATTAGCGCATATTGGGACTCCTGTGTCCCAAGTCGTAATCGTTATGTAGTCAGTTGGTATTTAAGTGATCCGGACATTTATGGCAATAAACGTAGTTCTGACAGAGAACCAATACTCTCGTAATGCGACAAGCGGCAAATCTTATTAGAAGCAAGTAATTTGTTCCCAAATCACTGCCTTTTTCAGCAAAAAAAACTGTCAAAAATTACAATTTTGAGTACCATATGCAACTCCAAGTCAGAGCTATTTTAAAAGAATGGAGTCGATTGGAACCGAGTTTAGTACATAACCTCATCAATTCAACGAATAGAAGGATTTTTGTGGTCGGAAATGCAATGGATGGCTCAAGCGACTATTACATTCAAATATTTGATGGCAAAATTAACAGAAAAAATAATCAAAACTTTTGTATATAATAATCAGCTTAAAAGTGAAAGCGCTTATAATTGTGATACGATAGAAAATGTATTAGTTTTTTTTTTTCATTTAGCGTTTTCTTTGACATGTTTTACTTTTATAAGCGAAAAATTTCCAAACAGGTTTTTTGTCCCAGATGTGCCTATAATGTTATGAAATATTGTATAAAAGGTTGTTATTTTTTATATATTCGTAATAATATATTGATAATAAGACAATTTTTTAATATTTAAGCAAATTTCACACATGTATTTCCAAAATAGCGACCGTCCTATATATAGGACCATGGAATTATGGAATTCCACAAAGCTCTTGACATGAACTCCGACATCGCACTTTATACATCTTGTCTTCGTTTTTGTGTGGCATAAAGCACACCTCGTTTGTTTTTCCTGTGGTATTACCATATGATCAAGGCGTTCGTACCGTATATTTCTATATTTCGACCTTCAGAAGCAGACAAACATCCTCGTGCATAAGAAATGTTTTTTTTTTTTTTTTAACAACGTTACCGCGATTTGCCTCCTAAAACTTAGTTGGCCACTTAGGCCATTAGGTGGCGATTCGGTGTATTTGCCAGGGCTTATGTATTGCGAGATCGATGCAATCTGTGACTAGCGAATAGTACCCCTTCTTTCCTCAAATTTAAGTTTTATAGAGGCTAACATTCTGATTGCATCTATATACACCTCCCATGTTTGCATTAAGTCATAGAAATTAAATAAGATGATTTTACTAAACTATTTCACTAAAACCATGCTTGAACAGTTTTTTTTGGGAATAGCACTTCACAAAATGGATTGGTGCTATGCCTGCAAAACTTGAGCTGAGCGATACGATATTGTTATCGCTCCATTTCACAGCGGCTTTATTCTGGATTTTACTAGAATCGTAAGAACCTCTTTTCTGCTATTCGGTTTTCGTGAATGGTACCCGTGGCAAAGAAGTTTTTCTGGGCGAAGCGATCTACATAAATATAAATTCCACCGATGTGAAGAAATTCTCGAAAAACAGATGAAACTTGTTTTTTTTGCTAATTTGCATATAGCAGATTTCAGAAAATGTACATACTCAAATTTACCTCTTGTAATTGCGTCTACAACCAAACCATTATGTCCATCCTTTCCTCGTTCCCCGTAAATTCCACTTCGTGGAACCTGAATATACCCATTCTGAACTAAAACTCCAACAAAGGATTTGAGTTCGTGCAATTTGGTGCTTCGCTGCCTTTTTTTTTTGGGATATACATACGAGTACTTCGTATATCTGTTTGTTTGGTTTAGAATTATTTCAAACAGTTTGCCGTAAAAAAAATTATAAAATAATTCCAAAGGAGATTCTAAAGAGTTGAACACTTCAGGGGTTTCATACTCGATACAGGTGGAAGACGGTACCGATAAATCCTCTTTTACCCAATGGTAAATCTTTTTCTTTCTTAGAATATTGTGATGAGGTACATGGTACCGTCTTTGATAAGACAGACAAGGGAATGTCATCATCGAAAGAATATTTATCATGAGTACCACGGTTGTTTATTATTTCGGCTGGAGCTTATAATTGAGAACCTGGTGAATTGGTGATATTCATCGGTGGAAATATTGCAATCTCATCCACTTTTGCAGCCAACTCCTCATCATATTCAAAAAAAGCAAGTGTTTCATTAAAGGAAAACATTTCCAAAAAAAAAAAAAATACCTACGAGTATTTTCATATTTGTCGTACGTTCTACCGTACATTATGCACATGACACTGTGAAACGAAGTTCTAAGAGCTGATTTTATTATTGTAATCTAAAGAAGAATAATTTGGCAGAACATAGTGCAACGAGTATAATTTGTAAAACTAAATCTAAACACAAAACAAATACCTACTTTGCGAAGCAAACACCGTATTCAGTCATATTGCAAATTGATTGAAATATGACATGGTTTAATCACACTTTTTAACTTTTTGACTGAATCTAAAAGCGAAAGACCAATGCACAAATAGCACATGCAAAACGGTTTATATAAGGTTGTACTTGCTCTGACCGACCTACAACACACTAGCCTGGGTTAATAAAACACAATGAATTTAATATTTACCTAATATGTCGTTACAGGCAAACTTGAAAAAATTAAAGTGTTTGATGCGCACTTTATTTCCCGAATATTTTTATTCGGAACGGGATCACTCATCTGCTGTACAGAAGAAATTTACATTATTTACATCTCATATTACTCTCCGTTTCGAGAGTAAATGGTGTGGTTCAGACTTTTTTGTTTCAATAAAACACAAATAAATCAACTTGATGATGATTTATGAAATTCATTCTCATTTAATATTTGAAAATAGTTTCGGGCATATGTCCACCAGGGCTGGCTCTTATAAAGCGCATTCAAAAGGTCCAATTTTCGACCAATTTTTCGGGCAATTGGAAGCGTATATCACGTACTACTCCAACAATTTTTTTCTCCAAAATATCAACAGTTCCTGGTTTATTAGCATAAGCTAGTGACTTGACGTATACCCACAGAATATAATCCAATGCGCACAATCTTGGTGGTCAATTGACAGGCCCATTTCTTGAAATGCCTCTATTCCCAAATCATGTTGTCAAAAAAGTGAAGATTTCATTGGGGTAGAGCACCATCCTGTTGGAACCACAATTCTTCCATATTGATGTCAAGCAAATTCCATTTTCATTTTAAATGCATTTTTATTTAAATTCATAAATTGACTCTTATTTAAATAACTTAACATTATCTTATTCTTATTATAACTTACTGGCCCCATGCAGGCACTTTAAGTTAAACGTCATGCTTAAACTACGAGAATGTCTTTCGACCTTTCTTACGGATTCTTATTATTCTTGTATTTATTACAATTAAAACTAAGAAAACTTTTTTTAGTATTAAAAACTTTCTTCTTAACTATATTATTGTATACAACTTAAAACTAAAACTTACAAACTTTCTTAAAAATAATCTGGCCTTTCTTATGAAAATAGAGAAACGGCTCTAGCGGAACGAAGCCGTTAAAGCGGACATTGGGGTAATAGGCCCCATGGCTCAGATTGTTCGTCGAGGTCATTACTTCGAGCTAGCCCAGTGACAACCCCTCTCAAACACCCGAACCTTTTCCATTAAGCTGGCTCTCACGTAGAACCACTCTGGACATCCAAATACAGGCATAAGCCGGATAGGGGCCGTGCAGCAGATAACCTTCACGCTCGCATCGAGTTGCCTGCTTTAAATAATAACAAATAATCGTTGATCATCGCATTATTCTTCGCTGTATTCCAAGGACCAATGATGCCACAGGTGTACGATCCGCATTATAGGGTACATTTTTCTGGATGTAATGGCATCTGGTGAGCTTCTTGTGGACAGTCCTCGCCCAAATATGGCAATTCTGCTTATTTACGTAGCCGTTTAACCAGAAATGAGCTTCATCCATGAACAAAATTGTACAGCCCAATCGTTGAACTCCCAACGCTTTAAATGGTCACGCGGCTTTAGCTCTTGTACCAATTGGATCTTATAAGCATTGAGGCCAAGAAATTTATGGAGAATTTTCCGGATAGTATAATAGATGACAAAGGTCAAGTTACGAGCGAGCGACGACGAATCGAGCAAGCTTCCACAGCCGCGATATTTTCGTCCGAGCACACTGTTGGTATGTGAGTACCCATTAGTGTGAAATTTTTTAATAACTCGATCAAATGGCCGATGATGTCTACCGTAAATTTCACGAACTGAAACAGAGCTTCGATTTTGGAATTAGATTTCAACAATTTGAAATCGTTGTTGTGGCATCAATTTTTTCATGATAAAATGTCAGACTGTAGTGAAAAAATCATTTGACATTTAATCCCTATTGAAAAGTCTGACTCTGCAAAAAAAAAACACCCATTAGATAAATAAAATTTTTTTTAACATAAATTGATACCTCTCAGAAAAGTAGGTGGCTACACAGTACACCGTATAATACGAAAAAGTTGGTACTTCTTCTATTCTTTTATTTGTTTTGGCTCAAAAAAAAAAATCATTCCCTCTATGTACTCGTATAAGTGGATACGAGAAATTTGGTAAAACAAAGGAAAAAGTACGAATGCAGTGGTACTCAGCGTTTATTATAATATCATGTGCCTATTCAATATTTTGTGGTAAACTACTGGTGGTATCTACATGAAATGGCTTGAGTTATAATTAATTGCCCTAAACTAAAAGACATCATAGAAACGATTGTAAACTACCATTGTGGCAATTTAAAAATTACTATCATATACTACTTTTTATGTTCCGGAATTTTGGCATTGTTTCAACTCTAAAAATGTTATTAAAATCGAATAAAAAAACTAAACTTTTCCCATACCTTTGTGCATACATATTTATGTATGTATGTGTGTATATGACGTTTAACATTTCTACGCGACCCTATTTCATGATGTAAAGTTTACCACGATCATATTGCGCACAACTACTAAAACATTTTTCTAGCATGCATTTTTATTCTACATTTATTCTCACTCACACTCGCAGTTCTAAGCTAGAACAAGAATCGCGTATAAGAGAAAACTTGAAAAAAAAAATCGTCACTGAAGCATGAAAATCTATTTATTATGCAATTCTGCAACAACCACAGTTAGAGAGCAGGACGCAAGGGGTATTATGGCTTATATTTTTTTCCCTAACCTGCTGTTCTACCAAGCCACCGACTCTTTAAGACAATATCACAGGCTTTTGTATGGAAAACACAACTGGCCCTATCGACCGACTTTCCTGAGTCGATGTGCTTAGTAAAAGGCGATTTTTCTACTGACGCTATTTGACCAACTGACTGAGTTTCGCTGCTTGTTCGTGAAAACAAAAAAAATAATAGAAGAAAAATAAATCCAAGTGGTAGAAGAAAAGATAAAAAAAGAGACGAATGTCATAGATACGAGTATTAATGTATGATATTATACCTAATTGTAACGCTCTTGTAAAAGTCTGCAAGGTTAGGCTTTCCTTTTTGTTTTGCTATTATTTTTTTCTATATAAAAAACATGGTATGTCTGATATGATATAATATGTCTGTAGAAGAGGGAAAGATGTACAATTATATGTATAACCAATAAGATAAATAGGGAAGACCACGTAAAGCAGACCGTAAAAACCTGCGTTGAACAGCTTCTATCCGGAGGATGTGAGTTCTGTAGTAGGATGACCAAACTTGGCTTGCGTATTCAAGAAGAGGCCTAGAAAAGGTTATGTATAGAGATTTGGTAACATGAGGATTGGAAAACTCAAGGGCAGAGCTGGCTCTTTTTATTATATTATCAATGTGAGAACAGAAATTGAGTTCCTTATCACAGATAACACCTAAACCACAAAACTCATTCACTAAGGGAACATGTAGATTAGATAGCAGCGAGGTGAAGTAGGGTTGGCTTATAGGTATAAGTTATAGCCTGATATTTATTGACGTTAAGCTCAAGAAAATTCTTCTGACACCAAGTACAAAATCTGTCTAGATTTTGCTGCAGTGGTATGCTGTCTGAAGAAGATGATACATATATAAATATAAACAGATACTCCTATGTATGAATTTTTAATGATACAATCAACATCATTAATGGTCAGAATAAATAATAAGGGACCAAGGTGTCCGCCTTGAGGGACACCAGAGAAGGCTTTAATTGGGTCAGAAACCATGGACCTAAATACTATACAACATAGTAATGTCGTTCATTTAAATAGGATTGACCCCATGTTATAAAGTTTATTTGGAAACCAAGAGCCTTTAATTTTTTTAATTATATCATGAGAAATCCTATCAAAAGCTTTGCTGAAATCGGTGGCAATAACATCAACTTCATTTCCAGATTCCGTTAATTTGGTGGTCGTAGATCTACCTTTAAGAAATCCGTGCTGGTTTAGGGAAACAATAGATTTACAATGCAAAAGTATTATGTGATAGATAATGCTCTCAAAAAGCTTAGGTATGCAGGACAGCTTAGTAATTGGTCGATAGTATCGTCTTGTCGACCTTTTTTATGAAGGGGAATAATAAAAGACCTTTTCCAGGTTGAGGGAAATAATCCCCGAGTGTGATAGAAAGCTGAAAAAGAGCTGTAAGCGGTTGGTTTAGGTGCATTTGACATTTATTTAAAAATATAGGTGGAAGATCATCAGGGCCAGCAGAATAATCATATTTGAGGTTTATTATTTTATGTTTAAGTTGTTTTCAAGTTATAGACACAGCTATTTAAGTAGGAGAAGTAAGATTGGTCTGGCTCTTTGGAATTGATGTCGAACGCATGACTAGAAAAAATTGCGAAGAGATTTGCAATAATTTGGGGATCGCCCGAAGAGTTATTAAGAAAATTCAGATATGCTTTTAGTTTTGATGAACTGAAAGAATCGTTTGGGGTCAGAAATTAGTGTGTTTAAATTCGGTTAAATAGTTTAAATATTATAATACTATAATAAAATTGTTATCCTAGAAGGAAAACGATGAGTTTAACTTTTGTTAAATTCATAAATTCACAGGAACATAGAAATCAAGTACAACTTCTTACGATACAACTTTTCCGACAAATGTGGGTAGAAGAACACCCAGTATTGATTTTGCTACTGATAAAAAAAAAACCAATTAACATTCAATTAGCGCGTCAACCTATTGGTATGCATAAATAAATCGCATAGCAAAAACTCTTTTGCTAATCTATTGTATGTAATTTTATTCAGGTGTATGAATATATTTGTAGTGTTGCTTAGAAACAAACGTCATCAATTACACGGAGATGATCTGATCTGATCTAACTAAATGACTCAATGCAAATTTCCAATGATGAAATCGTTGTCGCAAAAAAAATTTCAGTTCCAAGCTACAATATTATTTTCAAAAACAAATTAAGTAACATTTGCATAAAGAACTACGAGTAACTTCGTTATCTATCGAATGGGAACATTCTCTAGCTGTCGTGAACAACATTCGCAATATTGACTGAAATAAAGCAATCGATCGGCTGCTACATCTTGCCGGGGTCTGTGATCGCATCGATGCTTCACCGAGGTCAAGATGATGAGCGTTAAAATTATTGTATATCTCAAACTGAAAGAGAGAAGTGCGGTCTGTGCGGTGTAGTGATTATGATGCACAAGTGTTGGGACGCACATTCATTTACTTGTTTCCCTCTGTTTTACTCGTAATATTGTACATATACGAGTATTATTTTTTTATTTGGATTTTTATAAGTAGCTTTTTTTTTGCTGTTTCTGTGAGTATATCTCAGCAGCGATTGTGTTTTCTTGGTCAATGTTCTCTGTTGAATGATGTCCTTCAGAATTGCTTTCGCCTATAAACAGTGAACTCCACTTCACTGATTTACAAAAAAAAGAAGCCAATTGTACGAATACACTCCTCGACAGATTCGGTTTTAGTGACATGTTTCCGAAACAAAATCGGCATACGACTTTTTGATGCATTCTGTAGGTGAGGAGACTATTGTAATACTTTGGTTTTTGGGGACAAAAAGCAATTCATTCGAGCACACAGAACGACGATCCATTCTTATCCAATCTACGAGAAATATTTGCAAACGCATTGCCCTGTTTAGCTTATTTAACAGACACATACATACATACGCTACGATTACTTTGCAATGTGATATGTAAAGCTATTATTGTAAAAATATAAGAATACGGAAATGCTGCAACAAAAAAAAAAACAAAAAAAAAAGGAAAAAAGAATGAAAATAAAATGATTGTATTGTATATACACATGACTATATGCATACAATGTATGCATAGCAAACAGTCACTCCATTTCTGAGCATCAAGCAAAATGAAATTCGTTGGCATGTACCAAGGCCATGCGACATATACGCAAGTTATTTACATGTGTATATGTGCATCTAGTTGCATAAAGATAGATTGCGAGCGTCGACCTGTGCGTGGGGATACATTATTATAACTACGTCAATCATGCTTCGATGCGACATTGCAAAAATTAAAATATACAGGGTGTTCCGCATTAAGAGGTGATTTGTTGACATATAATATTTATAAAATAAAAACTTTTATGGGTGTGTTTTTTTTTCCGAAACCAAAATATATTAATTAAGATTTTGATTTATTTTTTTAAGGAACTTTATATTTGGCCCTTAATGGCTTTTCCTATAATTTCTCTTGATATAATTCCTTGGACACGCTCTGAGTTTAAGTTATTGTTTAGTTAAAACCCAGAATGAATTCGAGAAATACCATATCTATCCCTCACCACCAAAAATTTGACAAACGATCATTCTATGAAGATTCCGGCATTTAATAGTACAATTGGACAGTAACTATTTTTTTTCTTAAAATATTAGAAGGACTTAAAGATGTCCAGGAATAAAGAGAAGTAAACTCCTTGTAACAAATGTTACATTCTATATCAAAAGCTGTGGAACTCAGAGATATTGATCAGCATGGGTGAGAGCAAAGCTCGAACTTGGAATGGAGTTAAATTAGAACCTCACATGTAAAGTAACAAAATTAACAAAATTACCAAAGCCATGGAGGCGAGTGGACGCATGTTTGGTAGGACCAATGGTCAGACCGATCATCGCCTACTCGTCAGTAATTTGGTGGAGTATGACAAAAGGCGAAATCACCATACCAAGGTGCAACGTCTTCAGAGACTCGCATGCTTAGATGTGTCTTTCAGCTGTCATTGAAGCTTTCATTGGTTTCAATCTACTTCACATATGTGTTATAAAAGTTTCAATTCGCGTCTTCAGAGACTCACTTTTCATAGGTATATCCTGTGCTATGCGAGCATGTTCTTCAGCTGCCATTGAAGCTTTCATTGGTTTCAATTCACTTCACGTATACATATGTGATAAAAGTGTCAATTCGCGGTACAGTCACGTTATTACAAACAACTGAGATGAAACTCGTAGTATAATCGCACTTCGCAAGATTCATCTCAGAGATTCCTGAACTCGACATGGTTCATCTAAGGTTCAACATAGTGATCCCAAACCGATAGGTATGGGACTTCTAAAACCCAATATCAAACCTTAAAGGAAACAAGTTGTATATGGATGAATTTAAAACGGACACCAGAGTCCAGGTATCCATGACCCAAGTACAAATATTGCAAGGCCAATGGGAAAAAGTCCAAGCGACTTTCAAGTTGAGCTGTATGCCATCAAAGAATATGCCAGTACTATTCTTGGAGCAGGTATGAAATGAATGAAATAAAGCTATCAAACCCTTTAAAAATAAATCCAAATTATCTCTTAACTTCAAAAAGGATGATATCAGTAGATTGGTCAGTCTTTTAATTGGACACTGCCAGCTTCGATATCGCTTACGCAAATTTGGAATTTGTTATTAAACTATTTATGTAGTTGTATTGAAGATACAAAGATGCGACTTTGGCTGGCGATCAACGAAAAACGGCATCAGTTGGGAGACTAAACTGTCACATTTCTAGGTGGTAAGTTTGCGAGAATTGCTATAAAACATTATAAATCAATGAACAAAATTAAAAGAGATGTCCGGATCATGGAACGCTAAATTATATTGATTACATTGCGATGGACGTAAGGCATGCCTCCAGTATTCTAGACGTCCGAACGTACCAGGCAATCAACATTGACTCGAATCACCACTTTGATGCAGCCAAGTTGCAAATGCGGATTTCTCAACGCCAGAATCTTCGCCGGACGCATTTTCCCGAAACACCTCACAACAACTCCTATGCCGCCAGCATTGAGTACTGAAGGCCAGTGTCAAGGCTGCAGACGTGCCATCAGAGACGCCTTAATTGATATGCTGGATTTCACCTGACCACCACCAGGAAATCCCTGGTCTGATGAGTTGCTCGTAAGCGCTGCGAACAAAAGAAACGTTTCTCCAGAAGAAGAAAAAAGAGCATGACAAGTGCTATCGAAGATATTGAGAGGTTGTATTTCAGGAATAACGTACGGAAGTTTTACCAACAGCTTAAAGAAACGTTTATAGAAAGAAGACCCATACAGAAGCCTGTAGGAATGAAGAAATAAACCTTGTTGGTGGTGAGAATATGGAAAAACTTTTTCCGCAGACTGTATAATGGCGAAAAAGCCCAACATCCTGCTTTTAGGCAGAGTAGACCATTCAACCTTGACGATGATAACCAAAACTTCCCTCCACCTGTTTAAAACGAAGTAGGGATAGCAATATCTAAACTGAAAGCAACTGGACGTATTCAAAGCTGCTGGAAATGACTGTGGAGAACATACATCAATGAATCTCAGCCACATTTGCCCGATCCACAAGAATGGAAACCCTCTCAACTGCGCCCAATCTAGAAGTATAAGTCTCCTCATCATCGCATACAAGATCCTATCTCCCATATTCTGTGGACGTCTAAAACCCTTCGTCAACGACCTGGTCTCTCTCAGTGCGGTTTCAGAGCAGGTAAGTCCCCAATCGACCAAATTTTTACATTCCGTCAGATCCTGGAAAAAACTCGAAAAGTCCAAATTGATACCCAGCATTCATAGAGCCGAGACATATAGAGCCATATATAGCTTTGGCATCCCTGCCAAACTCGTCCGTTTGCGCAGAATGTCGAGGTCGGTAAAACCTTAACTGAGACCTTTGATGTCAAAGGTTTTAGATAAGTTAACGCGCTGTCATGTGACTTCTATAACATCATACTTGAAGGAATTGTGCGGAACGAACAAGCGGACACTGTAAGCACATATTGTACTTTCAAAAATATGTGCAACTACTAGCGTACGCGGATAGTATTGCCATAATTGGAAGAACTCTTATATTGAAATAGAAGCTGCTAAAATAGATTAAACGGTAAATGAGGGCAAAACGAAGCAAAATACAACATCGACGAATTGGAAAGAACGTCGTTAGTCGACAGCTATAATTTCGAGGTGGTAAAGGATTTGTATACCTTCTGCACCTCGGCAGAAAAAAAAACGATGAATCACTCTTGCCAATTGCATTCCTTGGACTAATAAAGCAATTGAGGGGTAAGGTCCTATCCTAAATAACTAAGTAGTTTTATATAAGACATCCCAGTGATATTTTATGTCGCTGTAGCTCTATTGAAAGCGGTCGTTTCGAGAGAAAAATCCTTCGGTCCTGTTTGCTGTGACGGGCTTTGGAGGAGAAGATTCAACGACGAACTATATGAGCTGTAGATCGACGTCGCTTGAGATGGCTAGGACATGTAGAATGGACACCAATGCTTCAGCCCGTAGAGTCTTCGAATCTAATCCGAAGGGATAACGCAGTAGAGGAAGACCGTACGCGGCTCACAAGCAGAAGGGACCTCCTCAGCCGACTTGGAATGCGCAACTGGAGGCTGTTACCCAAAGACCGGACTGACTGCAGAGGCTTGTTAGTTGTGGCCCACTTTCACGCCGAACTGTAGCGCCACCTAAGTATTAAGTAAGTAAGCAAGGTCTTATGCTTTCTTGCGGAGGCATGGCTATTGGGACTATGAGACAAGCGAAATTAGCACAGTAATCATGAATTTAATTTATTGCAGAAAGTCAATACACCTATGTACACATACATATGTATTTCATTGTATTATGAAACAAACCCCCGCCATATTTTTTTTATAATTTTTGAAATAAAATATCAAAATTGAACTAAGAAGTAAGAAAAAAACCTAAAAAATAAATATTTTCTGGATGATATAAGTAAATTAGTAGAAAAGATAGCTTTTTATATATGCATGTACATACCTATGTGTATGTACATATTCTATAATTTTATCTGCATGCAATTGGAACCGTGTATCTACAAGAATACATCAGAAAGCAATGCCAATTCAAGAGTACGAAGTACTGTTCAAGGTGAAAGTGGGAGCGGGAGCAATGGCATTTATAAAATTCTTACCAACAAATTCAGTTGTTTGTTGTTTTGGTTTTTTATTTTTTGTATTGTTAAATATGTCCCAACCCGAGCGTCATCACCTTCTTTGTGTCAGTGCTGGCTTTGTCCTCACTATTTCTAGAAATTTTATTTCATTTCTTTAAAATATTAATATAGGCATACGGGTATGTATGCTCTAACTGCAGATATATAATATTTCTACATACATACGAGTATTTAAGCCGAATCAGCTAATTATTTACTTACACTTGTACTTATATTGTTGGCGAAATACAATAATTTATTTGTAGATAATTAGGAAAACGGCATTAATCGGTCATCATGTCATTCTGAGAAATTACGACCTTTTCGATGACCAAATTAAAATACAAAGAAAACAAAGCCTCTTACATATGTACGAGTATGTATGTATCGCTATGTGTTAATATACGGACACTTATAAAATGAAATATGTAGTTTCTGAAATGAAAGTGAAAGAACTTTTCTGATCTTAGGTGGTTACATCATCTGTTGCTGCAACATGTTGTTAAGATGATGCGACTTATTAAAATGTGAAAGATATAACACAATTAAAAAAAAATATATATGTTTTGTATGTATACGTATATACTATATTTTTGGGATTTGTAAAGTAAACACCAATTGTTGTTTTATTTATTTGGCTTTTTGTTTTTTGGTTTTTTTTTTTTTGTTCTGAGAAATAGACGGAAATTAAATGAAATATCGCGATAGACAAATGAATGCGCAATTGCACTGTATTGCGCCTTGTTTTAATTTGTTTGCTTTATCATTGTTTCTCTTTTTTGACGTTTCGTTTGTAACTTTTTTATTTTTGTCTTTTTTATTTATTTATTTATTTATTTATTTCGTTTTAGGTGAGTTATCCAGCAAAAGGGATGATGAGAATTTTATATATTAGGTGAGAATAAACATATTTTCACGTTATTTTTTTTTACTAACATTAAAGCGCATTAGTTGCATTGCCTGTATGGCATTTTGTGATATTATAGGGGATATATTGTTTAAACTTCCCATTAACATAGCCACAGAATGTTATTTTTACCAACATAAACATATACATACATATGCGTACATTCATACTACAATAAAATCCATTCATATAGTTGTTAATATTTTAGTAATATATTGAATTTAACAGAAAAATTTACAAGGTGTATCTTATAGGTTTTTTATTGTAGTTTTTTTTTTAACATATTCAAAAGGTGTTTTCTATTTAAATATTTCACAATTTATCTTACCTTAAATATTCAGATTGTCGCAGTTTGAGTATTGTTTGCTTTAAAGAGTGACATTAAAATGTAGAAAACTTGAGGCTTCTATTTCTGCTCTCCTTCGGGCTAGCAGAGGTCAAACATTTTGGTGACTGCTCGCGATATTTTAGTAATACCGTCACCAATTTATTACGAAAATGAGACATTGTATTTCAAAACAAATTTGAAGAATTGTCCTCATAAAACAACTCCGGAAAAAATATAAAAAAGAAGAAACTACGTACTTTTAAGATATTTTAAATCCACAATTTATAGTTTAAAATATTTTTGTTTTTCTATCAAAACTTCTGCTGCTTATTCACACCATTTTTGAAATTCTTACAGTTTTTACTACTAGCTTCAGATATAACTCGTACAAATTAACAATATTCAAGCCGCGTCACCTTGTATATGTATGTTTTTGTATTTTTGTGTTATTTGTTTTCTTTCTCTGTGTCTTGTTTATATGTATTTAACTTTTGTTTTGCTGATAAAAGCTGAAAAAGAAAGAAAAACAATTTTTATTCTATTGAGTATCATTTCTTAGAATCGTTTATCATGCAGGCTAAGTGAATATAGGATTTTCCAATAAGGACTTGACAACTTTTTTTAAATAAAAGGCAAACCATTTAAGATATTTCAAAAACTGTATTATCGGGTTGAAGTACAATCAAAACATTTATCAATGGAACTCGACTTCGTTCATATGGCCACCGCGGGCACGTCTGTAGAGGTCGATTCTTTGGACCCAGTTTTCAACGACTCGGCCACACATTTCGGCCGCTATTTCGCTTTCTATGTTGGCTATGAGCTCTTCTAAAGTCGTCGGCGTGTTGACATAAATCAATGACTTAACGTAGCCCCACAGAAAATAGTCAAGCGGTGTTAAGGGGCACACCTAGTGTGACAGCCTAGAAAAAAGGCGATTTTTGGGAATTTAAAAAAAAAAAACTACTGTATCAATTATTCTAAAATTTTAAGGGTATATTTATACATATTTTAAGAATACACAGTAAAATTTTTGAAGAAAAAAATTAAATAGTTTTCCAGATACACGCGATCTCCGACGGCGCTAAAAAAAACGTCCTCCACTGCTACAGTGATTCCGGCCTTCTCCGTGGATGAAATATAAAAAAAAAACAATTCTCGTTAAACTAGAAGATATTGTCCGTTTCTAAAAAAAAGGTTGAATTTTACCCAAAATTTTTGATCAGATTAAAAAACTGGTAGGTCATTGTATGGAGAACTATATACAGAACATGCAGAAAAAATTTGATAGTGATCGGATCATTTGTCTCCGAGTTATCACTGCAGCAAATTTGAAAAATGCTGTTTCGAGAAAAACGCGTTTAAAGATAAAATGATCGTTTTCACTGCTATAAATGGATTAAAATCATACTTACAGCTAATCTGCTATTCCATGCCCGTATATATACATATATATGTCTGTATACCTGAAGGCCTACAATAGAAACTGGAATCGTATTATAACGGTTGCAACCATTAGGAAGAGACGGTAGACTCCGAACAATACCTCAGGTACGTCCCGTATGCTAATACAACTATTAACTGCCGAGCAGTTACTCTTCAAATGGCTGTAACTCAAAAACTATTTGAGTTATCGATTTAAAATTTTAGTATGTTATTTTTAAAGGTATAGCTTATCGAAATATGAAAAAAATCGATTGATTTCTTAAAATTTTACACTAGGTGTGCCCCTTAAATCGCACGAACGAGGCGGCCAATCGACTGGCCATTTTCTTGAGATAACACGCTCACCATACTTACTCTTCAATAAATCGATTGTATCGTGTGCTGTGTGGCTTGTGGCATCATCCTGTTTAAACCACATATCGTCCAAGTCCATATCTTCCAATTCGGGCCAAAAATAATCGGTGATTATGGCGCGATAATGCTGACCATTCACAGTAACGTGACGATTGTTATCGTCAACGAAAAAATATGGATCAATAACGCCGCCGGCATGCAAACCGCACCAAAGAGTTATTTTTTGTGGATGAAGTAGTGATTCATGAAGCACATGTGGATTTGCACCCGACCAATAACGCATATTGCTCATGAAATATCTCGAAACACGAAAACTTTTCAATGACCGGCAATATGGTTTTCGTAGCAACAGGTCCACTGGTGGTTTGATGCCTGTCTTACCGAAAAGTGGTACCAAAGCGTACATCAATCTGGCGAAAGCAAGATAGTTGCACTTGATATTTCTAAGGCATTTGACAGAGTTTGGCATCAAGCTCGTAGCATAACCAATTGGGGAACTATCAACAGAGTGGAATTTAATGCTTCCAAAACACAATGCTGCCTGCTGTCGTTAAAGCGAAATTTAAACACCCAGCCATTATCCATGAATGGCACTTGCATCGTCGAAACCGAAAAACTTTCCATTCTCGGTATGTGTGTCAATGACAACTTACGTTGGAATGACCACATATTTGATGTCGCCAAAAATGCCGCGGAATGTCTATGTTTCCTCAAGCGATGTAAGAAATATTTTACCCCCTCTGATCTGGCCTCAATATGTAAGGCATTCATCCGCCCAAAATTGGAGTACAACGCTCACATCTGGTCAGGTGCTCCTAAAACGTCTCTGCACCTGCTGGATAGGATTCAAAACCGTGCGATAAAACTTATTGATGATACTAATATCAGTCAATCAATGGACACCCTCGAACACCGACGAAATGTCTCGTGTCTCACTTTGTTTTATCGCTATTTCCACCACCAGTGCTCCACTGAAATCGCCAGTAGCATTCCGCCCATTCAATCTTTCAAGCGTAACACCCGTCTCGCTATGAGTGCTCATCAGTATACCCTCAAGCCCATTTTCAGACGTACTCTAAAATATCGTGATTCGTTCTTAAGCCGTACAACTCGCTTATGGAATGCCCTGCCGATCTCTCTATTTCCAATGTACATCGGTACCTCTCTTTTCTTCCTCAATAAATTTCCTTTGCCCGCGCTGTGAACAATCACCTTAAGGGTGCACAAACCCCTTGAGCGCGCGCTCATTATAAAAAAAAACCCATTGAGCCAAAAATGAGCTTCGCCACTGAAGATCATTTTGCGATGAAATTCATCATCTTGGCGCATCTAGAACCCAATCGGAGTACGTACGTCGCTTCAAATGGTCCATCGGCTTCAATTCTTGAGTCAGCTTGATCTTGTATGGGTGTAAACCAAGATCGTTACGCAAAATACGCCATAATGTGGTCTGAGCGATGCCCAATTCTTGAGAACGCCGTGGAATTGACTGATTTGGATCGTTTGCTACGAACGCCTGAACCGCAGCGATATTTTCGACACTTCGACCAACCCGTTGTCTCACTGACACGGCAACATCACACAACGAATATGTAGGCTCAAATTTTTGCATTAAACTTGCTATTGCCTGTCTACTAGAGCGAGAATTACGACCGAAAATTGGAGCTAACGCTCTTAAAGTTGCAGTCACCGACTCCAAATTTCGGTAGAAAATTTCTATAATTTGCAGACGTTGCTCGTTCGTGTACTTTACCATGATGGAAATGTTGAGTTTACTGAATAAATTGACAGTGACAGTTTAACGATTAGTGAAAGAGTGCGTTCACAAATTAAATTCAAAGTTGTCAAGTCCCTATTGGAAAACCCTTTACATGATATGTTCATATGAGTGCGAATCTTACCCTGGTATGCTCCTGCTGTGGAAAATCTTGAGGAAAACTCAAGGACACCAAATCAATACACACCATCTCTTAATGGTTTTTAAGATTTCTTATGGCATCTTCCGTAGGGAACGGGAATTCAGTGCCATGTAGGGTCTTGTACTCGTTTGGTTGTGCAGGATGTCGATAGCGAACCCCTTTCCTCTATCAAATTCGAAAGACATATTTCTGAATCTATTGAAATTAGAGAGGCTCTTAAATCGAATGGCAATTTGACGTATGACTTCTTTAGATCGTGCAACAACACAATACTATACAAATCTGTCCAACTACTGTCTTGAAGTTATCGGGAGTACCTAGCGGGATGTTTGTGTAGTATTTGTGCGGACTAAGGCTGAAGCAGCAAAAATAGATCTGGTGAACAATGAAACTTGCTTACTTAGATGGCGGTGCAGTCCGCAATAGATCTTTTCCTCAACTAATAAAGTTCTCCAGCTAGTGCGGCTACTTGTCTCCAGTTATCCACTCGAAAATGTTTCATGTCCACTTCTGTTTGTGCGGAAGGAGTTCCTCTACTGCGTCGTCCATCTTAGGAGCTATTCGCTCTATACGTTCTAATAATGCACGTTGCTGCATAGTTCGTAGAGTTTACTCTTGTATCTCCTCCTCTAAATACCGTTGACGGAATCAAATGTCGTTTGAAGAATCTTCTGTTCAAAACGACAAACAATATCATCATCCGCCTTCGCTAACGTCCGTGCTTTTGCGTAATTGAGAACGTCTGGGATGATTAAAGTTTTTTAACTGCTGCTTGACAATGGCTTTTGACTCAATTACCTTCTTAGACCAATAGTGAGTGTAACTCTTAGTTTGTTCTCTGATAGAGTGTGATTATTAGAGTCAAGCATTGATAAAATCAAAGGTGAAGACGGCCAATAAAAACAAATCAAAATATATGTGTGCTATCATCCAAAAACGATCTGTTTAGGCAGAACGTACGAGTAGCAATGAACAGCTATAATTTTGAGGTAGTAAAATGGTCTGTCAAAGCTCTACAGAGATCTCCACTAATGATATAAGCACATACATACATATGTAGATCAAGCGAAGAAGATCTCTTGTCAACCCCTGTTGCTGTGACCTAAAAAGGTAATTGAGCACCAAGTCCTATATCAAGCAAATGAAAGAAATTTCGGTGGTTTCCAACGAAAAATTCTCTGTGTGATATTCGCAGGCCGAGTGTTAAGAGGGCGGTTCAACGAAGAACTATACCTAGTGAATCAGAAGTGTGAATAAGATGGTTAGTTCATATGAAACGCATGGATACTAGTACTCCAACCTGAAGATTCTTCAGCTCTATCCCGGGCGATGTTGATCATGGCTGGAGAGCCACGTTGATTAAAGCACAAGGCCCTGATTCAATGTAAAGCAAGGCACAGGAAACTATTATACAAATTCACAATTTTTTTCAACGTTATATTACTATAGGTGTGTTTTTTTGATAGTGCTTAATTTTCATAGCCCAAAAAACGACTGTCGGCTTTAACTATTAACATTCGGAGAATTTGGCAGCACTAGCATTTTATTTGTTCAAAAAGTGGCACAGCTTTTGGTGTTCCCATTTAAGCTCTCGCTATCATGAAAAAGTAGGTCCGATAATTATCTTGCATTGCGGTAGCGCGTCGCGTATAGGTAAGTTGTTAGTGTAATTTGCACGTAGATTGGAAATAAGCGCTCAAAAACACACGTATTAATAGGCCAGCCTTCTTCAAACTCGCGACATCTAAATATGGATGTCATCCAACTGTTAGCAGGCAGACTACATAAAATATCAATCTAAAAAGAAGAATATATACGGTGACCAGACAAAAAATTTAAACAAAACAACAACGGTATGAGATATAACATTGATGCTGGCTTTATTGTGAAACTACATCCATGCCATTATATGTGGAATAGCACATCATTCAAATGGCCGCCTTGGCTTCGCTGGCAGTGCTTCAAGCGGTCGGTCTAATTTTTGATGACCCGGTCCAATATGTGCGGCATTATTCCGGCAATAGAGTGTCGAATGTTGGCATCGAGCTCATCCAAAATGGTTGGCTGGTTAGCGTAAATTAAGAACTTGACGTAGTCCCAATGAAAATAATCGTGTGGTGTCAAATCGCGGCGGCCAATTGATGGGCCTCGTTGGAGAAGGTGATTTTTTATTTTGACAGTTCGATGTCATTGGTAACTTTGAAAGCTGCTAAAACATTACAATTGGGAAAACATCATTGCTATCGCCCTATATTTTAAATGCTGTTGCCGAGTTATCCGATTGGGAAGGCAATATAAAGGGTTTTTCAAAAGTCGCGTCTAGATGTCAGTAGTGAATAATTTCTGAAAGCTACCCCTGTATTTACTACGGATAGTTACACGCAAGAACAACGCATTAAAGTTATTCAAACTTAATATGAAAATGGTCGATCTTTAAAAAATACATATCGTAAAATTCGTGTTTTTTTTTTTGCAAATAATCGTCCAAATGAGTCAACAATTCAAAGGTTAGTGAAAAAATTTGAAGAAACTGGTTCTGTCGAGAATGGGAAAATGGTGTGGTATACGAAAAAGTGGACGCTCTATTAAAAACATTGCTGCTGTAGTACAAAGTTTCCCTGAAGAACCTTCAACATCGATATCACGACGTTCTCAAGCATTAAGCATTCATCCATTGACTGTTTGGAGTATTTTAAATAAGGATTTGCAAGAATTGAAGCCGACAGATCATAATCAACGCAGAACTTTCGTCAATTGATTGTTACAACATGAAGCTGGTTCCTCACGCAAAATCATCTTTAGTGAGAAGCTCATTTCACATTGGATAGATTCGTCAACAAACAAAATTGTCGCATCTGGGAAGAAGAAAATCCTCGCATAATTTCAGAAAAATGTACTGTTTGGGATGGTTTTTGGGCTGGTGGAAACATTGGTCGATTTTTCTTTGAAGATGCAAATGATAGAGCTGTTACCGTCAATGGAGAGCGCTTTGGACAAATGATTGAAATTTTTTTGTGGCCTTAAACGTATGAAATAGACACAAACGATCTTTATTTTCAACAGGATGGAGCTACGATTCACACAACACGTGCAAACATTGAGCTCTTGCGGTCTAAGTTTCCGGGTCGATTAATTTCACGTAATGGTGACATAAACTGGCCACCTGTAACATGCTATGATGATGACCTTAATGCGGTAATATGTGAGCGAGTCCTTGAAAATGTTGATGTTCGCATGAGAGGCTGTAGACGTGTAAACACCTGAAGAGATCTAAGTACACACTTACATGTTTTATTTAAGATAAATCATCTAGGCGCGACTTTTGAAAGACCCTTTACTACCACAGTAGCCACGACAACCACCTAATGGACTTTTAAAAAAATATGAGTACCATCAATCATGAAAAAATAGACATGATATCATTTATAATACAAATAGTAAATAATAAAAGCAACTAATTTTGTTTATTAGCATTTCAGCAATATTCGCAATAATAACAATCAAAATCTGCTAAAAATATCTAATCTTATATTAAATTGGAAACAAAGTTGATATTTGTTTGTGTTGAAAAGAAAACTATCGGCGTAGTAAGCAATTGTTCTATTGGATCTAGTTTAGTTGATTGAGTGTATACCCTTAAAAAAAATACTCTTATCAATGATTGTGCTCAGTACGCAGCATATGACACCCCACTCAGCCATCCTCCTCATAACATGAGAAGTAAACACAAAATACCTTCCGTTTAAAAAAAAAAAATACGCATATACACAGAAATCTGTATGTATGCATGTATTTGGCGCTCCGACGCGAAATTAGGTCACATAGATTAGGAAATATCAAAAATAACCCATTATATTATTCTTTCGGTATTTTTGAGGCCGGATTGAATAACGCATGTTGCTTTGAATTAAAGAAGGTGGGTAAGGCTATGCTATGGCACCTACTCGTACATGCTCGTACAGCGAACCACCGGCCAAACTATTCACTATTTCTTTTTATTGTTTTCTTTTCTTAATCTCAGCACCTACATACATACATTATATGTATGTACATGCAAATACATATGGTTGTACTTTTTATTATTTATAAGCAACTGTTTGTCATGCTTTTTGTTAGCTTTTTCTATGATTCTATTGTACAATATATTCGCAGCTCTGTATTTTGCCGTTTAGTGATCTAATCATGTACATGATCGACGTGTGTAAAAATCGTTCTAGAATATTGTTTGTTTGTATTCAGGTTAACAAAGTGGTCGATGCTACATATGTACAATATATATGCATGTTTTGCCTATGCGTATATACACAGATGCTTATGTGCACAGATCCATCAGTTTAAACGAGACTCAAGAGAATCGAAATAGAAGAGAAAACAAGAAAACTTTCACTTAAGAGGAGGCTTGGTGTCGTATCTTTTCTTTTTATTTTTATTTTGGAGAAAATTTATTTTAGTATTAGATTCATAAAAAGAAAACAGAAGAAAAAGGCACGATAACTCTAACTCCGACACTGAAACTAACTACATATGACTGTTATTGACACTGACACTACGACTGACTCTGACGCTGACAGTAGCTGTAAGTAGGTCAAATTCAACCTTGAAAATTTAGCAATTTAATGCTACAAATGTTCATCTTCAAAAAACATTGTTAGAATGGTGGGAAGAGTTTGGATATTTTGTTTGAATAAAAATGTTATAATGCACTTAACATGCTCCTATTCAGTTCTTATATAGTTTCTTTTCTCTTCACAGATACTTTGACAGGTGAGGAAGGAATTATTCGGTCGGTTTTATATATAAAAAAAAAAGTAAATATGGTACCTACCAACAGATGAGGTCAAATGGGAAATGGGAAATGGAAAATTGTTGCCAAATTAGCCGATTAACAAGTGTTAAATTTTGAAATATGTACATATATTAGCTGAAAGAAGAAACGGACCAACCTGCTTGCATACAAAACATAAAACGCGATGTCTTCATGAAATAGTATTACTTTGATTTGGTGTTGTGGATTTCTTTTATCATGTATGCATATGTGTGCCCCACACAAAGATGAATGAACCCCAAAAAATATATACAATTAACTAAAATACCAGCACCTTCACAGAAAATTCTCATAGGGAAGAGCGAACAAAATACGCATAATACGAGCGAAAGCGAAAAAAAAAACAAAAAAAAAACAAATGATAAATAAAGTTTCTACTCTGATTGCTAAAAGCAGCGTGCTTGCTATCCGCAGACAGTACAAACAAGCATTCTCTGACACACTTTTCGGTGCTCTGCTTGTTATAGTGTCAATGAACTTGTCTGTTATGTATTGTATCATTGGGATCGTCATGCTAGATAGTGTAAGCTTAAATGCTTAAATGTTATGTATGTATGAGTATAATATAAACAAAAATAATGCAATGAGGAAGAAGTGTGTACCATTAGTATTATATGCCGACAAATAATGCAATCTACATAATTGCACTTATGAGTATTAGGTGAGAATAGGGTTTTTTTTGTTTTTGTGATTTATGGAAACTATATACAAGTGTAGAAATGTACATGGATTTAAACATACAACACATAAGAAAATGCGTAAAGACACTCGTACATATTACCTAGCATATCTCACCAGATATCCTTTGAATTAGAGTGGATTTTCTTTAAAATTTAAGAAAAATCGTGAATCTTTCCAAAAGAAATTTCATCTAGATTACATAATATGCACATTCACTTATCATAAAATAATAAAAGATTCCCGGTCGTTTAGCCGAGAACGAAAATTCTAATTTTTGAGGTCTTGCATTCTCCACATGTACGAGCATATGTGACATTTACTACGAACAATTTGCGATTTGATTTTAATACTCGAGAAATTATATATCATCATTTAGACATGCATGACAACTCGCCGCTGGTGTTAAGCCTACTCTGACAATGACAAGACACTCAATTCTGGCTTCTTTAGAAGTTTTGCCATTTTCTTGGGAAATTATTCCTAACTTTACAATCTTAATGTTGTTCTTTAAACTTATGTACACACGTATTTCAAAATCAAAATCAATCTTTTACGTTCAAGACTAAAAAAGAACCCAAGTACAAGAATAAGCCCAATTATGGGAGATTTCTAGGAAAAATTACGAAATCTTATTAATATTCTTTATATTTCGTTTAAAACATTTTTTATTGTTATTGACGCTGTAAAATGTCATGGTCAATGTCAATATTGATTATTGGGACGGCGTTTTAAATTTATATCGGTTCCTTAAGGGGCCAAACAACAGGAAGCAACTGCCACAGAGATCTTTGTCACTCCATATCCGCAGACTACTCGTACTATGTATGTGAACTTCAATATTGCGAAATCAGAGATTATCAGTAGAATATTAGAAGATTTTGTTGGAATGGGTAATTTAAATTGTTAGCAATAAATTCTTCATTTTTGTAAAACTATCTAATAACATGTTATTCTGAGTACAAATTTATCGGAGGAAAAAATCCTAGAAATCTGAAATTCAGGCTGGTTTCGTAAAACAAGTTCTCCATCTTATCTTATTTCATAAGTAATAATTATCTTGTGCTGTATTTAACATCCGTAGAAATCGGCAAAGATATAATGATGGATAAGAAATAGTAAAAGTACTGCATATATATTTTTCGTCCAAGAACTTGTTAAGGACCTCAGAATTAACCCAAAAGTACACGCTGTTTCGAACTAAATGCGATAAACTGCACATTTTTGCGACCTCTAGCAGTAGGTTACAATTTGAGTCAACGTGGGGGAGTAACGCCATGAAAGCACGAACTACGCGCTGTTCATTGCTATTTCGTAGACCACAGACCCCATTGCCACCAATCTCTTTAGTTCGCTTTCAAAACATGGTTACTGTTCATTGAATTCATTGTTTTTATTTATTTATTTTATAAAAAAAATTAATTAGAAAGAAGTTTTTCATTTTTTCCTGTAGCAAAAAGTATGATTTTTTCGCATATTTGCTTCAATATCTTCAAAACTACAAATGCTACAGTTTTGATTTTTGTCTTATTATGTTGGCAACAGCACTGGGAAATCCTTTGGAGGGAATATCAGAATTTCACGGACTGGCAACAAATTTTAGGAAAAAAATTAAAATCCTGCATCTTCAATTTGTAAAATGGGCTATAAAAATTAAATAAAAAGTATGCTAAGTTTAGATGAGATCAGTCCAGCGTTTCTGAAATAATGGGATATCCTTTCATAAGAAACACGCCTCAGGTCCTTACCCCTTTAAAGTGTTGTTCTTAGAAGTTCTTAATGATTACAGTTTTTTTTTTAAATTGCAATTACTAAAACCATCTGAAATAAGAGGTTGAGCTATTGGATTAAATATCCGAAAACTTACTTTCCTTTTGAATTTGGATGACAGCTTATAGTTCTGCGCTGTCCTGCGCTTCAACCATCACGTTTCCCTATCCAGCTGGGCCCTAATTTAGCCACTTCTAAATAGCCACGTCTAGTCCCAACTACGGGCATCAGATAAGCTAAGGTCTTCTTTTACTGCTTTGTTCCACTAGGGAAGAGCAGAAGTTTCTTCAGATTGTAGCACTTTTGTCCATGCCTAACCACTTTATTTGTCGATATTGTCAATATCAAAGATTTTTTTAAAGATTCAAAAGATTCAGTGTTTCTTTAGCCCATCTCTACCGAAATAGTCAGTCACTCATCTCTTGAGTATCAATTTGATTTTCTTATGGTTTAGGGTTTATGGTGGACTTAAAACCATACAGATGTAGAACCATTAGATTAGATTACGGTTGGTTTTAGACAAGAATTCTATACGAAACACTTAGTAGGCGTAGTTTGGATGTTATTACCCTTAATTCATTTTAGTTGGATTCACAGAAATTTTCGCGGTGTTTGCACCTGTTGTCTTCTTCTTGTTGCAATTCGAAGAAAATCAATTTACAGTATCGGAACAGAAAAGGAATCTTTTAATTTACCCCCTTAAATGATCTAATAACCCTTAGTCCCTTACTACCTCAAAGTTGTAGCTACAATACCTATCGTGACGTCCTCGGCGTCGATGATGTATTGTATGTTGCTTTTGTTGACAGCATATAAAGGTAGGTTTATTTCCAAAAAGGCTATGATAATACACTGTTAAATATTTTTCAACGATTGTTAGTTTTTTGAAAATAGTAAACCTTCCGAATTAATTATGGAATATTATTTCAATCAAATGACCATCTTGGTTGGCTTGGGAGTAGGCTATCCTGTCAACCCAATTTTTCAATACATTTTCGATAATTTCGGCCCTGAGTGGCACCCCACAAGAAATAGTCTAACGGCGTCAAATCGCAGCTCCATGGCGGCCAATCAACTTCACCAAAACGACGATTATTGAATTTAGTGTGCAATAAATCGATTATTGCATAGCCCCATCTCAGTCCAAATCTTCAATCTCTGGTCATAAAAAAATCGGTTATCATGCCTAAGTAACGCTCTCCATTGTCGCCTTGGAAGAAAAATGGTCCAACTATGCCGTCACTCTAAAAACCATACCAAACAGTCACATGTTCGCGAATCATTGGCTTCTCTATGACTACGTATGAATTTTCCGAGTTCCAAATACAGCAATTTTGCTTATTTACGTAGCCACCGAAATGGAAATGCGCCTCATCTGAAAAGCTGAGAAGCCCAAACGGATAAGCGTTAATGGAGCGGGTGATAATTTTGCTTCAATTGGAACTTGTAAGTGAACAATCCGAGGAGACTGATGTTCAGTTGCTGAGATCTTTGGCGCGTTGAGGTTCTCGAGTTTAGGCGCACACTCTTGGCCACCGCTGTAATATTCACCGTTGAGCGCACAAGACGAATACGGGAATATATTCGGTGATCAATCAGATCAAACCAGTCTCACGAACTATGTACACCAGCTGCAGTTGGTGCATTATTCCGACCGAAATTGTTGTTCAAAATTTGCACTGTTTCGGCAACATAGCATCCGCTTTGGAAGTAACTTTGCAATATTTCCCAACTTTTAACAAATGTAAATCGATCGATTTCGTACCGCGAAAATATTCCTTATATTGACCGCTATAGTCGCATACGCTCCATAGACAACCCACTGTGTTCCTACCATTTGGTTAATGCCGTCTGCACATGCGAGTAACTACATAACACGTATACATATGTACGTGCATAAATAAATAGATTTATATCATAATTAATAGTTCATTCAGCCTAATGCCAGCGAAAGCCATACATACACATGTATAAAATGCTCCGCAGTGTCATCGTTCCTCGTATAACAAGTATTGCTTTAGTTTTGTTAGGGACTGCAGGAATGCCGCTAATATTGGAGTCATCGAAAAATAATGATTTGATCTGCCCGTGACCTTGGGCGCTATGCCATCTACGTTTGTGGACAGAGCAATCCCAGTAATTGACGACGCAGGTAGTTCTAACACCTTGTCTAGAGCTAATCCATCGGCAATCGCATTTCCCGCGAAGGAAACTCAACCTGCAGAAACATAAAACCACGGTGGTCGGCGTACAAGGTCGACAGCCCTTTAGAGATCTAGATCTAGAACATTTAAATTAATGTAAATATGTATAACTAAAATCTAAAAATTTATAGATAAAGTACTCGTACAATATAGAAAATTCTGCCAACGACTTAGCCAAACGACGAATGTACCTTCGTTCGAGGAAAACATTTGTTTGGTTTAGAAAATGTTGTATAATTCTGTTCGAGATACTTATTTGATCTGTGCAAAATATTAACATTAAAAATATTGAGCTCATTCGAGTATTTGCTGCTAACTTACTCGTAAACTAAAAATAATTTAAAATTATTCTGAAAAAAATTGCTACGAGTACACTGGGTAAGTAACACTACTCGTACGTATGATTTCTCTTTGGATTTCTCGAAGAAAAACTTTTGTTATACGAATAAGTATAGATACATCGTACGAGTATACGTATTGTTTGTGTGCTGCATATACATAGTAAAAACGGGAAGTATGTCGTGCACAACAATTTCACTGACACAAATTCAAGGCTGGCTGGTTGGCTGATAGTTTTTTGTGAAAACACGATGCCCAGGCGAATGGTGTGCGTAGAAGGAAAAGCTAGAAGAGAAAAATGAAAAAAGAAATACTACTCGTATGTCTCCACTATCCGTACTTGCAGTAAGATGCAATTAACTTTCACAGGGCAACCGTATGAAATTCCTACAAATTTCCATTCAAACATTCGAACTTGTAGCTTTTTCTATGGAATTTTCTTTGCATGCAACTAAAGTGGGGATACTGATATGAGTATGGGTACAAATCACTCTGTTAAAAAGGTGGGGGTGGAATCGCAAACGTAGTTAGATAGTTTTGTGTAGTTTCGAACGTAAAACGGATTTCTACACTGAATAGACAACAACACGCTTCAACAACTGTAGCTAACACGTGAACTTTGGTAGCGTTCAATTGAAACGTACGGCTTTGAAACGTGATGATGATGCATTCTATGGTTGTTTGCAGCTAGGGGGCGAGATGTCTTGGTTTTTTTTTTTTTTTACAGCACGGTGACTTAACTAGCTTGTTTTTGTATGTGCAGTTCTATTAGGGGAAATTCCTTATTCTCGGCGCAAGGTTATCTAATTAACGCATTGATAGTAGTACCCGATTAGAGTTTTCTAATTGTATGTGTTGTGTGTGTTTTTTTTTGACGTATGTAACTCTGTCAATTTATGTAATAATGCATTAGAGAAAACGAGCAGTTTTTGTTTTCTTTTTCTTTTTTCAAAAAGATTAAGTTTTCGTCAAGATCTCGAATTGTGTGCTCCACGACTAGGGTGCGATTGTAATTCTGTTCTGAGTTGAAAGTAACACGTTTTTAACTATGGTAAGAACAATTTGATGAAAAATATATGTGTATGTATGTATGTACATATATTTGGTAAGATTTGGGCTCGTCTTGGAGTGTTGACTGCTTCAAAATTTGTGTCTAATGGTGTCGCTTGCTTGACGTCGCGGTTATCACCACCCGCAACATCCTCTTTGTTGCTGTGGTAACCATTAAAAGACATTAGCTGGGATTGGTTAAACATGTAACACTCGAGCTCTAGCAAAGATATAACAAAGATGACCGTCCTTGAAGGCTTTTTTAAACCTTTTTTGTTTATTTACAGTTGTGGACGATAGAGGTTTTTATCTAAAGATAACCGCTATGCAATTGACGTATAATACATACGTACATGCATACATATGTGTAGTGATAAGCATTATCTCAGCACACAGTCATGTTAAATACACCTGCGGTCATAAAAACCGCACCATATCAAAATTATAGAAAATTTGTTAATATGTAGGTAACTACGATTATCCTATTTATAATGAAATGCAGTTTTTGTTGTGTACTCCGCAGTAGTTTATAAGTATTTTTACAATACCTAATTTCCATCTATTTATTGAATGTTTGGAAAACGATATGAACAAAGAAATCCAAAACAATATTTTCTTATTTTTTTGACAATTTACTAGAACTGTTGTTTGTTAATAAAATCAAACGATATATTTTTTATATGTGTGTGTATAAGATGCTTAGATATACCACTTTTGGCACAAAATCATCAATACCGGATTGCTCCTCCCTTAGCGGTAATAACCGCTTTTATTCTAGAAGGCATCGAGTTTACTAGAAGTGAAATTTCAGTATCCCATACATGTTCCAGAACTTAATTTATTTTATTTTTATTCCCTGGTTTATGTTGAGCCACCACCACAAGTGTTTGATTATACGAATGATGTTATTCAATGGCTGCTACCAAAAACTCTCTTATTACTTGTCCATACTTTTGAGCGTTCATAGTTCCATTAACAAAATGCAAAGAACCCAAAACGTAAAAAGAAAAATATCCTCAAACCATTTGACTTTGGGAAAATTGCACTGTCTTGTCTATTCACTCGTCCCTAAGCCTTTCACCTGCTGACCGTCGTACATATGGCAAATTATCGGCACACCAAACTATCCTGCGTCAATTCTTGATACTTTTTCGCCCATGTCAAACGAGCTGTTTTCACTTTTGTGGTTAGGATAGGCTTGGAAACAACTGCACTCTAGCGTAATTTTCTAACTCATTATGTGGTGCGGTTTTTATAACGGCAAGTGTAAGTGTGCATGCACGTTGTATGTATGATACGAGGATATTCATACAATTGAAAACACCATCGAATATTGTTTTCAATGTCATTTACAAAAATCTGATATTTAATTATTTTTTTTAAGGTTTTTCATCAAGAAAACACAAATTTTCATTTTTAAATTTATATGAAATACAACCAAATTAGTTAAAAAAAACATATAAAAAGGGTACAATATGTATAATAGGGTCACTATACACAATGCACAGAGACGACAAAGCTGTCTTAAGTCTTAAATACATTTTCAGTAGGATTGAGGTCTGGAGATTGTGAGATCGATATTATGCTACTGCAGCCTTTTAAGTGGACCATATTCTCTTGACCAATAATATAACATGAAAAACCATCAAAAATCTTGATATTACCGCCTCAATGTTTGGCGCTTTCGTTGGTGTACTTGAGCTGGTATGCATCATTCTCTGGACGCCTGAGTCATTTCTTGCCTTCCAATCCCACCAATTATTTATGATATATTTTCGCATCTTCGGACTATAGATTATTTCGCGGCTTATTTTCGTTAATTGCGCTTATTCCAGATGTCGTTTTAGTTAAAGTTAATACTGTCCATTTTGCCTATAACCAACTTATATGTAGATGATTTTTTTTATTGATGCACTTACGTTAATTGTTTAAGAAAATATTCCTATCGCTATCGGATGCAATCCGAGTAAAAGTTCTGCTAAACTTTTGTTTAATTTAAGTGTGCTTCTTTTTCAAATGGTACGGATGTAAAAAAAAATTAATATTCAGTTTTGCTTTCTTTTTAAAAAAAATTTAATAATTCTACAATATCCGATTCTTTCAAATGTTTTTAATTTGGCAACATTAACCGGAACCTTCTGTACATACTTGTATGCATATTTCTGGTCAGCATCAGCATCAGTAGAGTGTAACACCGTCTTTTTCTTCAGCCAATTATGATATTCTTCTACTTGTATATTCAAGTTCCTAAAATGCGTTGGGAAGATCTTGTTTATGGATAGAAATGCAGACCTAATCACATGGATACGAGTATATCACAGTATCCCCGTTTCAAGCAGCATTCGCTTGAAAAGTCAAAGACACTGACTTCTTCACCCTTTCGGAAAGCAATGGCAAATTTCCAAAAGTCAAATCTATTACCCATGAAAAGGTTTCTCACTCTCCTGCTATATAGAGTCTGAAAAAAATCGTAGTCTAGTAAGAAAATATACAATACAAGTTGTCCCGGATTATCTTTCGAAGACTATAAGAAGGGGGGTTTCCTTGATATATTTTGAGAAAAAATCCTATGGGCGTGTTGGGTGGGTAGTCGTAATTACGAGTTCAACGATACCTCATTTGTTACCACACATAAATTTTAAAGATGTTATGTCAAAGATGTTATAAAATATGTAATACCCTTTTACTGTTGCAAGGTCGCGGGCGGAAAGGTAGAAGGAGGAGATAGGAAAATTGTCCGAATAGGACGGAGAGTTTTTTCTTCACTCGGAGTGATTCGAAGCCTATAATTCACACTTGTTATAATTGCCTTGGCTACTTCCGAATTATATGTTGTATTCTTACATATCTCATCATTTGAATGGTTTGAAAGCAATCGATATTTCTTCCACTGATAAGCCAAATCAATCAACCCCCTGCACAGCAGGTGCGATACATACATTGCAAACAAATTTCACTCGAATTACAATCCATCCATGTGGGCATATGTGTATAAACACATGTCCATGTGAGCAATCTAATGGCGTTCGATTCACGTTTTCTGACTTAATACTCAGCCAATGGTCGTGAATTAGAAAAATGCAACAGAATTTATTGTTTACGACGACGAATATCATTGATGTCGACTGAAACCTTCGTTATCTTAATTATTCCTGTACCTAATGACATAGTGTGTCCGGTGTTACTAAGTTACTTCAAGTGCATATGGATAGATACTCGTATGCATATGTAATTGGCGTACCCCAATATTATTGTATTCGTATCTTAAGGGAATGCAGTGTGACATAAAATTATTCAGTTAAGTGTATTTTTTAGCGTGTTATTCAAGACATCAAGTTGTATTTGATGTAATTGTTTGGACGTGCGATAATTATTTGGTCATACAATCATGTGCTTGGTGAACCTAAGAACCCTAGAAAAACAACGTTACTCAACGTGCTGTTGTGAGGGGAAAAAACAAACTCATTAATCGGTTTGAGGTACAAAATGAACGGCGAACTAAGATTCGAATAAAGCTTGCATGTAGGACTTTTCCGAGATTAGCTGGATACAAAGTATATCACATATCTATACGTAGGTAGCCATATAAAGCTTTGGTTGTATAATGCACTTGTGTCTATAAAACGTGCTCATGTGTAAATACGAGTAAAACTTACAAGTGATTACAATAATACAAAAATGAGAATATCGAATAAAGTATTTAAGATTTTTGTTATAAAGTCCATCATTGAAGAATCATTGAAGTGAATCACGAATCATAAAGCAGCACGTGCATCCAGGAGAGATTGAGCTTTTCCATCTAAAAATGTTTTTGTATTATGTATAACATATTTTCTTGCCTTGGCCATAACTATTATAGTATGAATCATTTGCTTTGGAACATAAATATGCTTTTATACAGCATTTTTTATGTAAAGTGATTTTATTGTATATCCAAAGATAAGGCAGGTAAAATCGACCTCCACAAGAAAATCGCTCTTAGGCCAACTACAGACACCAAATTAATTTTAAATAAAAAAATGTGTGTCATTCGCCAGAATGAGTTGACAATATAATTATGTACACACTGTCAGCCGCAAATATCTGTAAACAAGTAGGTGCAATGTTTTTAATGGCCTGGACAAGGTGGAACTTTTGGCTGTTATTAAATTCATGCATCTTTGCATGCCTGACTAGTGTAAAGTGAACACGCGAAAAATGCTAATATATTGTATGTAGACAATAAAATTCGAGAATTCGAAGTTTCAATAGTCAATTTTAGGACACATTTCTCTAGGCAGTAGCCTAGTATCGCATTCTTTGAATTTGTAAGAATCTAAAAAAGCCAACAACATACTTACATATATGCATAAATAATTTGGAAAGTAAATACGAAATCTAAATTTGAGCTCTTGCCAAATGAGGAAATATTTTTTCATTCCATTTTTTTGATTTAAACAACCGGATTATCACTCTTAACAATTTTTCGCACAATTATACGAATTTGACACAGTTGTTTTTTTTTTATATGTGCATGTGTGTATTTCATCTTTCTTAAAAAACTATATATTTATTTTTTTATCGCTGACCATTTGATCAAGCAAGCATCTACACTGAATTTTTGTTAAATTCTGTCGATATTTGAATTTTTTTGAGTAATTTCACATCACTTGTACTAGAAAACATTATTTAGAATTTGCCACAGTTGGAATGTTTCTCTTCCCCGTCACGTTTATTACTCGAAATAAGGCGGTGGCTCAAGTGGTAGTGTATTGGCTTCCCAATCGGACGGTTCGGGGTTCAATACCAATTTATAAGCTTTATAACTTTATTTTTGTTCCGTAAAATAACACGCGTACATCTCAAGTCCTAAGAAAGTCGTAGTGTGTCTATATAATACATATACGAGTAGTTATGGACAAAATAATAAGACTAGTAGGGAGAACCCCAAAAAGCATTCCGTTCTTGTTAATGCTTATTTAGATATTTTCCATTGTTGATAACGTAATGATAATGAGTAAACATTTTTGTATGAATAAAAAACAAAAACCAAAAACAAATTTGAAAGAAAGATCTATTGTACTAGGAAGAGCAGGCATGTTTTTTGTTTTGTTTGTTTGCAAGCAATTAAATTTTATTTTAAATTTCGAAAACAAGAATAAGATATGAGATGAAACCAATTATTTACGAAAATTGGCTATATGAGTGGTGCTACTTCTTACTAAAAGTAGTACGAAGAAATAAGAAAGTGGTCTTCAATATCGTCAAGCATTTAGGCGGAAATACCATGAAATTTTTACAGTGGTCTTATCGTTTCATCCGTAAGTGTACAATGGAAATGGCGCGAAATCAAAAACTAAACTAAAAACTATTATGGATGTAATATAAATATGTATATGAATTCCATTTATTTATTTAAGACAACTGCTGTCATGGTTGCATATTGTGTCCTTAACTACATCTACTTAATCTCGTTCTCGTCAAAGGCTGTTGCAGAGCAATGTACTAGTAGGAAACTTGTTAATGTGTCCTACGGATTTGTAGTTTTCCAGGTTGGCTCATACATTACAATTTATTGTTAATATGAGACAATCCGTCATCATGATAACTATTTGCCATTATTATAATTATTCTTCATTTTACTTAATATTATGTACATGCGTAAGTTATGTCCCAAAATTCACGCAAGAAGCAAAGTGTATATTTTTTTTTATTGATTCATAGAGTATACAATATAGGGTTATGTATGGAATAGAACAGCTTTGTTGTCACATACGCACTTTTTTGTCGAAATTTTTCTTGACGGTTTTGCATAAATGGGGCTGATTTTCGTTGATAAATCGCTTAGTTTGCGCCTTTATGGAGTGGGCTGTCGTGGCCTTGTTGGCATAAACCTTAGGCTTTAGAAAACCCTAAAGAAAAAAGTCCAACTGTATTAAATTAAATCGCATTACACGACCAAGAAATGACTTACGCAGTAATTGAATTTTTTTTCTTGGGATACATGGCATGTGCTGAAATGTTGTTGAAACCACATGTCGTCCGCATCCATATCTTGCAATTTAGGCTCAGAAAACAGTGACACTAGTGGATTCGACCATTTTGACTATTAACAGAGCCATCAAAATGAAAATGAGCCTCATCGCTGAAGATGACTTGTTGTTGTTCCATAATCCAATCAGTAGGCTTCAGTTCTTGAGTAAATTGCATTTTGTATGCATGAAGATGCAAATCTTTAATGTGAATACGCGGTAGAGAGCTTCTCAGAATGTCTAATTCTTGACCACGGTGCCGAATTGATGTTCCTTAACTCTCAGCAACTCTCTCACAAATTACTTCGATATTTTGTGTTCAACGATTTGTTGAAGGACGGGGTCAGAGTGTTTAATATCACTAATTGATCTAGTCTCCCTGAATCTTAAGTTGATGAAGTTAAATCACTGTTCCGATCATATTTTGTACGAAAATTGCAAACTGTAGCTACCAAACCTTTATTATTTTTAAAACGCGTTGGTCTTCCTTTTAGCGCTTCATTTTTACAATAAGAACCCTGAACTGCCAGCTGTCACGTTATGTTTCTTTTTTCGTTGGCGCAAAGTTCATATCTTGCGTGAATTTTGAAGCACCCTTTTACGTATGTTTATATAATATATGTATGCTCTTTTCAAAATAATTTTTTTTACAGACAATTAAATTGACGTTTGCTTAAACGTCACACAATAGCGACGGATAGAAATAAATCTTAACATATTATGTATGTACTAACTCGTGTGAGAGCTTACAACATTCGATGATATAATTACTTCTCACGTGGCTCACGTGTTTATTCACAACTTGCCGACAGGCATACTCGTACATATGAAAACTTTGAAAATGTATTGAAAAATTACTATCTTACGAGTACATACGAAATTAGGGAAAGCAAGGTGTAATAGCAAACTGCAAAGGACCAGAGAAGCCTACCAATGAAATAGATATTGAGAATTTGAAATTCCAAATTTGCGTGAAATGCAAAATGGATTGTATTTTAAGTTTTAAATTTTGTGACGTGAAATTGTACGTTGTCTCTATTTTCACAGATCAACAAGTTTACTTTTTACGGTCACGTTGTTGAGCCGCATGCACTACGATGACAACGACCTAGTACTTAGGGTCTAGTGTTGCTTGGTAATGATGATTACTTAACAGCAACAGAACTCAACTCAATCGGTCGAAAGTTGCGTCGTACACACGACCACAAGCAAATGGCTTTATTTTATACAACTTAAGCTCAGACGCCTTCTATACATACTCGTATTCGTATGTATGTAAAAGGCCTTCCATTTCTTTCTCTAATGCCAATGGCTTGAAGTATTTTCTGGGTTGGTTCGTTGGTTTGTTGGTTCGTTGAGTTGCGGTTGCGGTTACGGTTGCCTGCATTTTTATGTATCTACAATACAATCTTGTTCTGTTCCAACGTGTTCTGTTGGGACATGATACTTTCGAACCAGCTACTAGCCATTCACTGCAAAACAAATCCGTCAGCAGCTGTTGGAAATCTATTTATCGCCGGCGTATCGGTCGGAACTCATCAGACAAAAGACACACCAAGTGAAAGCTTTCCATTTCAATTGAATTCCGACTGTCAATGGTAACGGTTGGCCAATATTCTCGTGTTATTTGTAACAGTGCGTCTACATTGCGGTTCATTTTGTTGGCTGCTCACATTCCCGCCATCGTATTATCGTATATTATGTCGGTTTTTTTTTCCTTTATGCAATTTTTTGCAATAAGAGAAATGTATTAAAAATTAAAACTGTTTTTTTTTTTTTGAAATTGACACACATATGTAGTCGAACATCTAACAAAGTGAGAAAAGTGTTAAATCGGAAAAGGAAATGTGCGTCCATTGTCGGTTATATTTTTCAAAATCATTTGATTTAAAACGGTTGCCTCATGTAATTTGCATTCATACGTCTATTGTTAAGGATGAAATGATTCTAAACCAAAAGTTGGACTTTTAAAGAAATTATCGACAAATTAAAAGAAGAACTCTATTGTTTTGTTTTATTTTATGTGAAAGAATTAAAAAAAAAATTACCATGTCGGTCGTGTACACTATTGAAGGTGATCAACTTGTGATGCCAAGAATTAATCTTTTCAAAGGACGTCCGAAAAATTGTATACAACTGAAGGATTCCGAAACCATTAGATCTCAAAGTACGTGCCCCTTGGAACTATTTTTCCCTTTTAGTTATTTTTTTTTGTCTCTTCTGTTTTAATTTATGTCGTAACATTCCATGTTGAATGTACATATATGACTACAAAATTTTGTACCTTCCCCTTAACAAGTACGACTATGTTCCACCTACAAACATTACTTCTATAACTTTACTCAGTTCTTGCCTTGGGCATACACTAAAAATCTGTTGCAAAATTGAAGTCTTTGATTCCCTGAGTTACGAGTATACTGTGCATTTCCCAAATGTACTAGATACACCTATGTTCGATTTTTCTACAGAAAGAAACTTATACCTTAAACTAAATCTCCCCCAGCTTAAAGCAAGTAATAAAACATTCATTTCAAACAACAATTCAATTCATTAGAAGTACAAATCTTATTTTCATTGGTTATTTTAAATTTGTTCATGTCTTGAAACTTAACAATTTTTTTTTTATTATTTAGAAGTCTGCTAGATTGGCGAATTCTAATATTTTGAAATTTGAAACGATGAAATGCATCGTTTAAATTTCTTCTTCGAACACGTTCTAAACCAATAACATTTAAAAGATACATCACTTCACTTAGGATTTTTGTATATAACCTCCTTCTTCCTAAAAATTTAATTTCGTAACAAAATTGCGAAAATCCAAGTTTAAAATTTAATACAGGTTCCGACAGCCACCTAGGGATTACTTCCTTAAAACTGACTTTACATACAATATTTTTGGTAATATGACAAAGAAAAAAAAACAACACTTGAATGCCTTTAATAATGAATCTTGGGTAGCTAGTTATGAAAACATTTTTGACGATTTATCTATTAGAGACGGGATACGTATTTTATACACCTTGTGTTAGGGCACAATTAAGAAATTTTTTTACAACATTTACAACATGTATATAATTTTCAATTGATTTCGTTTTTTTCGATATAATTTTTATGGCCTGGCTGAATTAAACTTTTCTGTAGGGAGACGGGTACAGATATCCTATTTTAAAGGAAATTTTCCAAGTTTAATGAGATAAAATGGTAGCCCATAGCTGTAACCGTATGTGCTGCTGCTTTTTGGCCATAAAAAAATCTTTTGAATGAATGAAGTGGTTCCCAACTCCAATGAAACGAAAAAACGACAGTACGTAGTTCCGAACTAAAAATCCGAAGAAACAAAAAATCGAAGGGAAATGGGAAGGGGCGGGACGAATTGTTCCGCAGCTTGGACAGAATGAAACGTAGGAGAGGAACGAAAAGGTGACAGACTCGGAGTAGGGAACAAAACAGCCCAGCAACGGAATTACTCCAGCGACATCGGTTGACCTAGTTTGTGAATAGCGTCATTAGCAATGCAAGTACAACAACATGATTGTTAACTGTTAACTCTTCATTGTATGATATAATGTTTTGTATTATTTTATTCCAAGTTAGCCTAAGATACTCGTAAGTCAGTCGCGCGAAATGCCATGAAGTTAAAATACATAGTTGTATTTATTTGTTATTTATCAAGTTAAAATAGTTAATCGAAGTTATTGACGTTATAAAAATGTATAAAATACTCCTTAGAAAATTCCTCAATAATGATTAATATTTTCTTTTATCAAATACATGTAAACTCCTAGGGTGAGTATCCTCATTTTAACTACTTATCGAGCTTCGTGAATTTTCGTTTCTATCGCTTAGCTTTCTAGGCTGATCATTGTTTTTTTTAATGTGCCTTTTCACGGCGGATTTATGATAAGAAATGACAGAATTATCTAAATTCATAGTTTCTAACTTTAAATGCTAAAAAAAAGAGTCTCAACGCCGCAAGGTTTAACCTCTCTCGCGACTTCGTCGTATAAAATTTGAATTTTAGACGATTAAAGACGATGGAAAACTCATAAGTTAGAAGGTTGAAATAAGATTGAAACTTTCCAGGACTTTATTAAATTTGATCACACTCTGTCGCCATGATACCAAAATATTTTCCTTATACCAAAAATCACTTGTTGACCCCCACAAACATAGAACAAATCGGCGGTGGATTTCTGACACTAAAAATGAGGCGTTTGTATGTATTATAACCAACGAAAAATTCGCGCGTATAATAATTGAGAATTTTCGGTGATTGCAAATTGAAGAAAAGCTTCTCGAAATATGTCTTCCGTGTATCGATATTGCTACTGCGTCACTTGTGGCGTTCCGTATAGCGCAGCTAATATATCTGTTCAACTTGTTATGTTCAATTTACCAGAGTCCCCAGGAAGCAGAACTTTATTTTTGACTAATCTTGTTTCACTTTCTCCCGCAGCTTATATGAAACACGATAAGTAGGTTAGAAGATAAATGTTTAGCTCTCTTTATTTCCTTTCTCTTTCTCAATCAAAAGAACTAACAAAGTTTCATTTAAATTTAGATCTTATTTTTGCCAATTGTGTCCGGGTGCGTATGTATGTATATACATTGCAAAACTAAGAAATGTTAAACTGTTGCCTCCAGTTCGGGTACAAAATGTGGACCAACGTACGTCACATTAAACTTTTTCATTGGCATTTCCGCGTCAACAGCAACTACAAATTGGTAACATCCATAACTGAACTCTACTTCCAAAGTCCCTAGCTGTCTTCTCATCATCTGGCTCGAAATTGGTGATTTCTTCTTCAATGTTGGCTTTCAAGACTTGCAAGGTTTGTGGTTTGTTGATGGTAAACGTGAGATTTCCAAAAGGAAGAAGTCTGGCGCCATCAAATCGCCAAAACTGGAGATCATGCGGCCTGAAATTTGGTGATTCAAATTTTCCATCGTTGCCCTAGCTGTGTGAGCGGGTGCTTCGTCGTGCTGAAACCAACAGTGCTCGAGACCCAATTCAGTAACTTCCAGCAAAAAAAAACTCGTTTCACATCTGTCTGTAGCGCGCACCAGTTACGGTTACGGTGGTGCCGTCGGCGTCCTCAAAAAAATAAGGGCCAATCACACTGCAAATGCTGCATAAACCAGTCACTTTGATGGTTCTTCGTGCATTTCGTGCCCCAGAAACGCAAATTTTGTTTATTCACATAACCACTTAAGAGGAAATAGGCTTTGTCGCTCATTTTAATCATCCTCTTCTTGCACCAGTCTGCTCGTTCCGAGACCAAGTTTGCACGAGACGCTCAGCCAAACGCTTAACTGTTCGCTGCGTTGAAACAACAAATCGGAAATTGGTCAAATAAGCAGTAACAATAATTCTGCGTTCTTAAGGCGTATATCGCTCCATTATTTGTTGTCAACTAATTCTCTATCTGTCTACAACATAAATATCAGAGCACAATGACATTTGATGCCATGTGCAAAAACTATGTCACATTCTCATTATGACAATGGTTTTGCCCCACCTTGCGCCAAAATGACTAAGAATGTCAAAATGTTTGAGAATAAGATAGAACAAAATATTAACCACATGCTGTATAAGAAATATCCTGCCTATCGTACAATATTTTATTGCCCGTACCAAATCAAAACAGATTAAGAAGAATTCAAACCTTTAGGTCATCAAGAAGACGCCGTAGCCAAAACAAATTGCTTATCAAGATAAACACACAAAACAAAAATTCGCCCAAGAATGTCGTAACTCGTGGCTTTCGAACTATGCCCTGTTCAACAAAAATCTGCAGTACAGGGAAGATACGAATATTTGCCTCTCAATCTGGTTGCAATGTAATGTATAAGCATTTCGCTCTTGAAAGTTCTCATATGGATACCAAAATATGCATATTTGTCAACATTATTTTCCGAAGATAATTACCATAGGGTTGTCATTTATATGATTTGATGATATTATGTTTTTGAGAAATAAAAAATTGTATGTTGCAGTTTTTATTTATTGTATTAAACAGTGTAAAACGTTACATAATTTTTGTTTATCATAAAAGTGTTCTATTTAATCGGATTTTATTGTTCGAAAACTACTTGCAACTTATGTAAAAATCGAGCGTTTTAGCCGTAAGATTTTCTCATAACTATAATACTTTTATTAGCCTCAGGCCAAGAAGCTAGTAATACGAGAGTTGCTACTTAAATTTTGGGATATGACAATGCCGCCGTAGGTAAATCAAATCTGACAACAGCACCGTAGAGTTTGACGTTTTTAATGGTACACGTGCTTAGAGCTTTTTGTCTTCGAGTGCTATTTTCGTTTTTTACAGAGACTTGAAAAATTCATATCAGCAAAACAATAGAATTAAATCGGGAACGTGATTTTTCTATGATTTTCCATGTGGATTAAATCAACAACAGTGTATCGATTAACTCACTTAGACTTTTGGTGATGGAGCACCATCCTGAGCCACCATGTTTAGCTAGTTTTCGAAATTCAATTGCGGTCGTCGTTCACTCGAAGACGAATTTCGTGAACGTCGTCGAAAAACGGTTGTTGTGCCAGAAAATATCGATGCTGAGCGGGAACTGATATTGCAGGGTTTTATTGTGTCTTATTGTGAAATTCAGGCATGCTTGGCATTAGTTCCATACGCATACATTTAATATTGCATGAACATTTCGTTGTCCAAAAGATCTCTCCGCCCTGGATACCGCATAATTTGACAATCCTTCAATAAAGATGCGGGTCGGTTGGTTCAAAGAAATGGCGAAGAAATTCGATTACGACGAATAGCGGATCTATGCATATGAGTCCGAAACTAAACAGCAGTGTAGTTGTTTCAAGACAAGCCAAATCCAACAAAATGTATTTTCTCACGATTTCTTGGCAGAAATCTTTTGACGAATAAGGATCATTCTCCACCAGCTCTCACAGGTCAACTCAAACATCGAATTGATAGGTCATCTGCCGTACAGCCCTGATTTGGCACCCAACGTTTTTGGTCGTCTGAAAAAGCGGTGTTTAAACCGCATGTTTTGCAGTTATCTCGTTCAGAATGGAAAAGCGCTTTTGAAATTGGTACAAACGCAAGCAAAAGTGTATTGATGTTCATGGAGAGTATTTTGAAAAACAATAAAGCCATTTTCAATGATAAATATTTGATAAATATTTATTAAGTAGAAACTTTCATGTACAACTAGATTTTGGTTTCGAACGTATATATATCGTAAGCCAAATATATTTGCCACTTTAAAAGTGTTTTCCAGCGTTATATACATACATACCTTATGAAAATCTATACTGTAAAATAGTCGTATAGTTAATCACAAGATACGTGTTTGCTTATTAATATATAAATACGGTTTTAACTAAATAAACGTGTGGCACATTCACATATTTCAACACCTACCGCACTTTTCGAATAGTTATTGATCGCAACAGCCTTTAATAAATAACAAAAACCAAAAGTGCTTGTAAATATATATAACTCTACAAGCGACAAAAACAAATATTGGTAACTCTGGTCCTGTTAGAAAATTCAGAGGATATCAATGGCAGATACACATGCTATTAATCATTCTGTGCCCACTGTCCAAATTCGGGTCCCATTGGGGTTGTATCAGTTTAGGATAACAATTTAAATGTAAACCAGTGGCTCCCCAGTGGTAATTTGTGGTATTTTGGGCCGAATACTGAACGATATGCACCCCTGCTAAAAAAAAACCTCTTCCATAAGACCTGTACTGTAGATTTTTGCCGAACAGTGTTTACAGAAATATTCTAAAGGTCATAATTTTGTTGTTGTATGATATTAATAAGTGTTCCTAGGCCTTCTTTCGTAAAAAGTGCGACCGGTGGCTGCTTATAACATGACATTTTGATAATCGTCTTATCGATATGATATACTATACAAACAATTTAAGATTTTGTTTTTTTTTTTTCCAAAATTTCATGTGCTATAACTAACATATAATTTATTTTATTGTTATTACAGATGCATTAACACAGCGAATGATGGTGGCAGAATTCGTCGCCCGACAACATTCGACCGGTTCCCCTGTTAACGGTGAGACGCCGAATCAAAATCACACATCATCAAATATGCCAGATACTCATGGTGCCACAAGTAATACAACAATGAATTCTAACAATTATCATTTACCGCCGGTATCACCGGCCTTGTCCTTAAACGGCAGTAATTCAAATGGTCCTAGTGGTAAGGATGTTCTTTACTTATTTTGATTCAGTATGATTAATTAATTTTTTGTTTCTTTTATTTTTATTGAAGGTCACAATAATATGATGTTGCAGGATCCTCTAAGTCCTCAGTCAACTGATATGGATGGTAACTATTCCTCATCTGCTTATGAGCTCGGTCAGCTAAAGCGAAAGGAACTATTTACTCAGAGAAAACAACGAGAATTCATTCCTGATAATAAGAAGGATGATAGCTACTGGGATCGAAGAAGACGTAATAATGAAGCCGCTAAGCGTTCACGAGAAAAACGCCGCTACAATGACATGGTCTTGGAACAACGTGTCGTTGAATTGACTAAAGAAAATCATGTATTGAAAGCACAGCTTGATGCTATTAAAGAAAAATTTAATATTACTGGAGAAAATCTGGTAAGCGTTGATCAAATAATGGCTACCCTACCAACCAGTGAACAAGTTTTAAGTATTACAAAACGTGCTAAACTCTCAACAACGGTACCGCCAACGATTATTTATCCACCACACTCTCCAAGCCCAGTACCAACATCAGTCATACACCAAACGATCAATGGTATAGAATCGTTATCACCAGGGTCGCCGTCAATACACCATCATTATCAGCAGCAAAAGTTACCGCCATCCAATGCTTTTTCCGGACAGCAATCATCTTCTCAACAACAACAATCTGTTAATGGTCCACCACCACCATCTACGATTGTGAATGGAAAGTTGGGAAACATTGTGCAATTGCATCACTCAAATGGTATTCATCAGCAGCAGCAGCAACAACAACAACAACAACACCAACAACAGCAGCAGCAGCATCTTTATCATCGTTCCTGCCAATCAGTGTCACCTCACAATAACTCCCATCACGCCCACCACTCTTTGTCACATGCTCAACATCAACAGCATCATCATCAACAGCACCAGCAGCAATCTCCACATCAGCCACATCAACACCTTCATCATGGTGACAGTTCCTTGGCATCCCCAGTTTCATCAACGTCTCCTTCAGGCAGCGAACAGGATGAGCATAAATATCGTGGATATAGCAATAATAACAGCAGCAATAATAGTGATAGTGATTGCAATACACATCATAATGGATCAATGCATCACCATTCCGGCAATAGTCTGCATCATCAGATGCATATAAGTCATCATAGTCCCCATCTCCATCATCAGTTGCCAACGCATCATCATCTCTCGCATCAGCATCATCCAGCGTTGCAGATGAGTAGTAGTGGCTTATCTTCTGTCCCGGCCCCAGCTAACAGTCATCCAATGTTGAATGTTCTGAATCGAAGTGGAGTTCCTGTTGACGATTTAGACAAAATTCGGAGTGTTGTAGCCGTAATTGCAAATGGTGTTGGTGAACCCTTAAATTCCTCTCCATCAACAGTGACGCAATCGCCAAGAGCTCTCTCACCTACAATTGGTCCTCAGAATCATCATAACTCACAGAACCTGACCCATATTTCATCATCAATTCAACAGCACCAGCCTCGGCAGCCATCATCCCCTCTTCAAAATAATCAAGGTTTACCTTCAACGTACACAACATCTCATCTTTCCTTCACTACTTCACCAACATCAGCAGCTGCTGCAGCAGCTGTAGCCGCTGTGATTGGCAGTGCCACAAATGGTGTTAGTGCACCACAATCCAGAGGTGATACCACCACAGCTGCTGCTGTAGCTTTAGCAACTAACATTTGTTATAATGCTGCTGCAGCTGCCGTAGTTCTAAACACAAAAGATGCTTGTGGCTCAAAAGTTTCATCTGATACTTATAATGAAATAAACGGCAATGTTTTAAATTTATCGCGGAGGGCATCCTCTCCTTATGAGTTATCTTCGAGTTTGTCTGGGTCAGGAGCTGCATCCGGAGATGATGAACAAGGTGACAATCAACATCCGGTTGATCTAAACAATAGTCTTCCATTAAAATTGCGTCATAAATCACATTTAGGAGATAAAGATGCAGCGACTGCTCTGTTGGCACTGCAACACATCAAACAGGAGCCAAGTAGTCGAGCTTCTCCTCCATGGGACGGTGAAGGTTCCAGTGATGAAAGAGATTCAGGAATCTCAATTGGTGGCACTGAATGGACAGCACAGTTACAACGCAACATTATCGTACCAATTGCAACCACTTCAGATCGTGAGGGAAATATTCTTAAGTCTCAAATTGCTCGACTTGAGTCCGAAGTGGCTAACATAAAAAATATGATGATCTTGAGCACGACTGGGCCGTGTGCCACAGCAACAGCGCAATAAGTTTTTACTTTTTTTATTTTTAAGGTAATTTTCTTTTTAGATCTCATTTGAGATGATCATTTATATGTAGATGGAGAAAGTAATAAGCAGAAGTTGGATTTAAATTAAATATGAATGTGCGTTGCAATAAAACACAAAACACTATATCATTTGATAAAAAAAAAAAAAAAAAAAAAAAAAAAATAAAACAATCACATTCCACATAAAACAAAAAACTAGAAAGATACAAAGATTTCAGGCGGTTATGTTTGTAAAACTAAAAAAAAATGTACTGATAGAATGTTTATAAATATGTAAAAGAGGAACAACAAAATTAATAACAGGAGAGAGATAGAGATAATAAAATAATTGTTAAAGTTGATGGAGCTACGTATATATGTTTCTGAGAACTGATCAGGAGCAATGAAAAGAAAGTTATTCTTATAAAATAAGGAATTTTCAAATTAGTTTTTTTGTTATTGCAAATACCACTTTAAATATCAAGACGCATTAGCACCATCAAATTTTCCCTTGTGGTATTATGTATGTGGCTTGTATTGTACATATACATACATAAATATTTACTAAATGTGCGCTTTTTTTATTCTGTCCTTCTAGTCATCTTGAAAATTTGCAATGTTTTGCTATACCACTTTAAATGCTTTGAGTTTTAATACAATATGTTAACCATCCCTTGAAAATATCATTAGCCTACTTTCGGTAGGCTAACACAGAGTTTTGCAAATCGCATAAAAATGATCGGTTTAAAGAAACAGTTTTACTGCTTAATTTAGGGTTTTAATACATACAATAGCTTTGTTTATCGCTTTATAACGTCGATTAAGTAATCAAGGATTTCCATTTTTAGTCGACAATTGTGCACCAGATTACGAACATTTTCATCAGTTTACAAAAATATAGATATTTTTCCGCATACCTTCAAGCGTACGTGCTCGCAAAAATAAATAGTTAAAAAAACGAAAATATTAACAAAATTGTAACTTTTTAGTAAAGACACAATCTGAAGGGGCTTATTTCTAATTATATTTCTAAAAGGAAGAAATGCTTCAATTAATATTTTTCGCATTGGATCTCTTTTTTTGCAATTGCAAATAGTTTATTAAAGAGCTAAGAGAAAATGTTGCCCTACAATATATGGTCTTTGTGCCTGCCACATTATTGAATATAATATGTACAATATTTTGTATAAAATTACATTAAGATTTAATTCCCCAACTACCTATGGAGTTAATGTTTAAAGCTTGTGTTATAAACTATTATGATTAGAAAAGCCTTTCTACATATATTCTCTATTAATATGCTATTTCTGGAAAATAGTTTACCTTGGCTCAGATGATAAACTATTATACAAAGTGAAATGAAATTTTGTACCTGCGAGCAAATACCAGATTGTAAAATCAAACACACTGAATAAACACCCTTAAGATTGTTGATCTTGTATTCATAAATAAATAACAAATTACATATACAATATATGTATATGTGAAAAAGCCAGAGAGAGAGAGAGAGGGAAATAGAGAGAAGAAGAAAACGTTTTAACAGATATTTGCAAAACGAAGTTTCTGTTCCTTTTTTAAAAGTAAAATATAAAAAGATAAACATATTGTTTGTCTGAAGGTACCTTATGATATATTAAAATACAAAATGAAAGAAAATTGTTGTGAAGTATATTAGGTAATTTTTGCAGTTTATTTTCCTAAATATGTGTGGATCTTAATATTTTTATTAGTTCTTGTGTGTTTCTGTACGTATGTTTGAATTTATAGACATTTATAATAAATATAATGCTTTAAGCTTTGTTGTCCTTTTTATTTGTACATAAAACATAAAACCAAGTTAACTTTTTATTAATTTATTATTAATGATTTTTCTCTATATACATAATATACACTTGCATGCATGCTTACATATATTAAATGTAACTATTCTACAAAATATATTTATTAAATTAAGTTGATGTAATTCTCTAAATTGTTTGTATGCTTACAAGAAAAAGAGAAAACATAAAAAAAACAAAACCATTGAAACTACAATCAGATATATGTATGTACATATGGTACATATGAAAAAAAATCTTGAATCGTGTAAAAAATATAAACTATTTATGGGTAGAACCAAACAACTAAATTAAAAACCATAAACAAAACAACAAATAATTGATGAAATATATGTTAAAAGAGAAGTATTAGTTTTTGTCTTATTTAAGATATTTTTTTTTGTAATTATTATAAACTTTTACACACACAAAATAAAAACAAACAACGTCCCATAAAAGATAATATGAAATAAATGTGACCAATAAATTTTCTTCAATTTGAAAACTATACAAATATTTTTATTTTTATATACGCTTACAAGAAAACATTAAAAAAAAAAAAATACAAAACCAACTCAAGATTTATGTCGAAAGAGAAATCGAGAAACGTATGAATTAAAAGAAAGTGAAAAAAAAAACTGTAAGATAAAATACAAATATAATAAATAAATAAATAAATATATATATATAATATATATATAATAAAAATACAAATATTTAAGAACTATCTAAAGAAAAAAGGAAAAAATAAAAGTTTATTTTGTTACAATAACAAATGTTTGTTTTTGTCTCTTTTTTGTTTTAATTTATCGAGGATATGTCTGCATACCATACTATTGTGTCTAAACTTCAACACTATAATATACATTACTTAGTTTTAATTTAATTTAATTTTGGTGCTTAATAACTAAGACTTAAAAACTAATAATAATTAAGGTTTTAAAGCTAGGGATGTTGAAGAAGATCGAATTTGAGGGAAAGTGTGCCTTACGTAGCATACGAGAGATCGGTTCATTAGAGCCATATGTAGTGCGGTGGATTGGTAGATAAAAGAGACGGGGGCAACCTAGACTTCGATGGTTAGTGTAAAAGAAAATGGATTTGTAATGAGATGAGCTATGGACGGAGCCTGAGCGGAGTCGGTGAATGAAAAGAATGTCTGCTGCGTTCCTTTGTTGCTCAAGAGTATTCAGGTTAATGAGTTTGAGACGGTCTCGATAGGGAGGTAAGATTGCAGGTTTCCTTCCAAGGTAAACCCTGAAGAGCAAATTGAAGAAAACGACGCTGGATGCTCTCAATACGGGATACATGAACTCGTTGAAAGGGACACCACGTTTGGCTAGCGTAAGTGAGTGATGTAGAGTGATCTGATCACGTACGGGTTGCAAAATTCTTTTACCGAAGCCAAGTGGTGAGTTTGCTTTGGTAATTATCTCATCAATATGCGAGCGGAAATTAAGCTCCCTGTCGCATTATTATGCCAAGGTCGCGGATAGATAGATAGACTGCTAGGTTCCAGAAATCGAGTGAAATGAAATCGAAATTGAAAATCGAGTGAATTCATTTTCAGTGTTCCGCATTTCGATCGATTTGCCAACTCCGAATTTTTTTTTTAAATCACTTTTGTGAAATTGAAAACAGCTGATATCTGTCATTTCGGGCGTTGTTAAACTATTTTACATTTAAAAAAATTGTGATTGCTAAAAAAAATTGGTTTTTATCGCGTTTTAAAGCATTTAAAAGATTTCGTAATAAATGCTGTGTTAATTGCTGTGGTATTTCAGACCGAAAGGCGGAAATATGCAGAAGAAAAAATAAAGAGACGAAGGCTGAGAGATGAGAGGTGTATCTAAAAATTGGTGTGATCATAAAATTAAAGTTTTAATAACATATTTGTCATAAAATATAGGTTCATATCATACTACCGTCTTAATAAATGTACCTTCCGAATATTACTGCAAATTGTTGAGCCACACCTTATACAATCTTCAATTCCTGAAATTTTGAAGTTAGCCACAGTCTTGCGTTTTCTTGCCGAATGCAACTTTCAAAGGTCAACTGGGAAAGATGCTGATGTTGCTTTGAGTCGAAGCACTGTGTCGAAAATTTTGACACAAGTACTAACAATTTTAAAAATTTATGTCAGACGACGACGAACTAAGTAAATCTAAACGACATTTTTCGGACAAATTTAATATCCCTGGCGTCATAGGATGCATTAATGGCACACATGTTAGAATTTCGCAGCCGAATCAAAATCCAGCGCTTTACTACAATAGGAAAGGATACTTTTCAATGAATGCGATAGGACATCACATATATTTTCTTTAAATAGATTTGCGATTACAACATGTAGACATTATAAGATAAGGGATGAAGATGATGAGAACATTGGGGTGGATAACGAATTAAATGAAAATGAATCTGAAAACGAAATAGAAAGGGCTGCACATTTCAATGAAGTAAGAGACCACATTGCCAGTAGAATACGGTTGAGATAAAGTTCATTCCATTTATTTTAAATATTTAAATAGAAAATACAAAGCAACACAAACGTTTTTTTTAATTCTGAGTTTTCACTTAAAAGGCTAAAAAAGTTTAAAACAAAATAATAATAAATAAATAATACAGTTCTGAGTACTAAAACTAAAAAATAATATAAAATCCGGTCCAATACACTAAATGATACTAGCTAGGTTAGTCTCGAAATTCGCTTTTCTTATAAATATTGAGCTTCATTTCTTTAAATCCAATCTTGTTCTTTCTTAAGAGAATTTCCTCTTGGTGTATTTTTTCCATTTCTATGTTATGCCTCTTCGTTTCCTCATTGTTTGCTTGCTGTTCAAAGCATTTTTAACAGAGTCCATGGACCTCTGTAGTTTTCTTAACGGGTAGTCAATATCCTTTGCAACACGAGCGTATTTACCATAGACTAACTATACCTAGGTATCAAACTCTACTAATACTTTTGCAAACGTTTAACTTTCGCACAGACACACTGTAAGTGAATCACCAACACATTCTCCATCTCTATAACCTGTCAGAATGGCTAAAATGACAACAAATTTCACGTAATGTTCGCTAAGTGTATATAATAAAGGCAAAAATAAAAGGAAAAATATTTTTCGCTGGTGAATATTTAATTCAACGTGGTGAAAAAGTGAAGATAATAGAATATATTAAAAACAAAACCCCTTTTTTTTGTTTCAATTGGACAAAAAGGGGATCGTTTCAGAACAAAATTAAAAAAGGACCTAAGGATCATATTTTGAAAGTTTCATTTGAAGATATAAATGAATTGAAACTATTACAATTCTGAAATCAAGCTTAAGCTTGTATTGAGAGTCTATTGTATAAGCATTTTTTATGTTTAGGCACAAACTCTGTACTCTGGACATCAATGAAAAGGATTATTAATTAATGGCAACTTTTAAAATCAATTTCCTTGCTGTTCTTTTAGTTTGAATGTGTTGAGTAAATAAATTAATTAAATAATACTGATAAGTACAATTAACATTTTTGATCATTTTTTAGTTTTTTAAGGAAAATATTTGTTTTTCTATTTGAATTTAAAGCTTTTCCAAAATATTTCGAGAATCTTTTTTTTCACACATTATAAAGTACAAAAGCGGTGGTATTTTAATTGTTTATTTTTTAAAAATAATTTCCAGAATTTAACAAACAATGTGAAATGATATCCCAACTTAATTTGGTTTTGTCGAAGGGAATTTTGTTTATAATTGTTTTCAACAGATCTGTTTCTTTGCAAGTAATAAATGTTTATTTGTATTTTCTTAGAAGCAAAACAATAATATTTCGTGTAGAAAAAAAAAAGTAGAAATAAAAATTGCATGTGAAACGAGCACAGCTAAAATGTTAGTTTAGTCTTAATGAAAAGTGTTAGTTTATACTTAACATCTTTAAGCCGGTCTGGCATATAGAATGCGTCAACTTTTCCATATATTCACATATTATTTCTTACCATTCCGCTAAAAATAAGACTTTTAACTTAGGCTTCGATGTAATGACATGTTTTCGTAACCTCATCATTTAATGATTCCAAAGGCGTTCCAAAGAGAACGGGTTAAGATCGGGGCATTGTGGTGGCGTTACTAGCAAGTGAGGGACTTTATGTATCAACCACATTTGTGCGATATGCTTGAAGTCGTTGTCCTGTTGGGAGTAAAAAATGTTTCGCAATAAGCATTGTTTGTGTACTTTGAAGCAAATTTTCGCTCTAAATCTTTTAGTATACTTCTTTTGTCATGATCTCAATTACTGTGACTAAATTACCGATCTCAACAGTGGATATTTAGCTCCATATCACACAACCACAATCTCCGTGCTTTACTTTTTGCCTTGTGTATTTGGACTGAAAGTTTCATTTGGTTGTCTTCATGCTTTCGAAGGCCTATTTGATTCATAAATGCTAAATTTTGACTCTTCTGAAAAAATCCTAGAAGACAAATCCTTTGTTTTTTTATTAGCAAAGACCTTTTTTTTTTTTTTATTTGCTTCGCTGACGTAAGGTTTCTTTCTAACGGTATAGGATTTATACGCCGACTTGATGTGGTTGACATTCATGAAAATCCAGCCAAATTTTAGCATTACAACGTGATATTTGTGAAACGTACAACGTTGTGTTTACATTGATTTTCTTCTTCTCGGAAATTTTTTGATGAAAAATTGAGCAAAGAATATGGAAATGTTGCGTTAGTAATGGAATTAGTAATACAAAGCATTAAATATGACCTAAATTGTCCAGTCACATCCATATTTTTTCAAAAAATAATTGGTCAATTCGCTGTCGTACTAAATGGACCTATAAAGCACTAATTTTCTATTTATTGTTTTGTTTGTTGCTATTACCAAAGGCTTGTGTAAAGTTATATTTTCACAAATAAAACCGGCAAAATAATCATTAATTATTATTTATTACTTCGTATGAAAAGTTAATAAGATATTTTCCATTTACTCTAATAATCCAATTTATTCATGAAATGTAATTTACATTTTTTCGGAACATGCTCTCCTGATGAAAACATTCATGGTGAAGCGAAAAACTTACCCACACCGTGGGGAAATGAACAAATGTCAATAATTTATTGAAGAAGCAGCAAAAAGGTAAGTGACAAAAATTTCTATTGTTTTAATTTAATAAAACTAATTACTTTTTATCTTATAGAACGATAAAATGGAAAAAACTAAGAAGTGTCTTCTAGGATGCAAGGATTACATCCACTTGTACCGGCCAGGATGCGAGGAAGCCAGGTAAGTTTGTATTATGCATGGAAAAAATATTTTTTTTTTCATGCCATTGTATTACGGGGGTGGATTACAAAGTTAAACGACATAAAAAGTTAAATAACTTTTTAATCTACTTGCGTGGTATAATAAAGTATGCACTTATTAATTATTTCCTTTCATTGATAGAAGCTCACGATGGTTCCACACTGGGAACGCTTTTCTTGAAACCATTGCACTTCAAATGTTGGATCTGCAAGGAAAAAGGCATTATATGTAAAGCTATACGAAAATGTATTCTTTTTATTTACATGTAATTAGTTAGCATCACTCATCCACATTTCTTAAAGCTCTTGAATGGTGCATTTAGATTCATTGTTCTTACTGTAAAAAAGAAGTAAAATAAATTATTTTGAAATTAGAATGTTTGTAGTTACTCACAAGAAAATGTAAACAAACTTTTCCAACTGCTTTTGCCACCTCCTATCCAAGGCAATCTGTTCGTGGCCGCAGTATTCTGTGGAAAATGTTTTCTTCTTGCTCCAAATGTGTAGATTTTTCAGATTTTGTTGTCCTAGAAAATATAATAAACAAAATTATCGTTCAACATAAAATTTTTTTGCTACTTACACGAAATTAGATTTGTAAATATGAGAAATGTCAAAATCGAAATTCATTCATTTTTATATGGGTGACGTCACTCGTAGAACTTTTCGAATTTTGACATTGTTGACAATTCTCACGTATTCACGGACAGGTTCACACGGATAGGGACGATCAGTAGAAAACCGGTTTTGATTTTCCAATATCTGGAAAGTTTGATATCTAGGTATAGTTAGTCTATGGTATTTACTGATGGTTGCCATGTTTTCACCAATTTTATCCATTGTTTTGGTTTGCTTTGCAATATGATCATTTAGATTATTGCTTACGGCTTGTCTTTTTCTTTTTCTGCCAGCTGTTATTGTAGGTTCAGGTTCGGCTTTTTGTTCTTCTTGGGAATTATGGTTGTCATATACGGTATCCGATTGCATTTCATACATAAAGCCGAAATCCATCGTATAAGGAATTCCCTCAACCACTGTGTAAATTTCGCTAATTTTTGTAATTGCATCTTCCGTAGATATCATAATCTTATTAAATGGCCCCCCTCCAGTTATACATCTTCGGCCTTGTTGTGCGATAGTTTCTTTCTTATAGAAGGCTTCCAGTCCGTCCAAACCTTTGCACAAAATAACACACAAGTCTTCTTCTTCTTGCTATTTATTTACCTTTTTCCATCCACTCGCATCCTTTTGCTGTGGCCCCTGACTGTTGAGATCAGTTTTTAAGTCTTCCCACAAAACTTCGGCGAGAACTCGGTCCTCTTTGACAAATCCTCTAGCCAAATCATTGTGCTGCTCCATAAGTTTGATAAATATTGCCTCCTGCGCATTATTTTTCTGTTTACCCCTGTTTAAAATATATTTTTAGCCAAATAAGTTTGTTAAAAATGCAATTTCTTACTTACATGCTCAAAAACGTTTGCTATCTTCCACTATTTCACAACGAATAACAAACTCGATTTGAAATCACTAGCAAACCGACAAAATCGAATTCTGGAACACAAAAATTTCACTTTGGTTCAATTTCGAAAAATTTGAAATCGAAATCGATAATAGTGAAATATAGAACACCAAATTTAATTTTCGATCGATTTTAGTTTCATATCGAGTGGAAGTGAAATATGGAACTTGGCTGAGATAGATAGTTTGATTTATTTAAAAATAAAAATAATAATATAAAATCAGTTGGCATGGCATTGCCGTCTGCCAGATTGACAATAGAACTATTAATATGTTACTATTAACTTCTCCTTGTTTTCCTTAGAATTGGGCACTTGCATAGAAAATGCATGGCATCTTCACTTTCTTCCAAATTGCACATACTATAGAATATATGAAGATCTTCTCTATGGGGGATATAATTGAGTTTTAGGAGCTCTCCGCGAAGTTTAAGCATTGTTGATATTTCGGGAATGGTATGGATGTCTTTGAAGTAGTTTTTATCTACAATATTGTAATTTAGTCGGCTATATATACTACGATGTGATCCCGTAGCTTCTTCTACAAACTTCAATCTGGGCTGTTCATCAACTCTCGTTATGAGCTGGTATAGTGAGTTCCCCCAGTTCATGGCTTCCGCATTCAGCTCTACACCACACCAGCCAGCTAACTCTAGCCATTCTTCGAACCATGCTATTTTATTCCGAATCGCGTGTAAGGTCACTATCTTTGGAAGTCGGTTATTTGACATGTTTATAAACCTTAGTATGTAGTTTATCTGCAATTTCAGTGTTTTAAAGAAGGAGATAGGCCTGTTTCCAGCATGAGTATATAGTTTGGAGTCTTTGCAGGGAGGTGGAAGGATTTCTTAATGATAGTTTTTCAATTTCCTCATAAGGCTTATAACCCCATACTTACACCACGTTGAGCATTACTGCCCCCGATGCAGCTTTAAATGTAGAACGGGAATGGCAGCGTATATTAAATTCCAATTGACAGCATAACCAATTGGCGAACTACCAACATAGTGGAATTTAGTGCTTCCAAAACACAAAGCTGTTGCTAAAGCGAAATTTAAACACCCATCCATTATCCATGAATGGCACTTGCATTGTCGAAACCGAAAGACTTTCCATTCTCGGTATGTGTGTCAATGAAAACTTACATTGGAATTACCAGATATTCGATTTCGCCACATCAAGCGATGTAAGATATATTTCACCTCTTCTGAACTGGCTTCAGTATATAAGGCGTTTATCCGCCCACATCTGGTCAGGTGCCCCTAAGACCTCTTTGAACCTGCTGGATAGGATCCAAAATCGCGCGATAAAACTCATAGGTAATGCCAGTACTACACAGTCATTCGACACCATCGAACACCGGCGTAATGTCTCCTGTTGTATCGCTATTTTCACCACCAATGCACCACTGAAATCCGCCCCTTCGTGTTTTTCACCGTAACACCCGTCTCGCTATGAATGCTCACCAGTTCACCCTCAAGCCCATCTTCGGACGTACTCTTCGTGATTCTTTCCTAAGCCGTACAACTCGCTTATGGAATGCCCTGCCGAGCTCTTTATTTCCTAGCCAGTATAACTTGCAAACATTTAAAACCAACGCACATCGGTCTCTCTCTTTTTTCCCTTCCTAATTTCAGAGGTAAGCGACAAGGTTTTCTTTTCTAACATGCGTTCAAAAGCTAGTGCTTGGTGCTTAGACAGCGGAGCACTGTCCCACATATGTGGAGACAAAAGTAAGTTCTCTCAAATTAATTATACTGAGCCACGTCGTTTATTACTGGCAAACAATAAAGCAACAGGGATTCTAGGCCAAGGTACTGTTAAAATTTCAACCCAACAGTGCAACCAAATAAGACTTTAAGATATTTTGTGCGTACCAGACCTGAGAACAAATTTGCTTTCTATAGCCAAAGTTGCAGAGAGGGGAAACGTTGTGACAATTAATGTTGCAATTCCTCATAAGGAAAATGGATTGTACTACCTAAATGAAAGCGAGGAGCCAGCAAATGTCAGCTCAAATGTTCGATTTGAAGAAAACGATTTGATGGAGTGGCACAAGAAGTTTGGCCACTTGAAAAGAAAATCAGTGTTCGGCATGAAGATTCGCAATCCTGGGTGTATACAGCGTGAGATATGTATTTGGGCTAAGCTATGTCGGAAGCCTTTTCCCAAGGGAACAGCCTCAAGAAGTAAGTACCCCTTAGTGCTAGTCCATAATGACATTTGTGGACCTATGAAACAAAAATCAAATGGTGGATGTAGTTATTTTGCTACCTTCATAGATGATGCTTCAAGATGGTGCGAGGTATATTTTTTGAAACACAAAAATTACAAAACTCATGCAGAAAATTTTACAGGACGAAAAATCAAAGCGTTGCGGTCCGACAATGGTGGAAAATATTCCAGCAAAGAGTTCAATAAATTTCTTTCGGAATCAGGCATAAAACACCAATTCACCGTCGATTACACACCTCAACAGAATGGTGTTTCTGAAAGGATGAACAGGACGCTCGTGGAAATGGGACGATGTATGCTACTCCAGTCACAGTTGCCTCAATCATTTTGGGCGGAGGCAATCAATTGTGCAAAATATGTGGGAAATCGATGCTCCTCAAGCAATATAAATGGAGAGGTTCCCTACAAGATTTGGACAGGAAAAGCCCCTGGTGTGAACCACTTTCAGGTATTTGGTAGGAAGGAATATTCGATAATTAAAAGTAAAAGTAGAAGTAAATTTGATCCTAAGTCTAAGCTGTATACATTTGTCGGATACTGCGAAGACGCGAAAGCTTATAAATTATGGTGTCACAACACGAAAAAATTATAAAAAGCCGGCATGTTGTATTTTTTAAGCGAGGGTTTTGCATGCAATTTTGATTCTAAAAATAAAAAGCTAGAAATATTTTCTGAACCTAGAATAGACAAAAATGAATCAAATATGTAGAGGTAAAAGCGAATAAAAATGAGCAAAAAGACCTGAAAGGGAATTAGAAAATACTGAATATTTTGATAGAAATAGACAAGAAAACAAAGAAATTGAGCAACAAGAAGATAATTGATTTGACCAAACTGAAAAGGAGAGAAGTAGTCAGGAGCAAGGTAATAGAAACCAAAATTTTGATTCGGTATCAATGAGAACGAGGTCAAGAATAAAATTAACGAGGGAAAAACAAACTTCGGGTAGAAGATTCCGACGATTTTTCTGACGCTTGCATGTTGACGTTAGATCCAGAAAGAGACTATGAAAGAAGAATTTCAGCACATAAGTTATACAATACATGGGCTATAGTAGATCGTCCTACGAGGGCGAATATAATAGGTTTTAGGTGAGTCTTTCAAACGAAAACCGACTCTAAAGGTGAAGTTTTCAGACGAAAAACACGGTTAGTTGCAAAAGGTTGCTGTCCGCGAATAGGTATAGATTACAACAATACTTTTGCTCCAGTGGCTAGACAATGTTCAATTCGTCTGTTAATAACACTTGCAGCAGAGTGGGGACTTATTTTGCATCAGCCAGACGTAGTAACAGCTTATTTAAATGGAAATATAAACGAGACTTTGTATATGGAAATTCCTGAAATGTTTTCTGAATTAACAGGTGAAAAAATAAATGGAAATAAGGTTTGTCGTATTCATAAAGCCGTCCGGAAGACAGTGGTACATGAAGTTAAATGAACAGCTTTTAAAAATGGGAATGAAACCTCTTATATCTGATCATTGTATTTACATGTTACAGGAAGGATCAAACATACTTATCGTGGCCATATATTTAATAGGATCAAACAGTACCGATGAAATTGAATTATTTAAAAATAAACTAAAATCCAAATTTCAAATGACTATTTTTTGGGCGTTAAATTTAACCAAAAAGAAAATGGAGAAATTACAATGAGTCAACGAAAGTATATAATGGAATTACTGAAACGTTTTGATATGGAAGATTCGAATGCAGTTAACACACCATTAGATACAAACACTAAACTTTCTAAGGAAATTAATAATTTTAACAATAACACAAACAAAGAAAATTTAACTAAATTACCTTACCAAAAATTAATCGGTTCTTTACTTTATCTGGCAGTTACAACTAGACCGGACATTTCCTTTGCAGTTAGTTACTTAAGCCAGTTTAATCAAGAATACGGCAATTTACACTGGACGGCGGCAAAACGGGTGTTGCGGTATCTTAAAGGAACAATGAAATATGGGCTTGTTTTCGGAAAAACTGGACAAAATGTAGTGGACTTCGCGGATTCAGACTGGGTTTCAGATATAGATGACAGAAGGTCCTATACTGGATACGTCTTCAAACTTGGAGGAGCAGCTGTATCATGGGAGTCAAGGATGCAAAGGACGGTGGCACCATCCAGCGCTGAGGCCGATGCATGGCGACAGCGAATGCAGTCAAAGAGGCAGTATTTCTACACAATTTTCTTTATGAAGTTTCATTTACAAAACAAAGAGGTGTTGTGCTCTATAATGACAACAAAATTGACCAAACAATCGCGAAATTCTGTTCAACACTCACGCACAAAACATATTGGCATTCGTCATCATTTTGTTCGAGATGCAGTGCAGAAAGGCAACATTGATCTACAGTACATCGATACAGATAACATGACAGCAGATGTGCTCACAAAAGGTCTTACAGCTTCAAAACATTATGAACACATAGAGGCGTTAGGTTTATGATTTCTGAATTGAGGGAAAGTGTTGAAATATCAGTTAAGAATATGATGCAATATTATGAATTATGAATTTAGAATTTGATTTGAAATTAATTACTACCTTTACTCTAAACTACTTAGTCTAACTTAACCAAGAACAACTAATGTATATATACTATAATTCAACTACAATTTTAATAAGACAATATTTTATATGAATAAACTATCTATTCCTTTATCGACTGTCACCGACTGCGTTTATATTTAACACAGCGAACATCCCTGTTTTACTCCTGACTCCATCTGAAACCATTCTGAAAGCGTCTCGCCATTCCAAACAGCTGTCTTGGTATCTTCATAAAGGTTTTGTAAAACCCTTCCGAATTTTTGATGACATTCCCATACTATATAACTTATAAAATAAGGCGTTTCGGTTCACAGAATCGAGGGCCACTTTGAAATCCACAAAGAAAGTGTAGAGTTTTTTATTTCGGCCTATAAATGTATCTGCTAAGCTTTTCAATACGAAAATGTAGTCGACAGTTGAGTAGCCAGAAAAACCACCTGGAATTATTTTAGCAGATTATTGGCCTCTATCCATGTGGCTAACCGCCTCTTCGATATTGCTGCAAAGCTTTTGTAGGACGCATTTTAGAACAATATTCCGATGTATCGCCTTTTTTGTGGATGGAAAAAATCAGAGTTTCTTTAAACCGTTGGGGCACTATCCTATGCTATAATATGCTGTTGTATAAGCCAATGAGGTTGTCTTTCAGCCCATTTGTACTATATTTAAAAAATTGTGTTGGTATACCATCCGACCCTGAAACCCGTGAGCTCCTGATGAGATATAGGGTCATCTAGAATGTTGTTGTTGTGTATATCTGACACAGCATATTGAAAACTGGGACCACCCACCGATGGGTTCAGTAACCTGTTGAAATGATCTAGGAGGATATAAGGGCTAAGACCTCTGTTGATCGCATATCTTCCTCCATTAAAAGATTTTGCTAGTTTTCAAAACTCGGATGCGTTATTATTATTATTATTATTATTATTATTACCTAGTCTGCTCGCCTCTCCTTCAAAGTAGTTTCGCCTACTTTGTCTGCAAACATCTTTATATTCCTGATTCGTTCTTAGGTAAGCCTTTTTAAGAATATCAGTGTTGAAAGCACGAAATAATTTAAGCCACTCAAACGACACCCGTCTTGCTTTCTCACAATTTTTCTCGAACCATGGCTCTTTATTTTGCTTGCGGGAGTTTGGGTTTACGGTAGGATAGGACTCCTTAATTATTTACTCTATATCCGCTATGGTCGTAATATTTCTTCCTTGCAACTTCTCATCAATTTTCGTTCTATATTGGGCGCCTTTGTTCTCTCTCGTTCAATACCAATTTTGGGAGCACCCTCATATACCTTATTGGCTCGTTTGTCGGCGTGGAGTGAGTAACCGTAACAATGACAGGTAAATGATCAGCATGTATGACTTGTTTGACTTCTAAATCAGTAACATGGTAGTTCCAGTCTCCCTTGCCAAATAGTAGTCAGTAACTGATGTCCCAGTAGGTCCAATGTACGTCAACTCACCCCATTCATCACTCGCACTAGTACTCTATGTTTGCCATGAAGGTACACTTAAGATGAAACCATCTGATGCACATATCACATCCAATATTTTTCAAATGATCGTCTTCAACGTCGCTTTGAAGTTCGTCGCCACATTCTTGACATTTTTCTTTGATCTTGAAATTCTTTTTTTTTGGCTTTGAAGTTTTGTTAAGTGTAGATGGTGAAAAACAATCTTTATTTGTTACCAAATCTTTAAGGCACTGTGCACTTGTCGATGGAGTCATTGTTATAGTGCTTTTAGGATTTCTAATAAGGACTCGCTCAGGTGAGTGTTGTGCAACACCGTTGCCCGGATTTATGGTAGAACTGGTTGCTGTTTCAGTTTCCTTTTCCAAAGTGCCATCATTTTGAAGATAGTAAACTCCAAGGCTTAAGTTATTTAAGCTTCCTTCTGCTAGTAGTGGATTAATAGTTATGTTCAATATTTAACGTAGACTTAATAATAAACTTAAACTTAAACTAATTTTAACTTAAATAGAAACCTTATTCTGATTCTTATAAAATATTATTCTTGAATTTATATTTGCTTTTTTTCATATTGATATCTTACTTTCGATAACCACTGTATGTAAATTTTACATAAGTTCACTTTCTCCTCATAATCATACGATAGATCTCTTTCGATAAATCGTACCGTTTTATAACTCTTGTACAGGTTCTAAGTGCAAGTTGCTCGTTTTATTTTTTTGTTATTGTCTGACTACGGTGGTGATCGGTTGGTTGATAAATTGCACATCTTTTAATTAATCATTTTGAATTTGTATTGAATTTGTATTGTGATACTTAACAGTTGATTCTTAAAATAAAGAAAATAAAAATCCAATATAAAAAATATTATATTGGCAAACATTGGCGACCGTGACAGGACACTATTAAGGTCCAAATTCATATACATACATTTCATATAACTTTTTTATCGTGATGTCAAGTGAAAAGGAAATTTCAGTCTTGAAAACTAAGCGCGCGTCGGTTATCGGTCGGTTGACAAAATTAAGAACATTCTTTCTGTCTGCACATGACGAGATTTCATCCCCTGAGCTGGAAACTAGACTTGGTATGTTGGAATCTTTGGCGGAAAAGTTTGATGACTATCAAACAAATCTCGAAGTTCTCGACGAAAGGGAATTAGAAGGCGACAAGCGGAATGAGTTCGACAAAGGTTATTGTGAGGTGAAAACTAAAATTTTAACATCAATCGGTGCCAAAAAGCCACGTGTTCTACCTCAGGCTCACGATGAGTCATTTGTTACTCCCGTCCTTCGCACCAAAAACGCACATTTACCAAAAATTCAATTAACAAAATTCTCCGGGCAATATACAGAATGGCCCAACTTTTATTCTATGTTCCTGACATTGGTTGACTCGGATGAAGACCTCTCATCAATAGAAAAGTTCCAGCATTTGCGATCATGTCTAACGGATTCTGCGTTGCGAACAATTGAGTCACTGGAGATATCATCTGAGAATTACATCAAGGCTATGAAATTATTAAAAGCAAGATTCAATAACAATAGACTTATCTTTCAGGCACACATAAAAGAATTATTCAATCTTCACGCTGTAACATCTCCAAGTGCAATCAAACTTAGGGAATTAAGTGATTCGGTCAACTCGCACCTCCGAGCCCTCCAATCTCTTGGTAACAAGGAGCAAATTGCGGACAATTTACTTATATTCCTGATTGGTAATAAATTGGATGTACAAACCCAAAGTAAATGGGAAGAAGACGCTTCACACAACCTTATTCCATCGTGGGACGAAATGTCATCTTTCCTGGGTAAGCGCTGCCAAATGCTGGAGAATCTAGAAGGCACCCTACAGAACACTAGCAACAAAAGGGGAAACATCAACAACTTTCAACAGAAAACTAATTCACGTAAGGTACTCATTACATCAAATAATATATCAAATTCTATCAATCCCTGTTTATTTTGTAATTCGAGCGGCCACAATATATTCAGTTGTCAAAGTTTTATAAAACTTCCCATAGATAGGCGTATATCTGAATCAAAGGGACTTTGTCTTTGTCTTAACTGTCTCAGAAAGGGACATTTAACTAGGTTCTGTAGGTCTAAAGGTTGCAAACAATGCAAAGGACGCCATCATTCTTTATTGCATTTAGGCAGTAGCGCCGATAACTCAAGTGATATTTTAAATAACAAATCCGCACACTCGTCACCACCTGTATACAATCAAACTTCTTCCCAGCCAGATCCCACTAATACAGCTTTAACTTCTACTTTAAATGACACTTCAACGTCTATTTCAAATAAAATTAAAATTCCTTCAAATCGATTCGTATTTCTCGCAACTGCAATTGTTCTTGTTCAAGATAAATATGGGAAATTCATTCCAGGAAGAGCTTTACTAGATTCTGCTTCGCAGCTACACTTTGTAACTTCACGTTTCGCTCAACTTCTAGCAGTCAAGCGAATTGCAGCCAATTTGCCAATTAGTGGGATAAACTCCACATTCGCTTCTGTTAAACAAAAAATTAATATAACGCTGCAGTCCCGTGTAAATGAGTATACAACCACATTCGATTGCTTTGTACTTCCATCTATCACCGAAAATCAACCAAATCGTAATTTTGACTGCCATTCGTTTTGCCTTCCCAAAAACATAGAGCTAGCTGATCCCTTGTTCTACGAAGCAAAACAAGTTGATATGTTAATTGGGGCCTCATTGTTCTACGAGTTGCTCTCCATTGGCCAAATTCGTCTTGGCGACAACATGCCTATTTTACAAAAAACCCGCTTGGGTTGGATTGTCTCCGGAAATTATGATTCCAGCAATTCTACTGACACTTGTCTCAATATTACTTCGAAAACCCACAACGACAATATTGAAGACAGCGATTCTTTAAATCAATTATTGAAATGTTTTTGGGAAATGGAATCTTGTGAAACACCCAGTCAAACAAAATCCCCAGAAGAACTCGACTGTGAAAACAGCTTCGTTAATACGCACATACGCTTACCTTCTGGACAATATGCTGTTAAACTTCCATTTAAAATCTCCCCTACAAAATTAGGATTATCTTATGAATCCGCAAAAAAGAGATTCTTCAATCTTGAGTCCAAGCTCAATCGCAATCCACAGATTAAGCAACAATACATTGACTTTATGTCAGAATATAAACAGCTTAACCACATGAGCTTAGCACCTCCTAACATTCTTCAAGAAACTCACTTTTTCCTGCCTCATCACTGCGTTTTAAAGGCTAACAGCAGCACTACTAAGCTTCGAGTTGTTTTCGACGGATCTGCTAAAACATCAAACGGAATATCATTGAATGACATACTAATGGTAGGGCCGACAATTCAAGCTGATTTATTCAGTATCCTGTTAAGATTTCGCATGCATCGATTAGCCCTCACTGCAGACATTGCAAAAATGTATCGTTGTGTACAGATGCAACCTCCTGATGATAATTTGCATTGTATATTATGGCGCGATAATATCTCAGAAGATATAAAGATATTTAAATTAAAAACTGTGACTTACGGCACTGCACCTGCATCATTTCTTGCCATACGAAGTCTGCATCAGCTTGCACTAGACGAAGAACAAAATTTCCCAATCGGCTCAAAGGTGGTAAGGTCAGATTTTTACGTCGATGATTTACTAACAGGTGCTGACACAATTTATGATTTAATCGAAATCAGAAACCAAATATATTCTTTGCTTCATAAGGGCGGTTTTCACTTACGGAAATGGTGTTCCAATTCAAAGGAGATCCTATCAGATATCGCATTAGAGGAGAGGGAAGATTTTCTTCATATTAATAACGGAAAGGTTACAAAAACACTTGGTCTTTTTTGGAATCCTCAGTTCGATGAATTTTGTTTCTCACATCGACATTCACACCCAGCAGGCAAAATCACCAAACGCATTGTTTTGTCAGAAATTGCTCGTTTATATGACCCCTTAGGATTTATAGGACCAGTTATTTTACAAGCAAAAATATTTATTCAAACCCTTTGGAAGCAGAAATTGAATTGGGATGAAACGCTTCCTGTTCACCTTCACACACAGTGGAAACAATTTTGCGATGAACTTCCACTCATAGATTCAATAAAATTAGCACGCTATGTATTGTTACCTAAAGCTACTCTTCAATTGCACGGCTTCGCTGATGCCAGTATGGACGCATTTGGCGCTTGCATTTACATTAAAAGTATTGAACAAAACGGAAAGGTTCAAGTCAGGCTTTTATGTTCGAAATCGAGAGTAGCCCCGATCAGCACAATCTCAATCCCAAGGATGGAATTATCTGCAGCACTTTTATTAACTGAACTTATTGATCGGGTTTTGAAAACGATTCCGCTCATCTTTAAAAGCGTTACTTGTTGGTCTGATTCTACCATCGTACTAGCATGGATATCGTCCCCAGCATGCACGTGGAATACATTTGTAGCCAATAGAGTTACAAAAATTCAAAATCTTTCAAAAAACTTTGAATGGAGACATATTCGTACTAATCACAATCCAGCTGATATTCTCTCGCGAGGGATGTCTCCTCTAAGTCTAAGCAGGTCTGATTTATGGTTTAATGGACCCACTTTTCTAAAAGATGACTCTGTATCCTGGCCGACTTTAGACACATATTCAATTTATGACATTCCCGAAAGACGTACATCCAAGACATGTTTATTATCTTCTAAAATACCAGATATTGCATTGCATTGTAAATTTATAAATGATTTCAATCGAATACGTAGAACTTTTGCCTTTTGTCGGCATCTGATTTAGATTTTGGACTACAATTATTAATCAGATCGATACAAAGGACATCATTTCCTGACGAGTACAAGCGGCTTCAAGGCGCTATGGAGATAAGAAAGGATAGTTGCTTAAAGACATTAAATCCATTTTTAGATGACTTTGGACTCATCCGCATTGGAGGAAGACTAAAAAATTCATTACTTAACTACGATGCTAAGCATCAAATAATTTTGCCTAAATATCATAGATTTACTCAAACCATTATCAATCACTTTCACATAGTAAACTTACATGCAGGTTGTCAAGCCCTCACTCATTACTTAAGAGCACGTTTTTGGCCTTTAGGAGGTAGGCATACTATTAGAAAGGTTATTAACAAATGCTTAAGATGTTTTAAGGCTAGACCGATCATGTGCAGACAGCTTATGGGTGATTTACCATCGCACAGAATACAACCATCCAAGCCTTTTCATAATTGTGGCATAGATTTTTGTGGTCCTTTCTATATTAAATCAGGAGTGCGTGGTAAAGGCCCCATAAAAACATACGTTTGCGTTTTCATTTGCATGGCTACTAAGGCGGTTCATCTTGAACTTGCCACTGACCTATCTACTTCAGCATTTCTATCAACATTTAGAAGATTCACATCAAGACGCGGAAAGCCACATACTATCTTCTCCGACAACGCCACCAATTTCGTAGGAGCGAATTCTCAATTGCAGGAATTGAAGCAGATATTTGACAAGGAACAAAGGAACTTCGAGCTCATACACAAGGAGTGCGTTAACGAAGGCATCGACTGGAAATTTATACCGGCTCGGTCCCCCCACTTCGGCTTCCTTCGGTTAAAATAGCTAAACACCATTTGCGTCGAGTCGTTGGATACACAATTTTAAGTTTCGATGATCTTCACACTCTCATATGTCAAATAGAGGCTATTATTAACTCTCGTCCTCTCAGTCCCCTTTCAGATGATCCTGATGATTTGAGTGCCCTTACCCCTGGACACTTTTTGGTTGGCACATCCATAACTGCAATACCGGAACCAGATTTTACTGCTCAAAAAATTGGTCGACTAGCTTCTTGGCAACAAAGACAGTCCATACAACAACACTTTTGGAACAGATGGAGCAAAGAGTATCTCAACACTCTACAAGAACGTCATAAATGGTATTTTTCATCGAAAAACATTGTGGTGGGAACATTGGTTTTAATTAAAGACGACAATCTGCCATCAATGAAATGGCCATTGGCTCGAGTTGTGGAAACGTATACGGGCGCTGATGGACGAGTTAGAGTCGTGAAACTTAAGACCCAAGATGGATTGGTAAAGAGGGCACTCTCAAAAATATGCATTCTTCCAATCAACAACCCTGAAGAAAACACTAATTGAATTCTTGTACATGTTTATACATATATCTATTTATGGAAATATTGTTAAAATTATATTTGTTTTGAAAGCATGAGCTTCCAACGTGGGGAGTATGTTCAATATTTAACGTAGACTTAATAATAAACTTAAACTTAAACTAATTTTAACTTAAATAGAAACCTTATTCTGATTCTTATAAAATATTATTCTTGAATTTATATTTGCTTTTTTTCATATTGATATCTTACTTTCGATAACCACTGTATGTAAATTTTACATAAGTTCACTTTCTCCTCATAATCATACGATAGATCTCTTTCGATAAATCGTACCGTTTTATAACTCTTGTACAGGTTCTAAGTGCAAGTTGCTCGTTTTATTTTTTTGTTATTGTCTGACTACGGTGGTGATCGGTTGGTTGATAAATTGCACATCTTTTAATTAATCATTTTGAATTTGTATTGAATTTGTATTGTGATACTTAACAGTTGATTCTTAAAATAAAGAAAATAAAAATCCAATATAAAAAATATTATATTGGCAAACAAGTTATATCGAGTTCATTTGCTGATGGAACTTTATCAGCTTGCGAAGCTTCTGCAATAACCTCCAAAACAGACTTTACATCAACACCAATAGCACTTAATTTTTCGGACAGGCTTTCAATAACTTCGGCAGCAATTTTAAACTTATCCACTAAAGGTGACTTTGTCGACTTTGGAGCTTCATCAATTACTAAATTTTCAACGGTGTTCTTAGCGCATTTAGAAAAATCGATAGCAGTTGGATTTAGTGAATAAAGACCGCATTTGCGAAAGCCATTCTTGATTGTTGTTGCCATATATTCATTTTTCATTATGCATTCGTTAAAAAGAGGGCAAACTTTTTTTTTTGTGAGTGATTGTCCTAGATTCCTTGTTTGCCAGTCACGAACAGAAAACAATTAGTACGGTTAATGTTTCTTTTTCATTACCGGCACATGTTTGGTAAATATTTTTATAACCCTTTGGTGCTATCACTTTGCAGTTTTTGGACAAAGGCAGAAACTGCTTTCATCGCCGTTGAGGATCCTGGATGGGTCGTGTTTTACTTCCTCCTGGTTTATGCTCTTTAAGTAGTCTTCCAGCTCTTTAAACCATTTTAAAATATTTTCTTTTGTGACGACGACGGCCCTGCCTTTGCTTATGCTTTCAGCTTCTCTCATATCCAAAGAAGGATTTCTCTTCATAAATGATCTGAGCCATGTTTTATCTGGTCGATCATCTTTAAAAGATGTTTCCCTTTTCGAGTCCTTAATTATTTTTTGCCCCGTATTAAGGAGGTCATTAGTCTTTAAAGGAAATCCACATTTGCAAATATCGGTGCACCACTCAGCAATAATCGCAGACACACATATGTGAGTTGTTCGAACATTCTAAACTAACAACAAATGTCGAGTTCTCTCCTAAAATCAAAATAACTTCCTCCGCTGGCTCTTCCTCTTGTATTTATATGTTCTTGTGGCGGGTATCCACTTTTACTCGTAGCACAGATAATAAACTTGCCTACATGGATGTCGCATCCCCATACAAAAAAATGTTGATCTTTTTTGCGATGAGCAAACAACGATGGGCAAACAAAAAGCTTTTCTGCTTCGCTACCGTCGCGTCGGCGACCTGCGACTGCGAGACACAATTTCATTTATACATACATGTGTATGTACATAGGTAGGTACGTATTTTCCCTTCGATTTTTTGGTTTCGATATTAGCTCTCCAGGGGGAGTCCGAATAGGACGGAGAGTTTTTTCTTCACTCAGAGTGATTCGAAGGTTAAAATTCACACTTGTGAAACTTGAAAAACTTGTCATGGGGTAAGATTCGAACCTTGACCCTCCGAGTGAGAAGCGATTGCTAGTACCACTACACCACGGCCACCCCAAATATATTCATTGATGAGCTAAATGAAGTTTCAGCACTTATAGACTGCAATAGATCTATAGATTCCATAGAATTTGTATGCAAGAAATGCGAAGCGAACACAAAAAAGCAATTTTTTTATATTCAACAAATAAGTAGGCTGAAACTAATAAAATCCTCAAAGAGAGGGCTAAAAAAAAGTCTGAAATTCAGAAATATCTTGGCAATTAAAGCACGTAGGCTAAAAAAAGATGAAGCACAGCTTAGAGAATATTAAAAGCAAACAATAGAAGAAAATATAGATTTCTTACATGATATAAATAAAAATTCGAAAACATTTTGCAAACTCATTTTATCACAAGGCAAACGACAATTTACTAAAGAAGAATGGTGGATTCGCCAATGTATATTTTTCCGCTCGTTCGGCTGGATATAATTTTCTTCGCGATCAGCTGCAATTGCACTTGCCACACCCAGCTGCACGAATAAAAAATTAAGAAGTCACTTTAATATTCGATGAGATGAGTATCCAGGCGAATTTAACATACAACATATATAAAGACATAATCGTTGATTATGGAGAAAATCAAAGGTTAGATTTGTGTGCGAAATCAGATTGCAGCATGTTCATGATTCGTGCTATATTTAGTAAATATAAACAAGTGATTTATCATGTGATCTGTCCAAGCAATATACCAACAAAGCAGCTCGAATAAATATACAACTGTATTGACATGTGTAGAAATCTGGGACTAAACGTAAGAGGCATTTGCTGTGACCAAGGCCCTAGGAATCAAAGCCTTTTGAATAAATTAAAGCTGGAAGAGGACAACAGTTCCTTTCTTTATAAAGAAAAAAAAGTGTATGGAATGTATGATGTGCCACATTTAATCAAAAGTGAAAGAAACAATCTTGTAAGATCAGACTTACAAACTCTGGATGGAGTTGTAAGCTGGAAAATAATAAAATATTGTGATAACCACTCAAATGTGAGCAGCGACATCTAGCAGAAAATGTCGAAACTCGAAGACTAGAAGATTTCGATACTGGATTAGCAAAGTCTCGACTGGAGAGTGGAATCGAATTTTCTAGCAAATTGGAAATTGTATGGGACGCTGGATGGCGAGGATTGTTCTCGAAGTATGTCATTCGAGTATAAATACCAGCATCCCAAAGGTATGCAAATGAGTTCTAAAGTGAAATCTGAAGTGTTAATTAGGAGAAGTGATTAAGTGGTTTAAGTAAAAGATAAGAAAAGTATAAGTGGTTGAGAAATTGGATTGTACTGAGAGAAAGAATTAAATAGTGAATTGTAACCGACTGAATAAAGGGATTTGTATTGAAAAGAATAAGTTCTATCATTTGTACCCACACAAACATTTTAAAATATAATACAGAAAGAAATAATACCACAAAAATGTGTCCAAAACTAAAATATGCTCATATAGATCCCACAGAATTTAAAAAAAATGAATGTGAAACTAGCCGCACAAATACTTAGCAGATCTGTGGCTTGCGCAATTAATGCATTACAGCGCTTGACTAAATTTCCATTTATAAATAAAATCAACAAAATATTTGATTTATTGAATGGAAGACCTGCCCTTATTCGAAATGACTCAAATATTGGATTTATAAAAGAAATGTAATCATATTTAAAACAAATTCAGCCAATCAATGCAAAATGTAAGCCCTTCTGCTTTAAGGGCCTTATTATGACAATTGAAAATATTGTGATAATCACTTAAATGTGAGCAGCGACATCTAGCAGAAAATGTCGAAGACCAGAAGATTTCGATATTGGAATAACAAAGTCTCGACTGGAGAGTGGAATCGAATTTTCTAGCAGATTGGAAATTGTATGGGACGCTGGATGGCGAGGATTGTTCTCGAAGTATGCCATTCGAGTATAAATACCAGCATCCCAAAGGTATGCAAGTCAGTTCTAAAGTGAAATCTGAAGTGTTAATTAGGAGAAGTGATTAAGTGGTTTAAGTAAAAGATAAGAAAAGTATAAGTGGTTGAGAAATTGGATTGTACTGAGAGAAAGAATTAAATAGTGAATTGTAACCGACTGAATAAAGGGATTTGTATTGAAAAGAATAAGTTCTATCATTTGTACCCACACAAACATTTTACATTGGTGTCAGAAGTGGGATAGGACTTATTGTGTGGAAAGAAAAAAAAAACAGTGTTTTCTGACTATTTGAAAAAGCTAGAATGGGTCGAAAACTATTGCAGTTGACCCTCGTCCAACTCAAATCCGAGTTGAACAAGAGAAGCCTCAGGAGGCTTTGAACAATGAGGGACATGATCCTGATGCATATTCCTTTGATGTTGACGAAGATGAACAGACAAGTACCGGTAATGACATGGCTGCAATGATGCAACTCCTCTTATTAAAAATGGACGAACAAAACAAAAAAATGGACGAACAAAAGAAAAATCTCCACCAAAAGTTCGAAGAAATCGATAACAAATTTGAAAGAATAGAGAAGAATGTTGGCGAAAAAATCGAACAAATGGACAGCAAAGTTGAGCAACTGGCAAAAGAGCTCGACACAGTGCGAAAACAAAAACTGCGAGAATGTTCTTTAAGCGGTCCAAGGAGAAAAGAGTTGAAGCCTCCCTCATTCGATGGCCAGACCTCATGGTCTACTTATAAGAAGCAGTTTGAAATGGCTGCCTGTGCAAACGACTGGGACAATGAGGAAAAGTGCTTTACCCTAGCGATGGCCTTACGCGGTCCTGCGGCAGAATTGTTACAAACAATCGATATCGAAAGGAATAGAGACTATATGACTTTAGTGCAGGCTATCGAGAAACGGTTTGGGGATAGCCACATGCAGGAGGTATACAATTGCAAAGCCGAACGCAGCAACGAGGAGAAACACTGCAGCAGCTCCAAGCAGACGTGAGTAGACTTGCACATCTGTCATACCCCACCGCAGGCCAGGAAATTATCGACGAAATGGCAAAAGATGCATTTATCAGGGGAATTGCAGATTCGAAGCTACAGTCAGCAGTAAGGATGGCCGGGAAAAGAACCCTTGCTGAAGCGCTTGCCTTCGCTCTGGCGATGGAAGCATCCAATCAGGCTTCCAAAGGAATGCATTTCGTCAGGGAAATAGAATCTGGTGAATGCTCCTGCTCAAGACCAACTACTATGCAACGAAATATACCGCGGGAGAGACGAAGGATGCGCTGCTGGAACTGCGATAAAGTAGGACATCTGCAAGGGCATTGTAAAGAACCAGTACGACGAGAAGGCTGCCTGCACTGGGGTTACAGGCAAATAGAGAGAAAAACCAGCAGAATCGGCTACCAAGAAACCGGTCCAATTTCCAGAAACCATCAGTTAGGAAATGCTTACTTCGCGGGGCAGAAGTCTGTAGCAGGAGTCGACTCCAGGGTAATTATCCCAGTCTCACAGATAAAACAATGCAATGAAAGCCTCCCAGCAGAAGTAGTCAGTGGTAAAGAAGTGAAAGAACAGGCAACTATCCAAACGATCAGGACTGAGCCAATAGAGGGTTGGAGTATACACGAAATCCGTTCCTCCCAACAGGCAGACAATGACATCGAACCAATATTGGCGTGGAAGGAACACGAGGAAAGACCAAGCTGGCAGCAGATATCAGATCGGAGCCAAACTCTGAAGGCATACTGGGCACAGTGGGACTCGCTTTTTGTGCAAGATGGATTGCTGAAGAGAAAATGGGAAAGTGCAGATGGGACAACATCTCGTATGCAGCTAATTGTGCCACGGTCCAGAGTCAACCAAGTACTCCATGAAATACATGACGGAATCTCAGGAGGCCATTTGGGAATAAACAAGACGTTGGAAAAGGTAAGGGAACGTTTCTATTGGCTAAGCGCTAAACAAGATGTCGAGAATTGGTGCAAAAAGTGCATAAGATGTGCGGCTACCAAGGGTCCAAAAGTAAAGCCACATGGACAAATGCAACAATACAACGTCGGAGCACCTTTCGAACGAATAGCCATCGACATCGCTGGGCCGTTTCCCGAAACCTTTAATGAAAATCGATATACCCTCGTAGTCATGGATTACTTCAGTAAGTGGCCGGAAGTGTTTGCCATCTCAAATCAAGAGGCTAAGACCGTAGCCGAACAGATAGTCAACAACTGGGTGAGCAGATTTGGGGTCCCAATGGAGCTGCACTCTGATCAAGGGCGAAACTTTGAATCAAAAGTCTTCCAGGAAATATGCCAATATTTGGGAATAAGAAAGACAAGGACAACGCCACTACACCCTCAATCTGATGGAATGGTCGAGCGATTCAATCGGACCTTGAGTGAGCATCTATCTAAGGTTGTCAGCAACTGCCAGCGGGATTGGGATCGACACATACCCCTCTTCTTAATGGCCTACCGAAACGCGGTCCATAGCTCAACAGGACACACACCATCCGAGATCTTATTTGGTCAAACAATTCGGTTGCCAAGTGAAGCAAAATTCGGATCCCCACCGACGGAGCCCAAAGAGGTGAACGAGTACGTGAATGACTTACGCAGCAGGATTCGTAAATTGCATGAAGACACCAGAGAAAAGATGAAGCTAGCAAGCAGCCGCATGAAAACTAGGTACGATATCAAGGCGAAATCTTCCGGTTTCAACGAAGGAGATCTGGTTTGGCTGTATAATCCTCAGCGTAAGAAAGGCAAGTCACCAAAATTGCAACAGGACTGGGAAGGTCCATACAAGGTGATAACCCGCATTAATGACGTTGTCTACCGGATCCAGCGTGGGAATCGAGGAAAATTGAAAGTTGTCCATTTGGATAGAATGTGTCATTTCAACGGAATGCTGAATGACGAAGTTGTTCAGGACGAACAACTGTAGGGAGGGAGCAATGTGATAATCACTTAAATGTGAGCAGCGACATCTAGCAGAAAATGTCGATACTCGAAGACCAGAAGATTTCGATACTGGAATAACAAAGTCTTGACTGGAGAGTGGAATCGAATTTTCTAGCAAATTGGAAAATGTCATTCGAGTATAAATACCAGCATCCCAAAGGTATGCAAATCAGTTCTAAAGTGAAATTTGAAGTGTTAATTAGGAGAAGTAATTAAGTGGTTTAAGTAAAAGATAAGAAAAGTATAAGTGGTTGAGAAATTGGAGTGTATTGAGAGAAACAATTAAATAGTGAATTGTAACTGTACTGAATAAAGGGATTTGTATTGAAAAGAATAAGTTCTATCATTTGTACCCACACAAACATTTTACAATATGTTAACAAGTTCAATCAGGACCCACTTGAAAACCTTTTTGGAAAAATAAGAGCAAGAAATTTGAATAAAAATAATCCAAACGCGTCTGGATCGTTACTGGCCAAAATTATGGCTCTAATATTTTTGTTCAAGTCAAAATTTTCTATTTGTGAGGAAGAAGATTCTGAATATTTACAGTTAGATTGGAATGCTGTGTTGGATACTAAAAATAAAACAAAGATTGCCCTAACACAGGAGCAAGAGAAAAATTAAAACATATTCGATCTGGCCAAATATTGTTAATCCGAACTTCTAGCGATAGAATTACCAGATCAAGACACGATTTCAATAAAAATGACAGAAATGAATAGCCATAGCCACAAGGTATTTTGCAGGTTACTGTTTTATTTTTTTAAACAATTAAAAAAATTAATGCAGTTTGTGATAACTGTGTCAAAGAAATGACAAAGGACAAAGACGATTTCAATCTCATGGAAATATTGATCAAATTGAAAGAATATTGTGATAACCACTTAAATGTGAGCAGCGACATCTAGCAGAAAATGTCGATATTCGACCAGAAGATTTCGATACTGGAATAACAAAGTCTCGACTGGAGAGTGAAATCGAATTTTCTAGCAAATTGGAAATTGTATGGGACGCTGGATGGCGAGAATTGTTCTCGAAGTATGTCATTCGAGTATAAATACCAGCATCCCCAAGGTATGCAAATCAGTTCAAAAGTGTAATTTGAAGTGTTAATTAGGAGAAGTGATTAAGTGGTTTAAGTAAAAGATAAGAAAAGTATAAGTGGTTGAGGAATTGGATTGTACTGAGAGAAAGAATTAAATAGTGAATTGTAACCGACTGAATAAAGGGATTTGTATTGAAAATAATAAGTTCTATTATTTGTACCCACACAAACATTTTACAATATGTTAACAAGTTCAATCAGGACCCACTTGAAAACCTTTTTGGAAAAATAAGAGCAAGAAATTTGAATAAAAATAATCCAAACGCGTCTGGATCGTTACTGGCCAAAATTATGGCTCTAATATTTTTGTTCAAGTCAAAATTTTCTATTTGTGAGGAAGAAGATTCTGAATATTTACAGTTAGATTGGAATGCTGTGTTGGATACTAAAAATAAAACAAAGATTGCCCTAACACAGGAGCAAGAGAAAAATTAAAACATATTCGATCTGGCCAAATATTGTTAATCCGAACTTCTAGCGATAGAATTACCAGATCAAGACACGATTTCAATAAAAATGACAGAAATGAATAGCCATAGCCACAAGGTATTTTGCAGGTTACTGTTTTATTTTTTTAAACAATTAAAAAAATTAATGCAGTTTGTGATAACTGTGTCAAAGAAATGACAAAGGACAAAGACGATTTCAATCTCATGGAAATATTGATCAAATTGAAAGAATATTGTGATAACCACTTAAATGTGAGCAGCGACATCTAGCAGAAAATGTCGATATTCGACCAGAAGATTTCGATACTGGAATAACAAAGTCTCGACTGGAGAGTGAAATCGAATTTTCTAGCAAATTGGAAATTGTATGGGACGCTGGATGGCGAGAATTGTTCTCGAAGTATGTCATTCGAGTATAAATACCAGCATCCCCAAGGTATGCAAATCAGTTCAAAAGTGTAATTTGAAGTGTTAATTAGGAGAAGTGATTAAGTGGTTTAAGTAAAAGATAAGAAAAGTATAAGTGGTTGAGGAATTGGATTGTACTGAGAGAAAGAATTAAATAGTGAATTGTAACCGACTGAATAAAGGGATTTGTATTGAAAATAATAAGTTCTATTATTTGTACCCACACAAACATTTTACAATATGAACACTCGAATGAAAATTCAATACTTGTCTGGCCATCACTTGCTTTCAGAAATGTCCATTTGCATCTAATCGTAGAGAAAATATAGTTTATCAATGTATCTCAAAAACAAATTTGCACTATCCAGATTGGTTTGAAACGACAAATAAATTTTATTCACACAAAATTGATACAGTCAATTTCCTTGTAATTGGTAGTTCTGCTTAGGAAAAATTGTAAGTGGTATATTGACAAGAGCATAAACAAGAAAAGGAATCCAAAACAAAAGACAAAAAGTTACAAATAAAAGTTATAAATATTTACATATGTACAATACTCGTAATGTATGAATATTTGAAAAAAAAAACTAAGGTGGTGGTGAGGTAAGGATGTGGGAGTCAATATTCTGCCACGAGCGCATTCGTGTCCCCGGGAAACCACTTTGGTTAAGGCATTGTGAATAGCTAAAAATCATACTTCTAATATGTATTATGTAAATGTCTAAAGACAAAAATATTTTGCAAATGCATTTTCACATACGACCTTTTTAGAATGGAAATTTCAAGGTATTGGCGAAATCCGTGGAATCAGCTGTACCAGCGCTTTCAATATTAACAAGATTTTGTAATAATGTTAGAATCTGCTCATTAAATGACTTACACAAATTCATTAATATATTTTCAGAGGCAAAGCATAACCGTATGCAAAGGTGTAAATCTTTTGGATGCTTAAGAAATAAAAAGCCGCGCATTCACTTTAACTAACACTTGATAACAATGTTTTGTACAAGCCCACCAACATTTAGTCTTACCATTGGAAATATTATCGATTACACTTCACCGGGAGTTTCATTTAAGGCAAACCATACCCTTCATGTATTCATCGTTCAGAAGAGCATCCAATAAAGCTCTTTAAATCCTGAAACAACGTAAGAACAATCGTTTGTATAAAGAAAAAGTCAGAAAGAAACAGCAACCCGTCGAGCAATTACAATATAAAATTGAACTCTATTATGTACGCAAATCTTAGGATACATGTGTATGTATTGATCTAAAGTGTTGTACCATTTTCTAAAAACCCCAATCAAGCCATATTTAAAATGAGCAAGCAAGCCAAAGGAGTCGTCCCATCGGAAAATATATGTAGATAGAAATAGTTACATGTAAACATAAAGGACTTCAGCTAATTTCGCAGTTAAAAAATAGCACCCTTATCACAAGAACTTGTCAAATAAATATCCAGCGAAATGAAAGGAATATAACTTGCACCAATATTATCACCATTAACTGGATCTAACTGAAAAAAAACAACATTTTTTTCTCCTGGTGTCAGCCTGGAACAGCATCTGTTGTTAAACTACTTATTAGTACGAGTACATATGAGTATATGTACGAGTATGTACATTAATGCCTTTAACTAAAGTGGGCTAAGAGCAGAGTTGATTTTGTTTCCTATTGTTTAACGTTGTAACGGCCGCTCGCAAATGTACGTAGCAGACAAAATTCAAACATCGCCTCAAATGCTGAAACCTACAGCAACGGCGATGTTAAAAAGAGTGCTTGCCTTAGTTTCCGTTCAGGGAGCATGGCCTTCAAACAGTGATGGAAAAGGGAATTTTTTTCTGATTTCGAGAGAGCGAATCGTGCATGTTTATTTTTTTTATGTACATTGTACAGTGTACTCAAGTAATATGCAATCGGATGAGGATACCGTCGGTTTGACGAGAAAGGCGGACAAAGGTGACGTGATAGCTGAACCAAGAGGTTCTCTCTAAAAATGTAGTGAGGCAAAAAAAAAAGAAAAAAAAGATTTTTTTTTAAAATAATTGTGAGGAATAGTTAAAGCTAGAAAAAAAAATTATAACTGTGTAAGGGTGGTTAGTGAGTGAAGCAGGAGAAAATAAGGAAAAGAAGGGAGGAAGGGGAAGGGAATACCGAAAGGGCGGAAAGACAGAAAAGAAAAAAAAAGGAAAAAGTCCGGAGAGTTATTTTTGGATTTATTTTATATGCCAAATATTTTTTTTTATGTAAAAAGTCCGGCGGCCACCGGCCCAGATATAAGTCGTGGTCGCCCATATATAGATTTACCATTACAAAAAAAGATAAAAACTTAATTACTGAAAAATATTCACATTACCTATAAAGAAAAAATAAAAAAAACGCAAGAAACAAACAAAAAGGAAACATAATATCGTACCTTCGTATCTACCATACTATAAAAAAAAAAAAAATTTTATTTAACAAAAAAAAAATTAAAAAATGCATGTATGTAAATAGATAGGTAAAAGAATAAATAAAAATTTATATATATATATATATAGGGTCCGCCATCTAACGTTTTTTTTTTCAACTAGTGCTTACGAGTATTTCGTGAATGGTAACACTTAGCTAATGTCTGATTTGACAGATAATTAGTTTTATCCTTCCGCTGAACGAATATGGTTGTGTATACGCTTGAACAACGCTGGGAACGTGGGCCTTCGATCGACTTAAAGAAGATGCCGATTTTGCCAAAAAAATCATCTTTCAGATGAAGCTCATTTTGATCTTGGCGGGTATGTAAACAAGCAAAATTGTCGCATTTGGGGCACAGAAAATCCGCACGCATGAAAAGCCGATACACCCAAAACGAGTCACTGTTTTGTGCGGATTTTGGTCCAGAGGCATAATTGGGCCATTTTTCTTCGAAAATGAGCAAGGAGTGGTCGTTACAGTCAATGGCGATCGTTATCGGGACATGTTGAACGAATTTTTGTTCACAAAAAAATTTAAGAGGAGGATATTGGCAACATTTGGTTTCAACAGGACGGCGCTACGGCACACACAGCCGAAGCTACACTCGATGTTTTGCGCCCTGTTTTTGAAAATCGCATTATCAGCCGCAGAGCTGATGTCGTTTGGCCACCTCGGAGCTGCGATTTGACACCGTTGGACTATTATTTGTGGGGTGCCGTAAAAGATAAGTGTTACGCCGACAAGCCAGAGACAATTGACGCTTTAAAGGACAATATTCGTGAAGCCATTGGTGAAATACAGCTGCACACAATCGATAATGTGCTTAAAAATTGGACCGATCATGTAGGCTACTGCATGGCCAGCCGAGGCAGCCATTTGAATGAAATTATTTTCCATTATTAACCGGAAGGATTGTACTTTCAAATAAAAAAAAAATTTGAGAAAATATTCAATAGTTTTTTTTTATAGCATTTTCAAAAAAAAAATTTTTTTTGGCGGACACTATATTATGTGCACATATTCTTACACATATAAATAGTGAACATTTTATTTAATATTCGAGTGCGCCTCACAGCAGGCTACACTTAATTTGTATAAAAAAAAACAAAAAAAATTGCATATATGTAGGAACAGAAAATATAAGAATAAAGAGGGGTATATACGAGTAGAGTCAGTCAGGCGCGAGATGTTAAGATAATCAGACTGTTAGCGACGTGCGTGACGGACTTTTCGTTTGTTAACATAATTCCATCCACTCTTTCCATGAATTGCTAATATATAAAACAGTGAATTAAAATAAATTGTAAAATAAACTTGTCAAGGTGTTGTGTTGTGCAGCAAAGGTAAATCAATCCATCATATGCCATTATGTACCTAATCTATGTACATAACGTTTTCCGTTGATCTCACGACGACATAATTTGAAACGAAAAACAGCTACGGTTACGGCAACGATACGGAAACGAAACAGACGAAAACATACACATAGTTCGGTGTACATAGCGTGAGAGTCACGCAGCTCCTTTCACTTACGACGCGAAAGTTACGCGCACTATGCAAGAAAAGTTTAATACCCGATTATTATAAAAAGAAAAGTGATTTCGTGCAACGTCTTATTAAAGATAACATTAATGGACACGATATTTTTAAAATAACTACAGTGGAATTATTGTCCGGCGAAGAAAATAGTGGTAGCGGCAACGAAGAAAGCAGCGACATCAAGGAACCCGAACATTCGTCCAATAGAAAAAGTATGACCACCATAGAAGGCTTCGGAAAATATCACAATGACGAACAACTTCAGCTTCAAAGATGTAGAAGAGGCGCTGAAAACCTTCGAAGGTAAACCTGAGCAATGCGTTATACGGTGGGCGGCGAGTTTCGAAGAAATTGCAACAACATGCGGATGGAACCCCGTGCAAAAATGTATCTACGCACAAAATAAGAGTACAAAACATAATATCCGAGATAAAAGACGACAAAACACTAATATCTAATCTCAAGTCTGAATTTTCAGTTCCAGTTGCCAGCATAGACGTGCACAACATGCTGAGAATGCGAAGAATATTTGGAATATTTGTACATCATGCAACATATAGCCAACAAGGGCAATGTTGATCAACAATCATTAGTCTCGTACGCAGTGGCTGGTATGCGAGATGAACCCCACCGGAAAAAAAATACTATTTGACGCAACCACGGTCGAAGAGTTGAAGAAAAAATTAAAGATTTACGAAACAATGCAGCAAAGCTTACAGCCCTTCAAACAACAGTCGCAGGCAACAAGCAAGGAACCCAAATATCAAACACCTCGACAACAACAGCAACAACGGTGTCAAAACTGTGGTGCACGTTCGCACCACGCGAGCGCTTGTTCCTGCAAGGACAAAGGGACTCGTTGTTTTTGCTGCAATGACTTTGGTCATATAGGAAGAAACTGTCCACATAATACAATTTTAAGCAAGCCCGCTCAAACCAATTGCATCAATGTCCCATACGATGAAAAAAGTGTCAAGCAACAAGTGTCTACACCAGAAATGCACATACCGGTATACTCGTATATAAACAAAATCAAGGTTATCGCATTCGTCGGTACAGGCAGCGATGTCACCATTCTGAAACGAAACGTTTATGATCGCCTTGAAAGCACAACTCAGATGATCCAACCTGGAATTACTCTCCATACTCCAATGCTTCAGGCGATCGAATGTTGAAACCACTGCTGATTAATCGATCCCTGAAACCATGGTCAATGAAAGGTGTGGATATCAGTAAATTACCAATTCACTGGATGGCAAATAAAAAAGCCTGGGTGACCAGTCACATCTTTATTGAATAGTTCAATAAATGTTTTGTACCCGAAGTAAGACGCTATATGAACTCAAAAGGTCTTGAATTCAAGGTACTATTGATTTTAGACAATGCACCCGACCACCCGGTCTTGGAACATGAAAATGTGCAATTTTGTTTTCTTCCACCAAACACAACATCTATAATACAACCGCTAGACCAAGGAATAATTGCAGCATTTAAAACTTATTACGTAAAGCAATCATTTCAATACATTTTGGGAAAACTGCAAAGCGAAAGAACACTAACACTCATTGATGTGTGGAAATAATTTTCAATCATGGATTGCATCAATCAAGCTAAATTAGTATTGTCTAAAGTAAGACCAACAACTTTGAATAAATGTTGGAAAGCTGTTCGGCCAGAATGTGTTAAAAGCACTGATATCATCCTTCCCAACACAACAGAATTTCCCACTCTGGCGCAGGAAATTGGTGGAGAAGGATTTGATGATCTGCTTTTCAAGATATCGATGAACTGTTGATGGACAAAGCTCTTAGCGAAGCTGAAGTAATAGAGTATACCCCTGAGAACCCTGATTCCGACGAAATAAGCGATCATGCTAAAGATGAAACCGTTATAAATACGCGTATAATTAAAGAGGGTCTTGACTTGGCCAATAAACTGGGCACGTATTTTACAACACATAATCCTAATGAGGAGCGAGCTGAAAGGTTTCAACGTTATCTAATGTTTTTATTGGCCCCTTACAGAGAATTATATAGGGGATTAGTCAAAACAGGAACGCAGCGACTGATAACTGAATTTGTTCATAAAACCTCTCAACCTGGTGTTGCGATTGCTAGTTGTAGCGTCGAGATCGAACAAATGGACGAAGAAGACAATGAACATGATATTTCTGGTGTTAACAATGCTCTTGCACTTCTTTTGTCAGATGGCGATAACGAGTAAAACGTTATAATAATAATTATTTCGCTGTTTTTACCTTTGAGTTATTACCCTTTTTTTTCTTTCAACAGTAATTCCGTTCATTATAGCCTCCTGTACAATTTTGTGAGATAATAAGGGTAAGTAAGATAAAATTACAAGGAATATTCATTGGGCTATTGTATTACTTGTGCTAGTCTGGACCCAATCTTTTGTTTTCCCATATACATACTCGTATATACAAACTCCAGATTTTTTTTACACGAATTCTTCAGGAACGTATCCGTCGTGCAAAAACAGAATTAGCTGTATAGCACAAGTTATTGCAAATAAATTTATGTTTTGTTAAAGAAAAAAAAAGAATTTATTGTTATATGAAATTGTATAAGAAGGAAAATAATATTTAATGAATAAAATTAAAACCACGTTAAAACGTACCATACACATATGGTGTCATTTGTTTTTGATTGATTTTGATCACTTTTAAGAGGCACAAGTACTTAGAGATGTGTTAGTTTTTTTTAATTTTCAGGGGTAAGTGTGGTTGGCTGAGTCAGAACCTGATGACTTGACCCGGTGACAGCGTTCAACATACGGTTAGGGGAAGTCCAGAAAATCGCCATGAGACTTAATGGCAGGGAGGGATTGGCATCGCTGGATCGACATCAGCCAGCGATCCTCAATATGGTGACAACATCAGAGCAAAACAGTAAGCAACATGGCATGATATATGTTTTTTTTTGTAGTAGTACAGTTAAGAGTGGGGACAAGAACCCTTTCACCTTCAATAGTAAAGTAAAATAAAGTTCGCCTACAATACCTACAGTACCTACTAGAGATCTGCAAGGAATGCCTTGAAACCATTTCCAAGACATTCGTTTTATTACGAGTACACCTATAGCAGCGGAGGCCACGAAACCCAAATAGACTATCACCTTTGCAAAAGATCGATGAGAAACAGTGTCAAGGACTGCAAGGTAATGCTTGGAGAATCGCTAGTTACCCAACACCGGCTGCTCATTACAGAATTCCTCACTGCGGAACCACCAAAAATACGAGAGCCTGTTAGAAAGCCTAAAATCCGGTGGTATAACTTATCAAAAGAGCGAGGCACACGATTTATTGCACGCGCTAAAGAAGTACTTCTTAATATAAACGTTATCGTAGACTCACTTAGCCCGCAAGAAATGTGGAACAGCATGCACGAGGCATGCATGACACACGCAAAGTCTCTTATAGGAACGATATCAGGACATCATCGCATCGAGAAAGAAACATGGTGGTGGAATGACGAAACCAAACGAGCTGTGACCGACAAAAAGCAAGTATTTCAAGCGTGGACAAAATGTCATCGGAGCAACGATATCGAAAAGTCTCGACTTGCACTTGAATATGAGCGACTTAAAAACGTTACAAAGAGAGTTCTGGCCCAAACTCGAGCGGCAGCAGCGGAAAACCTTTACCAGGACTTGGAACAAATATCCTCACAATCGGCAGATAGAAGACAAGCTATTCAAGAAGTTCAAACGTCGTACAATAGTAAAGTGCCAAATATTTTTAAACGCGAAAAAATGCGATGGAAATAACGTCGCCAAAATACATCAAAGACTCCTATTTGGGGCCCGGGTCAACCCGGACAGATTTATTAAGCTTATTGCAAGCAAATACATATGTTACTTAAAACTAACATTTTTACTTAAAAACTAAAGGGTGGCACCGGTTAAAGAAAGTTAAGACGTGAGGTATAGGTAGAAATAAGTATGTTTTTGAGGGAGAGTTTGCTGAGATGGTAGTCGAAGAGAGGCAGAATATCGTTAACTTCGCGAAGCATCCTAGACATTGGCTCCAGGTGTCCATAATTCGTTCTGTGAAGATTGAGCCGAAAAAGTGGCACAGACTTAAGATTGCGGGGATTGGTGTTAAAAGAAATAATTTGAAGTAAGGAAGGACAATCGATATTACCTACTAAAATTTGATGAATAAAGGGAATGTCGGCAACTTTTCGGCGTATAGAAAGGGGTTGTAAATTTATAAGTTTCAGCCGGTCAGTGTAATTTGGTAAGTTTTGGTTATCATCCCAGGGAAGACCACGTAAAGCAAACCGTAAAATCCTGCTTCTAAAAACAGCTTCTATCCGGAGGATGTGAGTTCTGTAGTAGGGTGACCAAACTTGGCTGGCATATTCAAGAAGAGGCCTAACAAAGGTTATGTATAATGATTTGGTAACACAAGGATTGGAAAACTCCTTAGACCAGTGCTTGATAAAGCAAAGGGCAGAGTTGGCTACGAGAAAGCGGCGGGACCAGACAACATCCCATCAGAGTTTTGGTCGAAGATGGAATGTATCGGCAGTGAATGGCTGTCGAAACTCTTGAATAAAATAAAATGCGGACAAACTATGCCGAATCAATGGAGAAGTAGCTTTTTGGTTCCGTTATACAAATGCAACAACTACCGCTAAATCAAGCTGATGTCACACACGATGAAAATCGTTGAAAGAGTTTTAAACGAACGTCTTCGGAAAATCATAAAGCTCGACGATAGCCAGTGTGGATTCGTGGAAGGAAGATCGACGATGGACGCAATCCAAAGCTTGCGAATATTAATGGAAAAACATCGGGATTCGTCAAAAGATCTGCACATGGTATTTATTGATCTAGAAAAGGCATTCGATCGTGTGCCTAAAGATTTCATATGGACCGGAAAAAGGTACCGGAAACGTATATACGAATGATATGAATGTATGGAAACGTCAAAACTGCTGTTAAATGTACCGCCGGACTTACGAGAGAATTTCCGGTGAATGTCGGAGTGCATCAAGGAAGCGTTCTTAGCCCTTTCCTCTTTAACGTGGTTCTAGACTATCTTTTGAAAGATTGCATGCACGAAGCAAATGTAACATCGATTCTCTTCGCCGACGACGCAGTTATTCTAAGCGATAATGTCGTAGATTTACAAAACGTCCTAAGTAAATGGAAAGACGCGCTAGAGAAAAACGGGTTTAAAATAAGTCGATCAAAGACGGAACATTTGACCTGCTTATTTTCGGATCCACTGCGACCTATTCCAGATATAATGTTGGACGGAATAGTTCTTCCGAAAACCACTAGGTTCAAGTATCTAGGATCAATCGTTAACGTAGAAGCGAAATGTGACGACGACGTAAGGCACAGAGTAAGTGTGGGGTGGATGAAATGGCGAGAAAATTCGGGAATCTTCTGTGACCGAAAATTTCCACTTAAATTGAAGGGAAAACTTTACACCACGATGGTTCGGCCAGCTCTTACATATGGTTCGCAGTGCTGGACAATATACGAAGCGTTTAAAAATAAAATAACGGCAGCAGAGATGAAAATGTTAAGGATGTCGACTGGAGTTACGAAACGCGACTGCATTAGATCTACGCACATTAGAGGAAGTCTACACATAAAAAATCGGTAATTGAACAACTTGAGTCGGATAGAATTAGCTGGTATTGCCACGTTCAAAAAAGATCTCCCGGAAAATCCCGTTAAGAAGGCAATATCAACTACGGTCGCTAGGTAGGAAAAAGAATTCCTGGATTGCTCAGATGTCAAATGCACAACCACGCCTGGGGCTAACCGCCGAAGCGATACAGGACCGAGCAGTATGCAGACGCGTTCTGCGATCTGCGACATTAGCCAACCCCATAAGTGGAGCAGTAGCGATGTAGGAAAAATGGGAAACTCGTGTAGCGAGGAAAGGGCTAGTAAAAGGAAAAGAAGAAGAAGAAGAAGACACCTTATTAGTGCACTAATAGCCTATGAACTGAAATGAATGGATTTGCTATTGTTTGACTACTATGTAAGTGTTGTACTCATTTTCACAATGCCACAGGACCGGATGGTATTTCGCCTCGATTTCTCAAGTTAATACTACCCCATATCATTTGTCACATACATCATATATTTAATTACTGTATTTACAGCTCTCAGTTCCCGGATAATTGGAAAATTGCCAAAATTATTCCTATTACCAAAAAGTCTAACCCTAACTATCCTGCTGACTTCAGACCAATTAGCATCTTGTGTTTTTTGTCAAAGGCTTTTGAAAAGGTATTATCTCTTCAAATGAAAAAATTCTTAGATAATAATAATAAACTTTCCAAATGGCAATCCGGTTTTCGAAGTAAACACAGTTGTGAATCTGCTGTTCTAAAAGTTACTACTGACATTCGATCCGCTTTAGATTGTAACAATATCTGTGTAGCAGTTCTTCTAGACTTCTCTTAAGCCTTCGACTGCATTGATCACTCTTTGTTACTTACAAAGATTAAAAATGGATTTGGTTTTTCCGACTCATCCACCAAGCTTCTAAGCCGTTATCTTAGAGATAGAGTACAGTCGGTCGTTACAGAACTTGGTTATTCAAATTCTGAAACCATCCACGCAGGCGTTCCGCAAGGCTCAGTACTTGGACCACTTCTGTTCTCTCTTTTTACCAATGAAATCCCAAGTATTGTTAAGAATTGCAAAATTCACATGTACGCTGATGATGTGATTATATATTTCTCGCGTCCAATTGGTCTCGTAGAAGACTGTGTTGCTAGGGTGAATGAAGATCTTGATAATATATCCAATTGGTCAAAAAGTAACAGATTTAAGTTAAACCCAGTCAAGACGGTTTGTATTGTTTTTTCAAATAATAAGGTGTGTCCAAATAATTTTTCACCTGTTGTCCTTGATGCCAACCCCATTACTATTGTCAATTCTGTTAAATACCTTGGCTTTCATATAAACTCTTCACTCACCTGCTGCGATGGCATAAGGGACACCCTGAAAAAAGTCTATTGTGGACTGCGAAGATTACGATACTCCGCGAACTACTTACATCACCTGGTGAAAATACGATTAATCAAAACGCTTGTAATGTCATACTTTTTGTTCAATTGTTCCGTGTTTCCCTATCTTGACAGTGTTTGTAAGCATCGGCTTAATGTTGCGTTTAATGACTGTGTCCGTTTTATTTATAATATCCCTAGGTCCAGTAGTGTATCCCGATTTGCATCGTCAATTTACAGTCTGCATCTAAATCTGTATTTTAACTTCCGCAATATATTAAAACTATTTAAAATTATACAAAGTAAGTCTCCTAGTTATCTTTTTGAAATGCTACATTTTGCACAATCTAATAGGGGTAAAAAACTTATTGTTCCTTCATTCACACATTGCATTGGAGAGCGATCCTTTCTTGTATCTGCAATTCGTGTCTGGAACTATCTTCCACATGAATTGCAGGTTATCAACTCATATGCCGTCTTTCAGAAAAGACTTTTCCTTTATCGGTCTGATAACCGCATCATAACTTAGATATGACTCAATCTATGTTTAATTTTTATTTATTATAATTCTAATTTTTTTATTTATTATGATTATTTTGACTAGCCTAATTGTTAATTTAACGTAAAATTTTTTATCGTCTGGAAAACTGTGCTTTTAAAAGATATATTATCTTGTAGTACTGATGTAATTTTAATTTAAATACAATTACATCTCATAAGAAACGGGTACTCACAAACCATTACTCTAATAAGCGAGTACTCTTTTAAACGAGTACTCTATTTAGTACTTGATTTATTGAGAACCGCTTTAATATGGAACTGAAGAAATTGTTACATTAAAATAAAACGAACACATGAACAAGGTGAATTTATTATTGGTGGGGACTTAAATTCAAGACATAAAAATTGGGGTTGCTTGCGAGCAAATGCCTACGGTACGATCCTGTCAGATCTATGTTTAAATTTTCCAGCATCTGTGATATTCCCTTCTAGTCCGACCTTTTTTCCCAGTTCTAACCGTAGTCCATCTGTGCTTGATTTATTTGTGTCTAATATGCCTGGTCACCTTTCCCAACCGGTTTCCATTAACGACCTCAGCTCTGATCATAACCCTGTGTTTTGTCGGCTTCGCAAATCAGGTATGCAAAAGGTCGCATATGTGCTAGATCTCAAAAATGCGAATTGGAATCGTTTCCGGTCAGAACTAACTTCCAAATTCCGGAACTTTCCCTGTAATCTAGACAGCGTTACCTCCACTGCCGATGTTGATTCCATTATCTCAGATTTTAGCAAACATGTACTAGACACTATTGAGTTATGTGTTCGTAAAGTTCCTAAAACAACCTCGGCAATCAAGATTCCCCCTTACATCGTGGAACTCATTCAAATTAGAAATGCTTGTCGAAGACTTTGGCAAAGATACCGCCAGCCGTTCTACAAACATAAAGTTTCCCACCTCAATAATCTTATTTCAAAACTTATTTTTGATTACAACAACAAGAAGTGGAACATCAAATTACGATCTCTAGATTTTAATTCAAAACCTTTTTGGAATATTGTCAAAGTGGTTAAAAACAAAAATAGACAGCTTCCCTTTCTTAAGGATTCAGATACTTTGTTCTGTACGGATCTTGACAAGGCTAACGCACTTGCTCTCAACTTTCGCAACAATCACGAAATATCTTCTAATTTAGGTGACGCAGAAACAATTAATTTAGTGAACCAATCCATTCAAAATCTTTTGATTGGTGACAATAATCCTCCATCCTCAAGCCTGTATATAACCTTGGAAGATACCAAATTCATGGTCAAAGAGCTGAGTAATCGTAAAGCTGAAGGATTCGACCAAATTAAAAACATATATATTAAGCAAATGCCTAAATCTGTCCTTGAGCATTTAACGTTTGTCCTTAACGCCTGTATTAAAATGGAATACTTCCCAAATGTATGGAAACTCGCTAAGATTGTTCCAATTCCTAAAGCTGGAAAGCCTCCTCATGTGATTACCAGTTACAGACCAATTAGTTTATTAAGTGGTCTTAGTAAATTATATGAAAAGGTTATAAAAGAAAAAATCTGTAAGCATATTGAAGACAACAACCTACTTCCCGATATACAATTTGGGTTCAGGCGCAATCACAGCACTACCCATCAAGTGCTAAGGATCTGCAATCATGTTAAATCGTCTCGTGCAACAGGAAAATCAACAGGCATGATATTATTAGACGTCGAAAAAGCTTTTGATTCTGTCTGGCATGACGGGCTTATATACAAAATGATAAATTTCAATTTCCAGCCAAATCTCTGTAGAATTGTCCGTAGTTTCTTGTCCAACCGCTGTTTTAGAGTGCAAATTAATAATGATGTCTCCAGCATTGTCTACTTTCATTCTGGTGTTCCCCAAGGCTCAGTGCTCGGACCTGTTTTGTATAACCTGTTTACGTCCGACGTACCATCTGTACCCAACTGTGAAGTTGCGGCTTTCGCAGATGATATAGCGATTTTCTCTTCTCACGAATTCGCTCTCAACATTGAGAGGAATCTCGACTATGGGTTGAGAATCTTTCAAAGTTACTTTAATAAATGGAAGATACAACTAAACGAGCACAAGCTACAAGCAATCTTTTTTACTAGGAAAAGAAAAGCCTGTTTTCTACCTAGTGGACAATTGCATGTGAATGGGGCTAGTATAAGTTGGGAACCATCAGTAAGGTATTTAGGAATTCACTTGGATTCCAAACTAACATTTAATACGCACGTCACAAATACCTTAAACAAAATCTCTGTTGCGACCAAGATGTTATACCCCTTCATAAACCGAAAGTCAAGGCTATCAAATGCCAATAAAATAACGATACTTAAAGTTATTTTTCAAGCAATACTGCTTTATGGTTGCCAAGTGTGGGGTAATTGCGCAAAAAGCCATCTTAAGAAACTGCAGGTCGCTCAAAATAAACTTTTGAAAATGATGCTTAATTTACCTTGGTATCACTCAACGCGCGATATTCATCAAAAGGCAAATGTTGAATTAGTCCTTGATAGAATACTAAAATTAAATCAACGTTTTCTTGTTCGATGTGATTTTGTTGATAATCCCTTAGTTAATAGCCTGAATGATAATAACTTTCCAACTTGATACTCTTAATTTATTTTATTTACCTATTCTCTATTTATTCTTTTTGTTATTTGTTTAACTGTTTATATTTACTTAACTATTTTTCATTTATTAGTTATTTATTTATTTATTTATTTATTTATTTATTTATTTATTTATTTATCTACTTATTTATTTATTTATATATGTATATATATATATAGTTATGTTTATTTTTATTTATTTAATTAATTATTTATTTATTTATTTATTTTTATTTTATTTTTTTTTTTTTTTTTTGTTATATTGAAGGGTTTTTTTCCGCTTTTCCCTTCATAGAGATAATTAACGTCCATTTAATTTCAAATTATATATTCATAATAATGTTACAGATGAAAGATAAATTATATACATATCATATCTCTGAATTGTAAAACGTGTGGTAGCGAAACCTTGTAACTTTTATGCGAAATAAACTTGAATTGAATTGAATTGAATTGAAGAAATTGTTACATTAAAATAAAATGAACACATGATATTTAAAAAAAAAAGTTTATTTTTTCTGTTTTTTTTCTGTATCTTATGATAAATTAATGTTTTCTTTTAAATCGTTATAAATGTGGGTTTTTTTAATATTACTATGTAAGAAAATTATCTGGTTAACCAACACTGCGGCAAAACCAATTAAACCTCTTTTTTCAGAGATTAGTTGCCTAGCTGATGAAAATACTCTTTCTGAAGCAGAGCTACTTGCTGGTGTGCTGAGAATTTTACAACTTAATTTAAATAATAGTGGAAACTCAACTTGGTGTAAATGCCACAATTGCAAAACATTAAAATCTTCATAATAGTTAAGTTTAAGTTTTCATGTGATCGTATTTCATCGTTAAGTTTATAAACTGAGTTTATAGTTTCCACTGGCTGAACAAAGTCCTCAAATAATCCCTTATTATCAGATAACAGATTATGCAACTCTTCATTTAATAATCGCTCTGATACTTGATCTTGATCAACAGGGGTTTCATTTTGCATAAGTCGTTTACATTCAAATTTGATAGCGTTCTTTTCATCTTCGGTAAATTGAATTAACTTGTTGCATTTTTTAATGCAATGGAATCCAAATAGGTGTTTAATTTTCTTTGAACTCGTTAATAGATTCTAAGTCTCCAGAAGTGGGAACACATTGTTTTTTTAAACGGTGAATATGCACGATCGTTAAATGAAGTGTTGCATAGTTTTCCCCTTCTCGCTGCTTAGATGTTTTCTCGATAATCTTTAAAATGTTGACTAAATCACTTATGTAGCTTAAATTAATATTTATGATTCTTTGGAACTCATTTCTTTCTTGTAATATATTAGTTATTTCTCGGCAGTTTTTTTGTATGGAGTCAAGTAAGTAATAAATTGTGTTCCATCGTGTACTAACACAACTTTTTAAAGACGTTTTCAAATTCGAATTAATACCGGACTTTTTGGAAAACTTAGCTTAGTGCACATATTACATAATTCTAATACATAACTAGTTTCTTTGGCAGCTTTTTCTTCCGTATTATGTATGATGTGGTTGATGCAAAAAACATGATTTTCAGAACGAAAAGCACTTATCATATTCGCTCCCCTATCCGTTACTATAATGGCCTTTTCGTCTAGCTCACATTGAAATTCCATTAAAAGATTGGTTATTTTGGACTTAACATATTGAAAATCTCGTAGAATTTGATATATAAGTTCGTCAGACTTGTAAGGTCAGTAGGGAGACCTTCCTGTTGTATGACCATCATGCTAAGAAGGGGGCAAAGATTCTTGAGCTTTGTAACTCTGTTAAATCGTTTCCTTTGACATCAGCATGACCTGGTATCTAAAATTAAGTTCTCATTGTTATAAAGGGTACTTCTTATGTAGTTCAGAGTGGGAAAGTTTATTTATTGCGCTTTTGATTCCTATACGGATAGTTAAGTTATCAGTGCATATTAGTGTTTTTACTTTCCAAGATTGTGCCATTGTTAGTGCTTTTAATAGTGCTATAACCTTTGCTATGTAGCTTCCAGCTGCATCTGGGCAGTGATAATTTCTTAATTTGTTTCGTTGAGTTGAATTGTTGTCCTTAAAGCATCCATCTGTATAGAATGTCCTTATAGGCTTAATAGATTCTATCAGTTCCTGGTGAAGCATACGGAAGTATTGATTTGGAGTGCTTTCTTTTTTGTGTCGGCAAGTGTCTTTTCCATGGAGGGGAGAACTGATGATTAGTGGTATTTCTAAAAGAATACTGAATTGTAACAAGTAGAAGATGTCTAGAAGAAATCTTCTATAATAGTTTCTAAAGTGGCGGTTGATCGCAATATATTAAATTCCAAAAAGTTTTCGTTTGATTATTTAAAAGTCGTGGTTATCATTCTATTGATATTATTTCTAAATCCTCGAAATATTTTCCTAGTAATTTGCTAAACGAAGTGTTCTTTGTAAATTGTTGTTGTAACGCTAGTTTGTGATTGTCAAATATGCAGTCTGACTTACAAAGTGCTCGGGAAACAAGGCTAACGTCGAGAAATAAGCCAATAAATTCCCCATCAGCAACATCAAAAGACAACAATTCTGCCAGGCAAACAGAGCTACGTTCAACTAACAAGCCTATCGGCTCACCATTACCAACCAATGCAAAATCATTAGAAATGGAGCTCCGTTTAACAAAGCAAATTGAAGAAAGTCAAACCGAGTTTATAAAACGACTTGAAGAAAATAATGCTCAGCTGAAATTGACGATCATGGAGACTCAAAAACAACTAGATTGCTTTAACCAACAGCTCAAATCTACGATCCTTGAGATTCATAACAATCTGCTTAAATCGTTGGAAAAGGCTGTCACTGACTTTAACAATCGCTTTGAGGATGTCAACCGATCCGTTGCAGCACTCACAGTACGCATCGAAGTACTCGAACAAACATCAGAGTCTATTTATTGTAACCAGCTACAAAGTGATGTTCGTTCTCTACAAGGGAAAATTGATGATTTGGAACGCGAAAAGTTGTCTACTGATGCTATTTTGCGTGGTGTTCCAGTAAACGAAAACGAAGATCTCGTTCGTGTTTTCACTGCATTGTGTACCTCGGTCGATTGCACACCAACACCAGTGCCAAAGGAAATTTTTCGCGCTAAAACCAAAACCAATTCAGGTTGCCCAGCAATTATAATAAAATTTTCTTCAACAGCTGACAAAATTAAATTGCTGAAATCTATAAACTGTGCATACAAGAAAACAAAAAAGTCGCTTTGTTTACATAATGTTGGCATGCAATCTGACGTGTCAATATACCTCAATGAAAGTCTTTCTGCAGCCAATCATGCAATCTATCGGAAAGCTTTCCAATTAAAACATCAAAAGCAGCTGACATCTGTATTCACCCGCGGTGGGCGTATTTATGTTCGTGTGAAACCAAACGAAAAAGCTTTTTTGGTAAATTCTATACACAACTTGGATTCATTTGCCGCCATCGAATAATATGATTAATATCAATTTCACTTGTAAGCTACAATTTCAGTATTCCTTTCTATATGTCACTATTCACTTTTCACTATTCTGTTTGTGTTTGAGTCTCTTATTGAGAGGGCAATTTTCCGTTGGTACCATTACTGGGTGATATCGGCGGAAATCTATCCTTAGGCAATGGCTCAAATGATAACCTGCGCGTTCTTCTTAAAATCTTTTGTGAACAGCAAGAAGGCCTTAGGGTATGCCACATTAATGCACAAAGTTTATCGGGGAAAATTGACGAATTTAGATATCTGTTTGTTGGTTCTTGCGTTGATGTTGTGTGTGTATCTGAGACGTGGTTTGATCCGAGGGTAAGTGACGAGCCATACTCCATGTGCGGTTATAAGATCTTTCGCGCTGACAGGAAAATTAGAATCGGTGGTGGCGTTGCTATTTATGTTCGTGATAGTTTAACTGTAAATCCTCTGTTTGAGTCACCGCCCGATAGTGATTTTCAGTATTACTTTATAGAAATTGAAAAAAGGAAATGCCTGTTTGGTGTCGTTTATAGACCCTACAATAATATCGACCTGTCACCCCTCTTTGACTTATTAGAAAATTATTCGTCGTTATACTTGCGAACTATTGTATGTGGTGATTTTAATTGTAATATACTTGAATATATGAGATCGTCACTTTTTATTGATTCCATTAAAATGATTGGTCTTGATGTTGTAAATTCGACTATTCCAACGCTCTTTACTGGTTCCAATAGCACACTCTTGGACATCTTTATTACTAGTGATTGTCAAGAAGTGTTCTTTACCCAGGTTTCCGCACCTGTTTTTTCTAAACATGACCTCATCTTTGCCACTTTTAATTTAGTCACCAGTAACAAACAATCGATTTATACATTCAGGGACTTTAAAAATCTAAAAGTGGAGCAACTTGAACAAGACCTTATTTGCCTTGATTGGCATAACGTATTTTTTGAAACATCGGTCGATGCCCAAGTTGAATTTCTCCATCACGTAGTTTTACAGCTCTTCGATAAACATGTTCCTCTAAAAAGGAGAGCTGTCAAATATAATAACATCAAGTGGTTTACCTCTGAAATTGTTGAGCTAAGAAACAAGCGTGATGCTGAATTCAAAAAATGGAAACGATTTCGAATTCCCGAATACTATGACAGCTATCGGTTGTTACGTAACATAGTTAACTCGAAGATTAAAGAAGCCAAACGTCGTTATTATGCTAAGCACTTCGATCATAAACTTCCAACCAAAACACTTTGGACAAACTTACGTGAATTAGGTGTAGGTAGTAACTTGAAGTCCATGGTAGACCAGGTCGATCCTAACGAACTAAACAAAGAATTCGCTAAAGTTCAATCGAAATTACGCCCAAATGGAAACAATATTCAAACGCCACACGCTGGCTTATTCGAATTTGGCCGAGTAGAACAAATCGACGTTGCTAGAGCTGTGCTAAAAATTAAATCTAACGCTGTTGGTGTCGATAACATCCACCCAACTTTTATTAAATTAATATTACCCTATATACTTCCAGCTTTAACATATATTTTCAATAATATAATAACAAGATCCACTTTTCCGTGTGCTTGGAAGAAAGCTAAGATTATACCAATCCCAAAAAGGAAAGCAGTAGGCAACTCGTCAACTGAATATAGACCTATCGCTATACTTCCATATTTGTCAAAAGTATTTGAAAAAGTAATACACCATGAAATATCAAGTTTTCTTCAACAAGAACAAGTTCTTTGCGCCTACCAGTCTGGATTTCGGAAACACCACAGCTGCACATCAGCGCTTATAAAAGTATCCGACGACATAAGAGTTGCAATAGACAAAAAACAAATCACCCTTATCGCTCTCCTACAATTTTCTAAGGCCTTTGACACCGTTGATCATGAACTACTTGTATCAAAATTGATGAACTTCTATAATTTCTCTGCATCAGCCGCTAATCTCATACGGTCCTATCTGGTTGAAAGAAAACAAGCAGTTCATGTAAGCAATGCTGTGTCAGATTACATTGCAATTTCAGTTGGTGTTCCACAAGGATCCATTTTGGGTCCCCTACTTTTCGAAATTTTTATCAACGACCTTCCTAAAAGCATTAAAAGTTCTAATTTTCACATGTTTGCTGACGATATCCAGCTCTATTTAAGCTTTAAGAATGATCTTATTGATCATGCTGCTTTGAAATTTAATGATGACCTAAAACGTATCCATTGCTGGGCAGATGAAAACCTTCTGCAGCTTAACCCAAGAAAAACGAAGTGTCTTCTCATAAATAGAAACCCCTTATCTTTTATCAACGTTCCTTCAGTATACCTTGGTAATGAACCTATCGAATTTGTAAACAAAGCCAAAAATCTTGGTATTTGGTTCAATACAAAATTAACCTGGGACGACCACGTTTGCTCAGTTGTGGCAAAAATATACGGATGTCTTAGAAATCTCTCCCAAACTCAAAGCTTCACACCAATAAATACGAAGCTTATGTTGGTCAAGGCCGTGCTCATTCCTCTGATAACATATGGCTGCGAAGTTTTTTGTTGCACCGGCGCCTTTGCCAGACGTAAGCTCAACATTGCTTTTAACAATGTTGTGCGATACGTATACGGCCTAAATCGTTTTGCTCATGTGTCGGCTTATACCAAAAATATTCTTGGTTGCACACTTGACCGATATTTTGACTACTGCACAATCAAATATCTACACAGGATTATAATCAACCAACAGCCCCAATACTTATATGATAAACTAAGGTTTTCGCATTCAAGTAGATCTTTAAGTTTAATTGTACCTCGTGTTGCGTATCAAGTTACCGAACGACAGTTTTTCGTTCACGCCATTCGCCTTTGGAATTCACTCCCCCTTAATATAAGACGACTCTATAATACAAATAGCTTTAGTGAAACTCTCTTTCGACATATAGCAGACAACTAGCAGGAATACTGAACATAATTTCACATCATACAAATATTTTATTTAAATTGTTCAAGAAAGCTTATAAATTTATTTTTTTCTTCTTTTTTTTCTCTTTCTTTGTACTCAAATTTATTCCAATCAGTTGTTAATATTTTTAAGTTTACCTTATTGAGAAAGAATTATAATTTTAGTTTAATCTTAAATCACTTATTAATTGTATCACATTTATAGCTTAAAGATCTGAATGGTCTATTATAAATGTCGTTGTTATACTGTAATAAAAATACTGAAATACTGAAATACTTCCATGATCCAAAGTAAGGGTTAATATTTTGCTTAATGTAGAGTTTAGTAGAGTTTCTCCTGTTAGTTTTTTCCCATGTAAGGATCCTAGAGAGACTGTATGAAGTGGATGGGCCATATCAGTAAGAGCTTTGCTTATTAAATTAACTGCTTAGACTGGGACAAACAGTCTGCTAATTGATTTGTAGCCAGCTTCTATTCTAAGAGATTCGATTCAATTCAGTGCAAAGTTCGATAACATTTGTTTATGGATACATCACTGTTTTCCAAATTTCTCTTTGATGTCCACATGTAGAGAGTAAGGCCATGCTGTAGGGCACCTTACAGCTAGAGTTTTATTTAATTTAAGAGCAGTTTCCAGATGTGGGCCTTTTCGACGAGAACATATCATTTTCAGAGCATGAGCATGACAATCGCACCAGGTTTTTCAGTCCAAGAATGAATTGTAGTATCCAGCGATTGCAAAACAGTGTTAGCATGTGATGCTACCATGAAGATATTATCTATATAAATATACGGCAACGAAATCTAGCCTGTGTTTTAGTTGGGCAAGCTCCGTTATGAGTACATCTATGTAGGCACTGTATAGGTGTACTGACAAGGGAGACCCTTGTGGTGTTCCATTTTCCAGTTTCTGCGTTTTTGAGTTAAAGCGCCTACTTCTACACAAAAAGTTATTCTGGATAAAAAGGAAATACATAATAATCTTTAATATTTGCTCTGGGACTCCCTATTTATGTAATTATTCTGTAATAGGAAAATTTGTGACGCGACCGAAGGCCTTCTCGAGGTGAGATGACATGATAGCGCTGTGTTTCTAAGCTGAGCGGTTATCTGCTAATTTTGGTTCCATGAGATGAATTAGTGATTCGGTCTAAAAGCATGTTGTTCATTGCTTATTCTTTTCTCCACAAGCTATTCTACATCCAATAAAATTTTTTCAAAAACTTTAGAAAGAACGGGTTGAAGGAATATGGGACGGTACCCATCTTGATGATAGTTTCGAGAGGTCTTGGGAATCGGCTTAAGTATGGATTTCTTCCACCTATGAGGAAAGATACCAGTCTGTAGGATATTGTTAAATAATGAGCAAATTCGGTTTTTAAGCCTACCAGCGGCTGATTATACCATGCTGTATGTGATTTTATCATTTCCTGGGGTAGCACCTTTTAGCACCTGTAGGTACATGTCAAACTCAATTCCTAAAATATCTCCGCAAAGTTGTTCACATAGGTTGTCTGGATAGGTGTTTTTTCAAAAATATAAGGAAAGATTTGGGTAGGATTTGGAGACTGCAGAGATTTAATTCTATTCCACAATATGTGTGGCCGTGGGTATAAAGGTAGTGTATTGGCTTCCCAATCGGGCGGTTTGGTCTTGACCGAAAGACTTTTTTTCAGGCAACTAAAATCGTATGAGATGAATGGTTGCCTAAATACAACATCAATTCAATTTACAGTAATAATTTAGTCTCCCCATTAAATGTTGGATGCCACCCATGGAGCGAAATAGCCTCTGAGCCCAAATATCTTTCTCTCTCTCTCTATCCAATTTTCCGAAAAACTTAGCACTCATTCCCTCTTAAGTGTTAAGTTCTTAAAAAAAAGGAAACAAAACTGCTCGTCTTTTGAATCTCCGCAGGAGCAAATATGAAGTCGCAGTGGAGGGAGGCAGTGCTTTCGCACACACCTGTACCAGCGGTTGCGTCGTGCTCAAACTCAAGTCAATTTAGGCTAGACGCGCACATGCGTTTTCCGTCGCACGACTATTCAGTCGCAAAAAGTAGAACACATATCCATCAATGTGAACGAGCGCACATGACACATTTAAAAGTTTGCGATTTGTCCCATTTTTCTGGCGATGCGATTGTCGCAAGTTAAAATGAATCATACGTACTGACAAGCGTAGCGATTAAAAAAATGCAACAAGCTCCATTTTATAGACGATTTTTTGGCCGCAAATTAAAATGAGACATATGGATTAGCATGAATCTTTGCACACTTGCGACTTTGAAGTCATGTTAGTAATGGATTTCAAGGGAAGTGTTGTATTGTGGCTCTTTTGTTGCGCTTAAAATCTAAAAATGGACGTAAAAGAAATTATTGGGTCCATCCCTACTATTAAGACTACTTAAGGGACAGTTTCATAAAATTCATCATAATTTAAAAGATAAAACAATTGTCAACAAACTATAGCTCGTTAACTGTTGCGATTATTTGATCGCATATGTGTGTATTGATATTAAAAACTGTGTGTTCTATTCTTATGCGGCTGAATAATCGTGCGACAGAAAACTACAAGTGCGTGCATGGTCATATTTTTTTGCGACCACGATTTTTCCATCGCTGCGACAGAAAATCGCATATGCGCGCCTAGCCTTATTCTGATTTTACATTGATTATCAACACATTGGTTCTTCCGTCAATAACTTCAACGCTTCCAACGTGTGCATATTGACTTGAATCAGTGGCAACATTTGGTTGGTCTCCAGCTGGCTGATCTTTACTCCGGTACACCTGCTGATATCGATATATGTACTTCTTGGCTCGGATGTATGGAGTCTAATTGTCAAAGATGGCGTAGTCAGTGGAAATTCAGATTCGCTGATTGTGCGAGTTGCGGCTACAAGGCCCAGAATAGTTGATGAATGAAGTCATACCTTTGGAGAAGTCTACGTCGTTGACCAAAAATGAATTTGCATTAGATGTCATGGAGGGTGAAGAGAAAATGTCTTTAAGAGTCATGTTTCCTTCAATTGTGTCCGAGCTACAAACACTACGACGGGATGGTCAAGTTATCTCTCTGACCGAGTACTGAATATTTGCGCGACGTCTGCACACTGTTCTATTTATTCTGCGGTAGTCCCTGAAAAGATGATATCTACGAACTCGTATTATCAGTGCCGACGAATTCGAAGCACTGTTAATTTTATTTTTGTTAATAATTTTCTGACATCAACCGAATTCGTGAAGATTCCAGCCTTCCCAGCTGTAGCCGATTGCTTCCACTCAACCCTTATCTGGATGAAATTGGTATCTTGCGGGTAGGTGGTCAACTCCATGAAGCATATTGTAAAATGTTTGTGTGGGTACAAATGATAGAACTTATTCTTTTTAATAGAAATCGCTTTATTCAGTACAGTTACAATTCACTATTTAATTCTTTCTCTCAGTACAATCCAATTTCTCAACCGCTTATACTTTTCTTATCTTTTACTTGAACCACTTAATCACTTCTCCTAATTAACACAAATTTCACTTTAGAACTGATTTGCATACCTTTGGGATGCTGGTATTTATACTCGAATGACATACTTCGAGAACAATCCTCGCCATCCAGCGTCCCATACAATTTCCAATTTGCTAGAAAATTCGATTCCACTCTCCAGTCGAGACTTTGTTATTCCAATATCGAAATCTTCTGGTCTTCGACATTTTCTGCTAGATGTCGCTGCTCACATTTAAGTGGTTATTATTCAGCATCCCGTTGAAATGACACATTCTATCCAAATGGACCACTTTCAATTTTCCTCGATTCCCACGCTGGATCCGGTAGACAACGTCATTAATGCGGGTTATCACCTTGTATGGACCTTCCCAGTCCTGTTGCAATTTTGGTGATTTGCCTTTCTTACGCTGAGGATTATACAGCCAAACCAGATCTCCTTCGTTGAAACCGGAAGATTTCGCCTTGATATCGTACCTAGTTTTCATGCGGCTGCTTGCTAGCTTCATCTTTTCTCTGGTGTCTTCATGCAATTTACGAATCCTGCTGCGTAAGTCATTCACGTACTCGTTCACCTCTTTGGGCTCCGTCGGTGGGGATCCGAATTTTGCTTCACTTGGCAACCGAATTGTTTGACCAAATAAGATCTCGGATGGTGTGTGCCCTGTTGAGCTATGGACCGCGTTTCGGTAGGCCATTAAGAAGAGGGGTATGTGTCGATCCCAATCCCGCTGGCAGTTGCTGACAACCTTAGATAGATGCTCATTCAAGGTCCGATTGAATCGCTCGACCATTCCATCAGATTGAGGGTGTAGTGGCGTTGTCCTTGTCTTTCTTATTCCCAAATATTGGCATATTTCCTGGAAGACTTTTGATTCAAAGTTTCGCCCTTGATCAGAGTGCAGCTCCATTGGGACCCCAAATCTGCTCACCCAGTTGTTGACTATCTGTTCGGCTACGGTCTTAGCCTCTTGATTTGGGATGGCAAATACTTCCGGCCACTTACTGAAGTAATCCATGACTACGAGAGTATATCGGTTTCCATTAAAGGTTTCAGGAAACGGCCCAGCGATGTCGATGGCTATTCGTTCGAAAGGTGCTCCGACATTGTATTGTTGCATTTGTCCATGTGGCTTTACTTTTGGCCCCTTGGTAGCCGCACATCTTATGTATGCACTTTTTGCACCAATTCTCGACATCTTGTTTAGCGCTTAGCCAATAGAAACGTTCCCTTACCTTTTCCAACGTCTTGTTTATTCCCAAATGGCCTCCTGAGATTCCGTCATGTATTTCATGGAGTACTTGGTTGACTCTGGACCGTGGCACAATTAGCTGCATACGAGATGTTGTCCCATCTGCACTTTCCCATTTTCTCTTCAGCAATCCATCTTGCACAAAAAGCGAGTCCCACTGTGCCCAGTATGCCTTCAGAGTTTGGCTCCGATCTGATATCTGCTGCCAGCTTGGTCTTTCCTCGTGTTCTTTCCAGGCCAATATTGGTTCGATGTCATTGTCTGCCTGTTGGGAGGAACGGATTTCGTCTATACTCCAACCCTCTATTGGCTCAGTCCTGATCATTTGGATAGTTGCCTGTTCTTTCGCTTCCTTACCACTGACTACTTCATTGCATTGTTTTACTTGTGAGACTGGGATAATTACCCTGGAGTCGACTCCTGCTACAGGCTTCTGCCCCGCGAAGTAAGCATTTCCCAACTTATAGCTTCGGGAGGTTTGATCGGTTTCTTTGTATTCGTTTCTGCCGGTTTTTCTTTCTATTTGCTTGTTACCCCAGTGCAGGCAGCCTTCTCGTCGTACCGGTTCTTTACAATGCCCTTGCAAATATCCTACTTTATCGCAGTTCCAGCAGCGCATTCTTCGTCTCTCCCGCGGGATATTTCGTTGCATGGTAGTTGGTCTTGAGCAGGAGCATTCACCAGATACTATTTCCCTTACGAAATGCATTCCTTTGGAAGCCTGTTTGGATGCTTCCATCGCCAGAGCGAAGGCAAGTGCTTCAGCAAGGGTTCTTTTCCCGGCCATCCTTACTGCTGATTGTAGCTTCAAATCTGCAATTCCCCTGATGAATGCGTCCTTTGCCATTTCGTCGATTATTTCTTGGCCTGCTGTGGGATATGACAAATGTGCCAGTCTACTCACGTCTGCTTGGAGCTGTTGCAGTGTTTCTCCTCGTTGCTGCATACGGCCATGCAATTGAACCTTGTAAGCTTCCCGCATGTGGCTATCCCCAAACCGTTTCTCTATAGCCTGCACTAAAACCATATAGTCTCTATTCTTTTCGATATCGATTGTTTGTAACAATTCTGCCGCAGGACCACGTAAGGCCATTGCTAGGGCAAAGCACTTCTCCTTATTGTCCCAGTCGTTTGCACAGGCAGCCATTTCAAACTGCTTCTTATAAGTAGACCATGAGGTCTGGCCATCGAATGAGGGAGGCTTCAACTCTTTTCTCATTGGACCGCTTAAAGAACATTCTCGCAGTTTCTGTTTTCGCACTGTGTCGAGCTCTTTTGCCAGTTGCTGAACTTTGCTGTCCATTTGTTCCAATTTTTCGCCAAAATTCTTCTATATTCTTTCAAATTTGTTATCTATTTCTTCGAACTTTTGGTGTAGAACGTTATTTTGTTCTTCCAGTTTTTGTTCTAGACTATTCTTTTGGTCGTCGAATTTTTGTTCAATGCTGCTCTTCTGTTCGTCCATTTTTTGTTCCAGACTGTTCTTCTGTTCTTCCAGATTTTTCCTTTTTTGGTCGAGACTGTTCTTCTGTTCGTCCATTTTTTTGTTTTGTTCGTCCATTTTTAATAAGAGGAGTTGCATCATTGCAGCCATGTCATTGCCGGTACTTGTCTGTTCATCCTCGTCAACATCAAAGGAATATGCATCAGGATCATGTCCCTCGTCGTAGTCCTATCCCACTTCTGACACCAATGTAAAATGTTTGTGTGGGTACAAATAATAGAACTTATTCTTTTCAATACAAATCCCTTTATTCAGTACAGTTACAATTCACTATTTAATTGTTTCTCTCAGTACAATCCAATTTCTCAACTTTACACTTACACTTTTCTTATCTTTTACTTAAACCACTTAATCACTTCTCCTAATTAACACTTCAAATTTCACTTTAGAACTGATTTGCATACCTTTGGGATGCTGGTATTTATACTCGAATGACATACTTCGAGAACAATCCTCGCCATCCAGCGTCCCATACAATTTCCAATTTGCTAGAAAATTCGATTCCACTCTCCAGTCGAGACTTTGTTATTCCAATATCGAAATCTTCTGGTCTTCGACATTTTCTGCTAGATCTCGCTGCTCAGATTTAAGTGGTTATCACAATATGTTCCTCATGACCATCGCTTCCCAATCATCTTGCCAAGGAAAGGCGCCTTCGTTTGGTTGTTGATTAAGCATGCTTATGACTTCACTATACATGGTGGCATGCAGCTACTCGTAATGTTACCGACACTTAGTAGTCGCTATTGGATCTTGGATATAGGCAATCTATACGGATTTATGTGCATAATTGTGTCATCTGCCGGCGTCAATATGGTGCCACTGTTTATCAGCAAATGGAACATCTACCTGAGCACAGTGTCAACGCTTCTAGGCTTTTCATCGCATCAGGCGTAGATTACTGCGGTCCCGATCTACTGTCAAAACTTAAAAACTGGCTCTTTTCATTTGCATGGCAACGAAGGCTGTGCACATAGAGGTTGTGGATGATCTCTCATCACAAGCCTATACACGATTCATTAGTAGATGCGGCTCCTGTCGAGACTTATACAGCAATAATGGCATAACATTTATTGGAGCCAACCGATTTCTTACGGAGAATTTGGCGTGTTGAGGAGGCGAGCAGACCCAACCGCATATTGGCGCATATGGGGGCGCATATAGGGACCATCTGGCACTTCATCACCCCCCGCGTTTCACATCAGGGCGGTTTGTGGGAGTCTCCACCAATCGCATCAAACATTGGCAGTGGTTACGCCAGGTACAACAATACTTATGGCAATGATGGAGCGACGAGTACCTGTCCACCTTGCAAACACGCAACAAGGGGTATTGTGATGGCTCGTCATGAAAATTTACCACCGACACGCACTGCCGGTTGGGTTGAGTGGTCGAAATGTATCTGTGTAGGGATGAATTGATACTTGGGCAGTGCAGAAATTATGCTGACTCCTGGAACCAGAATGCTTCGAACCTAGAGGCTCGACCGGGGAGAATGTTTAAGATTTAGAATATTTAGTTTGACTTCTGCTGTCAATTATGAATGTGTCATTTTTCTTTTCTCAGAGTTATTTTTTCTTTCTTTTGGCACACACACGTGCTTTTCTTGCTTCTTTTAAATATCACAGTAATTTCGTAAATTTGCATTAACCCCTTTTTATAAATAAAAATATACGTAGAATAACGTAAAAATAAAGATCTAATTCTAAACAGTACTCTTTTGTTCATAAATGTTCCTAAATGATATTTATAAAAGGATAATACACTGTGATTATCATACCTATGCTGCTGACGTGTAGTTAAACAGGGTGTCCCTTAATTCGTCAAGGATAATTTGGGAAATGATTCTTGGTTACATTCTAAGAAAAAAATTGTTCTACAGGTGGGTCTATCTCCAATGTACTAGTAAATATCATTTATCGAGGATTTAAGAAAAGGCTTACTTTTCCATGTTAACGGAAATTGCTCTGTTAATAATAATGGTAAAAACTTCGTTTAGGATTTTGTTTTTAGAAGAAATACTAGCGTTTGTAACTGCGTTTAAATAAAGTTGATGTCTTGTTTGAGTCTTTAGACATCCAATTTCTAAACCTATTTCATTTTTCTTGAGACCACGCTAATTTTTGATTTTGAGGTCACTTTTCACGTTTTACTATTTTTTTCTTCTGAAAGTATCAATAATACAAAAAAATCGTCAAGAAGTTTGCAGAAAAGGCCATAACTTTTACAATACTTAGAAAAACCTGCAGCAAGCAAAATTAAAAAAAGGGATTGTATGGATGCGAAAAAGTTTAGATTCGTCGTTCTTGAGAAAATTAAATGTTGCATTTAATAACTGTGCCAGATACACATTTATTAACATGAAAAGGTATGATCATATATCCGCCTTTACCAAGCAAATAGCTGGATATCCACTGGATACACTCTTAAAATATCGAACTATTACTGCATTATATAAAAAAAACCGAGTTATTTGTTCACAAAAATCAAGTTTGTCCAGTCTCAGAGAACCATTAATTTATTACCTCTTAGATACAAATTTTTGAATAGCAGTTGTCAATTTTTTATTCATACTGTGCGCCACTGGGAAAGTCTCTCTATATACATCAAAAGAATGAACACAAAAAAACGTTTTAAAAAATACCTATTTTAATATTACTCAAGTCGCAATTGACGACTTATTGGCCTATTAAAGTATATTCCTTGAATAATAATTATTCTTCTGCTTCTCCTACTAATTTTCACTCCATCCTTCCTATCCAAAGAATTTAACTGCGCTGTAAAATAAAATAAAAATAAAAATAAAAAACAAAGTAAAATTAGAATTTTATGTTTTTACAATAAAAAAAAATAAGATTGCGTTTGAACTCCAATCACTTTTGACATATTACAATAATTTTAGGGTAACATTTATTTTGAAACAATTAAAGTACTCATAATATGGAGTTCAACGGTGATCCATTTGTTATCATACAGCCGTAAATTTGAAAGTGCCTGTTCACATTGGCGCGGGCAGGAAGATTGTCTGAAAGAGAGGGAACGCTTTTTATTGAAGTGGGAAGAAGAAGGGTTACTTCCACCGAGCATCCAATTCTAAAGTGGATTCTCGGGTGCAACACATCGTTTTTTTCCATATCGTTCCATTTCTGACATATTTTTTCATTTTAGTTTTGATCTTTGATGAGAAAGGAAGTGTGAAGAATAGGAAAAAAACGTATGTTTCAGGCCAGCTGCACAAATTTAAAAATTAAAAATGCTCCGATTCAAAGAGTCTTCCAACCACATGACAATGTGAACACGACGTTCATGGTGAGGACTTTCAACCCGTCGCCAATGTAAACAGGCACAAAGAATTTATTTTCAATAAGTGTCAAAACAGGGCAGTGTAAGGCTATACTTAAAAAATCTATATCTCGGACTGGGTTCAATCCCGCTCCCCCAAAATTCGATTCTTTTCTTAAAGTATATCAATGAATCTCCTCTTAAACTCCGGAACACCCTGTATAATAAAATAAGAGATAAGATATTGGGAATCAGACATATAGCGTTTTCGTTTGGGCTGTCAGAAGGCTTTTTTGTTGTGTACCCTGATTTTTATTTAAATGGAACACTAAGAACTTTTTTTTTTATATGTATATATTTGTTTGCGAACCAATTTGAACACTCAGAATAATAAATTGACCAAACACAGCCGATTGAACGAAAACAGAAATCTACTCGTAGTTTGACACACAATACTATTTGACGTTTATATATTTTGACATAAAATCGATTAGAGAAATTTCGATTCTCAAATGAAAACGAGAAGCCAGATTTTGATTCTGGAAAAATGAGGGGAAATGGTTTTAGGCCACTATCATAGGTAACGATACTTCAGGAGCTTTATTTTTGTTTGTAAAATGTTCGCCCTTTTTAGGGATTTTTACGAGAGCACCTTCCTACATGTTCTCCATGAGATTTAGCCTAACGAACACGATTTTTTTTTTTATAATTTACACGCGCCAAAGGGGTTAAATACCCTTTTACCACAGATAATAAATCTATACAGATGTCTCATCGCTGTAGAAAAAAATTGTTCAATTTTTGTCGGCTAGCCAACACTCGTCCAGCCGACACGAGCTTTCGGAATGATGTAAAGCTTTTTTATTTTCGCTCTTTCTTGCTTTGTTTACTGAAAGATTTTTTTTTCTCTCACCACAAGTTGAGGGCAGTGGCAAAAGAAATATGAAAAACAATTGCAAGGGGTTTGCGGGAAGGGGTATGAAGACTTGGCTGTTTGTTTTCATTCCACTGCAATAGGAAATTATGTAATTTTTCATGAATTGGTATTTTGTTTGAGCGTATGATTGTGTATGTAAGAAAGAACAATTCAAAGGCGGGAAAAGTCGAATATTTCTTTACATTTTGTAATTGAAGTGATCAATTATTATACAGGTATATATATAGATAATACTATGTACATATATTGGAATATATAAGTGGTGTGTCCCAAAAGTAATGAGAATAATTTTTTTAAAACACATGTATCAAACATAAAATGAATTGTCACCTTCAAAGTAGGTCCCTTGAGAGCGTACACAGCGATCCCAACGGTGCTGCCACTCTTCGTAGCAATGCTGGAAGGCAATTTCTAACATTGCCTTCAAAGCCTTGGCCGTAGCTTTTTACATTTTTCTACCGTGCGTTCCTTACTCTTAAGGTACGTTTTGAGTTTGGAGAATAAAAAAAAGTAGCACGGTGCGAGGTCAGGACTTTTGGGACACGTCATTGATATAGACACTTCAGTATGGCCAAAATCTACCGCCATTGTAAAATACATTTTGTCGAGCAAAGATAACCCCGTCGTCTACCAAATGGTACAATATATCACTGTAAACACTCATTGCTTTAGAGGAGTTCTTCTTCCTCTGGGTTAATGCAAACTGAAAAAATGACACCTTGTCGAAGATTACCACCAGAATAAGCCTAGGCAGGTGCTACTTCAGTCTGGTTTAACAAATTGGATCCAAAGTCTCTACTCCAAGGAACATTGATTTTGCTAGTTAAAATATGGCTCATTCATGGCTGTCGGAAAAATATTTCCAATATTTTCCTTACTTACTTAGGTGGCGTTACAGTCCGGGGTGGACCAGGACCTGATCCCATTCCACTTGTTCGAACTCCCATATATTCGGCCGTACATTACTGCGTTGTCCCCAAGTCTCGGAATTGAAGATTTTCGATCTTTACATACAAATATTTTGCGTACAGTTTTAAAAACTCCCTTTTACATAACTTGAAAGAAAAGGGAGCAAATATGTACTCGTAAATAACATATACATACATTTTCCGAATAAGTTCGATGTTGCTCAATGCTTGGAAATTTATCAAATTGTGTAGGTACTTAATGTCCTGAGCACAAAATTAAAATCGGGAAATTGGTCAAGCGCTCAAGTACATACGTATATCTTCAACCCCATAACATGTATTAGCCCTTAACAGCTCGTGCTTCAAATATCAACCACTTTTATAGTGTGGTGCAATGTCATATCCACCCCCTCCAGCACGTCCACATCCCGGACCAGCGATCTCATGATCTTCAAAATTATATTCCTACCCCCATTTAATTTACATTGCATAACAAGTTACAAACAAAATAACAAGCACACGTACATAAACCCAAGTAAACCGGTTATGCTGGGCAACGTCAACGTGTGTTTTTTTTATTTATTTCTTTCGTTCAGGTATTGTTTTTGCATAGGAGTGCGATAGGAGATAAACGACTTTGCATGTGTGAGTGACAAGTGGCAAGAGCAAAAAGCAAAAAGAAATAAAATGATTTTTCTACTCTTTGTAAGAACTTGCAGCTTTTTAAAAAATCTCTTTTTTTAGTTCGATTTCATTTTCATAGGACAAAACTTGCCATATGAATGAGACATCTGTATAGATTTATTATCTGTGCTTTTACGGTTGCGACGGCGTGGGCGGAAAGTAGGAGGAGGAGGAAGGAAAATTGTTTTGTAGTGGTTTGAAACTCAGGTGTATTTGGTTTCGATATTAGCTCTCCAGGAGGTGGGAGTCCGAATAGGACGGAGAGTATTTTCTTCACTTAGAGTGATTCGAAGGTTATAATTCGCACTAGTTTTTTGTGGTTGAAACTCTACAACAGCCAAAATCTACGTGTCAGTGTTATGCCTTCACACGTAGAATTTTTCTATCTGAGTTCCAATTACACAAATGAAAAACTGACTTGCCATGGGGCAGGACTCGAACCGTGGACCCTCAGAGTGAGAAGCGATTGCTAGTACCACTACACCACGCCCACCCATGATGCATGGAGTTAACAAATAAAAGTTATTACTTTGTATTCATATGTTTTTCTTATTTATTAAATTTTCTTTCTTATTCTTGTCTTTTTTGGTTTTGTTTTAATTTATTTTTTTTTATTTTGTTTTTTTCTTTGTTTTTTTTTTTATTTTTTTTATTTTTTTGTTATAAGTAGGTGCATGTGCAAATCAAACAAACTACAAATAGTCACTTAGTAAATAATATTTATCAATTTTTTTTTATTTTACTCTCTTAACATCTGGTTTTTAGTTTTGCTTTATTAATAATTTTTTGAATATATTGTATATAATATAATATGTAGTTCGCAGAATACATATGTATATGAATATATTTAATTTTATACTCGCACTTACACAATATTTGCTTATAGATTTTTCTTATGTAGTTTAACTTCTTCTTTTTTAATTTATTTTTATAGCATTTGGAAATGTTTGTCCTTATTTGCTTCACATATTTTTCTTATTATTATTAATTTTTTTTTTTTTGATTTTCTATGGGAATGTGTTTTTCTTTAACCATTTATTTTATTAATTTTTTACACTTATATTTTTTGCATTTTTTTTTTGTATTCCACCACATTATTTATTTCTTTATAAATAATTTTAATTGGTATTATATAATTGCTGTGTACATAAAATAAAATATATATATGTACATACTCCCATAAGCAGTATATTATCATATGGATATACCCGTATGTACTTGTACATATATATATATATCTAGTTTAATAAATAATTAAAATACTATATAGTCTAAGGTACTAAAATTGATTACTTAATGTCTAAAAATCAAAATAAATAAATAAATAAATAAATAAATAAAAGTAACCTAAAATTAATAAATAATTTGTTTACTGCATTTTTACTTATAATAGACGGTTCTTGCTTTTTGCTTTAAATACAAATACAATACATACTTTGCATTCGAATTTTATTTTGCTCTTCCTGATGTCGTTGTCCATTTTGGAAACTGACTAGGCTAGTTTTACAAATACACAGCCATACATATACATACATTTTTATTCGTTTCATATTTTTCGTTTTTGTATATATACATATATCTATGTATTTTGTATGTATGTAAAACTTTTATTTAGCTATTATATAAATTTTGTAACTAATTAGTTATTTTTTGGTTTTATATTGCCACTAATATTTTAGTTTATTTATTTGTTCTAATTTTCTTTTGTTAAATTTAATTTAGATACACACGTAGCTTTTTTCCTGTCAATAAATGAACAAATTAACAGATAAATATATAAATAAATGAATAAATAAATAAAGACATTTATTAATACAAGATACAATAATAATTAAGGTATTTTTATAAAATACTTTACTCGAAATTATTGTATTGTACAATATAATAGAATCGTTATTTAGCAATAACATCAATCAACGGAATGCATGGTGTATATGTTTATTTGTGAACCCGTGCTGTATCTCCCTTTAGCAACATCCTGGCATAAACAGACTGGCGATTAATAAGATTAAAACAGAATAAGTACAATGTGGTAAGACTGCCATTCAAACGAATAATATACAATCAAATAAAAAGAAAACACGAACAAATCATAAGAATTGACTAGACTGACATATTTTTAAGTAATTTAAACTACTAACGTAAAACAAAAATAATATATACTTTTTATGTATCTAAATATGTATTACGAGTACGTTAAATTAATTATGAAAAATCACCCTTAACTAATTAATTCAATAACAGATATTTAAGACAATATTTAGCTGAGGAAAATGTATTACAGGAGACGAAAAATTTGATGCTTTTACTATTTTGTTATAATCTATCCAAAAGTTTGTCCTAAAAAGCAATAACATTGCTTGCAAGTATAACAAAACTTTATAGAAGTTGTTAATTGTTAAATAAAGATTTACTGTTCGTTTAAATTACGAAATCCAACGTAGACGGAAAATATACTCGTAGGTAAGCAAAATAGGAGAATCAAAGCATGAACTCATCAAAATAATAAAACTTAAACAATTATATACATCCATATGGGGGTCTGCACAGCGATTGATCGGGAAATTACTGATTGTCCTATGACATGGATTCGGCGAGCAGAGCAATAATCAAGTTCGTAGCGAATTGCTAACTGCATGCAGACTATGCAGACTAAATTGGCAAGGGCATGCTCGGCCATTAATATAATACTGGCTTACGCTGTCATAGAGCTCACATCCCTATTCGGAAGAGATTACAAAGATATGACGAGCTAACTAATTACACTCAATGTTGACGAACCTAGCAAACGTTTAATGGACAACGGACAACGACCTTCGGATCTGCACGTGGAATGTTCGGACCCTTAACAGGCCACGTGCAGCCGAGCAGAAGCCCTTGGCTGCTATCACACAGAAATCACCGTCATCCATGAAGTGCGATGGAAAGAAACAGCACTATACTAAGCACACGGTTTTCTTATCTCAATATACATAAGGGGACATGGCGGTTTCCTGATCATGTTCAGTGTTCTAGTGTTCGGTCAAATTGATCACATGCAATGGATGTAAGGCATAGTATTCTGGACGACCGAACGTTCCGTGCAGCGAAACGTGACTCGGATTACCACCTTGTAGCAGCCAAGATGCAAATGCGAATTTCCCAAAAGTCACAACAAAGAAGAATTACTCTGAGGAGATATTTTATCAACGTAGACTGCAGTCGCAAGAGACCCCCAGAATCTTCATTGAACGCATTTTCCGAAATCTCTCAACAACTCCTCTGCCGCCATCATCAAGTACCGAAAACCAGTGGCAACACTGAAAACGTGCCATCAGAGATGTCGCAACTAATTTCACCGGACCACCACTAAGAAATCTGTGGTTTGATAATGAATGCCAGCAAGCACATGCAGCTAAGCAGGTATCGTAAAAAACACGGTTGCATTGAAGGACGACAGCTGCTCGTGAGATTCACAACCAGAAGAGACGGGAAGAACATCTGCTTCTCCGGAAGAGAAAAAAAGAGCATGAGAAACACGCGATCGAAGATATTGAGAGGCTTTACAAATGGTAAAATGAACTGTATAATGGCGAAGAAGCCCAACATGCCGCCGTCAGGCAGAATAGTTCATTTAACTTAGACGATGATAGTCAAAACTTCAACAAAGTAGCTGAACCTGACGACTTACCGACCGAGGTGGAGATGAATAGAATCTCAGCACCGATTGCTCGCTGCACAATAAACGAGACCCCCTCAACTGCGCCAACTATGAAGGTATAAATCTCCTCAACATCGCATACAAGATCCTATTTCCCATATTTTGTGAATATCGGAAACCCTAGCTAACAACCTGATTGGCTCCTATCAGTGCGGTTCCAGACCAAGAAAATACACAATCAACCAAACCATTACACTCCAGCAGATACTGGAAAAAACTCGAGATAAATCGATACCCATTATCTTTTCATCGATTTTAAGGTCTCATATCCATTTATGGAGACGAGGTATATATGGTAAAGCCATGTCTAATTTTGGCATCCCAACCAAACTCGTCCGTCTGTGAAAAAGGATGATGGATAAATGTCGCTGCTACGTCATCATCGGTAATGACCACGAAGTGGCGTGCTGTCACATTCTTCAACATCATACATGAAAGAGTTGTGCGGAACTCATAAGTGAACACTGGAGGAACAATCTTTGAAAAAAGTCTGTGCAACTACCAGCGTACGCCGATTATATCGACATAGCTGGCAGAACTCAGCTGGTGCGTTCTAGTATTGAAGCGGAATCTGCCAAAATGTGTTTAACGGTAAATGGGACAAAACTAAGTATATGCTGTCAATAAGAAAGGACACACAACATTGACGTCCAATACAAGAGTCACAGCCGACAGCTATAATTTCGAGGTAGTAAGGTTCTTTGTCTGCATCTCGGCAGGAACAAAACGAAGAATCGCTGTTGTCAATCGCTGTTTGTTTGGGCTAAGAAGGTAATTTAGTAGAAAGGCCCTTTACCGAAAAACTAAGTAGACTCAATATAAGACCTTAATCAACCCAGTTCTATTTTATGGCGCTGAAGCATGGACTCTCGTAGAGAGGCGCGCACAAGTAGAAGGTGACCTTAACCGACTTGGAGTGCTCAACTGGAGACAATTATCTAAAGACCGGGTTTACTGTAGAGGCTTCTTAGTTGTGGCCCAGGTTCACCTCAAACTATAGCCCCACCTAAGTTAGTATGTAGGTATACAAATTCATATAACATAAAAAAATAAGTAAAAAATTGCTTTCATACGACTGAATAATTCATTATATAAATATGTAAATGAATGCCTAATATATGTATATGTATGCATATATAAACATCTGTCAAAACCATCTTATTCGTTACTCCAAATAAAAATCATCAAATTTTGATTTTATCAAACTCATTGTAAGCGGTGTTGGCTGGGGTAAAATCCTAAAAATTCGTCTTAGTAAACAGCTTCTTGACACATGAAAACATTTTTGTAAGTTGAAATGGTTTTGATTAAAGTAGCAGGGATTTGATTTAATTTTTAGGCCAACAATATTGTTTCCAAAGCATTTTGAAACATCTTCAATAAACGATCATGAAATGGGCTTATTTAAATGATAAGACTGGATCGTACATTCGTAAGTATATATTGAATTTCAAATTTGATAAAATCTAAATGACCGTTTTTTTTTGTTAATTAATTTTAAGCAATTTGAATTATCTATTTGAAAATTAAATTTCATATTGTTTTTGAACTTTTAATAATTTTGTACACCTCAAATCGATATGCAGAGATCCAGTGCTAAATATAAGGCTGCGTGATAGATAACTTATGAAACCACGGCTTAGAAGCGACCTTATAGTAAATAAATATTATAATATAAAAGTAAAGGGGCAAATATTTTGAACTAGAAAACGTATTGAGGCAACACAAAACCGATACGTCCAACAAGCAAGTGGCGAATTGTCGGAAATACGAGTAGAATCCGCTACATTAACTTGCGAACGAAAGCTTAGAGAATGTATTTTTACGTTACTTTCAAATTAAGAACGGAGTTGTCTTCATCATAACAGAGTAAATCCTAGATAAGATCGTAAACACATCATATAAGCTCTGAATATTGTAAGCGAACCATCATCAGGCGAGAAAATAAACTGCTCTGTGTGGTAAATCTTGGAAAATTGCTCTTCAGCGGTATAAACCGAGTGGAAGAACTTACAGTTTCGCTCCCTACCTAAAGAATTCATCCGAAATATATTTCCCTCTGTTGTAACATATGAGAAGCAACATCATGTCTTACGAAAGGCGAAGTGAGCGAAATTTTAAAAAGAATAAACATACAATGATTCTTTTTCTTGCAACACAAATAACATTGACTGGAGAAGTTCAACTCTTTTGGCATAAGCCTTCAATACTTTGAAACGTGATTCTCAATTTTCGAAAAAGCTATTTGGATGCAGGAAATCTTTAGAAAAACCTATATAAGAAATATGGTATACTCGTATCAGCAAATAAAGAATTCAACAGAATTTTCACAAATAAATCAGCTGTTAATTACAGAATGGCGGCAAGGTATACGTTGTGCGTTACAGTGTGATTAGCCAATGCTCGAAAGATATTTTCGGACAACTATGGTAAAATCATGTGAGTTGAGTATTTTCCTACTATAAAACAAATCATAAAACACTAATATTATAATTAAGACTCCCAATTTTATGTAGGAGGACACTCATGAAGCCTTAACGCCTTCCTTTCTCATTCTACTCAACATTTTACCAGATTTAAATTAAAACAATCAACCTATGTTGCTTCTGTATTTTGTGGTCGCAGGGCACCATCAAAGAGTGTAACTACAATTCCACCCGACATTCATCATTAAACTGTTAAAAAAAAGTTTAGTTAACCTGTCCCACATTATTACTAACTTTCTTAAAGAACTAAAAAAGTACAGCTCATACAGAAGAAGACATAAGCAAGTTGCCTGAGCGGTTAGTAGTCGTGAGAAAGAGGATGGTTTTCAGTGAGTATTGTATTGTATCTATCGAAAAACTGACAACTATAACGACAACTGACAAACTATGTTTATCTCTTCTATGACCAAGCGCAGAACAATTCTGGCCAATTGCTGCTTTCATGGCTATGAAGCAATAAGACAGAATAAGGAAACACTCTACCAGACCACTTTTACTATGCCTGTCCTGTTATACATGGATACTCTCTAGAGTGCATGAGAATTATCGTGGCGGTTTTTCCACCTGCTTTAAGGGAATATGGAGAATAAGGTACATCAAAGGTCTGATCAAAAGGCAACACTTACATCGAGAAAGTTTAAAAGACCGTATAAAGCGCAAGGAGACTAGAGTAATCTTATAATCCAATCCAATCGGACAACGCAGTTAAAAGGGAACTCACCTAACTTGCGGCGTGTAATTAGATGTAACTAGCGAGGGATTGACCTGCCTGGATAGACAGAAAGACAGCTTTTGCATGAAGCCGTAAGCTCAGGTCTGTAGGCAGCTGTTCAAAGTAAAGTAATATCACGTATATCCAACAATTAGGCAAAAAATATTTATTAGCATGGACTCCTGCTGTTTATGCTTAGATTTGATAAGAATGAGAATGTAGACATCTCTACAATATTAAAAGTATACTTAACATTGCGTAATTACACAAGATCGATCCTGCAGTGTAAGCGGGAACTAAGGAACTGCAAAGCAAAACAAATAAACTCAGACTTCAAAAATTGAGCAATCTCGAGTATAAAATATGAAACAGTTGCTGAAAATAGTAATATGGAACACAAACGGAATATTCGAAACGATAGATGAACTAGAAGTATTCTTGCGTAAAAAAATTGTTTGACATATGCTTGATTTCCGAAGCACACTTGAAAAAGAAAGAAAAAGGAATCTAGTGTAAAAATAAAAGGATAGACTAGAGGCTGATCTTCTATATTTATCAATGAGTATTGGATATTCTATAAATACAATTATTGAGACCGATGCGATGCAAGCAAGTATAGTTCGCGTAAGAAATACGTACTTGTACTACAATATCGCATCCATTTATTGCGTTACGAACTAGAAAAGACCGATTTTATAAATCTTTTGGACTCACTTGGACCCATTTTTATTGCTGGTGGTGATTTAAACTCGAAACACAGTTTTTGGGGCTCAAGATGCGATTCAACTATAGGCAGACTGCTTTGCGAAGCCGGCATGCAATTTAATGTTGAATTCTTTTTGACAGGAAAACCGATAAATTGGCCCACCGATAGAGCAAAAACTCCAGACTTCGTAGACTTCTTCATTGCAAGAGTTATAGCTTAAGAATTTATAAACGTCGAAGATCGAAGAAGTTTGATTACTCTTCAGATCATCACCACTGATCTTGACAATAAGCAAACGTCTAATGAAATAAGAAGGAGCCGCTGGATTAACTACCAACCAAACTAACTGGGAGGGTTTTAGGAAATATTTTATAGAAAATATTGTTCTGAATGTGTCCCTTAAAATATTTTCTGAACAAAACTCCCGTTAATAGGAAAGAAATCGTAAATACCGAAGGTAAATATCCCTCGAGTTAATGGAGCTGACACGTCTAAAGAGCACGGTCCGACCTAATCAGCAAGGCAAGCGCTAACAGAAGACCTTGGTGGTACGATTACGACACCTGACAACTTTAAAATAAAGCACGTGTCGTTGGTTGAACTTTGCCACGCAATAAATTTTTTAAAAATAACAAGGGCAGATCCTTGTGATATGATATCATAACCGGACAGATCCTCAAGGAATTGCCAAAAAAGGCCTGATCAAGCTTGTGCATATTGTAAATGCCATGCTAAGATTATTAGATATACGTTCCAAGACAATGGTTCCCAAACTAGAAAAGCCTCCAAACGACAAAAAATCGAACTAACCGATATCGCTCCTATCGATAATATCTAAGGTATTTGGAAAACTTTTGTTAAGGCGCCTACAGCAAGTCACTGAAGAAATATTCTTCTATTCTTCCACAATTGGCCATGTTTATTGAATAACAAATGAAATAGAGAAAACCCTAGTGGAGAAAATGATATGTTCTAGCGCTTTTCTGGACATCTATTAAGCCTTCGACAAGGTATGGCATGAAGGCCTTAACTTTAAGTTAAGACATGCTGTCACAGAACAATTATAGGAGTCTTTGTAAAAAGACTATTCCGTATTAAATACGAATCGCGATACGTTGAATTTAAGGATATCGCTGCCGGAGCACCACAAGCAAGTGTTCGTGGTCCGATTTGTTCTTCCTCTACATTCGAGATATACCGCAAGAAGAAGTTGCTGTTGTAGCTACGTTCGTGGACGATACGGGTATATTAACAACAGATAAATCAGTCGAGTTAACAACTGTAAAACTCCAACGGGATTTGGACAAAATTTACGAGTGGACAAAGATTTGGCATATTGCTCTCCACGAGACCAAATCAACCCATGCTAGCTTTACTTACAAAAAAATTAACAATCTATCCATTTTCATTAACTCAATACAAATACCGTATGCAAACGAGGCAAAGTATTATTATTGATATTAACAGCATAACCAATTGGGGAACTATTAACAGAGTGGAATTTAATACATCCAAAACGCAAAGCCATTATCTATGAATGGCGCTTGCATCGTAGAAACCGAAAAACTTTCCATTCTCGGCATGTGTGCCAGTGATAACTTATGTTGGAATGTCCACATATCCGATGTCGTCAAAAATGCTGCGAAATGTCTAGTTTCCTCAAGTGATGTAGGAAATATTTCACCCCCTCTGATCGGGCCCCAATATATATAAGGCATTCATCCGCCCAAAATTGGAGTACAAAGCGCACATCTGCTCAGGTGATCCTAAAACATTTCTGCACCTGCTAGATAGGATTCAAAACCCATCAAACCTTCAATCGTAACACTCGTCTCGCTATGAATATTAGTCAATATAGCCTCAAGCCCACTTTCGGACCTAAGCCTTATGGAATTCTCTGCTGAGCTCTCTATTTCCTGGTGGTTATAACTTGCAAATATTTGACCAATGTACATCGGTATCTCTCTTTTCTTCCTCCCTGAGTTTGCTTCACCCGTGCTGTGTACAAACATTTTACGGGTACTCAAATCTAATTGTCAACAAAAAAAAGTGTCTAAGAATGACAATAGGACAATAGATGCGAAATTCAAATGGAAGTTATACGTTAAAAAGAACGCGACGAACTTGAAAATAAATTCAGGCAAATGTATTGTCTACTTGGAAAATCTTCCAAATTAAGCATATAAAGGGTGTTTTTTTTAGAGATTTGGTTTAAAGAGGCTAAACTGTTTCTACAGATTGTCAAATTGACGTGGTTTACGGTGAATAGAGCAACGCCAGAGCAACGCGTGCAAATTGTGCAAACTTATTTTGAAAACCATGGTTTGGTTCGCCAAATTTGTCCTGCGCTACGTCCAAATTACGGTCGACATAATCGTCCATCTGAGCAAGTTATTCGGAATACGATGAATCGTTTTCGCACCACGTACACTCTAGTGTATAACACGCATCCATAAAGATGACAAACAGTGTGAACAGAATAAGTCATTGCCGTTGTGGAGTGCAGTGTTGAGGAGAATCCGAATGAGTCGAATTGCTATTGTGCACAGAAATTGGAGCTATGCCTATCCACTTTGTGAAATATTTTACGGAAAGATCTTGGCTTAAAAGCTTATAAGATTCAGCTTGTGCAAGAGTTGAAACCGCGTAACAATTATGCGCGTTGTAGGTTCGGTGAATGGGCCGAAAACATAATTCAACTTGATTCAGCGATAACGCGGGAAACATTTGCGGAACGCATAATTTCGCGTAATGGAGCTGTGAACTGGCCTCCACGATCCTGTGATCTCACACCTTTACATTACTTTCTTTAGGAGTATGTGAAGTCACTAGTCTATGCCGATAAATTAGAGACGTTGGACGATTTTGAAGTCAACATTCACGTTGTTATTGCTGATATACGGGCCCAGTTGCTCGATAAAGTTGTCGAAAATTGGACTTCACGATTGCGCTTTATTCGAGCTAGCCGATATCATATTTAAACACTAATGGCATAAAAATATCTGTTAAATAAAGCTAATATCAGAGATATTAGCATTAGCTTCAAGTATTTTATTTCATATTGAATTTGTGTACCTTAAAAAAAAAAACTGCTTTTATACAAGCAAGTGCTTAAACCTGTTTGGGCTTGTGGTATACAACTTTGGGGTCGTAGCGATAAACTACAATCTTTTCAAAACGAAGTGCTAAGAGTCATAGTAAATGTCCCATGATAAATCAGAAACAATGATACCTACAGAGACATAGGAGTAACTACGGTCGATGACGAAATAACGAACTTTGCTCGAAAACTCCGTATGTGTCTTCATGGACATTGCAACAACGTTAACTCCAAATTCTGGACAAGACGAATATTGTGGGCCGACTACAAACAACAAAGCTGTTCGATTTAACGCCGGGTAGATTTGTTGCTTGGAAAGCTAGCTGCCCAACGCGAATATTTTTGAAACTAAAACTACTTGAGAAGGAAACTTAGTCCTAGTTAACCAGTAGAAGGAGGTGTTGTTTAGTACGTAAAAATCCCACACTACTATGAGCTCCAGGCACATACGAGTATGTAGTGTCTATAAAGATTTTTCCACTAACTCACGGAAAAAAAAGTAAATTATTATTTATAATCAATTTGGCCAGTATAGCCGCTTACGTGGTTTTATTGTTTTTTAATCTGTGCCAGTGTCATTGAATGATGACTCTTACATATCTAAAAGGAATTCTGCCAGAATTAATTATATACAATACATATCAGTCGATGAATTGAGTGGATTTTCATCTAGTTTTAGAACAATATATACCTACATATACATACAATACATATGTGTTTAAAAATTTAAAAATATTGTACCTACTTGCAACTCCTAAAATTTAATTGAATAATTTTGAATTATTATGTATTGTATGAGCTATGATTACATAAAATAAAATTATAAAACAATTAAATAGAAAATCGTTTAAATTTACAAATTAACAATGAAAAAAAAAAAAAACAAAAAAAAACATAAGTAGCTGGAGTTGTGCAGTTAAACATTTTCTACTAAAGCTTGTACTCGTTGGCTTTTGAATTTATTTAATTACGATTATTCATCAAGTGATTTGATTTGATTTGTTTTATATTACTTTTGTTTTGTTTGTATAAGTTATATAAATTTACAGGTAACAAACTTTCTAATATTTTTTGATTGTTGTATAAAAATTATATGTATATGCAAGCAATTAAGATGAAATTTGTTTGGGTTTTTGTTATATTAGTTTTTAGGTATATGAATATGCACACAGTTATATGTTTCTTTACTTATTGCAAAGCATAATTTTGTTTACGAGTTGTTTTTAATTTGTTTTTAATTTGATTTTCATTAGGATTATTACGATTTGACTAGATTTTGCATGTTGATTTTAATAATTGTTTTGGTTTAATGTACACTATACATAGCTATTACATATTTTAATTTTTTATTTATTATTTTTTGTTTTTTTTTTTTGTTATAATACGATTTTATTTCATATATATATTTATAAATATATAAATATAAATATATATGAATGTATATATATATATATTTATATAGTAAAGGGCGGGTATTTACCGCAAGGCAAACGAGTTTTCTTTACAACACAAATTCAATATATGAATAAATATTTGTGTACATACATATTTGCATACACATGCAACAAAAATCAAAATACTGCAGGTATATATAATTATTTACATACGTGTAATTAGTGTTTTTGAATTGTTGGTAATTTTTACATAAAACCTGTAAAAAAGAGTTCTCGCCTTATATTTCTTAATTACAAACAATATCATTAAGGAAACATATTTTTTTTTGTTTTGTTTTTTTTTTTTGGAATAAATTTAATATGAACTCTACGAATATGGTCGAAACGTTTAGACAAAAAACGCCGTATTGCCACTGAAATCTATGATCATCTTACTACAGCAAAGTTAAAATTCAAATTGTTGAATTTGCGTGGTTTAAAGAAACTTATTTCTCGTACCTGTAACTTATAAATGCTCGTAAGAGCCAACAAACTTAAACTTAAAAATATAGTTGTTATGGATATTTTTTTCTGGTTATGCTCAAAAGCAAAATCAGGCAATGCTTAAAATAACCAACTGTCGCTTGAATAGAGTTTAATTTTGGTAGCTAAAAATTTTTTTGGAATAAGCATGTAATTGACGAAGCAAGGAGTTTCAGTTCAACGGACAGAAAAAAAAAATGATAATGTAATAGCATTTTCACAGGCTCATAAATAATATTTGACATCCACTAGACATATCAGGCCCGTATTGTTTTTTCTAAACTAATTTTTGAAGAAAATAAATGTTTTAAATATAAATGTTTAATTTGCCCTTCTAGTTAAAACATTTCCTTTTTTTTTAGATCGTCTATCATCTATAATCTACTACGTCTTAGTTCTTTTTATGCACGCTTTTTGTAGAAAAAATATAGCGTCTGTGTGTGTTTGTTTTTTTTTGTTGGGGTATTTATTATAACAAAATGTACAGGCTGACGCAAAATGGCAGCTTTTTTTTTATTTATTTATTTTTTCCAGAATTTTGCAAACAAAACTTTGGGAATTTATTTGAATATACAATATATTGTAACAATGTATAGGTGTTCGTCACAGAATAACAGTCACATGTTTTAACGCCACATGTGCATCGAACCTTTCTTGCTAAGAAGTGTCTGTAAGGTACAGCAGGAGGATCACCCACACTGTTGAAAATATTTAAATTACAATGGGGTGTAAGTAAGAGAATGTGCAGAAGAGTTCAGAGACATGAACTAGGACTTAACTCTGACTATCGCGTGGGTCCGTTTAGATAATTTTTAAAATGGTGAAATTTATTCTCATATATATACCCGTTTGTGCAAGCATTTCACGCGTTAGCAACTATTCCATTTGATTGCGGTAAAAACAGTGTGTCAAATTAAATGATTTTGTTAACAAACACAATAACAGCACCGATTTAATTATATTGTACTTTTAATACTCGTACACCGAACCATTAGCTCATTTTTCTATAAAAATGAAAGAGCGGATGTCTGGCATCCGGCATCTAACATTTCTCAATTGGTGCAAATCTGCTGGAAAAGTACAAAGGTGCAAAACTTCAAATTCAATAAAGTCGCCCATCTGTATATTTTACTTTAAAAAAAAAACAGTGGAATTCACTAATGCTGAAACCAAATCATAAAGAACATTTTGCGCCAGCCTGTATTTAATGAATTTAATGAAAGATAGATGGTTAAAAAAGATATACATTTAAAGCTATAAATAAGTTGTTTTTTTTTTTTTAACAAAATAAGTAAAATGTAAAAAAATAAATAAATAAATAAATATATGTATAAATAAATAAATAATTCCGTTATGTAATAAAAATTAAATGTGGTGTATATACTCGTACAGATGTCTCAGATTTGGATACATTTATCACTATACATTTGTAGCGACAGTCTGTGTGTGTCTAGTGTGTCCTTTTTGTAAAAAATAAAAAAAATAAAATTGCTATCTACTATCGCTATTGAAAAAAAAAAATGCTGATTTATGTTCTTATACATATGTATGTATGCCTAGACGAGGGAGTATCCAGATTGCCATATACCTATAATTGTATTCGTATGAAATTTTCTATTCTCTGTTGGGTTAGCACACGATCATTACTTTGAGATCTTCAAGGTCATCATTAAGATACTCAACGCAATCATTGTGTGCATTTAAATGATTGCTATGATCCTTTACTATGAGATCATCATGATCATGAGAATGATGGTGCATAACGTCATGATCAATATCACACATATCAACAGTTTTGGTATGTATAACAGCACTACGACGATCAGCAGTAATTTCATCATCATCGTCATCAATTACATTGTTATTACAACTAATAAGAATTTCATTTGCACTATTTTTCAAAATGAAATTTGAAAGATTGCTTGCATTTGTATAGTCATCATCAGCGTTATCATCGACAAGTTGATCATCATTGATGATTGTCACAATATTGTTTTGGCGTTGTTGAATATGCCTGTGACGATGACGATGATGGTTCGCTGTATTATCATTCAATGATGTATTATTTTGTGACTGGTAATGATGGTGATGATCTTCAGGAGTAATATATTCATTCGAACAATCATCTGTATCTAGATCATTAATACTATTGTGATTGTGATAGTTTTTGCTATTATTATTGTTATTATTTTGATTTGTTTTTCTAGTCGAATTTGTTAATCTTGAGGTGCTACCAGTTATAACTGTTATCGGAGTCATACGGCTGCTACTGCAATTAAAATCATCAATATACACCGATGCCAATGTAGGAGAGCGAATTCGCATTCGTTTTGATCGTCGGCTATAGCTGTTTGTTTGCTGTTGTTGGTGTAGATTTTGTCTGTGATGCGGACGCTTATTGTTTAATGAAAGTCCATCATCGGTGTCGTCCTCATCATCGTCGTCATCGTCTATGCAAATTTGTCGACGATTGGTTCGAGCATCAATATTACATTCTATCTTGTTGGTTGAGGGTATTCTTGTTAGTGTTGCATTTGCCGTCGAATTTGGAACTATTATTGTTGACTTGTGTACTTTATTATATTGAAGAAATCCTTGCAGTTGTTGTCGTTGTTGTTGCTGCTGTTGTTGATTTTGTTGTTGATGCTGCTGTTGGTTTAATTGATTATGTTGTTGTTGGTATTGATTGTTAACTCTATTTGGTGTCATTATTGCACTTTCATTGCGAACTAAATACTGCGCCTTATTACTATTTTGGCTGATATTGCCACCACCCCGTATAACAGTGATTGTTGCATGTTGATTTTCTTGCTGTTGTAGATGCTGTTGTTGTTGCTGATGCTGCTGCTGCTGCTGCTGTTGTTGTTGTTGTTGTTGTTGTTGTTGCTGCTGCTGTTGTTGCTGCTGTTGGTGCTGCTGCTGCTGTTGATGCAAATGATGTTGCTGATGCTGATGGTGCTGATTGTTAGATTCATTTGCATATATTCTATACATGTTCAAATCATTATCGCAAATATCGGCCGATGTGTCTGATGTAGACCGACTAGAATCTTGTTTTATTTGCTGAATATTATTGCCATTAAGATTGAATTCATTGTCGTTGCTAGTACTGTTACTGTTGTTGCTAGTTGTTATTCTATTATTGCTAAGAACGAAAGCTGGTTTGGTTAGCATTTCCGGGGAGGCAGCTGGGTTATGTCACAACATGTCATCATGATCTGGATCGGTGTCATGATCATGATCTAAATCAAAGTCATCTTGTCCCAAGTCGAGATCCATGTCAGGGTCATCATCTAAATCTAATGAATGCTGATTTCCAGGTGACAGTGATGATTGATTTAAATTTTTAGGATCTTCATCTCGCCACTTATCCATCGATCGACGACGAGCATTCATAAAGAAATTCCCAACAGTTGTAGGCTCCAATCCCAATTGCCTTGCAATTGTTACTTGCATTTCTTTAGATGGGCGCTTTGTTTCCTTCAAAAGGGAATTTTTATTTATGAAAAAATGTAATTTCAAATTGAAAATATTTTGAATACCTTAAAAATAGCTTGAAGTGTTCGTCTCTGAAGGTCGGTAAATACAAGTCGCGGCTTTTTGGGCGTTGGCATGTGTTCGATTTGTGGCTCATCTTTTCGTCGGCATCCTGTAATTCATTTATAATTGATTTAATAAAAAAGAAAAAACAATAAAACAAAATATGCGTAATATTATGGTCAAACTATTTCATATCGTTACAAATGTTAGTTTTATCAAGTTCAGTTGAGCATATGATTGAAGTGAATTTCTTTTCTAAAAAAAAAAGAAGAAAAACTCTGATCAAAATAAATGATTTGAAAAAGCAATGTGCAAAGCCTTGGTTTACAATTTACCAACTCTGAGTTTTAATGTTGTTAGAAGGATTTTTAACGAACATTCAAATTTCAAGTAATTCTAGTTGATTTTCAATATTGGAATATCTTGCCCGGCATAAAGTAATAGTTCTTTTTCTGATTAAACCATGTTGTATGAGATTTTAAATATTGCTTTGAAATTTCGGTTGGCAAGAATTTTGGAAGCATTTCCCTTAATATATTCTTTCAAGCATAAGTTTGTTCTTAACTAATTGAATTTTGTTATGATACTTTTATTTGTAGAAGAAACCCTCCTAAGATTATCATAGTGCGTGTATCATATTTAAGGACAATTTGAAAATACTATGCGAGAGTATTTGTTTTTTAGAATGAAATTACATATATTTTATTTTGCGCAGAAATACGAGTAGTTAATCAGCGTTTTCATCTGTTTGTAAGCATTGATTAATTAAGACAAGGCAAGCCTTTCTTTTGTCGGAGGTAAAATGAAGAACTAATTTCGATGTATTAGATCTGATCAAATAGAGGGAGATTACAAAAATGTAAATGAACTAGAACGCTGTTGTATTCATAGTATTGTAGTTGCACCTAATTTGAAATTTGTTTATTAAACCATTATTTACCTGTTATTGCTGGTGTGTAGCCAGTGTTATTGTTATTTCCTAAAATCGTGATGTAAATAGTTCAGTTAGAAGTTAGTTCATTTTTTTTTTAAACTACATATGTACATAAATTTTATAAGGATTGATTTCATTCTTTAAGCTTTTAAACATAAAATTCGAAAAAGAAAACAAAGAAATAAAACAAAAATGTATTGGCCTGATGATCTCCCTCTATTTATTGTTTTTTTTTTTTTTCTTTATTGAGGAGAAAATTAATGGAGATAGAATGGAAATCACTTCTCAATGAAATTAAAATCCTCTTACCTCCTCCTCTTTGTGGAATTTGGGCTGCTGTAAAGAAACAAAAAATTGTAGATATTTGATCAATAGAGTAGACATACGTAATTTATTTTTAAATTAGTTTTGTTATTACGAGTACATATATATGAACTGTATAATAAGGGGAGGGAGTCGTTTCTTAAGAACTCATTTTTTTAAATTTTCCTGAGGGATAAAAGATATGTTAATGATGGTTACATAGAAATGATCGTAAACTGGAATATTGACAACGTGGCTAGTAAACTTGTTGTTCACATAACATAATTCTTATTAAACAAATTTTCTTACACCTGTGTTTATTATTCAATTCTTATTCAATTCAATTCAATTCATTTAAAAAAGAGGTCAACATTTAAGACATTGTCTTTAATAGTACAGCTAGGAGAATGTTCAAGTTGAATTTGTATACATGTAAATACAAAGTTCATATAATAATGCATAAACATAGAGTTAGAGATAGAACTAAATGAAAATCGTAAACATCCATAAACCCGACCAATTACGACATTGATGTGATTGTAACAAGATAGATTTCGATTTATGACAAAGCCGAGGCTTATCTACCTTCATTTTAGTGCATGGTAGTAAGATATATGACACAGAGGCTAGTTCGAGAGATCTGTAAGAGATAGGTATGATTTGACATTTACTTGGATTTAGTACCTGTCCATTAGTCATTGCCCATTGACCAATCGCTACCAGATCCTCATTTAACTGTAAAACAAGCTTTCCCATCATATTACCTTGCTTCGAGGAATAAAGTTGCACGTCGCAGAGATAAATAGAAACATGCTTGCAAGTCGACGGTAAGTCATTAATGTACAGGCAGAACATAATGGGCCCTAAAATTGAACCCAGAGGTACACCTTGCATCAAGGGTTTAAGCTTAGAGCGTGAATCACTTACAGCTACGCTTTGCAACCTATCACTCAACATGTTACCGATGAGCCCTGTAGATCTGTCAATAAACGCAAAACACGCAGCTATGGCCGGTTCTAAAGCCGGATCGAAGGGGGCTCAGCAAGGAATTTACAGACAGGTGATCGTGAATTTGCATCGCCAATACTCTTTCAAAAACCTTAGAGAGACATGGTAGAATGCTGGTAGGCCTGTAATCATTTACAAGTTTCCAGCCCAAAGGAAATAATCAACATGCGTTGATAATGTGTGTTAAATGACTTATGATGTGCGAAGTGGATCATAAAACGAAGTGGAACCCCATCCTCTCCAACAGTAATCGTTCTCAATGATATAATAATACTTACGATCTTTATCTCAGTAACAATCTCAAAATCAGCTTGATGTTCTAACGTTGTAGAAGTGATTGCATTTTAGTCAAACCTTTCAAGTTCAACTTCATTTGACAGGAAGGAGTCATTGAGATTATTTAAGTCTAGGGTACAACTGCTACTACTTTTACCAATCTTTCCAATCTGACGTAGGTTTCTCCATAAACTTTTTAAGGTAAGGAAGTGCTTAGTTTAGAGGAGAAATAGTGACGTTTTGATGCACGAACGGTAAATGTTGCAGCATTACGTGCAGTTTTAAAAATACTCCAGACAAGAATATTATACTTATGTCCGGGCCTTGCTCAATAATACTTTATTTTGCATTACTGCATCCCCACCTATGTGTGTGCTGATGTTGCGAAATATGGTGCAGTAACTTCCCCCTTCTTAAAATTACCCCTCGTAGATTCAGAATTTTAAATTAATTAGCTATGGGATAAAGTCGTTTACCTGAAGGCATTGTAGTTCAATGTTGACTGAATCTTTTTCTTCTTCAAAATTATGTACTGGCACAATAATAATGATTAGCAAATACAAAACTGAATTTGAAATACGAGTAAATAACATGTTTTTTTAGGTGTGAAACTTTTTGTATTTTTTCTATATTTTTTAAGTGCAAAGAGTAAAGATACTGTAAAATGTTTGTGCTATAACTTACTCCTTTCAATACAATCGCTTTATTCAATACAATTACAATTTAGAATCCAATCGCTTTTATCAATCACTTTTCCTTTAATCTATCTTTTAGTAACTAATCGTAATTCACATTTCAAATTCACTTTAGAACTGACTTGCACATCTTGTGTGACGCTGACTGCTTTCCATTTTGCCAGAATATTCGCTAAAAGTTTCCTTTATCCAATGGTTGAGGCTTCTGCTATTCAAATATGAAAATCTTCTGGTATGCAAATATAGATGACGTTGTTCACATTTTTGAACTAATTTTACATCTTTTATTGTGAAATTAACTTGTATTGTAGGTGGTAAGATATGGAAAGGTTTTGTATACTTTAATGACTTCATTATTGAATTCTACAAGGAACGTTCGATAGTGAATTTGGGTTTCTTTTCGATGTTCTGAATTCCCTTGAAAATTTGTCAAAAAGCGATTGCTAGTTCTTGGTTTGGACATGGTATAGAATATAATTAATTTATTTTGAAAGTTAATGGGTTCGTCATACTCGACTGCTTCGACTTTGTTGCCCAATGGAAGATTTTCCATTTCTGCAATTATTTTTCGATTTTTTTTTTCTATAGATTAATATTCGCAGTTCCTTTTTCGCCAATTGAGTTGCTAATAATGTTTAAGTTCTTCTTTGATTATTGATAGTTTATTATATAGTTGTTTTCCTGTATAACGAATGATACGAGTATTATATAAGGTTCAAGTGCATTCGTTAAATCGAAAAATTCGTAATATCGAACACGGAAACTTGCACGAACAATTTAATTAATGTACGGATATTGTTTCTATTCATAAAGTCACCAAAATGAATTTCTTAAATTAAAATGTAAAGAGACATTTAATAAAAAACGAAGGACAAGTTTTGAAAAAGAAATCACCAATAAGCATTTGCTTCCATGAACTTTGAACGCAGCAATTTATAACTTTGTAAAGTTTCTTACCTCTGGGAAAATATTTCTGACAAGATTTAACGTCCTCGATATAATGGCCATCTCTTCTGAGGTCCGTAAAACTGACAGGAGAATATTATCCTCCACTTCCAACTCCTTATCCGGGATTGGAGCAAATATGTTTTGTACTTTGAAAGTACAACCACAAACCATTGTGGTTTGGCTTTATGCGCTGGAGCAGAGTCCTGTTGGGAGATCCATTTGTATCAATTGAAAAGGGCATTGGTCAAACCCTTCACAACACCCTCTAGCACACCTTCTTGGTAGACCTTTGCACTAGTTTTTATGCCTTTTTTTTTACAGAAATGGAGGGATGCGACACCATGGTCAGAGACCCCCCCAAACCATTACGGAAGCGGGATGATGTCATTTGTTGAAAACTTCTTCCACGGTACAAATTTTCTCACACGTAAACAGAATGTTTTCGCTTGCCTCTTTCCAGTCTAATTTTTTTTAGTTGAGGAGTTAGAAGATGACCAGTGGACCAACGGTAGGCTTTCATATGCAGACCATCCCGAATCAGCATAGACATGGATCTGGTTGATATATCCAATTCCTTGAGCATGATCTTCTGCTTCCCAAGGGGATTTCTCCGAATTCATTCACGCATTGACTTTACGACCATATTCGTACGGACGACGCGCCTCTACTCCAGACAATTCGCCAAAGTGAGTAATAGCCCGATATACGAATATTCTCGATATTCCGAGTGGTTTTAGAAACTCGAAAATTTGGCCAGCACTCTTTACGTACTTATGCAACGCTATTACCGCGACTCGATTCTCTTTAACGCCCCACTCCATGTTAATAGTTCAGTGTGCAATGAAACCAAACTGACCAGCATTCTTTACTGATCAGTGCATGTGTTCTGAAAAAAAGTTAACGGTTCTATTTCCGCAAAGAGTTTTGAACGATAAGCGCTGAAAGTGTGTAACAGAACTTATGGCAGAACTAGGTATATAAAGCAGCTTAGTTAAGTGAATTGTATTCTGATCTGTAACATGACCAATAGTGTAATATTGGTGGCATATACAACACACAAATTTTCCATCGGCTGGATAGGCTTCGGGAGGGTGACTATTCGCAATATCCAGAAGCAGTTTGTAAGTTTTTGTTCATCCAAAATCTCTTCAACTTATGAAAATACGTAAATTCTTAGTGCTAAAGAAAATGTTTAAAATGTTTTTTTTTTTCGAACCTGTGGTTTAAAATTCATGAAAAATCAGAACTGATAGAGTTTTGTTTTTAAAATACCGCCTTTCCAATTATTAGTGGGCTTATTTTTTTCAAACCAGTATCATGCAAGGAGCATGGAAGGAACGTAAGGCGTTCTTTGGAAATTTTCCTCCCTGGAGCACCTGCTTCACCGGCATGAATGTATATGCTGTCTGTACGCGATGAAGTCGTCTACGTACGCTTTGGTATGGTGCAGCGAACTCACAAGATCACTTATGTAAGTGTTAAATAGGAGTGGCGATATAACCGCACCTTGTTGCACACCATTTTTATTGTTAAATGTTCCGGCAGCAGTAGCATCGCCATTTTTCGCGCGCATACCTAAAAGAATGTACAATATAGCATGGGTTTACTTATGTCGAAGGCCTTCTTCAAGTCAATCAGGCAGGCACTCGAGCATTGTTTCTTGTTTTTTTTCCACTGGATATTAGATACCAGTTTAGACGCGGCATGTGAGATATTATGCTTCGCCTTAAAACCGAATTGACTGTGCGGAATTATATTTTTGTCTTCAACCCATTTAGTCAGGCCTCTTTTGATCTCATTTTCGAATATCTTGCTGATAATCGGAATGGGACTTGTCGACCGAAGATTCGACTAATTGGACGTGTCCTTATCCCTTTTTGAGAATCGGAATTTTTATATATTTTGTAGTATGTTGGTTCGTGCCTGTCAGCTATATCCATGTGTCGAACAGCAGGAGTTCCAAATAGGCGTTATATCTGGGAATATCCGTTGCTTTTAAACCGAGTCGATATACATACTATATAACACTGTGCTGCCCTCCTCAATTAAGTAGTAGGTTCCCTCTAGTATTTGGTTTATTGTGTTTGGCGTTCCGCCGATTATAAAATAATTTCCACAGTTCCATTTACTTCGCTCTTCTGGGGTGGAGTTAAATACAACTCAATCCCTAGAGTTTTGATATAATTGAAATACTCGTAATTGGACTTATGAAGTTTCGCTCGTTATCTGTAACTAAGATTCTGGGGGCTGTAAAGAAGTGGAAAACTTTTATAATCTTGTTTCGTAGATTTAAAGCTGATTTTTGTTTTCTGTTTAAGAATTTTGTATATTTTCAAAATTTATGTTAAAAATGTCAATAGATTTTAGATATTTTTTAATCATGTTAGCCATTCCTGTGAAATAGTACCTGCCCAGAAGCTGGTCCTTGGGGTTTCGGTAAACTCGGCTGATGATCTGTATCTTATTGTCTGGGTTGACTAAATCTCTGTGTTATTCTAATTTTAAATTTCTCTGCATATTTCCTGTAGTAAATGCAAATATTTTTCTATGATTTCTATGCAATTTAGGATGTTTAAGGTTTTCTTTCAAAGTTTTTGAAAAGCTGTCTTTTCTGAAATCTCGAAGTCTATTGAAGTTTGGCTGCGGTTCGATTTCGAGCTGGATTTCGCTTTTTTCTCTGAAAACAATCTTATTCCTAAATAAATTGAATGGAGCTTCACAGTGTGGAGTAAGATCTGACCTATCCTCAAGTCAGTTCTGACTTTCCAACCAATTGGACGTGTTTCAATTTCAATCTCGCTCTCGCTTATTGTGTGTAATATTTTCTTTAATTCATTAATTGTGCTTACCCAACGACCGGAGTGCAGGTCACTTGCTATTATTTTTCCCGCCGGCATAATTATTTTTTATTTTTTCTTTTTGACAACTGACCAACCCCACACTGAATATGTCCAAGTACTGCGGTAACTTCTATTGCGCAATTACCAGCGAAACGAATTCTAACCTCTTTATTTGCAGCGTACTATGCTCTTTGTGTAAAAGATCGATAACTCATCTCAAAAACTATAGAAACAATTTCTACTTTTTCAGTGACGATTTCAAAGAGATCTCTCCGTCCCAGATAATGCCCGCGATATAGTGCCAACTACTCGTACCAACATCTATAAATCTAAATTTAAAATTTTAGATAAACAATTTTACAACATATTTCACATAACATTCAAAGTCTACTGACAATTTCAACATTGGTGATGTGAAAAGTGTTAAATCGGTTCTTAAGTTTTACATCTCTTCCTTCTTAGGTCCGATATCGGTATTTATTTTCAAGGTTTATGAAACATTAGTGCTCCTGACTCTATTTTAACTAACATTAAGTGCAAAGTTACTCCTCAGGGACATTGTTGACGATATTAGATCGATTTTGAACAAAATTTATGACTTCCTCATACAATTACAGCCCTAATCTAGCGCAATGTACAATACATCTCTGCTAACTGAAATGCTTTAGAATGCTGTAATCATTCCTCAAGAAACTCCTTTAACGCCACTTTGCTCTTTATCACCAACACGATTAGCCGAAGTTGTTATAGTACCTCCTGAGCCGACAATCTCTTGATCTCTTAAACTTCTTCGGAATTGAACAAGAGACTTGATAAACTAAATACCAGCAACAAACCTGACTGTGCCACCTTTACCATGGAATGTGCATCAAATCAGATCGATATAAACTGGCTTGAAGACTTTTTTTTAAGCGTAAATCTAAAATCGCTAAAATGCCAAAAAATCACCTCGGCCCAAACATTAAAATCTTGTCTCTTCAAATTTAACATTCCACAAAATACGAATAAGCTTTTTTGCAACCCCTCCTCAGAAGTCATTCAATTTGCGAATTAAAGCTAATAAATGTAAACCAGAAGACAGGTAGAGAGCAACACAAGCCAAATGTTAAGCCCAGTATTAAACTTAAAAATAAGCCTAGTCATAAGTATACTGCTAACCCCAATCACAATCGCGAGCCCAATAAACAATCTTCGACTTCTCATCGTGACTCTAACTGGAGCTTTAAGGTGAGAACATTTCCCTCATTTTCTTCACTCTCACAAAACTCATTTTTCCACGAAATCTAATCTTCCCAAACGCGTATCTTTCAATCTCACGGCTTTCTACTGAAAGCCAAACTGCTGCCAAATTGTCTTAAAATTCCGTCTCTTATACGAATTTCATAAGTTCCCATATCCTCAATCCTTCCCCGTCCTCGTTGGTTGATGACCTCAACACAAAAACTCCTGCATCTTCCATTTATTTGACCTAATACCGGCTTAATCTAACTTAAAAATTAATACTAGAAACTAAGAAAAAGGGTTAAGAGCTAGGAACCAAGGGAAAGGTGGAGTAGATCTTGCTTTAGACAAGTAGTGCTCAGATTGAAATAAAAAACGGAGCGGTTTGAGTTGACCTTTCGGAGCATACAGGAGATTGGTTCTTTGAAGCCATAAGAGTGCGGTGGACCCGTAGATCAAAGAGACGAGTACAGTGTAGATTACGTTGTGCGGAGTCAATGAATGAATGAGAGCAGTCGATGAATGAAAAGAATATCAGCAATATTCCTAAGATTTTCTAACGAATTCATATTGATAAGTTTGATTCGGTCCTGATAGGGAGGTAAGTTTAAAGGCTCGTTCCAGGGCAGACCACGTACCGCAAATCGGAGGAATCGACGTTGAATACCCACGATTCAGGAAACATGAACTCGGTGAAAGGGGGACCAAACTTGACTGACTTACTCAAGAAGGGGGCGAACAAGGGCAACGTAGAACGATCTGGTTACGTACGGATTGGAAAATTCATTGGGCAGCCGGTTAGTAAAGTCAAGTGATGAGTTGGCTTTAAGGGTCATCTTATCGACATGCGAACGGAAATTAAGCTCACAATCGAATGATATGACAAAACCTTGAAAAGATTGAACCTGGTGACGATTATTACGACCGTAAAATAGTTGAGGTGCGCGAAAAACATTTTTCACAGAGCACGAATTTTGTGAATAAAATTCAATAATTTGTAAGCGGTGTACGGGTGTAAGTCTTTCTATGATGAAATGGCAATGCTAACTGATCATGTTTGACTTTGACACATGTCACGAATCACGGGTGAGTTGTAAAATATAGAACACTGAAAAACCAAACAGAAAAAAAAAAATCACCCATTAGTTGGAAACGCCACTGACTTGATTTAGACTGGAATCAGATTACCGATCTAAGAAGAGTCATTCCCTAGTAGAAATGGAATTAGGAGCGATGAAATTATCAGATGGAGCCCATTTCAGCTGAGGCAGAATAAAATCGCCGAAGATAATGATATCATCAAAAGAGTCCGATAAGCCAATCAATTGCATCAATAGAAATTTGGTAGAATGTAACAACACATTACGTTCAAGCATCTACGAGTACGTGTTATTTTAACACAAAGACGAGCTTAGAAGAAGACGAAGTGGTAACGAGAGAGGAGTCAAAGCTGTTGTGAATTGCATAATTCCTGGCTTTTTATGTTGGGGATAAGATTAGTTTCAGTCAGTGCTAGATATTAAATGGGAGAGCATGAGATTGGCACAAAACGGCATGAGTTTTAGAATGTAATTCTGTTACGTTCTGGTAATAGAAGGTGAGAGGAAATTTTTGCATGACTTGTTAGGTTCGAACAATTTTATTGTGATCAAGTCGACTGCGTTGGAGGTGTGAGACTCTTTTAGAGTGTACATACCACATAGTGGCAAACAGCGGCAAAATCATCTGCAACTTTTTGTGATTACTGAGAATAGTAACATCCTCCTGCTGGGTGGAAACCATGACCCTTATTTTTGTTTTACCCTCGTAGTACATCGAGTCGGATTTATCGTGCAGACAAGCGAGATATAGACGTATATTCTCGTATATCATTTTATCCCTAACCATAGAGAGTGCATAGCGACATTCGGTGGTATCGCTAGTTTGCTGCGTTAATTTAACAGTGGCTGGCGAAAGGAGGTCAATAGAATAGAGTGTCATTAAAGAAGAGGATGTCAGAAGTGGAGTTTGAAATGTGAAAACTGATGAAGTTAGGATACTTAGCTCCAGTTCTGAGATCGAAATTATGGAAAGGCCTTTGTGTTGAGAGTTGAGAGGTGGAAGTTTGAAGGCCAGGGGTTAAATCGAAAGAGACACGTTGACGTTGGCGCTTAGTTTTTTGGCTCTATACTTGCTCCCCACTGTAAAGCTTACTAAGTAACTAGCCGATATTGGTGACGATGGCCGCTATGTCCTTTTCCGCTTAAAGGCCGCAGAATTTACCAAAATATTCGCCTGTACCTCGTTTATTTGCGTAATAAGCCTGACTCTATCTGCATCAATGGCACAACTACCCACCGACCCTAAAGAGCCTTAACAAATTTTCGTGAATTTTCATAAAAACTTCAACATCTCCCCCACAGATGTTGCTAACGACATCTTCTCATATGGTTCTCATGTCTCTTCTAAACGTATCTTACACCTGAAAGCAACCCGTTCTAGTTCCAAAAACTACCATCGTTCCTGAACCAATCATCAATATCGCACCCAAACGATTATCAGTTTATTACGAAAAAGTAAGGAGGCTGAGCACAAAAATAACTTCTGCCCATCTCAACTACCAAAAGCTACCATGTGAATCTAATATCTGATATCAGAAATTAAGAACTGATTGCACCAGAATTCAGAGTATTTCGTGATGACAGCAGTGAGAATGATAATTCTTCTTCTATTGTCCTTCTGGAAATTAACGTTCGTTTTGACCCTCAACTCGTTAAAAATTCAGTAGCAGCTGAATTGCAATTTATTGGTATTAAAGTTACATATATACGAGTATGCACATATGTGTGGCATCCGTTGACCAATATCTACTATGTTCGTATTCCTGTTCAAAATGGAGATCTACAATATACCAGAGCATGCCAAAATTTTATGAGCACTCTAATCTATCATAGGTAAGTATAATGGAAAACTGTGACACCTATGTATAATACTTTTAAGATTACTATAAAGAGCAGCCTCTATTTAGATGATGATTTGTCATCGGAGATGGGCTTAATCAAAAAATCTCGATCTTCAGGTATTTGCAAAAAGCCTATTACAAGCTGCATCAAGACTAAACTCATTAATATAATACATGAGCGCCCTCACAAAGGAATAGGACATCTTTGCCAAAGATTGTTTCCCAAAGCTCCTCGACTAAATTTATGAGCAATGTCCAAGGATCGTTAAGATCGTCCTTGATATTTTTACTTGAACAAAAGTAAGGAGAGGAGAACATCTTTGCAGTTGGAATGCGACAACAGCTCCGAAAATGGATTCAGGATTATCGATTTCATGGTGGGGCGAGATGCCACCGTAGTTTTTGCACATACATGCAAAGAAGGACGAGAGCTGCTCGCGAGCTCTATGAGCAAAGGAGATCGAATCAACTTCCGATCGAAGCCATGGAAAAATGCTTCGGCAGAAATAATGTTCGAAAATTTAAAAATAACTTGCTAAGCATATAAATATCGAGTAAAAGCATCCAGAGATAAGGATAAACACGTAACATTTCGCTGTGTGAATAAATCATTGAACGCGGTGATGATCGACAACAACTTGGTCCATCCGACCAAGAAAGGGTATCTAAACTAAATACCAATAAGGCTATAGGAGCAGAAGACCAATTCGCAAAACCATAGATGCCTGACTTATTCAATGGGATCGCCTATTTCTCATGTTACCATCCTGTGTTTAATCTAATTAGCCTAATCACATGATTTGGGCTCTATTTAATAACCATCTTTCAATCAAGGGGAAACTTACTAATGTGTGTCAATGTTATTGTTCGGCTTGTGCAATTAGAGTGATTATAGAACAACTTAACCAACATATGAATTATTAATGTACTAATTTCCCGATATACTCCTACTGTCTTATCGTAACAAAATAAATCCGATGATTAAAGCAAGACAGCTTTGAAAAGATATCTGAGAGATTTGACAAACAAAGTGGAAATCTGAACATAAATGTACAGAATAACCGTTTTGTAGCTCTTCCTTTTTTTAATTTTAATGTGGCTACCCAATTTATTTTTCGTTCGTATAAACATGATCCGTTGCTCAGTGCCTTTAAATTACAATAGTTGTCTCTATGTACCTGTCAAATCAAATGCTGTTGGTTTTGAAAAAATACAGCCTAAATTTTGTCAAAATTATTCTTTTAGTCGTCTTTCATTTTTGCACGTTTTCAACCTCATTCAAATCAGGGGTCGTTACCTCTCACAATGGAAAAATGAAAACAATTTTTCTTTTAAAAAAAACCTAATAGTAAAAACGCATTTGAGTCGATACAGCAAATACAATCGCCTACCATTAAAGTTGTGAAAGATATTAGAGAATGACTAGACCAAGCTGAAGTGACTTTTTGTATTACTTTTGGATTTTTCGAAAGCCTTCGACGCAGTCGAACACAATGCCTCTACAATAAATTGTGAACTCTCTTTGGGGTCTCGAATTTGGCAGTCACACTTATATCATTCGCTTCTGATTTTCTTGCTTAATAATTTTCATCCACTTTATCCGCTTATAGTATGAAACGGTTTTCCACGGCATGTTCGAAGTTCTGGCGTCTATATGCGGTTTCGGTTCGAATTTAAATCAACTATTCCAAAAAAAAAATTTGAATTTGAGACTACGCACATTGTAAATAAAAATTATTATTATTTGTTCCATCCCTTTAGGTGCGGATCAGAATAAACCCGAAGTAGACATGCCTGTCGTTAGAGGCGACTAAAATCCATAGAAGTGGAGACTTAAACTTAGCAGACATTGCAAAAATTAACACAAATGACCCTTTCCACTTGGCAAGATTATACAAAAGTATAATCTACTGATTCTAGACTACATCTACCACTCTCCCGATCCAGCTGACAGTGCCAGGGGATGTAGCGTTGTAATTTTGATTTTTGAACCTTAGGAATTGCCAAAAATTTCAACTAAAAGCAATGAATAAAAAAATAGCTGCCATATAGTGCCCACCCAAGCCTTCGCATACAGAGGAAGATCTTAAGGACCTTTTCATAATTCTAAGCAACAACTTCATCATTGGGGGTAATTTGAATGCAAAACACACCTACAGGGGGTCAAGACTAATACAAAAAAATGCAGGAAACATTACAAAGCAGGACGAAAATTTGAATGTGATTCTATTACAACATTTATTTACAACATCTATTAATTGGCCATCTGACACAGGCGAGAATTCCAGATTTTATTGTCTTCTTTATAATGAAAGGAATCAATAGAAAATAAGTTAAAGTTGAAATAAAAGGAGAAAGGAATGTCGGTCTTCCTCTTGGTGTTCATCCGCTCAACATGATCCAGCCATCTCAGTCGTTCTCTGTCGCTGTACAGCCCGTACAGTAGTAGTTGTATTTATTAGTACATAGTTATACTTTTAAATTTTACATTTTATATATGTTGTTTTACAATTTTTTTACTATATATAAGTCTTTTGTTTGCATAATACTTTAATAAATTAATGGTTTAAAAACTTCAATAAATAAATAAGAGAGAAAAGATACAAAAAATGTAGTTAACTATTAAGTTTCAAAAAATCTATGCTTTTTCTTTTAAATAATCTGTAGTTGCTTTTGGTTTTTATATACTCTGGCAGGTTGTTGAAAAGGAGAATTCCTTTGTATAGAAATCTGTTTTGCCCGGACATTGACATCTGTCGTTTAATTCTAAAATTGTTGCAATTACGTAGTCAATACGGTCCTTGTTTCACTCATTAATAGACTTTGTGTACTTTCTTGCTTCAATTTGAAAACTGGCAGTAACGTGTTAATTCATTTAGCATGATTCTTATCGATGTAAATCTATTGCACTGAAGAATACTTCTCATCGCTTTATTCTGCAGTTTTTGGAGTCTTTCCACATATCCTTGGTTACAGCATGAGTATATATGTTAATTGTGGAACAATATTCGAAACGGGGCTTCACAATTGTTAACTTTGATCGCTGTATTGCAGTCCATTTTCTTCCTTATTCTCCTAAAGAAACATATTTTCTTTGCAATTTTTTTGCATATGTAATCGATGTGCTCCGAGAACTTGAGATTTCTGTCGATTATTATTCCCAGATATTTTAAATTGTCTACGTTTTCTACAATGCTATTGTTGATTTCTACAGTTGTCTTATTATTAATATTTATTTCCATTACTTTTGTCTTTTTTTCATTTAATTTTAATCTATTCATCATTAACCATGATGTTATCCGTTTTATATCTTTTAGAAGCTTTGATTTGCACTCACTTCCATATTTTCCTTCAGAGTAGTTTAGCGTGTCATCCGCGTATAAAATGACTTTATAATCTTTTAGGATATTGGGTATATCGTTTATATAAATTATGAATAGCAGTGCACCTAAGATAGATACTTGTGGGACTCCTATGTTTACTTCCAACGTGTGTGGGATGCTGTCGTTGACCTTGGTTCTCTGTGATCTATTTGTTAGAAATGACTTAAACCATTGCAGTTCTCTGTCCTTGTATTCCATATTTTGACATTTCTCTGAGTAAAATTTGATGATCTATTGTTTCAAAAGCCCTTTTAAAATCTAGAAAAAGTGCCATTATTTTTTTTTTGCTCTTCTTTGGCTTTTCCATTCGAGTAATTCTTCCTAAAACCAGATTGATATTTGTGTAAACCTTTTCTATACCAACGCACTTGCAGCCAGTCATCCCACGCAAACGAACTTCAATCATACGACTCCAACAACAATCCGGCTTACTCATCACACCACCAGTCCACACTCTATCGGATGACAATCATCAGACGACTCCAATCATACCACTCGAACAACAATGCAGCTTACGCATCAGACCATCATGCGATGATAATACAGAACGGCATGCAAATCGGCCGATGGTCATCAAGCGTGCCATTGGCTGATTATCAACGAACCAGTGCAAGAAGCGGTACTCACCATAGCTCTCGTGCTGGTATAAAAGGAGGCTGCACTTCTGCAGTGGAGTAAAGTAATAATCGTCAGCGAGTTGTACTAAATGGTTGTAGGCAAGGTGTATTAAATAAAGAACTTGAAGTCAAAATTTGAAAGTGGTATTTTATTGCTGCTGGGTGAATTTCTTCTGTCGGTGAATTTGGATTTTTCTTACATTTGTTAAAGATTTTGTTACCCTCCATATATTCCATTAATTGACTTTTAACTACGCTTTCAAGTATTTTTTCAAATGTTCTCCTAAACTCTTCACATTTTTTTGTGTTTGGTATTATTTCCACTGGAGTCACCATCGCGTCTTTCCATGAATTCGGAAATTCACCTTCCTGTAGAGATTGGTTAATAATTTCTAATAACGTGTTTCCTAAAGCGGCCCAATTATCAAGGATAATTCTTGGACTTATTTTATCAAAATCGGCAAAATTTTTTAGTTTTCTTACATATATGTTTTAACTGCTCTAGCGTAATGGTTTGAAACTGAAATTTGCATTCATATTGTCTTATACCATTTACATATTCCACATCTTCAATCTCGTTTCTGATATTTAAAATACTATCAATAAAGTATAAGTTGAATTTGTTGGCTATTTCCTTCTCATCAGTATAGTTTTTTTCAAAATCTACGTCAATTATAGTTATTCTTCTTTGTTTAAGCACTATGTTTTTTATAACATTCCACATTTGCTTTTGCCCACTTGCATTTTCAATTTTTAGTTTTATAAATTTATTTTTGGCTTTATTTACTTCCATTTTATAAGAGTTTCTTATATTCTTATAGTTATCCCAACTTTCTCCGTCATTTATCAGCTTTGCCTTATTGTATTTCTTTTTTTTTTTTCATTTTTTAAAACTAGAAGTTCCTTGCTAATTTATTTATTATTATTATTTGTTTGATTGTTTTGTCTTGCGGTTACCTTCGCTGTAAATGTGCCTACTACTGTTTTAAGAATGCATTCGATATTTTCACCATTTACATGTACCTTAGTATCTCTATTATATGCCACAGCCATTGTATTTACCTTTTCACTAAATCGCTCCCTGTGATACTTGAAAACATTTACCATTGCATGATTTCTCTTTGTGTTTGGTTATACGAAAAGTTATACTCTTATGGTTAGATATTTTTTTCATCTGGTCTTACGTCTATATTTTGTATGTTGGTTATGATGTAGTCCACTATTGTACTAGATTGCGCTGTAATTCTTGAGTATCTTTGCATTTATTGTTGAAGGTAATTGTCTTCCAGGATTCTTTTGATTTCCTTTTTGTATGTGTTATTTAGGCACCAGTTAATATTGAAATCACCTCCTAAGATTATATTGTTTGGTCTCTCTGTCAGTATTTCTATATTTTTCTTGAAAAAGCAACAGAATTCTTTTTCTGAGCTGCTTGGTGATCTGTAAATCCCCGCAACCGTTATGTTTTTATTGTATATTTATATGATATCCACCATGCTGTGTGGTTGATTGAACTTTTTATTGTGTCGCTGATTTGCCACTTAGACTTTATACATAATGTCCCACCGCCTGTTCTTGTTGAATTTGACATACAGGATACCTCCCTATAACCGTTGATTTGTATTTCTTCTTTTTCGATGTTCGATGTCAAGTGTGTTTCTGCCAGAATTATGAGATCATATTTATCACTGTTATATATTATTTCAAGTTCATCGAAATTATTAATTAGGCCTTGTAATTTAATATATATTCACATAATAGAACTTGATTGCTAATAACCAATTCGCTTCTTTTTTGATGCAAGTTTGTTTATGTATACTGGGCATGTGTTACTGAAAGTGTCGTGGTTTTCGTCAAGGCCCAAGGTTAGTTTTTCATTGACACGCATGCAATTTACACATTTCGTAATTGATTCGTTATGACACTCACTTGTTTTGTGATTCTTTAGACAATTTTCACAAATTTTTTCGTTTTTGCATTCGGTTGAACGATCATTATACCCTTTGCACTTATAGCATCTTATGATGTCAATTCCATCAAATACTTTGCATCTTTTCCATCCAATGCTGACTTTTTCTGCTTCTAACACTTTTGGAAAGGAGTCCTCATCAATTTCAATAATAGCATTGTAATTAACTTCATTGTTTTTTCTCCGTTCGAAATATATAACTAATTCCATTTGGCTATGTGTAATGACAATGTTTTGTTTTTTAAATCTTTCAATAATGTCATTTTCGCTGTTATGTTATATTTCATATTTGCTACTAAAATTCTTGGTCTAAGTTTTTTTGGTACCTTAATTTCATATTTTTCACTCAGGTGTTGATCGATTGCACTTTTTATTTTATTTCTCTCTTCAATATTATCACTTTCAATTAAAATTGCTCCATTTCGAGTGTTTTCAATATTGTGGAAATGTAGATTTTGTGGATCAACTTTTTTACATAGATCCTCCTTAGTTTTGTAACAATGTTGTTTTTCCTTCGGTTTTATTATAAGAGGTTCTGTTTTTCGTAGCTCTGGCATTACTTTTTCTTTTGACTTGTCACTTCTTCCTTTGACAATCTCCGCAAATGACACTTGATTTTCCGTAACCGCTTGTTTACTATTTATAAATTTTTTCACTTCATTGCACACAATGTTATTGCTTTTTATTTCAGCAGACAATTTGTTGCACTCGCCTTTGAGATTTTCCGTTATGTTGCATATATTTTTTAATTCCGTTACACTTTTTTCGCAGACTTCTTGGCAATTTGCATTTCGCGTACTCTCTCGGTATATCTAATTTCGATTGCTTCAAGTAAATTCTTTATTTCATTTAAATTTTTTTTCATTGATTCCTCAAATCCTTCTTGGTATAGTTTTAACTAACTTGTGTTTTTTTCCACACTTTCTTGCATTTCCCTCACTATCAAATCCATATTTTGAATGTAATGTATGCATTCATCGCACATGAATCTTCACATATTCCCATTTTTGATTATTCCAATGCTGTATTCGTCAAGGCCGGAACATTTTGATGTAGAGTGAAAAACCTTTTTGCAGACGCCTTCACAGCTGACACCTGTTTCACCACGAATCGCTGATCTGCATTTGTAGCACTTCGACATAACCTTGTTCACCTTTCTTTCAATTTCGTGTACATCCACTGCTTAAAAGAACCAATTTCCTTTGTGAAATTAAAAATGTAAATTATTTAACTACAATTTTTTTAATTTTAATCGCACTGCAAAAAAATGACTTCCGATTTCTATCAAAGATGGCTATTGTGTCGTCATTGTATCTCCTCCTGCACTCAGCGTCTATGCAGACGGGACTAAAAATCACCGAAGGATTTTCCTCTCAAAGCAGCCAAGAACACCTTCATCCATATTTGATAAAGCCCATGCCTCAGCCCCATAGAACAGAACTGGGATTATTAAGCTTTTATATAGGGTCACTTCGAGACAGGGCTTGGCTAGACATTTGCCTTCTTAGCCCAAAGAAGCCGCAAGTTTGGCAAGAGTTATTCTTTGTTTGATCTAGATAGCGGATACTAGGTAAAGAAAATCCTTAACTATCACAAAGTTCTATCTGCCGAGGGTGACATTCTGTTCTGGGTGTCCTTTCTTGTGGACAGCATAATCGAATACTTGGTCTTGCCCTCATTGACCGTTAAACATTTTCGCCGCTTTTGTATACTTGCGAAAGCACCACTGTAATCACGCTGGCGATTATGTCAATATCATCAGCTTATGCGAGTAATGGGAGGGGTTTTTAAAATATTGTGCCTATTTATTTAAATCCACTTTTGTCATCAAAGGTCTCGGTGTATTCTGTACTAACCTTGATAGAGCAGCGTGTATTCTCCATCGTCAACCGAAACTAGACATTACTCTGTATAGCTGGTCCATGAAGAGGTGTTGTGTATCGATTTGGAGCTCATGGGTTTTTTCCAAGATCTGCCAAAGTGTGAATATTTGATCAATGATTGACTTCTTGGCATGCAGCCACACTGATATGGACCAATCAGGTTATTTAGGAACGACTTCAGGTGTTCACACAATACGGCAGAGAGGATCTTGTAGGCAATGTTAGAAAGACTGATGCCTCTGAGTCGGCGTAGTTCAGAGGGTCTTGTTTCTGGCGGATCGGACAAACAATGCTGAGGTTTCATTCATCGGGCATACTTACTGCAGACCATACTTTACAGATTGGAACAGCTCGGCAGTCAAGCTGTCTGCTTCAGCAGCTTTGTTGAACTTAAGTTTAACTATGGGAATCTTTATTTCATTCAGGTCGAGTGCACGGAATTGTTGGTCTACATCATCCAGGTTGAAAGGTTCATTCTGTGTGACGGTATTTGGTTCGACCTCGCCGTTATACAGTTTTCAGAAATGCGCTTTGCAAATCCTCAGCATCAACTGCGACTCTACTACGATGTTCCATTGTTCGTCTCTATAGGCTTCGTTTCTGGGTTTGTATCCGTGGCATGCTTTTTTTACCTTTTGGTAAAACTTCCGAATTTCATTCTTGGAGAAGCATCACTCGATTTCCTCGACCGCGTGCTTTTCATGCTTCTGTTCGTCTCTCCTCTTCATAGAGGTCGTAAGCATCTTTCGTCCTTCTATGCAGCACCGCTTTATATGCATCTCTTGTTCAAACCAAGGATTTCGTTGTGGTGGGCAAATGAAACCCATCACATCGGCATCGGCGGCTTCTCTGATGGCGTTTTGGCAATGTTCTTCTTTGGTCTTCGATACCTGATGATGTCGGCATAGGACCTCTTAAACGATTTAGGGGACTCGATCGGAAAAGGATTTGGCGATCTCATGCAACTGTAATAGACCGACGTTAAATTTCAGTATTAACTTGCCTTTGCGAAGTTCGGTATACCGCAAACAAGGAAATAGTCCAAGTCGATGTTGATTTCTCGGAATGTTTGAACATCCACGATACTTGAGGAGTGCCTGGCGTCGATAGCAGTGTGGTCAATTTGGTGGACGGTTGATTTATTAGGAGTTCTCCATGTTCTCTTATGAATATCGAGGAACCGCGTGCTAGCCACGACAGTCCATTAGACTGAATTCATTATCGGAGGTAGGATCGTGCGGGCTACACACCGACTTATCCACAAAAAAAATTATATTAGAAAAGAAATGGCAAATGACAATAATATAATAGTATACAGGACTAAATAAATAATAGTAGACTAAATAACAAACTTAAAAAAAGCATAGGCGAATTTTAGAATGGGTATTTAACAAGATATATTTTCAACTTAGTTGCTGACAGAGTGGTAGACTACTCCCTTTGGAAGGCTGCCAAACATTTAAAGAGACTTCAAGAGCAAGAACGTCGGATGGGAAATGGATCGGCGATTCAAAAAAAAAAAAGAAGGTCGGCGCACCTAACAAATATTTTTAAACGAACATCTTGTATTCCCTGATAGATTAGATAAAGAGGTAATCCCTTTTATTTCGCTAAAAGAGATCAGCACATGTATTCTTAAACTATCTAAACTTAAACTCTCACCAGGTTATGATCTAATAACTGCCCAAATCCTCAATCCACACAAGCTTATAGTTAATGCTGATTTTAGACAAAGATATGTTCCACATCACTGGAAGATAGCAGAAATTATTGTTATACCCAATCAAGCTAAGCCTCTTTCAGAAGTTAACTCATACAGGTGACTCTCAGTTTTATCGGTCTTAAGAGATTAGATAGAATCATAATGCAAAGTAGGCTTATTCCCACCCATCAGTTCATGTTTACAAATAAACTCTTGAGAATAGACAAACTGCATCGTATAACTAATGTTATAGAAAAATCACTTCATATGTATCTACCTAAACAGTACTATGAGATATTTAAATCTTATATAGCAAATAGATGCTTTAGAGTTCGCAGGGAAGCGTTCTAGGATATGATATACTACATGCGAATGATACGATGATAGCCATATTCGCAGACGACACTGCTCTGCTAACAACTGATGGCTGCGTGGCTAAAGCAACAGAAAAGCTACAAAATTCAGTTAAAAAGACATGTACATATGTGACTGGATGCAACGATGGCGAATTAAATTTAATGAGTCAAATTATCTCTGTATGATGCTAAACCGAAATGGAAGAAACATGTGAAAAAGAAAGTAGAAAGCTGAATATTAGTAATATTTTATTGTTGGTTGTTAGGCTATAATTCAGAAATGTTCACTGAGATATTTTATTATATGTACATATAATCAAATACTAAAACCTCTTTGGACATGTGGTGCCCAATTATAGGGTTGTACAAAGAAAACGGATGTACAAACACTACGAACATTTTACAACTTTAATTTACGGGGTGGCCGTGGCCGTGGCCGTGGAGATCCTCCGCTTCTCACTCGGAGGATCAAGGTTTAAATCCTGCCAATGACAAGTCTTTCAAGCTTTTCATTTGTGTAGTTTGTAATTTGTGTAATTGTACAGAAAAATTCTGCGTGTGAAGGCATAACACTGACACGTAGATTTGGCTGTTGTAGAGTTTCAAGCACAAAAAATAGTGCGAATTATAAACTTCGGATCACTCTGAGTGAAGAAAAACTCTCCGTCCTATTCGCACTCCCACACTTGGAGAGCGAATATCGGAACCAAACACATCTGAGTTTCAAACCACTACAAACGCAATTTTTCCTTTCTCCTCCTTCTACCTTTCCGCCCGCGCCTAGGCAACAGTAAAAGGGTATCTAACACCTTAGGAGCGCGTAAGCTATAAAAGAAAAAAATGGTTCGGAGAACCCGTATTTCAATTATAATACCTTCTCAAACGCAACTGAGCGTTAAAACTAAAATCATTTGTCGATTTTTCTTTGATTGGTCATGATTACCGAGGTGTTTTTAGTGCGGTCAGAGTCCCACACTACTCTATATTTCTAACCCCTCAGATGCTATAATAAACAAAAACATTTCTTCAAAACAGAAAATAACGTACTACTAACCCAGCTTTTCTAAGTAGTTGTAGATATGAAAAACCATTAATACAACTGCATTTTATTTTTAATAACAAAATCTGATGCGAAAAATATGCATCTACAATACTATGCTTAATTTAAAATCCACAGCAAAATACAATTATTAAACTTCGAACCATTACAGTTAAACACGTTGGCAATCAACTAAGACATATCTCGTAGGTTGTTTACTTACCCATGACGCGTACTACGAGTTATCTCGTCCCTTCAATAATTGCCATATTTGCACAGCTACGAGGAAACTTATAGTATAATACATATAACAGTGTAAATATGAATCTATGGCCTCAGGAAAGAGAATAAAAAATCAGGGCACACAATTATACAAAGTTCATTCAAAAAGAAAAAGTTTATACAAGCAAATAATTTTGTATGTTTTGTGATAATTTTTAATCAAATTGGCTCTTTAAACCGGAATCGTGAAAAATTCCGTGGCAGTCAACATCTTAAAAATACACTCACTGTCACGTTCTGAAGCATTTATTGTCTTCTTATTTAAGACTTACTATCATACTTAAGGGTATATATGTATTATTTTACAACACTAAACATGTGATTTAATGATGACACTTTTGCCATCATCATACATGCAATATTAAATACTCGTAAATCTGAAAATTTTGGTTGTCTGTATAATGTAAAGTATTGATTTAGTTGATTTGAAAATGTTAGATACAATAAATAAAATCTATTTATACCATTTTTGGATTTTTTGTATGTTTATTTCTGCAGGCATCACCCAATTCGCATTGCGTTCTTGGAATAACATAGAGCTTTACCATATATGGTATTATGAAACTAGTAGGTAGGTAAAGTATTAGATGGCTTAAGTAAGTGTTGTGGGCCAAAAAAAGCAGCTTTCAATCGTATGCGTTTCTCTGCAGAGACAGTATTGGTAACGAGTACTATACACAAAAATATTTACAATAACTTTTTGATGAGAAAACATTTTTTTTTGTAACAGTAGAACAGGCTTCTTTAATACACACTGTACTAAAATAACAATCATTAAATGCAGCTACAAAGCGAGCAGCGATGGAAAAGTTTTTATAACTGTTAGAATCTGTTACTTACAATTATTGGATACACAGGAATAACATGTGTGTGTTTTGGTATTCTATACAGGCTTAAAAAAGTACTTGCCAATAAAGCGTCTAATCAGGATAAGCGATTTCAACACAATAGCTTGGCAGCACCGCGAAATAACATTTCTGTTTACTGATTTGGTTTTGTTTTGTGATTTGTAAATTTTTCTGTTGGGTTTTCAATATACAGTGGCGAGCAAAACTGGATACATAATTGGTCATTTCATAATTTTTAACGAATAAAACATTTTCTTCTAAATCAAATACTTTAAGAGTTTGTAATTCAGTTTTATTATTATTATTTAAAAAATTATTACAAAAAAATTAAGAAATAATAATTAATATAAGTCTTCTTCTTCTTCTTCTTCTTGTTTCCAAAAGGAAAATGATTTTTCTTGTGACTGACGTCTCTCAGTTGTGTCACTTTTGACATATTCGATAGCATTTTTCGATAACAATCGGGAACAAATGGTTTGGTAGCACAATTTTTATCGCGGCTTAGGAAATAAGGCTGGATAGTTATCCAGATTTCGTTATTCTATATAGGCTAAGTTGTTAGTATAATTTACATAGAAAATATTTGTTAAGCCTACATATATAGATTACCAAAGAAACACGCCTAACATTTGGTGTTATTCAACTGAATTGAATCCATAGGTATCCTGAGTGATATGCGTATATGCAGAAGTACTACTGCATATGATTGGGTATAATCTGTTTTAAAATTAAATGAAGTGATCTACCCTAGACTCATGTTTCAAAACTCAATATCTGTCACCATTGATACAAAACACTCTGTATGGTTGAAAATAAAGGTAGTGTCATTGCCGATTGCGGAAATCATGCATGTTGAAAAACCCGTCTATGGAGACAATATCATTGAAGTGTACCTTCCAGGGCGAACAACATATGAAAAAAAAATCTCTCAAACGGCTAGAACATTCTAAAAAAATTTTCTTAACCATCGATCAACTCGTGCGATCACATTTTAAATGTACGTTCACCATACCTAACGCAGCAAAGATAAAATACCCAACAATCACCTCGTGACCACATTTGAAGGCACGCACACACCACCCACCCTGTTCAACAATTAATTATCCAGAGCATTGGAAAACTGCGGTGGTTTATCCCATCCCGAAGAGGGGTAATGATACGTATGTTACATCCAATCCGGCGAATCTCCGGTCGATAAGTTTTTCTTCCGAAATCAGTAAGGTGTTCGAAAATATAATCACAATAGGGTTTTGACTTAGTGGGTTGAGGACAGAAATATAGTTCCGGATAATCAATTCGGTTTAAAGGCGGGGCATGATGTCATACATGCCGCATCTAAACTGGTTTCAGATATCCAATGGAATAAAAGAAAAAACCCGTGTACTGGGGCCTGCCTGGTCGACTTGGAAAAGGCCTTCGACACCGTATGGTTAGAGGCAGACCAGACTGGGCATCAGTAAACCACTTTTGTATATTCTTCATAATATGCTCACCAATAGACAGTTCATCGTTCATTTCACATTAAGAACGGTCTGCAACGAGGTGCGGTTAATTCGCCGATCTTATTCAACATTATTCACAAGCGATTTGATAGGTTCACTTCCCCATAGCATAGCGTACGCAGACGACTTCATAGCGTACAGAACAGGCCTCTAAGAACACCAGAAAGAATTAGCGAAAATTCTCGATCATTGGACAACATGACCCGCCACTTGTTTGTCGAAATGTAGTCAGATACCTTGGGATCTGGCTAGACCAATCAATATATTTCAACAAGAATGTAGATTACAAAGAGTCTGTTTTAAAGCAGCCAACTCGATTCAAGGGTGAAAGTTATCTGCTACATCGCTCTCATCAGGCATATGCTGGTAACGTGTGAGAGCAAGCTTAATGGAAAAGATTCAGGCGTTTGAGAGGGCTTGCCTTAGGGTTTGTCTTCACCTTTACAGAACACCAGAATCGGAGTAAATAAAATTATATCCCAATGAAGTTCTATACAACAGGACGAATCTAATAAGAGTGGACAACTTGACAACAATGACCTCATCCAACAACCTGATACCTGATATCTGGGGCCTACTATCCCAACTACTTATATCATGAGAGCGTGCGCTTGAAAGGCTTCGTCCCCCTTGAAGCGTTCTTCTATTTTGACATGAAAATCTTCCACGTAGCTCGTGCAGTTGGTGAGGGGCGACTCAACTACCACAGAGACGTCGCACACGGCAGTATTGAACATCTCAGGTTTAGTAGGGCGGTTTTAAAACGCGATAAAAAAGATGGTATAAATATTAAGATGGTATTAAGGGATAAATTTTAAAGTTGGCTACAATATATTGACTGCATAATGAGTATCCGTAAGCAAATGCAGAAAATGTCACACTCAACGACATGTGGGCTGGAGTGATTCAGACTGAAACCAAGCGAAAGGCAGAAGTGCAATCAATGCATATAATTACGCACACCAGCCCAGCAAACCTGAGGAGTGGCCACTGTTCTGACAAATTACAATAGAAACTATTGCGACCTTTTGCCTTGTCAGTGCAAAACATCTCTGCAATGATGGAAGTAAACAAGCTGGATAGCTACGAGTATTTGAATTATCCGTGCCTACTCTATATTTTATTTCATATTGAATTTGTATAACTCTAAAAAAAACACCCTTTACATGTAAATGCTTACTTGAACTTAAAAAGTAATAACGTATTTCTTATGTAACTATTCTTGTGAAGAAAAGCCGCTAAGGCTTCGCATACAGTTATATCAAAATGTTCATCTTAATAAGTGCCAATCAAGAAAATATGGATATGAAAATAAAATAATATGACAGCGATTTATCGATATTGGTAACCAGAGTGATCGACCTTACCCTGATTACCAGAAGGGAGTGTTGCAAACGCGTTCATCGAGACCATGTCACTGAAGTCTACCGTCCAGGGTGAAAAACATTAAAAAAAAACGATGTTTCTGGCACTAATGGCTTTCCGTCTTTCATTTTTGTTCCATTATTCCTTCCAAAGGAAGAAGAAGCGTTGCCGTGAGTTAAGAATTAAAACAATTTTTTCAGTTTTCTTTTCATCCCATGAACAATAATATTGATTTAACCTTTGAAATAATAAATTAAAATAATTAAACTAAAAAAGACGAAAGCGTTATCTCTCAAACGCCTCGAATAATTCAGAGGTACGGTTTAGATTTTGTACTGGAAGTAACTAATTTTCCGTTTCCAGTTTGTTCAAATAGTAATTTACTAATTGTATAAAAACAAAATAAATTTGAGTATTTTTGTGAATGTATAAAATGTGACTTATATGAAAAAAGCATCACTATTCGATCAGAAATTTCTCTGAAAATTCTAAATTTAATTTTTGAATTTTTTTTATTTTTATTTTTTTGATGATAAACTCTATACGAGTGGAGATTGGAGGAACATGTGTAACAATGCGATCAAAAAATTGAAAGACGTATGAGTACTACGGAGAAATTACGTACTCGTAGCGCATATTTACATACAAGGGGGTGGCCGTGGTGTAGTGGTACTAGCAATCGCTTTTCACTCGGAGGGTCCAGGTTCGAATCCTGCCCATGGCAAGTCAGTTTTTCATTTATGTAATTGGAACTCAGACAGAAAAATTCTGCGTGTGAAGGCATAACACTGACACGTAGATTAGGCTGTTGTAGAGTTTCAAGCACAGAAAAACATACTGTGAATTATACCTCGAATCACTCTGAGTGAAGAAAAAACTCTTGGTCCTATTCGGACTCCCACCCCCTGGAGAGCGAATATCGAAACCAAACACACCTGAGTTTCAAACCACTACAAAACAATTTTCCTTTCTCCTCCTTCTACCTTTCCGCCCGCGTCCTGGTAGCAGTAAAAGGGTATCTAACCCCTTAAGCGCGTAAATTATAAAAAAAAAAAAAACAAAACAATACAATACTTTGGAGGCAGCTATGTATAAAGCCATGTCTTTTAGATGTATTTATACATCTTGTATGCGCGCATGACCCAATGTAGAAAAAGACGACGCTATCGACAAAAGCAAATACGAACTGCTTCAGTGATCATATTAGCTATGTCCCGAGTACGGCGAAAAAATCGAACATTGTGACCTCAATGCTGAAATAGGAAATGAGGGTAACTTTGGAAATGCCGTTGTCATACATAGACAGCATGACATCATGCCGAATTCCTGCTCAAAACACAACAAGCCTGACTAATATTATCACCCCACACGAAAGTTATGTACGTATCCAGAATTTCAGATATTTACACATTCTGAGGCACCAACAATGATTTGGACCACTGGTTAGTGGTTAGTTATAATGGTGCGAATATATGATATATGTCAGGGGCAGATTAGCACAGGGAAAATACTGTGGTAAGGTTTAATGTTGGACGGTTACATTTACAAGAGATCTTGCATATTCCCGTATCATCAGCATAAAGTACGGGGGACAAATGCCGATGCTACTAGGAGGCCTTTAGAGAAGGCTGCCTGTGATGTAGAGAAGCAATCAACTCTAAAAATTAAGACACGCTTTTCCACGCAGGAGAACATACCACTGCAGTGCGGGGCGCAGGACATGAAGACAGTGACGAAGTCCATTTCTTTTTAACGTCGTGTAAAATATTTTCTAATGAAACAGCATATTCAATTTTTTTTTTTCAGATTGCAGTTTTGGCAATTAAAAAGTAAAAGTCCTATTTCGAGTTACAAAAAATATGCTTTACAAAATCCTCAATTTTAGTTCTCTCAGAGGATTGACGACACTTGTTTTGTGCCCTGTTTGCCATACGTGTTACAGCCACAATTAAACTATTAAATGTATGTGGAAAACCCAATCGCTAACACTGAATTATTAGACCGATAAAATCTATATGGGCTGTAGAGCGACATGGATGTAGTCTCAAGCCTGCCCCTACAGCGAATAATATGGCTGGAAGGATCTTCGTGTATATTGCAGTGGACAACGAAGTACTCGTACATATAGGCAAATCTTACCTAAGTTGGCCCACGCATTTTAAGGTAAACTTCAACCAATCTGGTGTGCGTTACTGCATACAGAGATAAAGCTTGCTAGGGAAGCATGTTATAAAATGGTGAGTTTTGCATGCAAATGTCTTATCAACAATACTCGTAAAATAAAAACACTGGAAAACTGTACTTCTTAAAAGAACAAGTGAAACTTACCTGCCATTCGCAGTGCTGACATACGTTGAAATTCTGGCTCCTGCAGCCATTTGAACATTCTTCGAAAAGTTTCACGGCCAGATTTCAGTTTAGACCATGGCTTTGGATTTCGTAGCAAATCGGATAGCGTACCTTGGGATCGGCAGAGCACCCGCTGAGCAAATATAGCCTGAGGTATGCTATAGCGTTTAAGTTCGGCCGATATTCTTTGCGCCAATTCTTTTGTATTGATCTCCTCCACATCACTGGCGACAGAGGATACGGTCACTGGTGTAGTATTTCCCGCTGTACATAGTCCATTATTGTTACTGCTGTTATTATTGTTATTATTACTAATATGATTATTACTGTGATTGCTATTGTTACTATTAATATTATTGTTGTTATTGTTACTACTACTATTATTGTTATTGCCATTGAGCAAATGCATTCCAGTAAGGCCTTCAGAGCCTGCTGAAGTATTTCTTGAAGCAGATGTCATCACCACACCCTCGGTAGCTGCATGCAGATCTGCAAGCGATGACGAGGACGACGTTGATATGCCACCAACGCTTCCACTGCCATTACCGCCAGATTTATTGGTGATTACATGATGCTGCTGTGAATGTATAGATAGAATTGGTGGAGACGGTGATTGCACCACTGATGACTCTCGATGCACGTGATGTGTTGAAATTTGTACTAGACCACCAGATGTAACTGAGTGCGAGAGTGGCGATATAACTGAAGAGTGCGGAGTGATTGTTGCCATTCCGTTTATCGAAGGCAGCGTTGTTGCACTTGTAAAGCTGGTGACAATCGTACTTCCACCAGGCGAATGCAGAGAACCGGAATGTGGTGATAACGTAGTTGGGCTGTGTTGTGTTGAAAGATTTTGTCTGCCACCAAGCATATCACGGTGTCCACCATACGGAGATTCATAACCAACTGGTGACATACTTTTTTGCGGTGAGTGTAAGTCAGTTTGGCTGTAAGAGCTCTGTGGTGAAAGTGGACTATGCTGCTGTGACATTCCCATGCCTGAGAGAGTATTTGTTGGTGAGGAGGAATAATTGTGCGGCGGTGACATACCCATTGAAGGTAACTTATCGTAAGCATATGGTGAGTTCACTCCACCTAAGCCCAGACTTATTCCCATGCTTTGATGTTGCATTACCGTAAATGATCCACTAACACCGCCGGAATGACCACCATATGCGAACTTTTCTGACATCGTTGAAATAGGTGGTAGTGGCTGCAATGGTGTTAATGTTGCATAAGATGATGTAGGGCTGAAACCAGGTGGGGACATACGCCCTCCATTAACTGACGTAAGTGTTTGGTAAGTCGGTTCGAGCGCGCTATCTATAATATCTGATGAGGACGGTGTCAATTTGCCGGGACTGAGAATTTGAGAATCTCGTGATTCATCCTGAGGTTGAACAATTACAGAAAGTGTTTCATGTCGCCCAACAGTCTGATGGTTAAGGGTCACTTCCACTTCGTCAGTGGATAAAGGATCAGATGACACTACTACATCAACGTTATTAACCTTGTGCTCCTGTTTGATGAGCTCAAGGTTATGGCTGTGGTGAGATATTATGTGTGAATGTCCGCTGAGTGATGAAAGAGATTCCAAAGTCACATCTGAGCCAGGATAGTCTTCACTCGCTGAGTTGGAATGATGTGTACTGTGATGTTGATGATGATTACTACTGCCATTGCTGCTGTTGCTATTGCGGTTATTGCTACCATTATTATTATGGTGATGAGTGTGTTGCTGATGATGTTGATGTCCGTTATTATTTGCTTGTTGATGTTGCGATTGTTGCTGATGATGATTGTTATGAAGGTGATTGTGATTTACATGCTGATGTTGTTGACTGACGCTATGATGTGTTTGCTGCTGTTGGTGATGATGATGCGGCGATACAGAAGATGTTATACCATCGATGATTGTACGCACCATGACAACTGTACCGCCACTATCATTATGATGACTATTACCAGATCCTGTGGATATATCTGAAGTATCGATGACTAATTGCTCGCCCAACGATTGTTGGTCAATAATCTCACTAATAGATTCCATACTCATCTCTAATGTAGATCCCTCAATTAGATAACAGACTGAGATGTTAGTAATTTACTTAGGCTTCGAGGCTCCTTTTAACGAATATTCAATTATACACATACGATGCAATGTAAAAAAATTTCCCCTGCTCAATAGACAATATCACAATTTATAAAATAAATAGTTTTTTTTGTTGTTCATCAGTTGTTAGTAAGTAGTCAACAAATTTAAATGCATTATGCATTTGCTTTTGTAGGTAATCCTCCAGTTGCTATCAGGTTTAAGGTTTTGTTTAACGGTTATAAGCTGAATTTTTGGTCCAGCATTTTGTGACTGACGTAGTTCTGAAAAGAAAAATAAAAAAAACATTTACTATTAAATTATAGCCGACAGATTATTTAGCTATCGTAAATATTAAATATTATAAATATTTATCTTTAGTTAAACATGTTTTCATACATATAACATATATCAAGCAAATATTATTTTAGACACAGTACTCTATATATTTTTTTTCTATATAAAATCTAAATGATTAGTTAAATTTTATTTTGTTTCCTCGGTTTGGTTTCTAAATTGAACAGAAGTTGTATTTTCAGTGCATAGATGCATTCGGTTAAAGCCCATCAAGTTGGTAAGCCAAGACTGCAATTAATAGATTATGCGCCGTTCTGATGAGCTGGGCGTGTATTGCGAAAATACTTGGTTATACGTCCGTATAAGATCGTACTCAGTTACGACACATATTTTAGGTTAAATGACTATGTTAATAAGCAAAATTGCCGCATTCGGTTAAGTGAACAGCCGCATGTGTTCCAACAGTAGCTATTATACAGTGTGTTCCTTTTCTCAGGCAGTCAAAACATGGCAGCGTAAGGTTTTGCTTGAAACCGCTGCATCTCGGAGGAAATACGTTTCCGACCCCCCCCCCACTTAAAACTAGTAAGTAAAGTGGTCAGTAAAACTACAAAACAAGGTACGTCTGTTTTTCTATCACTTGAATTTTTATTTTTAACATTAAAAACTAATTTGTGGTGACTAGGTTCTAAAATAAGGTCTATATTAAATCTAAGATCTGGGTTTTCAATTCTAAACTAGAATTAATACAGCCTATGCAGGAATAAATTCGTTTGGTGTTTATATACATATGATACTTCTACAGAGATAATGTTTGGTTATTATAACGAAGCACGTCTGTAATTACAGGCCAGCTGTTTTGGCACTTAGTGAAAAACCTTTCTGATCTGAACTTACCTGGCTATGAACTAGTGCCATTATTCTTCTCTCACCGTGGTCTCGCCATTTACGTGCATAGTGAGGTAGCTTACCAAACTCCACCGATTTCAATTTCATGCTGTTAAAATTAAATGTTCGTAAGCAAATTCTCAAGTACTACTCGTACTTTATTTACGGAGGCCCCAAAGCCCCCTGGAGCGATGTTTCAACAGTAAAGACTTTTGGAAATTTTCTCAGGGAATAAAACGAAAATGCCAGGTCTATAAAGCCGGAATCGAAGCCTGTGAAGATCAATGCGGACTACTGCTTTACTTACAGAAGCCCCAATCTGAGCAGCAATTCGATCTTTATGGAGTTTGATGAGCTGTATGGATCCATTAAAAAAAATTTTATCCCCGTTTTTTCCTCATACCGAAATCGTTACTACGGTGTATACAATTCTGGTTTGCTTTGACAGTCTGGACAAACAACACCCGAAGGACGGTGTGTTGAGATCTTCGCTGCGAAAAATAACTTGACCCAGCTTGTAAATTAACCCACGAATACCAGAATATTGGTCTACAACTTGGACTTGCTTTTAGCTTCTCACCCTAATAAGTACAAAGTCGATGTCCTCTCCATCCAATCTAATCACTTTTTTTTTTTTTTATTTCCTGATAGGGAAGGTCTTTACAATGTGTTTAAGGAAATGGCTGTGTATGTGTATGCATGTGGATTTTTTGGGCCCACGATCCTCGCGAACGAAGAGCGCTGTTGAATTTTTACGAGAAGATGCACGTTTACACCGAATCGTGGCCATTAGATGTTAGCCACAATGCAATGATGACTTTTTGAGTTATTAAAAGAAAAAAACATAAACAAAATTCAGCTGATTTTTCTTAAAAAATAGAGAACACTTTCGAAATTTTTGTAGTACTAGTGGAAATTGATTAACATAACACATATTTACTGGATCTCAGATTCCAGATCGGTCAAACTTTTGTCGATGGTAAACCTACCTCTAAATTCTAATAGGATACGAAATATCACATACCATTGGAGAAGACTACAAATTCTCTTTATCAGAAAGTTTTTGGCATGAGCATCGCTCGTATGGCAATAGGAAAAATCCAATTGGAGCGGTCTTACCAGCTTCTTTACGAATTCTAACCGCAATACACAGTCAATTGATACCCTCCAACACCGACGGAATATCTCCTGTCTCATCATCGGTGCTCCTCCGAAATTGCCAGTAGAATTCAAGAGGGTGTTACTGCTCTTAAAATGCTGGAGTACGTGTTAAGTTTTTTGGTAAATTGGATAGAGAGAGAGAGAGATAAAGAGAAATGTTTGCGTCCAGTGGTTATTTCGCTCCATTGGTGATATCCAGCATTTAATGGGGAGACTAAATTATTAATGTAAATTGACTTGGTGTTGCATTTAGGCCTGAACAAAAGTCTTTCGGGCACGGCTGGCATTGATCCCCGAACCGTCTGATTAGAAAGCCAATAAACTACCACTTGAGCCACGGGCACCCATATACTTCCTCTTCAAACTTTTAACCGTAAAACCCATCTCGCTATGAATGCTCATCAATACACCCTCAAGCCCATTTTCCGACGTAGTCGTTCCTAAGCCGTATAACTCGCTTATGGTGTGCGCCGCCGAGCCCTTTATTTCCCAGTCTTTATAATTTGCAAACATTTAAAACCAACGTGCATCGGTATCTCTTCCCTCCTCCATTTTTTTCACCCGCGATGTGCACAAGCATTTTAAGGGTACGCAATCACTTGAGCGCGCACCAATTACAATATAAAAAAACATACGACGGCATACTTCGCATGGAGATACCTGTAGATGTAACGATAAAAGACGAGCACGCGCAAATGAAGCTGAACCATGTTATGAGACGATCTTGCGTAGCTACAGAAAAAAAAGAGATAGTCCAAGAAGAGGCTGTCGACCATCGTTAACTTCTAAATCATCCCCGAAGTTATAACAAGCATAGAAGCAGTGAAATACTTTGGACTGACTATGAATATTGAAGATAAAGTACGTATCGGAACGAGCGTCAAAGGTCGCAATGTTATTAAACAGATTGATGGCAAGCGTACGGGGTTCTACGACCAACAAACGAAGGCTTCTAATGCCAATCACACACGCCATTCTTCTATACGGCTGTGAGATCTGGGCAGACGCACTCCGACAGAAAGCAAATGGCAGTAGTGCAGGGACACGGAGCTCTACGTGTGGCAAGCTCGTGCCGAACGGTTTCCGAACCATCTGTCCTTGTAGTCACAGGAGTGCCCCTATCGATCCCGTAGCAGCAGAAATGAAGTACGTCTACGACAAAATCGAGGAGGTAAAGGAGCTCATGAAATGGCAGTCAAAAGAGCGTTGGAACTCAGAAAACAGAGAACGATGGGCTGCGAATTTGATCAAGGACAGTTATGTCAGTTTCTCACCGGGCACGTATATTTCAACCCCTTTCTTCACAAGATCGGCAACACAAACACTTCAGCCTGCCAGCACGGGGACTCTAGACTCTAGTACACCACACTTTTTTCGTTTGCAGGAGGTGGGAAGCTCATGGGAGCTGGAAGGCATCATCGGCGTAATCAGCCTACAAAATATCGTCGAAAAGTTGCTGACGAGCGAGCAGACCTGGAGTCAAATTTGTTCCTTCGTAAGAATCACACTTAGAACAAAAAGAAGAGAGCAAGACGCAAATACCATATATGTACCTGACAGATGAAAGCCTCACCGGCAAGTTAGGATAAATCCGTACAAGAAGATAAATATGAAAAACCGGCTCCCAAATGAGAAAGAAAGCGACACCACTCGGAAATAATGCGAAAGGATGGTGTCAAGATGAGAGATGTCTCACCAACCACTAGCCAAAAAAAAAAAAAAAAAAACACGCCGCCACCGGTTGTTTTTCCTCTTCGCTATGAGAGTTCTTAATTTTTTTTTTTAAAGTGAAATTTCGTAATCAAAATTTAAAACAAATTTTTCGCGGTATAATTCAAAGAATTTGTTTATCAAAATTAAAGTAATATTAATAGTATTGAAATGAGTATGTTTTGCTAGTAAAAACGAAAATTGAACGCCTTTCCGATGGAAATTAAATGAGAGTGGATTTTTTTCGCATTATATTTATGAACCCTAAAACACTATCGATATTAAATTGGATTTATCGATAGAACCCATTAAGGTTTTGCGATGAATTATTTCCATATGTCATCAAAATGTTTAACAAAAATTGAACGGGAAATATAAAAATATTTGAAATACAACATTGTAACAAATATATCTTTATAAACAACAAAATGTGTATATTTTCCAAGCAATTATAACCAAACCAAAAATCGGAATTAACTTGTAACGATTTGGCATCACTTAAAAGTTTGGTTCTAAACCATTCTAAACAAAAGCACTGCTGTCTGAAAAACGACAACAAAAGCTTTAAAGTGCTACGGTCAGTAGTATAAAAGACCCACTTGATCGGTGATCAATCACTCAGGTTTGGTATTTCACTAAAGTTACGAAGTTTTACGAGCGTCCAATTGCGGAAAAATAACAGATTTGGGTTACTATGTGCATTGTTGTGTTTTGTGCTTCGCCTCACGAAGGTTATACTAACCGTCTGTGGAAAGACAACACACCCAACTACTAGGTGGGGTGAAAAGTAACCTCCTTGGGAATGAAAAAAAAAATTGTTTAAATGTTTTTTTTATTTTATTCAATATAGTGCCCTTTTAGCTTGATACACTTATTCCAGCGATTTTCCAAAATCTGGATCCATCCGAAAAGTAATTTTCCGGAAGGTCTGCAAAATATTCTTCCGTGGCGTCGATGATTTCCTCGCGTGAGCTGAATTTTTTATTGATGAGCCATCTTTTGAAGTTTGGGAAGAGATAATAGTCCGAGGGAGCCAAATCGGGCTCCGTGCTCCGGCGCATTGTCTTGCAAAAACAAATTTATTTTTTCACTTCATGTGAGACCGCTTTGCAGCGATTTCTGCGTTCAATCGCTCCAATAATACACAATAATACTCGCTGTTGGTGGTTTTACCTTCTTCGAGGTAGTCCACGAAGAATATGCCATGACAATCCCAGAAAACCGACGCCACAACCTTTCCGACCCATCGAGCCTCCCTCGGCCGCTTCGGAGCATTCGTGCCGGCTTCAGTCCATTGCCGGGCACTCATTCTGTTCTCTGGTGTGTAAAAGCGGATCCAAGTTTCATCCACAGTTACCAATCGACGCCAAAGGTCCGCCCGATTCCGCATCAGCAAGTCCAAACACTCTTTCGAAGTGCTCTCGCGTTCGTGTTTTTGGTCAGGAATGAGCATGAGCGGCACCCAGCGGCAGGATAACTTTTTCGTATGCAGAATATTGCCCAAAATAAGGCGTGTGCGCTCAGTACTAATCTTTGTGGTATCTGCTAGCTCGCGCACCTTCACTTTCCGGTCAGTCAACACCATTTCATGTAGTTTTTTGATATTGTCCTCCATAACCGCATCGGAGGGTCTGCCGCTGCGGACTTGATCGGTAGTGGAGTTGCGGAAACCACGAAACTCTCGAAACCAATATTTGACGATGTCATCTGACTGAGCATTAGCCCCGTAATATTTATCCAACTTTTCTTTGCCTCTGAAAAAATAATGTTTTATGAGAGAACGAAAATCGTTTTTGTCCATACTCAACATGATGCCAAACACGTCAACAACAATCAGCTGTCAAAACAAAACTAAAGACTAAATCGCACTGAAATTTGGCATATCTGCCTAAATATGAACGGACTTCAAGGCACCATAATCGTTTTTGCAGTAGCAGTGCATTCTGGCGGTCAAGGAGGTTACTTTTCACCCGACCTAGTAATCTGCACAATTTTTTCACATTTTTTTTTCTTCTCTTTTTATTGAGTTTCGGTTTTGTCAGATCGATTGATTACCTTTTTTTATCGATTATAATAAAGTACCATTGAAAGTATTTATAAATCAGGTTTTTTTTTTAATTTTTTTGCAAAACAATCTCCAGATTATCCTTCCGCCGATTTCGATCAAACTTTTGCTCTTTCGCCTATTCAGCGTGCACTGTAGCTCCCGAACATAGCATAGCGACAACTACGACTAGCTCAGTCAGTAGAGCATGACAGATGTTTCTTCTGAGGAGTGTGAACGCTACCATAACGAGCACGACGAAACGCGTGTTAGAACATTGATAAGTCCATAGTACAGAATGCCATCAGCCATTTTTAGATAATGTTGAAATTCTCCAGATGAGAAAACGTACATCCGAGTTATGCAGCCTGATTCGAAGTAATTTGTCATCCTAAGGAACTCAAAATAGTTTGCAATACATGTATACGGGTAGCATGTGATTCGATTATTCTACTACTACGCCACGAAGATGCTTATTTCGGATTCGCAACTTACGCGAAGCATCATGTCTTCATAAAAATCAACTGCAGACGTTGCTTCCTTTCCCAGGATCTTATCTATTTTTATCTATGCTTGAAAAATAATAGAAAGTAAACAAAACATAACCCAGAACTAAAATAAAAATAAATTAAAATACGAGGAAACGACCAGAACAGGAAAATCAGCATAATTTCGAAGCAGTATATATACTAATTGGCCCTAATGGGAATTGTTTTTCAAAAACGCTTGCTATGCTTATTTTCATACCAACACAATCGTGAACACGAACACATTGACAAACGATTTAGTAAGTGACTGTTATAGGCGGAATGCAAGGGAATACCTGCATATGTACGTATCTTACCATGTTTATGTATTTATTTAAATTTTTTCTTTTCTGGAAACAGCAAATACTTTGAAAATTATTTATCTTACGTAACAATAAACGCATAAGTACTCGTATATGAAAAGCCAAAATTTCAATTATGAGTTAAAATGTAAAAAATTCCCAGTAACTTTTTTTTACTCTAGACTTCATTTCAATCATATAAATTGGTAAGTGTGTAATACATATATTAATGTGTATGTCGCCTTTCAAAAATATTTACATGAGAAACAATTTTAGTTTAAAACTTTGAAGACTAAAAGAGCTAACCAATATTTTCCCTTTTCTTTCTTCTACTTATATGTATATGAAGGTAAGAATTTACGGAAGAAGTTTGTTGCTAGTATGTACTTTTATTTTAGAGATACAAGTATCCGTACACATGTATACAATACACAACACACCATTCATAGATTGCCCATTGTAACCACGTGGAAATGTTTTAGTACCCTTATACTTAAATAGGGTGAGCTAAGCATTACCATAGTCATACTTATGTATGCATGCCTTCCTACAAACAATACATACATATGTGGTTATATGTAAAATAACTTTGAGGATGAGCTCTTATTTTCAGAAATAAAAACTCTAACAAGATACATACAAGGCGATGTAGAAATTTCGTCGTATTCTAGATATATACAATACGTGCATATGGAATTGAACATATATACTCCTTTGGATTTTATAAATTCTCAATTAGGCACCTATAAATTTAATAGAAAGTTTCTTGGGTTTTTCTAGTTGTGGATTAAGTGACCGATGTATGTATCATGTATGTATCGTTTCGTTCTCTATATATACAAACTGAAACATAATTAAATAAGGTTATAAGCTTAAGTTGAAAATAAAAAAATCAAGTGTTTCATAGGGTTGAAGTTAAGATAAGGTACTCGTACATTATTTTGAATAAATTAAATTGAATTTATCATCTTAAATCCTTAAACATACGCATTTAAATTGTACGTCTCTACCAAAATTGCAAGCATTTTTCCTAAATTTGAATTCAAATACAGTTGTCTTCTTCTGGTTCCCACGAGAGAGCTCTTAGACTTTTATAGAAAATTAAACATTGCGTGCTGTCTACCATAGCAATATTTACCACGTCAGCATCTAGTTCTTCTAGTCTGACACATACCTAACTTTTACAATATGCGTCACAGGTGGTGGTATCACCTATACGTATTATTCGCATTAAGGAGCTTACCACATAACCACAACCAAATACAAAATAAAGGGTTTAATGTTTTGTTTTTTTATAATTAGGGCACGCTCAAGGGATCAAGAGCGAGTGAAACTTAAGGAGGAATAAAAGAGAGGTACCGATGTATATTGGTCTTAAATGTTTGCAACTTATAACGACTAGGAAATAGAGAGCTCGGCAGCGCATTCCATAAGTCAGTTGTACGAGTTAGGAATCAATATATTCCGGAGTACGTCCGAAAGTGGGCTTGAGGTTATACTGATGAGCATTCATAAATTTGAAGGTGGGAATGCTACTGGAAAGTTCGGTGGAGCACTGGTGGTGAAAATAGCGATAGAACAAGGTGAGGCAGGAGACATTATGTCGATGTTCGAGGGTGTCAATTGACTGTGTAACATTGGCGCCACCTATGTTTTGAATCTTATCTTACAGACACAAATATGTCTTAGGGTCACCTGACCAGATGTGGGCAATGTACTCCAATTTTCGCCTTATATATTGAGGCCAGATCAGAGGGGGAAAGCTACTTCTTACATCGTTTGAGGAAATCTAGCATTTTTGGCGACATCAAATATGTGGTCATTCGAGAATGGAAAGCCTTTCGGTTTCGAGGATGCAAGCGCCATTCATGGATAATGACTGAGTATTTAAATTTTGCTCTAATGACAGTAGACATAAGTTTGCCATTTAGCTGTTCATAACGGAATTTAATTTGCAGGGACATGTGTCCGGGAACGAATATGAAAAGCAGAGAGCACTGTCTTCAGCAAAGGAATATACATATTGGATTAGAAATAGCAGACAAGAAATCATTGATGAGAATTAAGAAGAGTATCGGAGACAGAACAGATCCAAGTACATATGTATGTATATCTAATAAGAAAATATCGTATAAATATAGTCAAAGTATTTAATTTAATTGATTTAATAGTGTGCCATAGAGTTGAGATCCACTTCAATACCACTCAATCTCAGCCCAAACTTTTATAATGTAGTTACACTAACTCCAACATATTTCAAAACTTGGCATGCTTATTATTTTGAAGATTTTTGGTCGTCGTGATGAGAACTTAAATTATCGCCATGTAAGTTGGTTGGTCCGTCTACGATTTTATGAAAACCCAATTCAAATTCCTGAGGTATACACTTTCTTTCGCTGCCGATGATAAAGTCATATATTCAGACTCTGCTTAGCGCAAGCGACTGTTGTTTTCGTGATTCCCACACTACTGCAGCTCCAGTCATATAGAAAACCAAGCCCGTATATCATCACATGTCGTCGCAGCTACTTGCCAAGTCAACGTTAGCATACCCACGCAACGGTTCACCTTTTTTCCTGTTAACAAGTCTTATGTTCATAGTATTACATAGGTACCTGAGAGCTCGTTTAGCAGCCGTCAGATGTTGAAAATGAAGATTGGTGTTAAATTGCGATAGCTTACAAGCCGTGGGTATTATGTCCGGCCTCGTGTATATACCTTTATACATGAGTAATCCAATAAGCCACATCTACCTTCTTGAAATTGGTGCAGTCTCGACATAATTTCAATTTAAGGCTTGGATCTATCGGGGAACAACATATTATTGTTTCCATCATAATATTATATTTTTGAAGCAGGTTACGAATAAACTGTTTTTGAGAAAAACTTATTGCTTTAAAAGCTGAGTCCCGTTTAATTTGCGTCCCGAAGAAATAATCCACATCAAAATCCATTTCGATTTGTCCCTCAATCCATTCCAATCGTTGATTTTTAAAACTTGCAATTACAATGTCTTCAACGTACACTGATATAACGTTTATTTCGTCTTCTCTCCTTAAAATATAAGCGAAATAGTCGCTTTGGAGCTAAGCCAAACTAATGTAGCTTTTCGTTCCACATCCGTCCACCCTATTTAAAGCCATATAGGGTTTAGCTTTTTGCAATACACAATTGCTACGGACATTTAGGATTCGCGAAGCCTTCAGGTTGGTGCATATATATATCTTATCTTGTAATACGGATTACTGCTGCAGTTTACTACTATTAATACTATTACTGCTGCTGTTACTAGTATAATACGGATGTTGGAATATCTGGCAACCGGTGAGAACGTTTCATGGTAGTCGACTCCAAACTTTTGGCTACATCCCTTTGCTACAATTCGGGCTTTGTTATCAGAGTTTTCTCGTTTTGAATTGTGGTTGGCCGTGGCTCATGTGGTAGTGTATTGGCTTCCCAATCGGACGGGTCGGGGTTCAATACCAGCCGTGACCGAAAGACTCGTGGGATCAATTAAATTAAATGGTGGATGCCCCACCCATTGACCGAAATCTTTTTTTCTCTCTCTGTCCCATTTTTCTAAAAACTTAACACGCGCTCAGGCATTTTAAGTGTAGTAATACCCATTTGAGTGTTAAGTTTAAACAAAAAAGAAAAAAACAAACACCCAATTGCATTTAATAACACGACTATTCTGAGGCAAATGAACCAATTTCAAAGTATTTATTGACAGAAGAGATTCATACTTGGACTTAGATGTCATCTACTGATTTGTGTCTTCCAGTTGTATGGCCTCCTTGACAGTCACTGTCAACTAGTGCTTATTTCGTGAATGGTAACACCTAGCTCATGTCTGATTTGACAGATAATTACTTTTATCCTTCCGCTGAACGAATATGGTTGTGTATACGCTTGAACTACGCTTCGCTAAGTGGGCCTGCGATCGACTTAGAGAAGATGCCGATTTTGCCAAAAAAATCATCTTTTCAGATGAAGCTCATTTTGATCTTGGCGGGCATGTAAAAAAGCAAAATTGTCGCATTTGGGGCACAGAAAACCTGCACGCATACTTTGAAAAGCCGATACACCCAAAACGAGTCACTGTTTGGTGCGGATTTTGGTCCAGAGGCATAATTGGGCCATTTTTCTTTGAAAATGAGCAAGGAGTGGCCGTTACAGTCAATGGGCCATGGTGAACGAATTTTTGTTCACAAGAATTGAAGAGGAGGATATTGGCAACATTTGGTTTCAACAGGATGGCGCTACGTGCCACACAGCCGAAGCTACACTCGATGTTTTGCGCCCTGTTTTTAAAGATCGCATTATCAGCCGCAGAGCTGATGTCGTTTGGCCACCTCGGAGCTGCGATTTAACACCGTTGGACTATTATTTGTGGGGTGCCGTAAAAGATAAGTGTTACGCCGACAAGCCAGAGACAATTGACGCTTTAAAGGACAATATTCGTGAAGCCATTGGTGAAATACAGCTGCACACAATCCATAATGTGCTTAGAAATTGGACCGATCGTGTAGGCTACTGCATGGCCAGCCGAGGCAGCCATTTGAATAAAATTATTTTCCATTATTAACCGGAAGGATAAAACTAATTATCTGTCAAATCAGACATGAGCTAAGTGTTACCATTCACGAAATAAGCACTAGTTGAAAAAAAAACGTTAGATGGCGGACCATTTTCTTACTGAAATCTGGTTGTACGACTATGAAATATCCTTATGAACCCTATCCCAATTGCAATATCTCATATAGCGCAGGTGGTGTCGTAGTATATATTAAAAAAGAATACGAAAGCGATTGTACAGTGGAAAAAATAAGTCTGATGAGCGCTGATATTTTAAAAATTAGTTGCCGTATTTTTAGCGAACATTTTACCATTTTATGTACTCGTATAAACCGTCTGCATGAAAAAAACTTAAATAACAACGTTTTCATAGAACAATTGAGTAACCTACTTAAAGATGTAAAGACACGAAACTTATTGGTTGTAGGAGATATGAATATTGATATATTAAAATTTAGTAATGACTCGGATAATTATCTGGCTTTAATGTCATCATTTGGCTTGAAATGTCTTATTATGGAACCCACGCGAATCTCGGAAAAAACACAAACATGCCTTGATCATATTTTCGTAAGATTAAATTCGCAATTTACACATAAATTAATGGGTGAAGTACTTGACTACAAAATTACTGATCATTGCATGACTAATGTAAACATAGAAACCGTTCAATCAAATAGTTTCGTTAAATATGTTCCTTTCAAGGAACACCACAAAATTGATTATAATAAACTAGTTGAGTGCTTAATGTTTGAATTCTGGGAGTCTGTTTATGAGGAAAGTAATCCCTCAGTAGCTTACGATATATTTTTGAACATTCTTAAGGCTCATATTGTAAGTTGCATATTAAAAAACTAGAAAATTCACATTTAAAACGCATTAGGCCATGGATTGACAGAGGTTTGCTTAAAAAAATAAACAAAAAAAAAACACGTTAAGGAAAAAATGTAAGCGCCATCCTTGTAACCAAAAGTTGAAAAAATACTATCTTAAACTAAGTGAAGAGGTTAAGAAGCAACTGGAATTAACTCGGAATAAATATTACGCAAATAAACTGCAAGACTGTAAGGGTAATGTGAAATATGAGTGGAGAGTGCTCAATAACATCCTTAACAATTGAAAGGAAAAAGAAAAAAATTCTTAAAATCAATGTGGATGGTATAGAAATATCAGGCCCAGTAGATATTGCCAATCAATTTAATAAATTTTTTGCTACTATCGCAACAGAATCGAACCCATATCCGCCGCAATACACTTGCAATTGTAATATGTATTCAGATATAGTCGAAGATACCTCTCAACACAACAGTTTTGTTTTTCAACCTTTCACACCGATAGAAATCCCCAAATGTATAATGTCACTTGACAACAAAAATTCTTGCACATCCGATGGCATAACTAACTGTCTTCTAAAACGTATTTCTTTATTTATTGTTGATGTCTTAAGTCACTTGTTCAACTTAAGTGTTAATTGTGGTATTTTCCCAGCGTCCTTAAAATGTGCTGAAGTCATTCCTCTATTCAAAAAAGGAAATCGAGGTTCAATGACTCAATACAGGCCTATCTCTATACTCCCAACGTTTTGCAAACTTTTTGAAAAACTAATAAAAATACGCATACGAGTAGTATCATTTTTAAATAAAAACAAGTTTTTTAGAAACGACCAATTTGGTTTTCGCGAAGGAAGATCTACTGAAGACGCTATTCTAAAGTTGTGTAGTGAAATTTATGAAAGCTTTAATTATAATAACACTATTCTAGTACTCTTCATCGATTTGACAAAAGCATTTGATATGGTCAATCACGATATAGATAAATTGTATAGAACTGGACTAAGAGGTGCGATTCATAAGTGGTTTTCAACGTACCTATCAGAGAGAACTCAACGAGTAAAAATTGAAGGTATCTTTAGCAGTTAGCTAAAAGCCACAATTGATGTACCGCAAGGTTCAGTTTTGGGACCAATCTTATTCTTAATATATGTCAATTCAATGTTTTACCAGAACTTCAGTAGTCGTATCACTGCATTTGCTGATGATATTGCGTTGACATATGATAATAAAAGTGTTTTTGACTCAGTTGTTAAACTCATAGGGATTTAAGTATCCTGCGACAATGGTTCGCCAAACATAAGCTACTTATAAGCAATAAAACAAAACTTATGATATGCAACTTAAGAAGTCCTTGCCCACTTAATTGTGATGTTATCTTCCATTCTAACTCTTGTAAAAAAATGTCCTTATCTGTTTATATGTGTGGCAATACCAACTTCCACAAAGATTTAGTGTGCTGTTCAAATTGTTTTCATATAGAAGGTGTTAAGAGTTATAAGTATCTTGGTGTCGTAATAGACAACAACCTGTCTTGGAAGTTACATGTCGAAGAACTAAAAAATTATATGCTATCTGTCACTCGCAAAATGTATTTCTTAAAAGAACATTGTTCAAGAAAAATTCTACTAATGTTTTATTATGGACTTGTACACTCTAAACTTTAATATGGTATTGCGAGTTGGGGTGGAACTTACAACAGCACCATCGAAATACTAAATATTGCCCAAAAACACATAATTAGAATCATTTGCAATAAAAATCGTCTAGCCCATACCTGGCCATTATTTTCTAGCCTACGCATACTTCCAATAAAGCATCTATACATCTTTAAGGTTCTTAAAGTTTTTTTCATGCGAAGCGGCTACAGTGCTACACTAAGAAGCTCTAATATATACGGACTAAGAGTAAATCATATGGCAATCGTTAACATTCCAATTTCCAATAAAACTCATTGCTTGAAATTTTACACTGCGACAGCACCAAGGCTTTTTAATAAATTACCAATCGAAGTTAGATTTATAGTAGAACCCACTTTATTTTTTAGCGAAGTAAAAAAAATTTCTTTTTAGTATGGATAGTTCTACAGTCAAAAGATTTGTAAATACCCTTCTATGATTTTGTCAATACGCCTTAGATATATTCAGGTTGAAAACTAGTTTGGAATCCGGCTGCAAAGGAAAAGTACATATCGCGTATGCAAATCAGAGCTGAAAATTTACGGATTAGAGCAGATGCAATAAAATACCAAGATATATTCGTAAAAATCCCAATGGCATAGAAAAAAGGTACAAATACATAACCAGCAGGAAATTGTATGCATCAACAAAACATGCGGGTAAAAAGCAATACAATGAGAACCTATCCCAACAACTTCAAAACACAAAACACATCAAGGATTTTTAGAGAGAAATCAAACCGAACTCCTATACACAAAACCCTATTACAAGTTAAGTTTGGAAGAGTTATCTTTAAGAAATGTATAGCGATAATATAGCCGAGTATAGTCTATTCTACGATTTCTTCATGCGCCAGACTCAACCAAATCATTCTCTCCATTAATAGCAATGACATCAGAAACTGGATTGGAAGTGGTGACGTCTTCAGCACCAGCGACAGCAACAGGAACAATGTCATCCTGTTCAGTAGATGGGTTCATTTGTTAATTGACTAAATCAGCACCAGTTGTCCCATTTTCACGATATTTATTTGTATCAGTTACATTTTGTTCATCAAAATCAAATACTCAGATTCATTGACATGTTTTTTACTACAATCTTCACCTTCTGAGATACGCGCACTTTCCTGAAACCTAACATCGCGGCTTTTATATATTTTCCGACTTATGGGCTCATACAACCGGTATGCTTTTGGCTCTTGCGAATATCCAACTATAACACAGTCACGTCCTTTTGGCTTGAATTTTGATCTGCCATACCGCTTATCGAACATGCAGCCTTGCAGCCAAATCTTTTAAGGTCGGAACCTCTTGTCTTCCTTTTACGTCATGTCTCAGATCGTGTGATTTTAAGAATTTTTGTTGGTGAAAGTTTTCGCAAAGAAACTGCTGTACTTGTAGCCTCTATCCAAAGTGATTCGGGTAAATTTGTGGAAGCTGAATACCGGATTGGAACAGGGGTTACATTGTGGTGTAGTTTGGTTAGCTATAATACATCACTACGCACGTAAATTGGTAGGCCGCGATGAGAGAAGAATAATAGCTACAGATACTGTGTGGGTAAATTTAAATGAGCATCACACATTGATGACTTCGAGGTATCTTTGGTTTTGGTATACTGTGATCACATGTGTTGTATCTTAAACTTTCTGTGCCCTTCTATGATAAGTTTTGTCAATACGCCTTAGATATATTCAGGTTGAAAACTAGTTTGGAATCCGGCTGCAAAGGAAAAGTATATATCGCGTATGCAAATCAGAGCTGAAAATTTACGGATTAGAGCAGATGCAATAAAATACCAAGATATATTCGTAAAAATCCCAATGGCATAGAAAAAAGGTACAAATACATAACCAGCAGGAAATTATATGTATCAACAAAACATGCGGGTAAAAAGCAGTACAATGAGAACCTATCCCAACAACTTCAAAACACTAAAAACATCAAGGATTTTTAGAGAGAAATCAAACCGAACTCCTATACACAAAACCCTATTACAAGATAAGTTTGGGAGAGTTATCTTCAAGAAATGTATAGCGATAATATGGTTGAGTATAGTCTATTCTACGATTTCTTCATGCGCCAGACTCAACCAAATCATTCTCTGCATTAATAGCAATGACATCAGAAACTGGATTGGAAGTGGTGACGTCTTCAGCACCAGCGACAGCAACAGGAACAATGTCATCCTGTTCAGTAGATGGGTTCATTTGTTCATTGATTAGATCAGCACCAATTGTCCCATTTTCACGATATTTATTTGCATCAGTTACATTTTGTTGATCAAAATCAAATTGTCAGATTCATTGACATGTTTTTCACTACAATCTTCACGTTCTGAGATACGCGCATTTTCCATAAATCTAACATCGCGGCTCCAACATGCAGCCTTGCAGCCTTGCAGCCAAATCTTTTAACGTAGGAACCTCTTGTCTTCCTTTTACGTCATGTCTCATGAAACCTTATCAAACCGACTTCAAGAGTGAGCGGAAGAGGAGCAATTAATCCCTAACTTTCAAAACGGTTTCAGAAAAGGAAGAGAATATGTTGGTAATCTGTTTATGCTAATTGCAATTACAGATATTACTTTTGCGACAACGAAAGGAAGTCTTTTTGTAGTCTTTGTTGACCTAAAAAGTGCATTCGATAGTTTGAATCACGAAATATTTTAGCATATTCTGTCTATTGGAGCAAGTGAAAAAATAATCCGTGCGATTCAAAATATTTATTCCAAAACCAGAATTGTTATTAAAACTACAACTGGCCTGACTGAAAAGTCAAATATCACGAGGGGTGTACTACATTGTTATCCATCAAGAGCCCTACTATTTAACCTACATATATACAAATGATCTTTAGGCATTTCTAAGAAAACTAGGACTTACAGGAGTGGACATTTCACAGATGATCTGTGATTGCTTTCTTTGCAAAATCAGAATCGGAACTAAATGAACCAAAGCAAATACAGCTGCAGCAATAACTGAAACGATTTTGAGGAGTTCTTATATCGAAAATTAAGGTCTACGAATCAAAGTATTTGAGTCGACGATTAAATTGACTGCTGTGCTGAGATATGGGGTGTGGAAGCTGGGGATAAAATTGAAGTAATTCAAACGACAGTTTTGAAGAAATTGTTTGATCTAGCTAATAACACAAAAAGCAACGTAGTTCGTATAGAAACCTGAATTGTTCCATTAGAAAACGAAATGGAAGAAACTTCTAAATATTTTCGATAACCGACTGATAAAAGAGTGTTGCAATGAAATTTTGAGAATCCATAACAATACTCAACGTTTTTCTTTGTTCATCCTTTTGATGTGTATAGGGTGGCGCACAGAATGAACAAAGAATTGACAACTGCTCTTCAAAAGTTTTTATCTAGGAGGTATTAAATTAATGGTTCTGTGAGAGTGGACAAACTTAATTTTTGTGAACAAATAACTCGGTGTTTCATAATAAATAATTTTATGTAATGCAATAACAGTTCGGTATTTTAAGAGTGTATCCAGTGAATACCCAGCTATTTGCTTGGTAAAGGCGGATATATTTATGATCATATCTTTTCATATTAATAAATATTCATCTGGCACAGTTGTTGAATGCAACAATTCATTTTCTCAAGGACGACGAATCTAAACTTGCAAAATTTTCGTATCCATACAATATGATAGGCAGAACAAAAGACTTAATGAATTTCATTTTGACTGTGACCGGCAGGTTCCGCTTTGTTGGGCTCAATCCTCTAAGACCGCCATATAGTTTTGAGACAACATACTCGTAGTTTATATGGTCCGTCCAGTTAAGTAAATTCCCATTTTTATTATTTTGGCAACAGGCTTAATGAGTTCATTGTTAATAAGAACAAGCAAATTCACAATCTCCCGATTGTTTTCACCATACAAATGTGGAAACGAGGTCTGCGTTTAAATTTGCGATACAGAAGATACTGTAGATGTGGGTACTTTCTTATATAATTGCACATCGTCCACTTAGATATGATAATCAGGGTGGATTATTCTTTTATAAACATCCTGAACAAAAATGGGCTAAGAACAGATCCTTGGGGCACTCCCGATATTACCGGCAGACTCGACGATTTTTCGTCACAATGAAAGACAGCTTGGTTGCGATTACTAAGATACTCGTATGATGCCACAAGTTGACAATCTTTGCTATCGAAACCGGAATGGTTTTTTTAATTTGTATAAGAGAATGCCATTGTTTACGGAATGACAGTGTATTTGCTGTGTAATATTTTTTTTTGTTTCCTTTTTTTTGCGCAACTCAAAAGAACTAAAAATTTAGGAGTGTTAAGTGCACTGGTTGACCTAGGGCATACACACGCGAGTTAAACTAGTAGGTATGGTGTTAGTTTTTTATTTTGCTAAAATAGCAGCCTACTCGCGGACAAAAACCGTCTGCTATGAAAGCTACTATTGCAGTTGGCTAGCAGTTCGCTCTCTCGTGTACAGATACACTAGCACATGTAACCGTATTATGTAGTTTAACTCGCGTGTGTCAATATCTGCCTACTGCCATAAGATCAGAACTTTTAGTGAGAGATAGGATATCTTACTACTCTCCTAGGATACGTTCAGCATTGGGTTTATGTATTGTAATAATGTTACGTGCATTACAAAGGGCTATTTAAATACAAAAATTCCTTTAGAAAAGTGATAGTTGGCTCAAAGTCATAAATCGTATTTGGTGAGTTCGAACCGACAAATCCCAGATAACACTGGTCAACACGACTTTTTGCCGTTAATCCAATTACACTTTTTCGGTATCTCTCATGAATGAATATTAACAGAAAAATAATAACAAAAATTCTATTCCATCGAAATATCTAAATATATGATAAACTATACATATAGATACATCCAATTCAGTCTGAGTGATGCTCAGACCGGAAAACTGATTGGACAAAATATAGAGGAATACTGTCGGAAACGATATCCTCTAAACTATCAAGTCCCCCGCGTGACACCAATGAGCTCGACATGAAAGTCAGGGAATTTACTCTGACTCTCAATAAGACTATGGCCGCTTCCTGCCCTCTTATTCAACCAAGAGGCAAGAAAAAGCCACATTGGTGGACATCGGCACTAGGACTGCTCAGAAACACCTGCAGAAAACTTTTCAACGCAGCAAAAAGCACAAGAAAAGTGACCGACTGGGACTCATATAAAGAATCCCTCAAATTATACAAAAAAGAACTGAGGAAGGCAAAGCGACAATCCTGGAGGTCATTCTGCGACAAAATTACAGAAACCTCTGAGGCTTCGCGGCTAAGAAAAATCCTCTCCACAAATCCTATGATGCCCAGCTGTTTGAAAAAAACCGATGGCTCTTGGACAACCTCAAGTGATGAATCACTCAACCTGCTTCTGGACACCCACTTTCGAGGTAGCTCCCAACTCGCGGCCAGTAGCAGCCCAAACAAGCCTACTGCAACCGTGGCCAAAATTCATGGTCTGATTACGAGAGACAAACTGCTCTGGGCGCTGCATAGCTTCAAACCATACAAGTCTGCTGGTTCGGACGGTATTATACCTGCCGAGCTACAGAGATCCTCAGATATTATTCTACCAGTGTTGGAAAATATTATGAGGAGCTGTGTAGAACTTATCCACATTCTACTGTTATGGAGAGAGGTGAATGTAGTATTCATTCCCAAAGCTGGAAAATGTTCTCATGTAGTCCCAAAGGACCTCAGACCTATAAGTCTATCATCATTCCTTCTGAAAACTTTAGAACGACTGATTGATATCCATATTCGAGCTAAAGTTGATCCAAGACTTCTGTCTACGGCTCAATATGCCTACTGTAAAGGAAAGTCGGTGGAAACGGCTTTGCACTCTCTGACTAGCCACATCGAACGATCCCTACAATATAAGGAGTACACAATGGTTGCTTTCCTAGACATAGAGGGCGCCTCTAACAACGTCAACACATCCGCAATCACGACTGCGCTGTCAACTCTGCAGGTAGACGGCTCACTTGGGGAGCTGATTAATCTAATGCTAACAAGCAGGATAATCAACTCCAAACTGGGTGAGACTTCTGCTAAAAGATATGTCAGTAGGGGTACGCCGCAAGGCGGTGTCCTCTCTCCCCTTCTCTGGAACTTAGTAGTTAACGAACTACTGATCTACCTGGAAGCGGGTGGTAGCAGAGTGATTGCCTATGCGGATGACGTTGCCATAGCCGTCTCAGGAAAACATCTAAATACCATTAAAGAACTCCTCCAAGTAAATCTTAACAGATTAACCTGCTGGGCAGATCGCTGCGGATTGGGAATAAACCCCCATAAAACTGATCTTGTCCTCTTTTCTAGGAAATATAAAATTCCACTCATAGACCCTCCTTCAATAAACGGTACCAGTTTAGCTTTCTTCGATACAGCAAAATATCTGGGTCTCATTTTTGACAGGAAACTAAACTGGAAACCTAACATTCAAGAAAGAGTCAATAAAGCAACAATAGCTTTATTCTCTTGCAAGAAAGCCATTGGGAACAAATGGGGCCTTCAACCTCACATAACCCACTGGCTATACATCTCGGTCATAAGACCGATACTTACTTACGGGGTGGTTGTCTGGTGGACGGCCTTGGAATATGCAGTCAACCGTATTAAATTAAGTAGAGTCCCAAGAACAGCATGTCTATGCACAAGCGGAGCCTTGCGGTCTACCCCCTCTGCGGCATTAGATATTCTGCTTCACTTGACACCCCTCGACATTTTTAGCACGCAAGTAGCTGCGACTGTAGCTATTCACCTTAAAGCGACTAAACAGTGGACAAATAATTCATTTGGCCACGCCAACATTCTTAATACATTAGGAATCCTCACAGAGAACACCGATTACACCATACCTGAACTTTGGTTTGACAAAAACTTCCATGTAAGCTTCCCCTCTAGATCATTCTGGGAGGAGGATGCTTTCATGGAGGACAAGTCAATCCATCTCTACACAGATGGATCTAAAACCGACAGCGGAGTTGGTGGCGGTGTTTTCTCAGATAAGCTAAATCTAAGCCTCTCTTTCCGCCTTCCAAATCACTGTAGCGTGTTCCAGGCGAAAATTTTGGCGATTAAAGAAGCTCTGTCCTGGCTGAAGAAAAACGTGATATCTGCAAAGGATATCCGCATATTTTCGGATAGTCAGGCCGCCATCAAGTCCCTGGACTCGGTCTCATTGTGTTCTAAAACTGCCCTTGAATGCCGATCATCTCTCATGGAGATGGCAGAGCAGTTCAACATTCACCTCTGTTGGGTGCCGGGCCACAGAGACATTCCAGGGAACTGCAGAGCCGATGAACTCGCCAAAATTGGAACCACTCTACCTATCCTATCTGACAAAGGTAGTATAGATATACCAATCGCTACGTGCAAACTAACACTAAAGCTAGATGCCAATAAAAGAACGGACCTTAGGTGGACTGCTGGACAAACATGTCTAGCGACCAAACAGATCTGGCCAAGGCTGGATCTGAGTCGATCTAAGTGTCTGATCCTTTTAGATACGAAACATCTCAGCGACATAATAGGTGTCATTACCGGACACTGCCTCATAGGCAAGCACGCAAGAAGGCTTGGCGGTTTTACTAACGATTTCTGTAGAAGCTGCATGGACGAGGAAGAGGAGGAGACAATCCCCCACCTACTCTGCACATGCCCAGCTCTCTCTCAGAGAAGGAAGCTTCATTTAGGAGCTTTCTTCTACAACGACCTAAACGATCTAGAAAAAATAGACGTTAACAGTCTCCTACGCTTTATTATAAGCTCAAACTGGTTCCAGTAGTAAGAAGATCATAGATCCACGTGGCATCACAATGGGCCAATAGGCCTAAGTGGGTTGGTATTTCCAACAGCCACTCTTACCTAACCTAACCTAACCTAAACTATATACTTGACATAATTTTTGACGGTATATCGAAAAAAAAGGATTTACTAATAAAAACAAGATTGCTTGGTACTTACAAATACACGATACACCCTCAGATCTTTTGGTTTTGAAAAGGTACGAGTTTACTGAACTCATATAGTTTACAATATGAATGAAAATATGTTCCAGTCGAGAACGGACTACGCCGTTAATACAATACGAGTAAATAACATTTACAATTTGTATTTGATTTTCAACATTTCTCAGAGTATTAATAAACCTTCGGCACCAAGTTCGTTTTGTGTGTGTATTTTATTTAAGAGGATGGTTTAAGGGCACCCACCCATCAAAAAGGTCACATGAATCGTTAACTTCGTGAAGCATCCTAGACATTGGCTCCAGGTGTCCGTAATTCGTTCTGTGAATATTGAGCCGGAAAAGTGGCACAGACCTATGATTGCGGGGATTGGTGTTAAAAGAAATAATGTGAAGTATGGAAGGACAATCGATATTACCTACTAAACTTTTCGGCATTTAGAAAGGGGTTGTAAATTTATAAGTTTCAGCCGGTCAGTGTAAGGTGGTAAGTTTTGGTTATCATCCCAGGGAAGACCACGTAAAGCAAACCGTAAAGCCTGCGTTGAACAGCTTCTATCCGGAGGATGTGAGTTCTGTAGTAGGGTGACCAAACTTGGCTGGCATATTCAAGAAGAGGCCTAACAAAGGTTATGTAAAGAGATTTGGTAACATAAGGATTGGAAAACTCCTTAGACAAGCGCTTGATAAAGCCAAGGGCAGAGTTGGCTTTTTTTCTACTATACTATCAATGTGAGAACGGAAATTGAGTTCCTTATCGCAGATAACACCTAAATCACGCAACTCATTCACTAAGGGAACAGACAGATTAAAGATTAGATAGCAACGAGGTGAAGTAGGGAGGCGTTTACGGGTATAAGTTATAGCCTGACACTTATTGACGTTAAGCTCAAGAAAATTCTTCTGACACCAAGTACAAAACCTGTCTAGATCTTGCTGCAGAAGTAGGCGGTCTGAGAAAGATGGTATATATCTAAATATTTTCATATCATCTGCGTAAACAGATATGTATGAATTTTTAATGATACAATCAACATCATTAATGGTCAGAATAAATAATAAGGGACCAAGGTGGCTGCCTTGAGGGACACCAGAGGAGGCTTTAATTGGGTCAGAAACCATGGACCTAAATAGAACATAGTAAAGTCGTTCACTTAAATAGGATTGAATCCAAGTTATAAAGTTTATCTGGAAACCAAGAGCCTTTAATTTTAGAAGGATTATATCATGAAATTTTATCAAAGACTTTGCTGAAATCGGTGGCAATCACATCAACTTCATTTCCAGATTCCAGTGCACATTAAGTGCTTGATACGAATTCCGTCAAGTTGGTGGTCGTAGATCTGCCTTTGAAAAATCCGTGCTGGTTTAGATTTACAATAGAAAAGCATTATGTCATAGATAATGCTCTCAAAAAGCTTAGGTATGCAGGACAACTTAGCAATTGGTCGATAGTTGGAAATATCGTCTTTTCTACCTTTTTTATGTAGGGGAATAATAAACGATCTTTTTCAGGTTGAGGGAAATAATCCCTGGGTGATAAAAAGCTGAAAGAGGGCTGTAAGAGGTTGGGCTAGATGCATTTGACATTTATTTAAAAATATAGGGGGAAGATCATCAGGGCCAGCAGAATAATCATTTTTGAGTTTTATTATACATTTATCTCTAACTTGCTCTAAAGTTATAGACACCGATTCCAAAGTTGTTTGTGGGCAGCTGTTTAAGTAGGAAAAGTAAGAATGGTCTGGCTCTTGGGAATGGATGGCGAACGCTTGGCCAAAAAAAATTGCGAAGAGATTTGCAATAATTTGGGGATCGCCCGAGGACCTATCAAGAAAATTTAGAGATGATGGATAGTTATACGATTTGCTTTTAGTTTTGATGAACTGAAATAATCTTTTGGGGTCGGAAATGAGTGTGTGGTTCATTCGGTTTAAATAGTTGTCATAGAGAGTTTGGCAAAGTACTGAGAAATTTATTTGGGCAGACTGGTAGTAGAAGAAATCTGTGGCGGAACGCGATTTTAAGTAAGTGTACCAGAGCTTATTTCTCTTGTTACGAAGAGATCGCAGCTCTTTATTATACCAGGATGGTGACGATGAGGGTAAAAAAGGCACAGATTGGGAGAGACATTTTAAAATTTCGGTATAAAAGGATGCAAGAGCATCGTTAACCGTAAGGTTAGGGTTATTCTAGAGAAAGTTAAAATTGACCATACTGAGGAGGTTGTTCAGTTTGGCGTAGTTAGCCCTATGAAAATTAAAACTGTAAGAATATTCATAGGAAACGGGATTAAAATTATTGTCATATTTCAGCGTAAGAGAAAGTGGAGGGTGGTAACTATCCAACTTAGAAAGCAGATGTTTACTTTCTAAAACGGCGCAGTTATCTGTATCAGTGGCGAAGACTAGGTCGAGCTGTCTGCCGATGTTATTGGTGACACAACTTAATTGATATAGACCAAATTCAGTTAGGCAGTCGATGAAAAGATTTTCTTTATCAGAGGTAGGATTTGTTGCAGTATAGTAGGACTGATCAGTCTGAGTCCATAGAAGCTTAGGTAGATTAAAATCACCTAAAAAAATAACAACGTCATTGGGATCAGCAGCATTAAAAATGTAGTCGATTGCATCAACAGCTAGCTAGTAACCTTGAAGTGGTTGAGAGGGGCGAATATAGCAGCAACAAATATATAGGTTGCGTTTGCAAATAGGAAGTCTAGCGCAAACGAATTCGAAGAATGCAGTGGACGATTTTTTAAAGGGTCTAGACTCGAGACGAGAGTGTATAGCTAGAAGTACACCACGGCCATATAAATTCTCCTCTATATCTCTTTATCTAGACCATCGTCACGGTGTAAATCGAAGTTTTGGGAAAATAATTCATTATTCATAATATCAGGGGTGAGATTGGTGTCTTTGAGGGCAAATCTCAACCTTAGCTCGCAGATTTCAGTAATGGAATTTACTTCATCCAAGCACACGACAACGCGGTGCTGAATTTGTAGATTTTCTTTAAAGAAGAAAGTGGTCTTACATATTGCAGTGATGAACAGAGGCTTATAAATAAGTTAGGCTATGAATAGTCAGTGGAGACTATGCATTGATTCTTTAAAATTAAGTTTAAAATAAGTTTTATTTAATGCATTGTGGCAATGATTTTTCATCTGTACTTTTAGCACATGGCATCTATTATATATAAAAAAAACATATGCTAATATGAAAAACCTGTTCGAGAAAATTCAGTACAACCGTCATTCTTGGAAAATATGTGCAGATCTTAAAGTTGTTGGGTTGCAAGGAGGCTACACGTTGTTTTTTTGTGCGAGTGGGATAGCAGAGCTAGAAATCAACACTACATTAAAATAGAATGGCCAATGAAGATTAACTGCATTCTTGGACAAAAAAATATTTTTGAAAAACTCTTAGTAGATAGTATCATTTTACCGCCTCATGAAAAACTTCGTTGAAACTATGAATAGAACTGGAGAAGGTTTTCTTTGTTTCATAGACAGGCAATAACAAGTTTAGTGCAAAAATTTTAGTCTACATATTCGTTGTGTGATGTTGCCGTGTCAGTGAGACAACGTCTTGGTCGAACTGTCGAAAATATCGCTGCCATCCAGACGTCCATAGCAAACGATCCAAATCAGTCAATTCCACGGCGTTCTCAAGAATTGGGCATCGCTCAGACCACATTATGGCGTATTTTGCGTAAGGATCTTGATTTACACCCATACAAGAACAAGCTGACTCAAGAATTGAAGCCGATGGACCATTTGAAGCGACGTACGTTCTCCGATTGTGTTCTGGAGAAGATGCGCCAAGATGATGAATTTCATCGCAAAATCATCTTCAGTGACGAAGCTCATTTTTGGCTCAATGGGTTCGTCAATAAGCAAAATATGCGTTATTGGTCAGGTGAAAATCCACATGTGCTTCATGAGTCACCACTTCATCCACAAAAAATAACTGTTTGGTGCGGCTTGCATGCCGGTGGCGTTATTGGGCCATATTTTTTCGTCGACGATAACGATCGCCACGTTACTGTGAATGGTCAGCGTTATCGCGCCATGATCACCGATTGTTTTTGTCCCAAATTGCAAGATATGGACTTGGGCGACATGTGGTTTTAACAGGATGGTGCCACAAGCCACATAGCACACGCTACAATCGATTTATTGAAGAGTAAGTATGGTGAGCGTGTTATCTCAAGAAATGGGCCAGTCGATTGGTCGCCTCGTTCGTTCGATTTAACGCCGCTTGACTATTTTCTGTGGGGCTACGTTAAGTCATTGGTTTATGCCAACACGCCGACGACGTTGGAAGAGCTCAGAGCCAACATTGAACGCGAAATAGCGGCCGTTTCGGCCAAAATGTGTGGCCGAGTAGTTGAAAATTGGCTCCAACGAATCGACCGCTGCAAACTTGCCCGCGGTGGCCATATGAACGAAGTCGAGTTCCATTCATAAATGTTGACTGTACTTCAAGCCGATAATAAAGTTTTTGAAATATCTCAAATGGTTTGCGTTTTATTTAAAAAAAAAGTTGCCAAGTCCTTATTGGAAAACCCTATAGTACATACTGAGAATATCCATAACCGGGGGAATCCCTCAGTGTGAAGTCATATCTCCACTCCTCTGGGTGCTGGTTACCAACGACATCCTCTAAAAGCTTAGTACAATGGGTATAAGTGCCACGGCATACGCATAGCCAATACCGGTGTGTTCCGCACCACCCCTACGGAAGCATTAAACAACTTTTTGTACCTAACACCGCTTGATTTACAGATCAAAAAACTGGCTGGCAACAGTGCGATACGACTCACTAATCTGTGTTAGCTCAAGAGCAGTAGTTTCGGACATAGCATGGTCCCAACGGAGCTACTGCAAGGCAATCCAATTCTAACGGATGAAATTCCTTCCCTGGTCGACTTCGACATCCCGTAAGATAGAATTTATCCAGTGAGAGAGGGCTGGGAAAAAAAATGCAATAATCAGGTCAATTGTGGTTTTCACAGATGGCTCAAAAACAGAGGAAGGAACAGGTTCTGGTATCTTCTCAGACGAACCAGAACTAAGGGTATTTATAAGACTTCCAATCAGGGTTTCTGGCCGTCCACAGAGTGGCTGAGCTAATGAAGATGAGATCGGTATCCGAAAGGGATATCGCTATCTACACCGATAGTCAGGCCGCACTCAAGGCAATGGAATCAACCAACGTCAACTCTGTTAAAGTCAGAGGCCGTCGCACAGTGCTTAAGGCACCATGCAGTCAGAACAGGGTAAGATTCTGCTACGTGCCAGGACACTGCGATATTAAAGGAAATGAACAAGTGGACAAACTTGCAAGAAAAGGAGGGCTACTCGACCGTAGTGAGGTTGCCAACATCAAACCACCCCATTGCACTATCGAGGAAAAAATCACAAAGACTGCCAACTTAAGGGGTACTAGCAATCGCTTCTCACTCGGAGGGTCAAGGTTCGCTTCCTACCCATTGACAAGTTTTTCAAGTTTCTCATTTGTGTAATTGGAACTCAGACAGAAAAATTCTGCGTGTGAAGGCGTAACACTGACACGTAGATTTGACCGTTGTAGAGTTTCAAGCACAAAAAAAATAGTGTGAATTATAACCTTCGAAACAGTCCGAGTGGGGAAAAAAAAACTCTCCATCCTATTCGCACTCCCACCCCTGGAGAGCGAATATCGAAACCAAATACCTTTCCGCCCGCGCCCTAGCAACAGTAAAAGACTATCAAACCCTTAGGAGCGCGTAAAATTATATATATAAAAAAAAGATCTAGGAAGTTAATCAAGTTAAACAAGGATTAGCTTAGGACAATTAGAGGCGTCTGACAGGATTCTGTCTCCTGCGGCAACACACAAAGAGACTTAAATTGTCAGATACGGATTCTGCGGTGATCTGCAAGCTGTTGAGGACATAAAAAACATACTGTGTGAATGTGAGGCAATATCGCGTAGTCGAAGAAAATTTTTAGGGAAATACTTTTTCGAAAACCTAGAGGAAATAGACGGCACGAGCTTCTAAGGCCTTCTTGGCTTTTGCAAGAAAATTGGATGTTTCACCGATTGTTTGGGTTTTTGCAATTTGTAGACAAATTCAACTGGTTCCACGGGATCGTGATGGGCCTGTTTTGGTGGCTAATGGCATATCCATCATACTCCTATTTAACCTCACCTAACCTAAGCTAGATAAGGAGGGGTGAATTCGCTTAAAATAAACTATTTACAGAATTGTTTATCAATAATAAATAATGCAAACAAAAGGAACATACAAATACTAAATTATGAGTTGTAAGCAGTAATAAGTAAATAAACTCAAAATCTCGAATTGTTTTTGTTACAAAAAACAAGTTAAAAGAAAACTAAACCAGAATGTCAAAAGTCATCGATTCTATTTATATCAACGTAATTAAAGTTGAAAAGCCAATGCTTAGTAAGTTTTATTAACATTCCAGATATTGTTATTGATCTCATTGTCAGTGAAAGTTAATTAAATAAAAGAGGTGAGGAAACTGAGTAAAAATTACAGAAAAGAAGTTTGTTCGTAAATTATTGCCTAAATTGCATAATTTCATAAAGAAGGGCTTTAATTTAATTTTAATTTTGGTGAGGGCGAATGCCCCCATTTATTCGGCTTAATACAAGCTATAACTTAAAATTAAACTTAAAACTAAGGGTGGTTAGAGTGTTGAAGAAGAACGGATTTGAGGTAGAGAGTGGTGCGGTGGAAGTCAAAGACGGCAGGGCATGAATTGATTTTTCGTAGCATACGGGAGATAGATTCGTTCGCGCCATAGGTGGTGTGGTGGGATAGTAGATAAAAGAGACGAGGGGTACGTAAATTACGAGGGTTAGTGTTGAGGAAAATAGCATTCAACGTGACCTGAAAGGAGTTGATGAATGAAGAGATAGTCGGCTGCATCTCTGCGCTCCTCAAGGGTGTTTAAGTTAATAAGGTTGAGACGGTTTTGGTAAGGGGGCAGAATAAAAGGATCGTCCCAGGATATACCTCGAAGACCAAATCGAAGAAAATGGCGCAGGATGCTTTCGATTCTCGAGATATGGACGCGATGATATGGGGACTATACTTGACTGGCGTACTCTAGGAGGGAACGAACAAAGGTAATATAGAGGGACCTGGTCACGTAGGGTCCATCGTTTTACAAAACCTAGTGCAGAGTTGGCTTTAGGGATTATCCCATCCATATGTAAACGAAAGTTGAGCTCTCTATAACACAAAATGCCGAGGTCGCGAAGAGATTGAACGGAGGAGAAAGGTTGGTTGTGGAGAAGGTAAGTCGGGGAGGAGATTGGTTCCGCTTATATGAAAAGGTGATAGATTGGCATTTGGCGATATTAGGTTCGAAACAATTTTTGAGGTCGAAAAACCATCAAGGTCTTGTTGATGGAGGAAGGAGTCATGGGGAGAGGAAATGGTTTTGAAAAATTTAAACACTTGGTATCGTCGGCGTAAAGGGACAAACGAGTGTTTGATGATCCTGCCAAAATCATTTATGGTTAATATAAAAAGAAGTGGAAAGAAATGGAGCAGGGTGGGCTGTAAAAACGAAACTGTAAAAACAGTTTTCGAGGTAAGAGAATATCCATTTTAACAGTAGGGGTTCAAAGCCGAGGGCAGACAATTTGAAGAGTATTAATCGATGAAAGATTTTATCAGTTGCAACTACATCGACTTCGTTGCCATTCTCTAGGTCAGAGAGGACAAAGAATACGAATTCAACGAGATTTGTGGTGGTTGACCTACCCCTTATTAAGCCATTTTGTCTAGGGGAAATGAATGATTTGCATTGGATGCATAGAACTTCATAAAAAATACTTTCGAAGAGTTTGGGTATATGGGAGAGTTTAGCGATTGGACGATAGATTGTTATTTCGTTCTTTGATCCTTGTGACTTGTACATCGTTAAGGTAGCTCCGGTAAAGGGAATCGTAAGGTTCGGTGAAATGAAGATAAGCACCAAGATAGTTGGAATAGTCGGAAAAGGATCTGGTACAAAGGAAAACAGCTCATAACTTGTTTCTCTTATTTCCATTTATATGCCAGGGAGGACGAGTAGACAATGTTCTAAGGCGGCAAAACGGAACGTAAAAGGAAAAAGAATTAAATCTTTCTTTTTAAAAAAGATGACGAATAGGTAGGATCTTCAGATCAAGGAACAAACGAAAGCTAGGATACCTAAATTGTTTTCATGATAATTTATGTGATATGTGGGTGGGTGGCCGTGGCTCAAGTGGTAGTGGACTGGCTTTCAAATCGGAAGATTCGGTGTTCGAATCCCAGCCACGTTCGAAAAACATTCATTTTTTTCAGTTAACGAAAATCAAGTAATGTGATTAGTTGATTAGAAATCAACAACAATCCAACTTCCAATAAGAATTTAGTCACCCCATTAAATGTTCGATGGCACCCATGGAGCCAAATACCCACTGAGCCCAAACATCTTTATTTCTCTCTCTATCCCATTTTCCAAAAAAACTTAACACGTGTATTCATACCCACTTGAGTGTTAAGTTCAACCAGGTTTATTGTAGTTGGTCTGTATTTTAGAAAATCATGTTGTCTGTGAAGCTTAAAGCTTCGTATAAAATGTTTTCAAAGAGCTTGGGTAAATGAGAGAGTTTAGCAATGGGATTATTATTGGTAAATTAATTTTTAGATCCCTTTTTGTGTAACGGAATTATATAATAGAAGAGGCTTTCCAAATCTGAAGAAATGCTCCCTGTGTTATGGATAGTCGAAATATGTAGGTAGGAAAGGGTAGAAACGGGTCGGAAGATCATTTTTTAAGAAAAACGACGGGGAGTCGATTTGGGCCAGGTAGAAAGTCATCTTTAAGTTGTAGTAACTTTTCTTCAATAACAGCGGGATCGAAATTTTGAGTGAGAAAGAGACCAACGGAGAAATTTAGTAATTCAGTGAAGTAAGAGGGATCTGCTACGATGGACTTGTTGGCAAATGATTGTTTAAAAAGTGCTGATAAAATGTTGGCGATGGTAGGCGGATCACACATTTGGTTTCGAAGGCGGGGGATGAAGGATAAGGGTCGGTCTAACTTTTGCAGTTGACAAATTGAAACAAGGACTTGGGGTCAATTTTAAGATTGGTGTGCGCGCTATTCAGGTAGCGTTGATAGAGAGAGTTGTAGAGTTCAACAAAATTAAGATATGTACCTAGATGGGTGCATGCCCACAACTTGTTTCTTTTGTTTCGTAGAGAGCGAAGTCTACGATTATGCCAATGAAGGTATACAGAATATGTTTTATGGCGGGAGTATGGTCGGGATTTGAATATTTCTTCGTAAAAAATGGAGAGGGCAGCGACCAGGGATAGATTGGTAAACTCGAAAGAAGCCCTGCTTAGATAGGTATTGATTTTAGGGAAATTAGCTTTGTGAAAATTGTAAGAAGAGAGAATTGCGGAGGAAGGTGACTGCAGTTGAGAGTTGTGGAAAAATGATAGAAGAAGAGAACGACGAAAGTTATCAATAGTTGAAAGAGATACTGAGGACTTGATAGAATCAGTTGTGAAGATAGGGTCTAATTGCCTTTCCATACACAGATAAAGTCTATTTCAGCTGAGGCAGATTCAAATCGCCGAAGATAATGATATCATCAAGCGAGTCCGATAAGTCAGTCAAATTGTCAATTGCATCAATAGACAGTTTGTAGGATTCGATAGGATGGGTCGGAAGAATGTAACAACACATAATGTACAAACATCTACGAGTAAGTGTTATTTTAACTGACAGAAAGTCGAGCTTAAAGACGATGTGGCATCGAGAGAGGAGTCAAGGCTGTTGTGGATGCCCAGTAGGACATCCCTACAAGGAGAGTTAATCAAAGGGAGTGTGCGATAATTATCCCGAAAAAGAGGGCTTTTCATGTTAAGGATAAGATTAGTTTCAGTCAGAGCTGGAAAATAAAAGGGAGAGCATGAGATTGACGCAAAACGTCGTGGGTTTTAGAACGCAGTCCTCTTACGTTCTGGTAATAGAAGGTGAGATGAAGATTTTTGCATGACTTGTTAGGATCGAAAAAATGTATTTTGTATAAAGTGGACTGCATTGGAGCTGTGAGACTTTTAGAGCGTACATAGTGGCAAGTTCATCTGCAATTTTTTGAGGAGGCGTATTGAAAATCTCGTGATAATTTATATAAAGTTAGATATAGGCGTATACTCTCATATATCTTTTTATTCCTAAGCTTAGAGAGCGCATAGTAACATTCGGTTGCTAGTATGCTGCATTAATTTAACAGTGGGTACCGAAAGGGAGTGATTAAAGAAGTGGGGTTTGATGGCGCAACGGATAGGATGTCAGAAGTGGGGTTTAAAATGTGAGAACTGAGGAGTTAGGACACTTAGCATCGGTTCTGAGGTCAAAATTAGGGAAAGACGTGTGAGTTGGTGGTTGAATGGTGGAAGTTTGAGGGGTAAGGATTAAATCGAAAGAGACACGTTCACGTTGGGACTTGATTTGGGGTGGAATAGAGGGAGTAGGGGTATGGCTGGGAGGCTCAAATTAGGAAAAATTTTAGTTTTGAAACCCCAATTGGAGCTGGGTTGCAATTTAGATTTACTTGCTAACTTATTTGCTGGTTTGGGTATGACGGACTGCTTGATTTTATCCTGCTTCTTGGTTGTATTTTTCAACCATTTGCAGACACGCATCTTTCCAAGACTGAAATTGTTTCTGATTATGGAGTAACCATTCATATTTAGCCGGAAGATTGAGTTTGAAGCTGCGCTAGCTTCTGTGGTAAAATGTTGGAACCAAATTGCAGTGGCGAATGGTGATGCTATATTTCTTTTCGAAGAAATTCAAAATCCAACCAACATCATCGTTTGGGGGAGAGCCTTTGATAAGAAACGTAGTGATCAATTGATTCTTCGAAGGAAGCTTGTCTAGCATATGTTGCCATTCGGAAGGTGTCCACGTTGAATAAAAATGATTTATAAGCTTCCGTGGGGCCGCGACTGAAGGAATTGATATAGATGTGTTCTCTGTTTCAAGTTGAAGGAAACTTCACAGGAATTAGTAGGTTGAACTGTTCGCAGATATCTTATATGTGGAGGTGAGCGTGGTTTAATTAATTCAGCCATGAGCGATGTATTATAGTGGACATTCTGTTTAGTGTGTCATCGATTTTGCTGTTTATTGTCAACACTTTATCCAAGTGACGTATGGGAATTTCTTCATTCCTCGACCTCATGGAGTCTAACTCGATTAGACCTATAATTTGTATATCCATGTACATTACTTTAGATTTTATAAGATCAGGTGAGTTCTGGACTGAGTTATATAACTCTTCAAAACTTTTGACACTGTTTTCAATAAGCGAGACTTTGTCTCTTGGCGAGTGCGTCATGGTACGAGTAGAAGTCTTTAGAATGGCTTTGGGAATTTATTGCCAAAAGTACATCCGAGAGTGAGATGCTTTTGCACTCACCTTTTAACACCCAGCCATTATCCATGAATGGCACTTGCATCGTCGAAACCGAAAAACTTTCCATTCTCGGTATGTGTGTCAATGACAACTTACGTTGGAATGACCACATATTTGATGTCGCCAAAAATACTGCGCGATGTCTAGGTTTCCCCAAGCGATGTAAGAAATACTTTTCCCCCTCTGATCTGGCCTCAATATATAAGGCATTTATCTGCCCAAAATTGGACTACAATGGCCACATCTGGTCATGGGCACCAAAAACATCTCTGCACCTGCTAGATAGGATTCAAAATCATGCGATGAAACTCGTAGGTGATACTAATATCACTCAAACAATGGACACCTTGAAACACCGACGAAATGTCTCGAGTCTCATTTTGTTACGAACATCAGTGCTCCATTGAAATCGCCAGTAGCATTCCGCCCTTCAAACCTTCAAGCAGAACACCCGTTTCGCTATGAATACTCTTCAGTATACCCTAAAGCCCACTTTCGGATGTACTCTGAAATATCCTGATTCGTTCCTAAGCCGAGCAACTCGCTTCTAGAATGCTCTGCCGAGCTCTCTATTTCGTATTCATTATAATATTCAGACATTTAAAACCAACGTACATCGGTACCTATCTTTCTTTCCTCCCTAATTTAACCTTCGGCCGCGCTGTGTGCAAACATTTTAAGAGTACTTTAACCCCTTGAGCGCGCGCTGCTTAAAACAAAAAAAAAGTGTTGGTAACTCATTTACAGTGTATTTGTAATGGGTTTAAGAGATTGTAAAAATATTACTATAGTTTGCCATTTATATTAGTACATCTACATATGATAAAGATAGTAATCATGTCAGGTCGATTTCTGGATTATAAAGGGTTTTCCAATAGGGACTTGACAACTTTCACTAATCATCAAACTGTCAATTTATTCAGTAAGCTCAACATTTTCATCATGGTAAAGTACACGAACGAGCAACGTCCGCAAATTATAAAAATTTGCTACCGAAATTCTGAGTCGGTGACTGCAACTTTAAGAGCGTTAACTCCAATTTTCGGTCGTAATTCTCGCCCTAGTAGACAGGCAATAACAAGTTTAGTGCAAAAATTTGAGTCTACATATTCGTTGTGTGATGTTGCCGTGTCAGTGAGACACCGGGTTGGTCGAAGTGTCGAAAATATCGCTGCGGTTTAGGCGTTCGTAGCAAACGATCCAAATCAGTCAATTCCACGGCGTTCTCAAGAATTGGGCATCGCTCAGACCACATTATGGCGTATTTTGCGTAAGGATCTTGGTTTACACCCATACAAGAGCAAGCTGACTCAAGAATTGAAGCCGATGGACCATTTGAAGCGACGTACGTTCTCCGATTGGGCTCTGGAGAAGATGCGCCAAGATGATGAATTTCATCGCAAAATCATCTTCAGTGACGAAGCTCATTTTTGGCTCAATGGGTTCGTCAATAAGCAAAATATGCGTTATTGGTCGGGTGAAAATCCACATGAGCTTCATGAATCACTTCATCCACAAAAAAATAACAGTTTGGTGCAGTTTGCATGCCACGTTAAGTTATTGGTTTATGCCAACACGCCGACGACGTTGGAAGAGCTCAGAGCCAACATTGAACGCGAAATAGCGGCCGTTTCGGCCGAAATGTGTGGCCAAGTCGTTGAAAATTTGGGTCAACGAATCGACCGCTGCAAACGTGTCCGCGATGGCCATACTTCAAGCCGATAATAAAGTTTTTGAAATATCTCAAATGGTTTGCGTTTTATTTAAAAAAAAAATTGTCAAGTCCTTATTGGAAAAACCTTTACATAACTAAATATGCTTTGTCGCTTCTGTCTCTCAGCTGACAGACGATCAATGAAGATGGTGTTAGAATTCGATGCATCATTATACGTTTTCTGAATTGAATTTCGATTACCTGTTTTGGAGATTTAAAGTTTTTTTTCATATTTGAACTTGGGGATACTTATAAGGAGTCCCGTCGTACAAAGGTCAGTAATCAGAAGATCGAGAGCGCATTTCTCACACTATTTCGACCATGTGATCCAACAACTCCTTGAAATAATCCTAGTAGGCTTGTTTATGAAACTATTTAAGTAGGACGAAACCATTTTGCAACACTCGTAATTATTTCAACTGAAATCACCTAAAACAATGAAGTTATTTGGCCGCGGTACAACATAGGAGAAAGCGTCTCATGAAAACAAAAAAGCCATCGAGGAAGAAATAAAAATATTGATACGCAAATCCATGGGAAACGCTTAAAGTTGCTAGAAAAACATTTTCTTTTGATGCCACCAGCAAGCTGGCATGTGATGAAGAACGAGGTTTGACATTTTTGGAGCATTTGATCGGATAAAGGTGTGATGTGTCAACATCAGGCGGAGAGCTCTGCAGTGTCTCCCAAACTTTTAAAACTGGGGGTCAGCAAAACAGTTTTTAAAAATTATAACGTCAGCCACTCAGCCCAAATATCTTTCTTTCCCTTCTGTCCCATTTTCCGAAAAACTTAACACATGCTTTGGCATCATAAGTGTAGTCATACCCACTTGTGTGTTAAATTCTTAAAAAGAAAATAAAACGGTGGTCCATTATCTTCTCACTAACGCATCGCTCAGTCCTACCTGGAGAAAGGAAAAAAAGTCTGCTTAGGCTTTAAGGCGGCCTTCGACGATCCCAAGGAGTAACCGACACAAGGAGACTCACTCACCCCGCGGGACGACCGCCTGGAGATGGTGGTTATTTTAGAGCTAATGAATTTTAATATTTCAGACTACGTATGCTCCTTGAACTCGCAAGCCTATAATATTGAAGGGTATTCTTGGTGAATGTGTTCTAACAGCGGCTAAAATGACCGACGAAGGGGAGCTAACGTATTTAAAAAAAAAACCTCCACTCCGCTGCACAGAAGTAACTTACATTGGAAAATGGATATGTCTACCGTCGCTAAACGGGGAAGTTTCATATCGAGTGGCACTTTATAGCAAGTATGACACACCGGATGGATTTCCGTTTTTCACCAATCAAATCAACCGCTTTCGCCGGCAAGTATTTTATGTCGCGTTCAAATTAAAAACTAATCTAACCGAACACGATATTCCGAATCGGTTTTTCATAAAGCGACGTTCAAATCATCAACTGGTAATTCTTCGGATTTGTATTTCTGCTCCTCCATTTCGAGCTTTACTTTAAGTCTAGAGTCTCGCAATAGCTGTTATGCATCTGCCTGTTGTTTATCCGATTCACGTTAACGATTAGAAACGTTTTCTGGCGTAGATCTCTCGCCATTGCGTAATTGGTCTCCGGATGTCCGGATTAATTCAGCTTTAGATTTCGGAGGCATTTGGCCAACTCATAGAACATGAGTAATGAAACGCTACGTTATGCACTACTCGTAACTCCCATATGAAACTGTGAAAAAATAGCATATAAGCACTAGTCACTGAACGATATGTACTAAAAAAAATGATAAGGAAAAAACGATGCACAGAAAAAAATGTTGACATCCAGCGCAATGACATATCCATGCCAAAACTTTAACTCCAAAGTGGAACAGCAGGCTCCGAGGGATGAATGGCTAAGAGGGTGCTCTTAGTCTTATATTTGCAAACATGTGATTTTCCTATGCCGATTACTTGTCGGAATCAGAATTGATCTACTAAAGGATATATTATATAATAGATGCAGATACTGATGGCTCTTTAAAAGCATCAACTTCTAGTGACGCACTTGTGCTCCCTACAGTAAAAGTTGTCTATTGGACTGTTGCTGCCAAATCTGATGCCGATATGAGAAGCGAGAAAATGTGTTCCTTCTGACCAACTCCGACACAATCAGCATGAAAGTAGCCGCAGATTCTGAGAACGAGGCACTGAAATCTACTGGCCACATTAGACTTAGATCTTTGGATAGGAGACCGTTCAAACAAGCTAACTCTAGGGAACACGCTCTAGAGATTGCCACTGCCAAAATTGACACCAATGGCACAGAGACTAAACGAACCCGATCCGATGACTACACTCCTCCGACGTCTGAATCTAAGAGAGTGCGAAAAGGAAATGCTACAGCCGAAAGGGTTCCCTATAGAAATATACTGGGCCGTGAAAGGCTGGGTGTAGTTCTAGAAGACATTAATCTCAACCCCCTTAGTGTTGAGCAAATGGCTCTAATACTGGAGGGACTTGTCGATGTTTGGATTCATCTTCAGGGCGAAGAGCAAAGAGACGAAACCATCTTTTAACAGATCTACAATTAGGGCTGGCTAGATCGTAACATATTTGCTTGCTGCAAAGGAATGAATGAGGAGTAATTTCCCGAAAATTAAAGAGAAATGCGCATTGAAGGTGATTTTAGTGAAGGAAGATTCATTTCCGATACCACATACATGTCATAAAGGGGTATAGTCCTAGCTAGCGATAAAATCCCCATGGCTCTGGATACACAGAACTCAGAACTAAAAACCCCAGAACGTGGTACCTATTGGATAGCTCTCTATTAGTGAACCAAAGATAAGCGTATACTAAGTCTGACTGACTGGGTATATGTACTCAAACTGAGCCTGAGTATATGTAGAGCTAAACCTTAAGGCCTTTGACTTAATCATGCATATATTGCCGCCGTCCAGGAAATGCAATTTGAAATTGTGAAATCTACTATGGTGATTGCTATAGAGAACAGGTACAGCGCTTATTCGGATGCGTATTTATCACTCGCGGTAGACTTATGCAATAAGCCTTGAGCTTGCCATACGCGAGCGAGCGTCTATGACAATCCGCATCAAGGCTAAATTCGCTAACATAAGCCTAATATGTATACACTAATGCCTCCATGAACGACGATCTCTCAACTATGTCGCCAGCACCAAATACCAAAGGCCAGTGACAATACAGCAAACCTGCCATCATGATGGGTTTCATCCCACCACCACCAAGAAATCACTTTTTTAATGAAAATGCCGGCAAGCACATGCAGCGCACCAGAAGCGTACAAACCGGCATTGTAACGAAGGATGAGCGTAGCACGTGAGCTCAGCGAGCGAAAAGGCCGGAAAAACATGGCCAAAACGAAGTGTAGATTGCCGCTATCAGAGTAGTTTCAGACCAGGAAAGTCTAAAGTCAACCAAATTTTCACACCCCGGCAGATCCTGGTTATCGATTTTTAGGTCGCATTTGACAGCATTTACAGAAATGAATTTCCCTGCCAAACTCGCCCGCCTGTGCAGAATGACGTTGGAGAACGCTCAATGCTATTTTAAAATTGGTAACGATTAGCCGAGGCCTTTGATGTCACAAAGGTTTCGGGCAAGCTGATGAGCTGTTGTGTCACATCATACTTGAAAAAATTGTGCGGAACTCACAAGTCAACACCTGAGGCACAATTTTTTGAAAATCAGCGTATGCCGATGATATTGGTATTGATATCAGAACTCAGCTGGCTGTCACAGGTCGCTATTATTAGAACGGAAGAATGCAGCGGTATATGAGGGAAAGACGTAACAGTCGACAGTTACGACTGTGAGATAGCAAAAGGACCTTGGCTCTGCTTTCAATTCAGCCAATAACACATCAATAAAAACAAAACGAAGAATAACCTTCACCAATCGACGTACCCAAAACAACAAAGCAAGCCTAAATAAGACCTTGATCACCCAGTCCTAATATATGGGGCTGAAGCACGGACTCTACGAAAGATTGAAGATATTCTCGGCCGTTTCGAGAAAAATATTCTTCAAACTGTACAAGCTGTACGGCCACATCGACCTAGTGTGACAATTGCGCCTCAGTCGCCGGCGATGGTTAGAATATTTAGAGCAAATGGACACCAGTATCTGTATCACCAAGCCATAGTCCTGGAGTCTTTGAATCTAACCCGGAGGTACAATGCAGTGGAGGGAGAACTCGCCTTAGGTGTCGCGCACAAATAGAAGGAGACCGATTTGAAGTTTGAACCTGGAGGCAGTTGGCTAACGAGCGAGCTAACTGAAGAGGCTTGTTATTTGAGACAGATGTTTACCCTGAACTCTAGCGTCACCTAAATCAGTAAGTGAACGATATACCTACTGAGACAGACCAACCCCAGATTGTTATTTTTAAGACCAAATCTAAATAAAAATAAACTTTGAATAAAAAAAAAGCATCGCAGCTTCAGCCACGAGTACCAGGACAGTAGATAATTTGTCAGGCAATCAGTAGTAGCACAGTTCCATAATTAATCATTAATGTCAATCTCGGCATCGACATTGGTGTGGAGTCAGGCGCCATCATGAAGACAAACAGACAAGATTTCCGTAAATGGGGCAGCCAGAACCGCTCACCAAAAAGACCTAGAAAAAACAGGATGTCGTAATTGATTAGTTCTTCAAGCAACTCAAAGTCTTCAATAAACAACCGAATGGATATTTAAGCGGGACATGTCTCAAGACGAACCAAACCATGATGTGACGAAGAGCAATGCCGCTGCCTCAGCACATGTCTTCATTTCTTACAAAACTCAGCATCAGTGGCTGAGTGTATGTAACAACTGATGGATAGCGGGTTGTGAGTGAAAATTTTGTTGGTGCACTGTTTCATATTGTTGTAAGGGCATAACACCTACAACAATTTGATCAATGTCAGAATTTTCACTTCGCAGCCTTGCTTAGTATCGTCGGTGTTTGTGTTTTCTGTGTTTGTCTGTGATTATAACTAGGGAATTCAGGGTAGACGTAGCCAATATACGCGGGCTAAAAAGTAATCACTTTTCTGCGTACGTCCACGTCTGTAAGTACAGACCAGCTCTTTTGGCACTTAGTGAAACACAGGTAGATCCCCGCCCACACCTATCAGATCATTCTGATCTGAAGCTACCTGGCTACGAACTAGTGCCATTATTCTTCTCTCACCGCGGTCTCGCCATTTATGTGCGTAGTGATGTAGCTTCACCTAACTCTAACTCCACCACAATGTGATCCATGTTCCAATCCGGAATTCAACTTCATGTGGTGAAAATTCCATCTCCGTAAGCAAATTATCCACTCCTGCTTTATTTATAGAAGCCCCAAACTGGACAGCAATTTAACTTTTAACGAGTTTGATGCGCTGTCTGACTCCATTCAAAGAATTGTATCCCTGTATCGTCATACTGAAATCGTTATTACGGGCGATTTCAATATACACAATTCTGGGTTGCTTCGACATTCTGGACAGACAACACCCGAAGGACGGTGTGTTGAGATCTTCGCTGCGGAAAACAACCTAACGCAGCTTGTAAATGAGCCCACGCAAATACCAGACGTTGATAGTCATACCGCCAACACCCTGGACTTCTTTTTAGCTTCTCACCCTGATAAGTACACCATTGATGTGCTCTCCCCTCTAGGCTAGTCGGACCATTGTGTCATATCAGCTAATTTCTCGTACACCCACCACAAAGTTAGAGAAAAAATTCCTAAAAGAACCGTATGGCAATACGAGAAAGCCAAATGGAGCGGTCTTAACAGCTTCTTTAGGAATTTTAACTGGTCGTTATGCTTCCTCGATAACGACGTGGATGCCGCTGCTGATATGATTACAGACACCATTCTCTTTGGAATAAGAATCTTTATTCCTCATCGGATGAAGAGTATCAAACCAAAAGAAAAGGCATGGTACGACTCGAGCTGTAAAGAGGCCACCAGAGTTAGAGAAATGTTTTTTCGGTCCTACAAGACCAACCCGACAGAGGAAAACCGAAAAAAGTTCAAACGAGCCAGAAATGACTGCAACGCCTATCTTAAGCGTGTGGAATTCCTATACGACCAAAAACTAAGGCAAAAAATACTGCAATGTCCCAAAGGCAGTAAAAATTTTTGGTCGTTCGTCAAAAACATTAGAAATTCCGCCTCATTCTCTATCCCAACGCTCATTTACAATGACATTCCAGCTGTCAGCTCTTTGGATAAGGCCAATCTGCTTGCTGCACACTTTGCGGCCAGCTCAACACTCCCAGATTGTGCTTTGTCTCCGCCTACACTTGAGTGCGTCGAATCTTCAATGGGACGAATCTACTTTCGCACTCGTGTAGTAGCAAGAGTACTTAAAGATCTCACCATACATAAATCCGCTGGTCCAGATGGTACTCGTATATCTCCCCTTCTTCTGAAGAGGTGTTCTTCCTCGCTGGCAAAACCACTGCGTAGGCTTTTTCATCAATCCTGCAATTTAGGACTCTTCCCGAGCAGATGGAAAACAGCATTTGTCCAGCCCGTCCCTAAAAAGGCGAATCATCTTCTCTCTCCTCCTACAGACCCATTGCACTTATGTCCCTTCTTTCCAAGGTCATGGAAACACTCATGAAATATTTCGAAACACGAAAACTTCTAAATGACCGGCAGTACGGTTTTCGTAGCAACAGGTCCACTGGTGATTTGATGGCATGTCTCACCGAAAAGTGGAACCAAAGCGTACATCAATCAGGCGAAAGCAAGATAGTTGTACTTGATATTTCTAAGGCATTTGACAGAGTTTGGCATCAGGCTCTTTTGTCGAAAATGCAAGCATTTGGGATCAACGACTCTCTTCTTCAATGGATTAGAAATTACCTTTCGGAATGTTCAATTCAAGTTGTCTTGGACGGTTTCAAGTCTGATATTCACAAAATAAATGCTGGTGTGCCCCAGGGCTCTGTTCTGTCACCGACGCTCTTTTTAATTTTCATTAACGATCTCTTGTCTGCTACTTCTAATCCAATATATTCCTTTGCTGATGACAGTACTCTCTGCTTTTCATATTCGTTCCCGGACTCACGGCCCTGCTCTTCGGCTGTAGTACGAGAACGGCAGCGTATGCTAAGCTCATTAAATTCCGATATCAACAGCATAACCAATTGGGGAACTATCAATAGAGTGGAATTTAATGCTTCCAAAACACAATGCTGTCTGCTGTCTTTAAAGCGAAATTTAAAAACCCAGCCATTATCCGAACAACTTTCCATTCTCGGTATGTGTGTCAATGACAACTTACGTTGGAATGACCACATATTTGATGTCGCCAAAAATGCTGCGAAATGTCTAGGTTTCCTCAAGCGATGTAAGAAATATTTTACCCCCTCTGATCTGGCCTCAATAGGCATTCATCCGCCCAAAATTGGAGTACAACTCCCACATCTGGTCAGGTGCTCCCAAAACATCTCTGCACCTGCTAGATAGGATTCAAAACCGTGCGATAAAACTTATTGACGATACTAATATCAGTCAATCAATGGACACCCTCGAACACCGACGAAATGTCTCGTGTCTCACTTTGTTTTATCGATATTTCCACCACCAGTGCTCCACTGGAATCGCCAGTAGCATTCCGCCCATTCAAACTTTCAACCGTAACACCCGTCTCGCTATGAATGCTCATCAGTATACCCTCAAGCCCATTTTCGGACGTACTCTAAAATATCGTGATTCGTTCCTAAGCCGTACAACTCGCTTATGGAATGCCCTGCCGATCTCTGTATTTCCTGGTCGTTATAACTTGCAAACATTTCAAACAATGTACATCGGTACCTCTCTTTTCTTCCTCCCTAAATTTCCTTTGCCCGCGCTGTGTACAATCACCTTAAGGGTACTCAAACCCCTTGAGCGCGCGCTTATTATATAAAAAAAATCAACTCGCATTTTCTAGAAGAAGTGACGAAATAGTGAAAGAGAGGTCTTCCTCCTGTAACTCTTGGTAATGATAGTCGAATATGCCTTCAAAAATGAAGAACTGTCAAGAACCTTACCAAGATCGAGGAAGACGCCTAAAGGTACCGGGTTTTTTTCATGGAGGTTTTCTTTTTTTCATTTCGTGTGTCGCTAAGATCTTAAATGCCTGGAAGGGCATTCATTTTTTTTTTTTTATTTAATTATTATTACGAAGAGCTGAATGGTCGTCAGTGAATGGCCTGGCAGCACTTAAAGAACCACGTTCTCCACGCCTAAGACTTTCGATCGACGGATCGCACAAAGAATTCAACAAAACAGTTAAATGTAAATTCCTATGTTCTACATAGTTGCATTGAAGGAATGCTTAAACAAATAAAATTGTGTCATTTTAGAGGACACCGAAACGAGAATTGCAAAGAAACAAACCTTCACATTCTGTTAAAAACCATTGACTTTATGTGTGGAAATATACCTAACATAGAACTTTAAAATAATTCTTCTTATATTAGGTATATCGTGTGTATATACATTTTAAATAATTAATTGAAGAAATTTGTTTATCAGACTTCAAATTGAAACATATCTGAACTGTATTCAATTTATTATCAAGGGAATAATAACCAAATATAACTTTGAATATTCGTAAACAGATTATAAAAGTATAATAAAAAAAACATACAATATATAGTATTCTTGCAAACGCTTATCCGGATGTATTAAGCTTTAGTCTAAGATAGGTACACAGTACATACCGTTCAAACTTGGAGAAGCGCGCATGGAGTGTAAAAAGGATAATATGGTGAACTGCATAAATAATAAACAAATAGCAACATTTTTCCATGTCCTTTGACAAGAAAATGAATCCATAAGAGTCTCAAACCTTTGCCATGTTACTTACAAAAGAAAAAACAAAAAACAAAATAGGTGAATATACAATACGTATAAATAAAATATTTCAATAATAAAATAATCATTTCAATAAATAAAACAAACAACAACTTAAGAACAGTGAAATGGTGCTATTTTCTTTTTTGTGTTTCTTGGTTACATTTAGTTATTAAATTTCTTTTTGCTTTCATTGCTTTCTTTATGTATTTCCTCACTGACGAACAAATACAGCACCATAGATAGAAATTTATATAAATGTATCTAAGTGGAACATGCGCACTTTCAGCTTTTAGTATCATTGTGTAATACTTCCTCCACTTTTTTTGTTGTTTTTTTTTTTGCAAACGTTATTCTCTTCAGCACAACTACTTTTTGAGTGTAATGTAAAAGAAACCTGAACATATATATTTATATATATTCTAAGAGATTTTTGTTATACATAAGACTATGCAAAAAAGAAAGAGAAATCACATCGGCTTAGTAACACACTGAAGGATAAAACAATTTTTAATTTGCTGAAAAGCTCTAAATCCTGTAGAACACGTTGATAAACAAAGGAAATGCAAGTAGCTCTATACGAATGTTTTTATTTGTCCAGCACTTTAACATGTAAGATTGAAATCATATAGTTAAATATATTATAAACATAAGCTTAAAATCCCAACATTGAAAATAAAAAAAAAAAAAAAAATCTGCAGGGGATGGTGGAATGTTTCACTATTGAAAAGATCGTTGAAACAGTAACGAGTTAAGTTTTGATTGTTCTTACGTATGTTCTATCTGGAGCAATTAGTTGAACACACTATCTCAGGAGGAAGAGACTCAGCTGAAAAATTTCCCACATAGCGTGGTGTTCACATTTTCAAAATCAGGTTGTAACACAAGTATTGCGCGTTTTTTTCTTTGGGCTGTTTTTCAATTGCCATAAAATGCACAAAACCAATGTAACGCTGAAATGGTTATTGAAATTAGTATTTGATATATCCGATTCAGTTTGCAAATTTCGTTGTGTTAACTTCATCGTAAGCATTTTTAACTGAATTTTGAAATGGATGTATCGGAAGAGCATATTCGGCATATTTCATTGTTTTTGTTTCAGAATAAAAATGAAGCCACTAGAGAAATCCAAAATGTGTATGGAGAGGGTGTCCTCAGTGAGTTCAAGTATTTGCGTTGGTTTGCAAAGTCTAGAAATGGCAATTTTGGCAAAGGAAAAGGCGACGCTTTAATTACCAGCATGACAAATTGCCGATGAGGTCGGGGATGAGGAGTGCAGAGCACAAGATATGTGGAATTTCCAACAGCGATTCCAACACTGCTTGGAACGCCGAAATGTCCCTGGTAACACCACCAAAGAAACATGGTGGTCATAGAGCTCTTCTACTAACAGAGATGAAAAAGTTTGCTTTATTGTGCCCAATTTCAAGCAAAAAGTATGGAAGGCCTCTATCGGGAATTGAAGGAAATATCGTCTTTGGCGTCTGAAAGGAACCAGGCTATCCAGGAGCTTTAACGTAATGACTTGAATAAGGGAACAATTATCTTCAAAATAGCCGCCCAGAGAAGAAGATTCTCAGGAGATTCGCTTCCCAAAGTTCATTAACAATGCTCAAGACCAACTTCTTGTGGAAGACGACAAAAATTCCCCACAGATGGCGACAATATTGTGAAAGACTTCTGAGTGAATAGTTTCCCGGGTATACCATACCTTCCAAGAGCCGTTTTTAACCATGACAAATTATCCGACATTACTGTCGAAGAAGTTAGGAATGCGGCAAAATACTCCAAAAAAAGAAAAGCGGTTGGACCAGTCGAGATACCCTCTGAGTTCTGGGGGAAAAAAATGGGAGACATCGGGTTCAGATGACTAATGATTCTTATCTCTAAATTTATGAGAGGTGATCCAATGCCTAATCAGTGGAGGGAAAGTTATCCTCTTATCCCTTGCACAAAACGAAAGGACTGCGATAATTACTGTTCTGTCAAGCTGATGAAGATCTGAAGAGCGCTGAGCGAGTATTAAACTGACGATTGCGGCAAATAATACGGCTATCTGATGACCAGTGCGGGTTTATCTCTGGTAAATCAACAACAGATGCAATTCAAAGTGTAACGATCATAATGGGAAGCCATCGTAATTCCTTAAAGGACTTGCATATAGTGTTGGTTGATTTTGAAAAAGCGTTTGATAGACAACCAAGAGATCTCTTTTGGATGGCGCTAAGACAAAAACGGAGTTCCAGAAAACTACGTGCGTATAATAATGCACATGTATGAGGGAGCAACGACAAGCGTAATATGTCCCGTAGGAGTCACCGAAGAGTTCCCAATCAAAGTCCGTGTACACCAGGGAAGCGTCCTCAGTTCTTTGCTATTTATTGCAGTCCTTAATTACCGGCTTGAAGGAAAAGTGACGGACCCCAAAGTGCATCAGTTATTCTTTGTTGAGGATGGAACTATCATAAATGAAGATCAACCGTCCCGAGCACTTGATGTATGGGTGGATATTTTGGAGGGAAATGGGTACCGTATTGGGGGAAAAAAAAGAAGAGCGTTTGTGCTGCCCATTCTCTGATCCACACCGCCCTATTCCAGACATTCACATGAATGAAAAAGTGCTTTCCAGGTGCGAAAAGTTCAAATACTTGGGATCTATGATCAATAACGGAGCAACATGTGATGATCACATCAATCGTAGGGTGGATGAAGTGGCGGCAAAATTCCGCTACCTTCTGTGACTGAAAAATGTCCCCTATGTACGTACAGCGCTACAAACGGTTCACAATGCTAGACAATGTACTAAAAGTATGAGTGCAAATTAACTACAGCTGAAATGAAGATGTTTCGCATGACAGCAGGAGTAGCAAAGCTTGGGAGGATAGGAACTTCGAAGATTCGAGGAAGCCTTCATTTAAAAGAACTCATCACAAAAAAAAAAAATAGAGCACGACCGGCTAATTTCTATTTCGGATCATAACCTCGCCATAGGAAAAGAAGTAAAAAGGACAAAAGAGAGTAAAAAAGACATTCTTATCCAAGTATTTAAGCCTTAGCCCAGCTAGCAATAAATTATGGAGCAACCTAAGAGAACTTGGAATCGGGCGTGAGAAACTAGATGACTTCAAACGAGATTCAAACGTAAATGCAGATGTTGCCCACATCAGTTAATCCAATCAGCTCTCCTATGGAAAGTGTAGAGTCAGATGATGTGGACATATTTGATTTTATTAGGGTAAAGGACTCCGACGTGCTTTAGGCTTTTTTTTTTTAAATAAAGTCAAACTCTGTAAGTTTGGATGAAATCCATCCAACTTTCATAAAAATAATTTTACCTTATATATATTGAAATATATAACACACATCTGCAATACAGTAATTTCTTCGTCTTACTTTCGTCTGGCTATGAAAGAGGCAAAATCTATTCCCATAAATAAAAGAGAGGAAACCTTAAATTTACCAGCTGTGCTCCGCTGGTACCAATATAAATATTACCATTTTTATCAAAAGTGTATGAAAAACTCCTGCAAAATCAAATGCCAACTTTTCTCTACCAAAATAAAATGATGCATAGCGCAGAATATGGCTTTTGGCCCCAACATAGTTGTATCAAGGTTTACGGAGGATCTGCGAGTCGCTGCGGATAATTTAATTTTAATTTTTTTTGGTACAGTTAATCATAAGCGACTTGTACGAAAAATGAAAGGTGAATATAATTTTTCTTCCTCTACCCGTCGTCTAATATTATCATATCTTGCTGGAAGAAGACAAGTTGTAAGCGTAGGAAGTAACGTACATATCAACCTTCTTGAAATCCAATCGGAGTATTCCACAGGGATCAATTTTAGGTCCGCTTTTATTTACTTTGCACATAAATGACCTTCCCTTGAATGTAAAAAACTGTTCAATACAGATGATGTATAACTTTAAGTTGTAAACTTGGAATGATTGAGGACTTTGTAGCTAAACTATATAACCGACCTTCAATCAATTCTTAAGTGGTCAGAGGAAAAACAGCTCCAACTCAACCCAAATAAATCAAGCTGTTTAATATATGAAAGCTACTTTCCATTAGTCCTTTTTGAGGCTTAAATATGTCGAGACAAGGAAGAACTTAGGTGTATGGTTCAATAGAACTTCATTCTGGAATGACCACATTCAACAAGTAATGGGTAAAATACATGGAGTTTTGAAAATGCTCTCATTTTCCCAACAATTTACCACCATATAAAACTGAACTTATGCTAGTTAGGCGCCTCATTATCCTATTGCTAACATACGGTTGTGAAATATTCTGCAGTCATAATACGGTGATGAAACAGAAACTGATCGTTGCGTTTAACATCGCAGTTTGGTACAGGTATAGTCTTAAAAGACGTGACCCTGTCTCTCTAAACGCTAAAACAATTCTTGAATGTACAATACACACTTATGTATATTAACTATGGTACCATATTGTTCCTTTCAAAAATAATAGTTATCAAACAACCCTTCTACTTATTTTACAATATATGTTTCGCACAATCCCCCGGCTCTTATACAGGGTGATAGCAATGCAGTTTTTTAGTCACGCTGTCTGATTATGGAATTTACCACCACTTGGTGTAAGAAGACATTTAGACGCATCACATTTCAGCGGGATATTGTTTGAGCTTATTTGAGTATATTTTGATCTATATCAACATCCTAATATATTTAATTTTAGTTTTTTTAGTAATAAATGAATCAACAAAGAACTTTATATAAGATATTGATTTTAGATTTATTACTTTAAATTTGGAATCCATAATATATAAACTTATTTAATTTAGTAATTCAGCTTATAATCGTACACTCAACGTAAACTTAGTCTCGGGCAAACTAAAAATTTGGTTGTAATCTACTGTACGAGATTTGATATTAATAATAATTAATAAATAAATAAATAAATACACCAGAAGAGCTAGACGATGAGCTAATGAAGTTCACCGTCGAAAGAAATCCCAAATTAATTAACACTAAAAATACCTAGCGCAATACTTATGTTACAACCTGGTAGTCCAAGAAAAGGACTTGTCCTCCAGGTTGCGGTATATGTATGTCACTGTATTAACTGACTAACATATATTGTAAAAGATACTTTCGGCTTTCGGATTTGCATATGTTATGTAAAGTCTCCTAGCACACCATATGTAATATATAGAGGTACGTTTTTCAAAAATAAAAAAACAACCAGAAAATTCAATTTTATCGGGTAGTCTTTATTGTCATATAAAAGAACCATTCTAAAAAATTATTTTTTGACGATCATTTCTTTCAAATATTGACCGTAATTGCGACTAACATGGTCCGCTCTGAAGTTCCAATTTTTGGTGACACGTTTGAGCATTACGAGTGGTATTTGACCAATGACGCGAGTAATATTGACCTACAGTTCCTCAAATGTATCCGGCTTATCCATGTAGACTTTGAACTTTACGTAGACCCAAAGGAAAAAAGTTTAATAAAGCCATGGTTTCCCGGGCTGTGGACGCCATTCACAGTTACGTTCCAACCAGCCTCAGTTTTGAAGAAATATGTACCGATGAATCCACAAGCTCATAAATCACACCAAACATTTGTTTAGTCTGGATGGAATGACAGCTCTTGAACCTCTTCAAGTTCCTTCGGACCCAGAACATTGATATTTGGTTTATTAATGTAGGCATTCAGCAAGGAATGGGTCTCACCGCCGAACAAAACTTTGGTGAAAAACAGTGGAACTTCGGATTCGGAAGGTCGGCCGGCTTTATGTCTTGCACGAATTGAATTTTGTATGCTTTTAACCAAGATTCTCACGTAAAATACACCAGATTTTCCTTCCTTGCTGTTGCGAATGGCGCCGTATCGATCCATCACGCTCATCGCGTACACTTTCCGCCACCGCCTCTATATTTACTTCACTGCGTAATAGATCTAGTCTAACCAAAAACATATCTCTTTTTTTATCTCTTATGTTTTATGTCACATATTTAAACTAAGCATTCCTGATTCACAACACAGAAAATATGATACTATGTGTTTGAATAACTACCGTCGTATTTCTTCCCTTTTGTCCACGTCCTCTAAAGTTATTGAAAACGAAAAATCCAAAGTGTTGTCTTTCTTTTGTGCTTCTCAATTCGGCGTTCGTCATGGCAAATCTACTGTTCATATATTACCAAAGCCTTCGATATGCTTGATCATTTGAAGAATGAAACTTTATAATGCTGATCTTAGGGTTTTATATACGAGTGGCTTGCGTCAAAATTAAAAATAAATTTAGTTCTCAAAATTCTTTAAATGTTGGTATCCGACAGGGTTCTGTATTAGGTCCTACCCTTTTTTTTGTATATATGTGAATTCGTTGTTCTTGCAATATTTTAAGGGAGAAATTACCGCTTTTGCTGACGATACAGCACTATCATACTGTAATACCAACTATCTGAACCAATTCTCAGACTTAAATAATGACCTGGATGTATTGTGTAGATGGTTCAGCCATCATAAATAAATTGATCATCCGTGATAAAACAAAATACACGCTTTTTATTATAAAAGGGCCAATGCAAAGAATTGCCTTCGATGTAACATTTGCCTACACAACAAATCTGATATCCTTTAACAATATTGCAAATTGCAGCCCGGGAGCTTTCAGATTAAACACGTCGGCAGCTTTAAGTACTTAGAGATTATATTGGATAATAAGCCTAATTGGAAAGGCCATACCTTGTACCCTAAGCAATATTTCATGAAAGTTGTAAAGCAGTTACATCATCTTAGCCTATCGCCTACCCATCTTAAAGATACTATGGGCTGTTTCATTCCAAATTTCAGTACGGCATTCATTATTGGGATGCTACCTACTCTAATGTTATTTATCCTCTGATTATTGAACAAAAGCGTGCAATTCGGATTATGCTTCAGGTCATCCGTCGTATACATAATTATGAAAAAATCTTTGGATCCTTCCTTTACAGCATTTATGGGTCTACAAAGTCTTAATAATTTTTTTTTTAAATTCGAGATACAACATGACCACTTTAAATACAAAATTATAATCTACGCGGCAATACCAGAGATTTAGTAATCAAACCCACGATACATAGAGATATTTTTTTCGCGCTCTTACAGTGCAATTGCACCGCGCTTATTTAATAAAATTGTCAACGGCTTCGCCACATTGAAAGCATCGGTTCCCACTGAACCGATGAAATACCGAACACAGTGCTTCGACATCTCCCTCTAGAAGCGGTGAACATTTACACCACCCTGTTTAATAATGCAATGAATAATGCACATTGTCCAGCGCATTGGAAAACTACGGTGGTACATCCCATCCCCAAGAGGGATAAAGACACTTCCAATCCAAACATCAGTAAGGTTTTCGAGAAGGTGATCAATAGAGTCTTGACTAAGTGGGTTGAGGACAAACATATAGTTCCGGATAATCAATTCGGTTTCAAGGCGGGGCATGATATCATTCATGCTGAGTCTAAACTGGTTTCTGATATCCAATGGAACAAGGGCAAGAACCAGTGCACTGGTGACTGCCAGATTGACTTGGAGAATGCCTTTGATACCGTATGGTTAGAAGGACTCTTTTTCAAGCTGGACAGGTTGGGCACTAGTAAACCACTGCTGTATATTCTTTTAGATATGCTCTCCTGTAGACAGTTCATCGTGAAGAATGGCGATGTGACTTCTGCTGGAACATTTAACATTAAAAATGGTCTGCAACAAGGTGCGGTGAATTCGCCGACCATGTTCAACATTTACACAAGCGATCTGATGGTTCACTTCACCATGCCATAGCGTACGCAAATCACATTATCGTGTACATATCAGGTCCTAAAATTTAGGTCAACTAGAAGTTAAAAATCAACTTTCAGAAGTCTCTGTTCAGGACGCCTTTGTCTGGGGCCTCTAGGGATACCAGAAAGAATTGGCGAAAGTTCTCAATCGTGGGGCAGCACGGGCAGCCACTAGCTTGTCCAAATATAGTCAGATACCTTGGGATCTGGCTAGATCAATTTTTGTATTTTAACAAACATATGGATGTTGCTCTGGCCAGAGCCAAAGGTGCTTTTGCTTACAAAGAGACTGTTTTATAACAGCCAACTTGATGCGAGGGTTAAGGTAATCTGCTACATGGTCCTTATCAGGCCCATGCTTGTATTTGGATGTCCCGTGTAGTTCAACGTGAGAGCAAGTTTATTGGAAAAGATTCGGGTGTTTGAGAGGTCCAGCCTAATTTTTTAGCCATGGCCGGCTTACAGTTTAAGTTAGATTTTAAGAAAAAAAATATATAAAAACACAAAAAAAAAAAATTAAGTATATAGGTATTATGGATATGTATATATGTATGTATGTGTATGTATTAGCCCTAAGTACACAAAATAAACATTTATAAATAAAATGTAAATGAAGTCGAAATACATAGATATAAGAATTTAGATTAGCTTAGAGTACCTGTGTGGGGCCAGTAAGTTAGTATAAGATTGTTAAGTAATTGTAAGCTAGCATTTAAGCATTTTTTGTTAGTATGTAAGAGTTAGTGATTAAGTAAATAAAATGCATTGACAACTGAAAAAATATTGGATTAGAAGTAGCAGAGAAGAGATCATTAATGAAAACTAAATGTCGGAGACAGAACAGAGCCCTGGGGCACACCAACATTTATTTTGTGAATATCAGACTTGAAACCGTTCAAGACAACTTGAATTGAACGTTCCGAAAGGTAATTTCTAATCCATTGAAGAAGAGAGTCGTCGATCCCAAATGCACGCATTTTCGACAAAAGAGCTTGATGCCAAACTCTGTCAAATGACTTAGAAATATCAAGTGCAACTATCTTGCTTTCGCCAGATTGATGTATGCTTTGGTTCCACTTTTCGGTAAGACATGCCATCAAATCACCAGTGGACCTGTTGCAACGAAAACCATATTGCCGGTCATTGAAAAGTTTTCGTGTTTCGAGATATTTCATTAGCTGACGATTTATCAGTGTTTCCATGACCTTGGAAAGAAGGGACGTAAGTGCAATGGGTCTGTAGGAGGAGAGAGAAGATGATTCGCCTTTTTTAGGGACGGGCTGGACAAATGCTGTTTTCCATCTGCTCGGGAAGAGTCCTAAAGTGTAGGATTGGTGAAAAAGCTTACGCAGTGGTTTTGCCAGCGAGGAAGAACACCTCTTCAGAAGAAGGGGAGATATACCATCTGCACCAGCTAATTTATGTATGTTGAGATCTTTAAGTACTCTTGCTACTACACAAGTGCGAAAGTAGATTCGTCCCATTGAAGATTCGACGCACTCAAGTGTAGGCGGAGACAAAGCACAATCTGGGAGTGTTGAGCTGGCCGCAAAGTGTGCAGCAAGCAGATTGGCCTTATCCGAAGATCTGACAGCTGGAATGTCATTGTAAATGAGCGTTGGGATGGAGGATGAGGCGGAATTTCTAATGTTTTTGACGAACGACCAAAAATTTGAGAATAGAGATGCATGTACGAGTATGTAACAACGAATTTTCAATTTCTACATTGCTGTCAGCTTGCGACCAATGTTATTGACTCCCTTTTGGATATCGTTGACGCGTGTGACGATATCATAGTTCTTGGCGATTTTAATCCCTCTCACCTCCTATGGAATCAGTCGGACGATGAATCTTATCTCGTTGCCTCAAATGCTGTCTCAGATATGAAAATTCTCTTTAGTGACTCTTTTTCCAAATTAGGCCTATTTCAGATAAATGGTATTTCTAACAACATGGATACAGAACAACATCCGATCTCTACATCTGATGTTATAAATTGTGTTAGCCGTGAGTATGAACTTCTTCTCTCCAAATTAGGCCGTCTACATCCTCCTCTGCTTGTTATTTTCTCATATGACATCAACAATTCTATTACCCTCTCAGAAACTTCCTTCCACTTCAACTTCCGTAAAACAAAGTACATTAACTCAACAATCTTCTCAATGGTGGTGACTTTAGTTGTGTACCCGAAAAAAACACCTCGGTTGATTCGGTCTAGGAAATCATGTACGAGTATTAAAACTTCTTCCAATGTATTGTGGTAGCGGTCCCTTACCAACGAAGAAGAAATTCTTCATCATCTTCTCCGTGGTATAACAAAGAACTATGTGCACTTCGCAACAAAAGAAATAAGTAATGGCATGTGGTTCTGAGTTTAACTATCGAAAGTACCTAAAAACTCACTACCACTTCTCCCAACTTTGTGATATTCGCTATAACACATACATTCTTTCGATTTATTAATATGAAAATTCTCAAATTCTTCAATTACGTCGCTAATTTCATTAGTGAATCTTTTTCCAACCAGACCGATCCCGAATACGAGTACTCTGGTTAGTTGAGTAACTACACGTAGACATCATTAATGTCTATTAAAATAATAGCAGCACAGCTACTAGACAAGATTAACAAACTTAAAGATGGTTTTTCTCCTGGTCCCGATATGGTTTGCCCGAAATTTTTCTGAAAAACAGACTTTCGATTACCCAGGGGGTTTTTGCTCGGCTCTTGAAAAGCGTTTATATAATCCCTATTCATAAAATAGGACTCAAACAGGATATTTACCAGCTACCGACCCATTGCTAAGTTATCCTGCATTCTCAAGGTCTATGATGCAATGTTCTTTCATTGTAGATGTATCCTTGCATGTATGGATTTCTTCAGGGCAGATCAACTACTACCAACCTTATTGAGTTCGTTTCGAGTATATTGTGTGGCCTAGAGCAAGGGAAAGAAGTGGATGTAAATTAACATAAGTTAATTCTTTTCAAATTCTATTCACTGTCTTCCAAATCGGAAGGTTCGTTGTTGAAAATCCCAGCTTCGCCCGAAAGACATTCATTTAACGAAAATCAAATTAGATGAGTAATTGACTAGAAATCAATAACAAGCCAACCTCCACTATGAATTTAGTCTCCCTATTAAATGTTGAATGCCACCCATGGAACGAAATCTTTCTTTCCCTCTCTATCGAATTTTCCAAAAACTTAAGACATGCTGAAGCATTATAAGTTTATTCATACCCACTTGAGTGTAAAGCTCTTTTTAAAAAAAATCTGGACTGATTCCTTTCCTACTTGGAAGAACGCTATTACCTAATCCATTTTCGTTCTCGTTTGTCTGAACCAATTAAAGTCACTTCGGGTGTTCCACAAGGCAGCCACCTTGGGCCATTCATTTTCATTTTGACTATTAATGATTTTGTAAATATTATAAAAAAACTCACACGTACGAATATCTGTCTACGACGATGATATGAAAACCTGTCGACGAAGAAATGCCAAGCCATCTCATATTCCCCGCGGCATTCAACACTTTTTGACCTAACTTATTATGATATAAAGTGAAATTGTACATAACTTTAAAAATGTTTATTTATTCTTCACAATCAATTTCATCGCCTTCAAAGTACTCCCCTCTCGATACAATACACTTATGCCTACTGTTTTTCCAATCCTCGAAACAATTGTTAAAGTCGAATGGAATGGCCTTCAAAGTGCGCAGCAATTCGGATTTTATCTCCACGGTGTCCTCAGAGCGGTCTCTTGAGCTTAGGGAATAGCCAGAAGTTACACGGTGCCAAATCAGACGAATACGGTGGTTGTGGACCGATATGAGTTGAGTTTTTGGCAAAATGGTCTTGAAGAACCAATGCTAATGCAACGAACTTTTTGAAAAAATTTTAAAGTTTTTGGAATCAAACAAGAATTGACTTTTTTCAGGCAAAAAACATCTTTCAAAATTTTCTGGAAAATGAAATGATCACCAAAGCTTTGATTTCCTTAACGTCTTGTTCATCAGTTGATGTTGATGGCCGTCAGGCCTTTCTTTGTCTTCAACGTTTACCCTGCCGTATTTGTTGTTTGTGCTAATTGTAAAAATTTATTTTTGTGACATAGCCTGCTCACCGAAGGCCTAGTACACATTCTCAACATTTCTGCAGCAGAAATTTTACTCCGCTAAATTCACATTTTGTTGTTCACAGAACACGTTGGTAACTATTGAACAAATGGAGAGTTCGATATGAAATTTCACACAGATATCACTGACAGTATTACCAATCTACAAAAAGTATATTTCCATGAATCGAGGAACCCGCAAATTTTAAAATTAAAATTTCACCTTACTTTTTGATCGCAGAGTATCAGCCCCAGCTGTAGCTTCGGTCACTTCAATGCAGGACTTGCCCGTTATCTGTGATACTGAACTCAATTTCCATATCCACATTGATTCCATAATTAGCAGAGCTAACTCTTTGCTTGGCCTTAGTAAACGATGGTCCAAAGAGTTTTCTATGTCAAAAAATCTCTGTACATCACCTTTGTTAGACCACTTCTCGAATATGCTGGAAACCATATTCTACGTACCGAAGCTGTCCAACGCAGATTCCTACGTTTCGTTCTGCGCAGACTCCCATGGGCTTATCACTACACTACTCACTTCCGCCCTATGATGAACGACTCAAATTGCTAGGTTTACTATCACTGGAAAAACGTCGCGAATCCGACGATATTCTCTTTATACACCAACTCTTAACCGGCTTCATCGACTCACTGCTGGATCAGATTTAAAGTCTGTTCCTCTTTTTCATCCAATGATACTTGGGAAAACATGCAGCATGTAAAAAAATTTATGATTTTTTACCAACGTTTCTAACAACAGTTGACAATACTCGTAAGAGTGGTTTTCCAAGAATTACTAATGTTCCAAAATTTTTTTAAAATTGCAGAGCTACGAGTATTAAAAAGTTTTAAAGCGTGCTCTTTTATTTTACTACCTGTCAAAACCCTTATTTCCTTAAAAGTTCCCAGAAAGAGTTAGGTTTGGGATTTGAAGGCCTATTTCGAAAATTTACCAAACAAAAATGGTATAAAAGATTAGAAAAAAGAATCAATTCATCAGTTTCATTTTGTATGCCAAGATTACAGTTTCTTAGAAACGCTATTTGAAATGTGAAATGTTTGAATTTACAAACCAAGAATACGCAGACATTATTTACGTTTATGGGCTGCGCAATAGAAGTTCAATTAGAGTGCGACAAAGATACCATGAACCCTATCCTAACCGACGACTTCCTAGTGAAAGAATATTTGGAAATACGTATCGAAGATCTCGAGAAATGGGATCAGTTTCAAATATAATACACGACCGAATGCGGGTGCTCCACAAGTAAGAAGAATTTCGGCTGATGAAAGAATCCCTGAAGCTGATGCAACTGATCCATCAACCAGTATCAGATGTTTAGCTTTGCAATTCAATGTTTCCAGACACAAAATTTCTAATGTACTGCATGGAGAAAATCTTTATGTATGCCACCATACACCCGTCCAAGAACTGTTTCCCAATGATTTGGAAAAGAGACTTGAGTTTTCTAACTGGTTGCTGGAGCGTAGCTTGGATAAAATCGAGTTTATTAGCAGTATTCTTTGGACGGACGAATCTCAATTTACAAGAGATGGGAAAATTTTCAAATTTTCATAATCTTCATGGACTGTCGACAATCTACACACAAGGTCACATAAATCATTTCAACACGAATTCATCGTCAAAATGTGAGCAGGTGTAATTGGAAACAAGTTAATCGGCCACTTCAAACTACCACCTAGGCTGAATTCTACAAACTATCTGGAGTTTATGCGAAATACTTTACCAGAACTATTGGAGGACATTCCACTGATTCAACTAGCTTCTCCATATTTTCAAGATTGGAAATTGGCTTGATGAAGAGTACGGCGCTCGTTGGATAAGAAGAAATTGACCAGTTCGCTGGCCAGCAAGATCTCCTGACCTTCCGTATTGAATTCTTTTGTATGGGGAAGAACGAAAGAACTTGTTTATGCAACCGAAATAACAACTTTAAGTGAATTGGAAGAGCTTATTCTCGAAGCGTCATCAAAAGTGAGGCAGCAAGTAGAATCAATAAACATTCGCAGTGAAATCCAAAAACGGGCTCTAGCATGCATACAAAACCGAAGAGAACACTTTGAGTACCTGTTATAACTATTTTAGTACACACATAAAATAAAAATTATCTAAGACCGCACAAACTCATTTTTTATTCATAGCCTTTGGAGCTTAAAGCAAAAAACACATTTTTTTAAATTTTACCTGCTGCAGGTTTTCCAAGTATCATAAGATCTGTGGGTTTTTCTGCAAACTTGTTGATGAGTTTTTTTTTTACTAGTGTTACATTCGCAAGAAAAAAATAGTAAAATGTTACGAGTATCTTCTGAAGAAAAGTTACCTCAAATTTAAAAATTAGCATGGGCAAGAAAAATGAAACAGGCTTAGAACTTGCATATCTAAAGACTCAAACAAGGTAGCAACTTTGTTTAAACGCAGTTACAAAGGCTAGTATTTCTTCTAAAAATAAACGAAGTTTCTACCATTAGTACTAACAGAGCAATTTCTGTTAACATGGGTGAGGGTACACCAAAGTAAGCCTTTTCTGAAATCCTCCATAAATGCTATCAAAATTAGATTTCCTTGTGATATATGTATTTCTTTGGAATTATTATCGCATTTTAAATAGTCAATAAAGTAATTGTTTTTTTTTCACTTGAATTTCATAGATTTTTTTTTTGCTTGTTTTGAAATATAACAGTTCAACCTCTACTTCGTATTTCTATCAATCAACTTAACCAGTAATGAGAATTTCTTTAACAACTTTATATGCTAAGGATGTTTTGCTTAGTGTTTACTTTATAAATCGATTACAATATTTGTTTTTTTTTTCATTTATTAAAAACATGAACATGCTCTCTCCATCGGGGAGATTACTAATATTAGCGCTTTATTTTGTTTTATTATTATTATTATCTTGTTACAAAAACTCAACTACAGTATAATATAAGGAATAGAAACAAGTAGAATACGTTTTTCAGGAAAATGAAAAATCTGGCCACATAGTTGCGCTGTGCAATTCTATTGCCGCTCGTTCGTTTTGTTTTTAATTTATCATTCGTTTAGTAAGAGATTAAGGAAGATAGAATAAGATGTAGATAATTGGAAGTGGGATAATGTTTTCTTTTTTTCATTCTTAATTGACAGAAATTCCCAACCGAGGGTGATATATTCTTTCAGGTGCAAATAGGAGAGTTTAAATTATCATTGGGTGGGGGGGAGAATGGTTTTTTAGTGTGGATGCTTTATTTGCACCGGATAGCGGCAACAACAATCACATCAGACAGGGCGTTGCGCCGATTTGTGAAATGGTGGTGGTGGCGGCGGTGGTGGTGCTCGCTGCTTACGTTGCAATATGGATAGAATCTTAGGAATAGCTCCCTTGGACGCCTTGGGCTGAACATTTTCAGGCGGTGCCCATTGAACGGGATACAACTTGGTGTTGTTGAGCTGCGAGTGATGAGCTTTTTGCACAAGATTTTGCTGAAAAGCAGCACCTCCAACTCCAGTATGCAGAGTATGAGCTTTGGACATTGGATAATGTGGAAGATCGTTATTGGGGTATATTTGCTGTAGAATCGTATGAGCACCTTGAGCACGTACACAAATATTCGTTTGTTGATATACTGCCTCAGACTTTAGATGATTTTCCTCAAATGGATAATCGTAGAGATTCCGTTTGGGGCGAGGCTTACGGATAACCTTCTCGGGGAAATGATTTGCATTCAAATTGAATTCTTGTGCATTACTTCGAGGTTTTGCCGGAATTGAATTTGGACGTCCGCTTCGTGAGCTGCCATGTCCTTGAGATCGATTATTACTCGATGCAGATCCTCTTGGTGGAGCAGCCGAAAAATTTCCAAATTCATTTTCTGTTTCGGAGTAGAAATTCGTTGGTGGAGTTGGGGAGCGTGAAGGTTGATTCTCTTCTAATCTAGCACGAAATTCCTGAATCGATTCGTTGAGTGCCCACGGTTGAGTGAGCAATGACAAGTCCATTTGTCGCAAATTGTGCATTTCCTGGCGTAGCGTTGCTAATTGAATGTCCATGTTACTTTCATTCGATGTTGTGCCTGTCGATGATACCGTTGGGGATTTACTTGCTTCTCCGCTGCTCACAGAATCGGCTGTCGATGACAGGCTGCCATGCCTATTGACTCCATCTGATACGTCTCGTTGTGGTAAGTTTCGTGCACTTCACGATGTACTCGGAGTATCAGCATTTGCCGAACTACCACCATCGGGCAGCACAGCTGCAGCAAGGCTCTTCGGTAAAGGTGGTAAGTCAGAGTATGACATCTCGGTGGCAATTTTATTATTTCTCCGTTCTTTTAGTTTTCTGTTCTTCCTTTCTTCTTCCGCTTATAATCTCGAATACTTATATATTTATGTAGATATACAACAATTTTCTTTATGTATTTTTTTTTTTAAATAGATATTGTCTTCAAGAATTTGTATGTTTAGTTAAATAGTACTCACTAAAGTAGCGCAAGTAGTAATTGAATCGAGTAATTGCAATAGATTTATGAATTCATTTATCTTTTTGTAGATTTTTCTTCTTGTGAGTAACACTTCTAGTGGATGTTGAATTTCCAAGCTTGTCGACACATTGGACACTGCTTATGTAGAGGTTGTAAATTTAGCCACTTAACAATGCAATGCATGTGAAAACAATGGGAGCAAACACCCCAAACCAATGGACAATCATCGCCGGGCAGTGAACACTCTGGGCACGTACTTTCGAAAGACATACGACAAATGCCGCAGTTCTCATCGTTCGCAATCCATCGCCAAGACGCAACACCCATCCATGATTTTATTTTAACTTTCATTGTATCGATTGAAGCAAATCCATTGAATAGAAAGTGAGAAGTTCCCAATTTACTACTTTGTTCTAGTTTCTGAGTTTTTCCTGCAGAAGATTACTCCTGTCTTGTCTTGTGTTATGAAGATGAAGGAAAAATAGGTCGAGCTGAATTTTGCGTGCTCTTCACTACTTTTTGACAGTTTGTGTGTGAAAGATAGACCCTTACTGTAGAACGATTTTTGCTTAGAATATGCCCAAATTATCGTTGACGAATTAGGGGACACCTTGTATATTTAAATTTGGAGAAATCTGGAGACCTTAATGGTTGTCTTAAAAGAAATTTAATTTTAGAAAATCTTTGGGGCTTGAGATGATACTGCCAATAGTAATACTGAGCATAGTAACACAAAGCCGTATTATTTAATTCGTCGTAACAGAAATCAAATTGGCTTTAATTTTCACTCAGATTTGTGATGCGAGAGTATTAATTGTTGAAGTCAGAAGTTTCAAACAACATCCGGTAAAGGCTATAGATGGCCTACTCGTTGCTAAGACGAATGGTTCTAAAAAAAAAATTCCCGCATTCGTATAACAATCCCCACAAAGGATGAGATTATAGCCGTGATATAAACGTATTCAAAAACAACAAATTCTACTGATTTAATGGGTGAAGTTTACATAATATTCTCGAGTTTGAAACGAAGTCTTCTTGAATGCGAAAACTATAGAAATGCTATACGCTTACAAATAAGGCGGCGACAATTATATTAATCAAATAAAACATATTTAATTTTTTGACAGTCCTGCTCTGTACTTGCAGCAAAATGGAGTGCAGTGCGAAAAGTTGTTAAAGGCCTTCCTTGCAATTGGCTGAAAGACTACGCAAAAAAGATTTACATCCATATCAGTAAAAGAAAATAAGAAAATTTTCAAGTTCGACATAACATCTGCATATAGAGAACTTAAGTAAACGAGTAAAGGGTTGCAGATTTTGGCCTTCCTATTCGCCTATAAAAACAAGCTACAAGTGGTCAAAAGAAACTACATTTGTAAAAAGATTGAATTGCTATAACCAAAAAGCAATGTGGAAGAACTTAGCACTTCTTCCACCAAGAACATGTTTGATAAACATTTAGAGAAAGACAGCTTAATAATTGCCGAAAACTGGTGGTGGAGCAGCAATTTATTTGAGAGAGTGTTTGACCTATAAAGATAAATGTCGCTCACCAATTGAGTCTGCGCTTGATTACTTTTTCATCACCATAATCTGTGGCGAAAGTAGTGTTCGTCTAGGAACTGTCTACAGGCCAAACAGGCATATTGATTTAGCACCTACATATGCGTTTATTGAACAAATTTCAATCCGCTCACCCAATGTTATTGTCTGTGGCGATTTTAACAGCAATCTCCTGGTTGAAAGCCACCTTACGGACAACATGAGCTCATTTGATCTACACCCAGTAAATACCCAAGTTCCTACCCATTTCGGGAGCTCTTCAAGTACCTTTTTGGACTTGTTTTTTGTAAACAATACTGATAAAGTATTACTCTATGATCAAATATCTGCACCTGCTTTTTCAAAACATGACCTCATCTTTTCTACATTTGACATTGATATTATTGGTCGAACAAATTCGCCTAATTATAGTTTCAGGAACTTTAAAAATGAAGACAGGCCTGCTCTTGAACACCATATACATTGCGTTCCATGGGATCTCGTTTACGAAATGCCCTCACCGGATGACCAAGTTGAATTTACTCACAGAAACATAAACCATCTCTTTGATACACACGTCCCAATAACAACTGGAACGGTAAAGGAAAGAACAAGGGCATGGTTTACGAACGAAATCCAACTCTTAATGTTACAACGCGCTCAGGCTTACCGCCGATGGAAACGCTTTCGGATAGACGAGCTCCACCAAGTCTACAAACACTTAAGAAATAGTGTTGTTCGTGAAATAAGAGTTACCAAGTCACAGTTTTATGCAAATCGCCTGAATACGTTAGATGGCCGCAAATTATGGAGTAACCTTCGTGAGCTAGGAATTGGTAAACAAAAATTAAGCTGCCCCAGTGATATTGATAACAATGAACTAAATCGTACGTTCTTATCGATTCCACATCCTATAGCCTCAGCAGTAGATGAAAATAGGACTTATCGTGGCCCCACTGTCTGAACAGATACACAGTTTTTCTTTACAAGAATAGAAAACACAGATATAGTCGAAAGTTTTTTGTCTGTAAAATCAAATTCTGTAGGAGTGGATGGAGTGCATCCTGTTTTCATTAAAGCGATATTGCCATTACTGCTGCCATATATTACACACGTGATGAATACCATTTTTATGACCGGCATCTTTCCCCACCAGACTTCTCCAAAGCTTTCGATATGGTTGACCATCCCACTCTTATGGATAAATTACGTCATTATTTTAATATGTCTCATTTTGCTATAAAGTTACTTTCGTCGTATCTGAGAGAAAGAAAACAAGCGGTGTCTCTGGGGGGTGTTCTGTCAGAATTTCTTCCTTTAGTGCGAGGTGTTCCCCAGGGATCGATTTTGGGACCTCTCTTATTTTCACTCTACATCAATGATATGGAAACTGTTATTTTGAATTCATCAAAGCACTTTTACGCCGACGATATTCAAATTTATAAAAGTTGTGCTCTTGGACTTATCGGAAAACTGTGCCAGTGATTTGAATGTAGATCTTCACAGGATCTCGAACTGGCACTTAATCCAAACAAATGTAAATGCTTAGTTATTTCAAAAAAGAAGCTAGAGCTGTCCTATTTACGAGCCATCATGCTGAACAATTCAGCGATAGAATTCGTCGAAAATTCAAAAAATTCTTGGCATGGTATTCAATAGAACACTCACATGGAATAACCATATAAATGCGATTGTGGGTAAGGCATATGGTGTTCTTCGAACTTTGTGCACTGCTCAGAAGTTTACACCGCTGAGGTCAAGGTTAGTTCTTGCTAAATCTCTGGTTATTCCTGTGTTAATTTATGGATGTGAAATATTCTATAACTGTGATGTTGAAAGCAAAAGGAAGATTCAGGTAGCGTTCAACAGCACTCTCCGTTATGTTTACAGCCTCAGAAGGTTTGAAAACATCTCATACTTGGCAAAAAACTTGTTGGGGATGTCGTTTCAGAACTACGAGGGGCGTTCAATATATTCTCGGTATCGATATGAAGGAAAATGCGAATTCAATTTAAATTGTTTTTATTTTTCAATATAATCTCCTCTAACATCAATACATTTGTTACATCTTGAGATAAGCTTTTTTAAACCCTCAAAAAAATAAATTTCCTCTTTCTCTGCAAAATACCCATTTATTGCCGACTTGAGTTCTTCATCATCCGAAAATCTTTTTCCACGAAGACATTTTTTCAAATCCGGAAACAGGAAATAATCACTAGGGGCAAGGTCTGGACTATAGGGTGGGTGTTGGATTTCTTCGAAACCACAATCTCGCGCAGCAGCCTTGGAAACTCGCGCCGTGTGAACAGGAGCGTTGTCATGAAGAAGCAACACACCCGCTGCGAGTTTACCCCGTCTTTTCTTTTTAATTTCCTCCCGCAAATTATGCAAAGTGGAAGCGTAGGATGTGGCGTTGATGGTTTCACCTTTTTTTTGTACTCAATGAGTAAGATTCCCTTTGAGTCCCAAAAAACTGTGGCCATGAGCTTCCCGGCAGACGGAGTGACTTTGAACTTCTTCGGGGGGTCTGTTCCTTTTTTATGCCACTGCATGGACTCTTGTTTGCTTTCAGGGTCATAGTGGTGGACCCGTGTTTCGTCCCCAGTAACAATTCGATCCATAACATTGTCCGCGTTCTCACTACACATCTCCAAAAGCTCTCTACAGCATGCGATTGTCACTTTTTTCTGAGGCGCTGTGAGCATTCGTGGCACCCACCTTGCACTGACCTTTGAAAGGTTAAGATGGTCATGAAGAATGGTGTGAATGGTACCAATTGAAAGCTTGGTGATCTCTGCCATCATTTTCACCTTTATTCGGGCATCCTCAAGAACAAGTTTTTCGACTTCTTTGATGCTTTCTCCCGTACAAGCAGTAGCCGGGGCGCCGGAGCGGGGGTCGTCTTCAATGCTCTCTCTGCCTCTCTTGAACTCACTTGACCACTTTTGCACAGTTGATAATGAAGGTGCGGAACCCTGGTAAACAGCCACCATCTCTTTATGAATAGTTTTTTGACTTTTTCCTTGCTTAGTGAGAAATTTAATTACAGCGCGATGCTCAATTTTCACCATCATCGTCTCAGTTGCCATTATGATTCTGTTTAACTAGAGATAAAACGCGAATTAATCATCACATTTATATGAAATTTTACATGAATGCACTAAAATAATAGTATTACTTGATAAATAAGTCAATTTATATATACAACCACAGCTTCACCCCGATACCGAGAATATGTTGAACGCCCCTCGTACGTCAAGTTTCGTACTCTAGGTATTCTGTTTAGCATTATAAAAACTAGGAAACCGACATACTTTTATAGTAAAATCCAGTTTTCGGCTTCAAACAGATCTGCATGTTTGATTCTCCCGCATTTCTCTTGCCTAACATCCGAAAGACAATTTTTCGTTGCTGCTATTCGCCTTTGGAATTCACTACCTCGTAATCCGAGAGAACTGAGTGATGCACTTTGATTTAAGTCGAGTTACAGCTTTTCTTTTCAAGTCAAAGCAACTAGATTTTTAAATTCCCCACCTCCTTTTCAAGCAAATACAACTTACAAACTTCATATGTTTAATTAAATAAATAATATATATACAGAAATTATAAAATTTAAATATTAATATAATTACTAATCATCTGAATTTTAATTCTCTTCACTCTATTCAATTCAACTTTATCAAATGTATCTTTGTCTTAATTACTTAAAATGAATTCTAATTAATCAATACCAATTGTTTATCTCTCACAGACTTAAAAGTGTATTCTTACTGTGTTAGAAGTACATAATAATAATAAATAATAAACATTAAAAATTAAATTGTTAAGCTAATACAAAAGTGAGTACTAGCTGCTGAGGCTTTCAGCAATGAATTGAGGAAAACGTATAAAACGATAAACCGAAGAATTGATTTCGTTTTTTAAAAAATATTGTTGGCCTGATAATTCTTCAAATTAAAAAAAAATTGCTTTTAAGCGGCGAATTTCCAAAAATTAAATGAGTCCATAGTTGTTCTAATTCCTAAAAAGTCGGGGAATAAGGTGCGTTAACGATTTAGACCGGTCAATATGATGCCTATTTGGAAAAGTTGGCGTATCAACAATTTTACAACAACATTTTAATCCAAAACGAATCCTGTTTCCGACCCAATCACTCCTATGAAACCTTCCTTAACTGGCTAGTGATAAATTTGAAAGAACAGCGACATAATAAAAATGAAATAATTACAGTGTTCTTAAATTTTCAAAGAGCTTTTGGAACAATTAACAGAAAGATACTTTTGACAAAATTTACAAGATTTGTAATTAAAGATATAAAAGAAAATGAGCTTAAATGGTTTCATTCTATCTGTTGTAGCGAAATTTCCAATAAATGTAATACGTGCCTTGGTGTCCCCCAAGGAACTATACACGGCTATTTGTTGGTTTTAATTTAGGTAAATGATATATGTAGAGTGGTAAGAAAACTGTCAAATGTCTCCATTCACTGATAATGCATTAATGTTTATAAGTGGTAAATCAGTTTGATCTAAGTTTTAATGCTACGAGCATCAGTTTTCATCTCATTTTTCTTCCTTTCTTTTCTTTCCACAACTTACAAACGCGCTGTTAAGAATTGAATGTTTATGTAAGTGTGTGCTCTGTGATGGCACATACCAGAAGAAGAATAAGTAGTCGAGAAAGAGTGTTCAACCAATAAATATCGTTGGGTTTTTTGTCGTATTTTCCCAACGTTAAAAAAAGGGTTTTGTTCTATTTTTTTTCTCCTTCATAGGAAACATTTTGGTCCAAATTGAGCTATGGAGAAGTTGTGAAATTGGTGAAAAGAATTAAATTAAAAATTCGAGAAAAGTGAAAATTTGAAAGAAATGCATTGTAATGATGCATTACTCGATATAATAAAACTCAATTCGTCCTTGCCATGGTGCACGTGCGTGGCGGTACAAAATTTCCGTCGCATACAACGAGAAGGGAAGTGAAAAGACGTGTACACCACATTTACATACAGCCAGCATTCGGAAGTAAACCACCGTGCGAGTAAGAGCTGGCAAACCATTCCTTCATGTTGGAGTAGATTATGCAGGGCCGATAGAAATTAAAACCAAATTGTGAAGCAGAAAGTATGGATCTCTGTTTTTGTATGCCTCAAAACCAGAGCAATTCATCTTGATGTGGTGACAGATCTTAAGTCAATCGCATTTATTGCTTTTTACGAGAGATTCATTGCGCATCAGGGACGTTGTGAAAGAATTTATAGTGATAACGGAACAGCATTCGTTGGAGCAGCGACATAAATCAAGAAAGCGATAGAGAAATGGCATCAAACGGAAGTTTTTCAACATTTGAGTATGAAAGGTACTGAATGGCGCTTCATGACACCAGCCGCTCCACATCAAGGCGGTATATATGAAGCTGCCGTAAAATTCATGAAACATCATCTTATCCGTGTGATAGGAACAAGAGTTTTACCCTTTGAACAGTTGAGAACATTACTTGCACAAATTGAAGCGATACTTAAATTCACGACCATTACATTTTTTGAATGACGATCCTAGCGATTTGCAAGCATTAACTCCAGGACATTTATTGATTGGCGAGCCCTTAGTTCTTCCAGTGCCATTTGCTATTCCAAAAGATTCAACAGTCAAAGGTATTCAGTTATGGAAAGATCGGCAGAATATGGTAAAAAAATTTTCGAGACAGATGGCATAATGAGTATTTGACCACGTAACAAGAGAGAAAGAAATGGCGACGAGAATCCGAACGAATTCAACTGGGACAACTAGTGCTGATCAAAAGCAAAAATTTTCCACCTGCACAATGGGCAATGGGTCGTATCCTTGAACCGCATCCGAGCAAAGACGATCTAGTACGATCAGTTACAATTCAAACGGCCACTAACATCTTAAAACGACCGAATTCAATTTAATTTTTATTTCTGGTTGTTATTGAAAACCGTTGGTTTTCGGCGAGACTGTTAAGAATTGAATGTTAAGAATGAATACCAGAAGAAGAATAAGTAGTCGAGAAAGAGTGTTCAACCAATAAAGATCTTTGGGTTTTTTGTCGTATTTTCGCAACGTTAAAAAAGGGTTTTGTTTTATTTTTTTTCTCCTTCATAGGAAACACGCGCAAGATCACCAAATACCAAAAAAGATCCCAACTCCAAACATTGCAATCCACTTCAGTGTTTGCCGGATAGTAAAATAATAATGAAAGTGAAGAAATCGACGACCATATTGTGTTGCCAAGCAAGTCGAAAAAAATTTTTGTATCCTATACTAAATTGCTAAATTGCAAAACGTGCGAGTATACTCATAATTGATAAATTCAATGAATATAACCGATTATTCCATTAAAAAAAAATATCAACTCATAACTCGATTTTTGATAAATTAAAACATGAAAATTGTCCGTATGATCAGAGAAGCGAAAATGTTTTCAAAGTTGTTTTGTACAGGGTCTTTCAATATGGACTTCCGAACTTTGACAGTGGATAGCGGCCAGATTGTTGAAGCTACATCTGTCAAATTGGCTGTCATTTATTCAGTCTGTTTTGCCAAATCACCATGGACGGACATAGCGTTCAACAACACGTGGAAATGATAAAATTTTATTTTATTTACAAAGGATCGATACAAATGAATTTGTGAAGTCCGGGATTTTACGCCGGGGTAGTATGCCCATGTGGCGTTTATCAACAGCAGGCGGTGTAGCGAGTTCCCATGTGGTCCCCATCTAGGTACTTACCGCGCTCAACACTGCTTGGTGTTCTGTTCGGGAAACGTTCCACGCGAGATATGTATACATATTTACATACATACATATGTATATGTATTCTACTTCTACTACTTACTATACAATAAGTTCACACCATTGTACAGTTACATTTAGAGCGAATTAGAGCAAGCTAATTGTGTTGAAGAAAAGTAGTTTAGTTGTTAAAGTTACGCCAAACAATAAAGTTGTTTTATAATAAATTGGGTAATGTGTTTCTTGTAAAATATATGTAATAATATATGTACATATATAACTGGCGCAGTCGACGGTTCAAATCACAAAAGTGATATGGTTGACCACTCCACTCTTATTTATAAATTACATTACTTCTTCAATATGTCTTCTTCTGCTAGAAATTTACGCTCGTCATACATTAGAGAAAGAAAGTAGGCCGTGTCTCTGGAAGGCGTTCTATCAGAATTTCTTCCTTTGCAACGAGGCGTTCCCCTAGGGTCGATTCCCAAATCTCAGCTGTTCTCAATGTATGTCAATGACATAGGATTCGTTATTATGAATTCGTCAAAGCACCTTGCGGACGATATTCAAATTTATAGAAATTGTGCCCTTGGATTAATAGAAACCTGCGCTAATGATATAAATGAAGATCTTCAACGAATTTCGAAATGGGCGTTGGAAAATAGCCTAGCACTGAACGCAAATAAATGTAAGTGCTTAGTTATTTCAAAAACAAACGTTTGGACTTATCTTATTTCCCATCCATAATGCTCAACAATTCACCAATAGATTTCGTCGAATCGTCCAAAAACCTAAGCATGGTATTCAACAGAGTACTGACATGGAATAACCATATTAATGCTATAGTGGCTAAAGCGTATGGTGTTCTCCGAACTTTGTGGATAACCCAAAGATTACACCACTGAGAACAAGGCTTATGCTTGCCAAAGCTTTGGTTATTCCTGTATTAATTTATGGGTGTGAAATCTTCTGTAATTGTGATGCTGAAAGTAATAGAAAGCTTCAGCTAGCTTTTAACAGCACTATACGTTATATTTACGGTCTCAAAAGGTATCATATCACATTTGGCAAAAAACGTGTTGGATATATCTTTTCAGAACTATGTTAAATTTTGTATCCTCAATTCGCTTTTTAACATAATAAAAATGATACAACCTTCATATCTCTACAATAAAATCCAGTTTTCGGCATCTAATAGATCTGTTTGTTTAATTCTTCCACAATTCTCTTGCGCAACATCTGAGAGAAAATTTTTCATTGCTGCCAATCGCCTTTGGAATTCACTTCCGCGCAACCTAAGAGAGCTGAATGACACACGCAGATTTAGGAGCGAGTTACATCTCTTTTTCTCGAATCAAAGCACTTTCCCATTCCCTCCTTTTTTTGTCTCAGCCGATCTCAACTCAATTTAAATCCCTTTTCAATATAATTTTTTTTTCTTTCTTTTTGTAAATTGTTAATTTTATTTAAATTGCTATCTCTCACAATATTATAAGTAAATTCTTACTGTGATTTTTTTTTTAATATAATTTACAGGCGTCTAAGGGGTTAAATACCCTTCTACTGTTGTCTGGTCGCGAGGTAGAAGGAGGAGAAAGGAAAATTGTTTTGTAGTGGTTTGAAACTCAGGTGTATTTGGTTTCGATATTAGCTCACCAGGGGGTGGAGTCCGAATAGGACGGAGAGTTTTTTCTTCACTCAGAGTGATTCGAAGGTTATAATTCACGCTTGTTTTTTGTGCTCGAAATTCTACAACAGCCAAATCTACGTGTCGCACGCAGAATTTTTCTGTCTGAGTTCCAATTACACAAATGAAAAACTTGAAAGATGTGTCACGGGTAGGATTCGAACCTGGACTCTCCGAGTGAGAAGCGATTGCTAGTACCACTACACCATGGCCACCCCCATGTTTATAATGATAAATAAATAAATAAATAAATGAAGATGAAGTGTTTAAAGACCTCAAAATTGTAGGAGCAGCAAAAACCTATCTAAGGAACTCAAGACCAGCGAATTGGGCAAACTGTATGGAAAGACTTAAACTTAAGACTTAAAATAGGAGCAAAAAGGACCAAATGAGTTTAACAAGAGATATTATGGTTATCAGAGTAAAAAGTATAAGTGATTTGTGTGAAAAAGTCAATTGTATGATTGACAACATAACTGAATTTGTATCATTGTCAATTGAAAACAATAGTCATATGCAGGATGTATTACGAGTATGTGTTTTTTTTTAATACAAAGAATTAGACAGTTAGTTTCAGGAACTTTAGCTTGTGGTATTATGAAGAAAACAAATTTATATGAAATAATTTCAATTTTGTATGATTTTATTGGCCAATTTATCACAAAGCCTCTTTGTCCTGTAAAATATTAGGAAAATCTGTGGGTAACGACACCGAATATCTAGTCGTTGAAATCTCGAAGTCCAATATAAAATGCATCCTTGGTGTTGTTTATAGCCCAAATCGTAATTGTTCTTTTGATAAATTTTTTTGTACAATTCAACAGTATTCAGCATCCTATGAACATTTTATTCTTTGTGGTGATTTTAATGCAGATATTTACAAATCTGACTATAGATCTAATCAGCTCTTAGACAATTTTGCTTCATCTGGTTTGGTGGTTGTCAACTCCTACGCTACACGATTTGCGCCTGACTCTATGCCGAGTCTTCTTGATTTAGTAGCTGTCTCTGATCTTTCCAGCGTGTTGCTTTTTGACCAACTATCACTTGAGGGGATATCTGATCATGATCTTCTGTTTTGCACTTATAATATTGATTTCTCTTGCATCCGCTTGCAGGAATCGTTTCATTTTCGAGACTATGGATCAATAAATAACAACTTACTCCAATTTGATGCAAGTCTGACTCCATGGCACTCTTGTTACTTCGTATCGGACGTTAATGAAAATGTTGAACTTGTTCAAACATTAATAAACAATCTTTTTAATAAGCATGTTCCCATCAAAACCGTAGCTGTGCGCAATAAAAAATGTCCATGGTTCACTTCTGAAGTACACGATACTATAAAAGCACGTAGGAAACTGTATGCCAAATGGAAACATAGGCCTAATACTGAAAATTGGGAGTCATATTGCAGGGCCAGAAACTTATCTTCATCTATCACCAAAAGGGCAAAAAAAAAGATATTTCCTGTCCAAACTAAGTGCTGATCAAACGTCGAAAAAATTTTGGAATAATTTACGCTCTCTTGGACTTGGTAAAAATAATGTTCTAACAAAAATACCTGACCTTGATGAACTTAATAACTCATTCCTCTCTTGTCCTAGTACTAACACTTGTTTTATACCAGACAGCAATCTTTTTTTCAGTTTCACCCGGTTTTTGGATTTTGAAGTTGTCTTTGAAGTGGACGTTATAAATCATATTCGAAATCTTAAATCCAACGCTATCGGAGATGATGGATTACACTTACGCTTCGTAAAAATGATACTTCCTCATATTGTAGGTTGTATCACTCATTTGTTTCATTTTTGTATTGCGTCTTCCACTTTTCCTGAGTGCTGGAAACAAGCCAAGGTCATCCCGGTACCAAAAAAAGCCAATCCCACATCCACCACTGACTATCGCCCAATTAGCATCTTACCATGCCTGTCTAAGGTTTTTGAAAAGATAATTGCCAAGCAGATTACTAGCCACCTAAATCGCTTCAATTTATTGTCTCCAGTACAGTCTGGTTTCCGTGCTCAACACAGCTGCTCAACGGTTATGATAAAAGTGCTTGACGATATCAGAATGGAGTATGATAAGGGATTTCTTACGCTGCTATGCTTGCTTGACTTTTCAAAGGCCTTTGATACGGTTAATCATGACATTTTATGTATGAAGTTAAAGCTGTAATTTGGGTTAAGCGATAACTCAGTACATCTAATTAGGAACTACCTTTCGAACCGTTTTCAAAAGGTTTTTTCTGAACAAAAATGTTCCCGGCCAAAAAATATACTTGCCGACGTACCTCAGGGTTCTATTCTTGGCCCAATCCTGTTCTGTCTTTACATTAACGACCTACCACATGTATGCAGTAATGCATCTATACATCTATATGCGGATGATGCACAGTTATACCTTTCTCGACCAATTGGATTAATGGAAGATCTCGTTGATAAATTTAATTCTGATTTGTCTTCTATAGTGAAATGGTCTTATCATGAATCCGGTAAAAACGCAATTAATTGTGATTTCTAAAAAGCAGTATGACTCTGGAGAGATACCCCCTATTTATATAAATTCTTGTAGGCTTAAATTTTCCAATACAGTTGTAAACCTTGGGTACAAGTTGAATAGATCCCTTTCCCCTATTGATCATGCAAATTTGATCGTCGCGTATTTATGCAGGGTTACGTAAGCTTTGGCTGTTTTCCAGTCTTACACCTGTGGATACTAGACTCAGATTAATTAAGACTTTGCTTGTGCCAATATTTGATTATGCCATAGTTGTATATCCTAAATTAGATTCTCAATCGCAACACAAGTTACTTGTTTGTTTTAATGATATGGTGCGATATGTCTATGGAATGAGAAGATATGACCATATCTCTGTCTACCACAAACAAGTCCTTGGTTGTTCATTTCAAAACTTTAGGGAAATTAGGTGCTGTGTATTCATGCACAAAATAATACATAATCGCTCACCACAATACGAGTATCTATTCGAGAAATTGCAATTTGCCCAGTCACCACGTACATTCAACCTAATAACTCCTTCTTCTAACTTTTTAAATACTTCACGCCTCTTTCTTGTCCACACTGCCAGACTTTGGAACTCTCTACCTGTCTCCATTAAGCAAATAATAGGAGCCGAAAAATTTAAAAGTGCACTGTTTGCTCATTTTGCACAGTAATGTAATCTACTTCGTTTTTTTTATTCTATCTCTTCTATCTTTTTGTTTTTCTCTGTTCACTCTATTAGTTTTCTTCTATCCTAATTTTCTCCCCCCTTGTCCTCTTCTTATTTTATTAGATATTATTTATATTAGATATTTTTGACTCAATTTTTATGTATTTATTTATTTTTTCTTACTTTGCTCATTGTGTAAATTTATGCAATTCTAATGTATAATTGCTGAGCCTTAATATACTATAAAAGACTTTTGTTCTTACTTGTACTTTGCCAAATAAAATAAACTGAAACTGAAACTGATCAGGGCAATTTAAATATTTTTTTTCTGCTGAAATCATATCAATCAAATGGTAATGGCAACAAAAATCAAAGTTATCATAATGTGAGACCAAGTAATCAAATTTTAAAAAGTAAAAACGCAACAATTTCGAACAAATTAAGCAACTCAAACATAAATCCAATATGTAATCCACAACCGACTACATCTAGCGGAGCGAGAAACTTTAATGTTAGTCAGAACAATAATTTTCAAAGGTCTCAACGTTTCTCAAATCTATCAATGGGCGTTGAAGCATTAAGCCAAGTAGGAAGCGATTATCCGGCCGAAGAAAATATCAATTCAGTACAAGAAAATGATTTTTTTTATCAACTAGTCTCGGATCACAAAAATAATTTTTTTATAACATTATCTCTCTTTGGAAAAATATGGTTAGCTTTAGTTGATCCTGGTTCAACTATAAGCATAATGAATAACAAAAGTTTTTCTAAATTTGATCTACCTGTAGTTGAAAATAAAATTTTTACAGTTAGCTCTTTAAGTGGTGTTCTAGATACCTTTAACAAAAAAGTATCAGTAAAAAGTAAAAGTGGCTCCTAGTTCATTTTGATAAGCTATATGATTTGCTTTTAGGAAACGACTTCTTATTTAAGAATGTAGTAAATATTAGTATTAAGGATAAATTCATTGAATTACAAAATGGCATTAAAATTTCCTTTTCTTCAAGTATTAAAACAGATGAAGTTTTGGATTTAGAAGAGAGTAAACTTCAAGTAGTTCATTTGAATTCTTTAGAAAAAAACGCAATAGAACAGCTTTTAGTTAAAAATAAACAATTACAAAGAAGGAGATTTATTAAGAAATACAACAACAATAGTACATGAAATTCAAACAACTACAAATCAACCCATTAATTCTCGAATCTACCGCCTTCCTCCACAACATGATGAGGAAGTTCGATTACAAATTAAGGATCTTGAAAGACAAGGCAGAAGTAAAAAGAGAAGCAAATATAGTACACCAATACTTGTTGTACCCAAAAAATTGGATCAATCTGGTATTCAAAAATTTTGACTTGTAGACTATAGGAGATTAAATCAATTAACTGTCGATGACAAATATCCTTTGCCAAATATTGATGATATTCTTGACAAACTAGGGCGAGCTCAATATTTCAGCAGTTTGCACCTAGCAAAATCATAGCACCAGATTTTAACGGCAGAAAAGGATATTGAAAAGACAGTATTCGTATCTCCTGCTGGCCTTTTTGTTCGTATGCCATTAGGGCTTAAAAATGCACCTGCTACCTTCCAACGATTTATGAACGACATTTTAAGAGATTTCATAAACAACATATGTGTTGTTTATTTAGATGATATTCTCGTATTTTCGACATCTATTGAAGAGCATTTAGATTCTTTGGGGAAAATATTTGATATTTTAAAAAAACACAATTTGAAAATTCAGGCAAACAAAGGTAGCTTTTAAAAAACAGAAACTAGTTTCCTGGGACAGATACTTACATTCAAATCCGGAAAAAGTCAAAATAATACAGAACTTACCATTACCGAATCAAAAGATTTTCAGGAATGTCAGGATTTTATAGAAAATTCAAATACCCCATGATTAGGTATCTAAAAAAAGACAATAGAATTAACATAAGCGACCCACAATATATCAGTAGTTCTGAAAATCTAAAAACGTTGATTTCATCACATCCAATCCTAAAGTATCCTGATTTCACCAAAGAGTTTACAATCACAACGGATGCAAGTGATTATGCTATAGGAGCTGTTCTTTCGCAACAAGAACATCCGGTTTGTTTTACATCAAGAACACTTAATGATCACGAGATAAAGTATTCTACTACCGATAAAGAATTTCTTTCTATTATATATGCAATCCAATATTTACGACCATACATTTACGGAACCAAATTCAAAGTCATTACTGATCACTGCCCCATTAAATTTCTAAACAGTACTCGTAAATATAAAGGAAAAGAGTTTTCGGCGAGACATCAGCTTTGGCTGGCTTTTTAAACTGCAAGAATTCAATTATGAGATTGAATATCGAAATGGGGAAGATAACCGGTAGCTTATTTCGTGAATGGTAACACTTAGCTCATGTCTGATTTGACAGATAATTAGTTTTATCCTTCCGCTGAACGAATATGGTTGTGTATACGCTTGAACAACGCTGGGAAATATTGCGACATTACTTTGAAAATCATGGTAATGTTGTAGAATGTGTGCGAAAATTGCGTACGGGTTTTGGAAGAAGAGAAGCACCGTCAGCTCCGTATGTTCGTTATCTTGCGAAAAAAGTGAAAGAAACTGGCATCCTCATCGATAAACCAAAGCGTGAAAACCCAAAAACAGTGCCTACAACCGAGAATATTGCTGCTGCGGCAGAAAGTGTGCGTGTAGCGCCATCAACATCAATTCACCGTCGTTCTCAACAATTGAACATTTCGGAGACATCATTGAGACGAATTTTGCATAAAGACCTTGGTATGACGCCATACAAAGTCCAATTGGTTCAGGAGTTGAAGCCAACTGACCATCCAATGCGTTTTCGCTTCGCTAAGTGGGCCTGCGATCGACTTAGAGAAGATGCCGATTTTGCCAAAAAAATCATCTTTTCAGATGAAACTCATTTTGATCTTGGCGGGTATGTAAAGAAGCAAAATTGTCGCATTTGGGGCACAGAAAACCCGCACGCATACATTGAAAAGCCGATACACCCAAAACGAGTCACTGTTTGGTGCGGATTTTGGTCCAGAGGCATAATTGGGCCATTTTTCTTCGAAAATGAGCAAGGAGTGGCCGTTACAGTCAATGGCGATCGTTATCGGGCCATGTTGAACGAATTTTTGTTCACAAAAAAATTTAAGAGGAGGATATTGGCAACATTTGGTTTCAACAGGACGGCGCTACGTGCCACACAGCCGAAGCTACATTCGATGTTTTGCGCCCTGTTTTTGAAGATCGCATTATCAGCCGCAGAGCTGATGTCTGATTTGATTTGGCCACCTCGGAGCTGCGATTTGACACCGTTGGACTATTATTTGTGGGGTGCCGTAAAAGATGAGTGTTACGCCGAAAAGCCAGAGACAATTGACGCTTTAAAGGACAATATTCGTGAAGCCATTGGTGAAATACAGCTGCACACAATCGATAATGTGCTTAAAAATTGGACCGATCGTGTAGGCTACTGCATGGCCAGCCGAGGCAGCCATTTGAATGAAATTATTTTCCATTATTGACCGGAAGGATAAAACTAATTATCTGTCAAATGAAACATGAGCTAAGTGTTACCACTCACGAAATAAGCACTAGTTGAAAAAAAAAGTTAGATGGCGGACCCTTTATAATTCATTCGGCAGAAGAAGAACAATTAGAATACATAAACATAAAAGAAGAAATTGTCAATAAATATAGAATTCAAATTAGTATTTCATATTTTAAATGTATTGAAGTGCAGACAATTCACAATAGAAAAATAATAGAACTAAATCCAACCGACGATATAGAAACTATCAAGTAGGAATTTTTTCGGAAGTAAAAGAAGCAGATTATCATAAAATTCAATTACTATTAATATCACTTTTTGGGAACAACAATAATATAAAATTTATAAAACGTACTTTAAGAGCTATTGAACTTAAACAAGAACATGAATTACATAAAAACATTTCTTTATACCATAATATCGAATCTATGCACAGTGGAATTACAGAACCTTATGAATCCTTAAATCCTACCCTAAATAAAAGGATCATATTCATTTGATAATAAGTAATTGTGAAAAATGTAAGCAAATTAAATATGATAGGAAACCTTTAAACTGAAAACTAAATATCACAGAAACCCCAACCCATAAAAACGAAATAGTCCATTTAGATATTTTTCATTTTAAAAAACAAACTTTTGTCACAATAATTGATAAATTGACTAACTTCGCAGCGCCTACAAGATAACTGACAGAAACTGGGCTTCAAAAAAATGCATTTTATTAGAGTTAAATTTGATAAACTAATTCAATTAATAATTTTAAATAATTAATTAAAATAATGTTAGATAATGAATTTAGAGCAGAACATTTAGTGAGATTTTTTAATGATGAAGATATAATTTGTCATTTTACAACACCAAATATCCACACTGGTAACTCTGATGTTGAAAGGTTGCACTCAACCCTCTTAGAAAAACTAACAGCTATTGAGGATCCTAATCTTACAACAGAGATGAGAATACAAATTGTTGTTAATAACTACAACCACAGATAATAAACTTACCCAGATGTCACATCCCCATGCAAAAATATTTTGAACTTTTTTTGCGATAAGGAAGCAACGTTGCTTTTTTGCTTCGCAAAGAAAAAAAACGGAAAATTAATTGTTATCGGTGCTACAACCATAGATATCATACAACTATTAGATGCACTCCTATGGAAGCAAAAGAAACAGTTTGTCCGCAAATATTATATAACAGAATCGAGTGTTTTAAAGAAAAAATCACTACAAAATTAAACCGAGACAGGGAAAGTCTTAAAGACGTGAGAAGCATTGGACCTGTTAAAAATTACAAAAGACTAAGGCATAAAGTTGCACAGTACTATAGACTAAATGCATTGGCTAACGTACACCCAGCTAATATTAAACGACCATTGAAGGTTTTAAATTAAAGATTTGAAAATTTGTATTTTATTTGTGTATTAAAATTAGCATTAATTTTGATTTTGCGTTGTTTGTTTTTATCTTGTTTCCATTTTAACAAAAACTGGATTGAAATTAATATTATTATTATTTTTGTTTTTTACAATAATAAGCCTGAAAACAAAATAAGGGAAAGTTAGGACATAGTGAATTAATCATATATGAATGAATATTACAAAAAAAAATTCAGTAAAAGAATTGTAACTTTTTTTTTATAATTTAGTTTATAAAATTGAAAATTGAATTGGAAGGCTTGATTTATATTATGATATTATTATGTTCTACTACTTACTAAACAATAAGATCAAACCATTCTACAGTTACATTTAGAACGAATTAGAGTAAGCTAATTATATAGAAAAAAAGTACTTTAGTTGTTAAAGTTACGCCAAACAATAAAGTTGTGTTCTAATAAATTGAGTAATGTGTTTCCTTTCTTGTAAAATATATGTAATATATAACTCGGTCGCCATAATCGTCCTACCGAGAGGACTATTCGCAGTGTGGTGGATAAATTTGAGTCCACTGGTTCAGTAAACGATAAACCAATACTCATACGTCGACAAAACGCAAGATCTACCGAAAACATCGCCGCTGTCCGTGAGAGTGTGCAGGAGAATCCGAGGCAGTCGATTTCGCGTCGCTTACTTATCTTTTAATTCATTTCATTTATATATTTATTCATTTATTTATTACCATGTTCAACTATTTATTTATTTATTTATTTATATATTAGCAAGCGTTTGGTTTTTCTAGTAATTTTGTATTCGTATGTATTTCTAAATGCTTAGTGCATGCAGTAATTTTATATACATATGTATAAGACGTTGCGAATACGAAAGGCGAACTCGACAACAAGCCATTTTTTTTCACCATCCGAATCCCTTCAGAGAATCTACAGGTAGAGCCGTTGTTTTCGTCTCAAAATACGCACGCGCTCCGCTGCATGATGCAATTCTTAGTTTAGTTTGCTCATAACGCTTGTCCGGTACAGTATTTATTTTTTGTTAACGTTGTCGCGATCTTATTGTGTGAAGAAAAATGGATGTTGACGATAATAGTGCGGTTACTGGATACCCCAGAACACGAGTGAAAAAGGAGATACTTGGAATACTGTGGTGGCAAAAAAGAAAAGGAACTCTGGCGAAGAATACCTATCGAAACACACGAATGCAGTGGTACTAGCTCGTCAAATGGGTGAGTCTTGTAGTTGCCAATGTTTCCAAAGGTAGGACAAGATAATGTTCAGCAGATTTATAGTGCTTTTTGGGAAATTCCTACTTATCAAAGTTTGTTATAAGCAATGATGTTAAAAGGGTCTTTAGTAAAGGGAAGGCCGAGTCGTACTTTACGGCGTCTTGAATACACTGTAGCGATAAACAACGAGAAATACAGTGTGCGCCGTAAAGCAGTATTTACATACAGTATGCACGGTATATCTGAGAAACGTGTGTGCGTTGCTATTAATAAAACTACTTCAACTGGAACTGTTGTTTCGGACCAAAGTGGGAAAAAGAAATCAGGTCGTAAAGTGTCAGAGGGGAGAAAAACTAAAATGAAAGACTACATAATGTCATTGCCGGGGAGAGTACGATAACTTTTGGCGCCAAGAATTGATAACTGTATTTTGTAGAGGTGTTAAAAACTAGCAATTTTTACTATGGGAGGGGTGGGGTCTATCTCGCCCCGTTTAGGAGTTAGGGGCAATTTTTAGAAAGAAATGACTTAAAATGGGGAAAGCAACGGCAACACTTACAATAAAGTACTATACAGGATTTGAAAGCCTAAAATTTGCTCTTTAATATAAAATTTACATCAAATTATTCGTGTGAATAGTTTTTGAATAATTCGCATTCAAACTTAAATTTTTGGTAAAAAATGAAATTTTTTTTTTTAAATCAATATTATTCAAAATTGTGAAATGATGTGCCCCAATTGGGGGAATGGATGTTTTAGTGGGAATGAAACCAGATTCTTCTAAAAATTCAATGCTTCTTTCGTTGGTCGACACCAAATCTCCGAACGAACAAAACACTGAGAAGTTATTTAGTTTAGGATGGATTAGAGGATGCTTAGCCGTCATTTCTTATTCACAAAAAATATCACTTGATTTGAACTACGGTTGAACACAGAGTGATCTTTGTGAATATCAATAACTACACGCCTTATCACAAAAAGAAATAACGGTAAAAAGCCAAACGTTTGTTCGGATATATTTTTGCATCATTATCAAATGCATTATATATTAGATATTTCGCAAAGTAAATAATTTACTGCAACATTGGAACATGTGAATTTTCTATAATGCGAATTAGTGAATGGGAACTTCGTAATCTTGTGATGAGTACTGTGGATGAAGAGTATTGATGACATAGGCGCCTGCCTGACGAAAAGCGCATACCACGAGCAGAGCAACGAAGTTGCGTGAGCGGGACCTGCCGCCTGCGGAAAAAGAGTTGAAATCCCTTAATCCCGCGAAGCGGGTCACACGTGTACTCTTAATTAAGAAAACTATTGATATGGGCGTCTGCGAGATGTTTAAATAATACTCATTAACTTATTCAAAGGAAGACTACGTACATAAATGCAAAAAAACAAAACTAAAGTAGTAATTTCAACTTCAATTTGCTCAAAAACTAGAGGACATAAAGCCATTCGGTTTTTTGTGTTCCATTCTGAATTAATACGCGCATTGAATACAAAAAAACAATTGGGCACATTATTTCACAATTTTGAGTAATATTGTTAAAACATTTTTTTTTTAATTTTTTACCAAGAATTTGAGTTTGAATGTGAATTATTCAAAAACTATTCACAGGATAATTCGGTGTAAATTTTATATTAAAGAACAAGTTTCGGGCTTTCATATTCTTTATAGTACTTTATTGTAAGTGTTACTGTTGTTTTTTAATAATTTTTTTCCCATCTCAAGTCATTTGTTTTTAAATTGCCCATAGCTCCTAAACGGGACGAGATGGACCCCCCCCCCTCCCGTAGTAAAAAATGCTAGTTTTTAACTCCTCTACAAAATACCGTTATCAATTCTTGGCGCCAAAGTTATCGTACTCGTGCCTTATAGGCGACTGTGTCAAGTTATTATAGCCGCGCAGTTGGATTAACCATTCGATCGCTATTTTCAATGTACTTGGAGTGGCTGCATGAAAACTATCCCGGAACAGAACCTGCCTCCATGCATTATTATCAAGACATTTTTAATTCAGAGTTTAATATCGGATTTGAACCTCCTGAGAGTGACACTTGCAACTTCTATGACAACATTGATATTTCTTTAACTAACATTTAAAAAAAAATAAAAACCATAAAAAAGCTTGCAGTTGAGAAATCGTTGCATCTCATGAAAGCTAAAGCTCCTCAACATCTATTGTACTAAAAGCATTAAAAAATGATACCAATGAAGGGACTCTCGCAATCGCATTTGACAGCAAACCCTCCCCATCCCTAAATTGACCAGTGGTATTCAGTTTTACAAACGAAAACTGTGGACATACAACTTTTGCATTAATAACATTAAAACGGGGGCTTCAAACATGTAATTGTGGGACGAAACTACATCATGTTGTTCACTACTTGCCAAACGTCGATGAGAGATAAAAAATGTGATAATGTTTAGCGATAACTGCTTCGGGCAAATTAAAAATTTGAATTTAGTTTTGGCCAACTTGTCTTGAATCCACCGTGATAAATTTGACGAAATCAAACATGTTTTTATGATGCCTGATCATTCCTAACTTCCCTGTGACCGGGACTTTGGACACATCGACATGCCAACGTGTACTCCAAAAACCATACTTCATTACAAAATGCCGTAGAAAAAAAAACCATTTACGGTAGTACAAGTTACGCAAGATTTTGTTTTGAACTACAGTCTTCATCAAAAATCTACAACAAAAACTCATTTCCAAGGAGCCAAATTTAAGGATGGTGTCGATTTGGAGTTCACCAAAGAGTACAAACAGGTGTTTTATATTATATTATTTATTTATTTTCTCTTCATCATTGTTCATTTTTACAAATAAATTCAAGTACAATAACTCTAAGAGAAATAATAGTGACATAATTATTTGATAAAAAATCAATCAATCAGGGGTGACCCTGATAATAAACCTTACATACGAGTATTAAAGCAAGAATTAAGAAATTATAAAGAAGTTGGCAATAAAAGATAATAATAAATGAAAACGAAGCAATACACCAAAATATCAGAGCAGAACATCAAACAATGATTCAATACTTTTGAGATCAAAGCAAAAAAGCCAATTTTTTACATATTTCACAAACGTAGGATAATGTGAAATCGTTCTGATAGAATAAGGAAGTTTGTTGAATACTCGACATGAAACAATACTATTGAACGAAAAACGGATATATGTACTCGTACCTGATATAAAAAATTGCCACGTAGATTGTGATTGAAGACTTGTCTGAAATTATCCCTGAACAATGGAAAACTAGCATGTACACGGGGTGTACAGCAAATTCTCTTCAAAAGGTGTTTTTGAAGTAACAAGAGTGACTGAATTTTATTGAAGTAAGCTCCTCCCCAGCAGGTGATACCATATTGTAAACGAGAATGAAAGATTTCATAATAGATTTTTATCAACAATTGGATCGAGCAAACCGCTCGTAGAAAATAGAAATTTCTCAGAGTTCCACGAAAATAGTTTCTCAAGTTTTCTATGTGGGTTTTAAAAGTCATCTTTGAGTCAAATATTTGAATTCATTAACAGTCTTAATTTGAAAACAATTTTCACTGCAACTTTCACAATTATAAAAAGTGCAAGATGAAAAACTTGCTGTACAAGTGCAGTGTGCGAGTGTAAATCTTGGGCAGTCACTTGCATGAAAGAAGATCTCGGCATCAAAACTGTTTTGCGCTACCATATTGAAAAACATTATTTTAGTTTTTGAGCTTATGACCAATTTATGGTCCGCAAACCATATTCTTAGGAGATGAAGATCCCAATTGATATCTGATATAAGATTCAAAGCACTGACTGAACCATGAGCAAAACCTATATCGTCCGCAAATGCTGTGAGTAATCCTTTAAAGGGCAGTCTGAATAACGAATTGATCTAAATCAAGAAGAGTATTGGTCCCAGAACAGAGCCCTGAGGCACTCCTAGATTAATAAATTTAATTTCACTTCTGGTATCATCAATTTTCACTTTTTGTGATCTATTATTTAAGTAAAATTTGAACCACTCCCAAATAAAGCCTCGAAAACAATTTTCAATTTTACTTAACAATATATCATGATTGACTATATCGATGGCTTTAGTAATGTCAACAAACAAACCAGCTGAATACTTCTTTTTATCCAGGTTGGCGAAAATTTGAGAGCAAAAATGTAAAAAAGCTTCTTCAGTAGACCTACCCTTCTGAAAACTAAATTGCACAGGACTGAAAAATTTAGTTTTATTTAAAAAGCTCAATACCCTCTTTTTCACAACTTTTTCGAAGATTTTGCTTATTGAAGGCAAAAGTGATATAGGCCTATAATTGCTCAGTTCATCAGCAGATCCTTTTTTAAAGAGAGGAAATATATCAGCACACTTTAGAACATCAGGAAATACTCCAGAAAAAATGCTGTTATTAAATATGTGCGCCAAAACATCAACTAAGAAACAGGCAATGTTTTTGAGTACAAGATTAGTAATGCCATCATATCCAGAAGAACTTGTATTTTTCAACATACCAAAGGTTATAAGCAGTTCTGATCCAGTTATTGGCTGGAATAAAAAAACTGAGGTTCACCAGGGTTACATGAAGGACTACAAACGGCACAGGTTGGATAAATTGGACACGCTTGAATATTCTCAGATATTGTAGTAAAATACTTATTAAAAGAGTTAGCAATTCCAAGTTTGTCGGAAATTGTACTATCATCAGTACGTACGCAAGTTGGATTTTTTATGGCAGTCTTTTTATTTAGAATGCTATTGACTAACGCCCATTCACCTCTTAGATTACCTTTGGCTAAATTGGATTTGTTATTGTAGTAACTATCACGACAAACAGAAATTCCTCTTTTTAATTCTGAACACATCCTTTTATATTCTTGTTTTAAATAATGATTGACTGGATTTCTTAAACATTTTAATCTTAGTTTTTTTTTTTCTTGATTTTATTTAATAAGTAATTTGTTATCCAGGGCTTAAGCCGTTTTATGGATTTCCTTGGGCAAGTTGTGAGCGCACAGTTCGATATATGGTTCCTTAAGGTTTCAATAAACAGTTCATAAGATTTATTGGTTTTAAAGACAGATTGGTTTTAAGTTTTCCAAAATCAATTTTTGTTATCGAGTTAAGGGAACTAGAGTCATTTATTTTGTTTTTCCTCACACTATCGACCAGCAATCCTATCATACGAGTACAATGATCAGTGATTTCCAGATCAAAAACACACTTCTCACAGAAACTGCGAGAAGAGGACGAAAAACGCCCATATATGTGATCTATACATTTTCCGGATGTAGATCTGGTTATTTCATTTATAAATATTACCAATCCATGAGAAGCTAACAAGTCCAAATAATTGAGTACTACTTCACTTTTCTCCAAGATACTCGTATTAATATTGAAATCTCCTAAAATTATTACATTTTTTGATTTCTCACTATCCAAGAAGGATGAAAATTCTTCCACAAATACTGAAACATTGAACATATGAAGACTATAGATACATAACATGACGAAGACTTCACCTTTGATTTTAAGAGATAATTTCAAAACATCGGTACATTCACAAAACTTATAATTTCGACGTCAAATCTGGAGAACGCCAACGAAGCTTTATGAGTCTCCTGGGTCTGTGAGTCCAACATACTTCAACACCATTATTGAAAATTATTGAAAATAATAAATAAAGATGACCAACCCGATTATAATGATTAAAAAATTAGAGCGTTACAACTCGTTTTCAAATTTGTTTAAATATTATGTTATATGTATGTTTTCACAATACAGACTTCATAAATAAAATCTTTTTTTTTTAATAAATTTAAGTTTAAACAAATTCCTGATCAATCTCTTCATTGGTTTGCCATTAATAAATGAAAAATCAGGCATCCTTCAACAAAAATAAGTTTAACCTTCTTTGTTGAGTTCGGCCTCTGCATCCGCAATGGAAAAATATTATAAAATGCGTTTTTCTCAAAATCTCCTTTTGTTGAGTTCGCCCTTCGTATCCGCAACGCCTCATATTTATACATAGTTTGTGTCCATATAATTTTGTTTTTGTACTGAGGTTGTTTTTTTCGCTTATTCTTCGAAAAATTATATTTCCTATGATTTCATTTAAAATTTCTAAGTGAATCATATATCTGCATATTATAACACAATTAATGTAAACAATGTGATAGCAGAATGTAATTTATGAACGAAATAAAATAAAATAAAATCTAAAATCTATAAGTGGTAGAAATCTTAATGTTCTTAAAAATTATGTGGAGTCAGAGTTAAAAAACTTATGTGAGTGAGTTAAATTCAATAGACTTTTAAATTAAATATAAAAAAAGACAAAATGTATGGCTTTAAACAGTGTTTATCATATAAATAGGTGAAATTATTGAACAAGAACAAGAAATAAAATAGGCCGTGACTTTGAAGGACATGATTATATTAACTTTAATAGTTATATGACATTTATATCTAAAAAGTTACGTTTGCTGAAAAGGATTCGGAAAAACACCACTACATTGGGCGCCATAAACATATTTAATACTAATAGGTGTGCAAATAGGAAATGTCGATTTACTCAAAAAAACTCATTTATTTAAACAACATAATGAATGAATTCAATAATCAAATAATTGGCTGCATTTAGCTATGGCTTTCCATCTGTTTTGCAATTAATAAAACACCTCACATCGAATTCTGCTCAATAATTTTGTTCATGGGTTCTAACCAGACAATGATTTGTCTTCTAACAAAAAAAAACTTCAAAATGAGTTCTAGAGGAGTTAATTCTAGGATTAATATTTTTACACCTCTCTAGTGTTTGCCCGATTTGTACAACGATTGTAACGAGATCCAAACAACTTTAACCTCAAAAGGATAAGGCAAAATTCCATCGATCTACAATATATTTTGTAAAAAAGCAGCGAAGTAGTGCACTCTTTCTTTCGGGTAGCGAAACTTTTACACTACTCTATCAAGATAATATCTAACGATATCAAAATCATTAGTTAAAACCATATCTACAATAGCTACAATGCAATTTGGTAATGTTTTACTCATGATCTACCAACAGAAGGGTCATTTAAAGGCATGTTGTACGGGCTCGATGAGCAACCCATTGAACTAATATCAGCGAAAAGAGCTATGCTGAATTTACTAATGTCTTTTATCTTGTTTTTCTTGAATATGGGTCTACCAAACTAAGTGACTTCGGCAGAAGACAACGCAACAAGGTCATTCAATGTAACAATACAATTGCCAAATGTTCGGGCATGCCATATTAAAAAAATGCCATATTAAAGCACATTGCGTTAAAGGGTTTTTCAATAGGGACCAAACAGTTTTTTATTTTTGTGGTCGTAACTTTAAGAGTGCTTACTCCAATTTTCGGTCTAATAATCGTCCCACCAGGCAGGCTGTGGGTGCTATATGGATAAATTCCAATCAACATATTCACTATTGAATATTTCTGTTCCAGTGAAACAACACACCGAAAGTATCGCAGCCGCAAGTACTTCAGTTTAAAATGAGCTAAATCAGTCGGTTCCACGCTCACAGGAATTGGGAATCACTGAGTCTACATTGTGGCAAATTTTGCATAAAAATCGTAGCATACACCCTTACAGGATCAAATTAACTCAAGAACTGAAACTTCTTGATCATTTGAAAATCCTGAATTCATCGGAAAATCATGTTTAGCGATGAAGCTCATTTTTGGCTTAATGGATTTGTCAATAAGTAAAATATGCGTTATTGAACAGCAACAAACCCAAATGTGCTTCAAGAGACCATTGCATCCACAAAACTTACCGTGTGATTTGGATTTCATGCCGGAGGTGTGATTGGGCCGTAGTTTTTCTTCGATGAAAATGATCGCCATGTTACCATCAATCGTCCCATGTTGGAAGACTATTTTTGGTCTGAAATAGATGGGCTTGATATGTGGTTGGTGCCACATGCCATAAAGCTAGTAAATTAATTGATATACTGAAGGAGAAGTTCGGTAATCTTGTAATCTCAAGAAATTCTCCGGTGGAATGACTACCTTGCTCATGCGATTTATCGCCATTGGATTTATTTTTATAGGGTTACGTTAAGTCGTTAGCTTATACCAATAAGCCAATGACTTTAGAGGAGCCCAGGAACAATAAAGAATCCAAGATTGCCAACGTTTTGGACGATATGTGTGGAAGAATCGATCGCTGCAAATGTGCCGGCGGTGGTCAAATGAACGAGATCGAATTTCATACTTAAATTTAACATGTCTACTAAACCTGGAATAAATGTTAGCCCAATATCTCAAATATTCTGTCTTTTACTGAAATACAAAATTTGTATGTTATTAAAAAACTCGATTGCCAATGAAAATATCTAAAATGCGTTAACTGCAACAAAACCTACAAATAGCGCTCAAATAAAAACTATTCGTAAGCGATGGAGTTTAATAAACTAAAACTTAACCAGTAGCAACAACATCAACTCCAAGTGTTCGCTTTGAATCTAAATGATTTTCGGAGCGAAAAAATGTGCTGCTTCAAATGAGAAAAGGGGTGGAAAGGGAAACACGAAGTGCTTCCAATTGGTAAAAAAAAAATTAATTGAAAATATAGGTATTCAAAAAATTTTTGGTAATGGACATTCGATTATTGTTTGTGTTTACTTTCCTGGTGGTCGTGTTTCAGCACAAAGGCGTGGTAACCTAAGACGCGATTTACGAAAATTACACTCTGAATAGTAGATTTGAATGGCACATGATTAATATTAAAAATAGAAACTAAATTTTTTTCACGAATTCACCATTGAACTATCATTGACATACAATAATTCAATAACAACAACATGGTGTTACGAAGCATCTCCATAATTAATTGTTATCGACCACTCTCCATGATTGTCTACTGACAACGACAACAGACTAATGACAGTCAAACTAAAAAGCCAAACAAAGTCTAACCGATACATAAAACACAAGCTGTACTCATTATGAATAAATGACTATTGTATAACGAAGTTTGCAAACAAATGTTGCTAGTGTTGCATGTGCACCTTGAAAGGTACAAAGATGTGCAAAATTACTAAAATAGCATTTCTTATTTTTTACAATAGTTCAATCAAATTGAAAATAAGACGAAGAATAAGAAACATACATATACGAGTATTTTATTTTTATTTTTATATACTCAGATATATACATATATATATTTTTTTCATATTTTAATATCATTGCATCAATAGAGTCAATTAATTTTTCTGACATCGTTTATAATGGAAGAATTACTTTCCTTACGTTTAGGTCAGATACGTAACTTCATTTTGGAAAATGTATACTCTTAAGGAGAAATAAAAGCATGCTCCTTAAAAAGGCTTATGCCATTGGGACCATCGTTTTACTTAATGAGCTATTCAACTAATGAAATTGCAGATAGATCATTTATTCGTTATAAAATTTGTACATAGGCTGTAGTCCAATTTACAGTTATATAATAATACAGAGATTTGATATCTATATTCTATCTTTCTACTAAAACACTGTCTTTTATATTTTTTTTTTAAGGAAAAAATAAACATAGAAACCCTTAGGAAAAAAAAGATAAATTATAACATATTTGTAAGATTTAATAATAAAGGTTATATTGTATAATAAATAACAAATAATTGAAAATAAGTTCATCTAATCTTGGCATGTTTTCCATATTATTCCACTTTACCCCTAAAACACATATACCAGCGGCTTTTGCTAAATTTGGAATTTAGACTTCGAGCTAAGCTTTTAGGCTAATACATCCTGATGCTTCCAAGACCAATACTGCAATTGCAGTGCTTCCTGCATTCGCAGGAGGCAATGAAAAATTGTATTATTAGATGAATAAAACGAAGTTAGAAAGTAATTCTCATTATTTTGTTTACACACATCGTATAAAAAAAGCTTATGATTATGATATATACAGTGACTCAACTATTTAATCACATGTATGAAGGTGTTTCCAAAATATCTTGGTCCTTATGAGCTGGTAAAGGTCAACGGCAAAGATCGGTACGATTTGGTAAAAGTAGGGAATCACGACGGCCCTCGACGGATGTCGTCTGCAGCTGATTCGATGAAGCCATGGATCAAAAGTGATACTATTTCCGAATCATCGGGGGCCGTTGATGAAATCAGGATGGCCGATATATAGGCGTGCGAAATGTTAGTGGATAGACTAGTTAAAAACAAAATTAACGAGCAGGACATAGTGGAATCAAGTGACAAAACATCTGCGGACGAAGACAGTCAAGACAGCCAAAACGAAGAACTGCAGAAACCGAGGCATTGTAGCAATACAACCTGCGTGGATTCCAACACGTGTAAGGAACATCTCACCATGACGAATAATTTTAGTTTCAGGGACATACATATTCTCGGTATCGGGGTGAAGCTGTGGTTGTATATATAAATTGACTTATTTATCAAGTAATACTATTATTTTAGTGCATTCATGTAAAATTTCATATAAATGTGATTATTAATTCGCGTTTTAGCTCTAGTTAAACAGAATCATAATGGTAACTGAGACGATGATGGTGAAAATTGAGCATCGCGCTGTAATTAAATTTATCACTAAGCAAGGAAAAAGTAAAAAAACTATTCATGAAGAGATGGTGGCTGTTTACCAGGGTTCCGCACCTTCATTATCAACTGTGCAAAAGTGGTCAAGTGAGTTCAAGAGAGGCAGAGAGAGCATTGAAGACGACCCCCGCTCCGGCGCCCCGGCTACTGCTTGTACGGGAGAAAGCATCAAAGAAGTCGAAAAACTTGTTCTTGAGGATGCCCGAATAAAGGTGAAAATGATGGCAGAGATCACCAAGCTTTCAATTGGTACCATTCGCACCATTCTTCATGACCATCTTAAACTTTCAAAGGTCAGTGCAAGGTGGGTGCCACGAATGCTCACAGCGCTTCAGAAAAAAGTGAGAATCGCATGCTGTAGAGAGCTTTTGGACATGTGTAGTGAGAACGCGGACGGTGTTATGGATCGAATTGTTACTGGGGACGAAACATGGGTCCACCACTATGAACCTGAAAGCAAACAAGAGTCCATGCAGTGGCATAAGAAAGAAACAGACCCCCCGAAGAAGTTCAAAGTCACTCCGTCTGCCGGGAAGCTCATGGCCACAGTTTTTTGGAACTCAAAGGGAATCTTGCTCATTGAGTACAAAAAAAAAAAGGTGAAACCATCAACGCCACATCCTACGCTTCCACTTTGCATAATTTGCGGGAGGAAATTAAAAAGAAAAGACGGGTTAAACTCGCATCTGGTGTGTTGCTTCTTCATGACAACGCTCCTGTTCACACGGCGCGAGTTTCCAAGGCTGCTGCACGAGATTGTGATTTCGAAGAAATCCAACACCCACCCTATAGTCCAGACCTTGCCCCTAGTGATTATTTCCTGTTTCCGGATTTGAAAAAATGTCTTCGTGGAAAAAGATTTTCGGATGATGAAGAACTCAAGTCGGCAATAAATGGGTATTTTGCAGAGAAAGAGGAAATTTATTTTTTTGAGGGTTTAAAAAAGCTTATCTCAAGATGTAACAAATGCATTGATGTTAGGGGAGATTATATTGAAAAATAAAAACAATTTAAATTGAATTCGCATTTTCCTTCATATCGATACCGAGAATATATTGAACGCCCCTCGTAGAAGGCTCATTGGAAGTCTTTGAAGGTACCGATGCGCAGTGCATCACACAATGGGCAAACGGTTTCGAGCATATTTCGACAACATATCAATGGAACGACGTTCAAAAGTTTATCTACGCCCGTAAACTAATTAAAGGAGTTGCAAAACTATTCATCGAGGCTACACCAGAAATCAGAAATAACAAAACATTGATCCCTCATCTCAAATCTGTAAGAATCTAATATATCACAAAAAAAAAGAAGAAGAATATGTTAATATTAACGCGAAACCCTGTTGTTTGCTTCCAAATACACACACACGATCAATTTCGCAATTACGGCTTTAATGTCATACTGTACTGTCATCTGATTTATGTACGGATTCTATGTACAACAAGTGTTCTAATTCCGCTAGGTCTAGTTTATAAAAACAATCGATGTAATGTTAGGCTCCGAGTATTATTAAAACGCTTGCACCGAGAACATCTTCGTCTTCTTTTTTTTATTCGCTTACAAATCTGAATTCTAATCACCACTCGCAAGTCGCGAAGTGCATAATATGATGAGGACGCGGAAAAAACCCGATCAAGAAACTTACCTAGAACATGTGTATAAGATGCAGCAAATAGCAAACAAAGGAAATATTGACGAGCTGTCTTTAATCTCGTATATCGTAGCTGGTATAAAAGATGATCCACATCGCAAGGCAAATTATTCGAAGCAAAAACAGTGAAAGAGCTAAAGGAAAAAAGTTTACGCGGTTATTCAGGAAAGTTCACGAATCAGAAAACCACCACCTCAGACATCAAGAAATGAAAACAGCCATCATATACAAAAACAACAGCAACGGTGTCAAAATTGTGGTGCACGCTCACGCAAGGCAGGAGCTTGTCCATATAAGGAGAAAGGTAGTCGCTGCTTTCGATGCAACAATTTTGGACACATCGGCAGGAATTGTCCAAGCAATTTTACTCCCAGCAAGCCTACCCAAACCAATTGTATACAAATCTCACGTGTTAAGGAATTTAAAAGCCAAAAGTTGATTCGATCCCAAGATATGCACACCACAGTAAAGATCGATAACGTGGGAATAACAGCCCTTGTGGACACGAGGAGTGACGTCACCATTATGAAGCACAGCGTTTATGGTCATCTTGATTCCCCTTCTGAGTTACTTCAGCTGGGAATAGTTCTACGAGGATTTGGTCACAATCCTAACTTGACTTTAGGAACCTTTTCAACGATCATATCCATTGACTGCTACAAGTTTGAAGTAAATTACCATGTCGTACCAGAGGTTTGGATATCAGTGGATATGATAATCGGCAAGGTCCTGCTATCTCTCGCTAAACTTTCCGTGGATAGAGGAATTGTTAAAATTGAACGCATTGACAATTTCCCTATGCAAGAACTACCGTGCCCCAAAGCACTGAATGAAATTAACTTTTTGATTGCAAATTACAGACCCATAAAGCCACCCACATCAGCCATAGAAATGCGCATCGATCTAATGGACGACATTCCAGTGTCTCAGCCACCGCGACGTTTATCCCCCCTCGAGAAAGACATTGTACGTAAGCAGGTAGATGAATGGTTATGTGATCAAATAATACGTCCCAGTAAGTCCGATTACGCAAGCCCAGTTGTCCTCTCCGAGAAAAAAAGATGGCAGTCCTCGATTATGCGTGGACTCTCGAAGGCTTAATGCGAAGGTTATTCGAGATAGATACCCTCTGCCCATAATAGAAGATGTAATAGATTCACTGAGTACTGCGAAAGTTTTTGCGACTCTAGATCTACATAATGGGTTTTTTCACGTGGATGTTGCTCCCGCCAGTCGCCGATACACGTCTTTTGTTACTCCGGATGGTCAATTTGAGTTCCTAAAAGCACCAATTGGCCTTTGCAACTCGCCTTCAGTGTTTCAACGATATGTAAATGTAGTATTCGAGGAGCTGATTCGGCCGAAGCTGATTAGTATTTACGTATACGATATTATTATTCCCCCAGTAGACAAAAAAAGCAACATCGCAACTATCCGCAGGGTGTTTAAAATCGCAAGCAAAAACGGAATCAAATTTAAATGGAAAGTGTAAATTCCTGCAGAGAAGTATCAGTTATCTTGGGCATATTATTAGTGAAGGAACCGTAAGACCATCGGAAGAAAAAACTAAATCCATCGGACATTTTCCAGAGCCACGAACTGCCAAAGAAGTACAAAGGTTCCTAGGGCTTACCAGTTATTTCCGTAAGTTTATTAAAGATTTTTCATTAATTGCTAAACCATTGCAGGAACTTACGAGGCAGGATACTAAATTTGAATTCGGCCTCAGACAAAGAAACGCATTTCGAAGCTTGAAAAATATCATGTGCAACTTGCCGGTACTAAAAATCTTCAACGCTACTTTTGAAACAGAGCTTCATGCGGATGCATGCAAACACGGCGGAGGCGCGATTCTGTTGCAAAAGTGCCCAGACGATCAGCAATTTCATCCGGTTTTCTATTTTAGTTTTCAAACCAATGATGCCGTGCAACGGTATTCTAGTTATGAGCTTGAAATTCTGGCAGTAGTCCGGTCACTTAAGAGGCTAAGACATTATCTCTTGGGGACCAAATTTACTATCTTTACGGACTGTAAAGCCTTTGAAATGACAATGCGAAAGCGGGACATCAATGCTCGGATTGCTCGCTGGGCGATGGTAATTGATGAGTTCCAATGTCCAGTCAAGCATCGAAGAGGTTCGGCCATGTAGCATGTCGATGCTCTTAGTCGATGCCCTGCAGTGTTCGTAGTGGAAGATGGAATTATTGCGAATATTCGAAATGCACAACGAAAAGACGACCAGTGCAGTAATCTGATTGATATCCCAGCTAAAGAGGACCGTTTCCGAGATTATGTTCTGAGGACTGGCGTTTTGTACAAATATTACGAGGGCGACTATCATCTTGTGCTTCCGAAATCAATGCAGAAAGAAATCATCAGGAAGGTTCATATGAACGGTCATATCAGCGCTAAACAGGTGGAAAAGATAGTCAGCAGGGATTATTATATTCCAAAACTAGCAGAAAAGCCCGCCGAGCCCCTTCATACCTTTCATGTGGACTATTTGAGTCCATTACCGTCGACATCGAAGAATTACAACTAGCTATTTGTAATAGTGCCGAAGTTCTTGTGGATTTATCCAGTAAAAACAACCAACGCCGAGGAAGTAGTCACAAAGCTGGAACATCATAGTGAGACATATGGTAATCCTCTGTGGATAATAAGTGATCGTGGAGCAGCGCTCACCTCCAAAACATTCAATGAGTATTGTTAACAACGCTGAATTCAGCACGTGCAGATTACAACAGGTGTCCCAAGAGGTAATGGACAAGCCGAGAGGATGAACCGGACCATCATCTCTGTCCTCACCCGGTTGTCCGTGGATAATCCAGAAAAGTGGTTTAAGCATGTCCCCCAGCTGCAAAGGACTTTAAATACGATGGTTGCGAGGAGTACGAAAACTACGCCATTTGAACTCATGGTTGGTGTTAGGATGAGTGATGTCTCAAATCCTGACCTGGTGGCAATGATCGGGAGTACGCGAAAGCCCAAATTGTTCGGCTTCAAGAAGAAAATCAACGACATTATAACCTCCGTAGGAAACGGGCGACGGTATACAGCGTAGGAGACTTAGTTGCGGTAAGGCGTACGCAATTCGCTCCTGGATTGAAGGTGTTTCCAAAATATATCTTGGTCCTTATGAGGTGGTAAAGGTCAACAGCAAAGATCGGTACGATTTGGTAAAAGTAGGGAATCACGAAGGCCCTCGACGGACGTCGTCTGCAGCTGATTCGATGAAGCCATGTATCGAAGTGATACTATATCCGAATCATCGGAGGCCGATGATGAAATCAGGATGGCCGATATGTAGGCGTGCGAAATGTGGGAGCGAGAAGTTAGTCGATCAAGAGAAGCATCGGCAATGTAACAACATTTTTAATTGTTCTTTTGTTCTGTTCAAAAAGTATTCAACTATATTTTTATATTTAAAAGTGAAATATAAAAAAACATCATACATATAGAACAGAGTGGTTTTCTTTAACTCGGATCCTACATGTATAACAAATAACCTGACTTTTGATTACAACGTTTTTATTAAAAAGAACATCATTATAAAACAATATCCTAATTCATTAAAAAAACAATAGAGATAGAATTTGTTAACTTATTTTATTTTAGCAAAAACGAAAATAGGGCAATTGATCAATTAATTGACTTTACTAAACTAATCTTGTTCAGTATTTCGGATGGCCTCCTTTTGCTTTGAGAACTGCTTGTATTCTTCTTGGCATGGATTTGGACTAATATTTTGCCAATCAGTTTGAGTGCGGTGCCATAACTTTAGTAAATTTGCATAATCTCCTGGCAAATCTGTAATTGCACGTTTGCCTTCAACCCAATTATGCTCAATGAGATTGATGTCTGGCGATTATGGTGGCCAATCAATTACTTCGAAATGATTACTTTGCAGGCACGTTTTTGTAATTCTGGCTGTGTGTTTCGGATCATTAGCTTGCTGGAAGATAATGTCCGACACATTTTTTTTCCATTTTCCAAGACTTGTTAAAAGCCCGCCTTCCAAAATGGTGATGTATTGAGCGGCATTCATGCGATCCATTACCTTAACACATTGAGCAACCCCATCCAAATCATAAGATTTCCACCTCCAAACTTTAATGTTGGGTTGATGTGGCGATCGCTTATTGACACCCGGAATGAAAATTCTGGCGGATATTTTTTGAACCTACACCCCTATACCAATTTCTGACAGTTCGTTGGTGGGAGCAAATTCGTATGAGAAGTTAAAATTCGGTACGGAATGATATTATTAATTTTTTTAAAGAAATTGTTGTTTTCAAGTACGTGTTTAGTTGAAATATCGAGAAAAGGTACGTAAGTATCGAAATAAGTGCTTGTGAAGTGTTTGGGTGGCTTAGTTTACATACATTCGTGCTTTAAAAAATGTAAACAAAGCACTTCTGAAAGGCAAAGAAATTGTTTTTCTTATTATTTCTTTATTCAATATTAAATTCGTAGTGAATAATATAAAGTGTTTATTTAATCTATTGTTAAAGAAGTCAATAAAGACAGTGAAATGCAACTTAAAATTTTCATAGATGGAATCCTATTAAAATTACAGCAATATTATTTCAAGGGGAATATTTCAGTCGGTGAAAGTGAAAAGTTTTTGCAAATTGGCTTGGTTCTTAAGTTATAATTGAAGCAGGATCAAGTACAAGAGAGTAATTGCAACCAGCTCTCAGTATTCTTTCACTACCACCAAGCGAAATCGTCCTTTTAAAATATTCTGCTGGGAGTATATGCATATACATACACGTGTGTATGTTTGTATTCCAACTATGCGAGTTTTCAGCCACATTTCACTATCTTTATTGATTTGTTCAACCATATATTTAACAAAAAGACACTATATTACACAGTACTCACTAAATATTTAATGTAAAAGTAACAACACAACAATTTCTTCGTGTTTCACAAGTGCTTTGTTTACATTTTTTAAAGCACGATTCTATTGAAACTAACCCATCTAAACACTTCAAAAGCACTTGTTTCGAAACTCTCGTATTTTTTCTCGACATTTCAACTTTATTCTTATCAGACAAAAATAAATTCTTTAACTAATTTATTTATTTTGTACCACATAGACATTAGACTTTATATATGAATTTGCTCAGGGCAACGAGCTGTCAAAAATCAGTCTAGCCGTGTGGGTATAAAAAAATGCCACCAATGGGCACTGAAAGCACTTTACAGGGTGTCAATAGCGCCAGTTTTACAACGATAACTGTCAAAATTTCAGACAGATGTATCGAGTAGTTTTGTTTTGATAGCTGTTGAAAGTCATCAAGTTCGTGTTTATTTGCAATCATGGAGAAAGGGCAATATCGATCACTGTTTCGATTTCTTTTTTTGGATGGGAAGACGAGTGAATAAATCAAAGTGAAGTTGCATGCCGTTTAAAAGGACCATTCACCTTCGAATTCAAGGGTGGCCGAACATCCGTTTTTGATGAAGAGCGCCCAGTCCGTTCAATTAAAGTGACTACGGAGGATATGTTTAATAAAATCCATGATATCGGGTGAAGGTCAGAGAGATTGCTGACATTGCACACATCTCAATATCCTACACGAAAAATTGCGCATGAGAAAGCTATCGAAAGCTAAGAAATTAAAAATACACTTTTATTCATCTAAATCTACATATATTGTCCCTTTTAAAGTAGTCCCCATCGAGTGCAACACAATTATGCCAGCGCTTGATCCTCGAAACATTTTTTATATTCGATTTTCGGTATGTCCATCAGTGCTTCCTGTGATTGTTCCATTACTTCCTCTCGGCTGCTGAAACGCGTACCTCGTAGTGGTTTTTTAACTCGATTGAACAGAAAGAAGTCACAGGGAGCCAAATAGGGTGAATTCGGTGGCTGTTGGATGGTATTTGTTGAATGTTTCGTCAAAAAATTACGAATAATGATGGCACTATGCGACGGTACGTTATCATGGTGCAAAATCCACGAGTTTTCTGTCCACAATTCTGATCTCTTTTGGCGAAGGCCCATGGCCTTCTGGCAAAAATTCATGATGCACTACACTGTTGTAATCCATGAAAACCGTAAGAATTGCCTTCTTTTTTGACTGAAAACGACGTGGGTTTTTTGAGCTCGGCTCATTTGTTGAACGCCATTCACTTGCCTGATGTCTGGATTGCGCATCGTACTCATAAACCGACGTCTCGTTTCCAGTAATGATCATTTTGATGAATATGTGATCGGATTCAGCCTCGCAAATCATCTCTTTTGCGACGTCAACACGGTCTCTTTTTTTCATGAAATTGAGGTCTTTTGGCACCAAGTTTGCTGCTACACGACGGAAACCCAAATCATTAACCAAAATGTCCTGGACGGATCCATAGGCAATGTTAAAGTCCTCCGCTATCTCTCTGATGGTTAATTTGCGGTTATTGACCAACATTTCTTTTACTCCATCAATGTTTTCGTCGGTTTTCGGTGTCGATGGTCTGCCACTGCGTTCATCATCTTCGAAGGACTCACGACCACTTTTGAATCGCTCGTGCCACTGGTAAACGATGGTTTTCTTTAGAGAATCGTTGCCGAAACACTTTTCCAACATTTCCAACGTTCGCGCACCATTAAATCCGTTTTTTACGTAAAATTTAATACCAGTTCGTTGTTGCAAATTGAAATCCATTTCTAAAATTGTAAAAAATCGCCAACACACACAGAGATAGATGTACTCTTGGATACGTAACTTTTGCAAATGTCAAACTATGACGCTAATATTAAGAGGGAATGTCAACAACAAATTTACCAACTTAACAAAAAAAAAAAAAACAGAATACAAATCGGAATAATGGGAGTGCCACACGGTGGTTATTCCTTTTTGATCAAGGTGGTATTCTCCAGATTTGGCCCCATGTGATTTCTTTTTGCTTCCAAATATGAAAAAATGGGTTGGCGGAAAGCAATTCTTGTCAAACGAGGAAATCATCGCCCAAACAGAGGCCTATTTTGCGGAGTTCGACAAATCATATTTTTTGAATGACTTGAAAACTTGCGTTTTCTTGCCTAACTTATCATACAGCCCTCGTATTATTATTGCGTATTTTAGATATGAATCCCAATGACACTCCAAGTTTTCGAGAAATTTTTCTATGCTCATTTTGGAAACAATTAACCTTTCTTTAGCTTTACCAAGTTTTTTATCTTCTATCAAATTGAAGACAGTTAAAAATGCTTTTTTAAACTGAAATTTAAACTTTCCCTATGTTGGATTCCAATATTAATTTTTTTTTTTAATAATCAAATTTCTTTAATTTCGAGAGAAAACACTTTAAAGAAATCAAGCTTTGCAACCCTTTGTGCTCAAAATACGACGTCTCAGTCTCAACAAATTGATCACATGCATTGTCTAAGAACTTTTAAAAGTACTTAAGAAATAACGGTGCATTTCCGTTCGCTTTTGCTATGCTGATTCTTAATCACTTCATTTGTTTTGAGTGAAAATTATTCGGAGCACGATGAATCGTTTTCGCACCCCGTACACTCTACTGGATAATAAACAGTCCGAACAGAAGATGTTATCGCCGTTGTAGGAGTGTTGAGGAGAATCCGAATGAGTCAATTTGAAATCGTGCATAGCAATTGGAGCTATGCCAATCCATTTTGTGGAAGATTTTGCGGAAATATCTTGGCTTAAAAGCTTATACGATCCAGCTTGTGCAAGAGTTGAAACCGCGTAGGCTCGGTGAATGGGCCGAAAACATGATTCAGCTTAATTCTCATTTTCAACTAGTAAACTAGTCTCCACGATCCTGTGATATCACACTTTTAGATTACTTTCTTTGGGGGTATGTGAAGTCACTAGTCTATGACGATAAACCAGAGACGTTGCATAATTTGGAAGTCAACATTCGCCGTGTTATTGCTGATATACGGTTCCAGTTGCTCGATAAAATTGTCGAAAATTGGACTTCACAATTGCGCTTCATTTGAGCTAGCCCTGGCACGCATATGCCCGATATCATATTTAACATTAACATTAGCTTCAAGTGTTTTATTTCATATTGATTTTGTATACCACTACTAAAAACACCCTTTACAAGCGAAGGCAAACCCTCTCAAATACCGAAATCTATTTTAATAAACTTGCTCGCACGTCGAACAACATGGGGCATCCAAACAGACCCTAAGGCTCCTGACTACATTTCGACAACCAAGTGTAGTGTAGTCGCACGGCTGAAATTTTTCCCAATCTTTTGCGGCATCCCAATTCTTTGGGACTGTAAAAGATGGTTTACAACTTCAACAAAGTTAATCTTAGACTGACAGCCACGCAATACTGTTTAATCTTATCGAAGTCACATTGCAAGAGTGTGATTACGCTAAGGTATAGTGAGGTAATCTTACAAGATCGCTTAACAGAATGTTGACTACGTTCAGTCAAACAACCGCAGACTATTTTCCATTTTAAATATTCCCGCACAAGTTGTGTATGATTAACTGATTACAACAATGTTGTTCAGCCTGTTTAGCATGAGAAGCGTTCCTCTAGCCATACGGTTTCAAAGGCTTTATCTAAGTCAATCAGGTAGGCATCCTGACTTTTTCGAATACCTTGATGATATTTCTAAGACGTATTATCGACCGAAGAATCGGTAGATTGGACGTATATTTTATATTTTAGGAATAGGATAATGTGCTATACTATACATTCCTATAGTTGAACAATTAATACTCAAAAGTGACAAGCAGGGAAAAGCCTAAGCCCGTCAAATTAAAAATAGCTAAAGAAAAGCTATAGGGTTCCTGTCATAAAAATATAAACGAAAAAGTGATGGAAGAAAAACCTACGCTGCAAACTAACATATGCCCAAGCCGCAAAATTACATTACGAAAGGATCGAAAACTCGGCGGACCCTGTTTCTCATGTTTTCTCTATTACAACTGAGAAACTTGAGGAGAAAAGCAAAATAAATAAACTTACTTTCGAGAAGTTAGCTAAGATTGAAAATAACAATAAGCCACAATAAGCGAACTACAATAAATCGACAACATGAAGATGGTACTTCTTCAAGATTTCAACTAAAATTACTTCCAATACGAAATGTGTTTAATAAAGAATTTTTTTTACTTCCTGGATTGCTAACGGACTTTTACAACAATTTGGAATTAGAAATATTCATACAAGAGAAGAATATTGACGTTTGCTTGATCTCTGAAACCCATATGAAAAAGGGATCGTGTGCAAAAATAAGAAGCTTAAGGGACTATCACGCTTATCATCTGTCTGAAAAGACGAGAGGCGGATCCTCCTTGTATATTAAAGAGCCTATCGAATTACTGACATCATTTCTTTACCATTTCAGCATTTTACTGACCACCCCGACCTGCGCAATGCGAGAGTGTCTTCAAAAATATATTTAAATCACTTGCATCTAGTTTTATTATTGGCGGTGATTTTAATGCAAATTAAAAGCCCCTTCCGGGGCTCAAGATGTATATCATAGACAGGTAGAATGCTCTATGATTCTGGTATGCAGCACAATTGTGACGGGCAAACCGACATACTAGCAGAATAATACCACGGTTACGAAACCGCGTAAAAACTCGTTCGGATTATGATTGAATATCGCCAAACACTTCTTCGATGTTGTCAAACAATTGCGTTTATTGTCAATTGTGAGCAAACGCGGCACCCATCTAGCGGATAGCGTTTTCATATCCGAATATTTCTTCAAAGCTGAAATCACTGTTCCATGTGAGAAGCTTGTAGCCTCTTCAAGTTTACGTACCTTCAGCCGCCGATCGTCCAGTATCATACCTTGGATTTTATCGACCATTTATGGTGTGGTGATCCCAATTGAGCGACAAGAACGTTCGGCATCACTTGTGCTGGTACGACCGCACCGAAATTGAGTAAACCAATACCCATAATACTCTTCAAGCTTTTATTTGGTTTGCGTGAATTTGCTAATCTTATTCATAATCTAGTTTGAGTTCAGGAGTAAGTATTCAACTATTGATTAAGGGCATAGAATCACCGATGTAGTTGAGAAAATTTTTGGAAGAATGAAAGATTTGCTCAAGCATATCTTGCAAGCATTTGATAAGGTTTGGCATGAAAGCTTAAAGTTCAAATTACGACAGGCCTTGCCACTGAGCTTTTATAATACATATACTGACAAAGTATCTCGAGAATAGAATTTTCCATGTCAGACTCGGAAACAAAGTATTGCAATTCAAAGAAATTTAAAGCGGCGTACCGCAGGAAAGTGTTCGCGCCCCACTTCTATATACCCGAGTTATACCCCAAGAAGAGGGGACCATTCTAGCTACGCTTCGCGTTGGAAAAACGAATGAATAAACAACGGTGAAACTGCAAGACGCTCTCGATAAAATATATGAATGGACAAGGGCCTGACGGATGGCCTTTAATCTTACCAAATTTGTTCATGTAAATTTTAAAAGGTTAATTTTTTTGCTGTTTGGTTTTTCATTATTGACAGCTCACGCGTGATTCATGGCATGTGTCAAAGTCAAACATGCTCAGTTAGCATTGCCATTTCATCATGGGAAGACTTAAATGTTTTTCGAACACTTGGCCCATTTTACGGTCGTCATAGTCGGCCTACTAAACAAGTGACCAAATTTCGCACCACTTTTACAATACTGGACATCAAGCCATACGGGTAGAGTGCGTAGAGTGTACAGAGGAAAATATTGCTGCTGAATCTCCCAGTGTTAATGAAGACTATGAACGCGAACGGCGACGTCGCAGCACTTGGGATTGTGTTATCACGTGGAAGATTTCACGCAAAGATCTTAGTCTAGCTGAACGAACGGTGAGTGGGACTTAGAAAAGCTGGAGGAAGATCCGCTTTTCTATCGAAAAATTATCTTCAGCGACGAAGCTCATTTCTGGTTGAGAGGATATGTAAATATGTAAATAAACAAAACTGCCATACTTGGTCCGATGAGCAACCTCAATCAATACAATAGCTGTCAATGCACCCGAAGAAATGCACTGATTGGTGCGTTTTATGGTCCGGGGGAATCATTGGCCCGTATTTTTACAAAGATGACCGTAAGAAAAACATTATCGTCAATGGCACCCGCTATCGTTCAAGAATTTCGAACTTTTTTTTTGCCCGAGATGCACGAGCTGAACCTGGTCGACATGTGGTTCCAGAAAGACGGCCCTATTGGGCCAATTGAGAAATGAATTCGGTGAGCAATTTATCTCTCGTTTTGGACCGGTGAATTGGCCGTGAGATTTGACGCTTTCAAACTATTTTTTATGGAGCTACTTCAAATCACTCGTCTAGGCTGATAAACCAGCGTCAATTGCAGCCTTGGAAGTCAGCGAGATACCAGTCAATATGCTCGAAAAAGTGATTCAAAATTGATCTCTCCGCATGGATCACTTAAAACGTAGTCGTAGTCAACATTTACATGAAATAATCTTTAAAAAGTAAATGGTATGCATTGATTTATCAACTTAAATAAAAATTGTCTGCACTTTTTCAAATTTCCTGTATTTTTTGACAATTAAAAACCAAATGCTTAAAAAATCACCCACTATATACAGAAAAACGAGTCGGTTGTCTATCCTCATAAACTCGGTCTGTATTCCATTTTCAAACGAGACTAAATACCTTGGAATGACACTCGACCCACGTCGGACTCGAAAAAAAAATAAAGAGAAATGTATTGGTTACTTAGTAAATATTCCAAGCTTAGTATCGAAAACAACCTTGGACCTATTGTACACAACTTTGGGGCTGTAACAAGAAAACAAATGCCCCGATATTTTACAAACTTTTGAAAATAAAGCGCTAATAGAAATTGTCCACGCCTCGGTGACCTCTGAATTCCTGCTGTTGAAGACGAAACAAAAACCTTCGCGAGAAAACGCAAAATATGTCGACTAAACGGACATATTAACAATACAGTGCTAAAAATGTTGGACGAGAGAAACCTATTGCGCCGTCTCCAAAGGACCAAACTTCTGAGCCTTGCGCAACAAAATGAAACCGCGTTAAAAAGAGGATCATGCAGGAAATTTCATTGGAAAGTCACCTGTCAAACGAGTCGATTTTATGATACTGATAAGTCGAAATTTAGTTGCAGTACGAGTAACTTAATCATTAATATTGTAGGGAGGTGTTATGAGCACGGACTTGCGATACTCGTAGTGTCTAATGGAAAAAAACACAGGTTTGTGTGTCCAACACAATATTCGATATACGAGGGGCGTTCAACATATTCTCGGTATCGGGGTGAAGCTGTGGTTGTATATATAAATTGACTTATTTATCAAGTAATACTATTATTTTAGAGCATTCATGTAAAATTTCATATAAATGTGATTATTAATTCGCGTTTTATCTCTAGTTAAACAGAATCATAATGGCAACTGAGACGATGACGGTGAAAATTGAGCATCGCGCTGTAATTAAATTTCTCACTAAGCAAGGAAAAAGTAAAAAAACTATTCATGAAGAGATGGTGGCTGTTTACCAGGGTTCCGCACCTTCATTATCAACTGTGCAAAAGTGGTCAAGTGAGTTCAAGAGAGGCAGAGAGAGCATTAAAGACGACCCCTTGCCGGCGCCCCGGCTACTGCTTGTACGGGAGAAAGCAGCAAAGAAGTCGAAAAACTTGTTCTTGAGGATGCCCGAATAAAGGTGAAAATGATGGCAGAGATCACCAAGCTTTCAATTGGTACCATTCACACCATTCTTCATGACCATCTTAACCTTTCAAAGGTCAGTGCAAGGTGGGTGCCACAAATGCTCACAGCGCCTCAGAAAAAAGTGAGAATCGCATGCTGTAGAGAGCTTTTGGAGATGTGTAGTGAGAACGCGGACGGTGTTATGGATCGAATTGTTACTGGGGACGAAACATGAGTCCACCACTATGACCCTGAAAGCAAACAAGAGTCCATGCAGTGGCTTAAAAAGGAACAGACCCCCGAAGAAGTTCAAAGTCACTCCGTCTGCCGGGAAGCTCATGGCCACAGTTTTTTGGGACTCAAAGGGAATTTGCTCATTGAGTACAAAAAAAAAGGTGAAACCATCAACGCCACATTCTACGCTTCCACTTTGCATAATTTGCGGGAGGAAATTAAAAAGAAAAGACGGGGTAAACTCGCAGCGGGTGTGTTGCTTCTTCATGACAACGCTCCTGTTCACACGGCGCGAGTTTCCAAGGCTGCTGCGCGAGATTGTGATTTCGAAGAAATCCAACACCCACCCTATAGTCCAGACCTTGCCCCTAGTGATTATTTCCTGTTTCCGGATTTGAAAAAATGTCTTCGTGGAAAAAGATTTTCGGATGATGAAGAACTCAAGTCGGCAATCAATGGGTATTTTGCAGAGAAAGATGAAATTTATTTTTTTTGAGGGTTTAAAAAAGCTTATCTCAAGATGTAACAAATGCATTGATGTTAGGGGAGATTATATTGAAAAATAAAAACAATTTAAATTGAATTCGCATTTTCCTTCATATCGATACCGAGAATATATTGAACGCCCCTCTTACCATTGATTTCCAACTTGTTAGTGATTCAAAGATCTTTTTGAGCTCTTCCTTAGAAATGAACAAGAGTTCATTGTTTGCAAAATCTTCACTATTGTATTCCACGAAGCCTGAGTTCTCGAAACGCTAGTTATCCATTTCAATTTAAAGGTTAATACATACAAAAGGACTCGATTCACCAGTACAAGTTCTCTAGTAAAAGTAAAATATGATACATGGAATGAAGTTCTTTATAATAAGGTGTAAGTCTACACGTTAACATATTATTTTAATTGAATTCTAGTCTTCAACAGTATCATTGTCTGTTATATTATCATATTATTATTTTATTTGATTAATGTTTAGTATCTAAAAAAAAAACTGTTTAAATGATTTTACCCTGACAAAATGATCAAAATACCTTTGAAATGTAAATGTCAACATATGTAAGATAAGCCATGAATCTAACTTGTGTAAACTATGAAGCAAAACTTTTCTCACCGCAATGAAATTACTAATATGGGAGATAGTTTTTCTTATTACTGATGTATAGATTTTCGTTATCCTTTCGTTCTTATTACTCACATCATTTGAGCATCATATCATATGTATAATAGCTTACAGCTGTTTCTATAAGTTACGGCGTCTTTGTATTTTAGTCTAGTAATTCATAAATACATACGAGTATGTATGCTGCTCACTTGGGTATCAACATATTTCAGGTTGCAAGCATATACACGATAAGTTCTGTCTGTCTTCCTTTCCTTTACAAACTATCTTTCAAAGTCAATGCATCTTAAGACTATGTAAACAAACATTCCTATCTAGGGATTACATAATTTGAGATATTAAGGTTTTCAAAATGTGATAGGCAATAGAAGGGCTGGAGAAAAGCTTTGGCTACTGATGGTTTTATGGTAATTTCGCTTCATAATCTTTTCTTTTTGCATTTGTTTATTTTTACCGATCATATGTATAATTTTCTATATTAATTTTACATAAAATTCAATGACACATAACATATCTCAATTAGCTTAAGCTTTGCAAAAAAAAAATGTTATATTTAATAATTGAAAGTACTACTCGTAGGTGCATAAGTCTTAAGAAATCTTATTAATTTTTCGGAGGCTAATTTATCTGTAGGTACAATACTCATAATGAATGCGATGATGTTTATTTGAGTTACATTATACAAAAACTGCCCAACAAATTGGTATTTGCTTTTTCACTTTATAAACTCGTGTTTAAGGGATTACGTATCAACCCCTTAGTTCAAATTGCGACTTTTGCTTTACACTTTGCATTAGATTGATAGATTGAAGATCTAAAGATACAATTAATTGAAGCAGTTAAATTGGATTTTCTAGTTAGAACTGAATGTTTTTGCCTTTAAAAAATCATCCGACAATATTTCGAAAATGACATAAAAAAAAAACTATGCATTAGAAATGAAAAGGATAAGCATTTTAGATTTTAGATCCCTTTATGGGATTTTTAAGAGGCATACGTACATATTTATTTAGCGAGATAAAGGAAAATTCAGCTGATTCGGTATTTTGCCATAATCATCTTATTCAGTGATTTAATAGAGCGTATTTTAAGGAATGCCAACAACGTTAATACAGGCCGCTTAAATTAATTGTAAAGATTTAGATGAATGTATGTTTCTACAATACCTACTCATACTCGTACAACTAATAACTTGTGCCAACTTAGTAAGTGGTTTTTCATCCTCCAAAAGGACGATGCAAACCTAAACCTAGTTAAAGTAGAATTATAACTTCCTTTATACACATACATATCTATGTACTCATTGATGTACAATACATACACGTATGGGTATGTATAGGCTTATGAGCATGTATGTTGATACATTTTAACATCGAGGATTGCTGCACTTGCTAAATAACTCGTACAATTCCCTTAAGGGATACTGCTCTCTTAAATTAAGGGATTCAGTGATAGTTGTTTCAAACTAACAACAAACTCGTAACTACTAATAAATGATTCTTGAAATGTAAAGTTTTTTTTATGTCTTCGTTTAACATTTTAACGTTTTAGAAAATAAATAAATAATTTTTGCATAAGAAGTACACGTACAAGTTATTCTTTTTAATCATCGTACGACATCAGTAAATGCATATATACCAAAGTTTGTAGGAAATGTGTAAGAGCTTTCAACAAAAAAAGAAAAAAAAATGCTTACGTACGTATGTTTAAAATAAGAGACTTTTTTTTTAAGTAAGAATTATTCTCTCAGCCCACTAACCACTCGACAATAACTATGTATGCATGTATGTATATATCTATATAAGTTTCACATTATATACCAATTAAGTGAAAGAAAAAAATTATAAACACACGAAAAATAAAAATAGTTTTTTTTTTATTTATTTATTACGAAATGTATGTATATTTGCAAATATAAATAAATAAATCAGAAAGCTTAGTAAAATAATAAGGAAACCTACTCGAAACGATGGCTGTGTATCCTCCCCATGATATTCCTTAAGATGTTTTTTTTTTCTTGTATTTATGTTTCCTGGTGGCAAAATTTTTAAATTTTTTTATATTCCTTTTTTAAAGACCGTAATATCAATTGTTGTGATTGGACAATACTTATTATTTCTTTATTAGATTTTTATTATTTTCATATTTATTAGCATTAGATGAAAAAAAAACCAAAACACTTCATTTTATGGCCAAGAGGAGTTACGTATCTAAGTTATATTTGGTTACAAAGTACTAACATTAAGTGCACAAGTTAACTAAATGTTGCTGTTTTAGTATATGTTTACATATATATGCGCGTTTTACATAAACTTCCCTACTGAATTCCTTTCAATTTTTTGGGTTAAAAGACGCGCTGGCAACCGCGATGGTGATGGAGGCCATAAGCTAAGCTAAAGGAAATCATCTTTCACTTCTAGGTGAAAAAGGCTCTTCACAAGATAAATTGAATTAAAAAAAAAAACAACAAAAAAAAAACAATGTTACTTTTTAGATATATTGCTAACTTTTTTAATATTACAGAGCACTGTACACAAGGGGGTTGTTATGGTGATTACCAAGTCATAGTAAAATGAAGGGAGACAAATGAGAAACGTTAGTACGTTGGTACGTTTTTAAAAAAAAAAATATATATTTTCTTTTTTCGTTTATTTTGTGTTGTTTTCTTTGATTTGAAAGTTTATTTTAAGCCAAATAAAAATTTGTATGCGGTAAATAGGGAAACGGATGTTGTATACGGAAAAAAGAACTTTTCAATATATATAACAATAATAAGAAATAAATAATCGGAAATACACAGCCCGACGTCCATTACACAAAACGAACTAAACTTTGACTGAAGAGTTGACGACTCTTCACTTCTCTCTCTATATGACTAGTACTAGCGTAGTTCGTAATATTTGAGCAGCGCAGCGCAGTTGTGTCCTGTACTTGTTTGTATTATATTGAGTCTGCATATTAGGGGGTAAAGTTTCCCCTAATGGAAATCAACCCCTAGTAAGCAATATACACCAATATACCCTGTGTTCGTTCTTTTTCGTTGCCGCGTTAATCCATTTGCCATGAAGCGAGCGCCGAGGGGTTGTTTTGTGAATAATTCCTGAATCTGAGTTTTTGTTTTCTTCTTTTTTTATTATTGTTGTTGTTATGTGTGCTATAGGTTTTTGTGTTCTTTTTCCTGTATTCCACTTTTCTCCCCTTCAATAAAATTCATACGAACAAAAAGGACGAGTAATGGACGGAACATTGAAAATACTTGACAGAATATCATATGGTTTGTTCTGCTCTCCTTTTTCATTATTATTCAACAATACTTACTCATGTGACGTATGATTTGTCTGACTTTGCATAGAACATAGTGAGCATAGTGTACACCCGGAATGTTAACTTTGTGTGTTTTTTTTTTTTTTTTTCAAAATATTTAATGTTTTTAAGAATAGTTCTTTCTTTTCTTTTGCCTATATATTTTTATATTTCATGTCATTTCAACTCGTTTCAAAGTACATATCCATTAGCATTTTACGAGTAGATGATAAGCAGCACGCGCACTTTATATTTTAAAAATGGGTAGGGTAGGCCACCCTTTACACGTTCACTATTGACAATTCTCTGACGGATATGTACATTTTTATCTTTTCTTATTTGTTTTTATTTTCATTCTAAACATTTGCTGAGAAAATTTAAAAAAATATGTTCTGAACACTTGCACTGTAACGTTTTAGCCAATATCATTTATACATATGTATACATGGACATATATACATATACAATAATTAATGAATATAAGAAAAGAGTATATGTAAAAAAACGCGTTTAAGGATCGCACGTAAAATCATATTTCTTCCTATTGTAGTTCAGCAATAGCCGAATATCTGGAGATCGCTTAATTGCGGTTCCCATTTAATTCATTAGAAATCTTAGCAAACAACGTTTCCATAACAGAAGTTATATAAAATTTCTACAACTTAAATGCGTTTTTTGAACACACAATATTTGGCGCACAAGATTTTCAAAAATCTTGCACAGGTTGTATCAAAGATCAATTATAGGTATTTAACGTCTATAAAAATTCCTGATGTCGTATTAAATAAATCTACAATAGACAAATATTTTAGAAATTATTTTATTTTCCAGACGTCTTCTCTCTTCGACGAACTAAACATCAATGCCCTCTACGATTAGATTTACGTTTTGACTTGGAGACTATAGCTCATGATATGACTACTAGATCTATGCGGGAGCATGCGAGTATTAAAGCGGATTCCATGGGCGTTTTCATTGGCATGTTGATCTCTTATTTTATGAAGCAAAAACTGTTTCTTGGTTATAAACAGAGAACCGACAGTGCATTGCCAGTATATTCAAAGATATTGGTTATACAGTATGACATACTTATCTGGCCAAAACCAGATATTAACCGCTCTAAGAGTTTGATCTTTCAAAATAATAAAAATCTCAGCGCTACCATAGATGTCATCATTGGACACTGCCTTATAGGGAAGAATGCAAGTAAGCTTGCCATATTTACTGACGATTTCTCCAAAAGCTCCATGGACGAGTAGGAGGAGGAAACAATCTTCCAACAGCATTCTTCTACAATGATTTAAACGATATAAGCAATACAGACGTTAACAGTCTGATCACAAATCAACGTGGCATTATTACCTAACCTACCGGACCATTACATACTGATATTTAGTTCCATTTAAAAATGAATAGTGATGCCTTTAACCGTTTCTCGTTTCGAAAATCATTGAAACAGTACTGACAGCCGTCTATAGAAAACCTTTGCTAATTTACTCTATAATTACATATATTAAATATTCGTTAAGTCGCTGAATATATATTATATGCTCAGAAGAAATGTTCCTATTGTAGTTTAGCATTTGACTTTCGTTAACTTTTAAACTTCTATTCTTAAATTGCGTGACAATTGAATCAAAAAAAAAATATTAAAGTGCTAAACTTTAAATTGTATCATACATTCGCGCCTTTTATTTCGTTTTTCATCTCGCATGCTTTGCCGACATTTCTGATTGTCTTGGGTAACGCCTTTTGTTTTTTTTTAATCGGGTGCCGAGACCCGGGACAATAAAGCTGTCAGCTTAATCGGAAAGAAAAATATATACGAGTATACTCGTACTATATTAAAAAGAAAAAGTAAAGCAAAAATTACGCGAATTTGGTTCACAGATAATGGAGTTAGTAAGTAGTTCCTCGTACTGAGGTCAATTAACAAAGCTTGACAAATCGAATATCTGATGAGTCTATGAATCTATAATCAACAATAATCTAGACAACTTAGATATTATCTTGGAAGAGCTTGAGATGTTGCTTAATCGACTAACATCGACATGTGAAAGTTAGCGAAAAGCAAATGCTGACGTACTACCATCGATTAAACAAGTGAATCTTGTCACAGAATAGGACACAAGGCAGTCGGAATGATTGCGCGCTTCAAAATCGGCTATCCAGAGTCTGACTGTGACTGGATCATTAAGTAAGAATCTACGTGTAGATGAAACAACAGAAACATCACGTTTCATCAAGTTTCTCATCATCTCAAGCGATAAAACTAAGTAAATCCAAAAAGAATTGCGGTAACTTCAAAGACTGACTTTAGTTCTGGGAACAGTGTATATTGTGAAAGCGCTTCATTAACTAGAATTGATCAATTGAATTATTTAAAGTCTGTCCTAGAGGATAAGGCCTCTGAACCTTTACCAAGACTCACATCGATGGCTGTTAAATACCATTTAGCTATTGCAGTGCTAAAAGAAGAGCATAGGCGTGGTGCGACTCGAGCGGTAAAAAGACTGTCAAGGTTAGAGAAATGTTTCTCGGTACTTCAAGACCAACTCGACAGAGGAAAATCGAGAAAAGCTCCAACGAACCAGAAATGACTGCAATGTATTTCCTAAGCGTGTGTAATTTCAATACGACCAAATACTGAAGCAAAAAATATAACAATGCCCCAAAGGTGGTAAAAATTGTCGGTTAAAATATTAGAAATTCTAACTCATCCTCCATCCCAACGGTCATTTATAATGACATTCCAGCTTTCAGCTCTTTGGACAAGGTCAATTTGTTTGCTGCACACTTTGCGGCAAGCTTAACACCTCCAGCTTTTTCTTGGTCTCCGCCAACACTTGACTGCGCCGAATCTTCAATGGGACGAATATATTTTCGTACTCGTGTAGTAGTAAGAGTACTTAAAGATCTTAACATTCACAAATCCGCTGGTCCAGATTGCATAACTTCCCTACTTGTGAAGAGGTATTCTTCCACGCTGGCAAAACCACTGAGTAAGCTTTTCCATCAATCCTAAACTTTATAACTCTTTCCGAGCATACGGAAAACAGCATTTGTCCAGCCCGTCCCTCAAAAATGCGAATCTTCTTCTTTCGCCTCCTACAAACCCATAGCATTTACGTTTCGTCTTTCCAAGGCCATGAAAACGCTGATATATCGTCAGCTCAAGAAATATCTTATAAAAGGAAAAACTTCTTCATGACCGCAGTACGGTTTTCGTAGCAACAGGTTTACCGTTGATTTGATGGCACGTCTCATAGGAACGAAAGTGTACATCAATCTGGCGAAAGCAAGATAGTTGCAATTGATATTTCTAAGGTATTTTACAGAGTTTGGCATCAGACTCTTCTTCTATGGATTAGAAATTACATTTTGGAACATTAAGTTCTAGTTGTGTGCCCCAGGGCTGCGTTCAGTCTCCGACACTCTTTTTAATTTTCATCAATGATCTCTTGTCTGCTACTTCTAGTCCAATATATTCCTTTGCCGACGACAGTACTCTCTGCTTTTCATAATCGTTCCCGGACTCACGGCTGTAGTACGGTCATGACAGCGTATGCTAAGCGCATTAAATTCCCATATTAACAGCATAACCAATTGAGGAACTGTCAATAGAGTGGAATTTAATGCTTCCAAAACACAATGCTGTCAGCTGTCGTTAAAGCGAAAATTAAATACCCGGCCATTATCCATGCAACGTCGATACCGAAAAACTTTCAATTCTCGGTATGTGTGGCTACATTGGAATGACCACATATTCGATGTCGTCCAATTGCGGTAAAATATTTAGGTTTCATCAAACGATACAAGAAATATTTCACCCCGGCTCATCTGGCCTCAATATATGTATGTATAAGGCATTCATCAGCCCAAAATTGAAGTAGAATGCCCACATCTGGTCAGGTGCCCCTAAAACATCTATGCACCTGCTAGATAGGATTAAAAACCGTGCGATAAATCTCATAGATGATGGTAATATTTCACAACTAATTGACACTCTTGAACACCGACGTAATGTCAGAAACTTTGTTTTGTTGCTATTTCCATCCCCAGTGCTTCATAGAAATGGCCAGTAACTTTCCGCCCCTTCAAATCTTCAGCCGTAACATTCGTCTCGCTATGAATGTTCATCAGTCGGTATACCCTCAAGTCTATTTTCGGACGTACTCTGAAATATCGTGATTTGTTCTTAAGGCGTACAACTCGACTATGGAATGCCCTCCCAAGTTCTCTATTTCCTAGTCATTATAACTTGCAAATATTTAAAACCAATGTACATCGGTATCTCTCTTTTCGCGGCTATACAGTCGTTCGCAGATCTCCGAGGAGAATAGATGTGTCTCGGCTTTTCCTAAAGTGAAAAAAGTGAAAAAGATATCTTTTTAAAAATAATAACAAACTTATTAGTTGATTCGGTAGCCAAGCGGTTAGCGGCGTCGGTCATCAAATCGTGGGACGTGAGTTCGATCCCGGGCCAGACTTGGAACTTTTTTTTTTTTTTGTTTTTGTTTTTTTCTTTGGCTCAAATCGTGAAAACAAATTGCTTCAAAACAAAAAAAAATACAATCACGCGATGGATGGTGGAGAGCACTCCGCTCTTCCCATAACGGGAGTTGGAAAAGGCAGTAATAGTGTTGCCAGTGCCGTTAAAGCTATTAAATGGAGGGGGAGTTTGAAAACCCCTCCTTACCTAAGAAAAAAAAGGATAAATACCGTTGAAATAGCAGACGAGGTCCGTTATGAGGGGGGCAATAACAACTTTGCCTCTCTAGCGTCATCCGAATCGGAAGATGAGGAGGAGCAAATAAATGAAATCAACATCAGCATACAAAAGCTGACAGAGAGAAAGCTTGCTATGAAGCAAAGGCAAACTGCACGCAGGCAGAGGGAGCAACTTGAAGCAGAGAGCTCCCAACATCAAAAGCCACAAGAGCAGAAACAACAACTACAGCAACAACAAAACCAGCTGAAGCAGAAACATCAACAGCTGCAAAAACAACAAAAGCTGAAACCACAGCAGCTGAAAAAACAGCAGCAGCAGCAGCAACAACAACAACAACAACATAAGCAGCAGCAGCAACAACAACAACAACAACAGAAGCAGCAGCAGCAGCAACAGAAGAAGAAGGAGAAGGTGCCTCCTATCAACACCTATAAATTAGAGGTAAATGAAACCAAGGACCTGTGTAAGTTGGTCATTGGCAATAATTTTAATATAAAGAGATTGGGGAACGATCGCCATGCCATCCACTGTAATACAGTGGAGGGCTACGCGAAAGTGAAAGAGCTCCTAAGGGAAATTACGACGGAGCACTTCTCATTCACACCGAAGTGTGAAAAGCGGCAATCTATGCTGCTGATGGGGTTGGAATCGTCTTCTGATCCTGAGGAGATCCTGGCACTGCTCAAAGAGAAGGAGTGCGAAGGACTCAAGTTTGTAGGGGTAAAGCCATTTACCACAGCTAGAGCTAGGCGGGAGAAACGGAGTCTGACGTTCTTCCTGGTGCAACTCAGTGCCGAAAGCCGTCTGGATAGTCTAAGGAGTATCAATGTCCTAGACTACCAGGTGGTTCACTGGGAAAAACTAAAAAGGAGCGAAGGCGTTATACAATGCGTTCGCTGCCAGAGGTTCGGGCACGCCGCGTCGAACTGCCAAATGCAGCCTCGATGCGTGAAGTGCGCTAAGAACCACAGTTCCGAAGAATGTCCTCTGGGTGTTGACGGAGCATCCGATAGGTCGCAGCTCTCGTGCGTGTTATGTGGAAATGTGGGACACACCGCAAACTATCGGGGTTGTCCTAAGTTCGCTGACATTAAGAAAGCAAAACTGGCTCGGCAGCAGAAGGTGGAGGTCAAACGTTCACCTGTGAGGTTTCAAACACCAGCCGTCACGTCCCAAATTTCCTACGCCCAAATGGCGTCAGGTGGGGGGGCTACGGGGCGACTGTTGCTTCTCCGGCGCCAACGCCGAGAACAACGGAAGCTGCACCTAACATGCTGGCCATCTTGCTCGCAATCCAAGGGCAGATGGCTCAGCTGCAAAAGCAGGTTCAAGAACAGGCCAAGCGGGTGGACCAGATCTACGCGCTGCTGCGGGCCTAACGCAACACATGTCGTAATGGGTACGCACATGGTGGAGCAAACTTTGAAGGTCCTTGCGGTGAATGTTAATTCACTGATTAGGATTGAACGAAGAGCCGCAATGTTTAAATTGCTACAAGACCAAACTCCTGATGTGCTTTTCGCTAGCGAAACTAAGCTAACCGATAAGCACAAACTGGAGTACAATAATTATATCGTTAGAAGAAGAAACCGGCCCAGATCCAAACGTGGAGGCGGTGTCGCGATCTTCATTAAAGAGGGTATAAAATTTCACAGAGTGTACAAGGGCGTGTTGCGCAGGTTCCGGGTGTCATCGTGTACATCCCGCTCCGCAGTGGAAAGCGGCTGTACTTGGCCTCTGTTTATGCACCTGATACTTCACAATCCACCCTATTCATTACAGAGCTCGACACGCTTTTTCGACTTCTGAGGCTGGAATCGGGGGAGAATTATTTTATAATCGGCGGGGATTTCAACGCTAGACACAGCGATTGGGGAAATAATTTGCCAAATACTAGAGGGAACCTACTACTCGATTGGTGGGGTCAGCACGATGTCATGTACAGACTCGGTCTTAAAGCGACGGATAACCCGTCGTTTCCCAGAGGCGGGTCTTATTTGGATCTACTGCTGTACGACGAACGTATACGACTGACAGGTACGAATTTACAAACGCTAAACTGTCTGCGCACATTCGTGTATGACAGCGACCATTGCGGTTTTAGCACCGAAATTACAGTTCCTAACGAAATTGCGGAATTGGAGGAGTTTGTCCAAAGATATTCTTAAAACTACAGTAAGACTCGATGGACACGCTTCTCCGCAACCTTGACAAGAGCACTCTCCTCGAACACGCTCCGCCCACCGTCCAATAGGAATTTGTCAAACGAGGAGATCGACAATTACCTAAAACAAATGGACGAGACAATTAAACAAACTATGGACACTACAATACCGCGGTATCGACGTACGACTAACGAAGACCTGTTCCGCAACCCGACTATTGACGCACTGCACCGACAGAAAAGTAGACTTCTGACAAGACTCAAAAACTTGTAGACAGTTAACTGACCGACAAGACCCGGAGATTAGGACACTGAAGTCGTCGATTAAAAATATTCAAACGCTAATAAAAGAAAATTACAGAATTTCTGTAAGTTTGTATTGGAACAACAAGGTTCGGGCTGTAAACACCAGCAACCCGAATATGTTTCCGCAAATAAATAAACTATTTCGGAGAAAAAATCAAAACGACCTTCAGTGTCTTAAAATAGCCCGGACAACAGACAACGAACGATTACTGACAATAGCAGGTATTGATCCAAATGAGGCCGCTGATGATGACGACTTCTTTGTGATCGAGGATCCACAGGAGAAAGTTGAGACCATAGGGGCGACTTTCCAGGAAGTATACAAGTCCATTGATATCATTGGCCCTAATTATGACCTGGACAATCGCGTCTTGGTGCACGACTTCTGCATTCGAAATGAAATGGGGAACTGGCGATCCGAAGGCTCTGGTTTCACCCAGTTTAACGACGAAAATATGACCAATAATGTCATTGCCAGAGAGGGTGACCTACCCCCGTTCTTTTCGAATGAGGAACTCCGTGAGATCTTCGACACAATCAGGGCTAAGAAATCAGTGGGGACCGATGGTATTCCGAACATCGTGCTTCGACATCTTCCTCTAGAAGCGGTGGACATTTACACCACCCTGTTTAATAATGCAATGAATAATGCACATTATCCAGCGCATTGGAAAACGGCGGTGGTTCAACCTATCCCCAAAAAGGGGAAGGATATATCCAATCCGGCGAATCTCCGGTCGATAAGTCTCCTTCCGAATATCAGTAAGGTTTTTGAAAAGGTAATCAATAGAGCTCTGTCTAGGTGGGCTGAGGACAAACATATAGTTCCGGATAATCAATTCGGTTTTAAGGCGGGACATGATATCTCACATGCCGCGTCTAAACTGGTTTCTGATATCCAATGGAACAAAGGCAAGAAACAGTGCACTGGTGCCTGCCTTGTTGACTTGGAGAAGGCCTTCGACACCGTATGGTTAGAGGGTCTTTTCTATAAGCTGACTAGGCTGGGGATCAGTAAACCACTCTTGTACATTCTCTATAATATGCTAACCAACAGACAGTTCATCGTGAAAAATGGCGATGAGACTTCTGTTGGAATATTTCAAATTAAAAATGGTCTTCAGCAAGGCGCGGTCAATTCGCCGATCCTATTTAACATTTATACAAGCGACTTGATAGGTTCACTTCCCCATACTATTGCGTACGCAGACGATGTGGAAGCGTACAGAACAGGTCCAAAAATCGAGGTCATTAATACTCTCTTGCAGCGTGACTTCGATAAGATAAGACGATTTTGCGATGACTGGAAGTTGAAAATCAACTTTCAGAAGTCGGAAACCATTCTCTTTAGGACGCCGTTGTCTAGAGCCTCTAGGGATACCAGAAAAAATTGGAGAAAGTTCTCGATTATTGGACAACACGGACAGCCTCTTGCCTGTCGAAATGTAGTCAGATACCTTGGAATCTGGCTAGATCAGTTTCTGTATTTTGGCAAAAATGTAGATGCTGCTCTGGCCAGAGCTAAAGGTGCTTTTGCCCTTACAAAGAGACTGTTTTATAGCAGCCAACTCGATGCGAGGGTAAAGGTAATCTGCTACATGGCCCTTATCAGGCCCATGCTGGTATTTGGTTGTCCCGTGTGGTTCAATGTACGAGCAAGCTTAATGGAAAAGATTCGGGTGTTTGAGAGGGCTTGTCTTAGGGCTTGTCTTCGCTTGTACAGAACACCAGAATCGGAGTACAAGAAATTTTATCCTAATGAGTTCCTTTATAACAGGGCGAACCTAATACGAGTGGACAACTTCGTACTTAAGCTGACTCGAAGGCACATTGCAAGAGCAATGACCTCGACGAATAACCTGATATCTGGGGCTTACTACCCCAATTACCTTTACCACGAGAGTGTGCGCTTTGACGGCTTCGTTCCACCGGAAGCATTCCTCTACCTTGATCAGATAGGGTTGATCCAGGATAGATCAGCGGTGCCGTTAATCTTCCATGTCGCTCGGACAGCTGGGGACAGGCGACTCAACTACGACAGAGACGTCGCACACGGCAGTGTGGATCGCCTCAGGTTCAGTAGGGCGGTGGGGAATCGCGATAAGAGGGATGTCGTTCGGCAGCACCAGCATTTCTGGTGGTTGAATGATGGAGAAGATGTTTCGTCGTCGTTTCCGTCAATTACGGACCAGCCTCACTAATGAGGCAGGGCTGACCAATGTATTTGCTTTGTAAATAGCGATGGCCAGCTTACATAGGTTTAGGTTAGCATTTAAGAAACATATACATATATCAGTGTATACAAAGGTGTATACTGATATATGTATATGATCGTGTATAATGTCTATGTGTGTATTGTGCATTTAGGTTAGGTAGGCTAAGGTTTATTTTAAGTTAGATACTAAGCTTTTATAAAAAATAATAAAATGTCCATATGCTAAGTTTTTTGTTATAAATTTTTTCTTAGCCCTAAGTACACAAAATAAACATTTATAAATAAAATGTAAATGAAGTCGAAAGACATAGATATAAGAATTTAGATTAGCTTAGAGTGCCTGTGTGGGGCCAGTAAGTTAGTATAAGATTGTTCAGTAATTGTAAGCTAGCATTTAAGCATTTTTTGTTAGTATGTAAGAGTTAGTGATTAAGTAAATAAAATGCATTCAAAACTAAACTTTCGCGGCTATACACCTTCATCTTGTCGTCTACTCGATGGTGTTCTTTCCTTCTATTTTTGTTTTCCGACGTTGTTTTCCAAATGACCTACGTCTAAGCGGCGAATATTTAATCTGCCTCAGAATTATCATCCGCGAAATCAATAGACGATAAGGAAGCGAAGTCTGTATTGAAATTTCTGAAGCGAGACGTTGGCTGAGGCGTAAGAGAAGTCGCGTTCACCATCAGTAAAACAACACCAAGAACTGCCTTCGGATTGTATGCACCTGAAAATAACGAGAATGGCTGTTTCTTATGCAAAATCGAAAATCACGCAACAAAAGACTGCAATCACACTTTAAGTTTGCCTAATAAGAACCAGTTGTTACGGAACAATGGTATATGTTACCGATGTTGCCAAAGAGGGGATAATTTGAAGGCATGTACAAGTAAAAACATCGTTTGTAAGACATGCAATGGTCGCCACACGACAAACACGTGCGATCCTTATTTTGTGAAAATAAAAAATTATTTGAATTCAAAACTTCCAACAACACCTGTATCAATTTCTTTACCAAGCAAACACTAAATTTCTGTACTACACACACAATTACTACTCAACGAATCTGCAATGTTTATTCACAGACTGTTTTTGCTTTGCGGTGAATTCTTCGTCCGCATTGTCATGGTCGGTGGCAGTTAACCCATATCGTTTCAAGGATTTTTGTTTTTCGAGTATCTCGATGAAATTCGCATAGTAGGGTAAAATTGGGCCACTGAACTCGAATTTTTGGTCAGTTTTCTAGATTTGAGTTCATCGTTTAATCGAACGCTGGGCTCTATGCTATGTACAAAAAAAAACTTAGTTATTATAATGCTATATTTTATTCAGTATAAAGTTAATGTTTTATAAAACTTGACAACAAAATATTCATTGTATTTTTTTGTTTTAAGTGATGGGACTCAAAAGAATGAGTATGAAGTGCGATGTTGCATCTCTTGCACAAATATGAACTGGGCTTATGACACAATTTACATCTCCATTTCTTGTTGTTCTCAATTTTAACTATGAGATGCTGTGCTCTGAATCCCGGAAGATTTACTAGATGACGGTCGTTTAATAATATTCACGAATCAATAACGTCTCTCCCTTCGTTTTCTTCAACGTCTTCAGATTCCTTTTCATCCCCTGTCATTAACAAAGAATAAGCAATCCCCGAAAGTCGTTTTGATAAAGAATATTAATTATTTAATTATTTTTTGACATTTTAAAAATTATATTAAAAATGGGTCGTTTTTTGGTGGGCGTTGAAAGAAAAAATATCTATATATACTTATATAAAAAATATTCCCTGCTATCAAATAATGTAAAAACATGGCGTCTTAACTAGAGATGCCACGAATAGTGAATTTGCCGAATAACGAATACCGAATATTCGGCTAGGTCATCGGCCGAAAAGCCGAATATTCGGCGACACTTAGTCGATTTCTCGGGTAACATGTTTCAACCTGCATCATAATAATGTGTTCGCCAACTACGTAGTGGACGTGTTTATATCATTTGAGTGTAGCTCGTGTCACAACAGGCATTATTAGTTGATTGTGGCATCGAATTGTGTTACTAAAAGTGTACTATTAAGTGTCTTGGAGAATATCATTGTTTTACTGTTAAAAAGTTTTAAAAAATGTCATCGTTACATCAAAAATCACCTATTTGGAAATTTTAAGAAATTTGTAGTGAAGACAATAAACTAGCAGTCTGTTTGTTGTGTAATAGGAAGATCTCGCGTGGTGGAAAAGGAAAAACAGCAAGTAAGTAAATTATTACACACATAGTGAAATTGGGTGATGTGAGTGATTTAATACAGTACAGACGTAGTAGATGCGGTGGTTTTGTCAGAAAATTGCATGTTTAAACTGGTGATGTTTTCACGGTTCTATTTTCTGCAGTTAGTTAATTAGTATTCCCTTTTTTGTTTCCAGCTACAACTTCTTTGAAAAACCATATTCAAAACAAACATGCTGAGCAATACGCTACCGTAACTAGAGCTCCGTCGGTAAGCGGAAGTAAAAACGAAAAAACTCCTACTTCTACCATTTCCAAAATACTGGCAGTGCCAAGCACATCAAAAACGAAACAGTTAACTATAAAAGAGACAACTGAAAGGAAATTGCTGTGGGATATCAATGATCCGAAAGCAATTGAATATCATTATTTAATTGGTGAAATGATTGCTTTAGATAATGAACCGTTATCAATTGTTGAACATGTCGGCTTTAACAGGCTTATGAAAAAGGCAGTACCAAAATACAAAATACCTGGTCGCACTTACATGACCGAGAAGGTTATTCCTGATATATACAACAGAATTTGTTCTAAAATTGAAGCAAGTATTTCAGAAGCAATAGCAGTATCTGTGACATCTGATATGTGGACTTGTCAGCACAACAACCAAAGTTTCTTAAGTTTCACGGCCCATTGGATATCTCCAAATTTTTTTCCTGAACATGGGGTTTTAGCGATGAAGCCATTTTCTAATTCACATAGTGGTACCAATATCGCAAAAGAACTCAATGCTATTGCAGAAAGACGGAATATTTCACATAGCAAGATTCATTTTGTTGTTCATGACAGTGGAGCCAATATGATAAAAGGCGTACGAGACGCAGAATATGATTCTGCCAAGTGTTTTATTCATTCACTACAACGGTCTATCCAGGAATCATTAAAGTCTCAATTAGAAATTCCACAGATGGTAGCTGCTGCGAGGCGAATTGTTACCCATTTTAACCACTCAGGTATAGCACAACAAAAGCTAAAATACATTCATCAAGAACTTAATTTGCCAGACCATCAATTAGTTCAAGATGTAAACACACGTTGGAATTCAACATATTATTTAATGGAACGATTATTAGAACAAAAGCGAGCCATCTCTTTGTACATAACTGATCATGGTTCTCTAAACAATTTAACATCAACTCAATGGCAGCTAATGGAAGAATGTATCAAACTCCTCAAACCATTTGAAGAGATTACAAAAATAACCAGTTCGGGCATTTCCTGTATTTCTGAAGTGATTCCACATGTTGTAACGTTGTTGAAATACCTGGAGAAAGAAGAAACAGCAGAAAGATCACCAAATTTATTGAAAATGAGACTATCACTGCAAGCTGAAATTAAAGCTCGGTTCAATTTTAATGAAAATGACAAATATTTGATTGCAACTTTTCTTGACCCGCGTTTCAAAACTAGTTTCCTGGGATTAGTTCAAACACAAAGAGCAAAACAAAAGATTCTTTTAGAAGCTCTAAAAAAGAGTTGTGACGAGTCTAGTGGCACCGATGATGAATTATCTCCACTTCGAAAGAAAAGAAATGAAAATGAAAATGAAGAAACCATTGAGACACATGACAGTTTCTGGAATTGTTTTGAGGAAGTCGCTACAGAAAACATGCACAGAGATAAAGATGTGGAACAGAGAAGTTCAATTGCACATGAAATTGATTTTTACACGAAAATTGCTCGCATAGATAGGACGGACGACCCTTACAAATGGTGGTCAGCAAATTCAAAACAGGAGAATTTGCTAAGATTTACTTATCATCTCCAGGGAGCAGTGTATATAGTGAGCGGCTATTTTCAGAAGCCGGTATAATTTATGAGGAAAAGCGTAATCGTTTGTTATCAACAAACGCAGAAAAAATTGTATTCCTTCACCATAACTTACCATTAATGGATTTTAAATATTAAATATGTTTTTTTCTTAATAAAATAAAAAAAACTTGAGAAAAATATGTCTTGTTTTGTGATGATTTTTTTATTGTCCTTACTGTTTTTTTACTATTCGGTATTCGGCCGAATATTGCCAACTATTCGGCCGAATACCGAATAGTAAAATAAGTAGCCGAATAGGGCGAATACCGAACAGTGGCCGAATATTCGTGGCATCTCTAGTCTTAACTCTGAAAAACTACCAACAAAATTAACAAAAAGAAAATGAAATTCAAGTGTTTGATTTATCGAACATTGGGCCGATATGGGTTAAATGTCATTTGTCATTTGTGAAATCAGCTGTAGTCCGTCAACTCAATTTGCTTTTAATTGGATCGCACAATTTAAGTGTAAGCCAAAGTGTAAGTTATGGAACCCAACCCACTTCGGCCTATTGCTCAACTGTGCTGCCACGTGGATCTTTGCTCCTCCAACTCTTGGAATTTTGAGCTCCTGATGAAGCGTAGGAGACTGTTAACGTCTATATTGTTCAGATCGCTTAAGTCATTGTAGAAGAAAGCTCCTATGTGGAGTTTTCTCGTTTGGGAGAGAGCTGGGCATGCACAGTATCTATGCATCTTCTGCAGAAGTTATTTGTAAAAACGCCAAGCCCTCTCGCACGCTTGCCTATTAGACAGTGTGCAGTGATGACACCTATGATAGCGCTAAGCTGTTTCCTATTTTGAAAGACCAAACTCTTAGAGCGACTCCGATCCAGTTTTGGCCAGATTTGGTTGGTCGCTAGACATGTTGATCCAACAGTTTACCTAAGGTTTATTCTTCTATTAGCATCCAGCTTTAATATTAATTTGCACGTAGCGATTGAAATACCGATGATAACTTTTCCAGTATGATATGTAGAGCCTTACAATTCCCTAGAATATATCTGTGCCTCGATATCCAACATAGGTGAAAGTTGAACTGTTCTGTCATATCCCTAAGAGATGATCGGCAGTCAAGGGCGATTTTTGTTGCTGTGTAACTTATAATCATTTTATGCACCTTGAGCCAGTGGCGTAAGATTTCATGATTTATATCTGCAGAAAGATTTTAAGTCGAGTCACTGTGAAAAGCACATGCCATATCGTCAGCGAAAGCATTGACGATATGATAATTTTGTAACAAAAGCGAATTAATAAAAATTAAGAAAAAAAAATCGGGCCAAACACAGAACCTTGGGGAACTTCTATAGAAATAAAACTAAAAGAACTGAGTTGATCATTAACTGTCACCCTTTTCCTTCTATCAGATAAATATGAACATAACCAATTATATTTATATAGCTTCTGCAAAAGAGCTCTGAGATCGACGGTATCTAAAGCTTTTGTTATGTCAATAAATAGAGCAGCAGATACATTCTTTTTAAACCATCATAAACATTCGAACAGGAATTCAAAAGGGCTCAGTTGAAAAACTGGAAACTTTTTGAATTATTATGAATTGATTTATTGAATTATTTTATTTTATTTTCTTTTGCCAAGCTGGCAGTACTGTTCCGAAATAATTTTATATATATGATATATCTGGCAGTGCCAAAGGACAAAATGGTGAATGTGAAAGCTTTTATTGAAAGAATATTGTAAGCTTTTCTTTGATAAAGCTCTTTTTGAAATGTATATAAACTAGTTGCAAATTACGATCAGTGTGCAGTACGGTAGTGATGTGCAACTTGATTACTTTTGAGTAACGAATGATTACTGATTACTTCAAATTGAGTGTTCGGTATTTGGTATTCGATACCTAGTACTTGGTCTCCCAGTCAAAATTCATTTTCTGGAACCAGAGTATCAAGTATCATTGCACTTCATTTCATTTCGCCTCATTAAACAAATGGGAAATAAACTTAAAAGAAATTGTATTTCTTGTAAAATAATAAAATAAATAAATTCACACTTAATAATAATAATTATAGAAATAGTAGTAATAATAATAATAAATAATTCTTAAAGGCTATTTACGTAGGCATGTGTTTTGAATTAACGTTTAAAAATACAATTTTTTGGACATTTTGGACGAAATTACCAACCCAGCCTTTGAAAAAATCCTTTCGCTAGGAACATACAATACTTAAGTATTTTTTAGCTAATTTTGCCAGATTTGGATAAATTATTTCCCGCGATTTCCACCATGCCAATGCGTTCTCTTGTCTAGGAATAATATGTTCCTCGGTATATTGCCTTATTTCTATTATTCCTGAACACAATGGAGTAGATTGAACGCAGCCCGCATCATTATCGCAATCTCCCCATAAAAGATGCGGCTCCTTTTCTTGGCCAGAGGATGCATCGACTTGTGTGGTAGCAGGAACATGGGAAATTTGTTGACGAAGAGTTTCTTGGATGTATGCAATAGCAGTGGAATTGTCGAATCTCTTCTTTTTAAAACGTGGGTCTAAATACGTTGCCTTTGCTAAAATTTGATTAAACTCCAAGCGTTCAAATCGACTTTGGGATTCTTTCAATCTAATTGCCATATCGGAATGTAAATCTTTGTTTTTATTTATTGCTCTTCGCAGTGCAATTACCAACGGAATGACTTTCTAAATTGGAATTGCTTTCTCGGCACTTAGTTCTGCGGTCATCAGCCCAAAAGGTTTTAGAATAATGCAGCATTCCCGCAAAGAACTCCATTCTTCCTGTTGAAGTGATTCAATAGGGTTGTGTAAAACTCCAAGAGTAGCTTCAATGGATTCCTGAATTGCAAAACCTTTCAAACATAAAATATGTCGAATTCCATCTTGTCACGACATCATTGATAAGCTTCAGCGGTTGTTTATTCCCTTCAATTTGTGTTTGCAGCGATTGCAATTTCTCTGTGGCTGTGGTGCTACGATGAACAAATTCTACTATTTGCTTCACTTTCTTTTGAATAGTTTCAACAACTTTTAAAGCACTTTGGACAATAGGATTTAAGGTGTGGGCAACACAAGGTAAATGATGCCATCCTGTTAATCGCACTGCGGCCGTTATATTTGAAGCGTTGTCTGTTATAATGGCGTATTCGTTGGGACAAACCCTATTGCGGTGTTTGTCCCATATGGAGGAAACAGCATTCTGAAGCGATGATCGCGAAGCAGAGCTTTCTCCTAATACTGTAGGGTGCTTAGTGTTGAGGTGTTTCATCAAATTTGATATTGCACCACCTTTGTAAGATATGATACTTTTGCAAATATCCCTTCTTCTTCCATCGTAAAATGCAAACAGATGCTACTTCTTTTTCCTGTATACATACTCGTAAATATCAGCGATTATTTAATCTATTTATTAAATGAACTAGTTATTAAGTATTTATAATTTATATCGATATATACCCTCATTAACAATTACATACTCGTACACAATATGGCTTTGATGAAATGTATATTAAGATCTTCTTCGTTAAAAAAAACTTTATTTGTCAATTAAAAAAAATACTTACAACTTCTTAAAATAATTACACTATGATGACGAAATTAAACTGCTTAGTGCTTCTAGTTCTTTTTTTTTTAATTTATACTAAAATGGCTGCAGATGCAGCGGAATTTTAGCCTCTGTAATGTCCGCTGAAATTTTTTCCGCAGAAAGGTGTTGCCTCGTTATGGATGATGTCTTCAATGTCTGGATCTATGATGGCCTTGACGCTGAGGTATTTATGGTCGGGTTGCAACGGATGCTGGAGAAGCTCCTGCATTCCCTGATTTGGGTGATTATTTAGGTTTTGATTTAATTTAGTTGAGAGCTGCATCATGAACCTATCAATTGATGTTACTTTTGCTGCTTCGTACAGCCTCTCATTCCTCTGATGTTTTAGGGTAGTTGGATGACGATAGATTCCGGTCAGGAACGGAGAATCTTTCTTTCGAATATTCGAATTTTTTCCATGATGCTCGGGGAAACCGTAAACCAAATCGGACAGGCATATGTAATAACCGGCCTAATGAGTTGCTTGTAGATAAGTAGCTTGGTAGACTGGCTAAGCCCACTCTTCCGTCTTAGAAGTGGGTTAACAAGGTGAAGAGCAAAGTTCGCCCGTTTAAGGATGGTTTTTGCGTGATCGTTGAATTTAATCTTCTCGCTCAAGTTTACGCCAAGGTACTTCGTTGTCTTCTTTGGTAAGGTCGTCTCACAGTTCGGAAGGCATATTTTTATGTTCTTGCTCCTCCTTACAAGGGTTAATTTTCTTCTTCCGCCGATACCCGTCATTGGATTACGGAAGCATATGAGCTCGGTCTTACTAGTGTTGATTTTCAGGCCCCATTTCAGGTAATATTCCCAGAGTCTTCTGATGTGTTCCTCCACACGTCGTGCTGCTATCTCCGGAGCTAGAGAGTGAGCATATGTTATGGAGTCGTCAGCGTACACGAGTGTTTTGCTTCCTACTACATTTCTTGGCTGATCCGCTGTGTACAGGTTAAAAAGGACTGGTCCCAGTCTCGAGCCCTGTGGTACCCCTGCTTTAATCCTTTTGATATCAGATTTTTTGTTGGGGACCTGTACAAAGAAAAACCTATTGGTTAAAAAACTGTAAATTAATCTTACCAGATGTCCTGGGAAACCAACTTGAAGAAGTTTAAATATAAGTCCCTTGACCCATACGCTGTCGAACGCCTTCTCGATGTCCAGGAGACAGGCCACTGTTACTTCTTCTTTGTTTAGACATCGGGTGATAACATTATGGAGTTGGAGCAAAGGCTGGATTGTTGAATTTTTTTTCCTAAATCCATACTGATGTGTTGGCAGAAGTTCCCTCTCTTCGCTTAGGATGTTGATCTTTCTTAGCATCACTGATTCCAATATTTTGCTTACGCAGCACAGTAGAGCAATGGGTCTATAATCCTCAATACTGCATCGACTCATTTTTTTTGGAACTGGAACAACTTTTGCTATTTTCGAACAGGAAGGAAAGTAGCTGTTGTTAATAAAGTTATTGAAGATACTCGTAATAGTCAGGAGAATCAATGCCAGACTTGGTAACTTTTTTAGCAAAAAGTTTGAAATCCGGTCATTACCAGCCGACTTTTTAGAGTTGCCGCTTTGGATTATATCTACTACTTCCTCAATTGTAGTGAATATTTCACCATTAGAGGGGCTGATCGATGGATTAGTAGCACTGAATTCCGTGATCCGATTGCAACGGTTTGTAGATTGGGAGACACACGTCTCAACTTCAGTGATGAAATCTGGGAGATGAACTGGGGGGTGGTCCGTGAAACTAGCATCGAAATAATTTGCAAAGGCTTCTGCTTTTTCCTCTGGGATGGTGAGTGTCTGTGATCCAATGGTAAGATTTTCTGGGATACAACTTGGTTTCCTAATTAGTCGGTTGATTTTTCGGAAAGCATCGGGTCCTGGCTTAATGTCTTCGAGCCTTTTTCGGAAGTCTTCTTCTCGGTGGTATTTTATCGCCCGCCGAAACATTATGTTTGTACAGATGAGTTGTGAGTTGACAGTTAAATACTCGTCGTTCTTTCTGTTCCAGGTCCGGTGGAAGATTCTCTGGAGGCGTTTCCGTAGCCATTGTCTGTGGTGATATATGGCTTGGATGTGTTGGGGAAGGTTCCCATATTTGTCCTTGCTTGTTAATGGCTTTTCCTGTTTTTTAATAGCGTTATTTATCACTGTCTGCAGATGGCCAATGTTGCTTTCAACTTCTTCATTTGTGAGGCAGCTTATCTGGGTTGGCAATTCAAGCTCCGCCTCGATGGCGTTCTGAAAACGGGACAAGTTGACTGCTCTAAGGTTGATGTGGTTCTCCTGAGGAGACCTCTGCAGACGTATGTTTTGGTTTAGGCGGATTCTTAGCTCAACCGCCAGGTGATCAGAATCGATTACATGGGAAGAACAAGTGTAGTTCCGGAAGTCCGGCAAGATGTTGAAGAAATTTGACGAGACCAAGAAGAAATCCAACAGTGATAGAGTCCTGGGAAACGTTTTTGTTGGCTGTGACACCACTACTAAAGAGTGTGCATGGTTGTCATCACTAAGCCAATGTTCGATGGCAACTCCTTATGGAGATGATTCGTCGTCTTGCCAGAGCAGATGTCTTGCGTTAAAGTCTCCGCCAATAATGCAGTATGTGTGAAGGTTACATGCGTCGTTGATCCTTTGTAAATCGTTGTCAATGTTAGCCGATGAGGCACCAACATGATTATATATTGAGATAACAAGTAGAGTATGCACTTCAGTTACATTTATGATGACGGCTGTCGCTTCCAATGACCGTAATCCAGTGATTTTGAGTTGATTGTGCTTGAAGGAATTTCTGAGAGCAACACCTGTACCTCTACAGGTTTATATAGGTTCTTTCTGTTCAAGAGAGTTTCCTGTAGGAGTAAAATATCCGGGTTATGAGTCTTAATGAACATGCTCAGTGCGCTTCTTCTGGCTACAGAGTATATCGAATTAACATTGTAATTAAAAATGCTAAGCCTATTTATTGCGAATATAATTCACAAATCAATTTAGCCAGGATAACTGTTTTTTGCTTGTCTTCGTGCGAACCGTAGTTGGGTGGCACCACTTTCCTTGCCTTCTGAAGAATGGTCAGCAGATCAGTACCGAATAACCTCTTGGTATCGTCGAAGATATTAAAACTGTCTTCGGTTTTTTTTAGCAGGGATGCCCGGAAGGCTGGAATTTGAGTTGCTTTGGCGGCTGGTCGCATTGTTGGTTTGGCTGGATTTTTCACTGGGTTTGATGTAGCTCGTTAGATTGATGACTTGTTCACTGGTTGTGGGTTTGGTTTCCTTGTTGTTGTGGCTAGGGCAGCTGCATCGGCAAAACTTAGTCCAGCTGTGATCTTCCTTGCTGCGGAAGAAACAGCAAACCGGTGTTGCTCCTTCTTTTTCTCCGTTTGCTTGTTCTTTTCAACAAGCTTTTCCTTATATTTAGGGCACCATTTGTAATTTGCTGGGTATCCTACTTGTTTGCAGTTAATACAGTAAACTGCTTCGTCCTTTAAATTTGCTGCAGTCCTTGGGCAGTTTCCTGGAGGGTGGTCATCTTGGCATTTGACACATCTATACCTCATGCCGCAGTTACTTGCCACATGTCCAAACTTCTGGCAATTACGGCATTGGGTAATGCCGTTTGCCTTGAATTTTTCCCAAAACACCTTTTGGTTGAGTAAAAGGGTCTTTGAATATATGGCAGGTAGATCACTGCCCTTAACAACTTCAATGACGAAGTTGTTAAAAATCTTGTCTGTTCTGTTTGTTTTGTAGGGGGTCACATTAATGACAGGTATTCCCTCCAGTAGTTCGGCCTTGACTTCTTGCACCTGGAAGGAGTGATGTATCCCCTTCAACACCAGTAAGGATTTTTTGTCTTCCTTTGCGGTATAAGTGTTGTATTCAGTTTTCCTGTTACGTAGGTACTCCTGTATTTTGATGTGCGCGTCCTTGGTTGTGGTCGTCACCACAGATTTCGTGCTGTTTATGTTATGCACTTTGTATTGGAGTCCTGAGGGTTTTGCATAGGGTGCAAGGTCTGCTACGTTGAGCCGGAAGCAGATTATTGGTGACATGAAAACACGGCTTTTGGTCTCAGATGTCTTCTCCGAGTTATTCTTCATCATCGCTGCTTTGGATGTTGAAGGTTATGTATTTGGTGGTGAAGGTGTTGTTGCTGGTGTTGATGTTGCAGGAAATGGGAATGGATATTTTAATTTTGTTATTGCTGTTGGTGGTGGTACTGGTTTTGTTGCTGCTGTTGTTGGTGGTGGACTTGGTAGTGATACTGTTGTCCCTGGCGAGTTTTTTGTTGGTGGTGGTGAGGCCGACTTCTTCCGCTTCTACGCCTGAATGGCCGGGAATTCCTCTTCAGAGGAAGACAAATCTTGTTGTTCTCCTTCTTCGGAAAACTCCTCATCCTCGTTGTCTTCCACTTCTGACTCGTCTTCCATTGAGTCATCGTTGTCCGTATCCTGCTTGAACTCATGAGCATCGATGTCCTTAGATTTCCCATAGATCTCCTCTATATTAGAAGTTAATTTTTGGTGTATCTGAGCCGCAAAGCCCACACCAAAAACTTCCACTTGCTGGCGACAGGAAGCCACGAACTTGTCATAGATTGCCTGTGCCGCTGCCTTCTCCTTCTCCTTCCGACCCATCCGGAATGGGTGGGTTTGGGTTTTTCTTTTTTGACGACGCTGCGGTAAGTAACAAATAGTGGAATTGTTTTCCCTGTTTCCTGCAAAAAGATAATAAAAAAATATTAATGTTAGTGAATAGTTATTTCTCTGTATTGAATCTTCCTGTGGTGTCACGTCCTTTCACTTCAAAGTCGGTGTGAATGATAATGAGTGAGTGCTTCTAGTTCTCCTTGGCCATGCTTTATATAGTATTGCTCTGTGCTGTTCTTTTTAGGTATCCTTAGAAAGGTTGTGTGAATAGTGAGATAAGGATTCTGCAATCTCATGAAGGATCGCCTGAACAGTTCGATAAAGATTTCTTTTAATGTTTTCCCTGAATCTATTAATGCTGTGGTTCATTTGTTATCTTAGCTTTAAAACAAATAACATGGTCCGACGGAGTGTAACGTGTTAACTTACAAGTTTATACATATGAAGTTCACATTATCTATTAAAAATAAATTATTCCTGACCTATAACATAACAGCCTACATTTTTCTGCTCGCAAAAATGTTTAAATTTTGTACCTGCATACTCGTATGTATGTATATACATTACATATATTATATCTGACTCAAATCTACTCAAGTATTTACTCGAAATAAGTAAACTCAGTAATCAGTAATCAGTAATCATTCAACTTAAAGTATTCAGGAATCAGGTAATACCTTGTGAATACAATTCACAAATAACCCAATGAGTCGTGGTATTCGATGTTGACGGTTTAAGAGAATGACTGGGGAAAAGTAATCTGTAGTGACCGTGATGAGTAAATCACTAGACGCGATTTTCTGATCGTCCAGCAGAAGTCTGCTAAATAGTGTCTAAAGTTAACAAATAAACTCTAACAAAGCTTCGAGGCTATTGGTTTAAAGTTGTTCTTCCGGTTGTTGTGTCGTAAAGCACTAAATCTGCCATTTCTTAGGTATCATTGACTTTTTAAGTGTAAATCGGTTCGGGTAAACTTTTTGATTCTGCTTTGTCATTGCCCTACCACTACCACAGTCATCTAACCGAAATTCTCTTAAATCATGTCCGCTCCTAACCTACGCCCAAGACCGATCTCTTCAATAGGCCTGCCATTAACGCCCACTCAACCTAACAATCAGCTTCATCTGGACCAAAACAGCGTAGTGATTGTAATGCTCCTCTCACCGCCAAAACTCTAGAGGAACATCTCAAAAGACAGGCTGACACATTGCAGCATGGGCTCGCAAACGAAATCTCCAAAATGCAGAAGGAATTTCTATGCGAAATAGATGAAGTGAATGCAATTTGGAATCAACGTTTCGATGAAATGAAAAAAAATACGAGTATCATCGATCGATTGATGTGCTTCAAAATGACACCGACACAGCATTACAGTCGCAAAACGCTGAGATTGTTGCTCTTCAACGACGTTGCAACGCTCTGGAAAGGAGGGAAGTTGCTTGTGATGCAGTGCTCTTCGGAATACCTGCACTCCCAAACGAGAACCTCGAAAGTTTATTTGTGCAACTCTGTCACACTATCGAATGTAAGCCGCCTCCATTACAAAATATATTTCGCATAAAAAAACGAAACAGCAATGTCATCACCACTACATCTCCAATCATGCTAAAGTTCAACAGCACTCTTGAGCGAAATGCAGTTCTCTTATCAGCTGTCAACTACCGAAAGAAAAATGCAACTGAACTACGTCTCCAACATGTGGGCATTGCATCGGGAAAAAGCTGCTATCTCAACGAGAGCTTAACAAAACAGGCTCGCTTTCTCTTAAACAGTGCTATCGGCCTCAGACGAAAGAAACAACTTTTTTCTGTCTACACGATGCACGGACTTGTATATGTAAAGAAATTGGCGAATGGAAAAAGCTTTCTCGTCGAAAGCACTGAAGATCTGCTTGCTGCTGCTGCGACACAATAAATCATAATTTTTGTTCTTGGACCTGCTACCAACTATTCATCACATAAGCTTCAGCTATTTGTGTATCTTATAATTCTGTTGTCTTTTCCTTTGTTTTTGCCACTCTCTGTCATCCTCTCCATACCTTTGTTAGTTTGATTGCACTTCTCTTTTTGTTGTTCAAAAATGATTACTAATACCATGATGTTGGGACACCAAAACAGTATGAATGAAAAATCAACGTACACTATGGTAAATATTATTTCAAAATATTGCGATGAACTTAAAGTCTGTTATTTAAATGCGCGGAGCTTAAACAATCAAAAATTAGATTATTTAAAGTACTCGTTTTCCAATTCCTGTGTTGATGTTATTTGTGTATGTGAAACTTGGTTTAAGCCAGATATAAGTGACTTGCTCTATAAGATTCCTAACTATGAACTTTTCCGTAACGATCCAGTTACTGATACTACGGGTGGTGGGGTTGCTATTTATTGTAAATCAAATATTAAATGTGATATTGTTACCAAGTCTATTGGAAGTGGAATCGGATACATTCTAGTTGAATTACGCGACTGTAATACCAAATGTGTAGTGGCTTGTGCTTATAATAATCATACAAGTAGCTCCGTCCTCCTCTTTTTCTCAGCTATTTCCGAATATTGCGCCCTCTATGAACACTTAATCATTTGTGGGGATTTTAATGTGGATCTTCTAAAATATAATTCGCTGGCCTTTCAATTGAAAGACTCAGTTTCTTCAGTAGGAATGCATCTAGTAAACACAACTTACCCTACACGTTTTGCGAAGGATAAAGTACCCAGCCTTCTTGATCTTATAATTGTTTCGTGTTCGTCGCTCGTTCTCTTGTTTGACCAACTTTCATTTGATGTTTCAGACCATGATCTACTTTTTTGTTGTTATGATATCAATTTTTCGAAAACCGCCATCCCTGATACTTTTACTTTTAAAGACTTTAATTCTATTGATGCTAATGTCCTTCAAGCTGCGACTTTTTCTGCTCCTTGGGAGCAATGCCGATTGACTGGTGATCCAAATGAAAAAGTAAGACTGTTTCAATCAATACTACTAAAATTGTATGATGAATGTGTGCCTATGAAAACAGTGAAAGTTCAGAATAAAGTATGTCCTTGGTTTACCTCGGAGGTGGTCTGGTCTATTAACAAATTATATAGTAAATGGAAGCGTAGGCCATCTGATGTAAATTGGTCCGCATACAAAGTGGCTCGTAATTACTCAACCAGCGTCCTGCGTACGTCAAAGAAAAACTTTTATGCTTCTAAACTAAATTCTTCCCTTCCTGCTAAGAAACTTTGGAGCAACTTAAGGACAATCGGTATGTCTGTTGGAAGGAATAACTCTCAGTGTGCTCTGGATCCAGATGACTTCAATAATTTTTTCCTGGGTGATGACCTCACTGCTGGTAGCCCAACTTCTAATCGAACAGTAGACTGTGTAGGCTTTGTACCAATGTTCGAAAGTCTTAAAGTAGCCACGGAAGCTGAAATTACTCAATGCGTTACAGCAATAAAGTCCAATTCGATAGGATGGCTTCCCAATTCGATTTGTTAAACTTATTTTACCTGAAATCAACTGGTGCATAATTACGTCAACTTTTCCACAGCTCTGGAAATTTGCAAGAGCTTTGCCAATAGCGAAGAAAACAAATGCATCTTCTCCTGTTGATTTTAGACCGGTTAGCATTCTACCGTGTCTATCAAAGGTTTCTGAAAAGGTTTTGGCAAAGCAGATAACGAAGCACTTGTCACTGAATCATTTGTTGTATGCTCAACAATCTGGCTTTAGAGCTAATCACAGTTGTGCTACAGCTATGGTGAACCTTTTTGAAGAATTAAGGCAGGAGTATGACAGGGGTTATTTTTCGCTGCTGTGTTTGATAGACTTTTCTAAGGCATTTGATAAAGTTAATCATAAAGTTCTGTGTTGGAAGCTCAAGAATCACTTTAGTTTCAGTGAAAGAGCAGTAAAATTGATCAGTAGTTTTCTCTCTGGCAGATCACAAAGGGGTAATTCTGGGGAACGTTTTCCACTGTTGAAAGACATAAAGCAGGGAGTTCCTCAAGGCTCAATATTAGGTCCGATACTCTTCTGCATGTTTATTAATGATCTTCCAACAGTCTGTAAACATACTACAGTACAAATATATGCTGACGATGTCCAACTACATTTAGCGAAGCCTTATGGTAACCTCAATGAACTTGTTCTTCTCATCAATGAAGACTTAAAACATATTGCAACCTGGTCTGTAGCTAATGGGCTGCTTCTTAATCCATCAAATAATACCCATTTCAAAAAATAATTTCGACCCTTGCCTCCTTCCCGATGTTTACCTTAATAATAACAAAATTAAAGCTGTGGACTCTGTCACTAGTCTAGGCTTTATTATCAACCGAAATTTGTCTGGTTACAATCACACAAATGTGGTCGTGGGTCGTATCTACGGATGTCTTCGCAAATTGTGGATCAGTGCTTATTTTACCCCTCAGGAAACAAGACGAAAGCTGGTACAGTCTCTAGTTCTACCCCTCATAACATATGCTGAGGTGGTCTATTGCTGTCTTGACTATTCATCCAAGCGAAAACTGAAAGTTGCCTTCAACGACGCGGTGCGTTATATCTATGGCTTACGTAGATATGACCATATTTCTGTATTTGCCAGGGATTTGCTTGGTTGTAGTCTAGAACAATATATCAACGCCAGGAATTGTATGTTTTTGCATAAAATTATTATAACTCAAAGTCCGTCTTACTTGTTTAGCAGACTCAATTTTACTCGCTCCTCAAGAAACATCAACCTCATTCCCTATCGTTACAATAACCTTAACTCGTCACGTTTATTTTTTATCCATACTGTAAGGCTTTGGAACTCTTTGCCCTCTCAATTGAAGAATATTTCACATCCAACTAATTTTAAAAGTGCAAACTTTCAACATTTCTCCAACTTATCAATTTAGATTCTTTTCCTCATTATCCAGTCCCTTTTTTATTCATCCTTTAAGCATTGCTTCTATCCTATCTCACACTTACATTAAGATAAATATTGTTATTAGAGTTAAGTATTTTGAATTATTATAACTGATGTACTCGTATATTACTAAGTACAATAAAAGATCATACCTTAATGTACAAACCATTTAATAAATGTATTGAATTGAATTGAAAGTAATCAAATTGGAACTGTATGATACATACTCGTATATGGAATATCGTGTGACTGTGACTTGTGATTTGTGAGACGTTTGTTGGGGTGTGACAAGAGAGTGCAGGAGAAGGAAAAGATGGAACAGTGTGAACAGTGTGAACAACATGCATATGGAATGTAGAACAAAATGAAGGAGGGAAACGAGACGTGCTGCTGCTGTTGGGTTGCTGTGCATTTGCATTTACATATACATGTGTATTTTATATTGCTTCTTTGGTGTTTATCAGCAAATGAGTATCAGTATTCAGTATCGAATAGTAAATACCGAATAATTACTTTTTGCACATCAGTACAGTACGGTAGAGTTACCTCAGCCTCTGCATGCCTTTCAGCCGAATAAAGATTTTTGTTACAACAATAACGACTGTTTTCTTTTCTCCGTTTGGTTGAATATTCTTTTGATCCAAAATCCAAAATTTTACGTCGAACCCCCGAACTTACTAAACAATTTTTTTTTTTAAATGGCATCATTATATTCTTAACAGCTTTTTCAAAAATCTTTGAAACTATGTTTTAAAGGATGTATTGCCCGTAAGAGCCCTTATATTCCTCCAGATTTTGCTCGTGGATGTATTGGCATTGATTTGAGCTGTGAAAGTTTCAAAGCTTTCGGATTTGCTGATTTTTAGACATCTTCTAAAAATTGCATTTGCTCTTTTATAGGCTATCTGATTAACTTGTGTAGGATTTTTTTTAAAAGTCCTCCAAGTTAAAACTTTTTTGGCTCTTAGTCTACCAAGTTCCGCATTCCACCAGGGAACATTACGTTTTAGTGTTACAGGTGACGTTTGTGGGATGGATACATTGGCAGCACTGCGTATGCATTTAAGAAATACTGCAGCTTCCTTATTGACACAAGAGGATGGTTGTTTTGATAACCTATGTCCGACGTTGCAAGCGAATTTGTCCCAGTTTGCTTGGTCGGTTTTAAATTTTCGAATATAGGGGTTCCTTACGCTTGATTTTAATGCAATTTTTGTAAAAATTGGAAAGTGGTCACTATTGTGTAGATCATCAAGGATGTGCCACGATGCCCTTGGTAAAATTTCTGCCGAACAACACACAAGATAATGTCAATTAACTAGAAGAGCCGAAAGTCTTCGATGCTAGCGCTCTTAAAAATTGTATTAATAATAGATTTTAATTTATTGTTAATGTTTACAAATAAATAAATAAAAATCTTTGGAAACACGGAGAGTAAAGAAATGGGCCTGTAATTATTTATTGATGTTTTTTCTCCCATTTTAAATAAAGGTATTACTTCGGTTCGCTTTAAATCTTCTGGAAAAACACCACTAAAAATGCTTTTGTTATAAGTATATATTTTGTATATAATTTGGACGATATTATAAGACTAAAAAAGAAATTCTGAGATGAAGACATATAATTTGCTAAGCATTCTCAATTGGAAAAATCTGCGCGATTACCTAATACTAAAGGGTCCGCCATCTAACGTTTTTTTTTTCAACTAGAGCTTATTTCGTGAATGGTAACACACAGTTCATGTCTGATTTGACAGATAATTAGTTTTATCCTTCCGGTTAATAATGGAAAATAATTTCATTCAAATGGCTGCCTCGGCTGGCCACGCAGTAGCCTACACGATCGGTCCAATTTTTAACCACATTATCGATTGTGCGCAGCTGTATTTCACCAATGGCTTCACAAATATTGTCCTTTAAAGAGTCAATTGTCTCTGGCTTGTCGGCGTAACACTTATCTTTTACGGCACCCCACAAATAATAGTCCAACGGTGTCAAATCGCAGCTCCGAGGTGGCCAAACGACATCAGCTCTGCGGCTGATAATGCGATCTTCAAAAACAGGGCGCAAAACATCGAGTGTAGCTTCGGCTATGTGGCACGTAGCGCCGTCCTGTTGAAACCAAATGTTGCCAATATCCTCCTCTTCAATTTTTGTGAACAAAAATTCGTTCAACATGGCCCGATAACGATCGCCATTGACTGTAACAGCCAAAAAAAAAGAAAAATGGCCCAATTATGCCTCTGGACCAAAATCCGCACCAAACAGTGACTCGTTTTGGGTGTATCGGCTTTTCAATGTATGCGTGCGGGTTTTCTGTGCCCCAAATGCGACAATTTTGCTTGTTTACATACACGCCAAGATCAAAATGAGTTTCATCTGAAAAGATGATTTTTTTGGCAAAATCGGCATCTTCTCTAAGTCGATGGCAGGCAATATTTCCCAGCGTTGCTCAAGCGTATACACAACCATATTCGTTTAGCGGAAGGATAAAACTAATTATCTGTCAAATCAGACATGAGCTAAGTGTTACCATTTGAATGAAGAGAACATTTTTATAACCGACAAAAAGTCCTCTGTAGGAGAAAAAGTATTCTCTGACAGTTCAGTTTTCTGCTGTGATAGTAACTGTTTTGTCGATGAAGTGTCATGTTCTCAAGGTTTCTTCTTTGATCCCATATCGTCCTTCGAACTATATAAAATTATCTTGTCTCTTAAAAACTCAAATTCACAAACAGCTGGGAGTTTTTCAAATAATTTAATAAAAGAAATAGCTTTAAATATCTGTGATATTTTATGTTTATTGTATAACAAAATCATTGCTTGTGGTATTTTTCCGGAATGTTTAAAGGTTGCTGAAGTAATTCGTTTGTTCAAGAAAAGAGATAGTAGTTCAATAAATAATTACAGGCCTATTTCCCTACTACCAGTTTTCTCGAAAATATTTGAAAAAGCGTTAAAAATAAGAATGGTCAAGTTTTTAGAAAAAAATAATTTTTTTAGTTTTTGTCAATTTGGTTTTCGTTCAGGTCGCTCCACCGAGAGTGCATTACTAAATTTTTGTTCTGATATTTATAACAGCTTTAATAATAGATATTATACCGCTGTGCTTTTTGTGGACATAACAAAAGCATTCGGTACCTGTTGATCATATTATACTCCTAGATAAACTGTACAAATGTGGTTTTAGGGGTACAATTCATACCTGGTTTCATTCATATTTATCAAATAGATCTCAAAGAGTGAAAATCAATGATTTTTTAAGCTCTATAAGAACTGTATCTATGGGTGTTCCACAGGGTTCTGTGCTAGGTCCTTTATTATTCTTAATCTTTATCAATTCTCTTTTTGCGCTCTCATTGGTTCAAAATGCACAAAATGGTTATAAGCGATAAAACCAAACTTATGTTTTTCAGTACCAATGGCAAGTAAGTAGACTATGGACCGTTCCTTTTCACTGTGGAAAATGCCTGATCTTTAAGCATAGTGCTACTGTTTGCAGATCTGTAAACAACACTCAGACTTTTTTTTAGCAGTATCCATGTTCGAACAAATGTTTCTGTATTGATAAGGTAAGAGAATTCAAGTACCTTGGTGGTCTGGACTGGATGATGAATTGGTCAGTTCATACAAATGCTCTCAAAAAATATCTTATGGCAACTACTAGACAGTTCTACTTTTTAATATCGTATTGCTCACAGGAACTTCTAAAGTGTATTTATTATGGTTTAGTTCATTCTAAGCTTGAATATGGCATAGTTGTTTGGGGTGGCACTCATTACAACAAAATGTTCCCTGTTCTTGTGTCTCAAAAACATGTCATTAGACTTATTTGTTGCAAAAATAGTCGTTATGATAGCTTATCCTTATTCAAAAATCTAAATATTCTACCTCTGAAACATCTATTTTGTTACAAAGTTTTAAAAATATTTTTTGAAAGATCGGGTTATTCATTAAACAGAAGCTCTTCTATTTACCAACTTAGAATCAATGAACAAAATCTTGTAAAAGTTCCTGACTATAATCTGCAAATATTTTTTCAATTTTTCTCATCAATTGCTCCAAGATTGTTTAATAAACTACCTTATGACATAAGATGTATTCGTAATAAATCCAGCTTCCTCAAAAAAGTAAAATCATGGCTTTTAGGTTATAATTATAAAGATATTCTTAATTTGCTTTGTGTTTTGGTTTAGATTCATTTGTAATTAACATTCACTCATTCTGTTTATATATTTATTTTTTGTTATATTCTTATGTTTTGGTTTCCAAATCTGTTTCACTTCTAGTCCTTATGAACTATAGAATACAGATACTTTTTTAAATATACTATATATGATACTGTATTTAGTTTCTAATTTGTTATATTTTTTTATGATTGTATTTTTTGAAAAAGTAAAAATTAATTATACTTATACTATACTTATCCCATAATATTCCTAATGTCCTGGTAGCATCAGACCTCTTAATTCTAAATAATGTTTCATGATCTTCCTCAGATATCTTTTTAAATAAATTAATATTATTTGCGCACCAATTTTTTAAGGTGAATCCATCTTTCAACAGTAGATCTATTAATTGTACTTGCAAGTGAATTACTTCTTCCAGTGTACTTGCTAATATGTATATCGTGATTATGATTCCTTCAGCGGCCAAAGGAAAGGAAGCACCCTCATCGAGAGATAATTGCTGGAGTGCACGAGTAGAGAGGTAAGTGGCCGATGCTGTGCCGTAGGTAATGGTGGTAAGCTTATATATTTAAATTGGATCATTCGAATTTGACTTCCAGATGATGAACTATCGTATGAACTACCCAAATTGAGTAGAGTTGCTTTGAATGGTAAGCGTAATTGATATAATTTTCGCAAAAATGTATTCACATTGTCTTCTTCCTTAGAGAACTTCGCATATGAAGAATTGAAATATTCGGTTTTCAAAATGCCCTTATTATATTAAGTATACCCGTATGATTATATATATCCACATTTGTCGGGCGTAGAGTGTTGCATTTGTTGATGAATTTCGATTATGAAACTTCTGGAAACTAACTAGCAATAACCCATCCGAAATGAGTATAAGTGAGTAAATTTGGACCAAGCTTAATCTTTTCCATCTGCAAAATGTCGTAGAAAATATCAACAGCTAAGAGCGAGTCAATACGTTGCGAAATATTGAAATGAGAGTCTGAAAACTGAATAGTACTTGGAATGTTCTACTCTTCGATACTTAACTTGCGATCAGATTGCATATCCGTTATTAATTTGAAGATTATCAGTTGCGCACAAAAAGTTTGTGAGGGCATAACGTCTTATTCCAACAATACGGATAATGCGTTCGGTGACCATTTAGACAAAATGTCCCTATTTATTACAAAAACTGCATGCATTTCTGACTGTCATTAAAGTTCTTGGAAGCTTATGATTCTTAATAAAATTATAAAGGTCATCAATTCTGCAAGTATTGATAGTCGATCAACAGAAGATACCTCGTTCCAATGAAATGCTGTATCTGGATCGAGTTTCGTAGTTATAATGTGTACAAAAAAGGTCAGCCGTCAACTGGTCGATTGATATTTCTTAGTCCAGTGAGATTTTTGTTCATTCTATCCATTCAATTTCGTAGATCCGCTGCATTTGTCTTAAGAATTTTCGGATGTTGAAAAATTAATTTTATACGTTCCTCTCCAATGATTTTTTTTATTTTCAAAACATTCTCTCAAATCCAAAATTACCTCATAATTTTCAGCAACAATTTCCAAACCTGATATTGGTGCTAGGCACGACTTGGTTTTGAATTCAGATAACATAACTTGGTGAACTTAATCAAGTTCGCATTGTTATGAATTAATGAAGCGAATTTATCGTACCAACTTATCCACATTGACCAATTTTATAGAATCATACCTGTCGTCTTTATAAGTTGATGTTGTATCTTGTAATACAATTTAATGCGTTTTCTTGCCCGTCAAGAGCCTACTACTAGATAATGCAATTGCTCGTAAGTAGATCGGTTTGGCTCGCAGATCTCATCAAAATCCCTTTGTTCGATTTTTCCTTAAATACTCATGAAATTATAGAATGCTGAACTCAGGGCTTAGGCAGGAATATTCATTTCATCAGTGGAGACACCTGTATGCGTTGTATTTGCTGCTCGCACACTGTACGATTAGTTTTCGGAGTCGCGAGGACCTTGTCCGGGTTTTTCCTTTCGTTCGTGTTGATTTTCTTTGATCCCGTCTGTGATGTTGATGATTCATTGTATATTCATTTCATTTATTTATTTTAAAATAGTTTCACAGTAAGATTACAATATCTCATAAAATGTGAACGGCTTAAGAAAAAATTCAAGTAGTAACAAATGTAAAAATTAAAAATTTAAAAAAATGTTGAGCTAAAAAGTACAATTTTTAAATGTTACGGACCATTTTACCTGTATCACAGGCCAAGTGTTTAAAAAGATTGGTTTTGAATTTGTTTGCCTATGTGACCCTCCATAAGCGAATGGTGTGGACGAAAAATGTACGTTCAGATTGTAGACAGTTAAACCTAGGCTGAATCAGAGGAACTGTTCTTTGTGAGGTTGCAAAATTTAGTTTGCTGTATAAAAACTCGGGCTGTCGAGTCTGTATTATTCCATGCAGTAGAGTTAATGATCTGAACTTAATAACGTTATTAAAACTGAGATTCATTATCTGATTAGAGTAGCTACAATAGAAATATGGTCATAATATCTTTTGTGTGAAAGACATATTTTTATACCACCTAACGCTTTTTCGAGGAGACGAATAATAATAGACCATTTAGTCGCTTCTGTAGCTACCGGACGTAAATTAATGATACTTCGCAATTTCGTCTAGTTGTTGCTTATTGGTTACAGTTACGATTTTCAGATAGTATTTTGTTGTTATGCAAAGTGCATCCGTTTTGTCTTTCCATTTAGAGACATATAATTTACCATTTCTGCTCCAGATATGTTGACCTTTCGTCAGTTTCATATTTACCTGTTACTTCTTAGCGTACCTGTGCAATGTATTTTTTGTGTGAGTAGTTTTTTCCCGAAGTATATGCTATTATAAAAATTATTCATAAACAAGTGATGCCCGCTGTCTAAATAAGGTTCCATAAGAGCAAGCACTAGCGCCTCAATTTTCGGCATGCCCACATTTGCGTCAGATCTGCTTTTGTAGATGACCATTTTCAATACGTATCCATCAGGGGAGCAAAGTCTATAAAGTGCCATTTTCGAAAACGTCATCTGCATCAAATTGCTTTTGCAAAATGTTCTTAAACGCAAGCTGCAAAAGTCAAACTGCAAACTGCAAACAAAAACAGTGTTTGCAGGACAGATGTTCATAAACGTCATATGCGCTGCAAAAAAGCAGCCAGAAATTTGCACTGCGTAATAACATGCATTCAAGGATGATTGCTCTGTTCGAAAACGTCAAATGCTTTTGCAAGAACAAAATCATGTAGATGACACAGATTAACGATACCAAATGACGTTTGCAGTTTGATGTTCGCAACCCTTAAGTATTGCAAATGACGATCAAAATGACGACCAAATGACGTTTTCGAAAACGGCCAAATTTGATACCGTACCTATAATATATTGCTTTCTTTTCATATACTGTTGAAAGCTAAGACGTCCGCAAAGCAAAAGCAGTGACTCATCCAACGAAAGCTGTTGTTGAGAATAAAAAGCATTTCTGAAATTGGTTAGCAGTTTGCTCAGCAATGGAGTGACTTTCTAAAACTTGTCAGAAGGATTTAATTCTTGAGCATAATGGCCACTAAAGCCCCTTACCATTTCATCGTTCCTCCCAAGAGGGTCCATTAAAAACAGTTTTCTGATGGAAGAATCATAAGAATCTGCACCGTCGCCGTCATCATCTCGCAAAGAAGCTTCAGGTTCACGGTCGGATGAATCAAGTTCAGAGTTTTGTTTGTAATTTGGATCTCGGCTATCATCATCGCTATCAAAATCGTCACCAAGCGCTGAGTCGTCAGTACTAACTTCTTCCATCAATCTTAAAATCTTAGATCCTTTTCTCGGATCCATTACCTAGTTATGTTTCAGATACCGAACAGAACCAAATTATGTTACAGATTCAAATGGACACTTCTAAGAAAGTTTCGAAATTCACGATCCGCACTGACATACTGATTCTCGCAAAAAAACCATCTTTTCATGAATTTGGAACAGCTCTTTCATTGAAAAAACAATATTCACCCTTATTCCGCGTGGCGTCTTAGAGGCGTTTTAAAAGCGTTTCGTTAGTAAAACGCCACACTGCAATTATGTGTGACGTTTTTATACTGTTAAACGCCATTTGTCGTTGAATGGTTTGTGGAACCCATTGTTTGACGACTGAAGGCGTCTGAGCACTGTGACTGTTATTCTGTGAAGCGTTGAACGCCATAAAACGACAGAAAAAACGACGGTATCTGTCGATCATAATAAAATAGTGAACGCCTTATTAAGAACATCAACTGAATATGTAAGTTTTCTTAATTTGTTAACTTATTTGTCAATATAAATTAATTTATTTTGTTTTGTAGGGTCAAAATAACAAATCAAAAACAATTTAAAGCCTTGGTGGAACTAATGGAAGTCAATAAACCTTTAGCTAACGGATTTAAAAGAGGATGTGTAAACGTTGATGTTAAAGCCGAATGGGACAACATAGCCAGAAAACTTAACAGCCTAGGACCACCGACAAGAGACGGGAAAGAATGGCAGAAAGTATATCTTTAATTTATTAGCTACAAATTTTTCTATAACTAAGTGCATATTCGTATTCACAGGTCTGGTCTGATATAAAATTTAAATTAAAAAAGAAGATTTTATATAACAATAAGGAGTGTAAAGCCACTGGAGGAGGTGAATTCAGACAAAAATATTTGTCAGATCTGGAACAAGTGATTTCGAATCTTCTCTGTTATGAGAAAATAATCAATCCGAAGGGGAAAACTTTGGGTTTCGCGGAGAATCGTTCCATTCCACAGCCGTCTACCTCATCGCAAGATATATCAAATACAGCATCCACATCAAATCCCACACCCGTATCAAATCCAACATCCGCTTCAAATCAAGATAAATTTTTTTCCAGATTCTCCCATCGTTCTAAATACGAACGAGAGCACCAGTGCCTTTGCAGATCTACAAATATGCAAACAATTCTAGAGGTTCAACGTGAAGCAGAAAAAATAAGCCGTCAAAAAATACCAAAGTCCTCAGATAAGAACAGGATGTTAGAATTGCTACAGACGCAGACGCAAGTACAGGAGAATTTGTACAAAGAAGTGAAAGAGTCCCTAAACCGCATTGAAAACTATTTAAAAGAAAGTAGCAGGTACGACAGAAAGGAAGAAAGACTCAAATTGTACAAGCTGCAACTAGAACGTGAAGAAATTCAAAGAATCGAAGACAACAAAATCAAAATGATGGACTTGGAAATAAGGAAAATGCAACTGGATATTGAAGAGCGGAGAAGACTTGTTGAGGAATCCAAGGAATACACACCATAATATGAAATTACTTGTTTTTTTTCTGATTACTTTATATTTTTTAATTTATGTTCTATTTTACTTTTTAAGTTTTCTTTATACGTATAAATAACAGAACTGAACTATGTATGTTTTTATAATAAATTTTTTAAATAACGTTAAGCAATTGATTTCTTATATTTGCAGCTACTTGGTCATCGTTGGTGCTTGGGCTTATATCAATTATATTTGAATTTGAATCGTTTGCAGAATCTAAAACATTCGCATCTTTTTCTAAGTCTAATCTATAATGCAGACATATGTTGTGTAAAGCCGCACAAACGTTGACAATTTGTGTTGATTTCTCAGGTTTATAGTGCAATTGCCGGGCACCAAGAAGACACCGAAAACGATTCTTTAAAACACCAATTGTTCTTTCGATAATGTTTCTAGCCTGAGAATGTTTCCTATTAAAGTTGCTTTAATTGGTCCCTTCCTCTGTTGATCTGTGTGGAGTAATGAGAAAGGGTTCAAGAGGATAGCCAGCATCACCTGGTAAATTAAAATACTTGTTAGCTCAAATATATGCAAATAAATAAAAGTTTTTATTCCTAACAACCTAACAACCATGTATTTCTTTCGCCACTTTGATAATTCCTTTGCAGTAATCGTCGAATCTCGCTTGAGTTCCAAACGAATGAGTCATGACTGGCACCAGGATACCTAGCATCTACGTGTCTGATGAACATTCGATGATCACAAACCTGAAAATAAATTTTATATGCGGTATTTATGGCATTTAGACTATAATATCCTTTTCTGTTATAGTATAAATGCTGTTCCGTTTTGTTGGGTGCCACGATTCTTATGTGGGTCCCGTCAACACAGCCAATAATACCTGGGATTCCAAATTTTTCAAAAAAAATATAATTTGGCTTGATCTTTCTCTTGCTCGGTATACTCTGATTTTTCCCATTGAGGGCAGACGTGGGTCTCAATTATACTCGTATCTAACATTTCTGTTAGTATTTTGCTGTGCTACTCCTAAGTTGAAATCATTTCCCACACCCTTTTGGTACCCACTTTCAGCCAAAAAGCGCAAAGTAGCAGCAAGCTTCAATACTAACGGCACCGATGACGAACTCTTAGTTTCAGGGATACTGTATCGCTAGGACACTCGCAAAATTAAAAAAGAAGAAACAAACTGACCAAAAAGGACAAACTAAGTAATTAGGTTTCTTCAACTTTCTTTATTATTTTTTACTAGTTTTCACTCTCGTTTTCGTATTGGGAATGCCCTCTACTGCTTCTTACTCGTCGAAGGAAACCTCCGCATCAGCTGGTTTCGCAGTTCGCCCACATCTTTCGATGGTTCATCAGACGGTTTGCCGTTGACCAATTGTTGCAGATCATTGACCCCAACCACCAAGTGAGTGCACGTACACAGATTGTCATCACAAAAATTGTAGCTCAGTGGGTGGAGCCAACTGATAATGTGGTTTTCGCCGCGGTAGCTCCCGTACATGGATCTTGTGTGTAGTTCAGCTGTGGGTGAATGTTGTGCTCCCAATTTTGCAAATCAGTTGGGCATGATGCATTTATGTTGTCGCGGGTTTTTGTGGTTGACATTGACTGTTGCCGACGGCGAATGCATTGTGGGTATGACGTCGTCGGATTTTTCAGGTGGCTCATGTTGCCTTCCAACAGATACAATTCTTTGTTTCGTTCAACAAATATACGAACGCTTCCCTGGGCATTCGAAAAAACATTTTAAATCTGAATATTAGGCGTGATATATCGGTTTTGAAGTGAAATTTATCTTACTACTTACTTTGCATCCGGCAAATCTAATGGATTAGATTTTCTTCTTATATTTCTTCGTATGCGAATAAGTTCTTGTTTTCGCACATACTCGTCTTCATCACTACTCCAATATAATGCAACACTATTCATATTTATTTATTCAACGTATATTTTTGAAAACTTTGTTTTGATTAATTTGAAATTTATCTGTCATGGAGGTAAATCAGCTTTTGCAGGGGCATATTGTGGCGTTCAATTTCTGGAATAACTTTTTAAAAACGAAACGCCTTAAAAAACGACAATCGGCGTTTTAATAAAACGCCACGCGGAATAAGGGTGATTATAACAACAGCATCAGGCGCATTAGCTTGCGTAAAATTATATTTGCTCTACCCTTTCTTCATTACGTCTAGAGCAAGAAAACACAAATAAACTGCTACAATAGAAAAAAAACTGCATACTCACCGGTCCTAGTTACTGTAGTGGCATGGGATTTCTTGGGACATTTCAAACAATATTTTATTTTTTACTGGAAGTAGGTAGGAATGGAAAACTCGACGGTCGTCCCGCTTTGCGTTTTAGAGGAAAACACCAAAGTTAGATGAGGTATGCAGCATTGTCCCAGCAAAAGCGACAAAATTCAGCGCCGTATGCCGCCCAGTCCGCGATCGTGTTAAAAACGGTCAATAGATGACCCTCGTCGATTCGTTTTGTGAAGCTACTGATAAAAGCTACTGATATTTTAAAACTAATGTGGGTCGTTCCAGAGTGCTTAAAACTAGAATACGAGAGAATTACTGAGTTTCAGAAAAATTTTATTTTAACCATCAAACTGCGCCAATGATTTATTGAGATCCAGAAAGCTATAGTACAGAAAGGACGTACAGCAAAAGAAACGACACAGAATAACCTACAGAATGGAGGTTAATTTCGCTTGAAGCAGGCATTTATAACATAGTAAAATCGCAGATCTTTCCTCGTTTATGTTTTTGAACGATACCACAGCGAAGATATATCTCAGTACCATCGTCATTTGTTTTGCATTGAAAAACATCATATCAGTGCAGAAAAAAAGTAATATTCAACCAAATCTTAGATTTACTTTTCTCAAAAGAAAACGTTATTTATTTTTATTATTATACATATTATTCCAACAGTTCCTACATCTTTTCTCTTCCACAAAACTATTCCGCACTAAGATTCTCTAACACAAGTATAAAGATACGAGGGTAGGTTAATAAGTCCCTTAAGATTGGTATAAAAATCATTCATTTCAGCAAAAAACACGTTTTATTTTTTAACATAATCTCCTATTAGCTCGATACACACCGTCCAACCTTTCTCCAATTTTTTTGTGCGTTTTTAGCCTTTTGTTTCATCGATGACCTCTTCACTCGACCTAAATGTCCTACCGCTGAGCCATTTCTTCATACTTGGAAACAGGAAATACGAGTAGTCTCAGGGAGCTAAGTCTGGAGACCATGCTGGATGAGAGAGCAATTCGTAACCTAATTCATGTAATTTTGCGATTGCATTATCCTCGTGGAAGAGAACGTTTTTCCTCATCAGATGCGGTCGTTTTTGATCTACGTAATAAACGATGTGAATGACACCGCCTGCATACCAAAGCAAATGTCGCCATGATCTTCTTGGCCGACAAACGCACCTTGGCCTTTTTCGGCTTCGATATACCAGGTGAAGTCCACTGTCTCGACTGTTTCTTGATCTCAGCTGTGCTGTGCTTGATGACTGTATCGATATGGAGACAATTTTCCAACCACTCCTTCTTCTTTCTCGGCCAAAGGACCGCCGGAACTGGGTTTTCAAATATATAGGAATTAATTTTCTGTTGAATTTAGGGCGCATCCTTTCGGAACTTTTTTTTAAAGTCAACTTAAAGTCTAAAGTGTGCCGAAAATAGAGTTTCAAAAAACATCAAATTAATTAGTTTTAAAAAAATTGTAAAAAAATGCTTTCTTTTTAGAAACCCTTTGCCTACTTTTGCACTCAAACTTAAAAACTTGGTCAACAATTGATCCAAAAGAAATTGTTCCAATTACCAGAGCTCCTAACATTTGTTAATCCAGTGCATTATTATACGTTATACGACTACATAGACCCATTCGAAAATTGAATTTCTCAAACACTTTCGCCTGAATGGGCCACTGTGCGGCGGAGCCTGACTCCATTTGCTATGGCGCAATGAATTTTCAACAATAGATTTGCGTCAGTTTAAGTTCAAATGGGCAGCACTTACTTTTTCTGACCAAATAGTTTTTAAAACTTCCCCCATTATCTGGAAAAATAGGGACAGCATGTTTTCCATCTATGGCCGAACCCACAAACGCGTTTCTTGGAGAAATTCCCAGGTAGCCAATGAATTCTTCGGTTTAAACAGAATTATCACCCGTATTTTGAATTTCGTTCAAATTAAGGATTCGTTCGAATCAAAAGTTTCACTGGAATTAACTTTTCATATTCTGAGATTCAAACTAATAATATTCATTATCGAAAAATTATGGAATAAATTTTCCTTTCAAAATCAGCTATGCTCTTCGACAAACGTCAAATATAGTATATATATTTTTTACCAAATTTGATATTCCTAATGTAATTGGCTACATATGTAGATGGTATGCATACCGTAATAAAATATATTAAAAACAATTTTTCAAACAAAGAACAATTGTTTATCTTGCTTCTCTTTTGACAAAATTTTTCGGTCGAGTAAAAAGTGACGTTTGTTTCACTTCATTCGAAAAGCGGAATGCAGTTAACTTTCGGATGAGAAATAGACACCCGAAAGGTGTCTAAGCATTCGATTTCGAATAACTTTCGATTTGAATCGAATCGAATAAGCCCCATTTACAATACTGCGAGATGCGATACGAGAGTCGCATTCGAATTCGAAAGCTCTCGCATTCAGACATCGGACGTCTGTTTAAAATGATGCGTTAAAACACCACTCACAAATAACAAGCTCAAAATGAAAACAACAATAATTTAGCTGTCACGAATTGCGAGATGCGAATTGCGAGAGTTTTCCAGATTTTCGAAATTGACTGCGATGCTCGCTGCCAGACTAGCATTATTGTAAACTAACACATTGAATTACATGTTACGGAAATATTTTTGACAGTTCATGCCCTCTCGTTTTCGAACAACGTATCGCATCTGGCAGTATTGTAAATGGGATACGAGCCCCATTGCGTTACGAGCTCCAATTCGAGAGCGCACGCATTCGAATTCGAATGCGACTCCCGTATCGCATCTCGCAGTATTGTAAATGGGGCATTAGAATTCGAGAGCTTTCGCACTCAGACATCGGACGTCTGTTTACAAAGATGCGTCAAAACACCACTCACAAATAACAAGCTCAAAATCAAAACAACAACAATTTAGCTGTCACACATTGCGAGATGCGAGCGTTTTCCAGATTTTCGAAATTCACTGCGATGCTCGCTGCGACACTCGCATTATTGTAAACAAACACATTGAAGTACATGTTACGGAAATATTTTTGACAGTTCATGCCCTCTCGTTTTCGAACAACGTATCGCATCTCGCAGTATTGTAAATGGGACTTAATGGTGTATGTGGAGCTTTTGAAATTGACGTTTATTTCTCCTCTAAAGGATTTTTGCAAATGCTTATGAAAAATATACGCATTAAAAATTTGTATAAATTTTTGCGAAATAGGGGAGTACCAATGCGGAACTAAATATTAAAAATATCCCGCAAACTCTTGCTCAATTGCTCAATATCAAGTTATATATGTATACAAAAAAAAAAAACTTTAGAGGTCATCTGGTACATGTTCAATTTGCAGCATTTTGCCTGGTGATGAATGAACCCTCGGCATGAATTCCAAGTCGCTCGTTTTTTAACTTTATTATTAATATTAAATATAAATTAATTACTGATTAAAAGCCAATCACGATGACTAATACCCTTTTTTTGTTTTTTTTTTGCTTCTAAAGAACTTAATACTCAAGTGGGTATGACTACACTTATGATGCCATAGCATGTGTTAAGTTTTTCGGAAGATTCGACAGAAAAAGAAAGAAAGATGTTTGGGCTCGGTGGTTATTTCGCTCCATGGGTGGCATGCAACATTTAATCGGGAAACTATTTTATTAGTGTAAATTGACTTGATGTTGTATTTCGGCAACCATTCATCTCAGAAGATTTCAGTTGCCTTTAAAAAAAAATCTTTCGGTTTACCTGAGTCACAGCCACCCATGACCACCCCTTTCTATTGTCAAACGACCAAGTTTGAAATATTTGAAATTAAGTGTAGTTCGGTGGATATGCGCGGCGATTGATTGGGAAACTGCTTGCTGACTGCCCTATAACTAGGATAACTAGGATTGAGCCAGCTGCGCAACAAATGAGTTCATAGTGTAGTGTTTGCCTTACTTCCCAGTGGTGGTTCCCTGTAACAGCATGCGTAACTGATTAATCTTGCAAGCTAAAATGGCAAGTGCGTTGTTGTACGTTAGTTTTAAATGTCTGAATAAGCATTCCATAAGCGAGTTGCATGGCTTAGGAAAGAATCACAATATTTTAAAGTTCATATATTGATGAGTACAAGACGGTGTTACGGTTGAAGATTTTAAGGGTTGGAATGCTACTGGCGATTTCTATTGATCACTAGTTTTGGAAATAGTGATACTCGTAGAATAAAGTCACACACGAGACATTACGTTTGTGTTCGAAGGTATATATTGGCTGAGTGATATTAACATCACCTATGAGTATATCGCAGGCTTTTGAATCCTATCTAGCAGGTGCAGAGATGTCTTAGGCGCACCTGACCAGATGTATGCATTGTACTCCATTTTCGGGTGGATGTATGCCTTATATATTGAGGGTAGCTCAGAAAGGGAAAAGTATTTCTTGCATCGTTTGAGGAAAGCTAGACATTTCGCAGCATTTTTTACGATACCGAATATGTAGTCATTGCAACGGAAGTTGACATTGAAAGTTTTTCGGTTTCGACGATGCCAGTGCCATTTAGGGACAATGGCTTTGTGTTTAAATTTCGACAACAGACAGCATTGGTTATGCTGTTAATATCGGAATTCAATGAGCTTAACATACGCTGCCGTTCCCGTTCTACAGCCGAAGATCAGGGCCGTGAGTCCGGGAACGAATATGAAAAGTAGAGAGTATTATCATCAGCAACGGAATATTTTAAATTAGAAGTAACAGAGAAGAGATGATGAAGATTAAAAAATGGTGGTGGAGACAGAACGGAGCCCTGGAGCACACCAGCTGTTATTTTGTGAATATCAGACTTGCAACCATTCAAGACAACTTGAATTGAACGTTCCGAAAGGTAGTTTCTAATCTATGTCAATGGGTAGTTTTCGTGTTTCGATATATTTAATGAGCTGACAATTTTTCAACGTTTCGATTGTAGTATTTTTTGCCTCAGTGTTTGGTCGTATTAAAATTTCACGGGTTTAAGAAAAACGAGAATAGTGTCTGTGATAATATGAGCAGCGGCATTCACGTTATCGTTATCGAGGAAACATAACGACCAGTTACAACTTCTAAAGAAGCTGATAAGTCCGCTCCAATTGACTTTATCTTATTGCCACACTGTTCTTTTAGGTATCTTTTCTCAACACACCGTCCTTCGGGTGTTGTCTGTCCAGAATGTCGAAGTCACCCAGAATTGTGTATATTGAAATCGCCCGTAATAACGATTTCAATATGAGGATACAGGGATAGAGTCCTTTGAATGTAGTCAGACAGCGCATCGAACTGGTTAAAGGTCGAATTACTGTTTAGTTTGAGGCTTCTGTAAATAAAGCAGTAGTGGATAATTTCCTTACGGAGATGGAATTTTAACCAAACGATACTGAATTCAGGATTGGGACAGGGACTACATTGTGGTGAGGTGTGTATCCACTGAAGACGAACCTGTCGAACGATTAAAGGACAACAACCTTCGGATCTTCGCGTCGCACGTTCGGACACTTAATAGCCCATCTGCAGACAAGCAATTAACGGAGACCCTTAACTGCTATCAAGCAGATATCACCGCCATTCAGGAATTTTGATAGGATGGGCCGAGCATAAAACGGATGAAAAACTGTGATACCTACTAAGGTAACTGTTGCTGGGAACAGAAACACTTCTTATTCGAATGCGGATTTATTGCACACACCAGACTTAGCAAGCAGTATTGAGCCTCCAACGCGTTACCGCACGTCTTAAAACAATCCGCATAGAGCTACATTCGTTAACATAAACTTAAGACTTGTATATGTTGTGGTGGGGCGAAATATCACTATAGCAATCACACCATTTCCTTATCTGAATATACACAATGGGACACGGCGGTCTCCGGACCATCAAACGCTAAATCATCTTGCGATAGACGCAAGGCATGCCTCCAGTGTTCTGGACGTCCAAACTTCTGGGCATCCATCATTGACTCGGATCACAAACTTGTTGCAGCCAAGGTGCGAATGCGGATTTCCCAAGCACCACAACAAAGAAGAACTACTGTTAGAACATATAATGTAGAAAAGTTGCTATCGCTAGAGACCGCCGGAACCTTAGCCCGGCGTGTATCCCGAAATCTTTCAACAATTTCTATGTCGATAGCATCAAGAAGAGTCGGAAAGAAAATCGACTTCTCCAGAAGAAGAAAAAAGAACACATGAAACACGCGATCAAGGATATTGAGAAACAACGTACAGAAGTTATAACAACGGTACAAAATAACATGTTAAGGCAACAAGACCAGAAACTTTTAGAGATCAAGAAATAAACTTTGTAGTAGAGGCCTACTCGGCGCTGAAATATGGTAAAAACTTCCCCTGCAGACGGTATAACGATAACGAATACCAACATCCTGTCGTCAGGCTGAATAGACCAATCAGCTTAAACGATGATAGGCAAAACTTCCACCCACCTGAAAAAAATGAAGTAATGAAATCCCTCAAAGCAGCTGAACCCGACGGCTTGACTGTCAGAGCTGTTGGAAGTGACTTTGTGGAGAGTATAGGTTAGGTTAGGTAAGAGTGGCTGTTGGAAATACCAACCCACTTAGGCCTATTGGCCCATTGTGATGCCATGTGGATCTGTGATCTTCTTACTACTGGAACCAGTTTGAGCTTTTAATAAAGCGTAGGAGACTGTTAACGTCTATTTTTTCTAGATCGTTTAGGTCGTTGTAGAAGAAAGCTCCTAGGTGAAGCTTCCTTCTCTGAGAGAGAGCTGGGCATGTGCAGAGTAGGTGGGGGATTGTCTCCTCCTCTTCCTCGTCCATGCAGCTTCTACAGAAATCGTTAGTAAAAGCGCCAAGCCTTCTTGCGTGCTTGCCTATGAGGCAGTGTCCGGTAATGACACCTATTATGGCGCTGAGATGTTTCCTATCTAAAAGGATCAGACACTTAGATCGACTCAGATCCAGCCTTGGCCAGATCTGTTTGGTCGCTAGACATGTTTGTCCAGCAGTCCACCTAAAGTCCGTTCTTTTATTGGCATCTAGCTTTAGTGTTAGTTTGCACGTAGCGATTGGTATACCTATACTACCTTTGTCCGGTAGGATAGGTAGAGTGGTTCCAATTTTGGCGAGTTCATCGGCTCTGCAGTTCCCTGGAATGTCTCTGTGGCCCGGCACCCAACAGAGGTGAATGTTGAACTGCTCTGCCATCTCCATGAGAGATGATCGGCATTCAAGGGCAGTTTTAGAACACAATGAGACCGAGTCCAGGGACTTGATGGCGGCCTGACTATCCGAAAATATGCGGATATCCTTTGCAGATATCACGTTTTTCTTCAGCCAGGACAGAGCTTCTTTAATCGCTAAAATTTCCGCCTGGAACACGCTACAGTGATTTGGAAGGCGGAAAGTGAGGCTTAGATTTAGCTTATCTGAGAAAACATCGCCACCAACTCCGCTGTCGGTTTTAGATCCATCTGTGTAGAGATGGATTGACTTGTCCTCCATGAAAGCATCCTCCTCCCAGAATGATCTAGAGGGGAAGCTTACATGGAAGTTTTTGTCAAACCAAAGTTCAGGTATGGTGTAATCGGTGTTCTCTGTGAGGATTCCTAATGTATTAAGAATGTTGGCGTGGCCAAATGAATTATTTGTCCACTGTTTAGTCGTTTTAAGGCGAATAGCTGCAGTCGCAGCTACTTGCTTGCTAAAAATGTCGAGGGGTGTCAAGTGAAGCAGAATATCTAATGCCGCAGAGGGGGTAGACCGCAAGGCTCCGCTTGTGCATAGACATGCTGTTCTTTGGACTCTGTTTAGTTTAATGCGGTTGACTGCATTTTCCAAGGCCGTCCACCAGACAACCACCCCGTAAGTAAGTATCGGTCTTATGACCGAGATGTATAGCCAGTGGGTTATGCGAGGTTGAAGGCCCCATTTGTTCCCAATGGCTTTCTTGCAAGAGAATAAAGCTATTGTAGCTTTATTGACTCTTTCTTGAATGTTAGGTTTCCAGTTTAGTTTCCTGTCAAAAATGAGACCCAGATATTTTTCTGTATCGGAGAAAGCTAAACTGGTACCGTTTATTGAAGGAGGGTCTATGATTGGAATTTTATATTTCCTAGAAAAGAGGACAAGATCAGTTTTATGGGGGTTTATTCCCAATCCACAGCGATCTGCCCAGCAGGTTAATCTGTTGAGATTTACTTGGAGGAGTTCTTTAATGGTATTCAAATGTTTTCCTGAGACGGCTATGGCAACGTGGAGAGTATATATCAACAAATTTTTCAGATCTAGTTAGAAGAGTGTATGCTTGATGAATGAAATCTCAGCACCGTTTGCCCGACCCACAAAAAATGAGAGTATAAGTCTCTTCAATATCGCATGGAGGAGGAGTCTTGATTCCTTCGTCAACAACTCAGTGTAGTTTCAGACCAGGAAAGACCACAACCGACCAAATCTTCACACGTTGGCAGATCCTGGAAAAAACTCCACATTTATTTTATCTGCATCGATTTTAAGACAGCATATTGCAGCTTTTATAGAGACGAGCTATATAGAGCAATGTCTAGGTTTGGCATCTTTGTCAAACTCGTCTGTGTGTGTAGAATGACGATTGAGAACGCTCGCTGCTCCTTCAAGATTGGTAACGACTTAACCAAGACCTTTGATATCAAAAAAAATGTTTAGTAAAAAGACGCGCTATCGTGTGACTTCTTTAACATCATACTTGAAAGAATTGTGCGGAACTCACAAGTGATCACGGGAGGTACAACCTTTTAAAAGTCTGTTCAAGTCTACAATTACTGTTCAATCATACGCCGATGATATCGACATAATTGGCAGAACTCAGCGGGCTGAGACCGTCGCATTCGCTAGTATTGAAATGGAATCTGTCAAAATAGGTTTAGCGGTAAATTAATGCAAAATCAAGTACACGTTGTCAACAAAAATGGACGCACAACATCGACGAATTGGACAAAATGTCAAAGTCGACAGCTAGAACTTTGCCTATGTAATTTGACTCCGCTTCCAATTCTGCCAACAACACATCTGTAGAAATAAAATTGAGTAATAAGGTTCTATCCCGAACAACTAGGGCAACTCTCTATAAAACCTCGGTCATCTCAGTCGTAGTGACTGTAGTAGTGAGTAATTTCTGAACGCTACATTTTTGTATGTCACTTTTGATATTTATGAATTAGACACATGTACAATTTTAACGATGGATAGGTACACGGTAGAACAACACATTAAAGTTACTAAGACTTTTTATGAAAACGGTCGATCTTTAAAAAACACATATCGTAAAATTCGTAAAAGCTGGTTTTTCACGCAAAATTACCTTTAGTCATGAAGCTCATTTCGCATTGGATGAATTCGTCAACAAACAAAATTGACAAAATGTCAATGGAGAGCGCTATACACAAATGATTGAAGATTGAAGAAAGATGATCTTTATTTTCAACAGGATGGAGCTATAGAGTCCCACAACACGTGCAAACATTGAGCTATTGCGGTCTAAGTTTCCAGGTTGATTAATTTCACGTAAAGGTGACATAAAATGGCAACCTATATCATGCGATTTAACACCATTAGATTACTTTCTTTGGGGTCCTTTGAAAAGTAAAATCTATGCAGATCTATGCAATTGCACAGCTTAAATGCAACGTTCGGACTGAAATTGATGACTTTAATGCCGTAATATGTGAGCGACTTCTTGAAACTGTTTAGGTTCGTATGAGAGCTTTTAGACGTATTCGTGGTGATGGACATTTAAATGATGTTATTTTCCACACATAATTTTTAAGAGCCATATTTTTGTAAATATAAAAACACCAGAAAAAATTTAAAAAAAGATCTAAGCGCGGCTCTTGAAAGACTCTTTATAAATCAAATCCCCAAACCTATATTATCTTGTAAGATATTTTATAGGGTGACCAGATAGCAGTGATATTGTAGTTTTTCCAAGTGTTATGTTGTAGCAATTGCCAAAGTTACCAATGATATACAGCTGTCAAAATAATCAGTAAGGCTTGCCATTTCATCGAATGTACTGACGCAAAAATTGAAGCCGGTCGACCATAGACAACGCCTTGAGTTCACTAATTGGGCGGTGGAAATCCTAATTTTGGCCAAAAAAATCAACTTCTCGGATGAGGCCCATTTTTGGCTCAGCGGCTATGTCAACAAGCAAAATTCCCATTATTGGAGCGAACACAATCCACAAGTGTTCGGCAGAGCATCAATACATCCACAAAGATTGACTGTTTGGTGCATCATCGCATCATTGGACCTTATTTCTTTCGACATGAGGAGGAGACACCGTTACCATCAATGGTCTCAGGTATAGAGCGATGTTAATCGACTTTCTGTGGTCAGAGCTCGACTACATCGATATATTCCAGCTGTGGTTCTAACAAGATGGCTCTACTTGCCATACAAGCGACGCAACGCTCGAAGATGTGAAGGAGAAATTTGGCGAATGGGCCATGTCACGGCGAGCGTCCATCACTTGGCCGCCGCGATCATGCGATTTGACACCATTCGCATATTTTCTCTGGGTCTATAATAAGTCAAGTACTTCATCTACGCTAACAAGCCAACCACATTGGACGAGCTTGAGGCCAACATTCGATACGCTATTGCAGGAATAACGCCGCACGTATTGGACCGAGTCCTCAAAAATTGGACCGACCGCTTGAAACACTGCCAGCGAAGCCGAAACGGCCATTTAAATGATGTGCTATTGCGCAGACAATGGCATGACCTTAGCTTCAAAATAAATCCAATCCAAATCAATTTTATATCTCACACCGTTGTTTCTTCATATATTTTTTTTTATTATTTTATTTAGTTATATTTCTTTAATTAAAAAAAACACCTAAGTGCGAATTTTGAATGTCCCATTATTTGGCACTAAAGCATAGTTCTCGGTCGTTTCGAGAGAAATTTTCATTGGAGAGTATTCGGCCCCGTTTCGGTTGGCGGGAGAAGATTCAACAACGAGCTATACGTATGGTGACATCGATATAGTCAGAAAACTGTCCAGCAATCACCTCAAGTGGCTAGGATATGTAGATCGAATGGACACCAAGCAGAGTGTTCAAAACTAATCCGGAGAGATAACGCAGTAGAAGTACACCTCACTTTAGATGGTGCACACAACTGAAAGGTGACCTCAAACGACTTGGATACACAACCGGAGGCAGTTAACTATGGATAGGCTTAGCTGTAGCGCCACCTAAGAAACATGCTCGTTTGCGTTATCCCCTGCACGACGAACACATTTGGCGAGCATTCATTTCGTGTAGATTCTTCATACTGTGAACATGTGCGATAAAGAAGCCCAAGTGGTTGCGCTTATGGTGATTTATTTATTTACTGCTGCCATTATGTTTAATCCACGATATTCACTCGGCGGCGTTCACAGCAAAAATGAGGTTTGCTCGCGAACATGGCCCTACACGGCGAACATCGAAGCCAACGAGCACGAAAAAATCGAAATTTTTCGCCAACAGCGAGCGGCTCGCGAACCAGCCCGCCCCTACACGAGAAAAATATAACGAGCACGAGCACCAGCATGCTCGTCGTTTAGGGCCACCTTTAGTAAGTAAAGGATCAAAGAATGAAATAACCAACTATCGTCCCATCGCTAAACTCTCTCATATACCCAAACTCTTCGAAAAAGTATTTTGTATGAAGCTCTAAGCTTCCAATGCAAATCACTTATTTCTCCTAGACAACATGGCTTCCTAAAGGGTAGGTCAACCACCACAAATCTCGTTGAATTCGTATCCTTTGCCCTCTCTGCCCTAGAAAATGGCAATGAAGTCGATGTAGTTGCAACCGATTTTAGCAAAGCCTTTGATAAAATCTCTCATCGGTTAATCATCTTTAAATTGTCTGCCCTCGGCTTTGAACCCATATTGTTGAAATGGATATCCTCTTACCTCAAAAACCGTTTTTACAGTGTTCGTTTTAGGTCAGCCCACTCCGCTCCAATTTTGGCCACCTCTGGAGTTCCACAAGGCAGCCATCTCGGTCCCCTTCTTTTTATATTAACCATAAATGATCTCGATATGATCATCAAACACTCGTCTGTTTCCCTTTACGCCGACGATACCAAATTTTTCAAAACCATTTCCTCTCCCCCATGACTCTTTCCTCCTTTAACGAGATCTTGATAGATTTTCGATCTGGTGCCTCAAAAATTCTTAGGAACTTAACATCGCCAAATGCCAATCCATCACCTTCTCACATAAGCGGAACCAATCTCCTCCCCGACTCTATCTTCTCCATAACCAACCGATCTCCTCCGTACAATCTCTTCGTGACCTCGGCATTTTGTGTGATAGCGAGCTCAACTTCCGTTTACATATGGATGAGATAATCCTCAAAGCCAACTCTGCACTAGGTTTTGTAAAACGGTGGTCCAAAGAATTCAACAACCCATACGTGACCAGGTCCCTCTATATTACCTTTGTTCGCCCCCTCCTAGAGTACGCCAGTCAAGTATGGTCCCCATATCATCGTGTTCATATCTCGAGAATTGAAGGCATTCAGCGCCGTTTTCTTCGATTTGCTCTCCGAGGTATGCCCTGGGACGATCTTTTTAATCTGCCCCCCTATCAAAACCGTCTCAACCTTATCAACTTAAACACCCTTGAAGATCGCAGAGATGCTGCAGACTTTCTCTTCATTCATCGACTCCTTTCAGGTCACGTTGAATGCGCGTCCCTTCACAACTTCATTTTCCTCAACACTAACCCTCGTAATCAACGTACCCCTCGCCTCTTCTATCTACCAACCCACCACACCTCCTATGGCGTGAACGAACCAATCTCCCGTATGCTACGTCAAATCAACTCAAACCCTACCGTCTTTGATTTCCACCGCACCACTCCCTACCTCAAATCCGTTCTCCTTCACCACTCCAACCAACCTTAGTTTTAAGTTTTAGTTTAAGTTTAATTTGTACGAGTAGGTTATAGCTTGTATTAAGCCGAATAAATGGGGGCGTTCGCCCCCACCAAAATTAAGTGTGGTATGATGATCGAGTTATTAATTTCATGCAAATTAAGAGCATGACATTAAAATGGCGCGTTATACTCATATTATTCGATATTTGTTACATAAATACGGTGGTATTTATGTAATCGAAATAAAATGCTGTCAAAAGATTTTTGACATATGTACTCATTGTTTTATTTACTTTTTAAATTATCAATTGTTTTTATATATATTTTGCTATTTTTTTATTTAGTGAAATTATACATACATATATATATATATATATAGCATATTGTTTTTATATATTATATATATATATGTATATTAATCTCTCACTGTCAAATTTGATTATCTTTATTTAAATTAATTATGCTGATTACCTTAATACAATTGTTCTTTTATTTACTTTTATTTGTTTTCATTTTAATTTATTTTAGGGGTACAGATAATGGTATAGCTAACTACGATTTTTTATAACTAATATATGTCAATTTTGTGTTAAGGATATATTTACACACATGTACATGGATATACAAGAACAGATAGCTGCATTTATATATTCATTTACATTTATGTATCAATAATAATTTCAAGTCAGTTAACAATGTACACATAGGCTCTGTTGTTGTATGTTATTGCCCATGCATTCCTTTTTGGGAAATAAATATTTACTATGCATTATACAATAATATTTATATCGTTTTATATAACATTATTAATATTATTAATAAATCTACTTTAAAATATTGCACCATACATATTAGACGTATATATTGGATATATAAATATCTACATATATGCAGATATATACATAAATACATACATATATCCATATATATACATATTCATATAATTTTATTTTCTTTAAAAAAATGTGATATATAATTTTTTACATATTTTAATTTATTGTTCGCTTGGAAAGTTATGTTTTTTTGCGTTTTTATTGTTCGCTTGGAAAGTTATGTTGTTTGTGTTTTTTTTTTTTTTTTTTTTTAATATATAATGTCTGTTTGTTGTTTTTTTTTGTTCTATCTCATTATATTTAACAGGCATGACTGTATATAATTTAAGTTTAACTTGACATGATGTGTATTTTTCGATTTAATGTTAATACAGATAAAATAAAGAGATTTCAATAGTAACCTTTCAATTATGTATATTTGTTTTATTTTTATTTAATTATTATTTTTTTTTTTTTTTGTTAAAATTGTGCATAATTTTTTTGATATTATATAGGTATATTGTTATAACATTTTATCTTTATATCCGAAAGAAAAATTATGTTAATCATTAATTAGATACTGTGCAAATCAGAGATACAATACAAAAGAACTTTTGTGTCCTTTAGAAAAATATAAGTTTCATTAATTTTTAAAGGTTTTTTTTTTTTACATGCAATACATTCATCAAAATAAAGATTTAATTTATTTTCTTCGCTAAAATTAATGTTTAAATACAATAGAAATGAGAATATTTTTACGTAGCTTATTTTTTAATAGTTGAATAAAAGTCATTATCATATTTACATATAAACAAGATTGTTTTCTTTTATATATATATATATATATATATATATACATGTATATATATATATATTTATATATACATATATATATATATACTTTTATTTATTTATAACTACAAATTTATATTGTAAGCTGAATAAATGAGTGTCATTGTTTGCTTTGAAAAAAAGAAACTTTGTGGTTGTTTTATTTTAATTTTACTATTTACTTATTGAAATGCTATTTAAGTTTACAATTAGTATTATGTGTTTTTTTTTGTTTTTTTGCTTGCTATTTGGACCGCGCTTTATTATTAAGTAGTTAATTTTAGAGCTTATGTATGTATGTATGTATGTATGTAGCTTTAAGTATCATATTTTAGAAAAATGTATTTAAATGCATTTAATTATAATACTCGTATATGTATGTATATTACAAAGAAAATTTATTTGACAGTTTATTACGTTTTCTTTTAAAGTCATGCAGATGGCTAAGATGAAGTCAAACTAACCGGAGTTAAGCCGATAGCTTCACCATCTTACAGTTTTGACAGTTATTTATGACATGTAAATATGTTATGTATGCAGCAGCTACAAGAGGAGGAAGTGGGTGGGGAAAAAAACAAAAAAAACAAAAAACAAATCAAGATGTCAGGCGACGAAAGCTTCAAAGATGCAGTTTACCAGAAATGTTTTCTTTATAAGAGGAACTGACATATGGCCATGAAATTTGTAATTACCATACTTTTCATCGGTTTGCTTAATATTAACTATTGTATATAACAAATGTATGGACAACGGTATAGATACATATGTAAGCTTTTTGAACTTTTCCTGAACTTTTATGTTGAATGTTACGCTGAGAAGCGTTCAAACGATTGTCGATTTTGAATATAATATATAATTAAATACTTTACGTTTTCGAATCGTCGAAGCCTGTTGAGTCATATACCATACTATGTATTTATTCAATGAGGCATACGATTTTTTTTTTATTATGTATGTACATGCATTTTTAAAACTTTCAGTTAAGGTATTGTAATCATTATTTAAATGGAGCATTTGAAAGAAGTCAATATTATATCACAATTGATATGATATATACAAGGGCTAAAAGATTTTGTCACTTTTGTATTGTAGTTAATAAAAGAAATTCTTTAAGTTAAGTTAACTCGTATCATAATATCAAATTGCTATTTTCCACTTTCGAAGAAAACATTTGTTTTAAACAATTTTCCTTTGTTTTTCTCTTTTAATAATTTGAAAAACTTTTTATTGCAAACCATAATTCGATTTGACAATTAAAGATCGGATTAAAGATTTAAGAGTGGTGGAAGTTGAGATTTCGCGGCAGAGATTTCTTATAATTGTTTGATCAAATTTAAATTCATTTTTAAGTTCGAAATGGAAATGCTAGTATTTGTAGAGAAAGTATGATGCATGAAACTTGCGAAATAATCGTAATTTAGAAGCATTTATTTATACTATTCGACATATATAATAATTGGACGATAATCACATTATTAAGCATTACTTAATTATATTCTGATGTACACTGAACTGTTAATATGCCTTATTATTGTTTGAATGTACCACAAGAATATGGCAGAAATCTTTGATTGGGTTAAAAAAAAAAAACAATAATATACTCGTACTTGTACGTTAAAACAGTCAATCACCAAGAGTTCTTCAATTGAACCAACAATGTTTTAGTAAATAACAAAAATGTTTTGTTATACTTGTGATGTGATTAGTAGTGTTTAAGTTTTAAGCGCAATCAGTTGGTCATACGAATCGCAACATCACTGTATCATATAAATGAGGCCGAAGATAAGTATAGATAAATATAAAAAAAATTTAATAAAGCCCATTACTTTACACTTTAGTTCAAAATAATCGAATGTCATAACTGCCTGAAGTCTGATCAACAACAAGCCTTAATTTCAAAGCTTTAAATCACCATTTTTGTATAGTAAAATAATGTGTTGACACAAAATATTACTTGATATTTATAATTTAAATAAAAGGATAATTTATTTGTTTTTAATTTGTAGTAATGTTAAAAGAAATCATTCTATATATATATGTATATATTATTAATTTATTTTCTTTTGTTTGTTTATTTTAAGGCCTTTAAATAAGTTTACTATAATATCAGAAGTATTAATTTAGAGCAAATAATTTGATATGTTATATAAAATCATAAATTTTATTATTTTATTAATTTCCTGTTATAATGGTATACGGAAATAAAAGAAAGAAAATACAGATTCTTAAGCACATTCATTAGAAACCAGTTTAGTGTTTCTCTTAAGTTTTGCATTTCTAATTTATCTTATTTCGACTCGGTTCAGTTGTTTGCAACGATTTGATAAACATTATTCTGTTGTTATTTTCTTTTTAAATAAATAATTGTATTATTTTGCTTTTTTTTTGGAAACCTAATAACATTGTGATTTCGTTTTGTTTGTTCCTGTAATATTAGATCGTTGTTACTATAGGAAAGCGATGCTATCGCTTTCGTAACTTTTTTAAGTAATGTTTTTTTGTTTTTTTTTTCCTTTTGTCAGTTCAATTGAACTGATGTTATTTTGATTTGCTTCTTATTTTAATTTTCTTGACTATTTTTGATTTGTACATATACAATATATTGCTTAGAGGTTTTAGTTAACCGTAATTAAAAATAAATAAAATATTTTCATTACCAAAACATAAAAAACATATTTATTTTTTTTATAAATCCAATTCAATGGAAAATATGGTAGTGTTATTTTTTGGAAAGTATCGAGTTTGTAACAGGTTTGTGTCAATTTTTTTATTTTTATTTATTTACTTATTTTTATTTTTTTTAAAGGAATGAAAATATTTTCAAGGCACGTAATTACTCATGTCCAATTTTGTTTCTGTAAAATGCTAGTTACTCTATTATAAATAATCTGGTTGTGCTGGTTACGCTATTTAAGATATCTTTGTTAAAATGCTTTGTTGAAGTGCTTTGTTGAAATGCTTTGTTGAAATGCTTTGTTTTGGAAATACAACTAATATCTAATCTAATTTATTGTTGCTTAAAAGTAAATCAGCTGAAATTCAAATGTGTTTCTTTGTATCTTTGAAATGCTACATGATGTGTTAATTTATATTTTTTTTTTAAATACACCTCATTGGATGTGGTGTGGATCAAAGAACATTTGAAACAACAACTGAAATAACATTTAGCAGAAATCTACTGGAAAAGTTATAATTTTCTGGATATATTGTATTCCATTGGTTAAGGCAGGCATTTGATACAATCGATGTTCTTTAAGCGTTTAACATCCTGATATCAAATATATGACTTTGTAAGCTTGACAATTACAATAGTTTGGTAAAGCATTATCCATTAAAATCCTTCCTGTTTTAACAATAATTTTTTAACTCCATTGTGGTAGGTAATCGAATATGAGTTGATAAAATATAAAGGCTCATATACGTGATTAGCTATTATATGTATAATCGTCCAATTTTAATATTGCTTTTTCGTACACACATTTATATGTACATATGTAGCTTAATGCGACTTTGTGGATTGAGTTAATAAATAGTTTGCATTGAGATTGACAATACAATAGTGTGTTTAAATAAATTGGGATTCCGATTATTTTAATTAAGGCGAATGAATCTGTTAAATGGTGCAATAAAGCTACTCTGAAAACATATAGACACTTAATTATAATAAGAGTATGTGTATAATTTTCAATACCTGCATATATACATATATACTTTGGGAACATTCTTAAGTATCGAAAATAACAAATATTCCAATTTAAATTTGGTCTTAATATTTTTTGAAATATTCGGGCACATACAAATATACATGTATATGACTTTGTTTTTGTTGAAATTATTCTAAGCAGCCTGCACACAAATACAGTACAAAGCAACAAGGCACGTTGCAAATGAATGTTATCATAATATATATGTATGCATGCACACATTTAAAATAAAACTACGCTTCTCTGATTATGAACAATACTTATTCATACCCGGACTATCATATGGGTTATAAAAAACAAAACAACCATATCAACACCGATACGGATATTTAAATAGAATTCTATGAAAATCCTTTTACTATCTTCAAAATTAATAGGATACAACATTAATTTAACACTTTGACCACAATAGTAATGCGGTTAAGATTATGTTATTGAATCAAATATAATTTTCTGAGGTTATTCCAAGACATAGAGTTCATATAGTTTCATAGATACGAGTAACGAATATGAAAGAAAAAATATTACATTTTATTTTAGTTTCAGATTTTTATATGTGTACATTAGGGTGTCCCAAAAAAATCAAGTTTAAATTTTTGTAACGCATACCCTCTTATTTTATTCGAATACTGTCAAAACAATAGTAAATAAAGTTTCATGTACTTTGAACCAGAGGAACCCGTGCCGACTTGCATCTAAACATGTCAGTACTTGCAAGGCATGGCACGCGAGTAATAACATATCGATAACTTGTTATTGCATGTTTATTTTATTAGTAAACACATTGTTCTCGTTCTGTTAACATGTCGGTGGAGTTACGCAGTTGTAGAAAGGAGATATTTTTAATAGGGAACGTTAAACATCAAATTACTGGTTCAAAACTTCCCTCTAATGGGCAAGTACTGGCAGTTTTGTTCTATAATATTCGTGAAGTGAATTTAAGTGTCAATGAGAGCGCAAATCTTACTATTCGTGAGTGCATTATTTATTGGGAAAAGGCCCGTATCCCGACAAGATCTCTACCTAATTGTGTTAAAAAATTAATTACATTGTATCAAGTTTGGAGAAATTTGCAAAAAAATGCAAACAAAACAAAAAACGTGTTTGAGCAGCGTCGACATGAGTTTGTTACAAACTTAAACAATTTGTTTGACATTGCACATGCGGATGCACTTCAATTAATAAAGATAGATGAAGATAGGATTTTTTTGCAGCGCCAAAGAGAACCAGGCCGACCTGGTCATTTAGCCGGAGTTGACCAAAAACAAACACACAAAGAAGAAAGAGCGCACCTTAGAAACGTCGAGGAGCAAAAACGACGTGCTAAATATTTTTCATCCTTAGCTCCTTCAACATCATCTTATGACCCGCTACAAGAAAGTTTGTCGTCTGATTCAGAATTGATGGATTTACAGGAAATTTTGCCAAACCTAACCAAAACAGAATCCAGTATAAATAAAACTGTTATGAGGAAGAATTTTATCACTCCAAAATTAGTGGCAGCATTAGATCGGTGTCAATTGAGTGTGAGAGATGCTGTGTTTATTATTGAAGCAACTATTGAAGCTCTTGGACATAACACAGACGAATTTCCTATAAGCAAGTCCACTATTCAAAGGGTTCGTACGGAAAAGCGAAAAGAGCGAGCGGAAGCCATAAAGGTTAATTTTCAAAACCAGGTTCCGGATATTGTAACACTCCACTGGGATGGTAAACTTTTGCCGGCTTTAGATTCACGCAAATCTAAGGAAGAACGTCTGCCGATAGTTATAACGTTTGACGATAAAGAACAACTTATCGCTGTACCAAAGTTGGATAACTCTTCAGGAAAGGAACAGGCCCAGGTACTTTGGAATGCTATAATTGATTGGAATCTTGAGGATAAAGTGCAGATTTTGTGTTGTGATACGACTGCTTCAAATACTGGTCGAATCAATGGTACTTGTGTACTTCTCGAACAGAAACTAGGCAGGGAAATGATTATTTTTGCTTGCCGCCATCACGTCTACGAATTAGTACTAAAAAGCGTGTTTGAAGCAAAAATCTGCCAAGTTACCACAAGCCCAGACATTCCAATGTTCAAGAAATTTCGAGAGAACTGGAAGAATGTCGATCCCGAGAAAATACAGAGCTGTACAGAAAAGCTATCATGTTTGAATGTTTCTGAGATCAACAGACTTATCGATTTTTACCAAATTGAATTAACTAAAGAAATTACTAGGGATGATTACAGAGAGTTAATCGAACTTTCAATAATATTTCTTGGCGGCGATGCAGAAAAAAAATTTAAGATCCGGCCTCCAGGTGCCATGCACCAAGCTCGATGGATGGCGAGAGCGATTTACTCATTAAAAATATCGTTACTTGGTGATCAATTAAGAATTTCTAACAAAGATAAAGAAGCTCTGTTAGACGTCTGCCTGTTCATCGTGACAATATACGTTAGGCCTTGGTTGCAATGCATTTTAGCAGTAAAAGCACCTTACCAGGATTTGTGTTTTCTGAAAGCTATAAAATCTTATGAAACAATAGATGAAAGCATCTCGAAAGCAGCATTACAGAAGTTTTGCTTGCATTTGTGGTATTTGACAGACGAAGTGTCTATCTTGTCTCTATTTGATGATGATGTAAGCCAAGAAACGAAAGTCAAAATGGTTGCTAACTTAGCCAAAGAATATCCATCTGCCTATGGTAAATGCTACATTCCATCGAAAGAAGAACTTTGTGGCAGACTTTATGGTAAGCTTGAAAATTAAGTTTGTTTTTTTAACTTTTTTATTTACATAACTAAAAAATTATATCAATAATCCTCCTTTTCTTGTTTTCAGAAAAAAACATCGATGACTTTGTTTCAGTCAAAAGCAAGTCCTTATTTAGTCGATTGAAAATTGATGGTGCTTTTCTCCACGAGTGCCCCTCTTTGCGGCTTAAAAATGCTTCGTACCAACATGCTAAAAGCAAGCTATTAAAACTGAAAGCAGTTAATGACTCTGCTGAAAGAGCAGTCAAGTTGATGCAAGATTTTCACGGCCTGCTAACTGTTCAAGAGGAGCAAAAGCAATTTTTATTTCGTTGCGTACAAGAACATCGACAAAAGTATCCTGACTGTAAAAAACAAACATTAAAAAGAAAATTAATAAATAATTAACCTACTTTCAACAATTAATATAATAATAAAGTCCAATACCGGATGCCTTATTTCAAAAATAAATGAGTTTTGCTTTTCCCTCCATTGCTCCATACTAATTTTTATGTTTAGATTTTGGCGTTAAGTCGGCACGGGTTATCGTCATCCGATCGCAATAATATTTGATATTTCACTTATCTGGGTCAAATAGAAAAAAAAAAAGGTATGCGTATCTCTATCTAAAAAAAAAAAATTTAACCCTTATAGCCTGGGACACCCTAGTGTACATGCCTCGTAATTGAAGAAAAGAAAAAAATAATTTGAGACCTTTCATGCAAGACCTTCTTTTAACATGTATTCATAAAAAATGCTCTCTGTCAAATCAACAAAATAAAGCAGGCACAACATATATCAATTTTCGAATATTGGCGTTTACTATTAGATAACGCAACTGTCATATTTAACAGTCGTTGAGCCAATGAAATGGAACACCAGTACATTAAACAAGATTTTAAAATTAAGAATCCGTAACAGACTTAATTGCTAAAATGCATATAAAAACCAACACTCAAATAATCGGATCGTCTATAGTTAATAACTATTAAGTTTGCCGAGTTTTGCATTATATTGAAAGTATTATACTCTTATATGGTTGGTACTAGCACTTTTAAGCGAATGCAACATATTTACTTTATAGGATTGTGCTGCAAGCCGGGTGAGCCTAGGCTTCAATAAATAAACTTCTGCATTTAGCATGGTCTTTTGTCAAGTGTTTCCAGATATGGACTCCAAGATGGTTAAAGTTCGCGCGAAGAAGACCGAATGAATGCAGTGAAAAAAGAAATTGAAGAAAACCTTCAATACTTTACTTGTGAAAGCAAAGTTGATAATACTAGAATATATCTGCATCAAAAATGATTAACTTGATCAAGACGCACTTGCACCGCTATGATTTAGTGATATGATACTCTATATGAATCTATATGATCTCCTTTATGAAAATGTTTGTCGTTTAATAATACATAATGTACTACTTTCGGTCAAATATGGTAAATAAGCTGTCATTGGAGCGTTAGCCTCTTAATATTTCGCCTACAAATTAATGAATGAAACTATTCTTATTGGCCAAAAATTAAAGACAGAAGGTTGTCATCATAAGTTTCGCATAGAAATATAATACTATAGAAAACTCCAACAATGTGTGAATACATTTAGTGCATTAAATTGCTAAAGTTCGTATTGAAGCATTTAAAATGGATATGAATTTACTATTTATTCTTTGCAAATATTTATAAATAAAATGCAATCTTTTGAAAAGTATTCGTATACGAAATAGGTATTTAGAACAGATTTTTGACTGTTGTTGTATTCGCGTTAACTTTTCGTATAGATTCCGTATTGTTCTATATCTAGATTTCCGTATATATCTAGATACATATACACGTGTAATATTGTATTAACATGAAATTCGGATTGTAAGCTTTTACATCAACACTATTTAAACAATGTATTGTGGAATAGATATTTGATATATACGAATGAGCTTATTTGTAGCAAACGTATGGCAAAAAGAAGTTAAAATAAACGGTGCTACTATATATATTTTTAATGTTGCATATTATCGTATAATTCGAGTTGTAAGCTGTTACATCAAAACAAAAATTAAAATTTTAACTGCAGAACGTACTCGATAAATTTAAATGTACGAATATGGCAATTACCGTTTTGTTTTGTTTTTTTTTTTTTTTTGTTTAATACTCTACGAAAAATATAAAGCCATTTTTATTAACATTATTCGAGTTGTATGTGTTTGTATTGAATTTCGAGTAATTATGTAAACAATACAAAGTGGTAAATTTGAAGCGCAAAATATATCTCTTATATAACTATATTATAAATATGTAAATCGGCAGTACTTTTGTCGACATATCACAATAATTACAATATAGATTATTTAAGTTTGTATTTGTAGTTCCGAATTATTCTTAGACTGTAATGTTAATTATGTAATCTGTAATATTAGACGTATTGAACGATTTAATAATTGCATCTTGTCGACAAAAGTTAATTTATAATTTTGTTATTGCTGTTATTTTAATTGTAAATAAAATGTATTTTTTTTGTTTAATCGTAAATAGGCTTTTAGGAAATATTTTCCTTTTATGTTGTGTTTTAATACACCGCTAACTGTTGGTTTTAATTATATTGATCTACATTGTTGCACATACACGTTTATGTTTATATGTATTATTTGTTTTTGGTTTTGTGTTTTTTTTTTTTTTTAATTACTATTATAAACATATAATACATGTATTTATACATTATTAGCTTCACTTCCTTTAAATTTATTTATAGGAAAAGCTATCTTGGCTTAAAAATTTAGTATATTTCTGGTTCTTCTTTTCATTTAGTGTTGTGTTTGTTTGTTTAATTTGTTCATTCTATTACAAAATCCATATTTGATAACTTGCAGGTATACTGATTGTGTATATACTCAAATAAAGAGTTAATAAAAAAAATTAATAAAAATTGAATTCAAATAACAACGAAGAGATATATAAAACAAATTAAGTGCTAAGGGAAGTTGCATATTGTTTTTTTTTTTTTGGTGTTTAGTTATCCTAGGTACCCATCATAGGTTCCTGTCGAATTTCTGATTTCAGTTTGACAAACTCTTTGGCAACTTCATCGTTATTCCTTTGAGAAAGGATACGCAAGATAGTCCAACCCGTTTCGTCCATTTGTATACGTTTTGCTAGTGGTAACCAACAGGCACATGAACCCTGTAGGATATAATTGTATTTATTTAAAAAATTTCAATATTTAATTAGTAATCATATTTGAAGTAACCTTTTCGACAATGTCTTTTAATTGCAGTACAGCAACACCAACGAGGCGATCTTCACGCGCAAAACAATAGTCCTTAACGCAGATATGCAATTCGAAAAAATCAAGTTGCTCCTCGTTTCCAATCATGCTGTGGATAACTAATTTGTATAGTATACAAGTTTGAGATATAAAAGAATAAAAGAATTTGAAACATAGTTAAAGGCCATCATTAAGATTTGTATTTTTTACTTCACTTTACTTGCGAAAATTTGTATAGGATCGCTTAATTTGAATCGAAAATTCACTTTTTTTCACTCTCTGTAGGTTTTGATAAGAAAGTAATGTTATTTCGTATATAAATCATTTTCATAAAACTTTTTTTATGGACTTTAAATATTAATATTGGAACAGGAATATTGAGAATAGGAAATTGAACTGCATTTCAGCAGAGAAAAAAATGCGCCTTCTAACATATGCATGCATGCACATATAAATTTCGTCTTTAATTTATTTTATAAAGAAATGCTTAATTTGCAGGTAACGCGCCATATAATTCAGTGGCTGCGTTTAATCTAATTAGACGCGAAAAAAGAAACGAAACTTATGATAGGGATATGTGACAAATTCCTTCATATACTGTACTTCTATGGAGCACTGGTGGTGGAAATAACGACAGAATCCAGTGAGATACGAGACATTTCGTCGGTGTTCGAGGGTGTCCATTGACTGAATGATATTAGCATCACCTATGAGTTTTATCGCACGGTTTTGAATCCTATCTAGTAGGTGCAGAAATTTTTTAAGCGCACACCAGTAGTGTGCGTTGTACTCTAATTTTGGGCAGATAAATGACTTATATATTGAGGACAGATAAAAAGGGGGAAAATATTTCTTTCACCGTTTGAGGAAACCTAGACATTTCACAGCATTGTCATTGTTGTCATTGACACACATATTGAGAATGGAACGTTTTTCGGTTTCAGCGATGCAAGTGCCGTTCATGGATAATGGCTGGGTATTTAAAATCCGCTTTGACGACAGCAGGCAGCATTGTGTTTTGGAAGCATTACATCGCACTCTTTTGCAGTTTCCCCATTTAGTGATGCGGTTTATATTAACGAGCTTATCATACACTGCCTTCGCCTTTTTACAGCCAGGGGCGTGAGACTAAGTACTGTAGTCAACAAAGAAATATATTGGATTAGAAGCAGGAGACAAGTGATTATTGAAGAAAATTAAAAAGACTGTCGGAGACAGAATGGAGCCCTGGGATACACCAGATTATATTTTATGAGTATCAGACTTAAAAACAACTTGAATTGAACGTTCCGAAAAGTAATTTCTAATCCATCGAAGAAGAGAGTCGTCGTTCCCAAATGCACACATTTTCCAGATAAGAGCCATGCCAAACTCTGTCAAATGCCTTAGAAATATCAAGTGCAACTATCTCACTTTCGCTAGATTGATGCATGCTTTGGCTCCACTTGTCTGTGAGACATGCCATCAAATCAGCAGTGCACCTAATACTGCGAAAACCGTTCTGCCGGTCTTTGAGAAGTTTTCGTATATCGAGATGTTTCATCTGACGATTTATCAGCGTTTCCATGACCATGGAATGAAGAAGATGTGCAATGGGTCTGTTAGGACCTTTAAGTACTCTTGCTATCTTGAGAACCTTATTATAGTATTCGTGTTAGGTCAACCTTTTCATCTCCGCTTTTAGCCACTTCTGGTGTACCACAAGGCAGTCATCTAAGTCCCCTCTTTTTCATTTTAACTATAAACGATCTTGAGAGGATTATCAAACATTGCCCCTATCCGTTTACGCCGACGACACAAAGTTTTCCAAAACTATTTCTTCACCCCAAGATTCTACTCTTCTTCAACTAGTCTATCGATTTCCACTTGGTGGAAAATGTCTCCAAATGTCAATCTTTGAATTTGTCACGAAAGTCCAATCAATCTCCTCCTCAACTTTATTTTCTGCATGGCCAACGTATACCCCAGGTTCATTTCCTTCGCGACCTTGGAATATTATACGATAGAGGGTTAAACTTCCGTTCGCATATTGATGAGAAAATCCTTAAATCACATGGCTTTATCAAACTATGATCTAAAGACTTTTGCCACCCCTCTATGACAAGGTTACTTTACATTGCTCTTGTCCGGCCCCTTCTCAAATATGACAGTCAAGTTTGGTCTCCCTTTCAGCGAGTTCATATATCCCAAATAGAGAACAAAGTCATTTCCTTCGATTTGCTATTCGAGGACTACGCTGGGATGACCCTTTTATATTACCCCCCTACCTTGACCGCCTCAAACTTCTTAACCGGAAAACGCAGAAAGGTAGCTGACATTCTTTTCATTCTTCGACTGTTCTCTAGTTGTGTGGATTGCGCCTCCCTTTACAATCCTATTTCCTTCAACACTAACCCTTGTAATTTACGATCTTTTCTATTGTATATTCAAATCAATCGCACCTCTTATGATTCCAACGAACTAGTCTCCCGCGTGCTCCCTAAGGTCAACTCAAACCTTCCCGTTTTTGATTTCAACCTTATATCATAGTATCGCTTATAACAAACACAATAACATATATAGATCTTTTCGTCTTCCACTCAAACAACTGAGGATTACAGAGAAGATTTGCGTATTTGAAATCTCAGCTTTGATAACATCCGACGTTTCCCTCTCAAAATAAAGCTTTATGGGGCAACAAAAAACTGATTTCACTTGTAGCAATAATGCAAATAACGTACAAACTGCTGTCACTTAGGCCTTGATTGTCGCCTTGAAATCTTTGATTATAATTAGAATGATCAGAAGTTCCATCACAACCATACAACTGACAGAGTTAGACCTTGCCGGAACTGTTTCATATTCTGCTTACCTTGCACTTGTATCTTCGCACCGAATGATCAAGAAGTGATTGAAGCTGTATCTCAGCCTTCATATCTGTTATTGTTATTTGCTCTGGATAGCATTGTTTTCTTTATTGAAATTGGTATATTATAAGTCGGGTAAATATTTGCATTATTTTCTTTTCCGCCTTGCTGCAATAGTGTGTAGGAAAGGTTAGATAAATACGCATCAGTATACAAAGGGATAGCTTTCTCAGGTGTGTATCGATCGCAATTACATGACTGAGTATTTTCGGAGCTTTTGGGATCTGCCCCACAGATGCTCTAGAAGCAATAATAGCACTAACGCCTTTACACTTAATATTATCAAAGTTGCACTACGCTCAGCAAGTCTGCTACAAATCAAAGAGTTAAGTTTTAGCGATCACCCGGACTTAAGGACCCTGCTCTCTGAAATACCTGAACTTGGTATGATTTACGCGGTAACAGACCGCCTTCAAAAAACATTATGCTTCGATAAAGGATTCTCTTCGGAGATTCCCAACGAAGAAGCATGGGTTAACAATAATTCACCAAACAACCAAAATGGCATAAAGTGGTATACGGATGGTTCCAAAATGGAGATGGAAGTGGAAGCTGGTATACACGGACCAAACAATAACATCACCTTAACAATGAGAATAAGCCCCAGTGTATTTCAGTCAGAACTCCACGCCATTCAAGAATTTTCCAACCATATCTACAACTCTGGTATCAAAGGCACAAACACCCATATATTTACAGACAGTTAAGCAGCTATAAATGCCCTTAACTCGCATATATTTAACTCCAAATCAGTCATGCACTGCTTCAAAACTGCCCAAAGACTTAGCTCTAGGAACAAGACCAAACTATGGTGGGTTTCTGGTCATGAAAGCATTGATGGGAATGAAAGACCTGACGAACTGGCCAGAAAGGGCTTAGAAACTCCCTTTAATGGACCTGAACCCTTCTGCTGCATCCCTAAATCAGCAGTTTATTTAGCTAGTAATAGCTGGAACACTCGAGTGTTATCTGATAAAAATTGCTCGAACAGAATTCTGACTTCGGGAGAAAAACAAATGACGCTCATAGACGACGTTGCTCTTCGGCACACAGTACGATTCAAATGCGTTGACAACTTCATCAATTTTAGTTCTGTTGTCATTAATTTTAGGTAACGTTTGGTATTTGGAAGATCTCTCTATGGCTTTATCTCTAGCACATGACAGAAACTTCGCTTTCCCAACCGCCAGTCAAAGCAATTCTGTTTGCTGATGACGTAGTACTGTTCGCGAATACAACTGAAACCCTTTCTCTCATGAGGTTGTGGAATCTTAAGGCGAATCTGTGCAAATCAAAGGTGATGGTCTTTAAAAAAGGTGCAGAGAGGAACTGCAGAAACGAGAAGTGGCACTACAACTGAGAAACAATCGAAGGAATTAACACATATGTATAAATATGTAGCGGTAACCATAATTACCAATCTGAACATGGAAAAACACTTATAAGATAAGCTAGCAACGGCAAAGAGTGCGATCAATGCAACTTGGAAAAAATGCTTCTCAAATAAAAAAGTTGCACCTAACGTGAAATATAAAGTATTCGTTGCAGTGGCCATATTGAAGCACGCAGCGCAAGTTTGTTGATACGAAAAGTATGAAGAAGTGAAAAACTACTACGATACTATGTAAAGAGATGCTTCCATTTATTGTACCTAGAAATACGCCCAGCAACATGGGAACAATCGAAACGGGATTGTCGCCACTTTTTCTGACTTTGTGGACTTTGTAGCAAAAGTTCTTGAAATGTCAGATGATAGACTCCCAAAACTAGCAGCATTGTATACAAATCAAAAGGAGAACCTATTGTATGTGGAACTAAAGACCTAGAAAGTCACTGCGGAAGTGAACTCCATTTGCTGGAGGGAGATAGATTGCGTAAATTATATTACCTTGTATCTAAAGTAGATGAATAATATGGACAAGACTGCATGAAACAGGCTATCTCATCAGTTCCTCGATCAATATACAACCGCCTGAACCACAATTAATACTTTAACAGCTTGCACCCCCAAGAACTGATTTCAAAATGAGGGGTGAATTGATAAAGTTGAATTATATACCACACCGCGAAGAATGGCCCATTTATTGCAGTATGTGTACCTTATCGAAGAGAGAAGACATAATCCATTTTATAGGAAAATGCCCAACCCTGAGGGAAACACTAAGAGATCTTCGGCAGCAATATCAAATCGGAGACTGAGATATTGAGCCTTTTGAACCACGAATACGACATATGTTCTAATATTTTCGTAAAGCCAACGATTTTTATAAAAAACAATTTTGTATGTTCTTAAATGAAAAAATCTATCTATCTCTATCCTATGACTCAAAAACATAACAAATTTGTATTATCAAAAATAAACAACTAATCCGAAATTTGTCGGTACTTGACTAAATTTTGAAAAAAATCGTTCCACAGTCATTCGAGTTATTGAAGAAATAGCTTCAATTCCTATGCAATACTACAATACAATTACAAAAACAAACTGATAATAGTATTGCAAAGCAAATAATAGTTACAGGTTCTGAAATACCAAATAATGATGCCACGTTAATGCTCGTGGTTTAAGGCGATTAGTACATCAAAAACGGTCTGATTTTTTGATGGTTTGGTTTTTAAACCGGCCACACTGTTTCTACTGATTTGGCAGTTGAAATTTGATTTGTGGTTAGTACGTTTTGCCATTTTACAATGAATAGATTAATGCTACAACAGCGAGTGCAAATTGTGCAAACTTATTTTGAAAACCATGGTTCGGTTCGCTAAACCATCTGAGCAAGTTATTCGGAACACGATGAATCGGTTTCGCACTACTTAAACTGTACTGGATAATACGCAGCCCTAAAGACGACAAACAGTGCAAACAGAAGAAGTTATTGTCGTTGTAACGCAGTGTTGAGGAGAATTCGAATGAGTCGATTTGCCATCGTGCTCAGCAATTGGAACTATGCCCATCTACTTTTTACGGAAAAGTCTTGGCTCAAAAGCGTGACCATTATGGTGAATATGTAGGTAGGTTCGGTGAATGGGCCGAAAACATGATTCGCTATAGAAACATCATTTCTGACTTCTTTGTTCTACAGTTGAATGGCATTGACGTGACAGAGCTTTGGTTTCAACAAGATGGCGCAAAATGCCACACGGCGCACGACCCCATCAATTTATTGCGGGAAACATTTGCTGAGCGCATAATTTCGCGGAATGGACCTGTGAACTGGCCTCCACGATCTCATACCTTTAGATTACGAGTAAATACCTTTCTTTAGAGGTATGCGAAGTCACTAGTCTATGGCGATAAACCAGTGACGTTGGACGATTTCGAAGTCATTCGAAAGTTGTCGAAAATTGCACTTCACGATTGAGCTTCACTTGAGCTAGCCGTGACGCGCATGTGCCTATTAACATTAGCTTCAAGTGTTTTATTTTATATTGAATTTGTATACCTCTAAACAAAACACCCTCTACTATCAATTTTCGTAATCGGAAAGTTCTTGGGGTTAACTGGAGGGCAGAGCCAATACGGCTTGGCCTTGTGTTCTGGAGCCTGATTTGTTGCGAAAGACCATTTTTAAATTTTGTTGTATGATATGTTAAGAGAAAATGTGAATTTTCGCTATGATATATTGTATTAAATCCATTATGATACAATTTCAGTATTTTGGTAGAAGTCCAAAAAAAATATTTGTATCACACTCTGGCAATATTTTTCGGAATTCATTGACCTGTTAAGAGTTCCTTCTCTACTACAATAAATGACGACGTATCTAAGTAGCTATTAATAACATATTTATGATATGATTATGTTGGTATATACTGTGAATAATTAATTATAAATGCAAATATTTCTTGCTAAGGTACAACTTTTGATTTAAATTAAGTTGATTTTGAAAGGTATCTGTTATAGGCGTTATAAAAGTGTTAATATGATTTGAAATAACGATTCTTACAAATGAAAAGCCTCATTGTATTTTGGAGACCAATTATTCGATTTCGATTTCGTAGCATGCTTCCTTTTCTTGTCTTGTAAATGAGGGCCGATAAGGTTGATTTCCACGAACGGACGGAACATTCCTGATTGTATTTGCCATTTTAAATCGTTTGCAGCAACAACTTGAAAAGAAAAGGTTTTTTTTTTTTTACAATCAATTAATATGTGCAAATGTTTATGTTGAAATATAATTTCTATTACCTTTCACAGTCACTTTGTGTTCCCCGGTACCAGGATGTGTAAAGAGATCGATTTGCACGGAAATTTCCCCAACTGTTTCATCAGCATTTTGTGAGTCTTGAGAAAATATAATACATATGTTTTTAAATCTTAGATTTAACATTTTTATTTTTAGTTTTTATTGGGATTAGGGATACACCTTTCAACCACAAAGAGATTTTTAAAATATTGTTTGATAGAAAAATTATTCAAGGCTTTCCCTGTTTGTGGTTAAATTGGCTGTAATTTTTTTTTTATTTTGTCTTAGTTTTGTTTTGATTGTTATTTTTTTTTTTTAGTTTTAGGCAATCTAATCTACGTTAAGTATTTCAATTAACATGCAAGAAACTTTAAACAAGCAGTAGTATAACAGATAATAATAGAAAACTGTGTACATTTGAAAACATAAAAATTAAAAAATAATATTGTCAAGGTGACGGATGATCATCGAAAAATATATGCTTATGATTGATATATGTATGTACGTATATAATTGCACAATTTGGTTCTGGTTCCTTATTTCTAGCCTAGCTGGTGAATCTAAGAAGCTGCTCAATAAATAAATGAGTAGTGCCATAAGTATACATGAAATACGAGCGAAAATACCTGCAAGGTATGATAATTGTTAATAGAGCAAAAGCTCTATGTTTAACATAAGAATGCTCAAAACATTACTGTGTTCAACTTTCTTGTGTAACATTCAACTGGAATAGTGTGAAAAAAAATAATATAATTATGTAATTCATTTGCTTCTGATTTTAAAAGTTAAATATCGCTTTGAAATAGGGAGCCAACAATTATTACACAATAGTAAGTTCACAAAACTAAATTAACGATTAAAAATCCTTAAGATACAAAAACCACGAGTTTAAATGAATTGTTGGTTTTCCTCTTAAATATGTACCACCATCTAATGGATAATAAAAGTTAAATGCTTACTAATTTGTCCACTTAGGTTCCCACATTAAAAAAAACGGCAAGTGTAGAAATTTCAATCAGCTGATTTTGCAATCATATTTTTTTTTTTATAATTTACGCCCGCCTAAGGGGTTAGATACCCTTTTACTGTTGCCAGGGCGCGGGCGGAAACGTAGAAGGAGGAGAAAGGAAAATTGTTTTTTTTGTAGTGGTTTGAAACTCAGGTGTGTTTGGTTTCGATATTCGCTCTCCAGGGGGTGGGAGTCCGAATAGGAGAGTTTTTTCTTCACTCAGAGTGATTCGAAGGTGCTTGAAACTCTACAACAGCCAAATCTACGTGTCAGTGTTATGCCTTCACACGCAGAATTTTTCTGTCTGAGTTCCAATTACACAAATGAGAAACTTGAAAAACTAGGATTCGAATCTCGGAGGGTCAGAGTGGATGACTCAAACCCTAAATAGAGCTACCTCTATAATAGTCCTTAGGTCCGCAAAGTTAACTAATCCAGTAAGCAAGCTGTGCAGTAGCTAATAAATAGCGTTCAAGGCATGTGTGCATTGCCATGAGTTTCAAAGAATTGTTTCGTTTATTATATTTATTTTATATGTATTGTAATTATATTAAACTTGGCTTGTAACTTAAAATCGTAGCCACATTATTGCTGAGTAATGATTTTATCATTGGCTATAACATCAATGATGTAATAATTTATTGAATGTCAGATTTCCATCCTTCCTGTTCTGATCAGTCGAGACATACGCACAGCATATCATATGTTTTGCGGTAAGGCTTATAAAAATATCAAATGAAAAATAACAATAAATTGCAAATTTAAAATTAATTTCTTAAGAGAAATTAATGAAAATATCTATTGAATTTTAATGATCTACATTAGTTTTAGATTATCTTAAATTTCTTATTCGAATTCTGGATAAAAAGAAAGAATGAAATACGAATAAAGATATAAAAATGAAATAAAAAGCCCATTGTGACCATAAGTATTGTACTTTCCTATCCCATCTTCTTCTATCCATTATTCAAATACAATATTTTACTGAACGTAGGACTTTTCAGAAAAGCTCTGTAAGAATCATTTTCAATATTCAACAGCAATATTCAGATATAAAAGGATTGAATTTGTCTAAGGACGGTAAGTAATTTAAATGAATAATATGGGAAAAAAAGATTGCCAGAAACATCGATAATTACGCACAATATATGTAGTTCCGCATCAACAACGAGGGACGGAAAAGGACTTCTCACAGAAATTCTGAAAAATGAAAGTGTAGTATGTACTCGTAAGGCAAAGACCAAAGCAAACATCAGTTCGTGCTCTAGATTTTGCTTGATTTGTTAAGCATCGAAGAACAGATTTGCAAGAGAGCTTTTTGTTACCCTGGTTTTTATTGTTTTCCTTATTAGTCTAACTGAGATATGTATTATAAATTGACAAAATATAAAAAAGCAAAAGAGAGTTGATAAAATTATATTATAAGCTCCAAGTTGTGCTAAGGCAACGCTATTTTGGTAACCCAATTCAATGTTCACCAACAATTTTTATATGAAGGTTTTGCAAACAGTTGAACATGTATAATAAACGGTGCGTTTTATGTTTAAGGTTGATTTTGTCTTAAAATAATTTTGGTTTGACTGTCATTTTCCAGTTTGTACTTAACAGTCAAAGAGGGTATACAATAGTAATTATTTGTGAATTATTCTTCGTCGCGACAAGGTATAGAAGCTATTAAAAAATATATTTTTTTTAAATAACTTTTCAATTGTGTATACACGAAAAATTAAATGTGTCGGACCTTATCTTACTGGATCAATATATTTTGGATACGTTGTCGCCCGGACATTTTTTTATCTCTCAGTGTATGCAAAATTCAAATATTATTTATTGCATGCTAAATGATTTATTTGCTTGCCGCATGATTACACTAAAATAATAAAACAATTTCCATCGTATGCTCCATAATTAATTGGTATTAATCACTTTTTACGACTGTCATATATGTACGAGTATGATGCGGCAAATGATAGTCAAGCTACTCCAGAAGGTTGCTATTAGCTAACTAGTTGAAGCCGTCGATATATTATATAATAATATACTTAAACAAGGTCCTGCTAACACTTTTGAAATGACAAATGTCAACTGCAGTAAATAAAAATATCTTAACTTAGAAAAAAAAGAAAACTGTAAAGGAAATGGAACATAAAATGGAACACAAGTTTTAGCTTTGCGAGTCTATAAAGCCTACTTTTTTGCATATAATTTTATCTGTACAAATGTGTTTGATTCGATAATACAATAGCTTAATGAAATTTAAACATTTTAAAAAATAAATATCCAACCGTATCAATACAAGTTTTAAATACTTGCATTAACTTTTTAACGAAAACTAATAAATACTAAAAGGAAAATTTAACTTTTTTTTGTTTATATTGTAAATGGGTTTAAAAATTATATAAAACTGCTGAACAAATAAGTTAAAAAAATAAGTTCTTGAAAGATAATACTCCAACAAAGAAAAATTCAAGAACCTTGACGATTTTCACGTTTTAATTGTTTCTTTGCCTTAACAGGCTCCTCCACATTGGCTTCGATTGCGAGTCTTTTAGCTTCTTCGGCAGTTAGTTCACGACGTTTAACTTTTTTTTTTTTATAGTGTGATGTTGTGTATAGTAAAAATCGTAAAAATAACAGAAAATAATTTTCAGTGATGTTTAATAAAAAGACGTGAGCAAAGAAAAAAACAACAAAAGGTTTACAGTTTACAGAAATAGAAGAAGAAGAAAGTAAACAAATATTTTCATGTGTTGGTTAAGAATAAAATAAATTATTTATTATTAATTTTCTGGTTTTTTCATTTACTTTTAATTAATGATTCAATCGATACTCAATATTACTTAAGAACTAAAGTAATATTGTATCGTACAAAAATTTGAGATTTTATTTGAAGATCAATCATAACCAAAGCGACACTTTAAATAGTTCATACATACCTTCATGAACCTGGCTTGTGATGAAGGTTTTTATCAGGGTGTCTGTCATCTGAGTATATAAGCTTAAAGCATAACGAAGGCTTTGCAACTCGGCCGACTTCTCAAGGAAAGTTTTCTTGAGGCCGTTGCCACCAGCGTGGAAATACTGTTTTATTGTGTCCAGAGCAACGTCCAGAACAGCACATTGTTTGGGTGAAAGATTCTTTTCAACCTCCTTGGAGATGTCCATTACACCGCTAAGTGCATTCTTCACATCTTGCTTTCCAGCCATATGATTTTTGAAAAGACGACCCATATCCTCGATTTTGGCATTTGCAGCTAGATTCTTCGCATTGTCAGTGATATTTTTGAACATCATCTAATACAATAAATAGTGATAATATTTCATATACGAGTATGTACATTTTAAATGAAAATACCGTTCGATCAGTCATCGGTGGTAGGACGATAGTTTTCTCCAAAATGCGCATAACAATCTTCCATAGTTCTTTTAGTAGACGTTTTAGAACGGTCTTTTCACAAGACTGCGCATACAAAGTAAGAGAGCCATCAAGTAAATCCATAAGTGGTCGGAGTACTTCATCTGCTTCGACAGCCACTGCGTTTCGTTGAGCGGCTTGATTGGCATTCAGGTTACCGCCACCTTTTACTGAAAGTAGCAGATCGCCGAGTTCTCGTACAGATTGAGTGATTCTTGGTTCAAGACTGTAATATTCATCAAAAAAAAAAAACGAAAAACGTGGGTTTTTCATAATTTCTGATTCAGAAAGAGAGTATAACTCTTGTACCTTATAGCGAATTGGCATGCTAGGTCATCCAGAGCAGAGTTCAAATTCTGTTGCAGTTCTTTTAATATGTTGGCCGCATCTTCTTCGAGTTTATCACCGCCCATTGATTCAAACATTTTTTCCAGTTGCACTCTTAATTGTTGTATGTTGTTCATTAGAATACACGCCTATAAGAATAATTTGATTAATCATCATAAATACAATAGATAGACGTTTAGTAATAATTTTCTTACAATTCGCTCATCTTTCATATGTTCGGGGAATTCCTTTTTGACAATATCGGCATAAGCTATTAGCACCTTTACAATGGTCTTAGCAAAGCGCCTCATGTAACGCTTCCAAATTTCTGGATCCGGACACTCGAGCTTGCTAACAACATCGAAACATTGAGTCAGTTGGGTGAACACATCAACTACCGAATTTGAGAATAGCGCGTGTTCACTACTTTTTTGGAACTGAAAATATTAATTGCAGTTTTGTTTAATAAACACTGATACACTATAACGTCATGACTTACACCGTCTTTCTTGTCGCGATTAAATGCACCGTGTAGATATTCGAGCGATACATCGTCATTCTCATTCAGCCATTGCATAACAAAAGGTTCGAACCAAGCGGGATACTCAGGCACGGCACCCTTATACGGTGGGACTTCTTTAACGTAATTACTATACAACCATTTGACACGAAAGTGTAAATTCATGTACGCCGACGACTTGCATAGCCTATGCTGTTCATGTTCCTCAAGAGCGTATTTCATATCGACAGCAAACAATCCCCACATAGTGGCCGCAGATAACTATTCAAAAGCAAGATGTTAAAGTTTTTTTGTTTCGTTTTTTAATGTGTTACACTTTTTTTAATTTACTTGGCCAATATTCAGTTCCTGTGGAAATTGGTTCAAAACAGTTCCATAGCTATTCTTATCTTCTTCGATGATTGACACGATTAGTGCTATTAGCTTATGCCAGAAGTCAACACTATCCAGTTTTGGTCCATGATCGTCGGGGTCACGTTTAGCCTCGTTTGGATCCACCTGTGTAATTATGTTATTTTTGAAGTAGCTTTAAAAATCAGATTTAAGAACCCCATGTATAAATATGGAAAAAAAATATAAAAAAACTGCAATATTTTTTACATTTAAATAAATTAAATTTATGATTATAATTATAATGTTATGCACACACATACTACCCACACTAGACGATAACCTGATTCAGTGCCTTATTATACTACGTCGTTGCGTCGATAATCTACGAGTAATTCGACCACATGTGCAAACATGCAACTGACTCACTGCGGCGAATAGAAAAGTATTGTCATACTAACAAACCTACTCAAGTGCCCGAATTAAATAAACAAAGAGGTCACAAAGTATCAGTATCAAAAGTTATGCATTCTTGCGATCACTTGTACTCGTATAGACATACTAGTGCAATAATACGTCAAATTATTTTGCTTACCTACATACAGATGGAAAGGTATAAAAGGAAGCATTAGTGACGACGAAATGCTGTCTAGTTGTTCCACCAAAAACGGCAGATCACCCAAAATAAAAACCTAAAACTTGGAAGCGCACAACATCTGATGGCAGCAGCGGTGGGATTTCAAGTAAAACATCAACTCATATACAAATCGCGAAGTAATTAATTCAGTTCCGTAATTAATGTATTCCTTTTCCGTACTGTATCCGTCGATGGAGTTCTTTGGAGCACATACCAATCGAACCAAAACCTAGCGTTAGTGGTACATGTAAGTCGGGTTTGAATGTAAATAACATCGCTAAGAAGTAGGATAGTTCCCCGGGGAAAATCAATTGAAAAGTTGAGTTCGCGAAAAAACCCCATGTCTGTACATCACACTCTACGCAAAGATGTTGAAAAAAACTAAGCAGAACAAAATCAGGAATCCGCCAAAAAACTCTTCATTTTCAAATTGGAAACGAAACGAGTTCCTCTGGAAAATTCCTCCGCATCGCAAGCCATTAAACACATTCCCGAGTTTGACGCATCCGCCAGATTGATGGATAGCTTTGTGCAACTTTTCGACCCCCAGTCAGTCGGAGTTAGTCGACATAGTGAATAGTTCTACTCTACTATAACGTTATTGTGCAATACATTTTGTCAAAATATGTATAACCGGACTGAGTCAATCAAAACAAAAATGTAGACAAACTAAGTTCTGAAAGCGTAGACATAAGTCAACTGAACAAATGTTTTATATATCTTCCTTTACCTACCTTGAATACAACATCTGAATACAATGCGATTGATCGATCTTTTGTTGATAATACTGAAGTTTTCGTGTCTCTTTTATCCGTCAATCTTGGTTTCGACGTAATTCACCCCAAATTCGTAAATTTTATTCTCCTAGTCATTCTTCCCTCATTAGGGCATGTCTTCAATTTTATCCTGAGCACGGGTTACTACCCTTTACAATAGAAAAATGCAAAAATTTGCCCATTCAAAAGAAAAGGAGTAACAACTTCCGGCCCATCTCAATATTATCTTTTTTTTCTAAAGTATTTGAGAGGATACTCCAAAGATAAATCAATGCATACATACTCGTACATTTAAATAACCTGCTCTCGACTATACAATCAGGTTTTAGGAAACATCACAATTGTATTAAAGCAACCGTTAAAGTTACTGATGATATCACGGAATCTCTGGACTAGGACAAAGTGACATTCCTAGTGCTCCTGGATTTTTCGGAGGCCTTCGATACTGTAGATCACACGAATATCTTCAATAAATTATTAACGCAGTTTGGATTCTCAAAATCGGATGTGACCCTACGTCCGACTTCCTTGACAACTGTGGAGGTGTTCCACAAGGCTCTATTTTGGGCCTCTTCTGTTTTTCATGTACGTGAACGAAATACCTTCAAATTCAGATCTTCCATTCGCATGTTTGCAAACATGTTGGACAGTGTCCAACTGTATAGAAGTTGCCGACTAGGGATGATCGAAGACTACTCAAACACTATTACGAGTAATATCGATCTTGAGAGAATATCTACATGGTCTAAGAAGAATGGACTCTTTCTAAACCCTTCTGAACGAAATGCGTCGTTATCAGCATGAAGTCCGCGGGGTTTTCATATTTTTCAGATATTGTGTTAAACGGCTCCAAAATAGACTATGTGGAGACTGTAAGAAATCTAAGTTTGGTATTTAACAGCACATTAACTTGGAACAGTCCTATTAACGACGCAGCCGTTGGCAAAGTCTATGGAATGTTACGTCAGCTCATTTCTATAAATGCGATGCTACCACCAGAAGAAAGCTCAACGTTGCATTTAATAATACTGCGCGTTATGTTTTCAGCCTTCGATGATTCGACAGCATCTCTATGTATTCAAAATTATTCTATATCATATCACTCGTTCACTTTTTCCGTTACAGAAGTCTAATTTTTCTCTCAAGCGTGATTCAATTCAACAACCCTACTACCTCTTTAACAAGTTGTGTTTTAGCTCCTCAAACAGATCACATCAAATATAATAATTCATTCACCTTTTTCGTCCTTGTATTGTATCTGAGAAACAGTTTTTCATCCTCTTCATCCGTTAATGGAACTCTTTACCGCTGCATGTGCGAGAGACTGGTGGCATCAGGCGGTATCGTTTGGAACTTAAAGCATTTTTAACGAACAACCCTAATAAATTTAGTTTTTGAGGCCCTATCGCTCTATTTATTAAGATTATGTTAAGTGAGTTCTGCTTTTTTTTTATTATTAATTTCTACTAACTTGTCTTATAATTTTATTTGTACATGTATGCATCAATGAAATAAATAAATATTTAATATTAGACAACGCGGACGAAAGAAAATTAGTGAGGAAAGAAAGAGAGGTAGCGATGAACGTTGGTTTTAAATGTTTGAAAGTTATAATGGCTAGGAAAAAAAGAGCTAGGCAGGGCATTCCATAAGAGAAGTTGTATGGCATAGGAACGAATTACGATATTTTAGAGTACATGCGAAAGTGGGCTTGATGATGTGATGAGAATTCATAGCGAGACGGTTTTTGCTGATAAAAGTTTGAAGGGTCGGAATGCTATTGGCGATTTCTATGGAGCATTGGTGGTGGAAATAGCGATAGAACAGAGTGAGACACGAGACATTACGTCGGAGTTCGAGGGTGTCAATTGACTGTGTAATACTGGCGTCATCTATGAGTTTTATCGCATGGTTTTGGATCCTATTTAGCAAGTTCAAGGAGGTCTTAGAGGCACCTGACCAGATCTGGGTATTTTACTCCAATTTTGTAATTGATGAAACCTAGACATTTCGCAGCATTTTTGACGACATCGGATATGTGGTCATACCAACGTAGGTTGTCGATGGCAAATATACCGAGAATGGAATGTTTTTCGGTTTCAACAATGCAAGCGCCATAATAATGATAATGGATGGGTATTTAAATTTCGCTTTTATTTAATGAGAAGAGCAGCAGCGGCGAATGTGAGAAGCAGAGAGTACTGTGGTCAGCAAAGGAATATATTCGATTATAAATAGCAGACAGTGATCATTGATGAAAATTAAAAAGAGTGTCGGAGACAGAACGGAACCTTGGGGCACCCCGTCATTTATTTTATGAACATCAGACTTGAAACTTGAAACCATCCAAAACATCTTGAATTGAACGTTCCGAAAGGTAATTTTTAATACATTGAAGAAGATAGTCGTCGATCACAAATGCACGCATTTTCAACCATAGAGACTGATGACAAACTCTGTCAAATGCCTTAGAAATACCAAGTGTAACTATTGTATCTTGCTTTCGCCGGATAGGTGCACGCTTGGATTCCACTTGTCGGTGAGACAAGGTATCAAATCACCAGTGGACCTATTTTATGACAACCGTAGTTTCGGTCATTGAGAAATTTCCGTGTTTCGAAATAGTTCATAATCTGACGATGGAAAGAAGGAGAGAGAAGAAAATTCATCTTTTCTAGGGACGGGTTGGACAATAGCTGTTTTCCATCTGCTCGGAAAGAGTCCTAAAGAGTAGGATTAATGAAAAAGCTTACTCAGTGGTTTTGCCAACGTGGAAGAACACCCCTTCAGAAGAAGGGGAGATATACTCGTACCATCTGCACAGCGGATTTGTGAATGTTAAGATCTTTAAGTATTCTTCCTATACGAGTTGGGAAAAAGCACAATCTGAAAGTGTTAAGCTGACCGCAAAGTGTACAGCAAGCAGGTTGACCTTGTCTAAAGAGCGGACAGCTTGAATGTCATTGGAAATGAGCGCTGGGATTGACGATGAGGCAGAACTTTCGGTTTTCCTTTGGCCTTGAAGGACCGAAAAAATATTTCTCTAACTCTGACAGCCTCTTTACAGCTTGAGTCGTACCAAACCTTATCGTTTGCTTTGATACTCTTCTTTCGATGAGGGATATATAATTTCATTGAAAGAGATTAGTGCCTGTGATCATATGAATTTTTGTGTTTTCGGTGTACGAAAAATTAGCTAATATGACACAACCTAGAAGAGAAAGCATATCAGCAGTATACCTATTAGTGTGAGAAGTTAAAAACAAGTCCATGGTGTTGGCGGTGTGACTACCAACTTCTGGTATTCGCGTGGGCTTATTTACAAGCTGGGTCAGGTTGTTTACCGCAGCGAAGGTCTCAACACACCGTTCTTCTCGTGTTGTCTGTCCAGAATGTCGAATCCACCCAGAATTGTGTATATTTAAATTGCCCGTAATAACGATGTCGATATGAGGATATAGGGATACGAGTAGAATTCTTTGAGTTAGGTAGCGCATCAAACTCGTTAAATTCCGAATTGCTGTAAAGTTTGGGGCTGCTACAGATAAAACAATAATGGATAACTTGCTTACGGAAATGGAGTTTCAACAACATGAGATTGAATTCAGAATTGGAACAGGGATTACATTGTGGTGGAGTTTGATAAGCTACATCACTGAAAAGAATAATGGCACTAGTTCGTAGCCATGTAGCTTCAGATCAGAGTGTTCTGAGAGGTGTGGGAGGGAATTTATCTGTGTTTCACTAAGTGCCAAAACAGCTGGCCGGTATTTACAAGCATGGTGAGCATGGTAAAAGGCTTCATCAAAAGCACATGGAGAGACCAAAAATGGTCAGAAGGAATGCTTGCATATTATCCGCGGAACCCCAAAGTGAAATGTTATTATTATACAAGAAACTAGATTGTTTTGATGTTGTGAAACGAATTACAACTTTTTTTTTTTAAATTTTGTTTCTTATCATTAATGTCTGATTATTCCATAATTTGTAAGCAAAAATAACATTTTGTTAAAAGAATCCATGACATAAAAAGTAGACGTATAGATATTTTGTGTTCTTATATTTGGGCTCAATAGCATCAAATCTATGGTGATCGTGCTTAATTTTGTTTTTTTGGCAGACCAGTATAATACAACTTCTAATAAACAAACATGTAAATTTGGATACGGATCTGAATGCTAGTAATTTGGCATGCATATGTGTTTGGATATTTTTGTAGATCTTTTTCTCGGCATGTAAGAAAAGGTGTATCTATACAGTTTAACGATATAAATATGTACATACATTTATTTTTTTAAATTTTGTCTTTTGTTTGAAATTTCTTTTGAACAAATAAGTATTTTTTTTGACGTTATATTGGCGGCGTAATTTTTGAAGTACAGGTTACATCAGCTTTTTACGACTGCTCCGTTGTCGTAAAATAACATTTACCCGTATAAATTTCCTTATAAAACTAAACAAAAATTGATTTTAAATCGCCCTTCAATACTGACATTGTTGAGTTTATTTATTGATTATAATGATTTTTTTTTCGTAATGGTTATTTATCACTTGTAATAGTTAGATAGGCGATGGTAGTTTTTGCCCATACTCACCTGAAATTCCCGATTGTATATATCGTAGCAATTCTCGAATAGGAATTGATAGGTGGATCTAAGACAGGCTTTCACGCAATCTTTTACGACAGTGCTAGCTCTGGGCGGACTTGATAGCTCTTGAACCTTAGTAATAAATAAATATGATCAAATTTTATATTATTTGTTTGTCAAGTCCATGCATCATACGAGTATATATAAGCTTTTAAGTTGAATAGAAATATCTAAATGGTTCATAATAAATTAACTTTCATACTTACTTTCATTCTAAAAAACGTAATACTTGTTAAAAGATCTACAGTTGATTTGAGATCCATAAGCTTCTCTTGTTGAGTTGCAGGAAAATTATTGCGGTACATTGAAAGATCAATACGCAAGGAATTGTGTAGCTGGTCCAAGAGCTTTACGAACTTTTCTTTCTGTAATTTTCAATAAAAAAAAAAACAGAAGCTGAATTAGTTTATGTAAGGAATCTTCAGATCTATGCTTCTAATTATGGAGGAAATGAATTAGTTTATCTACGGGATTAAGCAGAATTCGCAGAAAAAACAATTAGCTTTGGCCAGTTTGCATTGGTGTGGAATTTTTATAAAATATATTAAGTCTTAGCAACCACATAGCTACGAGTATATAGGATATTACAATATATACGTCATACTCGTATATCCAATTTTAGCAATATACATATACTGTAAACTACATACATATGTTATTGCTTTTATAGCATCGTTTGGCCTATTCATATTTAGTGCACATTTATTGACGTCATACCCTCGAACTATATATATATATGTAGATGATAGAGAACTTCAAACTGCTTTACTATTATATACTATTATACTATTATGTATATAACTTTTAAGAGTATTGTATATAAAAATGGGAAAATTCTACTTGTGATTTATTAAGTGCTGCTGGCTATTATTAAAGGCATCTACTCTAGAAACAAAAAAAAAAACAAAGATTAGGATCCAAAAATTCATGTTCTGTTTTCTGTCATATTTTAAATCTGCAACAAAAAACTGGCATAAGCCTGCATCTTCATATAGGGTCATCCAATTCGTTCTCCGGATTTGACATCCCTGTTTTAATAACATACGTCAAACCGAACTGTCATCCGAGACTGTACATGTTTAGTTTAAGGTTTGCCATCTTACAATATGGATCGTTTAACAGTCTCTGAACGTGTTAAAACTATGAAAACTTACTACAAAACTAGTGATTCTGACATAATCCTCCATCTGAGCATACTTGGGCAAAACTGTAAAAAACATTCGAAGACACTTACTTTGTAACAGATTTCTGAAGGCCTATCCATTATCGAAATGCACGCTCTCCAGAAAATATTGCTGCTGTTAGTGAAAGTATTGAAAAAGATCCAAATTTATCGATTTTACGGCAAGCACAGAATTTGGTCTTGTCTTACGGCACATGGTGTATTTTTCATTTGGATTTGTATCTACACCATTATAAAGTACAACTTGCACAAGAATGAAGCCAGCTGACTACAGAATGCGTAGAACATACGCCGCTTGAATATCAACGATCGAATGACCCATTTTTCAGTCAGTGCAGAGGTTAAAAAACAAAATTGTCGCATATGGGGAAGTGAAAATCTACATGTAACTTTCGAAAGAATATTGCATCTACAAAGAAATCACTGTATGGTGTGCAATTTAGTCTGGTGGTGTCATTGGTCCATACTTCTTCCAAAATGAGGAAGATGTAACCGTCACCGTCAATTCTCATCGCTATAGCCAAATGTTAACCTAACTTTTTTGGCCTCAAATCGAAGATATGGATGTGTAAGACATGTGATTTCAACAAGACGATGCCATATCTCACACAACACGAGACGTTTTGGGTTTATTACAATACAAGAAAAATTTACTTGACGGGTTATTTCGCGTTTTTGTGATGTGATCTGGCCACCAAGATCGTGTGATTTATCGCTGTTGGATTTCTTTTTGGGGGGCTATACAAAAGATTGTATTTATGCACACAATCCGCGAACTCCTCACGCTTTGAAAACAAATATTCGTTAAGTTATGGCCGAGTTATTGCCCGATATATGCCGAAAAGTCATTAAAAACTACCTTTTAAGAATCAAATCCTGCAAGAACTCCCGTGCAGAACATTTGAATGATGTTATATGCCATTCATAATGGCAGGATCCAGACAACATATTGAAATACAAATTTGATCGAAAACTGAATAATAAATATGTTTTATTTAAATTTACTCTCAGAACCACTAATTGGATGACCCTTTTTAAGTGTTTCGTTCAGACAACTTCTTGTACGTTATCGCTTTTAAAAATCTAAAAGTAACAGAAGATACGAATATTAATTTATCGGAAATATTTTTGTTATGGTAATTTAATGTAATATTTTATTTTTTGATACCATAACATTGCTAAGCGTTGTTAGTAGAGAAGACCTCAACATAACTAAACCCTGATTCTAGAAGAACCTATTCAGTGACACAATTTTGAATTTCTTCATTGCGAAATGTTTGTTCAATGAATCGAAAATCCTAAGGTTTGCGGACTATAAAGGGGTACGCTCTTCAAAATATTTTAACACAATTGTCTAAAATAATAGGGGCATGTAGTTATGGTTTAATTTTAAAATTAAACTAAAATTAACTTTTCGTATACAGAATTGGAAAGTCTTCTGGATGTAGCCCATTCGAAAGCGATGTTCAAGCTAGTTTTGACAAGCGTAAGTTGTGCAGCCCTTGTATTTCTCTATGTAGAAGTGAATTTGTTATCTAAATACTGAAAATGATCATACGCAAGCGACGTAAGTTGTACCGAACCGATTACAGAAGCGTCCGACCACAATTTCACAAGCCAGTTGAAAAGAGTATCTGCGATGCATATACGAAAGCATATGTGCTTTTCAAATGTTGGCCCTACAAAAATTTACCTCTTATTGATGCTCTTAAATATGAAATATCCTGTCTGTGACATGCGTGGATTTTCCATTTTAACTTTATTTTACCTTTTTAGGCGTTGACATTAATTGAATTTAAAAAAAAAAAAATGTTGTGGTTTTATTTTTTGAAGATAATTAGTGCGGGTCGATCCATCACTTAAATAAAGAAACCTAGTGGCAGAGCGATGAGGTGAAATGAAGAAGAGTGGGGGCTCCTTATCATAAACATCGATTTGATAGCCTTTCAGGGCACACTTAAACCTTGGATACATGCAGTCGTTTTAAGATCGAATATCTGTGTTGTGGTTTCTTTGATTCGATTCTGATTTTATTGGCATATATGTATAATATAATTTTATAAAATTTGTGTGTATCTGCAAAGCCTGAAGGGCTTGTCTGCAGAAGACTTGTTACAAAAAAAAATACCAAATATTGTTGAGTCTCTTATATCAAAATGAGTTTAACATAAGACACAAAAGAAAATTAAGCATAGATTAAAATAGAAATTTAAGTGCGAGTTTTCTGTTTTCGTTTAACTTTAAATAAAATTGTTTTACTTTTTTAGGACATCGGCTTTTGATAGGTTCGAAGGTTCATTAAGTGTAGTTGGTATAGTGATCCTAAGTCTTCTCCTTCCATACTCGTTCCAGAACCTCGGAATTATATAATGTTGTTGTTGTTTCCTCTTGGTAAGTATTGTCTTTATTGAGGTGTCTTAATATTTCCAGTTTATCTGTGAGATGTTAGACGTTCTCATGTCGGTGGTTCTCTGGTGTCTTTCATAGTTGTGTCTCAATTGTGCTCTGTGAATGATATTTTCTATTCGTGTCTGTAGCTTCACCATGCCAGTAACCCGTATCTAAGATGACTTTCAACCAGGCCGAAATACCACTGCCGAAGTACAGATGGTGGGCGGAGATTCTTCAAATAGGCGATAGCATATGTGGCTTGCCGCAGATTCTTGTTAAGTTACTCTGTATGGTAGCTCCACTTTAGTTTTGTACTCCACGGTTACCCCAAGGTATTTGTATGTTGATACATTTTCAATATCCTACGAACAGTTATTTTCGTCTCGTGACCTTCACTTCTCTGTAAGCAGGACACTTCGTGATACTTGATTCTAAGTTCTGTTTTGCATATATGCGTAGGTCGGATGTGCATCGTCTTTGTTTTTTGTACATTGACGACTAAACTCTGGTCACGACACCAGGCTGTCTTAAAAATTTTTGTAGCTGATGATTATAGCTGATAGTTATATCCTCGTCGTAAGCGTAATAGGTACATTTTTCAGAAATCGTTGACATATATTATAAAAAGAAGGGGTCTTAAGTTTCATCCCTGTGGAACACCACATTCAATGCTCTCTTCGCTGCTAGCCTATTATAATATTTTTCTCTTAAAGTTCCTATTCCTAAGATAGCTTTCGAACCAAGATAAAACGTGATCGAAAGCTTTCCTGAAATGGTTTTCATCTAGACTACTATAGAGTCTGTTTACGAAGTCTCCAAGTAAGCTTGTTTTTTTCGAAATCCACACCGGTTAGTTTGCAAAACTGCATATCTAGAAAGATAGATAGTCTTTGTGTTATCACTTCTTCAAGGCCCTTGTCAACTGCTGAGAGAATGGATATCGGTCCGTAAATTAGTACGCCATTTTTCTTTCCATTTTTATGTATTGGGCGTACAATAAATGTTTTTAGAAGTTTTGAAATCGAGGCCTATTTAATACTCATATTGATGAGTCTAGTTGTAGATCTCTGGGTCTTATTACATTTGACTTGTCTATTTTCAGTGAACTAAGAATATTCCTCACTTCTGCTACGGATGCTTCGATGCTTCCTCCATATATAATAGATTGAGCATTCTATGCTGTTAGGTGATTGGATATATGAGCATGTTTTTCCTTCGCACTCGCGTATTGTTTTTGAAATGTCGGATGAAAGTGCATTTGCAAATTTGTTAGCCAAGTCAGTCGGGTTAAGGTCATTTAGAAAATTTCTCTTAAGGTCGTCAACAACATTGGTTGACTTCTTACCAACTTACAGGTTTCTCGTGGATTATTTCTAGCATCAGGCAAGTAAATGACGTTAACCAAATGAGCCGAGACCACAAAAACCACGTCGTTTTCAGTCAAAAAAGGAGGCAATGCTCACGATTTTCATGGATTACAACGGTGTAGTGCATCATGAATTTTTGCAAGAAGGCCATACAGTAAACAAAGAGTATTACGAGTATTTGGGCGTTATGAGACGTTTGCGTGAAGCAATCCGCCGAAAGAGACCAGAATTGTGGGCAGAAAACTTGTGGATTTTGCACCATGATAACGCACCGTCGCACAGTGCTATCATTAATCGTAATTTTTTGACGATAAATGCAACAAATACTATCCAACGCCACCGAATTCACCTGATTTGGCTCCCTGTGACTTCTTTCTGTTCAATCGAGTTAAAAAACCACTACGGGGAACGTGTTTCAGCAGCCGAGAGGGAGTAATGGAAAAATCGCAGGAATCACATATCGACATACCGAAAACCGATTGGATCAAGCACTGGCAGAAGTGTGTTGCAGTCGATGGAGATTACTTTGATGGGTACAATATAGGTTTAGATGAATAAACTTGTATTTTTAATTTTCTGACTAAGTTCCGGGAACTTTTTGATCAATTAGTAATAATTAGTTTTGGTATCTGAGATTTGTTGGTTTAACACGTTTCTAAATATTTTGAATTCGTTTTGATAATCTTCGTTTCGTCTGTTGTTTTTGTATCTATTGAATAATCTGTCTCTTTCTTTACACATATTTTTCAGCTCTGCATTCATCCAGCTGTTTTCAAATCTTCATTTCTTTCGTAGTACAGTCGACGAAGTACAATAACTATGTTCTTCATTACTTGTTGAAATCGCTCATAAAGTTGATCGACGTTTGCGTGTTGATTAAGATCATCCCAATTGAAGATACTAATCTGTGAAACCACGCTGCTTATTATTTGAAATTCTTTTCGATTAGTTTGATTACAGCGGACATGATGGTCGCATTTCTTATTCACACTAAGCAGTGGTCTGTAATTGTTTTCTCGAACAAATTGTGTTCATATGGCGTTCTGCAATCCTTTTGATGCTATCACCCCTAAGTAATTGCTCAGATATGCGGTAGCTGTATCACTCAAATTGACATTCATATCTCCAATAACTATAATGTTCTAATTTGGTCGAAAATTATCGATATGATCTTTTAGGTCGTTAACAAATTGTGGCTTATATATTTTTCTAAACCCAATATCCCAATATCTAGCATCTAAAGGGTGTTAAATACTTTGAAATTTATGTTCAGTATTGTTGGACAAATTCTATTCAATTCAGTTTAATTCAATTTATGAGATAAATCTAAAGGTTTATACATTAGGATTGAATTCCTTAATAGTAGTAGTTTTTTTTCCGCCCATGTACAGGGGGTTGTTTACGAGAAAGCGCTTCTGCAATAGTTGTTACCATTGTTGGATTGAATAGTCAAATCACTTAAACAAAGCTTTCTGCTTAAACTTTCACGGTAATTTGCTAAAGAAATGCGCACAGCATTTCTGTCGTGGGTGCTATCAAATTTTAGGATTATTGCTGATGGTGTGTTAGCTGTGTGTTTGGGTTATCTTTGTTGTTTTTGTGCACTTTTGTCCAAAAGTGGTCCGGCCTTCCGGAGTTGGAAAGAGACTTTTAATTTAAATTTGCATTAGGAAGTTCTGGGACAGTTTAGAAAATAGCAGCACCAGACGCCTCCTTTCTTTCCACAGCAGTGATTCGTTGGTGAATAACAAGGGATTCAGCATTTACAGTTGCTCACTAGTGTGAGTGTTTTCCTTTATTCTATTGATGCGGTTAATTAGACTGCATATCGATTTGTTGAATAAATCATGTCGTTGTAACCGTTGTGAGTGTGATTAGACCTTTAATGTTTTCAAAACAATTTTTTCCTTTTTCCTTTCCTTATTACCTATCTTTACCAAATTTCCTACTTTAGTGCGGACAAAAAAAATTATAGATGTAAGTACATACATCTACGTATGGAGAAACGTATTTATTTCACATATAATTCTAAAAAAAAACTCTTTATTTACCTATGTCTCTCAGATAATTGGCTTTGTTTATTTTATTATACACCAGGTGTATGCATATGTAATTTTCTAGGGAAATGAATTTTTTTTATTCAAAACATTGGCCATTGGCTTCTACACATTTCCCCCATCTTTCAGGTAATTTATGAATAGCAGGTCAGAAAAACCGCTAGTCTTTTGCGGCAAACCATTTGCAACTTCCTCGAAATCGCTGAAGTGCTGCGAGCGCGTGCCCCATTGATGCGGAGAGTTGATAGTCAGACGGTGCCAAGTCTGGGCAGTACGGCAGGTGAAGAAAAATAAATAAAAAATAAATCCATTTTTCGTCACCCGTCACAATTCGATAAAAAAATGATTTCTTTTCGTGGCGTTGAAACACCGAGTTTATTGATCTTCCCCATTGCTCATAAACGTCTGCTGATTGGTTCTTGTGACACATGTAATGCTTCCGCTAATTGCCGTTGAGTTTGATGACCCATCCAATAACTCCTGCAATTGCTCGTGTTCACATTTTTGTGGTCTACCAGAGCGCTCACTGTCTTTCACAATCTTTTAGATTGTCGAAACCATGTCTCACATTTTCTAATTGATGGAGCGTGTTCACCAAAGGCAATGCGTGCCGCAAAAGTTCTTTTTCACTCAAAAACTCGACAAGATCACTGAAACATAAAACAAAGGCGCTGGTTTTTGGCGGACTCAACTTGTGTTTGTTTGTAGTTAAATGTCGGACGAACTAAATGACCTTTATGTCAAATTAATACGCTGCGTACTTTTCGCTGGCGCCATCTCTTAGTTAACCCGGAAAACACTTATGCATACATTTTTTTTTTCTTGGTTAAAGAACTTAACACTCAAGTGGGTATGAATACACTTAAAGTGCCTGAGCACGTGTTAAGTTTTTTGGAAAACGGTATAGAGAGAGAAAGAAAGATGTTTGGGCTCAGTGGTTATTTCGCTTCATGGGTGGCATCCAACATTTAATGGGGAGACTAAAATCTTAGTGGAAGTTGGAAGTCATCTTACTTGATTTTCGTTAACTAAAAAAAATGAATGTTTTTCGGACGAGGCTGGGATTCCTTCCGATTTGGAAGTCAATCCACTACCACTTGAGCCACGGCCACCCACATATACATTTGGTATGTATAATAAAATAATATATAAGGGTATTTCACCCATATTATGTTCAGTTGATAGGTATATATGGAGATTTTAGTGGCGATAACTATGAGGATTATGTTCCCGATGGAGATAATTCTGATGCGGAGACACCCTTGTTAGTGGGAGGAATCAGTGATATAGAATATAGTGACGATGACGAAATGCTGGAAGAGTTGCAAGCAGAACACGATCGAGCTCGTCAAGACCAAAAAGTTAATTCTCCGAGGGATACTTTTGGCCCGTGATAGGACAAAATGAAAACAACAACTTCGTGCAAGAGGAGCAGATAATGTTATTCGAGAAGCAGTTGGCTACCTAAGACGAGGGATTCGTCGTAGTCATCTGGAATCTTTAAACAATAATAACGGAAGATATGGTCGTTATCGTCACGCGAGAAACGAATAGAAAGCCCAACGATAATTTGCGAAATACAACGGAAGTAACCTGGCAAAAAAAAAATATTTATAAATCTATTACTGGTGAAGAATTGTATGTCCATTATGGTTAAACATGCAGCATACAGAAGAATTGTGGAAAACCAAGAGTGACCCCGTATTCAAAGTAACGTTGTCGCTAAACCGATTTTGGGCTATAAGCCGGTTTATAAGATTTGACTATCAAAGAACTCGTACAGAATGGCAGAAGGGAGATAAAGCAACTCCCATTCGGACATAGCTATAACCGTTGATGAACGGTTATGCAGAGAAAACACAAGATTAATAAATTACAATATATACCATCGAAGCCTGCGAAATACGGTATAAAAGTATGGTGGGTTTGTGATTCCAGCAACGGATACCCTTGCAAAGGAATTTTGTATACAGGCAGAAGATGTAAATTTGGTGACGATTGAGCTAACAACTAAGTATAGGGCCAGCGGGAGGACTGCTGACAACTTTTTTACAAATTTTTACAAAGACTTCGGAAATCAGGACTGGCTTTTGTTTGGAGCTATTCGACGGAATAAGAAATGCTACCGGATCGTAGTTGTCCGACACAATCTACTATTTTTGGATTTATGGATAGTGTAGCAGCAGTGTCCTATGTGCCGAAAAAAATCGAAGACAGTCATTTTACTGCCAACACTTCAATATGACAACGGATTGGTTAGAGAAGAAAGAAAGCCGCAAGCTATTCTGTTTTACAACAAACACAAAGTAGGCGTGGAAGTTATTGTCCAAATTCTGGGAGAATATACATACATGCAAACGACAGACGAAACGATGGCCATTAGCTTCTTTCTTTCTTAAATTAAAAAAAGTAAATGATATGAATGCAACCAACAAAACAAATGCAAGTCGACAATGTCTGCATTCTTTGATTAAGCAGTTAGTGACTCATCAGATCGAAGCTAGGATGAACAATCCAAATGTAACAGGTGTGTTTTCCGTCCGAAATGGCGTCGAATCCTTCTTCGGAGCACCATTGTGCCATAGGATTCCACAGCCCAGCGGTAGCCAAACATCAGCGGGCCAGAAAAAGACGTGCATAATTAGCAGAATATAGGACAAAACGCAAAAGAGAACCAGATTTGGATGCAATGCCTGCGATGAACCTGCCAGTTTACAGCACTGTATTCAGTTATTAAGAAAATGCTTTCTAATATCACTATTACGTAAAAAAAAAATAAATTACAAACAAAATAAATGATAAACACTTTGCAGTCGATTAGGGAAAGTGACTTTTGGACTTATTGGCAAAATAATGGTGATAGGAATTGGCAAGTAAATTTTACCCGGGTAAATTCTTGGGTAGAGGTTAAACCTGACGGGAGCTGAATCAACGAATGTTGAAGGGTTTCTTAAAGATCTGCATAATTTAAAGTAACGTATCAGAAAAAATGCATCCAATCCTGTTTGTTATACATTACCCACTAACAAATCAATTTACAAATGAATTTACTTGCACTAGAAGAACGGTTCCGTATGATCCAAACCTATTTAAAAAATGAGTCATCGGTTTTCATAGTCAAGCAACTGAGCTCGCTATTCATCATGTTGTGGATAAATTTCTTAACACATACATTGCACATAAGCAACACACGTCAACGTAATGTACGTGCAAATAAAATTTAGCTGCTGTGGGTAAAATTATATTAGTAGATCCGAAATTACTGATTCACTGTCAATTGCAGTTTGGCCTTTGTCTGGAAAGTTTAAAAAAAAATACCTCCAACTTCATATATTAAGTAAAATTCTTCTGGTGCAAAAACTAAAGCCACGAGATCCAAGCTTACGATGGGAGTTCGTGGACTGGATTCTTAGACTTTAAGCTGTTCGATCCTTATTTTCATTTTTATGGAAAAATTGTGTCTTCTCTTTTGCCATTTCTGGTATGAAGCAAATCTAGAAGAAACTCAATCGCACTGTTTGGTATGGGCTTCACCCTGGTGGCTTCATTGGTAATTATTTAAAAAAAACGAAAAGAAGCCGAAGCTCGCTTTGCACTCATTATCGAACAATGATTAGTGATTTTGCAAAAAAAACAAAAATGGATAATATTAATCCAGATGATATAGGTTTTAGGTAGTATGGTGATACGTACTATACTGACCATGAAACCATTGATTTATTGAGAAATGAGTCAATGCCAACGCTTTATTGCGAAATGGGATTTGATGGCGCTCGATTACTTTTTTCGAGGCTATGTTTGCATCGTTGGTGTACGTTGAAACACCGCAAATAATTCAAACGCCAAATGAAACATAAAAGCAATTAATGGGCAGACAAAAAATTTACAGGTAAACCAAATAAAAAAAGAATTACAAAGTCTCAGCCTCAATGACACATTTGAACCTTCAAAAAGAGCAGAACCTAAAATTCCCATTACGACAGAACTTGATAGAAACCCAATAACCCCGAATCGATACTCACCACCTCTTTACTAATTCGCAGGAATTCATCCCATTGAGACCCTTTATATAAAATGTAAATTTAGGCTTTGAGATGCGTCTTGATGATGACTTCTTCAAGATCGTAAATACCAGAGGCCCAATTTTCCAAAAGTTTGTGCAACTATTGCACATATAGCACTTACACGCGCTTTTGGCATTGACATCATTGGCAGAAAAAAGCAGGCCGTCACTACTACATTTGCAGGTAATAAAACACAGCGGTTTAACTGTGAACATCGACGGACCGCGCAGAATGTCACAATAGACAGTTATAGCTTTGAGTCTGTTATGTATGTAGTTAGGAATCAACTTTGATTATGATTATGGGTACCAAATGAAAACTTACACTTTCTAATTGCCGTTTCTAAGGTTAGTAGTAAGTATGTGTAAAGCCCCATCATTCCTGCTCTGTGGCGCAGAAACATCTATTACATGCAGTAATCGAAGGCATATAAAGATATCATTGTTTGGCATGAACGCAAGATTCATTCAGGGATTTGTGGTCCCATTTATACTGATGGGTTTTCAAGAAGGAAATACAACAAACGAACTCTACGAGCTGTAAAGCGACGCCGACCTGGTCAGAAAAATTCGCATCAGGCGACTGAGATAGCTAATCTGAAGTTCATTTCGCATAAAAAAAAAACTACGAATTAGTTCTTACTATTCGACCTCGCAATACTTGTGACTATATGCAAAGGCTGATGTTGATGCGTTTAAAAAGTTGCGAAAAATATGCAGTCCTTTGTAACTAAACGAAAAAAGCCCCTTGAATTGCTTTCCATGACAGTTGTCTTATATACACACAGCAAAAGTAGTATCTATTTGAATGCGGATTTGTTGTTAGAGGCAGATTTAGGCAAAAAGTCTTGAGTTTCCGGCATGTGAACGAGCGCCTCGTAAAAATCAGTATTAAGACTAAATTTGCCCCCACAGAAGAGAAAGATGACGACACCAAAGATGAGTTCTACGAGCTCCTGGATAAGAGTTACGAACGATTTTAATGCAAAGCTAAGAAGAGAGGGTATCTTTGGTAATATTGTGAAGGTACTCGTATAGCCCGCACGACACCACTTCCGACAATTTATTCAGGCTAATCGACTTTGTCGATAGGCCGCATTGCAAGCTCGAAACAAAGAAATAATCAATTCACTCCAACATGAGTTTTTCACAGTTGGGAAGGTAATATTCGCAAGGATGAGAAAGCAACTGCTTCAGAAAAGTTCAGATCTAAAGGAGCGGTAAAAAAAAAATTCCGATACATGTGCAAGGACATTATTCACATTTATTTGAGTATCCTTAAAACGGTTTCAATCAAAAGAATATTAGGGAGGAATGAAAGAGAGGTACCGATTTATGTTGGTTTTAAATGTTTGAATGTTATAATGACTAGGATATAAAGAGCTCGTCAGGGCCTTCCATAAGCAAGTTATACGGATGAGGAAAGAATCACGATAATTCAGAGTACGTCCGAAAGTGGGCTTGAAGGTATACTGATGAGCACTCATAGCGAGATGGGCATAAGCAATTTCGATAGAGCTCTGATTGTGAAAACAACGAAAGAACAAGGTAAGGCAGGACGATGTGGACCAACAATTCCATACACTAACTAGGCTTATGCCAGCGGCGCTTTCATGAGTATCGAGATGGAAGCGCCGAAAATGGATTTAGCGGCCAATGAGAGGAAGGTCAAGTATTTCATTAGTGTAGGCTTTACAAAAATTATAGGTTCGAAAGCAAATTTAACACTATAAATAGGTGACTACATATAATTAATTTAATTGGAAACTACAAAAGTGAATTAATAACAAAAATAATAAAAATCACTGGCCAGGTCTTGGAAAAGAAAAGTTTTAAATGTGCTTGTGTTTGTGGTTCTCCTTATTGTTAGGGGTAATGAGTTCCATAGGAGAGTGGAATGGACGAAGAATGAGCGCTCAGATTGCTAGCAATGGGATCGGGGTCGAATAAGGATGGCTGTTCTTTGTGACCTTGCAGAATTTAATCTGTTATACAAATACTCAGGCTATTGGGTCTGTATAATACCATGGAAGAGGATCAGCGTTCTAAACTTAATGAGGTTATCGAAGCTGAGGCCCATTATTTATAGAGAGTAACTTGATATGTGGTCGAAGTATCATTTACTAAAAATATATCTTGCTAGGTTGTTGTAGATGACATTTAATTTACGCCTAGTATTATAGTCAACAAGGCAGAAAACTTCGCCACTATATAGCAATATAGGTAATAAAAAGGACTTAACAAGTAACATCTTAGTTTTGATCGGCAAGGAATTTTGCGTTGCCAATAGCAGTCGGAGACCATTCCGATTGTAGTTGCAGCATGATCTGTCCAGTAAAAGTATCGTTGAAAACAATACCTAGATTTCGAGACTTCGTGACGTATTCTATGACTGCCCTAATTTTATTGGTGGAAATGTGGTAGTATCTAGTGTCTGCTTATAAATACAGAGTGTTTTGGACTTCGCTGGATTCAGTGATAAATTATATCTGAGGGCCCACTGCTGTATGGTTTCAAGATCTTCGTTCACCATTCCAATGGCAATACTGAGCATATCCAGCGGGCAGCAGAAGTAGAATTGGACGTCGTCAGCGAACATGTGGGCAGTACAATATTTAACAAGTTGTAGGAGTTCGTTCACATAAAGTGAAAATAGTATGGGCCCAAGAATCGAACCCTGTGGAACTCCCCCTCGAACTCCAAGAAACGAAGGCATTTGGCTTCACACTGTCACACATTGCTGACGGCCCGTGAGGTATGAATTCAAGAGTTTGACTGCCAGAGACGAAAATCCAAATTCATACCGCAGCTTCTTACACTCTCGAATCACTCTGAGTGAAGAAAAACTCTCCGTCCTATTCGGACTCCCACCCCTGGAGAGCAAACATAGAAACCAAACACACCTGAGTTTCAAACCACTACAAAAACAATTTTCCTTTCTCCTCCTTCTATCTTTCCGCCCGCGCCCTGGCAACAGTAAAAGGGTATCAACCACTTAGGCGCGCGTAAATTATAAAAAAAAAAAAAAAAGAGGAGAAAGTGGTGCACCGTGTCGAATGCTTTCGAGAAGTCCAACAACGTCAAGAACGTAGGACAGTTAGTATCCACGTCCACGTCTGTAAGTACAGACCAGCTGTTTTGGCACTTAGTGAAACACAGGTAGATCCCCGCCCACACCTCTCAGAGCATTCTGATCTGAAGCTACCTGGCTAAGAACTAGTGCCATTATTCTTCTCCCACCGCGGTCTCGCCATTTATGTGCGTAGTGATGTAGCTTACCAAAGTCCACCACAATGTGATCCATGTTCCAATCCGGAACTCAACTTCATGTCGTTAAAACTCCATCTCCGTAAGCAAATTATCTACTACTGCTTTATTTACAGAAGCCCCAAACTGGACAGCAATTCAACTTTTAACGAGTTTGATGCGCTGTCTGACTACATTCAAAGAATTGTATCCCTGTATCGTCATACTGAAATCGTTATTAATGAAGAGTATCTAACCAAAAGAAAAGGCATGGTACGACTCGAGCTGTAAAGAGGCCGTCAGGGTTAGAGAAATGTTTTTCGGTCCTACAACACCAACCCGACAGAGGAAAACCGAAAAAAGTCCAAACGAGCCAGAAATTACTGCAACGCCTTTCTTGAGCGTATGAAATTCCAATACGACCAAAAACTGAGGTAAAAATGTCCCAAAGGCAGTAAAAATTGTTGGTCGTTCGTCAAAAACATTAGAAATTCCGCCCCATCCTCCATCCCAACGCTCATTTACAATGACATTCCAGCTGTCAGCTCTTTGGATAAGGCCAATCTGCTTGCTACACACTTTGCGGCCAGCTCAACCCTCCCAGATTGTGCTTTGTCTCCGCCTACACTTACACTTACTACCTACAGCGTATGCTAAGCTTATTAAATTGAGTGCGTCGAATCTTTAATGGGACGAATCTACTTTCGCACTCGTGTAGTAGCAATGGTACTTAAAGATCTCACAATTCATAAAAACGCTGGTCCAGATGGTATACCTCCCCTTCTTCTGAAGAGGTGTTCTTACACGCTGGCAAAACTACTGCGTAAGCTTTTTCATCAATCCTACCCTTTAGGATCTTCCCGAGCAGATGTAAAACAGCATTTGTCCAGCCCGTCCCTAAAAAAGGCGAATCATCTTCTTTCTCCTCCTACAGACCCATTGCACTTATGTCCCTTCTTTCCAAGGTCATGGAAACGCTGATAAATCGTCAGCTCATGAAATATTTCGAAACACGAAAACTTTTCAATGACCGGCAATATCGTTTACGTAGCAACAGGTCCACTGGTGATTTGATGGCATGTCTCACCGAAAAGTGGAACCAAAGCGTACATCAATCTGGCGAAAGCAAGATAGTTGCACTTGATATTTCTAAGGCATTTGACAGAGTTTGGCATCAGGCTCTTTTGTCGAAAATTCGTGCATTTGGGATCGACGACTCTCTTCTTCAATGGATTAGAAATTACCTTTCGGACCGTTCAATTTAAGTTGTCTTGGACGGTTTCAAGTCTGATATTCACAAAATAAATGCTGATGTGCCCCAGAGCTCTGTTCTGTCTCCGACACTCGTTTTTCATTAATGATCTCTTATCTGCTACTTCTAATCCAATGTATTCCTTTGCTGATGACAGTACTCTCTGCTTTTCATATTCGTTCCCGGACTCACGGCCCTGCTCTTCGGCTGTAGAACGAGAACGGCAGCGTATGTTAAGCTCATTAAATTCCGATATCAACAGCATAACCAATTGGGGAACTATCAACAGAGTGGAAGTTAATGCTTCCAAAACACAATGCTGTCTGCTCTCTTTAAAGCGAAATTTAAACACCCAGCCATTATCTATGAATGGCACTTGCATCGTCGAAACCGAAAAACTTTCCATTCTCGGTATGTGTGTCAATGACAACTTACGTTGGAATGACCACATATTTGATGTCGCCAAAAATGCTGCGAAATGTCTAGGTTTCCTCAAGCGATGTAAGAAATATTTTACCCCCTCTGATCTGGCCTCAATATATAAGGCATTCATCCGCCCAACCAAAATTGGAGTACAATGCCCACATCTGGTCAGGTGCATTTTAGGAAGACTGCACCTGCTAGATAGGATTCAAAACCGTGCGATAAAACTTATTGACGATACTAATACCAGTCAATAAATTGACACGCTCGAACACCGACGCAATGTCTCGTGTCTCACTGGATTCTGTCGTTATTTCCACCTCCAGTGCTCCGCTGAAATCGCTAGTAGCATTCCGCCCATTCAAACTTTCAACCGTAACACCCGTCTCGCTATGAATGCTCATCAGTATACCCCCAAGCCCATTTTCGGACGTACTCTAAAATATCGTGATTAGTTCCTAAGCCGTACAACTCGCTTATGGAATGCCCTGCCGATCTCTGTATTTCCTGGTCGTTATAACATGCAAACATTTAAAAGCAATGTACATCGGTACCTCTCTTTTCTTCCTCCCTAAATTTCCTCTGCCAGCGCTGTGAACAATCACCTTAAGGGTACACAAACCCCTTGAGCGCGCGCTCATTATAAAAAAAAAATCCAAGCCATTGCGGATGTCGTCGACAACAAGTAAAAGTGCAGTTTTACAACTCGTTTTTGCGCGAAAACCGAAAAAGAGATTGTTGTCGCTTAGGTGCGCTTGCATCTGCTTTAGCATAGTTTTCTCGAATACTTTGGATACAAACTGTAAGATTGCGATTGGTCTATACTCAGTGTTAGTTCGGCTTTGCGACTTGGGTATCGGTAATATCCTAGCCATTTTCGACGAAAGGGGGTACTCACAAGTGGTACGTGATTAAAAATGTGTGTTATGTACTTGAGTATAAAAGGAAGCAGGAGTTTTAAAAATTTAGGATTAAATTCATCCAAACCTATTGCATCAGATTTGACCGATAGCACGGCTTCAACTACATCTTCATCTGTAAAGCAAATAAAGTGGAAATTCGCTATATTTTCATAGTCGCTAGACTGATTCGTAAACTGTGCGGAGTCTTGATATTGAGTTGGCGGCTCAGAGACCGACACAAACTGCGAATTGATAGCATTACAGTCTACATGGTCAGTTGCACCTGAACGCTGCCTCCCATTGCCTAGTTTCTTTTTTTTCATAGAACTTTCCCAGGCTGGGTTTCAGAGTTGAGGAAATGTTCATAGTGGCGCCGCTTGGCAGTCCTTATACGAAGAACAACTATGTTTCGAAGGGACCGATAAGTGTCGTAGAGCACTGAGAGTTTGTATCGTTTCCAACGAGCGTATGCAGTATTACGATCATGGATCAGATCTAGTAAATCTCTATTGAGCCAAGGGGGATCTGGTAACAAGGGCCCTATGTCGTAACGGGACATGCTGATCAAAGAGTGTTTCGATATTTTGTTCCAGAAATGATATTTGTTGATTAAATGATGCCATCAAATAAATATAGTCCCACCGAATTCGGATAACGTCAGACCGTAAACTTAGGTATATCTTGAGAAAAAATCATTTTTCCGCCCCTCGATATCAAACTTCTACTTATTATACAGTTTGTGAGAGCTTTAGACAAGAATGATGATCGTTTTAGATATATTTGTCAATCGTTTCCTGGCTTCAGTACGGAAAAACTAAAACCTGACTCAAATCCATGGTCGTATAAACAACAATGATTTTACAAATCACATGACGCTGGTTGAATCGAAAGCATGGACGAGCTTCGTATCAGTTGTCACAAAGCTATTATTCCGAAATAGTCGTCAAATTGCTTTTTGAATTTTTAAAAACCGACAGTCAATATGAGTATCAAATTACATTGGATAGCCATTTGGGTAGATTTCCAGACAGGGGAAATGGTTCCACCACGATATAACGACAATGGAAGAACTATATCATGGCCGGTTGAGATCGCCATATTATAACAGACTACTACTACGACGGGCCCTATTTTTTATACGGACCGTCCTTTAATCCTTATAAAAAATAGAGCACCATCAATCAATCACATCATTATTATAAGATATATCGTTTAAAATATGTTGTGAAAATATGTGAAAATAAAAGATTTTGAATATATTCATCATATTTCTTTAATTTTTTTTTTACATTCTTTCAATAGACAGTCAGACAGTCACAAAAAGTAGAGTCAGTTCAGCAAATCTATTATTATTTCCGTAGCTAGTAGACCATGATTACCCAAGTTCAACTTCGAAACCTCATGCCGCAGAACCTTTGTTCCCCTTTATCATTTTTTGTCATCAATCTCTATTATTTATGCATTGGAATATGGTATGCGTCCTTAATTTTGTAACCAAATCTGGCAAGCGTGGATCTTTCTTCACAGTTACAGTTACAGGATTCCGAACATTTCCAACTTTTGGTCAACTGATTTGACTTATTTTCTTATAAGAGAACTTTTAGTGCAGAAAAAAAATGTAAACCAATTAACTTATTGCAGAGTTTTGTAATATCTATTTAACTATTTTTGTTTTGATTTTGTATTTGTTGAAGACCTGAAATTAATTTTCGTAGGTGTGTCTAAAATTTTGTATATATGTACTTGCGTACTTGCATGTGTATTCAAAAGTATGTCAAGAGAGCCGTCTAATTCTAGGATCTAAATATTGTAAATATGGAATGTAAGAATAGCCGCTATGATTTAGGGTCTTACCCTTCTATTGAAGTTACCTACTAACGTTTAGCTGTTCGCATATTATCTCTACACAGCATTAATTACTTGATGATATTAATTTAAAAATATTTATATTTACAAAATAAATTTTTCCTTCCGTGACTACTTCAGGTATGACGATATCATCTTTACAAACATAAACATCATCATCAGTTTCTTCATTATTGCTATTGTTAGACTGAAAGAAAAATAGTTTGTGTACGGGTATGCTGCTTAAGTTATTATGTAGGTACGTATGTATAGGTCCAAAGGGTTGGAGAATAATTGTAAACCAAATTATTATTAATGTAGTTTTACCTTTTTTTCACATGTCCTGTAATAGATAATAGTCTAAACTACACAGAATACTTTGAACCCTACACAGTGGCGAAAATCACAGAGATAGACAGCACGAAGAGCCCCCACATCAAGACCATCAACTGCATGCAATCCTGGGAGTCTGGAGAAAAGTAAAGGCGAAGGAAAGATCGAACTTAGGCCAGTCGAATAAAAAATCGCCAATTGTAGTATAAGATAAGTTACCAAGTATCTGATTATATAGTAAATATAACTTCTTCACACCCACCGTCACATTACTAATAGTGTAACCATCAGACCTTAGAATTTGATGACGAATAATCCCCAACCTATCAGCAATAGAATGCACCTGAACTAGATAGAGCTAAGCTAAGAGACGATGAGTACACACCAGATATTTTAGAAAATGTCGAACTGGAAACAAACGCGTGCCCGTAAAGCGAAATGCTGACAGTTCTTCTTTTATTATCGCGGCGTCAGATGTAATTATGTAATCTAATTGTATTGACCATAATAATTTACAATAAAATTATTTACGTTTGTATTGCAACGCATCCTTGACTTGGTAACCACCGACTACCACCGACTATCCTCGAACTCCCTTAGTTTTTTAAGCGACCAATCGACTGAAGTCAACCGCTTACATGCATTTGTGAAAATGCATCTGTGTGCGTCATACGCATTTGATGAAGTCTAATTGACAAAAATCAAAGAATGTTTGATTTTGCATGATGACCGTCATGCCTATCGATATGTAGTTATAAGTGTTGGGTTGACTTATGTAATCAATTCATTATGTTTTGTGTCGCGGAAAAGGCAACATTTCTGATGGTAGCACTAAAGAAAACGGATAAATAAGGGATGATGAAGACCGAGCATTTATATCGACATTTATTGAAACTTATTGGTAACTAAGAACTTTATGGGAAATAAGAGCCAAGAACTACAGCGACTGAACCAAAAAATCTCAATAATGTGACATTTTGCTGGAAAAGTATAGAGACAAATATCCTGATGCACAAAAAGCGGATGTCAACGGAAAAATTAATACGTTGTGAACGAATTATATATAAACGGTTTAAGTTTCAGTTTTTACGCATTTTTATTTTTATAACTTAAATTACTCTTATATGCTAAACAAAAAACGCTTAAAAATTAGCTTAAATTACTTACAAATAATCTTATTCTAACTTACTGGCCCCATGCGGGCACTCTAAGTTAAACCTAACACTTAAACTATGTCTTTCGACGAACCTTACAGTCTAATTTTATTTCTATTTTTACATTTATTAATACTAAAACTAAGAAAAGAAAAACATATAAACGGGGGGTCATAATGCATTACCCTATCGAAAAGTCCCATAGATTTTCCAAATGACGTCCAAGGTCAATTCGGTTTCGACATGTGTGAAACAAACAAAATTAGAATTTGTGTGAATAAGCAATGGAACTCCTGAAGATCGCGGAATAATCGTCACGATGTTTTTGATGGACAATTCGTCAATGATTTTGGCGCTTTGATAAGGCCTATTTCCACCTACATATGTGGATACGTGAACGATAAAAAATTTGCGGTCACTGTAGATGATGAGCAGCGCTACAGAATTTTTCATTCCTCAATTGGATGGACTGGGACTGAAAGACTCATGGCTCATACTACACGAGTCACAACCGATATTACAATATAAAGCAAAGGGTCTAAAGGGTCATACATTACGTCCCATTCTGTGTATATTGTATTTTGGGGTGGCCGTGGTGTAGTGGTACTAGCAATCGCTTCTCACTCGGAGGGTCAAGGTTCCAATCCTATCCATTGACAAGTTTTTCAAGTTTCTCATTTGTGTAATTGGAACTCAGACAGAAAAATCCTGCGTATGAAGGCATAACACTGAAACGTAGATTTGGCTGTTGTAGAGTTTCAAGCACAAAAAAATACTGTCAATTATAATCTTCGAATCACTCTGAGTGAAGAAAAAAAAAACTCTCCGTCCTATTCGGACTCCCACCCCTGGAGAGCGAATATCGAAACCAAACACACATGAGTTTCAAACCACTGCAAAAAACCAATTTTCCTTTGTCCTCGTTCTAACTTTCCGCCCGCGCCCTGGCAACAGTAAAAGGTAAATTATAAAAAAAATATATATATCTGATTGATATTGTGGTTGTAAATTTTAAATCCTCAAACGAGTTTCCTGTAGTAAGATATCGCATCGCAGTAGAAAGCCCCTTGCTTACGGGGTTCTTTGTGTGCCTTTTCAATATATTGTACAAAGATTTTAGGCAATTCTTCATAAGTGGAGTTATGCGTTCTTATAAGGTTTATAATGGGTGGCCATAAATAACAAAGGTAATTCATAGTAAAAACCAATTAACAAAAGAAGCAGGATGACGAAAAAAAAATCAATTAAATTCATAAATTAAGAAAGATTAAAGAAGACAAATGAGTAAGTTAAAGTTAAATCAGAATGTCAAAAGTAACAGATTCTAAGCTAGCGTAGTTGTGATTAAAAGGCCAGTTTTTTAGACATTTTAAAAACATTCCAGGTATTGCTATTGCCCTGATAGACAGTGGAAGTTTATTGAAGAGGTGGAATGACAAAACGGAATAGAAATTACGGTATGCAGTGGTACGAGCAAATTGAACAGGTAACAAGTACGAAAAATTACCTCGTAAATTGTAATTAGAAATTAATCTAAAATTTCGATTACCTGATTTCATAAAGAATAACTTCAATACTTTAAAAAAATACAGATGGCGAACAGGAAGGATTTTAAGAACACAGAACAAAGGAAAACTAGGGTATCTAACATGTTTTTGACATAAATTTCTTATTATATGCTTCTGTAAAACTAATAGAGGTTGTATTTTGCTAAGATAAGTACCTCCCCAACAGGAAATTCCATATTGCAGCTTTGACTGAAAGATCCCATAGTAGATTTTCTTTAGAAGAATTGTGGAACAGACATTTCGCAAATAATAGAAGTATCTCAGTGTGGAGCGGAAATACTTCCTCAGAGAATCCGTGTGATTCGAAAAGCTCATATTGGAATCGATAGTAAGACCTAGATATTTATATTCATCTACTTTCTCGATAAGAAAACATTTATCATTACAACTAAGCGTACTACAAAAAGTGGGAGTAGTAGGTTTATTAATGCAATTGCAATTGAAAAATTTTAATTTTTGACACTCGGGTGCATGAAAGTGGACATTTGCTCCGAAACTGTGTACTGATGACAAAGTGAAATACATAATTTTTGTTTTGGAGCTAATTAGCAACTTATGTTTTTCAAACCAGATTCTCAACAAATTCAAATTGCAATTTATGTCAGCAACAAGTTCCAAAGGGCTACTCTTACCATATGAAAAAGCTATGTCATCCGCGAAGGCAGTTGGTGAGCCTTTAAAATCAAGTGCAAATAGTGAATTAATGTAGATGAGAAATAAAATTGGACCCAAGACCGAGCCTTGGGGAACACCTAGGTTAAACAAATTTATTTCGCTCCTTATCTCATCAATCTTCACACTTTGTGACCTATTTTTTAGGTAAGACTTTAACCAATCAAGCATAAAGCCACGAAATCCAGCTTTTTCCAATTTACCCAACAAAATATCGTGATTGACCATGTCAAAAGCTTTGGTAATGTCAATGAACAAGCCAGCTGTACACATTTTACCATCAAGATTATTCATTGTTTGGGCACAGAACTGCAGTAGAGCATCTTCAGTAGATTTTCCTTTCCGAAAGCCAAACTGTTTAGGACTAAAGTAATTATTTATTTCTAAAAACTGCACTATTCTGTCTTTCATTAGTTTTTCAAAAACCTTACTTAGCACAGGGAGGAGGGAAATGGGCCTGTAATTGCACAGTTCAACTGCAGAACCTTTTTTGAATAAAGGTATAACATCGGCACGCTTGAGTTCATCAGGAAAAACCCCTGCAAAAACGCAGCCATTGAAGATGTCCTTTAAGACATCCACTATGAACCAAGCAATTTTTTTAAGAATCATACTTGAGATACCATCTGCGCCACTTGAATTAGTATTTTTTAAACGGCGAATAGCTTCGAATATTTCAAGCGATGTTATAGGTTTGTAACCAAAGCTTTTTCTTTGAAACGGTTCAGCACACATACAGAGAGCACAAGATGAGTTTATTTGACAGGGCTGTAAACTACTGACAATATTTGTGTAGTAGTCATTAAATGCTTCAGCGATTTGTTTTTTGTCAGAGATTAAACCATTACAGGTACGCAAAGATGTAGGTATTTTTGTGGAAGAAGATTTATTTAGTAAACTGTTCACTAATTTCCATTCGTATCTGAGGTTTCCTTTGGCAAAATCAAAACAATTTCGGTAATAGGTATCACGACAAATTGGAATCTTCTTTTTCAGTTCAGCGCACAATTTAGTGTATTTCTTTTTAAAATTCACATTACTAGGGTATCGAAAGCATTTCATTCTAAGTTTATTTTTTTTATTGACTTTATTTACTAAGTATCTAGAGATCCAGGGCTTGAGTCTTTTTTTTAATTTTTTTTGAGGTAAGAAAGAGCAATAATTATAAATATGCTTCTTAAGGCACTCAATAAATACTGCGTATGAATTCGAAACATCACTACACGAATAGACATCATCCCAAAACTCACAAAGTAGATTGTTTCTGAGTCTACTAAAGTTAATTTTCATAATATTGTTCAGTGGTTTTGAACAATTGCTATTCTTCCTACAAAACGTTTCTACAAGGAGTCCTGTCATACAATGGTCTGTGATCATCAAATTTTTCATCTTTATGCTAAGTGCAAGAGCAATATATGAAATAGAATCGACCGCATTACTCACCGCACATCTGTACGCCACGAAAACTGACAAGAACTATAAATTTGATGTCAGTCGATTAAACTGAGTAAAAGGTAAGGGCCGCTTTAAGTTAGTGAACAATTTTAGAGCTGATCAAACAAACATAAAAAAAAATTGTTTTGTTCTCAGAGGAGTTGCTATGCCAATATGGAAGTTTTGGAAAATTTCTTTTTTTCAGTAGCCATAAGGTTTTATTTCAATTATTTAATTTTCAAAATAATACAGCAGTGTTAAGAGATACCTTATAGACACATTTCTAAGAATATAATCAGATTTTTGCAGATTTTTTTGTAATACTAAGTGTGATCCCCACAAATTACGCAATTTTTCCGAAATTGTCTCCCAAATTACTCAATTTTCACAAAATTGTTTTATAACAAATTACGCTAGTTTTCCAATAACTAAAACAAACAGAATTAACAAAGTTGACAGTAAAATTTCCTGTCAAGTTTATTTACATTCGTTTACGTGGTTTACCAATTGATTTAAGAAAGATTTTCTTTTTTTTTTTTGATTTTTATTGTTAATTTCTTTTACTTTATATTGAAAGAAATTTCCTTGGTTATTATTTCCCGTGCTATTAGTATATTTGATAGATAGATATGTATGTTGCGCAATTTGGAGTTTAGCGGGAGCATACTAAAGGGTGGGCCATTTGTTGATTACTTTTTGAGTCATATGCTATTCTGACAGCTCTTATGCGCTCAAAAATTTTTCAAAAACTCAATATTATCGATTTACGCTTGTTTAGCGTTGGGAAATATTGCAAAATTACTTCGAAAGTAGATGCTCTTTTGTCGAAATAATCCGGATTTTTAGAACCAATTCCAGTCAAAAGAATGCACCAACTCCAGTTGGTGTACACAAGTTTTTGACGAAAGTTCGTTAGACTGGTTTACTGATTGATAACCAAATATATTCCCGTATTCGTTCTGTGCGTTTAACGGAGAATATAAATAAATCCGAGAACCTCAACGCAACAAAGATCTCGCACTAGCCTGAGGAGAATTTCGCATAAAGATTTCGGATTATTCGCTTACAAGGTTCAATTGACTCAAGAATTGAAGCAAAATGACCACCCGCTTCTCTATTTCTTTTCTGTTTGGGCTTTAGAGCAGCTCGAAATTTACGACAATTTTGACCAAATCTTTTCCATTAAGGCGCATTTTCATCTCGTCGGCTACGTCAACAAGCAAAATTGTGCAAAAACACGTAGTTATGGAGAAGCCAATGCATCCGGAACGTGGGGTGTAGTTTTTGGAATTTTATTCGCCCATTTTTCCACCAAGACGACAATAGAAGAAACGTTACAGTCAGTAGAGAGCGCTACCGAGATATGATAATCGTTTTTTTTTTATGGCCAGAAATTGAGGATTTGGACCGTCCAACAATCGAATTATTGCAAACTAAGTTCAATAATCGTGTAATCAGTCGTTTTGGTTATGTTGTTTGACCGCCACAAAGCTACGATTTGACGCCGTTGGACTTTTTTTTTTGTGGGGTGCCATTAAAGATCGATGTTATGCTAGCAATCCAGAGATAATTAATGTACTCAAGAACATAGAAAATGTATTGAAAAATTGGGTTAACAGGATGGCCTACTGCCAAGCCAGCCGAGGCAATCATTTGATTGAACTAATATTTCATAATTAAACGGAATGTTTATTCTTTTCAAGAAAGTAACAATCATTGAAAAATATTGAACAGTGTTTTTTTATAGCCATTTTATACAGATTGTCCACCCTTTATAAGCCACCGAAGAAGTGCCTACATAAGCTTCCGAGACGCGCGTTTTTCTTACCCAACGAAAATGACGACAATTCATTCAAATCCTTTTAACTAGTTCGATCGAAAACGTAGCTTTAAATGAATCTCTGTACGACCTACATATGCACATATTTTTCCGTGGTTATTCTTATTTCTCGTTAAATAGCGAAGATACTCGTAATTCCATTGGACTTCAAATCAAAATTTTCATCTAAAACAAACTAGATCAGAATTATTGTAGAACTTTGCAATATTTACGAAATTGTCAAAATATAAACGATACTATGACCGACCATTTACTGCAACGTACTTCCCTAAAACTAGTTGTTCTATCAATAAAATACAAATTTTCAAAAACATGTTAATAACATACATATGAAGGGTGTTTCATTAACATTTTGAAATTAAAAAGAAAAGCCCAGTGTTTATGTAAGAAGCTCTGATGTTTTTATTTTAATAAAAAGCGTAGGCATGGAGGTTATGTATGGATAATACCTGATAAATGGCCGTTTCGTGACTGATGGCACACGTTTGTCCTTTGTATATACTAATATATGTATATATTTCTAACCTAAACCTATGTCAGCTGGCCATCGCTATTTACAAGCAAATAGATGGTCAGCTCTGCCTCCTTAGTGAGGCTGGTCCGTAATTGACGGAAACGACAACGAAACATCTTCTCCGTCATTCAACCACCAGAAATGCTGGTGCTGCCGAACGACATCCCTGAGACGATCCACACTGCCGTGTGCGACGTCTTTGTTGTAGTCCCCAGCTGTCCGAGCGACATGGAAAATTAGCGGGACCGCTGATCTATCCTGGATCAACCCTATCTGATCAAGGTAGAGGAATGTTTCCGGTGGAACGAAGCCGTCAGGGCGCACATTCTCGTGGTAAAGGTAATTGTGGTAGTTAGCCCCAGATATCAGGTTATTCGTCGAGGTAATTGCTCTTGCAATGTGCCTTCGAGTCAGCTTAATTACGAAGTTGTCCACTAGTATTAGGTTCGCCCTGTTGTAAAGGAACTCATTCGAATAACATTTTTTGTACTCCGACTCTGGCGTTCTGTACAGGCGAAGGCAAGCTCTAAGGCAAGCCCTCAAATCTTGAGTTATTGGCATACGCCATACATCGCCGCAACGCGAGTTACAACTCTCCCTTCATATTTCGTCTTCAGCAATTTCTTCAGCAGGATGCGCCATTATGTTGAAACCACATACTTCAAGATCCATTTTAGCAATTTGAGGCCAGAAGAATTTGTTTATCATCTCACATTGTCAGCCGCATTCTGGAAGAAGAACGGTTAAATTACTCCGCTAGCCCAAAATGAGACGTTGATTGATCACTCTTGGATTCTCAGCTCCCCAAATCGGACAATTCTGTTTGTTGACATAGCCATCAACTTCGAAATGCGCCTCATAAGAGAAGATGATTTTCTTCCACAATCACGACAAAATCCATTCTGCAAACGTTCGGCGCTGCGGATGGTCTACTGGCTTCAAATTTCGTGTCAACTGAATCTTATAAGCGTCCAAATGCAAATCGTTAGTCAAAACTCGCTGTTAGTTGATTCGTGAAAGTTTCAATTGCTGAGTACGATGGCGAATCAGTTGGAAGCATTCTGGTCAATGCACTCACTTACTTCTGCAATGTTTTCATTAGACCGGGCTACACGAACACAGGTTTCTTCTGAGTTTGAGCTGATCCAATCGCTTGAAATATCTCGATTATTCGGACCACTCACGACAATTTCGAACCGTCTCCGCAAAAATATCACCATCTTGGTGATAAATTTTCACAATTCATATGCGTTGTGCGTCCGTGCAATTCTCCCTGACTAACTCGTAATATTTATAAATGACAGCTGTAAAATAATAACGCTGTACGAAAAAAAAAGGCATACAATCCAAAATAGGCGGGTCTGAATGGGATACCCTTTATATGTATGTATGTCCACGAATTAATTATTCTATGAAAGATATATCGATCAATATTAAAATTACGTTCAAATATTAATATGGGATGTATACTCGGACCAAGATGGCCGGTCTTATCAAGGCAGAGTGATGCGCGGCAAAACGGCAATTATTAGTTTAGGTTATCCTAATTGTTAGTTTAGGATTCTTTTCAATTACGTATTGTATTTAGTGTTTCTAGAAGATAAGAAAAACGGCGTCAAAAGGAACGAAATTGACAATTAAAGGCAGTGCTAACAGAGTAATCATTGTATGAACAAATTATATATTACATTACTGTAACACACAGGTGAACAAAGTCAAGAAACATTTTTTTTTGTAATGTATCTTATTACAGCATTCAATGAGATTAATAAAAAATGTGCTCAGAAAATTTAATAAAAACGGTATGGTTTATGCGAGAGGCTTACAATTCAAGAATACGTTCCTGTGGTGAACATGAATACAACAGTATTTGACACAAACTTTGATATTCGTTACAAATCTTAAAATAAATAATAATTATTTGTTGCCTATTAAAATGTATTGGGATTATATACCTAATATGTATGTACTTTGTTGCATTACCCAAATTTTTAATGAACACATTAACAACGCCATACTGAACTGATTCATATTCAAAGGTCAGGTATATGTTCCTGGTAAGACTCACGTGTGCCCTTTCTCTAAAAGCAACACAGATCGATCTTTATCAACAGCTCCTGAAGGGTCTCTTTAAAAGATGCTACATTCTAATCTATTAGGGTAGTATCGTGTTCGGTACATAGCTTACATCCTGTGCATTGTATGTACTAACTATATGCGCCGAAAATTCTAAAGATTTTTTTGATAAAGTTTTCCAAAGTATGCCTTTCCAGCTGCAATTTGTTTGCCCTTATCGCTTCTTTTAGTTTTCCTTGTAGACATTTGTTAAAAGTTAGTTGCGGTCGCGGTCCTTCACATTCTCTAGTTCTTCGTTTTCTCATGTCTATTTTTTATTCCTTTGCGTAGGACCAGTTCCGTTGCGGAACACCTAATTTATTAGTCATGATTTGCATCATCGTTAGTGGTTTCAACAGAATAACAATTAGTCCCATCGGACTCGATTTCACCAGGCAGAAAACCTGGTAAATCATCCAGGAACAGTGAAAACAGAAGAGGATTCATGAGACAACCGTGATTGACAACCATTTTTAACCCAAGCCAGACTAGATCACTGACTCCATCCCATATTACAGTCGTATTATTTTCGCCAAGGCTTTGCATAATTAAAATAATAAAATCTACGAAAACACATACAGCTTCTTACCCTTGTCGAGGTAAGTCCTGGACAAAAAATATAACAATATTATCCACCGTCGAATAGTTTCCCTGAACTCGGCTTGGGCCTCCCGAAGTACGTTATTTGCCTGTACCCATTCTGTTAGACATTTTAAAATAATTCCTGTGAAAATTTTCATTACTCAGTTCAAGAACTTATTACTCTGTAGATACTTGGGTGTGTGAGATCTCCTTCTTTTATATAAGGGAAAAACCCACGGCAAAAATGGAATTATAGACCTTTGTTAGCTTTTCCAGGAATTGGTTGGTTTATTTAAGGTGCATCGATGTACAACTCTACAAACAACTTGCAACAACCCGGTACATTCGAATGTATCGACTCTCTGGAAAGGAAGTGCGTATATACAATATTGTACCACTGTTTTGTATTATACCTGAGTTCGTTCATGATACAGGGTGGGTTTGGCAATTGTTCAAAATGATCAGCCATTATAGATGCTTCGGTTTGAATACTCCATGCGAAAAGTGAGTCATTGACGATTTGGGCGAGTTTCGAAAACCAACGGCTGCCTTTGATTCATGCAAGCTCCATAAGCAAGGACCCTTTTTGTACCTTGTTTGTTAACATGGTTTTGTATGTTATCTTGGTAAATGATTTTTGACAATCTGTTGCCTGTTTCTCTTATTAATTGCAAATAAGCGAACGATTTTTTCTTAGCTGCTGTACATTCCCAGTCATGCCATAGTTACTTTTTCTTACATCTTTACGACGCCTTTACGGCGTCAGACATACAGGAAATAGCCCGCGCCGCGTATGGAGCGGATTTCATTATCACGTACAGTGTTAATTTTACGATTTTGAATGGTTTTATATATATATACCTGCTTCCAAGGAATCTTTGGTAATAACAATGGCCCAGATTTCTATGCAAATGCATACAAGTTCATGCAAATGATATTTTATGTTACAAATCCATGTAATGCATATTAATTACTTTTTTAGCTTTTACTAGCATATTTCAAATGATAACGTGACCTTTATATTCTGAAACTTTACGAGAAGATCACTGAATGTGTCCAATGAACTTGTCACATTGACAGATGCGCTAGTACTATAATACATCCAACGTGTATTCCGAGTCTTCGTATTTTTTGTGAATAATTTAATTTATTTTCAAAGAAGGCATATTTAAATAAAATATTGTTTCAGCATACCAAAGGAGAAGCAGAGTACAAATAGTTGCTCGAAAACTAATTTGCTACAGAGAGTTTTGAAAGGAAGTTTCAAATTCAACAATATATCAAATGCCGTCGACGCAAAGAGAGGCATTTGAACAACGATAGAAAGTTCAACAACACAATCCTTTCTCACGCATTCAGTTGCGCAATAATACTCGTTTTGCGAACAATTATATAAGGCTATGTCAATGCGCTCGTTGATGCATTACAGCACGAATATTATTTTATAATTTCCTTTAAAAATTAATCTATATTTTTAAATATTCCGAAATATAACAAACTTTTTTCGAGGCCCTTCCCAACGAGCGAGAAAAGCAATTGCCCTCACTGAAGTAAATTTCGGTACAATTCCACTTGCTTCGAAAGGCGATAACTGCATTATTCATCCTACAATGAGCGAGGAAGAGAACTTCCACGAAATGTAAGCCATAGGGAGTCTGCAATAAAATCTCCATTTATTCGATGCAAATCTTAAACCCGAACTGCAAATCACAAAAGTAACAAAACTCCAGTCTGATGCAGTCCCTGTAGTCCGTGAATCAAATAACGTTCTATTTTAATTGCTGCTGAGACAGACAAGCTGTGCTACTTCTTAAAGAGGTTTCCGTTTCATAAATAACACATCCAAGACGAGGTGTACTCAAGGTCTCAAATGATTCTCGCCTCAGTTACAATGCCAACGAACTTCAGGAGATTGTCAGCTCAAACTTGCAGCATCTCATGCCACACATAACGTACAAGTTTCTCAGATTGAATAAATCCGATCGGCCATTCCAACTGTTGGCCCTAGTCAAAGGCGAAATAAAGAAAAAAATGTCTAATCATTGTGTTCAGTAATAAATCAAGAACAAGCAATTTCACGTCTACGTTCCTCAACAACAACGGAGTGAACTACATAAACCTGAACGGCGACGTGTAGATGAAGACAAGGGTAGTTGTGAACTTTGACTTCTCTATACATGTCGCCGACTATATCCATCGATGTGGGAGAATAGGAGGAAAACAGAGGCAGCAATAACCGTCTTTTATCTAAAAGTGCTACATTTCACCTGCTTAACTTTGGGAGAAGTCAACAACTTCATAGCAGCTGTAAATTTTTTTAAAACGCCATCACGACTTGCTTTATTTAAGCAAATGAGCCAGAGTTGGATCTGCCACCTTAACCAATTGTAACCCGATGGGGATCTTAAATTCAACGGGTTATCATCAAACTTGAACCAAAAATTTGTTGTCCCAACCGCATCTAAAAAATGATTTAATTTTCACTTCGTCTAACTATAGTTTTATTACAACTTCTAAAAAGAAACCAGAAACAGCGGCTTTGCCACTAGTTGAACAGACCGAAATTGTACAAATCACAGTAGAAATTCAAAAATGTACTAGAAAATAAACAATCTACTCCCAATGTACACACTGTAATCGAAGAGTATACAGTTGGGGGAATGTTGTCCTCCAAATATGCTCCTGTAATCTGTGTTTTTGTGAAACGCAGCTTTTCAATGTGCACTAGAGTACTGCGACCTAATAGACAATCCTTTACTTTTGAAAACTTGCTTGCGGATTTTCGTCATTTATTGCAATGCAAATATCTTGATCACAATTTATCTGGAAGTAGGTTAAACAGACGGGGTGCGGTGGCAAAGTAAAATCGTCCAAAATGAACTTTACGGACTATAGGAACGGTTACAAAATTTCTAGTATTTCCTCGCAAACCATAGTTATCGATATTTCTAACTGCGTAAAAACCCGCATTTTGAAAAAATATTTTTAGTACTTTATAGCAGTAAAGATGCCTTAAAGGAAGGGCTTCAAGGTTTCTGAACAAATTCAAACTTGGAGTTCGGCGATTTACTCTGTATGAGATTCGAATTGCGTGTTTTTGTTTTATTAATTAAGGTTCAGTTTTATTAAAAAAAGCTCCACCCCACGACGAAATACCATATTCCAATTTAGATTTAAATAGACCATTATATACAAGTCTTAAAGTTGATTGTGGACAATAAAGGCTAAAGTGATACAGTTGTCTTACAACTTTATTAAGATATTGTTTGAGATAATGTGCATGATTGCTCCAACTAAGCTTAATATCTAAGATAATACCTAGACAATTAAAATTGTCGACGCACTCAACCTTAAAACAATTACTGCAACAAGGCGTTAAATTGTTAAAGGAAAAAGTATTATCGTCGCAATTAAATAGGGGAAAGGTTCTGCAACCCTGAGAGTGGTAAAATAACGGAAAATCATCACAAATTTTACTGTTAATACTGAATATCATAAATTTCGTTTTCTCGTTGATTTTGAGCTTGTGTATTGAAAACCATTTTCATTTCAATACACATTTTTCGAGGTCATGGTTTACATCCGAGCAAATATTTAGCAAACTTTTACTTGAGTATGAGAGCGCAGTATCATCAGCAAATGCAGTTACTTTACCTTTAAAGGGTTGAATAAACAGAGAATTTACATATATTAAAAACAGAATAGGACCTAAAACCGAACCTTGTGGAACACCAATCTCGATATTTTTCGGAGAGCTGTAATTTTTTTTGATTTTTACAATTTGCTGACGGTTTTTTAAATATGAAACAAACCAATCAAATATATAACCTCTAATACCGATATGGAACAGCTTATCTAATAATATTGAGTGATCCACCATATCAAAAGCTTTAGTGATATCTATAAACAAAGAAGCTGGGATCTCTGATAAATTAATGCTGTGATATATTTCACCAGTTAGTTTTAGCAGTGCAGTTTCAGTGGACCTTCCACTTCTAAAACCGAATTGACAATCACTGAAAAAGTGTGTTCTTTTTAGAAACGACAATATTCTCGATTTAATACCCCTCTCAAATATTTTTGAAAATACTGATAATAAAGATATAGGACGATAGTTATTTAAAATAGTACTGTCGCTCTTTTTATAGAGTGGCAATACTATTGCCGTTTTTAAAGATTGTGGAAAAATTCCTAACTCTATACTGCTATTAAAAATAAAACATAAAACATCAGAGATTTGAAAAGAAATTTTTTTCAACATAAAACTTGAGATTTTATCACAAGAAGTAGAATTAGATGTTTTAAGAGAATAGATTATCTTATGGATCTCTAAAGCAGTGAATGGTTCACAGAAAAAACTCTCTGCTTGACTTTCCTTATCCACTAAATCAAAACTACTCGTGTAAGTGAAATTGTTGTTGGGTGCGTTTTGAGAATAACTAATGTTACAGAAGAAATCATTAAATTAACCAGCAATTTGCAAAGGGTCAGAGATGGTTGAGTTGTTAACATTCAAAACTATTTCCACTTCTGAAGCTTTTCTATTAAGCATTTCGTCAACAACCCGCCATTCTTTTTTGGAATTGCCAAGACTTGCAGTTAATTTACTACGAAAATAATTATCTCTGCAGTATGGGACTTCCACTTTAACCTCTTTATTTAGCTTTTCGTAATATGTGTTATTTGGGTATTTTCTGCAACGAAGACAGAGTCTATGTTTTTTTCGGATTTTTTTCAGGAGTGAAAGAGTCATCCACGGCTTCAAACATTTATTTTTATTGCTTATGCCACTTTTTATATGTTTGTTATTCGTGATATGAGACTGACGCTTCATTAAAAATATGTTAAAAGCTATTGACGGATCAGCTGTGCTAAAAACTTCTTCCCAAAATTCAAAGTTCAAACGGTTCTTGAGGACATTATAGTTGATCTTTTCAAAAGTTACACATTCAGCTGGTTTGGTACGCGTAACATAACTATCTATTTGGATACTTGTTAAGTGATGGTCTGATAAATTCAGGTCAAATGAGGCAGTTTTGAACTTCATTTTGTTATTACGGTCAAGCCTCGCAAATATGTGGTCCAGACACGAGTTCAAACGGGTAGGCTGAGACAGCAAAGATTCAAAACCGAACGTAGATAGAGTCTTCAAGAAGTGATCGACGTCTGAAGAGTCAGAAAGAATATTAATATTAAAATCGCCAAGCAGAATTATATTTTTACAAGTTTGAGATTCCAAAAACCCAGAAAACTCTTCAATATAGGATTTTACTGAACATTTATGTAATCTATAAACGCAAATAAAACAATAATGGGTTCCAGAAATTTCACAACTGAAGCTAATTACGTCAGCACTTTGCAAATTATATTTTTTGATTTTTTTGCCTACTATGTCACTTTGAAAAAATACTCCAACACCGCCAGCTGCATATGAATCAATCCAAGCTGCATCAAATAAAAAATTAGGAATAGTGAAATCTGAAATTTCGTCTTCATAAATCCAAATTTCAGAAACAAAAATCAGATCAGGGAGATGGTCCAATGAGGAAAGATGAGTGGAAAATGTTTCAAAATTCATTCTCAAACTGCGAATGTTCTGATGTATTACTGAAAAACCAGAAGATTGTTCATTGTTTGGATGATCTATGCAATAGCAATTGTAATGTTCAGATGAGGAAGAAAAGTTAGTATTGTTATTATAATTAATTGAAGAAGATATACAAAAACTGTTATTATTAGGATTAATCATTTTAATATAATTGAAAAGTTACTTATATACCCCATTAATTTTTTGTAAATCTTCAAATGAGTATAATTTAATAGCTCTATCACCTTCCTTCTTTCTGATGAGAACGGTTGAATTTCTCACCCAAACAAATTTACATATATTGTTGCGTCGAAGTTAATTTGCTTTATTAAGTAAAGATCTTATAAAACCTGTGAGACAATCATTCATGTAGATTTTCCTGCTGCTGTCACTTTTCTCGCCATCTCCGCCGACACAGTTGGTGTTTACACCAAGAAGCTATTTCGAAATTTTGTCTCTGTTTAATCGCAATTTTCTCATTGCATCGTTTTTCCGCGACAGAGACGAAAACCTGACGCATACAATATTGGCCGATTTTCTTTTATTCCCTACACTCATAGTCTTGACAAAAGAAGAGACAATATCTTCTGAAGCGGATTGTTCTCCCATTGCAGTAAACCAATTGTTGACCTTTTCCACGACGTTAGGAGTAGTGACATCAGGAAGGCCAACGATATCAACAGCACATTGTTTCTCTTTCTGCTCCAGAAGGTTTATTTTGTTTTCTAGCAGTACCACTTTCTTACAAAAAGATGCATTGCTCTCTTCAAGAGATTGAATTTTCTTCAGTGCTTCCATATTAGCATGCTTAAGTTCCAAGATTTCGTTGAAAAGCATTTGCATTGTAATATTTTGTTCACCTGTACTGCTGTCATCATGGGTGGATAGTTCAATTCAATTCAATTCAATTTATTATTAATAAATTAAGGAAAGTACAAATAAGACTTGGTCTTTTACAGTACATTTTTTTGGAGTGCATATAACATTAAAATATAAACCTTAAAACTATAATTGAAAAGATAGAAACAGAAGGGAAATGAGATAGCGAAAGGGGGGAAAAAAGAAAAATATAAAAATTGGGAAAAATAGAAAGAAAGAAAGGTATTATAAATGAGGAAAGAGGGAAGAGGATTGAGGTGAATAGTTGTTGCAATTGTTACAGATATTGAAGAGCGGTAGTTTTGAATTTATTTGTTCCAATGATTTGTTTTGCTGATGTTGGAAGGCTATTCCAAAGTCTGGTAACATAAATGAAGAAGAGACGAGAAGAATTTAGGTAGTTAAAATAAGGCATAGTTAATTTGAAGGTCCTGGTAGATTGGAGAAATTGAAGTTTTTCAAACAGGTACATTGGAGATTTTTTATTGACGAGACGGTGCATAAATTGGCAGCATCTAACTTTTAAGAACTGCTTAAACGTACATCCCAAAACAAGATTGTGATAGTGCGAGATGTGATTGTATCGCGGTAATCCAAATACATATCTTATAGCATCATTAAAAGCAACAAGTAACTTATGTTCGGATTGAGAATCAAGTTTGCAGTACACAAGAGTAGAGTAGTCAAATATTGGGAGCAACAGAGTTTTAATAATTCTAAGTTTTGTTTCTACTGGCGTAAAACTGGAAAACATCCAAAGCTTTCGTAGACCAGCATAAATTCGTCCAACAACATAGTTAGTATGGTCTTTAGCAGAAAGAGAACGATTAATTTTGAATCCAAGATTTGTTACTTTTTCGACAAATGGAATGGATTTATTGTTTAAAAGTATTGATGGAAAATCATCAGTTTCAAAATATTTTTTCGAAATTAGAATTGCTTGCGATTTTTCTAGATTAAGATGCAGCCCGTTTAAAGTTGACCAGGTGTAGATTCTAGATAGATCTTCGTTCATTCTAACAGTGAGGTCTTCAGCTAGTCCGGGTGGCCGTGATAAGTATACTTGGGCATCGTCAGCGTAAAGGTGAATGGAGACATTTGAGCACACTTTAGGCAGGTCATTGATATACAGACAAAATAGTAATGGACCCAGAATGGAGCCCTGCGGGACACCCGTTAATAACTCCCTAAAATCGGAACATTTGCCTCCGTAAATGACCTTTTGGTAACGATTACTCAAATAATTCCCTATGAGACGCACGGACTGTTCACTGAAGCCAAAGTATAACCTCAGCTTCTGACACAGTACGTTGTGATTCACTCTATCAAAGGCTTTAGAAAAATCAACCAAACAGAGCACCGTTAGGTTATCCATATCGTATCTAATTCTAATGTCATCGAGAATTTTTATCATAGCGGTAGAACAGCTGTGACCCGCTCTAAAGCCTGATTGAACTGGAGAAAGCAAACTGTGTTGCTCCAAATACCTCGATATTTGCATAGCGAGGATCTTTTCCAACACTTTTGATAGACATGACAAAATACTTATAGGGCGGTAGTCAGATAAATTCGATGGCTGAGGTTTTTTAGGAACAGGGATAACTTTGGCCAATTTCCAACTATCAGGAAAAGAAGACGAAGCTATGGAAAAATTGATAATATGTGTAAGCGAGCTTATGACATGGATCAAAATCATTTTAATAAAGCGAATGGGTACACCCTCCTCACCGACAGCATTAGATTTCACAGAACGAATAACATTAATTACGTCCACTTCTGAAACAGCTTCAAAGTAAAAACTCGACGAAACAAATAATGAATTTTCAGGCGTAAAGCGAAGATTATTGATATATCCTGATAAAAAAGCATCATTAAGTTCATTCACATCAGGAATGATAGCAGCAACCGTTGAATTTTTTCCAACGCCAATAGAACGCAAGTTACTCCATAGTTTTTTAGATGATAAACCCGGGTTCAGTTTGGAAAAGAAATAGCGTTTTTGGCCCTTCGTGTAATAAAAGTTGAGTAATTACGAGCTCGACAAAATATTTCCCAGTAAGAAATAGATGGCCTCTGTTTCCATTTTATATAAAGTTTGTTTCGAACCCTAATAGCATTACGAACTTCACTTGTGAACCAGGGGCAGTTTTCATTACGAACTTGAACTGTTTTTAGGGGAATATGTCTATTGAAAAGATCCAATGTAAAGGATTGAAAAAGATTCACCTTGTCATTCATAGTTGACTCAGAATAACAGTGAACCCATGGGAGTAATCTTGCATCTAATTGTAAGGCAATATTGTCTACGGAACTATAATCTCTGAAGGTGAAAGATGAAGGACGAGAAGCACAAGACAAATCAACATTATAAGTACAAAAAATTAGGTCGTGGTCAGATATTCCTGCAAGGGAAAGCTGATCTTGAAGTAAGATATTGGATAGATCAGAGACCATAAAGACGTCCAACAGACTTGGAGGAGCATTTGGAGAAAAACGAGTGGCGTAAGAATTAACTATTAACAGCCCAGAAGCAGCAGCTGAATCCAAAAGCTCGTAAGCTTTGCTATCAACTTTTAAAAGATCAGCGTTGAAATCACCACAAACTATAATGTGCTCATAAAGTGCAGCGAACTCGTGCAGAGCAGAAAAAAAGGGTTCTGAAGAGTTACACCGGTTCGGATTGTAAGCTACACCAATAAGGCACTTCGTGATCCCATCTGTAACTTCTAACAGCAGGTATTCAATTGCTCCTTCCTCGGATTTCCGAAGTATTTTATGAGTAAGCGAGTTGCTGTAGTAGATCGCAACTCCCCCACCTATTGTATTAGTAACTCTATCATTGCGAATTAGATTATACCCCGGAATATTATATAATTTATCTATTGCACTACTTTTTTCTTTGTCAATCGCGTCGGACCAAAGCCAAGTCTCAGTGATGCAGATAATGTCAACTTTAGATCCATTCAAAAGATATTTAACGTAATCCAATTTAGATAAATTGAAACTACGTGCATTAAGGTACATACTTTCAGGCCCTTGTAAGCATTTGTTGTGTGTAGCATTGTTGTGTATAGTGTTGGTGTAATTTTTTTTATACGAGTATCCTTAAACAAAATCAAATTTCTCATTACTTTTCATTTAAATGCATATTTTTTGTAATTTTTAGGGCATATGTGAAATTTTTCACTCCATGTTTTTTTAGTGCATGAAAATCCGGACCCTGGTAGTAACTATGGCTGTGCTGCGGGTGTACGTGGGTTTATCTTTAGATTGGGCCGGAATGGGTTATTTCTTTAACGCTCAATTCAGTCACACATTCTAGCCATTTATTACATACAGTACAAGGCGGTAATCAATAGTTTAAAAGCATTACCTCTGAAAAAGGTCAGATGACCCTGACTATCACTTTTCGTTCGTCCATTTACTCCTGTAAGTCCAATCGACTCACATATTTCAATAAATTTTTCCCATTGCTATCAATTTTATCTATCTCCGTAAATTGATACAGCTAAAAGGGGTACGATTTAACCCAAGTTACGAACAACACAAGTGCATAATGACAAGTCCAAGAAAAAGGTACACTATGTATAAGGAAATACAAATGAATACCTATAGATGAAAAATTGATTTTGGGATTATTTCGATTACACACCGAGACAAAGGGGATGAATTATGTAGAGCGAATTTATGAGAATGGGTTTTTGCTTAAATGGTTTCGTTAAGAAAATGCCTGGTAGAAAAACAATTGACATGATACTACTTGATATTGGAATTGCCTTCGATTCTGTGCGGCACAGAGGCATTACGTATAAATGATGTATTGTATCATGACTTTCATCTTCTGATTTGCAAAATTGTTGGTAGCAGTGCGTTTTATTTTTTTTTTTTCATGCTCGTGCCCTTGGGATACCAAGGTCCGATTTTGGAACTTAACTTGTACGAGTATATCCTTTCATAATATCGATTTCCATATACAATGGTATTATCATAGAATGAGATTAGTTATATGAATTTTGCAGCATATATGCTTATACAGAATATGTGTAATATGTAGGTCAGATATATTTTATGTGTTAGGTTTAGCTTAGAGGGCCCGCATGGGGCCATTAAGTTAGTATAAGATATTTTTGAGTTATTTAAGCTAATTTTTAAGCATTTTTTTGTCTAGCAAGTAAGAGTAATTTAAGTGATAAAAATAAAAATGCATAAAAACTGAACTGATTCGACCAAGCCCAAGGTCGAAATTTCGACACGTAAGCAACCAGAGAGTCGCTGTACTGATTCGAGGCAAGCCATAAATGCCTTGCTGAACTGTCCACATCAGGCCTTCATTATGTTAGGAAGCGGAAAGCGGGGTGGCGGGGCCTACTAGACTCTGGTTCCCATGTTAATCTCATCAGTCAAAGTTTAGTACAGAACTGATTTGCTTGTCATTGAAGAAATAGAAGAAGGAAGGCAAAAGGTAACCCAACGATGAGCGTTAAATGTTATTCAAATGCCGCTAACTACTGCTCAACAGTCGAAGCATGTGTACTAAGGGATATTATTCCCCTTAACCGGCCCAGCTCTTGGGTATATCTTCTTGGAAGATACTATCAATTAATTTACTTTTTAATTTAGTGGGGGCTAACACCCCCATTTATTTCGCTTAATGCAAGCTTAAACTAACTTAAAAACTAGGACTTAAAAACTAACAAGAGTAAGAGTTAGGAAGTAAGGGAATGGTGGAGGAGATCAAATTTAAGTGCTCAGGTTAAAATCAAAAAGGGGGAGATTTGAGTTGACTTTACGGAGCATGCGGGAGATTAGTTCGTTAGAGCCATAAGAGGTGCGGTGGGTTGGGATATAGAAGAGACAAGGATAGCGTAAATTACGAGGGTTAGTGTTGAAGGAAATAGAACTGTAAAGGGAAGCGCAGTCCACAGAACCGGAGAGCAGTCAATGAATGAAGACAATGTCAGCTACGTCTCTGCGTTTTTCGACGGTATTCAGGTTAAGAAGTTTGAGGCGGTCGCGATAGGTAGGTAAGTTTAATGGGTCACTCCAGGGTAGTCCACGAAGAGCAAATCGAAGAAAATGATGTTGAATGTTCTCGGCTGGCATATTTAAGGAGGGGTTGGACAAGGGTAATGTAAAGTGACCTTGTCACATAAGGGTTGGAAAATTCTTTAGACCAACGTTTGATAAAACCGAGCGATGAGTTGGCTTTAAGGATTATCTCATCAATATGCGAACGGAAGTTTAGCTCTCTATCGTATAAAATTCCAAGGTCACGAAGGGGTTGAACCTGGGGTACAGGTTGGTCATGAAGAAAATAAGATCGAGAGGGGGATTGATTGGACTTACGAGACAAAGTCATAGATTGGCATTTGGAGACATTAAGTTCAAAGCAATTTTTTAGACACCAATTAGAAAACCTATCGGGATCTTCTTGAAGGAGAACAGAGTCTTGGGGTGAAGAAATGGTTTTGGAGAGCTTAGTGTCAACGGCGTAAATGGATACGGAGCAGTGTTTGATAATCTTGTCACGATCGTTTGTAGTTAAAATAAAAAAGAGGGGACTTAGATGGCTGCCTTGTGGGACACCTTAATTTGTTTTTTCTGTTTCGTAAAGAGCGAAGTCTTCTGTTGTACCATGGAGGGAAAATAGATGATGTTTTATTCCGTGAAAAGGATAGGTTGGTAAAATCAAAAGAACATTTGCTAAGGTAGGTATTGATTTTGCGAAAATTAGCTTTATGGAAGTTGTAAGAAGAGAGTAGTTGAAGAAGTTAGCTGGGATGGAGAGTGATGGAAAAATGATTGAAGAAGAGGGGGCTGAAAGTTGTCGACGGTTGATAGGGTAAAGGGACACAACGTTACTGTGGAGTTAATAGGATCACTAGTGAACATAGTTGTCTACCAATAGAATTAGGGACTCCACTTACTTGGCACAGGCTTGAGTCAGTTATGCTATCAATGAAAAGACATTCCTTGGATGAACTGGCGTTTGACGCGGTAAAACATATGTGATCATCCGATGGAGTCCACTTTAGCAGGGGCAGATTAAAGTCACCAAAGATAATGAATCACTTGGGTCACTTAGTTGGTCAATTGCTTTAATAGCAAGGATGTAGGATTCAGTAGGTTGAGGTTATCCGCAACCTTTTGAGGAGGTGTGTCGAAGATTTCGTGGTACCTGCTGTAAAGCTTTCTGAGGATAATTATATCCGTAGGAAGGCCTTCCTGTTGGATGGAGACCATGACACTTGTTTTGGTTTTTCCCTCAAATCAAACAGAGTCGGATTTGATAGATAGAAAGATATGCGAGAAAGAGACGTATATTTTCGTATATCTTTTTATCCCTCAGCCTAGAAAGATGGTAACGGCATTCTGTGGTGTCTATATTCAAACATCAATCTAGCAGATACAGACCCTGCCAGTTTACCACCTTTATTGATGGCACAAATTCAGTTTGATTTTTGACAACAAGGTGTCTAAAGGAGTTGTCAAAAGAAAACTTGAACAAGTATCCATTAGACTCCCAGATACTGGCCAATGACTAACATGGATGATGTCATGACTGGTTCCAATCATCTGTTCGGAGCCATAGAAATGCAACAACATCTTAGACGTAAATTGAAAATGGCCGGATTCAATTTACTAGACCCCACATCTCTCGAAAAAAATTGCTACTGCCGAAGAAGCAATACAATCCGACGTGCATGGCAAGGAGTCTTAGTCTCATATGGGATCCGGAAAACAAACAAAGAACACGCATTTTCTTTTTTTATTCAACAACTTTGAAGAAAAAAAAAGTTGATTGGAATACTGCCCTGCTCTTGGGGCTGTATACAGAGTGGGACAATTTTCGAAAATATTTAGTATTCATCAAGGATATCAAGATTCCCAGGCATGTGTTCTCCAAGAGAATTGCATAGAAAATATTTAGTATTCATCAAGGATATCAAGATTCCCAGGCATGTGTTCTCCAAGAGAATTGCATAGACAATCCAAATTCACGCATTTTCTGATGCCTCGGGAAGGGCGTATGTAGTTGTCGTCTACATTCGATGAAGCTATAATGATGGTTCCTAGCGGTTAATCGAAAGATTAACCTGAAAAACTTAAAACCTGCTCTATGTGGTTTTATGGACCTCTCTATTTATACGGACCAAAGACTAGCTGGCCTTACGAATTCAAATCTAAAGGCACAAATGTAGAAAAAAGTCCTCGACAATAGTTCTTGCCAAAACTGTCTCTACTGGTATCATCAGCACTATAAAACTGATAAAAATAAAGTAAATAAAAGAACGCGCATAATCCCAAACAAAGAGATGCAATAAAATGAAGGCACACACTTGAAAGTATACAGATGAACTGACCTTTTTTATAACAGTTTAAAGATATTGGAACACATGAAATCATTAAAAAGACCTGTTCGATTACGTTATGACTACAGCATTGTTACACTCTAACATTCGCTATTTTAGTTCAACAAGAACACCACAATTCCTTTCCGCGATTCCGAACGAACCATCAGATAATTTCACACTAATGGACATCCATCATGCAACGCAAGTAATTTTGAGAGACGTGCAGTTAGTCATTTAAGCCAGAAATAGAGCAAGCATTAAGTGGAAAGTACTCGCATGTGTAGAATCAGAGTATAGTCAGCAGATTGTCCTGCTTTTTGGATACCGAAGGAATCCTGCGGATGGCAAGTCGATTGGAGGTGTAAATTCTAAGCTACGAAGCCAAGCAACCAGCAGTACTTTCATACAATACAATAACAGATCTGCACCTAACGAACCTTTGTGTAGAGCCGCAAGCCTTGCAAACCATGGTGCGGCAAAAATATTGGCCTATATGGGGAATTAGCAGTCCAGAAAGGCATTCGTCGTGTAAGAGCGAAGTCCAAACGTCGAATTCAGCAAGCAAATTCCTTCGCGAAAACAGGGGGAGATTTATTTGGCCAATGTGGATCCATTTCAATGTTAGAAGAAAGCAGCCGCGGAGGGCTTACGTTGCAATTTTATACTGCTTTGTTACCAAAGCCACTCATTTCGAAGTTATGAGCGATCTTACGACCGAGACGTTTATATCCACGTTTAAAAGGTTTCTTGGAAAATGAAGAAATTGTTAAACCGTAGGGAAAAATTAGCAACATTTTGCTCAGATAAGGCAATTCAAATCAATTTTATTCCTCCACGAACACAACATTTTAGCGGCTTATCGGAGGCAGCAGTAAAATCCGCTATATACGAGTACTTCCCGAACCGAAATTTGGTACCAGCAAGTCTGACCTAGAAAAGCTTTTGATTGAGTTAGAAGCAATTTTAAACTCAAGACCACTCACACCAATTTCACCTAATTCAAACGACCTCCTTCATAGGTGACGCATTAACCAGCTCAAGCCATCCTTCAACACAAACCTCAAGTAATAATTTGGGAAAAGGTTGGAGCACAATTACGGCGTTAAGACAGCAGTTCTGGACGTGTTGGTTCAATTAATATCCAAGCGAATTACAACATCGTCATAAGTGGAAACAGGAGAACCGTCACATCAAGGAAAACCATCAGGTTGTAGTAAAGGAAGACAATTTACCCCTCAGTAATGGCAGCTAAAAAGGATAGTCAAATGCATCAAGATCTTCACAGGGTATGGTAAAGGAATCGTAGTTAAACAGAATGGAAACAGCAACTTGTGCGGATACTCGTAACACGGCAATATTTTCTACACATTTTCAGAATAGGTAAATTCTATTTTCTGTTTTTGTTTTATAATCTACGCGCGCTCAAGGGGTTTTTGGCACCATGAAAATGTTTATACATAGCGTGGACGAAGGAAAATTAGTGAGGAAAGAAATAGAGGTACCGATGAAGGTTGGTTTTAAATATTTGAATGTTATAATGACTACGAAATAAAGAACTCGGAAGGGCATTCCATAAGCGACATGCAGAAAAGCGACTGCTTTTTAGGCCGCGTATATTTACATTTGCATAATTTTTAGGTCTGTTTGGTTTGACTGAGGGTCGTCTACTTGTTTGACATTTATATATATTCATAAAGTTACATACATGTAGCAAAAGAATAATTTTTCAATAATTTCGATAATAATTTTAAAAATCCCGTTCGACTACTCGACTCCTGTCGTTGTGTATTTATAGAGCACATTCCAGCCTCGTTCATCGTTCAAGATATGCATTCCATCCTCATCTTCCAGTAGATTTGTGCCAAAGAAGATTCTCCGTATCTCTTTAAAAATAGGATATTTTGCGACGATTGCCGTGGTCACACTCGTATATGAGTATGATTAAGAGCTCAGGATGATGTTTCATACATATATCATAATTTGAGGGTACTAGTCCTTCTGTTATTTTAAAAATTGTACTTATCACGTCGGTGGAATTGGCGTTTAAAAAGTATTTTTTCCTTTTTTAAATTAGTGTGCGCTCAAGGGGTTATTACTCGTAGTACCCTTAAAATATTTACACACAGCGCATGTATTACTACGAGTATATGTGTTGAATTCACATTTGCTGTAAGCTTCATATAAATAATGTCCTGTCTTTTCTAAATGTGCTAGGTTTTCCCACTTTTGTACACAGTTTGTTTTCGCTGCTAGCAAACCCGAAAGAATTAACTTTGGTATCCTTACATCATCGAATGACATAACTTTTAACATACACAATTGAAATGAAACCGAAGTTTATCAATAAATAAAGACGGGATCCCTGCCTCTAAATGAATCATATTATTGCGTTCCGACACCGATTTCTTCTACTACCAGTCTGCCCAAATTAATTTCTCTGTAATTTGCCAAACTCTCTATAACAACTATTTAAACCGAATGGACCACACACTCATTTCCGACCCCAAAAGATTCTTTCAGTTCATCAAAACTAAAAGCAAATCGGATAACTATCCATCATCCCTAAATTTTCTTGATAGGTCCTCGGGCGATCCCCAAATTATTGCAAATCTCTTCGTAATTTTTTTTGGCCAAGCGTCCGCCATCCATTCCCAAGAGCCAGACCATTCTTACTTTTCCTACTTAAACAGCTGCCCACAAACAGCTTTGGAATCGGTGTCTATAACTTTAGAGCAAGTTAGAGATAAAATAATAAAACTCAAAGATGTTTATTGTGCCGGCCCTGATCAAATGCATCTAGCCCAACCTCTTACAGCTCTCTTTCAGCTTTCTATCACCCAGGGATTATTTCCATCAACCTGGAAAAGGTCGTTTATTATTCCCCTACATAAAAAAGGTAGAAAAGACGATATTTCCAACTATCGACCAATTGCTAAGTTGTCCTGCATACCTAAGCTTTTTGAGAGCATTATCTATGACATAATGCTTTTCCATTGTAAATCTATTGCTTCCCTAAACCAGCACGGATTTATGAAAGGCAGATCTACGACCACCAACTTAACGGAATTCGTATCAAGCACTTTATGTGCACTGGAATCTGGAAATGAAGTTGATGTGATTGCCACCGATTTCAGCAAAGCCTTTGATAGAATTGCTCATGATATAATCCTTCTAAAATTAAAGGCTCTTGGTTTCCAGATAAACTTTATAACTTGGGTTCAATCCTATTTAAATGAACGACTTTACTATATTCTATTTAGGTCCATGGTTTCTGACCCAATTAAAGCCTCCTCTGGTGTACCCCAAGGCAGCCACCTTGGTCCCTTATTATTTATTCTGACCATTAATGATGTTGCTTGTATCATTAAAAATAGATATATATCATCTTCCTCAGACAGCCTACTTCTGCAGCAAGATCTAGACAGATTTTGTACTTGGTGTCAGAAGAATTTTCTTGAGCTTAACGTCAATAAGTGTCAGGCTATAACATATACCCGTAAACGCCTCCCTACTTCACCTCGTTGCTATCTAATCTTTAATCTGCTGTTCCCTTAGTGAATGAGTTGCGTGATTTAGGTGTTATCTGCGGCAAGGAACTCAATTTCCGTTCTCACATTGATAGTATAATAAAAAAAGCCAACTCTGCCCTTGGTTTTATCAAGCGCTGGTCTAAGGAGTTTTCCAATCCTTATGTTACCAAATATCTTTACATAACCTTTGTTAGGCCTCTTCTGGAATATGCCAGCCAAGTTTGGTCACCCTACTACAGAACTCACATCCTCCGGATAGAAGCTGTTCAACGCAGGTTTTTACGCTTTGCTTTACGTGGTCTTCCCTGGGATGATAGCCAAAACTTACCACCTTACACTGACCGGCTGAAACTTATAAATTTACAACCCCTTTCTATACGCCGAAAAGTTGCCGACATTCTCTTTATTCATCAAAATTTAGTAGGTAATATCGACTGTCCTTCCTTACTTCAAATTATTTCTTTTAACACCAATCCCCGCAATCTTAGGTCTGTGCCACTTTTCCGGCTCAATCTTCACAGAACGAATTACGGACACCTGGAGCCAATGTCTAGGATGCTTCGCGAAGTTAACGATGTACTGCCTCTCTTCGACTACCATCTCAGCAAACTCTCCCTCAAGAACATACTTATCTCCACCTATGCCTCACGTCCTTATTTTCTTTAACCGCTCCCACCCTTTAGTTTTTAAGTGAAAATGTTAGTTTTAAGTATATGTTTGCTTGCAATAAGCTTAATAAATCTGTCTGGGATTGACCCGGTCCGCAAAATCAATTATATGGAGTATTACTTGGCAATCTAGTGATCTTTTTGATGCAATATCGAAGAAACGAGCGATATCCTCATACCTGTGCTCCATATAGAAAGATAGATGTAGAAGTTACTCTGATTATTAATTGTTTTGCACTATGGGTGATAAATTTATTATTGATGCAGCTTCACCAAACGGAACAAATTGCGCATTTGGCTTCAACTAATTTCATTTCAAGTGTTTATAAATGTTTAGGTAGGCTGTAGGAGTCCTTCCCACATATTTGTACTTTCTTACAATATCTATGCATTCAACTTGATAATTCCATGTTTCATTTCAGGATACTATCATTTTCATCTTCTGCAGGTTTACAAACAGATTCCAGGTGTTACAATATTCTGCTAGTGTATTTATCATTACTTGCAATAATATGCAACTGTCTCTGCAAGGAATACAATGTCATCTGCATACCTTAATGCAGGGATATTTGTTTGTGTAATTTTAATTCCGTCTCTATTGCTATATGTGATGTCTTTCATAAATAGGGTGAATAACACTGCACTAAGAATACATCCTTGTTTTATGACCATTGTGGTTTGGAATCCTGCAGCTACGGACGTACCATCCCACACAAAAGCGGTGTAGTTGTCATACAACGCTCTCAACGTAATGATAATATTGCTGAATACTCCTCTGTCATAAATTATTTCTAGATCCCGTACTTCGGTAGTGGAAGGAATTGGCTCATCGTAAATGAAGTAGTTTCTTGGAGGGTGCGGTAGACGTTTGCGGGAATGAAGCAAATTGGCATTTTTTAACATTAAACCCCAAGAAGTTTTCCTTGCACCAATGGGAGTCAGAATTCGTTAAAACGAGATTTACTCGTATATCGTTAATCGTTACGCTAAAGATTATTGGTTCAAGATGACTACTCTGAAGGAGTTTTTTTAGTATTTTCAAACTAATAATTTGGTGAGAAATTTTGTCGAATGCCTTGCTCAAATCGGTGACAATTGCATCTAATTCGTTACCATCTTCTAAAGGACAAATCGTCCTACAGATGAACTCAATTAGGTTAGTGCTGGTTTGTGTAGATAATTGGTCTCACGGAAGCAGTTCTTGATAGACTCTGCTTTCGAAAAATTTGGGTAAACGAGAGAGTTTTTCTATGGGCTTTGCTTCATTTTTTATGAATAGGGATGAAAAAGAAAATCATCTGTTGAAAAACACATTGTATTTTACAAATTTACTTAGCTGCTGTCGAGGAGTTCGACTTCGAGCATGCACCAGCCAACATCTTGCACACGACCGTATACACACAACTTATACGATTTGTTGTTGCACAACTCGTAAGCTGTTACTGCATTATCATGCGATTTATCGTGTGCAAATTGTTGCTAGGATGCAACTGCATACTGGCCGTCCAATAATTTTATGTGCAGTATTAACAAAATATAATCGGGTTCAGGTGTTTGCTTAGAAAAAGATTTGTTAAAATGACAAGCAAAGAAATTTGCAATGGATTTTGGGATTGCAATGGATTATATTGTGTGTACAGCCGACGAGCAGGCATGCGCCCCGACGTGCAGATGTGTCTGTGGTTTCTGTTTTCAACCCTTATCTTCATACATAAAATAACCACCCACAGTTCACGGAGTTGCGCGGCGCGCTCGCTGGCTGTGTAGTTGCTTTACGTCATTCGCCGTCGACTCTCGACCGATTTGGATGTTTATTTATGTGACTGAACAATTTTCTTAATAAATTTTGTCAGCGGTACTTTTTCAGCGATATAATATTTTGCAGTTTATTTTTCGATAGCAATGGGTGACAAGAGATTATCAGGAGTTTCTTGTTCTGTTTGTAGGAAAACTGAAAGGAATTACCCTGACTTGAAAATTTTTAAATGTCCTTCTAATTTTGTATAATATGTGGGTGAAGGCATGTGGTTTTAAAAATGAAGGCAAATACTTTGTTTGTGGAGATCCATTTTTGTCCCGAGTTTGTAGGAAAAAAAATATCTTAAGGCGGATGCTGTACCTTCCTTAAATTTAAATTCTGATTTGGATTCAAACTTGAATTTAGAAGATCTGAAGTCTCCTTTAACTAAACGAAGAAGAACGTCGAGCAGTTACAGCATTAAACTTGATTACCTAATTATCTATTTAATGATAATTATTTTTACAAAATAGCTGGATATGAGCTCGCAAGTAATGATAGGGTTACGGAAACAACAGGAGGTGGTGTTGCGATATATTGCAAGGAAACCTTAAAATGTAAAGTCATAAAAAAATCGCTAGGAACTGATGTTGAGTATTTGATTGCAGAAATTTCTGATGGGTCTGTCAAATGTTTGTTTGCTTGCTGCCACAATCCAAATCGTGTTTTTTCAACTGAACCTTTTTTCTCTTCTCTATCTGAATTCGCCCCTTTATATAATAACATTGTCGTTTGTGGTGATTTTAATGCCAACATGCTTAAAAACGACTCGCGGTCCTATCAAGTGAAGGATATGGCGGCGGCAAGTGGACTTGAAATTGTAAATAATTCCTATCCAACATGTTTCCGGCCAGGTGCACCACCGAGCCTTTCAGACCTTGTTATTGTATCTGATTCACTCTCTGTCTTACTGTTTGATCAGATTTCTCTTGAAGGTGTCAGCGAACATGATCTCCTATTGTGTACCTACAATATTGTCTTTAACCACAATTCTTCTTCAAGCTCCTTTATTTATAGGGATTACTCATCGCTAAATCATGAATCACTAACGACCGCAGCAAACTCGGTCCCATGGTTGAATTGCAGAATGGTTGCCGATCCAAATGAAAAGTTAATCATTTTCCAGACGCTTGTAATGGAATTATTCAATGATCATGTACCAATAAAAACCGTCGTGATCCGAAACAGTGCGTGTCCCTGGTTCACGGAAGGGGTAGTTGGTGTTCTAAAGAAGCGAAACAGACTGTACAGTAAGTGGAAGCGTAGACAAAATGCGATTAACTGGAACAGGTCCAAAGCTGCTCGTAATGCTGCAACCGATGCTGTTCGTGCATCTAAACGACACTACTACTCATCTAAACTGAGCACTTCTTTACCCTCCAAGGTACTGTGGAGAAATCTACGCCAAGTTGGCATTGGTGTAAGTAGTGACAGGAGCTGCACTAGTGATTTAGATGAAATGAACGACTATTTTGTTTCAAATGATGTTGCTGCCGATTGTTTCGAGTATGACGTTGTCTCCAGCAGAGGCCTTGAACAGGAAATTGATTTTGAAGTAGTTACGGAGGTTGATGTCCTTTGTATTATTAAAAGTTTAAAATCAAATGCTATTGGTGAAGACGGCTTGCCACTTCGTTTCATAAAACTTATTTTGCCGCACGTTATAGGCCATCTAACACATATAATCAATTCCTGTATAGCAACATTTACTACTCCTCTGATATGGAAATGTGCTAAGGTTATACCTGTTCCTAAAAATACTACTGCTACCGATGCTTCTGACTACAGACCTGACCTGTCAGTATCTTACCTTGCCTGTCTAAGGTCTTTGAAAACGTAATAGAGTCACAAATTCAGAAAATTCACTTGGCTGAAAATTCCCTGTTGAGCCCATTCCAATCGGGTTTTAGGAAGAGCCATAGCTGTTCTTCCGCCATGGTAAAAATCTTGGATGATATCAGGCAAGATTTTGACAAAGGATTTGTGACGCTGCTCTGCCTGCTTGATTTCTCTAAGGCTTTTGACAGAGTGAATTATTCCATTCTTTGTTGGAAACTGCACCATTACTATGGTTTTATGGACGGTCACAAGTAGTCGTTGTTGGTAACAATCGCTCAGGTCTCCGGTCAGTTTCTCAAGGGTTTCCGCAGGGATCAATATTGGGCCCAATTTTGTTCTGCATGTACATAAATGACTTAGCATCAATTTGTAAGCACGCGCTTATTCATTTCTATGCAGACGATGTACAACTTTACCTATCTCATCCGGTTAATAAAATAGGTGAACTAGGGTCACCACTAAATGAGGATCTTGCTTCTATTGTTGAATGGGCAACTAAAAATGGACTAGCTTTGAACCCAAAAAAATGCCAAGTACTTGCAATACCAAACAAGTCTTTTGAGCTAAGTCTAGTTCCTGATGTTTGCTTAGCCGGTAGTAAGATTAGGTTAGTTGAGGTGGCTACAAGTCTTGGTTTCACCATAAACCGAAAGCTTTCCGGCTATAACTACGTTAACGTCGTTGTTGGTCGCGTGTACGGATGCCTGCGTAAACTTTGGATTTCTGCCAACTATACCCCTTGAATACTCGCCGAAGACTTGTGCTCACCCTCATAATGCCCATTATTTCAAATGCTGCAGCTGTCTACAGTGACCTTGACTCACTATCTTTTCGCAAGCTCCAGGTTGCTTATAATGATGCTGTTCGGTATGTTTATGCAAGGCAACGATACGATAGAATCTCGGAATTCTCATGCCGGTTTCTTGGCTGTACATTGAGAAAGTACCTTGATTTCAGAAATTGCATATTTCTACATCAAATTATAAACACAAAGCAACCCCCTTACCTTTACTCCAAACTAGAATTTTCCCTTTCCAGAAGAACTTTCAACATCAGCACTCAGCGTTGCAAATGCCTCAATTCATCGCGATTATTTTTCTATGGACTATGGAATAACTTACCGTCTCATATAAAGTGCTTGTCAAATACTGCTGGCTTCAAAACTGCCTTGTATGTGTACTTTTCTTCTTAATGCATCTATTTACTATCAACTCTACCTCAGTCTTTCTCCAATTTCTTAACTATTTTATTTCCTCTCCCTTTTTGTTTTATCTTTCTTTCTCCTTTTTATTTTTTATTATTATCATTATAATTACTATTACTTATCATTTTGTAACTAAATATTATCACTTAGTAAGAGAATGTTTTTGCAAATACGTTCCGGCCATTTAATGTTTGGCGCAGATCCCTTTTGAGAATTGTTGATGCTATGCTTCAAACACTTAAGGACACGCTGTACATGGCCGGTTCCCTTTTTTTTTCTGAATTTACACTACTCCTGATTACAGTGTGTTAACCAGGTTTCTTAATCAATAACATGACTTTCGATATTGTTCATTGACGATCGCGATTTAGATGCTGGCTGTGGGATAATCGTTATCTCGTCATTGATTTTTAATGGTTTCAGTAATGAGTCATTGGCTGCAGACAAACTGTGTCGAGTATTCATAATACCACCAACGCCACTATTGTTCATCATGCTACTACTGCCAGAGTTATTCTTTTTGCCATCCATTGCTTTCTTAGCCACTGTACTATGAGCCGTATATACATGCGTTTCGAATTGTTTGTACATGCCAAAAGTTGCTGTGCACACAGTACACTTGTATGACAAATGGGCTGGTTTCAGTGTCATATGATGGTCACGGGATACATGATTAAGCAGTTTCTATTGATACATCCTTCCGCAAACAGGACAGCGACCAGCATCTTTGCCTTTATTAGCGGCTTCCTGCATTGAGCTTGTGACCAAACCATAGGAGCAAATGCCGCTCTAGACCTTGGTCTGTGAAAAATCTAAACTGACACTTCTGACAATTCAAAGGCGGTCGATTGTAGATCATTTTCGGGTGAATATTAACCTTATGCATCCATTGCATGTGATTACGCAATTGCTCCAAATCCTTAATGTAACCATCACATATTTCATAAATAACAAACTGTGCTTTGTTCCCGCTCGGATTTTGTCCAGGCTTCATGCCTGTTGGCGGGATTTTATTACCCGACGCTGACGGTTGAGCCTGTGGTGTATTGCTGCTTTGTCGAGGTAGAGGTGTTATCGAAATGCTGGGTTGCCCAGATGGGGTCTTTTTTTTAGCTGCTGCTGCGTTTGCCGTCTGCAGTGTTAAGGATTTTCGCTGGTGCCTCCCAGTCATGCGGCGGTGCAAGATTGACTTCAGGGCGGAATTTCTTAACGCAAACAGGTGCATGTCTGGCCAACTTTGCTTTTCCGTTGTCCTCGAAGCCACAATTCGGGCACTGATGGTATGGCAGGTGTTTGAAAAGTCTCGCTTTAATATTGTGCATCGCTTCCATGTGATACACAATTTCGGTGGAGTTTCTTATCTCGTAAGTACAGAAATTACACTTATACAGCACTCCATTCATGTGAGGTGTTTCGTAGTGATGTGCCATTGCCAACGCAGACTCCGATTTAAAGTTACAAAACTCACAACGTTTAATATTAAACTTTAATGCAGAGTTGCGTTTCTTACTTGCTTCTAAATTACCGCTTAATGCTGTGATTGCCCTTTCGATCTCTGTGATATTCTTGCCAAGGGAACGTCGCATCTTACGCTTTTGTAAGCGAAGCAAATCGGCTTGTACAAACTCTTGCACTTGACCAGCACCGATGTCCATAAAGAATTTCCCCAGTGGACTCTCAAAGTAATTCTCACCATTTGGTTGTTTATTTGCATTCGGGGCTGATGGTGACGTTGTACCGGTGCGGTTGGTTGGACGGGTTTAATAACTGCCTTGATGGCTTTCAAATCATCACTCGCCTCTTTAATTAGAACTTTTGTACGAGTCTCAGATTCTGAGTCTTCGTCGTCATCATCATCGCCAGAATCATCAGACTCTGACCAAGAATCATCACCACTACCACGTTTCTTCTTTTTCTTTTTACTTGTTGTGGCAGCACATTCATTAGCATCCTTACCATCATCACCTAAATCCAAATCATCTTCGGAATAGACATTATCGGCCTTTTTTAGTCGAATTTCATTTCAATCTGATTGACTATCTCACGGAGATTGTCAGATGGAGGTTTCTCATAAATATAGGGTACGATGAAAGAGGGTGCTTCCAGGACAAACATATCATCAGTTAGACCAGGAAGAAGATTTGCATTTGATATCGTCGGTAGGGCGGGAACACCTGTACTCACAGGCATTGTAGGTATAGCTTTTGGAGCAGCGGGTTGCGCTTGCGGTTGGGGTTGGGGTTGGGGTTGATTTGAGAGCTTGGCTCCAGGCGGAGGAAGGGAAGGCGCCGAAGGTTTAGTCGTATCTGTATCGATTATAACTAGAGTTGGCTCCTTCCCTCCTGATGCTATGACATTACTCTTAACTGTACCCGCTGGCATTAACGAACGAGCATCTTTAATTGTGATTTGTGCCATAGGTGACTGAGTACCGGCCACAACTGAAGGAACTACATTTGGTGAAGTTCTTTGCCGCTTTGATGGTGGCTGAGAATCGTCGGTTTCTAATCTCTGATCGTCACCAAATGAAGCAAAGTCCCGCACTTTAACCAAACTTTTGCGTTGTCTTCCTGAAACAGTACTGCCCGATTCGGACGCTTCACTTGGACTGTCATCTTCAATAATCATCAGGCTTTGGTGGTAGTGGTGGTGGTCTCGGTTTTTCCACTAGCGGTAGTTGAGGTTGTGATTGTTATAGATCACAAAGCGCCTATAAATGTTTGAGAGATAGACTTGGCTTTAAACTTCCGCACATTTCCTCTTTCTGTAGATGGGCTGCTGTAAAAGGATTACAACCAGGATATGAAAACAATGCTCATTCGTATCTTAAGTCAAAGTTAGCTTTATTAAACCAGCGAGAACGTTATGTTATCCTGATATTTGATGAAACATGATGTAATAGATGGCTTCGAAGACCTTGGTGTAGAAAGAAGTAGATTGTTTGCTAATGAAATATGTGTTTTCATGCTAAATGGTTTGTTTGATAGTTGGAAAAGTGTTTTAAACTATTTTGTGCCAGCAAACCGTATAAATGGGGATAACCTCAGCGAAATTATAAAAAACATTTTGAAAATCTGTTCACCTTGCAACGCAAATATTTGGCGTGACAACTGCGGCATTAATTGCTTAAAAGAATGCTCTAATAAAGCTGTAGCAACGAAAGAGTTCGTACTAAAAGTGAACAATGTATTTTACTGCATGGACCGAAAATTTCCACTTAAATTGAAGGGAAAACTTTACACCACGATGGTTCGGCCAGCTCTTACATATGGTTAGCAGTGCTGGACAATATACGAAGCGTTTAAAAATAAAATGACGGCAGCGGAGATGAAAATGTTAAGGATGTCGACTGGAGTTACGAAACGCGACTGCATTAGATCTACGCACATTAGAGGAAGTTTACACATAAAGAATTCGGTAATCGAACAACTTGAGTCGGATAGAATTAGCTGGTATTGCCACGTTCAAAGAAGATCTCCGGAAAATCCTGTTAAGAAGGCAATATCAACTACGGTCGCTCCTACTAAAAGAAAACTAGGTAGGAAAAAGAATTCCTGGATTGCCCATATGGCAAATGCACAACAACGCCTGGGGCTAACCGCCGAAGCGATACAGGACCGAACAGTATGCAAACGCGTTCTGCGATCTGCGACATTAGCCAACCCCATAAGCGGAGCAGTAGCGATGCAGTAAAAATGGGAAACTCGTTATGCATATGTTCGTGTAGCGGGGAAAGGGCTAGTAAAAGGAAAAGAAGAAGAAGATAGTGGTTCACATTATGACGAGAATGTTTTAAGGCGGGGAGTTCAGCTAGAGAATCCAGCTTATAATGAGTTGAAGCAATTTTTGTTTTACTTAAAAGATATAAAACAAATCAGCTACCCTTCCAAGAAACTTTTGTTTAAAAGGAATGGAACAAACTATAAACGGGGTCTTATTACTTTGTCATGATATAAGCAATGGCCAATATGAGAACATGGATTATTTACTAACAAAGAGAATTCATCAAGACGTATTAGAAAATTTATTTTCTATTATTCGCATCAAAGTTGGTTACAACACGAATTTAATGTTTCGATGTCGAAAATTCTCTCGTCAAATCTTATTAATTTTTCTCCTTTCAGTAACTGTGATGATGATGATGTAGAATTTTTAAACGTAGACTTATGCCCAACTCAAACTAATATTCCAAAAACTTCTTCATTGCTTAAGTATCATAAAAAATCGTATGCGATGAAACTCTGTACGAAAAAGTCATTTGTGATATGGAAATCGAAAATAAAATCACATTAGAAACAACAGCAATGTGATATTTTACCGGATATCTTGCTTTTAAGGAACAAATGTTTAAATTTTTCCAAACAATTTTTTCATCTTTGCAAAAAATTATTCTCAAAGAAGTGACTTTGGAAGTTAATGAATTTTTTAACGTTTGTAAAGTTCACTTCAAATTATTTAATAGAATTTTCAGAGAACGTCCACAAGAAAGAAATATCAGAGAGACAATAGCCTTGGAATGCATACGGATAACAAATACTAGAGATCCGAAATGGTTTGACGAAAAAAGTCCTTGCTATGAGCATCGCAAGGATCTTATATACTTTGCTCTCCTCGTTCTATTACGGAAGCATTGTTCGTGGAACATAGAAAAAAACATAGCATCTAAAAATCAAAAAATTCAAATTTTATCTGGAAAAAAACGTAAAACAACTATTCAATAAACACAACATTAAAGTGAGCGTATTCTGCTTTGACCTTCCTACGGTTCTCAAATATAATGTTTAGGTATTATCAGTCAAATTTGATTTAAAAAAAAAATTATGTTGCGAAAAACGGAAAACTTCTATCCAACAAACAGAACACGCAACTTGATAATACAAAACAATTAAGAGTAACATCATGTCTGAGTATGATTCACTCTAGTTCGATCGAACTGGGACGTACGGGTACGTCCTATTAAATGGAAAAATGGTTAGATTTTTTCCTTCGGTGTGCAATATCTATGCAACCTATAGCAACTGTGATTGTATACAAATCGATAGTTACTGTAGTCGGAATCAGTTGAAGTTCTTTAGAATTTGTCACACAACTTGTTTCTGCTGTGACGGAGAGGGCGCAATGTTTCTTATTTGAAGTTAACATCACTAGCATTTTGAGTTCTATGAATCAGTTTTCATGTTCATTTAAATACGTATATATAGGGTTTTCCAATAAGGAGAAGATATTTCAAAAACTTTATTATCGGCTTGAAGTACAATCAAAACATTTATGAATGGAACTCGACTTCGTTCATATGGCCACCGCGGGCACGTTTGCAGCGGTCGATTCGTTGGACCCAATTTTCAACGACTTGGCCACACATTTCGGCCGAAACGCCCGCTATTTCGCGTTCAATGTTGGCTCTGAGCTCTTCCAACGTCGTCGGCGTGTTGGCATAAACCAATAACTTAACGTAGCCCCACAGAAAATAGTCAAGCGGCGTTAAATCGCACGAACGAGGCGGCCAATCGACTGGCCCATTTCTTGAGATAACACGCTCACCATACTTACTCTTCAATAAATCGATTGTATCGTGTGCTGTGTGGCTTGTGGCATCGTCCTGTTTAAACCACATGTCGTCCAAGTATATATCTTCCAATTCGGGCCAAAAATAATCGGTGATCATGGTGCGATAACGCTGACCAGTCACAGTAACGTGACGATCGTTATCGTCGACGAAAAAGTATGGCCCAATAACGGCATGCAAACCGCACCAAAGAGTTATTTTTTGTGGATGAAGTGGTGATTCATGAAGCACATGTGGATTTTCACCCGACCAATAACGCATATTTTGCTTATTGACGAACCCATTGAGCCAAAAATGAGTTTCGTCACTGAAGATGATTTTGCGATGAAGAACGTACGTCGCTTCAAATGGTCCATCGGCTTCAATTCTTGAGTCAGCTTGATCTTGTATGGGTGTAAACCAAGATCCTTACCCAAAATACGCCATAATGTGGTCTGAGCGACGCCCAATTCACGAGAACGCCGTGGAATTGACTGATTTGGATCGTTTGCTACGAACGCCTGAACCGCAGCGATATTTTCGACACTTCGACCAACCCGTTGTCTCACTGACACGGAAACTTCACACAACGAATATGTAAACTCAAATTTGTGCACTAAACTTGTTATTGCCTGTCTACTAGGGGGAGAATTACGACCGAAAATTGGAGTTAACGCTCTTAAAGTTGCAGTCACCAACTCCGCTAGCAAATTTTTATAATTTGCAGACGTTGCTCGTTCGTGTACTTTACCATGATGAAAATGTTTAATTTACTAAATAAATTGGCAGTGACAGTTTGATGATCAGTAAAAGAGTGCGTTTACAAATTAAATTCAAAGTTGTCAAGTCCCTATTGGAAAACCGTTTACATATTTCATTGAAATAGAATCAAATGTTGCCTTCTGCAAGTCTGTAAGACTAGGGTGTGTCTTAGTCTTAGTCAAAATCCTATTAAAATCTTACCTGACAATAAATATTTTTATTTATTATTTGTGAAGTATTACTGGTGTATTGGGCAACTTAAATATGATATGAAGATCATGTTTAGGACATTCAAGTGTTATTACTTATAATCCTAGCTAGCCACAATAAACCTTGCAAATACCAGTAAATGCGGTGTTTACAAGTCAAAAGTAAAATGTCAATACATCTTACGTATGCAAATTTGTCAGCATGTTCTTGCAAATTGTTTTTTCACAAAACCGCAAATTGCACATTTACATTACCGCTATATAAAACATGTGTATTTTCCCTCATGAAATAGTTCTCAGAACAATTGTCATAGGATATCACGCACCCCTAATCGTTTTTAATTCCCTTTATTTAGGTGACCTCAAATGGTATACAACAGGTGCAGCTAATCAACTTGCATGAAGACATTAAATTCTTGTTGGACTATAGTCGCAGGTATGTATTTTTAACAGGCTGTTGATAAAAGGAAACTTCCTCTTGGCAGGGTCAGATTATGAATAATCTCCCATTTAATTCAAAATTTATGTTACTTCTTGAACAAAGGCGAATTGACTTACAATTCAATAAGTAATGATCAATCAACTTGGCAAGACGTATTGTAATATCTAATAATGTAGTTATCAGAATTTTGACAGGTGTTCCAGCGGTCTCCAGTAAGTGCCGTGCTTTTATTAATTTTAAGTGGTAGACTTGAGTCAAAAGCTTTGAGCTTTCGGTACTGGAGCACTTGAAAAAAATCACCCTAACATGCGATCGCGCCTCCACTGAGGAAAAGCACGACGCTGGGGTTTTACATGTGATTTTTAATAGACATATAGTATTTGAGAAAATTGTGCGACACTCGCAACTCAGCGCCAAAGTTGCAAAATCATACTGGCGTATGCTGATGCCATTGGCATCGTTGGCAGGACGCAACGACCTGTAAATGTGGGGATTAAAAAAAAATTATCTTGTTTTGAACTAATCCTTGCATTAAAATCTCCAATTAGTAATAATTTCGGATAATTAGAACTTTGTACAACTGGGTGCCAATGGTTACAATTCAAGTAAGGGGGCACTTAATGTAAAATATAATTATTGTTTTGGAAGGTCACGACATAAAATTCTTTAATTAATCTTAATTCAATAACATCATCATTGAGCTTTTTACTGTTACCAAATAATTCACCATTACTTGCTTTTAATTGCTGGTATCCATTTTAATTCATAGTTCGCACATAAATTCTTAAGTCTAGTTACTTCGTTATCTAATACATGAGTTTCAAGTCATAAAATTATTATGCAATTGAAAAGGTCAACTTCCTATTTATTTTTATGTCCATTGACGTTGCATCTTAAAATTCTTAAATTTCTGGTAAACGCTTACACCCCAGGCTGAAGACAGGTGTAAACGATTATTTGAGTGTCTCGATATAGCGGCTGCTTTCTTTAATTGTGAGTTGGGGGGCTGCAACAGTATTTGACACGGACGTTTTACGAATAATATTATTCAGTAATACATTCACTAAATTTATTACAACTGAGGTGACTTCACTTTAAGATATTGATGCCATCCCTGCCGCCAATTTTCAGACCTGCAGTTAGATCCCACGTAAATTTTTTGTCTTCCAAATAAGCCCGTGCTATAAAAATTAAATCTTGTTTCAAATTTTTGATAAATTTTTTAAATTTTATCCAAACGAAATGATGATGAGGCCAAATGTTATTCTCATTTTAATATGTATAGAAATATGTATGCATAGTTTATATATAGTAAAATCAAGACTTAATACTTGGTGCTTGATCCTTTGTTGCTGACTACATCTTGAATGCGTCGTGGCATCGAATTAAGCAATGATCGCATTTGAATAATGTCGATTTTGTCCCAATCTTCCTTAATACTCCTTTCCAGATCTTTGACTCCTCTCTTATCATGCAAATAATTCTGAAAACCATCTGGCCCATCAAAAGTTAAATTTTTTTCATCTGAAAATACCATACCACTAAGTATTATTGAGTAGGGTAACTCTTCGTCCCAAAATTGAAACTTTTCAGGGAAAATCAATCTGTTTGCCTTGTTGACACATTTAGGTCCAAAGTGTTAACAATTTAAGAAGGACTGATGGACTCATTTACAGCAATATCCCTATCGCTTTACTCCATAATTTTCGCCAAGTTTTATGTAATTTGCAATTATACTTAACTGCGATCTGCCTAGTTTTTTTCCTGTAAACTGGCACACGTCCTTGCTCCTCCTCGGTTAATGGCTTTCCACGAGGCATTATAATTTAATTGTGCAACAATCTACGGAATCGTACTTTTTTATGAAAATTCCTTAAGTATTTTAAACTCACAAACCCATTTTAATGGAAACTCAGCTTAATTTAAAGTTTTTTTGAAAACACACTTTCTTCACTTATGCTACAATACTTGGACTTTCGTATCGTATATGTAGGATCACTTACCGATGTAAAACAGGCGCAGCAATTACAACAAAAAATTAACATTACTGCGTTAGGACCAAACGAAAGTTTTGCCACATTCTATTAATTATATTTTTCGTGAACACAGGGGGAACAGCGAAAGATTTATCCTGTCCTTATAATTATTTCGTGGAGTGTATTTGCAATATCTACCATATAGTATGTAATACGACAATGCACAATATATAACTTTCAGTGACTAAACTTATTTTTTTGCTAAACACATTTAATACATTTTAGGATTATATTATAATAAATATTATTGTTTCAGTAGGTTTTTATTTTTTCTTGCTTTTAAAATTTCGAAAGTTAATAAAGGGTCAGCCATCTAACGGGTTGTTTTTTCAACTAGTGCTTATTTTATGAATGGTAACACCTAGCTCATGTCTGATTTGACAGATAATTAGTTTTATCCTTCCGGTTAATAATGGAAAATAATTTCATGCAGTAGCCTACACGATCCATGCAGTAGTCTACACGATCGGTCCAATTTTTAAGCACATTATCGATTGTGTGCAGCTGTATTTCACCAATGGCTTCACGAATATTGTCCTTTAAAGCGTCAATTGTCTCTGGCTTGTAGGCGTAACACTTATCTTTTACGGCACCCCACAAATAATAGTCCAACGGTGTCAAATCGCAGCTCCGAGGTGGCCAAACGACATCAGCTCTGCGGCTGATAATGCGATCTTCAAAAACAGGGCGCAAAACATCGAGTGTAGCTTCGGCTGTGTGGCACGTAGCGCCGTCCTGTTGAAACCAAATGTTGCCAATATCCTCCTCTTCAATTTTTGTGAACAAAAATTCGTTCAACATGCCCCGATAACGATCGCCATTGACTGTAACGGCCACTCCTTGCTCATTTTCGAAGAAAAATGGCCCAATTATGCCTCTGGACCAAAATCCGCACCAAACAGTGACTGGTTTTGGGTGTATCGGCTTTTCAATGTATGCGTGCGGGTTTTCTGTGCCCCAAATGCGACAATTTTGCTTGTTTATATACCCGCCAAGATCAAAATGAGCTTCATCTGAAAAGATGATTTTTTTGGCAAAATCGGCATCTTCTCTAAGTCGATCGCAGGCCCACTTAGCGAAGCGAAAACGCATTGGATGGTCAGTTGGCTTCAACTCCTGAACCAATTGGACTTTGTATGGCGTCATACCAAGGTCTTTATGCAAAATTCGTCTCAATGATGTCTCTGAAATGTTCAATTGTTGAGAACGACGGTGAATTGATGTTGATGGCGCTTCACGCACACTTTCTGCCACAGCAGCAATATTCTCGGGTGTACGCACTGTTTTTGGCTTTTCACGCTTTGGTTTATCGATGAGGATGCCAGTTTCTTTCACTTTTTTCACAAGATAACGAACATACGGAGCTAAATGTGCTTCTCTTCTTTCAAAATCCGTACGCAATTTTCGCACACATTCTGCAACATTACCATGATTTTCAAAGTAATGTCGCAATATTTCCCAGCATTTTTAAAGGATATACACAACCATATTCGTTCAGCGGAAGGATAAAACTAATTATCTGTCAAATCAGACATGAGCTAGGTGTTACCATTCACGAAATAAGCACTGGTTGAAAAAAAAACGTTAGATGGCGGACCCTTTATATTCGCCCCGTAAATCAGAATTGAAAATTTCGACATGTTATTACGTTCAAAGACACCTGTAAGATTTTTAACCAGTTTTTTGCTTAAGATGTATGAATTTGTATGTTTTTGTGTGGGTATGGGTATATTTTCCCCGGTAATAAGAGTTATAGTACTTTGTCGTAAACACGATCGAACTATTCATTCGTATCTTAGCAGAAGTGCGACATCAGCATCTTTAGGTTTTTGACGTGAATGCCTTACCTATTTATTATTACGTATATTTGGGCTATGGTGATGGGTGTGCTAATTTCAACCAACAAATAGGAAGGGCGATCAACATACAGTTACAAAGTAGCAACAATGATCGCGCGATAAACAAGTTGTTAGTGCTTAAAGTGGGTGTAAAGTGATTATATCATAATTCGTGAATATTTGTAAGGTCCAATGAAAGATCTAACGTTAAGTTTCCGAGTCAAACTGTAGTAGGTGTGCATTTACAACAATAAGAAATGGTACACGAATAAAATATAAATGTTACGATATTAATGTCAAATCTCTATCCATGTAAGTAAGTTGTATGATATCATGCAACTTATTAAGGAAACAAATATTTATGTTGTATACATAGCTAAACCTCTTCAGGGTTTATTTATTTAATTTTTTTTTTTTTCAAAAAAACTTAAAAGAGCTACAATTGCTATCTTTAGTAACTATAAACCGATAAACGAGTAAAATAATATATATTAGGTCGAATATTTTCGCATAAGGACCCTACATAGGGTCGTAGGGTACACGAAATCGTCAACTCTTAACCCTCTATTGCATGGCCTAACAACCAGTGATGAAAAAAAATATTTGAATTGGAAAATTAGTTTATTTCATAGCAAAATTAAAGGTTTTACAGAAAAAAAAATCATCCCGTTCTCCAGGTTTTTTTCTTAAAAGCCATATGTGGCTCTGTATGCACACAGAGAATATATTTTTAATATATTTTTACAGTCAGTTTTTTTTTAATGTTAATTCATACAAAAGATTCAGTCAGCGCCATGAAACTTAGAGAAGCAATTTCTTTTTTTGCCAAAGCAAAGATAAACTTTGCATTTTTCACAATAAGTGTATGAACGCAAAATGCAATCATTTTGACATAACTGTCGACCTGGCATCCACTTTGGAAAATAACCAATTTGATCTCTTCTTACCGTATTCAGAGGAAAATCTTGATGCCGTTTCTTCTGACTGCCAGAAAATTTGCTGTATGAAGACTTGCTTGTGGTTGGGGAGTTTGTCCCAGAGTCAGTTGGACGTCCTCTTTTGCGAACAACTTTTCCTGCTTTGCACAAATTTTCCGCGATTGCGAGCGTAAAGTCGTACAATGCTAGGTATTCATTAGATTGACGACGCCATAAGATCCAAGAATTCACTACGCACAAATCAACCATTTGAAAAAAAAAAATTTTATACCAGTAGCGAGTGCGCAACTGGATTCTGTAAAGGCCCAGCAACGAGTCTAATAGGTCCACACCACCCATATGTTGATTATATTCATCTACTGCCTGTGGTGATGAAATTTCTATATGTCTTTTTTCTTTTTTGCTAAAACGCTTTTTCGATGTAATAGGCAAACTGCCGACATAAGCCGAAAGCATGTTCACCATTTTGTTGTCATACCACGAAACAAGGCTAAGCTTAACCCCATCAACTGTAGCAACCTTTTCTTCCATATAACCACGTTCTAGTTTTCTAAGTTCCCGTTTTGGTTTTATATTACAGTTCGGAATGCGATTCAGTCTTACAGTTCCTAAAGGTAACAATCCATTTTGAAAAAAATAAACTTGAAGTTTTGGACTGTTGAACCAATTGTCGAAAAAGATTTTATGATTTACATGTCGCTGAACGGATTTTGTAAGTCGTGTAACATCATTTGCACTTACTCCGAGGTCCGGTGCATCTTCTGGATAAGTGTTGCTCTGCTGACCAGAAAATATGTCAAAATCATAACTCAAGCCAGAAACACCACTTAGAACATAATTTTTGTATCCCCACTTATGTGGTTTGGCTGTATTGTATTGTTTCAAATGATGCCTTGCTTTGGTGGGGATAATTTGCTCGTCTACGACTAAATGATCTTCTTTTGGAATCAATAACAAACGATCTCGAATTTTCTCAAGTAGAGGTCTGATTTTAAACAATTTGTCATTCCCTGGATCATTGGGTGAACTCAAATTCTCGTTGTTATTAAAATGCAAAAACCGTTTTATTATTTCCCAGCGATTGCACGTCATAGTCTCGTAAATAAATTGTTGACCTACAGTTTTACCCCAATAATGTCTTGCTCCTGGCAGTTTCACAAGTGACATATAAATGACCATTCCTAATAACAAAAATATTACAACAGTTTCATAACACATGTTATAACTAATTTTATACCTATAAACTTCTCCATTTCCCTATGAGTTATTCCGGCGGGCTTATTTACATCAACCTGAACAGATTTTAGGTTTGTCTGTTCTACAATGAAACTAATCAAGTCTTCAGTAAAGAAAAATGCGAAGAAATCTGACGGTGTTTCCAAATCGTTAAGGCTTTGTGGGATAGGATTATTGCCTTGAAACTCAAATTTTTCTTTAGAGTATAGCGGAAAATTTCCCTTTTTCCAAGTTGGCTTTTCTTTTCCTGACAACGGTTTTATATTTGACAGAATTTCATCTTCCTCTGAAGAACTGGAGCTGTCAGTCTCAGGAATACATATGTGTTCTTTAGTTTTAGGCTCTAAAGTACCACTGGCTTCCTCATCTGAGTCCAATATTTCATCCTCACTTTCCCACGCATTGGGAAGTGAACCAACAAACTTGTTTTGTCCATAAAAACTGAATGGATCCATGTTTTAAACTATGAAAAAAAACATTCCCTATGCATACAAAGCCATATATGGCTTATAAAAAAACGTCCTAAAAATTATACTCAAATCTTACCACTTTCTTTTATATACTTGACAAATGAAAAAAGAATGTTGTCTTAACACACACAAAAAAAATTAAATCAACCTTCGTCTTTCCAGTATATTTTTTTCCAATTTATATTTGCACGTTTTCACTCAATAAACTGCACCGCACGAACAAACAAAACAATGCGTTACTATAGAAGAGAATATACCGTTATGCACACAAAAATTACATCATTCAAAAGAGAGTGAAGCAGAGAATATAAAACTGTAAACTTAAAATTTAAGAGATCTTAATTAAGAAGAGAAACTGACTTTAAACATGAAAATCCATATATGGATTTGTATGCAATAGAGGGATTTTAGTAGCAATGATAAAAAGGCAACTAAACACATTTCGGCTTCACAATCGACTGTCAGCTCAAAAATATTTCAACTACGAGTATCTTAAGACAAATTCAAACCGCTAAACTGAGAAGAAAGCACAAATATTGGAGTGGGTTCGTCAAAAGTATCATGGACAGAAGTGTAGGTTTTTGGACAAAATAAGGTCACTAACGTTAAGGGATCTACTGATGCTTCGCATACTTCCGAGTTATGTAGGTTGGGAATGTTTTTTGCCACTGACATTGAAGCCTTTGTATCGATGGGAATAATAAGAAACACTGGCAAATAAAAAGAAGAAAATGTACCAAGATAGTCTGCAAATAGTCTTATAAAATGAATCAACCCCAACTCGGAAGAGCTACACTTTGAACTTGACGAAGCGATTTTATACAGTAACCAAGAATAAAAGCTTTGGCAGATCCTTCCATTGAACCATTCAAAAGTAAATCGATCGGTCTACATTATTATTTATTAAAATTAAAATTGAATTTAAAATTTAAGTAAATGTATTTTAAAATTAAATTAAATAAATCTTGAGAACATACGAGTAGTATTCATACGATTTTCTGCCAATTTTCCTGTCAGGATTTCTTTAACAGAAACGTATAAATTGAAATTCTAAGCATATGCACATAAAAGTTATAAAATAGCTTGTATATATATATATTGATATGTATAGGTCACATATTTATTTCAGATTATTACACTTTGTTTTGTACGGACAATGCAGATTTCAGAATAAATTCAATAAATTAAAGGATACTTACCCCGAAATTGCTGGCAGCAAAACGATCGCTGGCTGATACAGCTGATGAGGCCGTCGTGTGAGCATAGTATGCATTAATATTTGCCAGCAAAGTACTCATTACAGCCGGTACACCAGGACACAGGTATTTCGTGGATAAGCAATGGAAATGCGTCATGGCTTGGTAGATGTTTTCAATGCCATATCGCATTGCGAATTCATCAACAATTTCTTCAGGAATTTCATCGAAGTACAGCTTCCACGCATCGTCACCTTTCTGTTGCGGCAGTTTTACCTATTGTTTGGGTTTGGGATTTTATGTATCATAAATTTATTAGAATTATTATTATTATTTTTTTTTTGCAGTAGAAGGAATATTTTTAATTTTTTTGAAATATAGATCACTGTCTTTAGAAAGAGAGATAAAATGGCAAAAATTGGTTTCAGTCAGACTCAAAGATGGAAGACAGCTTATTTTTATTTTTCTTGAAAAAAAAAAAACGAATTATTATTGTAATTGAGCACCATTTTAGAAAACCAATAATTGTAATTTTTCAATTGCTTGAAAAGGAAAAGATCAAAGCAATATGAACCGAACACACTACTTTGTATAAAGTCTGAAATTTTATTTTCCTATCCATGAAATATCACACGTGTACGAGTACTTACATAGTATTCAATTGTTTTTAATAATGTTTCAAAAAGGTATATGTATATTACGTGTATGTTCAAAACCATATTTGGCGCCCAATGTTGGCCAGCATTTTAATATTCTTAATGGACATTCGAAAATTTTCAATTTTTGAATATTTAATAAGAAAGACGTAATATCAGATTTTACATAATTGGCGCCCAATATAAATATTTTCGTTTTTTTTTTTGAAAATAAATAACAATTTGCATTTTCAATAGGTTTAAAAGTGGCTTAGGTAGGACTAGTAAACGAAGAAAGAGAGAAAGGTAGAGTAAGAAAAATAGATTGGACATCTTACAAAGTTCAGAAGAAGAAGAGGAGCAAAGTGCTGTTAGATGCTCAAACAAAATTTGCACACAAACTTACCATTCCACAGTTCTCCTCGCACAGATAATGAAATAAGTTCTCATGAAGGCAGGTGTACTGGACGTGATAAGGTGCTACTTTTTCTTCCCCCTTGATTTCAACAGAAATATGCAGACGTATCGCACCGGATACAGCTGATTTATCAGTTCGCTTTTCAAGATTATACCACACATCCATTTCACCGGAGAGTGTTCGCACTTCGATTATTGTCTGGCCAAGAAAGTCATCGGATTCACGCGTCAACTTCTGACGAAGTTTCGACTTGAGATCGTTATCTTCGTCCCAGACGCGTACTTTGATTCGGTCCGATGAATTGTGGCATTCGCTGAGGAGATTAGATATATTTTTTGTCTTTTTTTTTTCTTGTTTCTGTTGTTATGTACATAGTTATAACATATTTTATTCCAAATTGTTATGTTATTGTATTTAATTATTTTTTTTTTTTTGATAATTTTACTTGTTCAATGTGTGTGTGTTTGTTTAAGCGGAAGAGTATTGTTCAGGTTTGGGTTTTTAAACGATTCAAATTTGATTTACATATATATTGTAGGTATAAACATAATTAAAACTATAACCAAAAACCAAATACACACAAAAACAAAAAAATAACGAAAAACAAAAACTTCGAAGCAAAAATGTGGGAATGATTTAATGAATATAAAAAGAAACAACAAATGTACAAAAACAGTAGGGAATTGAAAATGACATACATATATGTGAAAGCAATTTGTGTTTGCCTTTTTTTTTTAAAGGTATAGTATACATATTCTGTTTTGGCGAACTAATCCCACAACAACAGACAATACTCACAAGTGAAACTTCTCATTCCACACAGGATTCAACTCCTGTGGCATTGTGCGTGTACGTTTTTTCACCTTGCTAACCTGCACCGTCACATATGGATCACTGGTACCGCTTTTATCCTTCGCTATCAGGCCTTGAGCACATATTACTGTAGCCGCACACAGTATGAGAGCGTCAGTTATGTTCACCATTTTCGAGTTCGTTTGTGATTGTGTCGCCCCCAAGCAATCAAACACCGTCAATTGACGCCGCAGCCACATGAATAATTTGTTGTTGCAGAAAAGCAGCAGCGACAATGGTGAATAATGTGTGTGCGACGATGCCAAACAAACAATCATTGTTTTTGGATTTTTTGTTTTTTTAGTTTGTTTGTTTTATAATTCGTATGTTCAACAGGAATTCAAGGAAGAAAGGAGAAGAGAAAAAAACGGAAGTGCAATTTAATTTCTTTAAATTTTGTCTTTTTTTTTTTTGTTGCAATTATTGTATTTTTAATTGTTGTTTGAAAACTAACCCTGAACATATGCAATAAAAAACAATTCAGAAAAATATAATTGGGTGAATTATTTTTTTATGCAATGACCTGAGTTTCATAATTTTATTTAATCTAAGTTTTTTTTTTTTATTTTTAATTAGCTCAATTGTATTTTAATTTAGTTGCATCATATTTTCTTTATGAAATAACATTTTTCTAGTTAATGATCAGTATGTGAGTGGTTCATGGTGTGGCATTCTTAAAATTCCTATTTTATGTACTTGATTTAGAATGTGCACATTTTGTTTTGTACTATGTGTAACTATATACATATGTATGTATGGGTTATATTTAAATTGCATACATACATATGCATTTGTGTGGCATACGAGTATAGTGTGTTTTTTAGTAAGTAAGGTGTCGCTAGGAAAAGTAAATTGCGCTAAGAGCCCTTGCAACTGTGGCAGAAAAAGAAATCCAAATCGAATACATACATATATATGAATATGTGTATATATAGACATGAGTATATGTATATAAACATGGATGTGCATATGCACCTGGCAGAGTCTTACCTAAACACATACATATGAATGTATGTATTTAACTAATTGTTTGTTTTAATTTTTAATTTATTAAGTATGTACATATATTGTATTTGGCGGCTATTTTACAAAAAGAAAGAAGATAATCATGCCAAATCTTCCATGTTCACATGTAAATAGTGTGATGTCGTGTAAGGTCAGCCTTCTCTAGTAGTCGGTCACTACGTTGTAAAATACAGTGTAATACGAGTAGCAAAAATCTTCGTTTAAATTCAATGCAAAACATGTGTTCCAAAAGAATAACGGTTTTAATGTCTGGATGTAAAATTTCATTCCATTGCAAATGCTAGTTTTTTTTGTAAAAAATGCCAGTTTGCTCCAAGTTTTCTTTGGTGTCGGGTTTGCCTTTTTTAAAACAAGGATTAAGCGGCAAACTAGTGAAGTTACCGTACTGCGTGGTTATTTTTACGTTGTTTATAGCTTTAATTTGATGTTTTTGACAAAAAAAAAACTTAAATTTTATTATTTGTTAATTGTATATAATATAGAAGACAATTCAATTCAATTCTTCTTAACTCGGCCCCCCTGGCCGACTATAGAAGACCTCCTAATTTTTCTTTTTTGTCAACCGAGTACGCTAATTCAGTTGAAATTTTGTTTTCTTTTTATTGACGCCAAAAAAACATAAAATATTGCGGAGCTTCAGTACTCGGCCGCCTGTAAATGTAAAGATAGAATGGGTGGCCGACTATAGAAGACAAAAGTTCTTATGTTTTGCACAAAAATAATGTTCATACCTACATATGTAGGTAACAAAAATTCCGAGTTATTTAAGAAAAATGGGTCCTGCCACTGTTCTTACTGAACAAAGGCTTGTAAACTGGACCTTGTCAAATGCAGATTCCCACGAAAGCCAACAGACTTGCTGCATACAGTCCAAAAAATAATTTTGGAAGACAATAGGAAGAGCCCATTTAAGGATGGGTTACCAGGGAAAAGCTGGTACTAAGGATTTCTGAAACGTCACCCGGAATTGTCCCTCAGAAGAGCAGAGGGACTGTCGAAAGGACGGGCGTTGCTATCTGAGAAGTACATAAAAAAGTGGTTCCGGGAGCTCAAAGATTACCCAGAAGAAATCGATGCCTTAGACATTTTGGAAAATGCTTTTAGAATTTTTAATGGTGATGAAACATCCTTCTATATTTTTCCGAAATCAGGAGTTGTTTTGGCTCCTAAGGGCTCGAAAAATGTATACAAAGTTTCTTCAGGAAGCGATAAAGAGACACTTATAGTTTAGTTTGTTTTTAGTGTTAATGGAAAAACTTTACCACCATTAGTCGTCTTTCCTTATGTGCGCCCTCCTCAGGCTGTAGATAAAAGTATGCCCGACAAGTGGGTTTTAGGTACGTCTGAAAGTAGCTGGATGCGATCGGAAACGTTTTATAAATACGTGGCCAACAGTTTGAATGACTGGGTAGCCGAAAATGACATTAAACGGCCAATTTTATTTCTGGTCGATGGGCATAGATCACATCTGACAATGGGCCTTAGTGACTTTTGCCACAATAATCGCATTATTTTATATGCACTCTTGCCAAACACCACCCATATAACACAGCCAGCTGATGTGGGTGTATTTAAGGACTTAAAAATAAACTACAAAAATACCATACATAAATGGCGAAGCATTCCGGAAAACAGTAAACAAAACCAACATTTGTGAAGTGCTTGGTTTTAGGTAGTTCAGGTAGGACAGAAAATATAAGAAACGCCTTCCGAAAGTGTGGTTTGTTTCCTTTCAATCCTAACGCAATAGACTACACAAAATTTGTGCAGAATGAGTTGGAGAAACAGAGAACAACAGAACCAGAAATTGCAGATATAACCTGCAGAAAAGTATTGGCTTTGGCGAAAGAAGAACTAGAAGACAGCAGAACCTGATACAACTGACACCTTCTTTGATGAGGTAATCAAAGCCTTCAAAATTGAGGCCGACTACTGGATACTCACGTGGCCGACTTCTGGAATTGAAGCGGCCGACTACATAAGAATCACATTTTTGTCTTAATAATCATAAATAATTTGTTTAAGGTAGCAAATTTACTTAATACTTTTAGAATTACCCAATAAAAACTTTTAAACTAATCATAAAAATTGATTCTTATATCCAAGAATTAAATAACTGATTTTTAAGAGTTAATCAAACACAAAAAATGAGTTAAGTGGCCGACTACTGGTGCCATCACCCTACATGCATATGTAGAATTTGTCGTAAAAAGACACTTGAAACATCGAGTAACATACATAAAAGAAATTCCACTTATCAAAATGAAGTACAAAAAGTGACTCCACAAACATCTATAGGCGTATTCATGTACGTATTGTATGTTATTTTCGCAAAATATTAAAAATTTTATAATGTTCAAATGTTCAATTGTTCAACTAGCTATTTCCATTTCTCCGAAATATTTTTGATTTCTTTTTTCAAATCAGAATGCACTCAAAATTTACTAACATATAGAAGTTGAGACCTGTAGCCATACTCGTAAAGGGTCTTTTATTAAGCCCTTCCTATTTTTAAATTTAAATAAAACAAAGTGTGTGTGAGATATCATCGAACTTTTTTATTCGTCTGAAAGGCCTATCGATGCCATTATGTATGGAATATAACATCGTTCAAATGTCCACCGCGGCTTCTCTGGGTGGTGCGCATCCAAAACCTCAAATTTTCCATGATTCCGGCGCATAAATCAGACTGAATGTGACCGATTGAATGGGTTATGTTGGTTTTGAGGGCCGCTGTGGTTTGTGGCTTATTTGCATAGAACTGCGACTTCAGAAAACCCCACGGTGGCTAGTTCATATCACCTACACCTGAGATGACCATACCCTCGAATCGCTCCTGCAGAATTTCCAATGTGGAGTGAGCTGTGTGGCACGTAGCGCCGTCCTGTTGAAACTACTTATCGTTGGTGTCCATATCATCCATAGAAGTTGGTTATCATTGACCTATAGCGCTCGCCGTTGACGGTGATGGCCTGGCCAAAGTCATTCTCAAAGAAATATGGACCGATGACGCCACCAGCCCAAAATCTACACCAAACAATGACTTTTTCGGGATGCATTGGACGCTCTTGGATCTCGTGTGGATTGATATCGTCCCAAATTCGACAATTTTGTTTGTTGACGCACCCATTGATCCAGAAAGGATGATTTTTCGATGAAAATTAGAGTCAGTTTCCAACTGCTCCAGAGCCCATTCAGCGAAAACACGTCGTTGTCTATGGCCGTTTACCTTCAGCTCCTGGATCAGTTGAATTTTGTACGGGTGCAGGCCGTGCAGTCACGATGCAAAATTCACCAAGTTCTTGTGAGCAACGTAAAATCGACTGCCTCGGATTCTCCTGCACACTCTAACGGACAGTGGCAATGCCAGGGCGCGGTCGGAAAGATACTCGTAGAAGGAGTTGACAGGAAAACATTATTGTGATGTAGTGGTTTTGAAACACAGGTATATTTGGTTTCGATATTAGCTCTCCGGGGGTGGGAGTCCGAATAGTACGGAGAGTTTTATCAATTCTCACGCTTGTTTTGTGCTTGAAACTCTACAACAGCCATATCTACATGTCAGTATTATGCCTTCACACGCAGATTTTTCTGACTGAGTTCCAATTACACAAATGAAAAACTTGTCATGAGTAGGAGGCGAACTCGGAGGGTCAGAGTGAGAAGCGATTGCTATTACCACTACACCACGGTCACTCCAATAATAGCGCTAACGATGCAAATTACGAATCAGTCGTCAAAAAACTAATGTCTCCGATAACCGTTTTACAAAATCCCCATCCGACCTTCCCGAAATCTATTTAGAAAGAGTTTTTGTACGTGCGAAAAATTTTAACACTTAAAGTCATTCGTAATCCATCAGGAAAATCGCGATCACAGTAGAATCAGCGAGCCGCTTGGATTTGAAGGTTTAGCTTACAAGGCAATAATGCGGCTTTAACATACCCATCACAGTGTTGGACGACGTATGAGTATTATAGGGTCATCCCTATTTGACATCCCTGTTTCAAAGTCGAATTGACTGACTGAACGTTTTAAAATTGTGAAAACATACGACAAGAATAGTGATTCTGCAGCAGGTACATTTTGCGCATTACGATATAATCGTCCATCTGAGCGTACTATAGGCAAAACTGTAAAAAAAAATCGAAGAGACTGGTTATATTACAGATGTCTTAAGGCATATCCATCAAAGTAATGAGGAAGATCCAAATATATCGATTCCACGGCGATCACAGCATTTGGGCTTGTCTTACGGCACATTAGGCGTATTTTGCATTTGTATCTACACCCTTATAATGTACAACTCACTCAAGAATTGAAGCCAGCTGACTACAGAATGCGTAGAACATACGCCGATTGGGAGCTTAAACATCAGCGTTTGGATGACCAATTTTCACACAAAATTTTCTTTAAAAAAAAAACAAAATTGTCGCATATGGGAAAGTGAATTTAGTTTGATTTGATTTGAGGCCCGAATCATCCCCTGACAGATTTCAAACTAAAACTAACAATTTCGCTTAAAATTAAAGATAAAAACTAAAGGATGGGAGCGGTTAAAGAAAGTTAGGATGTTCTTGAGGGACAGTTTGCTGATGTAATCGTCGAAGAGAGGCAGAATATCGTTAGCTTCACGAAGCATGGAGCATTGGCTCCAGGTGTTCGTAACTCGTTCTGTGAAGATTTATCCGGAAAGGTGGCGCAGATCTAAGACTGCGTGGGTTAGTGAAGTAAAGAAGATCAATCAATAGTACCATCTAAAATTTGATGAATAAAGAGAATATCGGAAACTTTTCAGCGTATAGAAAGGGGTTGTAAATTTATAAGTTTCAGTAAATCAGTGTACGGTGGTAAGTTTTGGCTATTATCCCAGAGAAGTCCATGTAAATGAATCGTAAAATTGTGTAGTAGGGTGCCAAACTTGGCTTGCATATTCAAGAAGAGGCCTAACAGGTTATGTAAATAGATTCGGAAACATCCTTAAACCAACGCTTGATTAAACTAAGGGCAGAGTTGGCTTTTTTTAATCATATTATTAATGGGAGAACAGAAATTGAGTTCCTTATCGAAGATAACGTGTAAATCACGCAACTCTTTCACTAAGGGAACTGACAGATTAACGATCAGATAGCAGCGAGGTGAAGTAGGAGAGCGCTTATAGGAATGAGTTATAGCCTGGAACTTATTGACGTTAAGCTCAAGAAAATTCTTCTGACACCAAGTACAAAATTTGTGTAGACCTTCCTCCAGTGGTAGACTGAACAAGATGAGATACATATATCTAAAGATTTACATATCATCTGCGTAAACAGATCAGAATAAATAATAAGGGAAAAAGGTGGTTACCTTGAGCGATACCAGAGGAGGCTTTAATTGAGTCGGAAAACATAAGTTTAATATTATAGTAGAGAAAGTTAAAATTAGCCAAACTAAAGAGGTTGTTCAGTTGGGCGTAGTTTGCCCTATGAAAATTAAAACTGTAAGCATACTCATTGGAAACGGGAGGGTGGTAACTATCCAACGTACAGAGAAGATGTCTACTTTCTAAAACGACGCAGTTATCTGTATCAGTGGCCAAGACTAAGTCGAGTTGTCTGCCAATGTTGCTGGTGACACCACTTAATTGATACAGAGCAGAGTCAGTAAGGCAGTCGATGAAAAGATTCTGTTTATCAGAGCCAGGATCTGTTGAAGGACTGGTCAGTCTGGGCCCATAGACGCTTAGGTAGATTAAAATCACCTAAAAAAATCGAAAAAATCACAATACAATCGAAGTTCACCACGGCCATATCAATTCTCTTCTTTATCTAGACCATGGTCATGGCGCAAATCGAAATTTTGGGAAAATAATTCACTATTAGTGGTGAGATTGGTTTTTGTGAGGGCAAAAATGTCGTAGGTCAGAATCTGTGAATTAAGATATACATATAGCAAAAATCTTAGTTTGTTATCCTCTTTCGTCTAGATAATAAAGGGACAGACATTTGGCAGGCTTTGGGAAAGAATTGAGCGACGGGTTAAGAGCAATGTTAGTCTTTGAAACTACAATAGACGATGTTCTCTGAGGGTGAGACGCCAAAGAAGCTAAGTCATCAGGAGTCATATCTAATGGCTCATGAAAACGTAGAAAAAAGTTTCCGCAGATCATTATGATTAGTGGGAAGGCTTTCTTGAATAATGCAAACGGTTATCATGTAGATAAGCGAAAAATAAACGAACATTATCATATAAACTGCGGCTTTTTAATCGAGAGAGAACATACCAAAATCCATATGTAACTGTCGAAAGACCATTGCATCCACAAAAAGTCACTGTACTCGTATGGTGTGCAATTTTGTCTGGTGATGTCATTGGTCCATACTTGTTCTAAAATGAGGAAGGTGTAACTGTCACTGTCAATTCTCATCGCTATAGACAAATGTTAACCGAATTTGGTGATAAATCGAAGATATGGATATGGAAGGTATGTGATTTCAACAAGACGGTATCACATCTCACACAACGCTTTAGCGACTTATTTAGCGTTTTTGTGATGTGAACTGACCACCAAGATTGTGTAATTTGTCGCGGTTGGTTTTATTTTTGCAGGGCTATGCAAACGATAGTGTTCATGCATACAATCCGCAAACGCTACACGCTTTGAAAATAAATATTCCTCAAGTTATGGCCGAGTTATTGCCCGATAACTCCAATAACTCCCGTGGAGGGCATTTGAATGATGTTGTTATCCATTCATCATGGTAAGATCCAAACAATATATTGAAATAAAAATTTAATCGAAATCTAAATCATAAATGTGTTTTATTTAAATCTACTTTCGGAAAGACAAATTTGATGACTTTGTATGAAGGAAAGCTAAGAGCAGCAGGCATACATTGCACTTATGTACATATAAGACGAAAGAAGTCTTTATGCTAGGAAACCGCTAGCTAACTCACTCCAAGCTGAGCGTATAAGCTGGTTCAGATTTCAATCTTAAACCGAAGTCGCTTTAACATACGGCCGAAAAGCAATCAAAACAATTCTTCCAGCCCTTTAAAAAAAAAAAATACTCAAAAGGATACCACTACTATTATTTGTAGTTGTGGTTCAAAAATTCGTCAATTTTAATGAGAAACGTGGATAAGGGTAGGGTTGCTGCCATTAGATTATTTATTGATTTTTCAACATTGATGATCTTTTAAGCAATAACCCAACCTCAAAAACAATTTCGAATATAACTACCGGGATTTTTTATTGTGATTCACATAAAGGCAGATCTTTTTTGTTTGGCATAAAATACACGTAGTTTGCGGCAAACTATGGATTTGTTGGTTGCTAATCTGGAAGCGTTTGTGTAGCTGCCCGATCTTATATATTTAGTTAGTGAATAATTGCGAAATAAAAGATTATTTTATTCCGAGCTATCTTTTACAAGCCATCACAAACAAGACTTACGCTGCAGGTGGAGTGGTAAAATCTTGGTAATTATAAAGTAAATTGTGTTAATTTTTTGAACCGTAATGTAACATACCATACGAGTATGTAGCGTAGATTTGAAATCTAGTTGTCTCTGCAAGTTACACTTTCAAGATAACCGAATATTTTTGAATGAATGTTCAGTGTTCTTAAACTATGGAAAAGCCTCTAATCTTCATCCTTGACTCGAATCCGACTTCTGACCTTTACCTTACACTTTTGGCTGAGCCTGGATTTCGTTTGTTCATAAATGAAACCACAAGCACTTGACTCGATCATGTTTTTGGTCGTTTTTTGAAAACACCTGTAAACCGTTGTGCTGGCGTTAATTTCGATCTGCACATTTATGCTCACTGTATGACTGGGATTTTGTTTAGTAGTTTGAAAAGTGGAATACTTGCTAAATCTTTTTCGTCACCTAGGATGTAAAGAATGGTCAATTTCAGTCTTCTTAAAAATGAGTTACTCTCTAAAGCTTGGGAAGAAATTTATGTGTTTATGTGTTTTCAGCCTTTCTACGAAATTATAATAAAAATTTTACCAGCTATTTATTGGCTAAAGGGGGAAGCCATGAATTAGTTATTTAGTGCTAAAAAAAATTAAGCTTAAAAACAAACTTGGAAAAGGAGCTACTGGCGTCCTTTTACCTTGAGACTGTTAATAAGTTAATAAAGATAGTTATGAGGATAGCTCAGAATAGTTTCTACCATTCTAAAGTAGGGTATGCACTTGGTAATACGAAAAAGAGTGGCAGACCATAAATGGTATTATCAATGCGTACTCTTCAAAAATAAATATATCTATTGTATTGTGTAATAACGGTGTGGCTGTCGGTGATCCTAAAGCAGCATCAAATATCTTTAATGTTTTTTTTTCTATAGTTTGCGTGATGTCTAATTTTCAGTCTTCTACTTACTGTAACCTTTGCGCTAGATCTCAATTATTGTAGCTAACGACAATGTTATACTCGTAAATAATAGATTTTTTTTTATTTAAATAATAGGTCATGAGCTTTTAAAAATTATAAAATTAGAAGGTGAAGATGATGGTATTTCCAATCTTACCTTATAGCCTCACTGATTGTAATGGGCATTTCTGGTCACGTTTTTAATCTTAGCATTTTCACTGGAACCTTTCCGGATAAACTAAAGTGTGACCAAGTAATACCTCTTTTCAAAAAGGGTAGTAGATGTGACAAAAACAATTATAATACGGTTTTCAAAATTTTTGAGAAAGCTATTAAAGGAAGAATGTTGGACTAACTTGCAAGGGTACTCTGAGAATAACCAGAATAACCAGACGATGGAGCTAAGTGATATAGTTTTCCTCACATAATCGGAGGTCAAATCCATTACTACCAGTTATCCTCCATTAATCCTAAACAGTAAAATGTTGGAAAAAATAAAAATACCAACATTCAGTGGCGAATTCCGGGATTGGATATCGTTTTACATTCTGTTTAAGAGCATGATCCACGAGGATTGCACGATGTCAAAGTCAGAAAAAATATTACGACTCTGAACAAATTTGAAAGGAGAAGCAGAATGACTGGTACAGCATCTCCAAATTAAGCATTATGATCCAAAGATATGAAAATAAGAGAATGCTGTTTTCATCCTAGATGGATGCAATTTTGGATTGCCCATAGATAAATATTTTTTCTGTAGAAAGTGTGAAGCAGCTGTTGGACATCACAAATGAATATCTTCATGTAATGCAAGGTCTTGGAGTGAAGATATATGAGGAAGATGTAATAATTGCTTGTAGCTAGACAAAGAAAGTATACGAGCCTGCGAACAAAGCTGATGGAATTTTGAAAGGAAAAACTTCATGCGCTAGAGGCGCTTTACAGTCAGCATGATTTAAAAATAGAAGTAAACAAATTTCAAAAGACAACGAATGTATATCACGCATCAAGCATTGAAAGGTGTAGAATATTTAAGATATTAACAGCTGAATAGATAACTCGCGGTGATTCAAATAAGGGACGAAATGCAACCAGTGCGAGGTGAAACCTCATATCGTTTTACATGTGGATGCACCCAAAAAGGAGAAGTACGAAAGTAAGATGACGATGACAACAAATGAAAATACTCCAGATGTAATATTGGCCACTGCTCAAATAAAAGAGCAAAATCCGCTACTGGAGGATTGGTACTATTAAGAGCACTCGTAGGCTCTCAAATATCAACAATATATGAAAAAGCAGTACAAATCCTGTCGTCTTCAATAGTAGTTAGTAGTTAATCGATCTAACCACAAAATACAAGTGGCGATAAAACTAAGTTTCCTGGCAACTTTAATGCAAAAGTGGAAGCAGTTTTCCTCCTTACATCAAAAAGTGCTCAACCAGATACATCATTTAAATACTCGTATGATATAGAAAAATGGAGAAATCATGTGTTAGCTGATCCATTATTCAACAAGAGTGATCGAGTTGATATGGTAATTGGTGTGAACGGCTACAGAAAAATACTGAAAGATGGAGTCCTTAAGATCGATAAAATACTGGGACAAGCAACAAATCTCGTATGGATATTATCAGGAACCATTAAGAGGAGGCAAAATAGAACCGTGGTATCGGCTAAGACCAATGTAGAAAAATTTTAGGAATTAGAATAAGCCTCCTCTAGCTCATCGATGTCATCAAAAGTTGAGAAATGCTTAAGGTTATATGAAGAAACCACATCATAGACACAAGTGGAAGGTTTATAGTGAAACTACCTCTTAAGGATGACAAATAACTGGGAGATTCAAAAAACCAAGCACCAGCGCGCGATTTGGATCTCCCCAGAGCGAGCATATCCCTGAGCGAGCTGATGGTGGCATATTTCCAGTTGTTGCCTCGAGGACATACACGGAGAGAGCAGTTTCCTGGGGGCGAGGAAAAACAGGTACGAAAGTAGATAATTGAAAGGTCCAAAGATAGCCCATTAACGGTGATGAAACTAAGAAGCCAAAGGAAAATTAGACGCTGGGACCAAACTGGAGCGATAGATTTGTACCGAAGGGCCCTGCCCTCCGGGAGAATTTGCGGCAGTGACTCTCCTGATCAATTGAAAGACTATCGTTAGGGAAAGGAAATCCACGAGAAGAATCGTCTATTTACAGATGACGAATTCAATTCAATATTCCTACCTGGAACAAAATGAATGGCCACTCCAACACCAATTGCCGGCACTCCATTCGGATTCTCCATCCAAGTGGAAGACAAACATGCAAAAATCATCGATTTTTATTTACGGGATATGAAACTCGAAGATGCACATTACACTGACTAATTGCTCTAAGCCCAGAGGAGTGAAAAGACCAAACGATTATGAAATCTGCCTTCGCTCAGAAAACTCTGCCTTTCTTAAAAGCGACTTGCAAAATTAAGAAATCATGGCAGGCACATCTCGCACCCATCAAGATTGTACAGACAAGAACCACTAAGCTCACATATTGAAGGTCATAGTATTTTAGCCAATGAACAAGTATTAAGAATCAGACCACAAGAATAGTGGCTTTATATTTAAGATGAAGACGCCTAATATTCCATTATACGATACTACAGTAATAAAAATTTATTTTTTTTGTTTAAAAGAACCTTTCGAGTGTTGGCTTATTGGCATAAACCAACGACTTAACGGAACCCCATAAAATGGAATCCAACGGCGTTAAATCGCATGTGGAAGGTGGGCATTTCCCGAGATTACACGATTACCGAACTTCCCCTTCAATAGATCAATTTTTTGACCAGCTGTGTCGCATGTGGTACCATCTTTTTGGAACCACATATAACTGATGTCAAGTTCATCCAATTCTGGCCAAAAATAGTCTTCCAACATGGCACGATTGCGAACTCCATTGACCGTAACATGGCGATAATTTTCATCGACGAAAAAGTGCGGTCCAATCACACCTCTGACATGAAATCCATAACATACACAGTCACTTAAGCACATGTGGGTTTGTTGCTGTCCAATAACGTATATCTTGCTTATTAGCAAAGCCATTAAGCCAAACATGTGGTTCATCCCTGAAGACGATTTTCCGATGAAATTCAGGATTTTCTTCAAATTTTTGCAGAGCCCAATCGGAGAAGTTTCGGGGCTTCAAATGATCAAAGGGCTTCAGTTCTTGAGTTAATTTGATCTTGTAAGTGTGTAGGCTAAGATGTTTATGCAAAATTCGCCACAATATGGACTGAGAGATTCCCAATTCCTGTGAACGGCTTGGAATTAACTGATTTGGTTCATTTTGAATTGAAACACTTACGGCTGCGATATTTTCGGTACTTCAACCAGTGCGTTGTCTTACAGGAGCATTCAATAGTGAGTCGAATTTATCCACTATAGTACGTACAGCCTGTCTGGTGGGACGATTATTACGACCAAAAATTGGAGTAACTAAGGTAGTTATTTTTAATAATTTCCAAAGTTTGCTCGCTCACTATGATAAAAATGTAAACCTTGATTGACGTTTTGACATTGAAAGATCATAAAATTGGTGCGCTTGTATGGAAATACAAAATTTGTATGTCCATATTGAAAAACGCTTTATTATTTAAAGTAATATTTCAAGATATTCTTTTGTATGCTGCGCCACATGGGGATGTCAAAATAAACTGCTTAAGTCATTACTAAAGCTTCTGTGAGATTACTCGGCAAAACGATTGCACGAACGAAGGAGGATATCTGAAAAATCTTGATCTTTGGCACATCAGGCAGTCCACTCATTAAAAATCTATTCAATTTTGCCTTCACTGGACACCTTTATTTCAAAATGCTTTGTTTATAATGTTATAATTTATTTATTTGCCTATTTACGAGTATACTTCTTCTTCTTCCTGGCCTTAAGCCCCAATTAGTTGGATCGGCTCTTCTTATCGTAAGCCTCCAAGACCATCTGTCCTGAGTTGATATATTAGATACATTTTCGGTTCTCATGTTCTTATTAATAGTGCTGATCCACGTCGTCTTCGAGCTTGACAGACTTTCCGGTCCGTCTTCTAAATTCATTGCTATTCTCACAATATGGCTGCTATTACTACGCATCACATGCCCATACCAATGTAGCCTCATTTCCATGAATTTTTCGTTTATGGCCGCCACATTCAGACTTCCTCTGACATAATTGTTGCGTGCTTTAACCTTAAGGGATACGCCGACTAATCATCACAGCATTCTCATTTCTGCGGTTGAGATGAATATTTGAATCACGGCATCGTTCCACAGATTGAGTTGCCTTTCCAATTCGTACATATTTTCGTCAATGAGTACAATGTCGTCTGCATACAGTATGTACCACGGTATTGGTTCTTAAATGTCTTCTGTTATGAAATTCATAACCAGATTAAAAGTTCAGGGGCTTAACACAGAACCTTGATGTACGCCTACATTGACTGGGAATTATGTCGATATTTTCGTATGGCAATTGATGTACATGTCGTTGATAACTTTAATGTATTCTTCTAGTATACCGTGTTTTCTTAAAGATTACTACACTAATTCCCTTGGTACCCGGTCTTATGACTTTTTTAAATCAATAAAGGTCATATGTAAGTCATGTCTCCTTCCGCGTCGGTAGTAGTGCTACCTGATACAAATCACATATGACTCTCTCCCAGAGTTTTAATGTGTGCAAAGTCAGTTTTATACCTCGACAGTGGAATGTCGCCTTTATTTTTAAATATTGATACTAAGAAGCTAAATCTCCACGCTTCTGGAATTTTCCCACCGGAGAGGATTTTGTTTAATATAGCAGTGCTTTCCAGAGTTCAGTTGGTATCTCATCTGGTCTCACTGCTTGCCTCCTTTAACATATTTTAGTGCCATTTCAACTTCTACTTATGCAATTTGATGCACAGGGCCCAATACATGCTCATGTTGCTCTTTGAAGTTCCTCATTCATTAGCTCATGGAAATATTCCCACCAACTTTGATCCTCCGCTCAGTTGGAAATAAGAAGTTCTCGAGTGAGTATCTGTGCCAGAAATATGAAATATAGTGGTACGTGTGAGAATTTTAGGGTTCGTTACAAGTACCGTTATTTTTCGTCTAGGAATTATTTACCATGCTATGGGCAGTTCACATTCGAATCGTCATTGGTAATGAAAAACATAAATGGCACATTCGAGGATGTAGCGGTAAACGAACACACTATACAACATTGGTTTGGAAAGTTCTGTTCGGGAGATTTTAGCCTCGAAAATGAACCTCGTGGGAAGCCGGAAACGTTTTTTTTTTCTTTATAATGAGCGCGCGCTCAAGGGGTTTGTGTATCCTTAAGGTGATTGTTCACAGCGCGGGCAAAGGAAATTTAGGGAGGAAGAAAAGAAAGGTACCGATGTACTCGTCCATTGCTTTTAAATGTTTGCAAGTTACAACGACCAGGAAATACAGAGATCGTCAGGGCATTCCATAAGCGAGTTGTACGGCTTAGGAACGAATCACGATATTTTAGAGTACGTCCGAAAATGAGCTTGAGGGTGTACTGATGAGCATTCATAGCGAGACGGGTGTTACGGTTGAAAGTTTGAATGGGCGGAATGCTACCGGCGATTTCAGTGGAGGACTGGAGGTGGAAATAGCGATAAAACAAAGTGAGACATGAGACATTTCGTCGGTGTTCGAGCGTGTCAATTGATTGAATGGTATTAGTATCGTCAATAAGTTTTATCGCACGGCTTTGAATCCTATCTAGCAGGTGCAGACTTCCTAAAATGCACCTGACCAGATGTGGGCATTGTACTCCAATTTTGGGCGGATGAATGCCTTATATATTGAGGCCAGATCAGAGGGGGTAAAATATTTCTTACATCGCTTGAGGAAACCTAGACACTTCGCAGACAGTTCCCCAATTGGTTATGCTGTTGATATTGGAATTGAATGAGCTAAGCATACGCTGCCGTTCTCGTTCTACAGCCGAAGAGCAGGGCCGTGAGTCCGTGAACGATTATGAAAAGCAGAGAGTACTGTCATCAGCAAAGGAATACATTGGATTAGAAGTAGCAGACAAGAGATCATTAATGAAAAAAGAGTGTCGGAGACAGAACAAAGCTCTGGGGCACACCAGCATTTATTTTGTGAATATCAGACTTGAAACCGTCCAAGACAACTTGAATTGAACGTTCCGAAAGGTAATTTCTAATCCATTGAAGAACAGAGTCGTCGATCCGAAATGCACGAATTTTTGACAAAAGAGTCTGATGCCAAACTCTGTCAAATGCCTTAGAAATATCAAGTGTAACTATCTTGCTTTCGCCAGATTGATGTACGCTTTGGTTCTACTTTTCGGTGAGACATGCCATCAAATCACCAGTGGACCTGTTGCTACGAAAACCATATTGCCGGTCATTGAAAAGTTTTCTTGTTTCGAAATATTTCATGAGCTGACAATTTATCAGCGTTTCCATAGTTGTCGACGATGTTTTAAGAGCAATGATGGATGCGGATCCAACGAAATCGGTGCGGGAGATTGCACAAAGTATGGGAGTATCCCCAATTGACAATAAGTCGACAACTATAGGAAAGGTAAATAAACTCGATAAGTGGGTACCCCATGAACTGAATAAATCCCAAAACTACGGCGCCCGGAAATCTGCGCATCGCTTACATTAAGAAACCAAACTGAGCCGTCTTTGCACCGGATAGTCACATGTGATGAAAAGTGGATACTGTAAGATAATAGTGAAATATCTGGGTAGTGATTGGATGCAGATGACAAACCAAAACACACCCCCAAGCCCGATCTCCACGTAAAAAAAATTATGGTGACAGTTTGGTGGACATCGAATGGATCAATTTACTTTTCATTTCTTCCACCAGGAGAAACGATAAGCGCTGTAAAATATTGTGAAGAAAAATAGACATATTGGATGCCAAATTGGCTGAAAAGCAACATGCGTTGGTCAATAGGCACGATCCGATCCTTTTGCATGACAATGCTAGTCCCCATATCTCACAAGTAACGGTGGGATTTGAAATTCTTCTGCATCCACCGTACTCTCCCGATATATCCCCAACGGATTACCTTTTTTTAATATTCATAGTTAATTCTGGTGGTTCGCTCATTATGATTATTCCTGAAGAAGTAATTTGTCCAACTTGTGACAAGGTTTTCTGTTCATCCATCATCCATCCTAATAACGATGGACCATCCATTAATCTGCTTTGTCCCATTTGTCAGAAAAAGCCACTCATCCTGCATGCAAATTTACACACGGAGTTACTGATTCACATTACAAATAATCATCTGCCATTAAATTGCTACAAATGTTCAAGGACCTATACAAAAGCCGAAGATCTTTTGGAATTCTCAAAGTGTGTAGAAAATAATGTCTCTTGTAATCTTGAAATTGCTGAACTGCAAACTGCACAAATAAAACAGGAAATAAAACCTGAATTGCCAGAAATTCTTGCTACTAGCGTCTCAACGCAAACATCGTTTACGCAAAGCATAAACATTAACGAGAGCCAGCTTACTCCCATTTCTATGATTAATCTCCGTTGGAAAGCAAAGAGCAAAATTACAGAAGAGTTTATAAGTGATAGTTTGATGATTATATCATCAAGTAAAAATATTTCATCGATTAATAATTCTTCAATAAGGAAAAGCCTTGGAGTTGTGGTACCTGTGATGGGAAAGTTGGTCAGATCAACTTCAACTCCTTTGCAAGCGGAAGTGATTGCTAAACCAAAGGAGCCGGTATTCAACGCATCCGGAGGGCATGTTTCCAGCATTTATAGCTCAATAAGTGAATCTGAGAGTAGCCCTCCTTTAGTATTACCAACTGGTACGCCTTCAACTAGACCCCTCGAGGGAGTCAATCGATATCAAAAAGCTCGTGGCCATCCTAGAATGTCTAAGGCAGTTACCCCGTTGCGGCAAGTCATGTCAAAAAGTATTCAAAAGGCAATTGTTGAGCATGGAATGGGGACCGCATATAGAGGCACTCTATTCAATCGAAAGAAAATGTTTGATTCCATTGACAGCAGTGGTGAAATATCGGAAAAAAACTACAGAAATATACCCATTAGACCTTCGACTCTCCCGGAAATTATTAACGGGAAATTCTAAAATCATCAACGAAAAATACAACCGAATCAATTTTAATCAGATCAACATCAAAAACTGAAGAAACCGTATCTGGAAGTATAAGAAATGGTAATCAGTCTGGAGGCTCAATTTTTCAAACCTGCCGGAGTGTTGAAATAGTAACATCCACCTCGACCCAATTGAGCGAAGTCAACGTAAATGAAAGCGATGTTGTGAAAAGCATAGGTTTTAAGTCGCCATCTGTCATTCCACATATAACGCCCCGCATACCGAGTTTCGGAGTGTCGACTCACAAAAAGATGATCAAATTTGAAACTCCTGTTTTGTTGCAGAAATGCAAATCAGAAAACCATTCTCCGGATGAACAATTTTTTACTCCAACATCGACACCGGTTCGTGCTTCAAAAAATTCTAAAAATTTCCAACCAAAAAGCTGTTGTGTAAATAGTTTGCGCAGAAATTTCTACACTGCAGAAGGACAAGAAAATGACAAAATTGAAACAGTCGGCGCATACTATACAGATGTGGCATGTGATGATGATGAAGTTTTCCATGAAGATGATAATAAACCTCAACGAAGCGGAAGTAAGTTATGGTCACTAGTGGCTTCAGTAATTCGATTACCTTCCCTGACTGGTGAGAAAAATAACCCAAAATTGAAAGATACTAATCCTTCAAAATCAGAATCTACATCGTTAAAAGATGTGCGTCATATGCAGGTTCACTAGTTAGACAAAAAGCTGTTGATGCTGTGGAAGCAAGCAATCACGGATTGAAACGTAAACGTACTTATACAATTGATTCTGAAATGTCCGGTTTTTCAAACGCAAATTGTAATGAATTAGATTTAAGAGGCTCAGAATCGAAACGGTTTCGTATCCAAGGTCGAAGGCCAATTCAAAGGATGCGGTGCAACAATTAAAAATCAGGAAACAAAAAATAAATACATTTCAAGCTGTTATGTTTTTCGTCGTTCGTTGATTAGATGTATACATATGTATTTGTTTTATTAATTCTTGTTTTGAGTCGTCTTTTAACGCAAATAAAATCATATAATATCATCTTTTCCGCAATCTGGGTACATTTTGCCGGCAGAAGGTCTTCCGGAACCGAGCAGAAGCTATAAAAGCCTTTGAAGATTTGATTGCCTCCAAAAGTTAGCACTTCTACGATTTACGATCTTGTATCACGTTGGAAGAATATCATAGATGCCAACGGGTCCTATTTTGATTGAATAAAAATTTACGGAAAAATAAAATTGACTTTTAAATTTTTACTATAAAATCGGCCATTTCATGTGATAGAACCCAATATTTATTTTTTGTTTTTACCTAGCTACACGTTCGTCGATGATTAACTGTTTTTATATATTTAGCTGCCCAGTTATTATTAATTTCTTTTATAATTATTCTCCTACAACCTATTCAATAGCCTCAAGTTCTTAAATATGTTTTTTTTTATAGATTTTCCCATAAATGTACATAATGTATATACTTTATAACTCTACTCCCCTTTATATATTTGTAGCAAGATACAATAGTATAATACTCGTATCACTGCAAATTGTGCGATAAATTCAATATGTACTCGTATTTACCTATAAATCATACTATGAACTAAAAACTATGGATATCTGAAAAATTCCCGAATGTAACGTTTAGCTCGTTTTTCAGTTTAAAATAAAAGAGTGACAGAATCAAATTTATATTTGACTTTGAGTAACTTTTGATACAATAGACATTTGAAATACTCGTACTCGTTACGATACCCAATTTCAGGCAGTCCCATGTTCAATAGAAGGCAAACGAGGCAAACACAAGGCATTTCCAAAACCCACGACATCTCACAACGATTGCTTATCCGAATCCACCCCACATACACAGAAGTGTTTTCGACCTTTTTATAAACCAAATACAATATATTGTATACGAGTATGTATCTTAAAATATAGACATTCATAAATGGTCAAAATTTTTTTTCGTCAATATTTTCGATAGGTCTATTCACACTGAAATTTCAATGTAATGTACTATAATGTTGTTGTTTTTATACAATATGAATATTTAGCTTTTGTACATTTTCATATACTCGTACCATACATATAATTTTTGAATAACGTTGCAAGAGCTCTTTGCGAATTATTGATGTTAGTTAATAGTTGTTTGCTATTTGTGGAAATAAAGAAATAGGCAAAAGAATAGCGTAGCTCCACACAGAACTAACTAGTTAGAAAGAATTACATAAATAATAATCGAACATAAAACTGAAATATACATAGAAAGAGGTAACACTAAAAAGTGAAAAAAGTTATGTTTACATATATTCAAAACTTGCAGCTAGATTTCAATTTTGTTTACGCATAAATAGTTATGTGTGTTATGTACAAAAAGAAGATTCTATTGTGTATATTGTGGAAGATAGAAAAGATTGCTGTAGAGGAAAAAAAAAAAAGTGTTTAGCAGAGTTAGCCAGTGTTGTGGTGTTGTTGCCATTTAAAAACAATTTTGATTTATTTTGCATACTTAATGAGAATTTCTAGAAAAAATTTTTATTAATTGGATGTGTATGACATGTGGAAATTGCTGCGCATGAAGTTAATTATCATACATTAAAAAAAAACAAACAAACAAACCAACAAAAGAAAACAATAAACGATACACAAAAAACAAATGTCAAAGGTGGGTGCGGTAGAATTGAGATTGCTTTTCTCTGTTGGTGAATACTACTGTTGAAAGGATTGGCTTGCTTTTCACATGCAACAAGTTAAAAATGAACTTCGTTTTTAACACAGAGCAAACGAAAAACAAAATAAATAGTATGGTACATAAGTACAGATATTTCATGTTCAAAAAAATTAGCGTGTGAATTTCTAATTTTACACATTAACACATGTGACAGCAAACAATTAATTTTAGGTGCATATACATACCTATGTACATTCAGAAAAGTAAAAATATTAAACAAAAACAATAATATTGTAATAATATGGTTTCACCAGAACATATATAGGAAAACAACACTCAGTTGGTACAGCACTGTAAAATCTAGTAAATAAAAGTTACGTATGCAGAGACATACTCGTACATATATAATTTTTTTTTTTTTAACCATGAAGCAAAGGACTTTTTCTTTACGAAAACGTGCGTGTATATCGCTGAAAGGTCGTAAAACTGCATTAAAAGAGTATAACATTACTGCAAAAATTTAAATAAAAAATTAAAAAAAAAAAAAACTATTTAATGCCAAAACTTAAAACTATATTACACTTTGTTCTTAGTGCTGTAAGCATACAAATAGCCTATCATAGTTCGACTCCTTTAAATTCCTGAAAAACTGCAAAATAAAATATTCAGTTTATAATATATTTTTCGTTTCTTGTAGACGTTTGTCAGTTGATTTGAGAAGTATGTTACATAGTACCATCATTTGTTTCATTAAATGCCTTGTTGTCCTAATTGCTTATTGAAAATTTTCACAGAGTGAGTCGGATGTTCTTTACTTCTGTTCTTAATATTTATCATTTTGAATAATTTCCCCATAAATTTCAGAGAGGCGTGTTGACTAAGCTTGAATTTTTGCTTTTGAGCGCAGGTTGCTATTCTTAAAGATTTTCATACATACTCGTAGTGTATGATCAACACCTGCATTTTAGAAATCTAATACACATACTCGTAAATAGCACGGTATTACAATAATATTCCAAATTACTTATTTTTGACATGTCCAAAGATGTGTCTTAAAAAAATCAGTTAGCAATTGAAGCATTTGAGAAATGAAGGCGTTAGCTGATATTTCAAAAATGTGAGCAAAGAACATTGAAATATGTCATGCACAGTAAGCTCCAATTAACTGGGCCGAAAGAAACGTAATTAATTATGAGAACACGGCCAGGTCTCTTTAGTGACGCAATCAGTAACCTACTTAACTTCCTTGAAAGCGCATTTTTTCTAAATATGCACAGACATAACGCTTACTCCTGTGTAAACCCTTACTCATGAATAAACCTTTACTAATGCAGGCTAAAAATGACAAGGGAATGCACGGCCAGTAGCATTATGCTGGCGTACGCCGTCATAGGGCTCATAACCCTATACGGAAGAGATTAAAATAAGTGACGAACAAATGACCTCGGAAATAAAAGGACTCACTGCTGACGACCTTAACAAACATTTAAAGGACAACGAGCTTCGGATCTGCATGTAGAATGTCCGAACCATTAACAGGCCACTTTTTGTTTGACAATTAGAGCGCGCTCAAAGAATAATTTGTACCCTCAAAATATTTTCACATAGCGCGGGTAATTAACAGACTTCTATCCCGCAGATATCACCGCCATCCAGGAAGTGCGATTTGATGGGCCGGACATAAAGATTGCAATAGGAAAAAGAAAAAGTGCTTATTCGGATGCGGATTTGCCATATGCGGCAGACTTAGGCAAGAACTCTTGAGCTTCCGACACGGGAGCGAACATCTTACGACAATCCGCATCAAGGCTAAATTCGTTAGCATAAGCCTAATATGCGCCCATGCCTCAAAGGAAGACAAATAATGTTTTTACGAGCTCCTCGACAAGAAATATGAGTAATGTTCGATGTATGACGTTAAAAGCGTACTAGGGGATTTTAACGTCAGGGAAGAAAAGGAGGATATCTTTGTTAGAACAGTTGATAAGCATATGACACCACGTCTGGAAACGGACTTATTGACTTTACGGCGGGACAAAATATCGCTGTACCAAGCACACGGTTTCCTCATCTCAATACATAATTCAATTTATCACATTACGATAGACGTAAGGCATGCCTCCAGTATTATGGACGTTCGAACGTTCCGGGAAGCCAATATTGATTCGGGTCACCACCTACCTGCAGCCAACAACAAAGAAGAACTACTGTGAGAAGATATAGTGTAGAAAAGCTGCAATCGCAAGAGACTGCCAGAATCTTCGCCGAACGCGTATTCCAAAATCTCTCAACAACTCCTATGCAGCCAGCATCACGTACAGAAGACTATTGGCAAAGCTGCCAAGGTGCAATCAGAGGCGCTGCAACTGATATACTGAGTTTCACCCGACCGCCATCAATAAATCCCTGATTTGATGAGAAATGCCGGCAAGCACATGCAGCTAAACAGAAATCGTAAAAACCAGCGCTGCAACGAAAGAAGAAAGCAGCTCGAAAGTGAGCCCTTGGAGCAGAAGAGATAGGAAAAACATCGGCTTCTCCAGAATTAGAAAAATGAGGATATTGAGAGTTTGTAACGTACGGAAATTTTACCAACATGTTAAAAGAACGTGCCAAGGCAAGGAGACCCGTATAAAGAAGGAATTCTTGTAATAGAGTCCAAGTTAGTGCTGAGAATATGGAAACATTTTTCTGCCGACTCTATATCCTGGCAGAATAGAACATTCAACTTATACGATGAAAACTAAAACTTCCGTCCACCTGATCTGAAGAGTGTATGTCTGGTGAATGGAATTTCAGTATCCTCTGTCCAATCCACAATAAATGAGACTCAACTGCGTCAGCTACATCGGGTACCAGATCTCATCTGCCATATTGTGTGAACGTCTGAAACCCTTCACCAGCAATCTGATGGGTCCCTGTCAAACCAGAAAAATCCACCATCCACCAAGTCTACACACACCGGCTGGACCGGAAAAAAACTCCAGAAGTCAAAATCGATACTCACATCTTTTCATCGATTCTAAGGCCGCATATGACTGCATTTATATAGACGAGCTTTATAGAGCCATGTCTAGTTTTGGCATACCTGTCAAACTCGTCTGTCTGTGTAGAATGTTTGAGAACGCTCGCGTGAAGGTCGGTAACGACCTAACTGAGACCTTTGATGTCAAAAAAGGTTTTAGACAAAGAGACGCGCTGTCATGTGATTACGTCAACATTATACTACGTACTACGAGTATGTACTATCGTACGCCGATGATATCGACATAATTGGCAGAACTCAGCGGGCTGAAACCGTCGCGTCCGCTAATGTTGAAACGGAAGCTGTCAAAATGGGTTTAACAGTAAATGAGGCCAAAACCAAGCATATGCTGCCAACAAATTACATACAATATCGACGAATTTGATAGACCGTCACAATCGGCAGCTATAATTTCGAAGTAGTAAAGGACTTTGTCTCCCTTAAATTTGGTATTAATTCTGCCAACAACATCGCAGAGAGGAATACCTGACCTTAGATGGTGCGCACAAGTAGAAGGGTACCTCAATCGAGTTGGAGGTAGTTAGTTAAAGACCGGGATTACTGAAGAGGCTCGTTATTTGAGGCCCAGGGGTGAGCCTACCTAAGAAGAAAAATTAAACTTATTTTCAAAAAATCTTCCATTACTTCAACCAATAAACTGCAGAAAAACCACCATCATTAGATGGGTGCGTAGAGCCATTTTCTATGGCTGCCGAGAAGTGTAACGCCGGAGACCATTGGTCCACCATAATTATTGCAGTCTGCTAACTCCACCAGAAGGAGAAAACAGATTCATCTTGTGCTTAAAGGCATCATTATGCTCGTACCTCGGTCCAGTGAAATCAAGTTTCTGGGTGGCATTCTGGATGGAAATTTTCTTCGGACTTCTTTGATATTAGCGAGCTTTCGATAAGACATGGTGCTTGCTTCTGAGGATAAACGCAGTGAAGATAGGATCTATTGTATTTTATGCGTCGGTCAATTCACTTCAATTTGCTATTGAAACACTACTAGCTCTGCTATAGACGCACCACAAAATCTCTCTACTAGCTTTTGTACGTTAGATAAACCGAGATATTTCGTATGAAGTTCAATAAGAAACAAAACATTTTCCAGCACAATCAACCGACTAACACGTTTAAGCCGTATACTGAAACAAGAACGGGTTTGAACGTTTCTTATGGAATCTTTTGCTTGCTTAGTTTTCTAACGTACTCGTATAAAACAGAAAACGCAATTACATGAGGGAATTACTATCCGGGGATTACTGAATTATGAAAAACATAACACTTTCATCTAATTAGTGTTTTTTTTAAAGCTTAGACTTCTATATGCATATGCGTGCAATTGAACTACACTCTGTGAACTAGGCGTTCATCCGAATAAAATTTAACTGATGATTTTTAGCACAAAATCATAATACCGACCTTTGAGTCTTTTCGGCTAAACAACTAGCTATTATATCTACTGTCATTCTAGATCCAGAACCTAAATTAACATTGCACATAGAAAACCGGAAAAGATTGCAACACTTTTGAAAATAAGTGGAGACCTTGACCCAAAACAGTGGTATGAAGAACGCCATACTTTGTCCTACCATTACATATGGATCAAGCATGTGATAGTTAAGAATGGCTAGTCTAAGGGTGATCCAGTTAAATTCAGGACTGAAGCACTAAACTTATGTTGACATATTCTTCATAGTCCATAAATCCACTTCCATACCCATATGGCAAAGCTCCACGACCTTAAGATGTTTCCGAATTACTATTTTTTAATATTGTACTCCTTTTTAATATTGTATCTTTGCACTTATATGGATCTGAGCGACAATAATTTGAAAAGCAACAATAAAATAACGAGGAGTTGTACAAAAATAAGAAACTAAAGTCTGGATTCATTGTATCGGGATTCGTATTCCCAATCAGACTTGTAATGTAATTAAATAGATTGCAACTGAAACATAGTTAAGGTAGAACAATTACAATTTCTAAGTTCTTGTACTCGTATTTGAAAATTATAAGCAAAATTAATTAAATACCTTGCTTGCTGAAAGTACTCGTAACTGAAGGGAATTGAATTTGAGTACTTACCATGTACTATAGTACTAATACATGTACTATGTACTGTCTTAATTACAATGTTTTCAATCACCTTACAATGAATTGCAAGTACAAATTCAAGCCACAGTACTGGTACAAATATCGATCAGTGCAAAACTATGGGTACAATTACAATACAGCTACAATCCCGACCTATGGACCGTTTCCGATTCTACCACATTTAAGTTTGAAATTGAAATGTGCTTCTTGGTGAAATGCTATTTTATAATAACTATTGAAAACTAATCTCAATTCGGTTAGGATTTTGTTGTTTCATATAATACAATAAATTGCTTCAAACAATAGACTAAAGTCGGAAAAATAGAACGTAAAGTATCTAAATATGCGAAAACGCAATTGCGTTGCTCAAAAATACTTGTATTTGAATTTTCTTTTGTGACCAAGAGTAAAAATATAAAAGTATTGAGCTAACCCTAATTCGCTGCGGTAATATTTTGAAATTCGTATTAGTTTAATTTAGTTTTAAGTTAACTTTTAACATGCAAGGGATATTATTTATACTGGAAACGTTGTTCTTTATAAAATTTAATATTACAGGTATTATTCAATTTTTGTTATATATGTATATATAGAAAAACAAAAAGTAAATTGTAAATTGTTGACATAAGCAATATAGATCATCCTGCAAATGTAAATTTTTTACTTAACGGTCTTATCAAAAATCTAAGACAAAACAAGAAAGGTTTCATACTCGTAATTCAGTCTAGGATATGGTTGTAAGAAAAAGATATTTAACATAAGATGTTTAGTATTTTTTTTTTTCATTCTAACATGATAAAATATATAGATATTTAGTTGCGATATTTTTTGATAGAAAAACAAAATAAATATAACTAAACAATGGCAGCTAAAATGTATGTTTATAGATACAATTTTTTTGCTGTGGTTTTGAAATTCGCAAAGTTCTTGGTTTTCAAATTTTTCAAATACTCTTGTATTTGTATAAGTATAGTATACATATGTGAATACATATAAATATATATAGGTATATATATATATGTATTTTTTATTTTTTTTAATAAAAAGGAAACAAAGAGGAGATAGAAAGTATTTTAGAAATATTTGATTTGTTAGAGGAAAAATCTAAGTATTACGATAAAGTATTTATAATAATTTTTACATGGTTATCTATATTTATATATGTGTATATATAAAGTTGTGAAAGTTAAATAAAAATCAAGAATTAATTAAATTATAGGAAAAAAATAATATTGAAAGAAAAGTGTTTGTTTGCGCGTATTTTCCTCAAATTAATGTGAGTTAAGAGTGAAGCAAATGAGCCAAGTGTGTGTTGTGTGAATTTGAGAAGAAAATTTGTCCAAAAAGAAAGGAGCATAAAGTCTTACTTGTTAAAGAACATTTCGCTTTTTTTTTTTAAAAATTTAAAAGATATGGTTGTTTTTTTTTTGTTTTTTTAATAAGTTTAATGAAAATGATGGTAGTTTTTCTTCATTTATTTTTTTGTTGAGTTTGATTTTATGAATAATGTGTTTTTTACAACTGGATATTATTGTACACCTTAACATGCTTTTTCTATAATAAAATTACATACCAGAAATTTTAAAAGTTTAACTTTAATTATTATTCGGAATTTAAATTTAGCAGGATACTATAAAGTTGATGGTTGAATAGCCTTAACTATGTGAACTAGAACATTTAATTTAGTACAATATTGTTCCGGAATAATAAATATGTTTTCCAAATATTATGTATTTATATTTTGTGTATCATAAAAGCTTATTTTTATTACTTTTATATATTTAAAAAAAATTTATTTTTTATTTTTTGTAAAATGTTAAAGCGGCGAACTCGTGGTGCAACTGGGATTTCCAATAAACTACAAGTACTCAGACTCAAAGTAGGTATATTTTCCCTGATAACTAAAGTCTAACCTGATCTGTAAAACTAGAAAGTGAATAGAGGAGAAATTTGTTAAATCGTATCTGAAAAATTTCATGTTATTGAGAGGTCGTACATAATTAGGTAAATTTAGCTACAGTACTGATTTACTAAATTGTATCTTGTCAGTATTTCAGTAATATTAGCAAATATGTATGCATAAAATGAACTGGAAAAGAAGTACTTATTTGGACTAATGAGATTAATGCAAATTTCTCCTGTAACTCTCGAACTTACATAGTACAAAAAACAGTGTTTAAGTATTAAAAAAAATTACAATTTACCTACGATGGTAGAAATTTATATGAAAATGTATAAGTGTAAATAATGCGCTTGAGTTGAATCCTTTAAAAAAAACTATCACATATAATCAATTGTTTTAAGATCATTAAAACAGGATAGATTTTCATACAAATACTTAAAAAACTATTTATATATGCATCAAATCAAAATTATAAATTATTTATTTAAAAAGCATTACGAAACAAATTAAGGCGTACAATAACAATTAATGCCAATCAAGTAAATGTATTCTTCTTTATTTAATTGACAAATAAGTCTCAGTTATTTATATTTAAATTTATTAAACAATAAAGAGCGTATTTTAGTGTGAATCCTTAAAACTTAACTTACATTGTAAATTTTTGTATACGTTATCTTAAGAACAGAAAATAAAACTTAACGTTTTTTTCACAAATTGTATTCAAAAGGAAAACAAAATGAAAATGTTAAACAAACTTAACCAATAATAAATAGTGTACCTGTAATTGTTAATTTGCATGACCATTTAGATGTTCCCTCAACGGTTGCTTGCTCAGCCTGTTCTAATGAATCTATGTGTGTATCTGGATCCACACCGAATGTCATCCTTTAAATAATTATTTTTTGTTGATTTTATATATTCCTTCGCTATGGTTTTAGTTTCAGATTTTCACATTATAAAGAACAAAATATATTCTTTCGTGTAACATATTACAAAACAAATTATATCTGCGATCAATATAATTCTTACTCAGTTTAATTATTTTGTTTTCATTTAACCGTGGTTTAGTTTTAACGTTTTCATAAACGTATAGTGCAGAAAATGCAAATATTTATTTTATTTTTTTTTTTTAAATTCATATAATGTTATATACAATTTGCATATGTATTTTTATTATATATCTTAATTGGTGAACTATTTTGTTGATGTACCTGTATTTTCATAAGGTTGAATTGCCGAATTACAAGATATCAAGGAAGGATTAGGAAAGTCTTTCCAGAGAGCGAATATGGTTGTCAATAACAACAAGCGGAAAATGTGAAAAAGTTATTGTGTCTTCAATCGAATTCTTTGAGGGGACATGTGAGGCAAAACAAATGCATTTGTAGACAAAGAATTGAAGCTTAAGAATCAAATTAAAAAAACCGAAATCATTTTCCGGAAATAAATGTAAGCACTACGGAAAAAAAAATTTAAAAAATAAAAAATCAACCCATAGGTAATTGCATATTTTCACGTACACATACAAGTACAACTTGTAATAATTAAATTCTTCTATAATACCTCCTTTGTACAGCCACCTTACTTATCTTGTAAACTTATTTTAAACAATTTTTTTTATTTATTTTCGCGATTTAGTTTCCATTTTGAGTGTATGCTTAAGTACCACCATCATTAGAAAGTCACAACAGCCAAAGTTAATACGAATGTATAAGAAAATGGGTGCTGATTCTGAGCCTCCAACTCTTACTATTAATCTGTAAGGAACCATTGATTTTAGAGTAAATATAGGGTATGAAAAAAAAACTAAAACGAATCAACAAGGATAGTACCCCCTTACTTAGTTGAGAAGAGGTTGACACAACAGGCCTTACTAACAACCAAATTAAGTATACAGCATAAGTATAATCTCCACATTTTCCAAAATGTTTGTACCAACAACGAATTTAATAGTCGGCTTTAATGTTAGTATCGAGTTAAATTTGAATGTAGAGAAAGTCGTGTCTAAGTTTTTAAATATGACGTTAAAGGACAGAGTGATGCCAATGTATTAATTTAATACTAAGAAAAATACTGAAAAGGATTTGATTTGGTATCTTAAATACAAAAATTATGCGTAAACTGCTAATTGAATTTAGTTGAAATTGAATTTAACTTTCATGAATTTAAAATTCCCTTTATCTTTATTATAATTTATTAAAATATTTTGCAGGAAAAACTGGTTAAAATTTCTTTTTCGTAAATGTTTTATTGAAGCAATAAATTAAAATGCAAAGACTAAAGCTTCTAATTTGCGTACACTCTCCGTTTGAATACAGGACAATGAAGAAAATAATAATAATAAAAATTCGTAGCTAAGCCTCGAAAACGTGTAAAAAATCAAAAGTTTAAAAACGAAAGTACGATTTTTTCGTAAAAATTTCGTTGTTTAAACATTAAAAAGCGCATATTTCTTATCAAAACATTTAAAATGTCGTTTAATCCTATAGTATAACTCTATGAAACGATATGCATGTGTAGGTTACATATCATCACTATCAGCGTTAAAAAGTTTTTTCAAAATCGCATTAGTATTCGCATCTGTTTCTATATTTTCTTAGGTCTATTGGATGCCATAAAACGTCCGTGCTGCATCAATTACGAGTACTTCGCGAAAGAACTGATTCCGCAATTAATTGGTTATCCATATATTATACATTTCCTCATCTGAAATCTCGATGATATCATCGTATTCGGCGATTTCAATCTGCACTGGATTCAATCAGATGATGAACCTTTTTTTATCGCTAACCCTATCTCGAGTAAAGAATATCTCTTCTTGTATGAGCTCACAGACTCTAGCTTATGCCAAGTTAGTGGGGTCTCTAACTATATGGGTAGGCAATTAGATCTCATTTTCACCACAGACCCCATAAGCTCCTCTGTCTCGCTCTGTCCCCTTTCACTATCGACCATTGATAACTTTCACCCACCACTTCTTCTTTCTCTTTTCCACCACTTTCCTTTCCGCCCCACCCCCTCTGCAGCTACCACTTCTTACGACTTTGATAAAGCGAATTTCCGCAAAATTAACGCATATCTTAGTAAGTGTTCTTTTGATTTCGCTAATATGCCCCTAAAAAGAGCTCTCTCTATTTTCTACAGAGAGTTATTCATTTCTATTTCTCTCTATATCCCCTTTTCGCGTAATAGGACCTCTTCTACGAGCCCCCCGTGGTAGAATCGTAAACTTCGCTCTTTACGTAACAAAAGAAACAAATTGGGCAGTTTTCCTCCGACCCAACTCTTTTGCTGACTATTCAAACTATCTCGGGTCATACCTTCAATTCGGCCAGCTCTATAAGTTTCTCTATCAGCGATACCGTGATAGTGCGCAATCAAGGCTTATAAATGATCCTAAGTCTTTCTACCAATTCGTTAACTACAAAAAAAAATCTGACGGTTTCCCTCCATCCCTCTCATACGAAAACATATCATCAACCGATCCGCATACCATATCCAACTTTAAGCAATCTTTTGTCGATAATTCCTTCGTACCGGATCCCTCTTATTTCAAATACCTACTTAACTTCCCCATTGGCCCCACTATTTCTCAAAGCTTTGATCATACAGTAATAGAAATCAAATTACAAGAATTTAATGATGAATACTTACCCGGCCCAGATGGCCTTCCATCCAACTCTTTCCCGCCCTCTTGCAAATCTCTTCCGATTATCGCTATCTCTACAGATATGGAAGTCCTCTTTCATAACACCCATACACAAAAAGGGATTAAAGAGCGAAGTCACTAATTACCGCCCTATAGCTAAACTTTCTCATATACCCAAACTCCTTGAAAGCATTTTGCATGAAGCTTTAAGCTTCCAGTGTAAATCTTTTATTTCCCCCAATCAACACGGCTTTCTGAAGGGTAGATCAACTACCACTAACCTCGTAGAATTCGTGTCCTCTGTTCTCTCAGCCTTAGAAAGTGGTAAAGAAGTTGACGTTATAACAACTGATTTCAGTAAGGCTTTTGGCAAGATATCTCATAAACTAATCCTGTTCAAATTGTCCGTCGTGGGCTTTGAACCCATTTTGCTTAAATGGATATCTTCTTACCTGGATAATCGTTTTTATAGTGTTCGTTTCAGGTCTGTCCTATCGGCCCCTTTCTTGGCCACTTCAGGTATTCCTCAAGGTAGTCACCTAGGTCCATTCCTCTTCATCCTAACTATTAACGACCTTCAAATGCTCATTCAACACTCAACACTTTCTCTCTATGCTGACAATACCAAATTTTTTAAACCCATTTCCTCACAACAAGACTCCACCCTCCTTCAAATAGATCTAAATAGTTTTCCCACCTGGTGCATCAAGAACTGCTTAGAACTCAATGTCTCTAAATGTCAATCGATTACTTTCTCACGTAAGTGCAAGAAGTCTCCTCAACGAATTTACCATCTCCACGGCCAACCTATACCCCTTGTTGAATCTATCCGCGAACTTGGCATATTATGCGACAGGCAGCTTAATTTCCGCTCGCATATTGATGAGATAATTTCTAAAGCAAAGGCTTCGTTAAAAGGTGGTCCAAAGAATTCTGCAACCCGTACGTGACCAGATCACTATATATCACTTACGTTCGCCCCCTTCTAGAGTACGCTAGCCAAGCGTAGTGTCCCTTTCAACGAGTTCATGTATCTCGTATTGAGAGGATTCAGCGTCGTTTTCTTCGATTTGCTCTTCGAGGTCTACCTTGGAACGATCCACTAATCTTACCTCCCTACCGAGACCGTCTCAAACTCATTAACCTGAATACCCTTGAGGAACGAAGGGACGTACATTCACCGACTCCGTCGATTGCATGCCTCTTTGCAACTCAATTTCTTTAACACTAACACTCGTAATCTACGTTCCACCCGTCTCTTTTATCTATCTATCCACCGCACCACATATGGCTCCAACGAACCAATCTCCCGTATGCTGCGTAAGGTAAACTCCAACCTTTCCGTTTTCGATTTTAATCGCAGCACACTTTCCCTCAAGTTCGATCGCCTTCACCATCCTTAGCTTTAAGCCCTAGTAAACCTTATTTTATTAGTTTAAGTCTTAGTTTTTAAGCTTGTATTAAGCAAAATACAAACGTCAAAAAAATGTTATGTAGTAGATGCAATGAAAATGTAGTAGTTTCCTTGAAAGAGTGAAGTTTAATTAAAAGCTGACTATTAAATCATTATTGGTACACTTTAGACTTAAGTCTGTATCAATATTTAAGTCGATACCTTTTCTAAGTCGGAACTAACGATTCGTTGTTATTAAGGCCCAACATTAATAGGACAAATGGTTTTGAAGAACTACAGGTGGAGTTTTTCAAAGCTAGAAGTTATAGTTTGCTGGAAAGCTTGCACCAAATAACAATCTGATATGCGATGATGAATTCATACCCATGGATCGCCTCTATACTTACAAAGTCCCACTTACAAAAAAGTGGTACAGTTTCCTGCAAAAAAAAAACATAAAGCAGGGATATCTCTGTTACATACGAGTATATACGAGTATCGCATATAAAATCAGTATATTGCCTAAACATCTTTGGCAAATACTAATGTGGCTTCACACCATCGTGTGACAATTAATAAAGGATCATCACCAAGTTCCGCTGCACCCGTAAAAGCATTTATAGCAAATAAAGAAAATGCAAAAAAGCAGCAGATATATGAGTATACTGTATATGAGCAAATAATCAGGTTCCAATCATTTCGAGCTCAAAACTTTATATTTATTTGTACTATCGTACTTTTTGTGGGTATCTCACCCAGTTTTTACCTTTTCATTTGCTCACTGTCAGATTTTGGGCCATCGGAAAACTCGCGTTGTAAGCTTATATCGTACAAAGGAGATAATCACGAAACTCGAGATTTTGAATTAAAAAAATAAGTAAATAGAAAGTATATAATGCCAAAAGAAATTGGAACTACAAAGCAATACATAAAAAAAAAATGATACGAATTGAGCGTAGGAAATTAATGAGAACTTGTCGTTCTAATATTAAGTAACGTTACACTATATTTTAGAATTCATTGAAGTATAATATTCCATCCCCTTTTGTGTCACACCAATGACGACATAACTGAGCTTTTGTGTAATGTAAGAAAAAAAATATAATAAAAAAAAATTGTGAACGACTTTACAACTTTTGAAGCGTTGTGTTCATATTTAATTACAATTGTTTAGGTATTTATTTCAAACACATACATAAATTCTTGTTAGACAGTTTGAAAATTGTTTTTTTTTTATTATTATTATTTTTATTTCTATTGAATACTTTCTTTAATTTTCTGATGTCATTTTTAATCGGTTAAATAATTTATTCGTAATTGTATCTATTTTCAATGATTTTTGTTTTGCAAAATAATCTACAAAAGATACACAGTTGCATGGTTTTTGGTTTTTTTTTTTTTTATATCACTCTAATTTAATGCTAAGCAAAATAAAAATATAATAAAATATATTTTTTTAGTTTCGAACCAATATTTCTTTCCTAATTATTACCAACATTGCAGAAATAAAAAAATATGAATGTTCTTGTTGCTTTGGTTAAAATACATATTTAGTAAATAGCATTTATACCATCTTCGTATCCCGAAGAAAAATAAAACGAAATGCTAAGGCTGAAAACAATAAAAAAAATTTGCTAAATGTTCTATAATACTTTCATATCCATACACTTTTTTTTTTAATACGAGATCATCAGGCTTTATTTTGTGTGTATAGTTTACTATACATACATTGGAATAAACTAAATAAAAGCAGAAAAATTATATTTGATGTTTCCTTAAACCATACCCATAGGTAAGTAAAATAATCTTAATAGATTTCCCACAAAATAAAAATATTGTAAATAAAAAACCTCCCTGTAAACCTAACACGAAAAATGTTCCTATGCACATACAAATTTAAAATGAACAACATACATGAAATAGTTGTCAAAAAAAAAAATAATAATAATAATAATAATACAATAACAATTATGAAAACACGTACGTATATTTTAACAGACATTCAGATTTGTTTAAAAAGTCAGAATTTATAATATTGTATTTCAAGTAAATAATCTGAGTTCAAAAGAAGAATTTTGTGTAAATTTAGACCTACGTACATGCGTTTTTGAAGAAGAAACAGCAATATATAAAAAAATCTATAAAAGATTTACATACATATATGTATATGAAACATGATACTGTTCTTCTTTTACTCTACAACACTGATAATAATTCAATAACCTGTGTACACTGTTACTGTTTTAATATTTTTTTAAGGAAAATACTACACAATTTAAAAAAAAAAAAAAAAATGGTACACGCGATATGTTTACTCGAAAATATTTTTTATGCGGGCTGTTACAATACAGGTACGTCAGGTTTGAAAACAAATTGAAAATCCCCAAAATCAAAACAAAAAGTTTCTGTGAGTTTGAATCGTGAGCTTTTTACCACTCAGTTGAAAATACAGAAACCTACGAAATAGGATTAAAAATGCTGGTATTCATATTAGAATCACAACAAAACTCAATACATACATACATACATACATGCCATTTACTCGTATAAACAAACATTTGTTGTTTTAGACAAATTGTCACTATCAACAGCTGATGCCTCACTTACATTAGAATAAACATATATAAATATGCTCGTAATATCATATTACTTGAGTTTGCGTTTTTTGCTTTTTATTTTATAATAAAATCAGATCCATAAGCTGTCAAAAAGTGACTTAAATTAAGAGATCCAAAAAGGTCAGTGCTGTGGGCTTGAGAGTAAAAGGTGCATATTCTTAAAAGAACCTTTTTATGCATAACATTATTCTTCTTTGCATTGTACTCTTTTTTGCAATGCATTATTATGGTCGTATGCTTTTTGAAAAATATGCGTACGCCGTACATACATACGAAATCGAGAAATCTGTGATTGGTGATATTCAAAAAGTTTCGAAATTTTTTGTTAAACTTATTTAACGAACAACAACAAATTAGCAATTATTTATGCACATCAAAAAACATCAAATAGATCTTTACGAGTATATATCTCTGGTTTACAAAATTATAGCATTTACATAATTGCACATAAACTATGTATATGTATTTACAAAACTAGAAGAGTTATATGAAGAAAAAAAAAACAAAAAAACACTATACATTAATTAAACACTTAAAATATTGTATTTCGGACACACCTTTTTAGATCTCAGGATTTAAAACTTGAAAATACAATAACTTAGGCCAAATAGTTGCACCAAAAGTGAACATCAGGCAATTAAATGGTTTTACTTTATATAAACAAAAATAAAAACATAAATAAATAAAACAAAAAAAACTAAACAAATATCAAATCAAAACAACAATCAAGGCAAAGACGGCAGTTGAAGCTATTTAATTGAAAATTGTTTTCTTGTTTTTAATTCTCATCTTCAAAAAAAAATACTGAAATAACGTTGTTACTGTTGTATTCTGTTTTATATCTAACAATTGGAGCTTTTTTTTTTGGTTTTTTTTTTTTGTTTTGTTAATGTCAATGAACATTCATTCAAACCTGTTATTGCTATTTTAGCTGACCACTTGCTAGTTCCGTCCAAAACGCTTTGTTTAACTGCTTTCATATGACCTGTATGAGATTTTTCCTCGACGCTGAATACCGCTCTATATTACATATTTTATTATATTATATTTATTAATATTTATATTATAAAATATTGCTCATTTATTTTTTTTTTATTATTTTCTTTTGTATATAAACTCGATATATAGGGTTGATTATTAATAAAATTCTATTCAAGAACACGGCTTTGGTTTTTTTTTTTTCATTTTTTTTTAAATCTTACAGATAAGCAATTGATTGAAACTTTCATTGAAATATATGTATATATATGTAAAAAAATACAAAACAAAAAACTGAAGAAAAATATGGATGTTTTGAAAAATTACAACATAATAACTCACCGGATTAATTCAAATATTTCTGGCTTTTCGCGCTCCCGTTGCTTCATGCGCTCCTTCATCGCGGTAATAATAGAATTCGCTTTATCTTCAGCGCCATGTTTTGAGCTTTTTTCGGCAGCCCCTGTTGGCAGATAAATAAATAATTCCATAAATGGCAATCATAATAAAATGTTACATTTGAAGTAGTAAGCCAAAACAAAAAAAAAAAAAAAAAAAAACACATAAAGGTTCAGATTTTTTTGGCTAAATAAAACACAAAGAAATTTCCTTGATGACGATTTATTATATTCATTCGACAGATTATTAATAGCATACTATTTAATATTTGAAAATGGCCTAGTACAAAGCCCAATTTACAGGTTAAATTTAGGATAACTTCTTCGGTCAAGTGGGGGCATATATTGCGTGAATTTCGTCATGAGATCGATCGTAATCATGTGCAGGGAGTGAGTACACACTTTTGGGCATCGCCAGAGAGTCAACCTGGCTTATTTTACGGTTGGATTTGGTCCTATTGTACATCCGTATAAGATTGTGCTGATGCAGGAATTGAAGCCAAACGATCATAGACAACGCCGTGGGCGCTGGAATTGTTGGCAAAAAACTCATCATCTCGGCCGAGGCCCATTTTTAGCTCAGCGGCTATGTTAACAAACAAAATTGCCGTTATTGAAGCGAACACAATCCAAAAGTTTTCGGCCAAGCGGTTTATGGCATGGTGGTGGCATCATCGGACCTTATTTCTTTCGAAATGAGGAAGGAAACACCGTTACCGTCAATGGTCTTCATGGACCCCCTCCGAATGGAAAAACAGACTCGAAAAGCTGAAACAGGGAAACCATACGGCATTCTTCGTTGAAGGGGCCCCTCAACACGCTGATGTTTCTTGGGTGCGGAATTTCTTTCTCCGAAGTTACGCTATCACCATTAGCGAGTGCCAGATGATTTCCCCCGCTGACTCCAACAGTTCCTGCGGCTTCAAAGTCAACATCCCAACCAAATATTCGTGGTTGTTCCCTACTCCTCCTGCTAAGACAACTAAACCTGATAGATAAGAATTACTAAATGCTCTGAAGAACGAGAAAACGCACATCTCGAGAGTAATGAAAGTGTTAAAAATAATCGTAGTGTTAACAATAAACTTAAAAAAAGACCCCTCTCCAACTCCCTTCCAAATAAAAAATATGCTTCCAAAAAACGAAGCTCTAATCTCGACCCCAACTGGAGCTTCAAAACAAACTTATTCCCCAATTTTAGTCCTCCCTCCTCACTTATCCGACACAAAGCCCTTACACACCAATCTTCTAATCCCCCAATTCCCCCCGTTCCACTGAAGTCCCCGCGCCAACGCGTCTCTTTCAACTTAACCCCAACCACCCATATTATTCCTTCTACGCCACCAAACCCAGCTAGCAACCCAATTCCCAACTTCGACCTTAAAACTGGAGGGAAGTACCCTAACTTCATTAACTCCCATACCTTAAACCCCACATCCCATCCCTCGTCCAACTCCATATCCAAGCATTTATCTCTATCTCCCTCCTCTAATGCTCCTATTCTTGATCTCCTTTTTCCCCCCACTGTTAAACTAACACAGCAAACCAATGGCACTACAGAAAGTCGATATGCTCTCTCTAGGCTCAGAGAACGAAAGATATATGAAAACATTCGTCTCTTTCTTGCCTATTTACATGACAAATCTGACTCGGTCTGCTACGAAGGGAAAACCAAAACTAGCGTCATGGTTTCCATCCAGCAGGAAGGCCTACCTACCGACCCTATCAGTCTCAGGAACCTTTATGTCAGGTACCACCAGATTTTTAACATGTCCCCTCAGAAAGTAGCAGACGACCTTGCTGCATTCGGCAACTATGTTCACTCTAAACGAGTATCACACCTACAGCGAAGCCGAGCCGATCACGACAAATTTTTTCGTCCATAACGTGCCTCCCTTGCCAGCGCTTAAACCATCCTGCCTCACACCTCCACCCCACAACATCCCTCTTACATTTTACTACCAGAATGTAAGAGGTCTTCGCTCTAAAACCAATGCTGTCCTACGTCAATCGCATGCTCTTCCCTTTGATATTTACGCATTGACCGAAAACAATTTGATTCCCGACATAAAGAACCAGGAATTGTTCACTCCTACTTTTAATGTTTTCCTCGACGACGATCCTACCCGCACAAATAAAGATTCCCCCTGTCGAGGCGTCCTACTGGCGATGGACAACAGCCTTAACTCTTTTCCCATTACAATTTCTTCATCCTCTAAAGCCGACTTTGTCGCAATAAAAATATCACTGCTTCTCATGTCCCTTTACGTTATATGTTGCTACATCCTACCAGCTCAACCTATCGAATCTTACCAATTTGTTATTGATGCGATCGATCATTTAATTGACCTGTCAGACCCTATTGATGATATCCTTATTTTCGGCGACTTTAATCTTCCTCAGCTACAGTGGACTCCATCAGATGATCAATCGTTTTTCATCGCTTCAAATGCCAACTCAGCTAAGGAATGTCTCTTCTTAGATCGCTTAACAGACTCAAGTCTATGCCAAGTCAGTGGTATATCCAATTATATGGGCAGGCAATTAGACCTTATTTTCACAATAGATCCAATTAACTCCTCAGTCTCACTTTGTCCCCTATCTCTCTCAACAATCGATAACTACCATCCCCCCCTTCTACTTTCATTTTTTCATAACTCTTCATTCCAGTCCACTCCCCCTACAACTCTCTCATCCCACGACTTTCATAAAGCAAACTTTCACAAAATCAGTGAATATCTCAGCAGATCCCACTTTAACTTTCACAACTTAAGTATAAATGATGCCTTATCCATTTTTTATAAAGAAATATTTAATTATTTTTCCCTTTACGTTCCGTTTTCCCGCCTTAAAACATCATCTACTAGTCCTCCCTGGTATAATCGCAAGCTTCGTTCCTTACGAAATCAGAGAAATAAGTTATGGGCTGTTTTCCTGAGTACCAGATCCTTTACCGACTATTCCAACTATCTTGGTGCTTATCTTCATTTCACCGAACTTTACGATACCCTTTACCAGGACTACCTTAACAATGCGCAAGTCAACCTTATAAACCACCCTAAGTCCTTTTTCCAATTTGTTAACTACAAAAGAAAGTCCGATGGTTACCCTCCTTCCCTCTCTTTCAACAACAGGTCATCATCCGATCCACTCACCATTGCCAACCTATTTGCCACATTTTTTAAACAATCCTTCACCAACGACTCCTTTGTACCAGATCCATCCTATTTTAGTTACCTACTGAACTTCTCCAATGGCCCACTTCTTTCTCATATTTTGGACCCGTCTTATATCGAATATAAATTATACCAACTCAATGACGAATTCACACCCGGCCCAGATGGCCTCCCTGCCATATTTCTTAAAAAATGTTCTTCCTCTCTTTCCCTTGCCCTTTCTAATCTCTACCGTCTATCCCTTTCACAAGGAGAATTTCCTCAGGTTTGGAAAACCTCCTTCATAACCCCGATCCACAAGAAAGGATCAAAGAATGAAATAACCAACTATCGTCCCATCGCTAAACTCTCCCATATACCCAAACTCTTCGAAAGTATTTTGTATGAAGCTCTAAGCTTCCAATGCAAATCACTTATTTCCCCTAGACAACATGGCTTCTTAAAGGGTAGTTCAACCACCACAAATCTCGTTGTATTCGTATCCTTTGCCCTCTCTGCCCTAGAGAATGGCAATGAAGTCGATGTAGTTGCAACCGATATTAGCAAAGCCTTCGATAAAATCTCTCATCGGTTAATTATCTTTAAATTGACTGCCCTCGGCTTTGAACCCATATTGTTGAAATGGATATCCTCTTACCTCGAAAACCGTTTTTACAGTGTTCGTTTTAGGTCAGCCCAGTCCGCTCCATTTTTATCCGCCTCTGGAGTTCCACAAGGCAGCCATCTCGGTCCCCTTCTTTTTATATTAACCCTTAAATGATCTCGATATGATCATCAAACACTCGTCTGTCTCCCTTTACGCCGACGATACCAAATTTTTCGAAACCATTTCCTCTCCCCATGACTCGTTCCTCCTTCAACAAGATCTTGATAGTTTCTCGATCTGATGCCTCAAAAATTCTTTGGAACTTAACATCGCCAAATGCCAATCCATCACCTTCTCACATAAGCGGAACCAATCTCCTCCCCGACTCTATTTTCTCCATAACCAACCTATCTCCTCCGTACAGATTCTTCGCGACCTCGGCATTTTGTGTGACAGCGAGCTCAACTTCCGTTTACATATGGATGAGATAATCCTCAAAGCCAACTCTGCACTAGGTTTTGTAAAACGGTGGTCCAAAGAATTCACCAACCCATACGTGACCAGGTCCCTCTATATTACCTTTGTTCGCCCCCTCCTAGAGTACGCCAGTCAAGTATGGTCCCCATATCATCTTGTTCATATCTCGAGAATTGAAAGCATTCAGCGTCGTTTTCTTCGATTTGCTCTTCGAGGTATGCCCTGGGACGATCCTTTTAATCTGCCCCCCTATCAAAACCGTCTCAACCTTATCAACTTAAACACCCTCGAAGATCGCAGAGATGCAGCAGACCTTCTCTTCATTCATCAACTCCTTTCAGGTCACGTTGAATGCGCGTCCCTTCACAACTCCATTTTCCTCAACACTAACCCTCGTAATCTACGTACCCCTCGACTCTTCTATCTACCAACCCGCCACACCTCCTATGGCGCGAACGAACCAATCTCCCGTATGCTACGTCAAATCAACTCAAACCCTACCGTCTTTGACTTTCACCGCACCACTTCCTACCTCAAATCTGTTCTCCTTCACCACTCCAACCAACCTTAGTTTTAAGTTTTAGTTTAAGTTTATTTTTTAAGTTATAGCTTGTATTAAGCCATATATATTAGGGCATTCGCCCCCACCAAAATTAAATTAAATTATAGAGCAATGTTAACCGACTTTCTGTGGTCAGAGCTCGAAAATATCGATATATCCGCGCTGTGGTTCCAACAAGACGGCGCTACATGCCACACACTGGGGCAAAAAGCCATAAAAACTGCCAAAAAATAAAAGTGATTCTGGGAAAACCCTATTACATGACTTAATTAGGATACTAGTAACTGCACTTTTTTGCAATACTTAAATGACCCGTTACAAAACTGGTTCGTTATTAGAGTGAAGCATAGTTTGCGTTTTGTGGTTGACCTATTCAGTAGTGATTCGGGAGCATTTTTAGAGTAGTTTTACTATAAAAGACATTTTTTGTTGGTGTTATATACCGATGGAGGCTTCAACCTCAGGTATGTTACTATATTTTAGAAGGGTTTCTTTTTTCATTATCATCATAATTCAATGTGGCCAAGATAAATTAATATTTGCAATCAAATAATATGATATTAATAAAAAAAATGACATTTTGTTTAGGTTCTAAACAATATTAAGCTATGGTTGTTATATAGAAAAAATCTTTATTGAATATTGATTGACTTAAAGAAATTATTTGTATTCGAATATGTTATTACAAGGCAAGAACTTTTAAATATAATGCATAGTTCTGCGGAGAGTAGTTTCGACCAACAATATAAATATTTGATTAAAGAGCTAGAAAAACGAACAAATTGCCAGGCCAAGAATCTCAAACAGAAATTGAGTAGTTTCAAGTTTCAATATAGGTCAAGATGGATAAAAGCGAGGAGAATAGAAGAAAAATTTAATAAACATAATAAAGATTGGCTTCTGACATCACTTTCTTTCCCATGCGTTGTATCAAAAGCTAAACGCGGCCGACCGGTTATTTCATTTGAAAATTCCTCGGAAAATAGCAAACGTGCTAAAACCAAGCAACTGCGTAACTTCACCCCCCAAAATTAGCTTACGCTACTTGCACAAATTTACGAGCTGAAGGTTATATACAACCTTTAACTCCATTCAAAGAATTGTATCCCTGTGTCCTCATACTGAAATCGTTATTACGGGCGATTTCAATATACACAATTCTGGGTGGCTTCGACATTTTGGACAGACAACACCCGAAGGACGGTGTGTTGAGATCTTCGCTGCGGAAAACAACCTAACGCAACTTGTAAATGAGCCCACGCGAATACCAGACGTTGATGGTCATACCGCCAACACCCTGGACTTGTTTTTAACTTCTCACCCTGATAAGTACACCATTGATGTGCTCTCCCCTCTAGGCTCGTCGGACCATTGTGTCATATCAGCAAATTTCTCGTACACCGACCACACAGTTAGAGAAAAAATTCCTAAAAGAACCGTATGGCAATACGAGAAAGCCAACTGGAGCGGTCTTAACAGCTTCTTTAGGAATTTTAACTGGTCGTTATGCTTCCTCGATAACGACGTGGATGCCGCTGCTGATATGATTACAGACACCATTCTCTTTGGAATGAGATCCTTTATTCCTCATCGGATGAAGAGTATGAAACCAAAGGAAAAGGCATGGTACGACTCGAGCTGTAAAGAGGCCGTCAGGGTTAGAGAAATGTTTTTTCGGTCCTACAAGACCAACCCGACAGAGGAAAACCGAAAAAAGTTCAAACGAGCTAGAAATGATGGCAAAGCCTTTCTTAAGCGTGTGAAATTCCTATACGACCAAAAAATGAGGCAAAAAATACTGCAATGTCCCAAAGGCAGTAAAAATTGTTGGTCGTTCGTCAAAAACATTAGAAATTCTGCCTCATCCTCCATCCCAACGCTCATTTACAATGACATTCCAGCTTTCAGCTCTTTGGATAAGGCCAATCTGCTTGCTGCACACTTTGCGGCCAGCTCAACACTCCCAGATTGTGCTTTGTCTACGCCTACACTTGACTGCGTCGAATCTTCAATGGGACGAATCTACTTTCGCACTCGTGTAGTAGCAAGAGTACTTAAAGATCTCAACATACATAAATCCGCTGGTCCAGATGGTATATCTCCCCTTCTTCTGAAGAGGTGTTCTTCCTCGCTGGCAAAACCACTGCGTAAGCTTTTTCATCAATCCTACACTTTAGGACTCTTCCCGAGCAGATGGAAAACAGCATTTGTCCAGCCCGTCCCTAAAAAAGGCGAATCATCTTCTCTCTCCTCCTACAGACCCATTGCACTTACGTCCCTTCTTTCCAAGGTCATGGAAACACTGATAAATCGTCAGCCCATGAAATATCTCGAAACATGAAAACTTCTCAATGACCGGCAGTACGGTTTTCGCAGCAACAGTCCACTGGTGATTTGATGGCATGTCTCACCGAAAAGTGGAACCAAAGCGTACATCAATCTGGCGAAAGCAAGATAGTTGCACTTGATATTTCTAAGGCATTTGACAGAGTTTGGCATCAGACTCTTTTTTCGAAAATGCGTGCATTTGGGATCGACGACTCTCTTCTTCAATGGATTAGAAATTACCTTTCGGAACGTTCAATTCAAGTTGTCTTGGACGGTTTCAAGTCTGATATTCACAAAATAAATGCTGGTGTGCCCCAGAGCTCTGTTCTGTCACCGACACTCTTTTTTCATTAATGATCTCTTGTCTGCTACTTCTAATCCAATGTATTCCTTTGCTGATGACAGTACTCTCTGCTTTTCATTTACGTTCCCGGACTCACGGCCCTGCTCTTCGGCTGTAGAACGAGAACGGCAGCGTATGCTAAGCTCATTCAATTCCAATATCAACAGCATAACCAATTGGGGAACTGTCTGCGAATGTCTAGGTTTTCTCAAGCGATGTAAGAAATATTTTACCCCCTCTAATCTGGCCTCAATATATAAGGCATTCATCCGCCCAAAATTGGACTATAATGTCCACATATGGTCAGGTGCGTTTTAGGAAGTCTGCACCTGCTAGATAGGATTCAAAACCGTGCGATAAAACTTATTGACGATACTAATACCAGTCAATCAATTGACACGCTCGAACACCGACGAAATGTCTCATGTCTCACTTTGTTTTATCGCTATTTCCACCTCCAGTCCTCCACTGAAATCGCCGGTAGCATTCCGCCCATTCAAACTTTCAACCGTAACACCCGTCTCGCTATGAATGCTCATCAGTATACCCTCAAGCCCATTTTCGGACGTACTCTAAAATATCGCTATTCGTTCCTAAGCCGTACAACTCGCTTATGGAATGCCCTGCCGATCTCTGTATTTCCTGGTCGTTATAACTTGCAAACATTTAAAAACAATGTACATCGGTACCTCTCTTTTCTTCCTCCCTAAATTTCCTTTGCCCGCGCTGTGTACAATCACCTTAAGGGTACTCAAACCCCTTGAGCGCGCGCTCATTATAAAAAAAAAAAAAAAAAGCTTCAAAACTTTTAAAAGATATTTCTAAATATCCTGAACATGCTAAGTGTTATCAAGAAGCTTACCAAAAAACCTTAAACCCACAATATCTATTGTCAGCTGAAGATACACTATCCGTCCTGATAGAAGCTAAACTTTCCCGTGAACAGCATGATGTGATAAGAAGAAGTGCTCCAGAAAAATTTCCACATTACAAATTAATACAGGAAGCTATGCTATCCAGCAGACATTACTGCAAATGAACCGGGTGCTTCCGTCAGATTGCAATCTCTATTAGATCATACGATAATGCGTTTATGTCAAACATTAGATGCCGTTTTCAATACCCTAAAAGGTGACCAACTTGAGAAAATGTGCCTTATCTCTAAATGGGGATTTGATGGGTCGTCGGTACATAGCTCTTACAAACAAGCCTTTCAAGACTCTGAAGCTAGTGATTCAGCTGTTTTTATCATATGTCTTGTACCGCTTCGATTAATCGCTAAAGATGTAATTATATGGCAAAACCCAAGTCCTGCATCTACAAGGTATTGTAGGCCAATAAGTATTGAATTTCGGAAGGAATCTATTGATGTGTGTATTCAGGAAAACAGAAAAATAGAAAATCAGATATCAAATCTTCAAGAAAGCATTATTAATATTGGTGCAAACACATTAAAAATTCGTCATGAATTAATTTTATCAATGGTAGACGGGAGGGTGTGTAATGCCCTTACAGAAACTACCTCAACAATGAAATGCTTTTGTGTGGTGCAACATCAAAAGAATTTAATAAAATAGATGAAATGGTTTCAATTTCATTTGGGCTTTCTGTTTTACATGGTTGGATTCGATTCTTCGAATGTCTATTATATTTGGTATTTTGTGTCTTTATACCCATGGTACAAAATGCCACCTACTTTGCATAAGTATTTGATTCACGGCCCGGAAATAATAGCCTTTACACTTATTCCTAAGAAACACTAAGAAACAAGGACTTCAAGCGCTACAGAGAGCAGAATTCTAGAAAATGTAGCAGAGAAAAATCTAACAGGGATATTTTCAATTTTTTTTTACTGAGCTCTGATCCAGTTATCACCAGTAAGCAAAAGCCTGTCAAAAATAAAGTTAAAAATATTCCCAGAGAAGCATTCTTAATGTTAAAAGTTCCATTTTTAAATAAATCAGATGATAATGCAACAGTTGATGATGATGGTGCTTTAGTGTATTTTCAATAATTAACTGTTTTGAACATTATACGAGTACGTATTGAAGAAAGTGAGGAGCACTTATGATTGTTATATTGAACATTACCCGATGAATTCAGTGCGTATTCTATAACATACGAGTATGTACAATGCAAAAGTTCTCCCAAATGGCGGCAGGTAGGGGAAATACGGTATAGCAAGCGAAGGTTCCCTCTCAGGCCCCAGCGCCCAGAGCACCTGAACCAGTACCTGACATGCTAACTATTTTGCTCTCTATCCAAGGGCAGATGGCTCAGCTACAACGTCATTTAACTGAACAGACCGCGCGGGTGGATCAAGTATTGCCGTAATGAGTACGTACGTGGAGGAGCAAACCCTGAAGATCCTTGATGTGAATGTGAATTCACTGATTAGGCTCGAAAGACGAGCCGCACTATTTAAGTTGCTTAAAGACCAAGCCCCTGATGTGCTTTTGGTTAGTGAAACTAAGCTTACCAAAGGACACAAAATGAGGCACAAAAGATACAAAATAGTACGGAGAAAACGTACGGGAGGTGGCGTTGCGATTTTCGTACGAAAAGGTATCCATTTTAAAAGAGTATACAGTGGCGTAGTACGTAGGTTCCAGGTGCTGGAAGCATGCATCGTGTATATCCCCCTCCGTAGTGGAAAGCGGTTGTACATGGTGTCTGTCTATGCACCTAAGGCTACTCAATCCACTTTATTCACCTCAGAGCTCGAGACGCTTTTTCGATTCCTAAGGCTGGAATTGGAGGAGAATTATTTTATTATCGGCGGAGATTTCAACGCCAAACATACTGATTGGGGAAATAATACACCAAATACTAAAGGGAACCTACTATTTAATTGGTGGGGTCAGCACAGTGTGATGTATCGACTCGGGCTTAAGGCGACGGATAGTCCGTCGTTTCCCAGACACGGGTCTTATTTGGGTCTTCTGCTGTTCGACTCACGAATACAACTGACATGCACTAACCAACAAACTACAAACTGTCTACGCACTTTCGTGTATGACAGTGACCATTGCGGTCTCAGCACCGAAATAACTGTTCCCAACGAAATTGCGGAATTGGATGAGTTTGTTCAAAGGCATTCCTACAATTATAGTAGGGTGCGTTGGACACACTTCACCAGAACACTGACTAGAGCACTATCCTCGAATTCGCTCTACCCACCGTCCAACAGAAATCTGTCAAACGAGGAGATTGACAGGTATCTAAGACTAATGGACGAGACAATCAAACGAACAATGGACAAAACGATACCTCGGTACCAACACATTGACGAAGAAGACTTATTCCGCAACGCAACTATTGACGCACTGCACCGACATAAAAGTAGACTGCTGTCAAGACTAAAAACCTTGTACAGACAGTTTACTGACAGACATAACCCGGAGATCATGACACTGAAGTCGTCGATTAAAAACCTCCAAACATTAATAAAGGAAAATTACAGAGCATCTGTAAGTTTGTATTGGAACAATAAAATTCGGGCTGTAAACACCAGCAACCCGAATATGTTCCCGCAAATAAATAAAATATTTCGGAGAAATAATCAGAACGACCTTCCATGTCTTAAAATCGCCCGAACGACGAACAACGAACAAATACTTGTGGCAGCAGGCATAGATCCAAATGAGGCTGTTGATGATGACAACTTCTTTGTGATCGAGGATCCGCAGGAGCAGGTAGAGGCTATAGGAGCGACTTTCCAGGAAGTGTACAAGGCGAATGTTATCACTGGCCCGAACCACGATCTGGAGAATCGAGTCCTTGTGCACAATTTCTACCTTCGAAATGAAATTGTGAATTGGCGATTCGAGAGCTCGGGTTTCACCCAGTTCAGTGACGAGAATATGGCAAATAATGTCATCACCAACGATAGGGCACTACCCCCGTTCATTTCGAAGGAAGAGCTCCAAACGATCTTCGAATCGCTTAAAAGTAAGAAATCAGTGGGAACCGATGAAATACCGAAGATTGTGCTTCGACATCTCCCTCTAGAAGCGGTGAACATTTATACCACCCTGTTTAATAATGCAATGAATAATGCACATTATCCAGCGCATTGGAAAACTGCGGTGGTACATCCCATCCCCAAAAGGGATAAAGACACTTCCAATCCGGCGAATCTCCGATCGATCAGTCTTCTTCCAAGCATCAGTAAGGTTTTCGAGAAGGTGATCAATAGAGTCCTGACTAAGTGGGTTGAGGACAAACATATAGTTCCGGATAATCAGTTCGGTTTCAAGGCGGGACATGATATCATTCATGCTGCGTCGAAACTGGTTTCTGATATCCAATGGAACAAAGGCAAGAAACAGTGCACTGGTGCGTGCCAGATTGACTTGGAAAAAGCCTTCGATACCATATGGTTAGAGGGACTCTTTTTCAAGCTGGACAGGTTGGGCATTAGTAAACCACTGTTGTATATTCTTTTTGATATGCTCTCCAGTAGACAGTTCATCGTGAAGAATGGCGATGTGACTTCTGTTGGAACATTTAACATTAAAAACGGTCTGCAACAAGGTGCGGTAAATTCACCGATCCTATTCAACATTTACACAAGTGATCTGATAGGTTCACTTCAACATGCCATAGCGTACGCAGACGACTTAATCGCGTACAGATCAGGTCCAAAGATTGAGGTCATTAATATGCTTTTGCAGCGTGACTTCGACAAAATTAAGCGATATTGCGATGACTGGAAGTTGAAAATCAACTTTCAGAAGTCGGAAACCATTCTGTTTAGGACGCCTTTGTCTGGGGCCTCTAGGGACACCAGAAAGAATTGGCGAAAGTTCTCGATCGTGGGACACCACGGGCAGCCCCTTGCTTGTCAAAATGTAGTCAGATACCTTGGGATCTGGCTAGATCAATTTCTGTATTTTAACAAACATATAGAGGTTGCTCTGGCCAGAGCCAAAGGTGCTTTTGCCCTTACAAAGAGACTGTTTTATAACAGCCAACTCGATGCGAGGGTGAAGGTAATCTGCTACATGGCCCTTATCAGGCCCATGCTTGTATTTGGATGTCCCGTGTGGTTCAACGTGAGAGCAAGTTTATTGGAAAAGATTCGGGTGTTTTAGAGGGCTTGTCTTAGGACTTGTCTTCGCCTATACAGAACACCAGAGTCTCAGTACATAAAATTCTATCCTAATGAGGTCTTATACAATAGGGCGAACCTAATAAGAGTGGACAATTTCGTCATTAAGTTGACTCGAAGGCACGTTGCAAGAGCAATGACCTCATCGAACAACCTGATCTCCGGGGCTTACTACCCCAATTATATGTATCACGAGAGAGTTCGCTTTGACGGCTTTATTCCTCCAGAAGCGTTCCTCTATCTAGATAGCAAAGGTCTGATCCAGGACAGATTGGCGGTGCCGCTAATCTTCCACGTTGCTCGAACAGCTGCGGACAGGCGACTCAACTACGACAGAGACGTCGCAAATGGCAGTGCGGAGCGTCTCCGGTTCAGTAGGGCGGTAGGGTGTCGCGACATGAGGGATGTTGCTCAGCAGCACCAAAACTTTTGGTTGGTTGTTGAAGGGGAGGATACTTCGTCGTCAAACTCCTTCAGTGATATGTAGCTTCATGTGAAGCAAAGTGGGTCAGCCTAATTTTTTTCTTTCTTTTTTAGCCATGGCCGGCTTACATAGTTTTAGGTAGGATTAAGTTACGAGTAATTTTTAAGAAAAAAAAAATATAAAAACCAAAAAAAAAATATGAAAAACAAATATATATATATACATGTATTTATATATTATGTATATCCATATTATGTATATATATATTTATGTATGTCTGTGTTTGTGTTAGATGTAAGTAGGTTAAGTAGATTAAGATTTATTTTTAAATAGTTTGTAGGCTTTAGTTTTAAGTTTTATACAAAATTAAAAAATGCCCATATACTAAGTTTTTGATTAAAATTTATTTTCTTAGTTTTAGTATTAATTAATGTTAAAATAGAAATAAAAGTAGACTGTAAGATTCGTCGAAAGACATAGTTTAAGTGTTAGGTTTAACTTAGAGTGCCCGCATGGGGCCAGTAAGTTAGAATAAGATTATTTGTAAGTAATTTAAGCTAATTTTTAAGCGTTTTTTGTTTAGCATATAAGAGTAATTTAAGGTAAAAAATAAAAATGCATAAAAACTGAACTGAACTGAATGCAAAAGTTCTCTTTAAGTAAATAATATTCTTTGATGTGTTTATTTGATTTTTCAACAATAAAAATAATGTTCCTTACCAAAATTTTTACTTTTTTTATTAATATACGAGTATATGCCTATGAAAGCATTCGATCCACTTCAGAAGGTCTAACATTTCTGGTTTATTTGATGGCAGGTATGAGGGTACCCTGCCCCAGTGTGTGCCATAGAATCGACGCAATGCTCGAAGTTGTGAAGGAGAAATTTCGCGACTAGGTCATCACACGGCGAGCGATATTTTCTCTAAGGCTACGTCAAGTCCTTAGCCCTTTATGGAGCCATACATATAGAGAAATAAAAATAAAACCAATGCCGATAGAGCTTAACAACACAATGTTGTACATCAGCATGAAAGCATTTTGACGGAGAAGTTACAAATCAGCTGACTAGATGGCTATATTTGAATGTGTATTTCATTGATGTGATGAACGTGTACAAACAAGTTTTACACTTTAAGAATTTATTTTTGAAAATTGTTTTTCTTATTGTGAAATACTGATATTTGGGTGTTGAAATTGATGTGTGTAAAAGGTAAGAAGATGCTTTTCGATAATCAATGACATTTTTTTAACAGGAGCGTCTTTTTTTTTATTATTTTTACTGATTATGTTTTGTTGCATATGTGCAACATTGCACGTTGTGGTATACTTATTTAATGTTATTTTTGAATTTGAAAGTTTCTTTTTGAGGATCACAATGAGTGGCAAATTGCATAATTTGAGTACTCAGGACCTGAAAAAAATATTAGAAGAATGGGAAGACAGTGAAGATGGCCTTGATTTTTCAGACGACGACGATGTTGCCGATCCGACGTTTAGCTTCGAGCTGGATGTAGGTACCACCTGACATGGAAAATGATGTTCAGTATACCAGCACCCTAGCAACTACTTCCAACAATACTCCAAATATTGGCACTGCTGCGGATCCAAGCCTCCTAGTACTAGTACTAGTTCCACAGCAGCTCCACTGACATCTTATCGTGTGCCTAAGACTAGTATTACATGTAAATCCAAAAGTCTCGACCAAAAACAAAACACAGCCTATTAGGAGGGCACAATCAACTTTTGAAGCTAACATCATGGAATTTCCCTCACTCCCTTATCAACGCAATGCACCAGCTTTTGAGACCGAAAGCTGCAACCATCTGCAATGCATCGAATACGTGGGCCAAGTGTACCAACAACAATAGTGTGCTGAACAAAGATGGTCTATTTTCTTTGGAAGAAGTAAATGCACTCACTTCAGAGATGATCTCCATGCTCAGAAATTGTACTACGAAGGCGGAACAATTCAACGCTATAACTCAACTTGCAATTAAGTATTAATATAATTCTAAGTAATGAATTGTAGCTTAAGCATTATATGTTGGAATGCTAGAAGCATTCGAGGGAAACTCTTAGAATTTAACTCTTTCCTTAGTACATTCAATACTGACGTAGCATTAATCTGTGAAACTTGGCTAAATTCAAATGATCGTTTATCTAATTCTGTTTATAAGTGTTATCGTTTGGATAGGGAAGAGAGAAGTGGTGGTACTTCCTATTACTTATTTGAAATTAATTGAAGCCATTGGTATTGAAGTTCCTTTTGTTAATGGACACACATGGAAAATTTATATTGCTTATTTTCCGGGTGGAGTAATCACACCTCAAAAAAGATTTGATCTCCGGAGTGACTTCCTAAGGCTAGTTAATACTTACGATCTATTCCTAATAGGTGGTGATTTTAATTGCAGGCTTAGGCACTGGTGTTGTATGAGGGCAAATGCATGGGGTAACATTCTTAGAGACCTCAACGTAAGACATCCGTTTGAAATCCTCGTTCCCGATAGTCCTACTCACATTCCATCTAGCAGGAACAGAAACCCTTCTACGTTGGATTTATATCTTACTAATATGCTTGATCTTTTTACTTCCCCCATAACCCTCAACGAATTCAGTTCCGATCACCTACCTACCTGTTAAGCGTTGTGTGAAAGCTTCTCCAGTGCAGTGCGCAAATCAAGTCTATGACTTCAAAAATGCCAACTGGAACTTATTTAGAAGAATAATAAGAACTAATCTTGAAAACTCTTTGATTCAAAACAGCAACATATCTGAAATCGATCAAAATGTAGAAGCTTTTACTTCTGCGATCTTAAAAAGCGTAGAACATTCAGTGCCAAAGAAAACGGTCGCAAGATGTGCATCCAATGTTCTTCCCCAATTTATTCTCCAGATAATAAAACTAAGAAACACTTGTAGATCCAGGTGGAAACGTACAAGAAATGTGTCTTATCTCGAGGATTACAATAAAATAAATTCTTTGGTAAAATATGCAATAAATAACCATAGAAACCAATCGTGGAACAATAGACAACAGGGTCTAAATAAGGGCAGCAAGCCATTCTGGAATATTGTTAAGGTAGTGAAGAAAAAGAACACTTACATTCCTCCACTTGGCTTCTTGTTCTGATAAAGCTAATGCGCTGGCACTCAACTTTTTCAAAATTCATTCGATTGGTAGAAACGTAATTCCAATTACGCATATCGAATCTTATATAGAACAATCATTAAACATCCTCAATTCACAGTCATTATTTAGCAACATTAAGCTTATACATCTTAATGAATTGAAGGATATTATACGTAGTCTGAAGACTAGAAAATCGTCTGGTTCATATGGGATTAAGAATCAGTGCCTCAAAAATCTCCTTGATTTTGCCCTTATGAAGTTGATGGATTTGTTCAACAACTCCTAATAAGTGGAAAGTAGCCAAGATAATTCCAATCTTGAAACCGGCCAAAAATCCAAATTTACCTTGTAGTAAGTGCCTGGAAAAAATATAAAAAAAAGAATTGTATCTTTTGTTGACGAAAATGCAATTTTGCCCCCGGAGCAATTTGGGTTCAGTTCAGGCCATTTCACAACACTACTCACCAAGTGCATCGTATCACAAAAGATATTAAAAATAACCTTTCAGAGGGCAAAAGCACTGGTATGGTAATTTTGGACGTAGAAAAAGCTTTCGACACCGTTTGGCATAATGGTTTAATACATAAACATCTAAGATTTAATTTTCCGTTGTACATAGTTAAAATTATTCAATCGTTCCTGTCATCTCGAAGTTTCAATGTATTCATCAACCAAAGTCTTTCAGACAATCATTTGATTAATGCTGGTGTCCCACAAGGATCTGTTCTTGGTCCAGTACTCTTTAATATATATACTTCCGATTTCCCCAACTTGACAAACTGTAACATTGCCTTATTCGCTGACGATACTTGCATTTATTCTTCAGATGCAATCTGGTTTAAATGCTGTTGAAGTATATTGTAGCGATTGGAAAATAAACATTAATGCTTCTAAGACTCAGGCTATCTTTTTTACTCGTAAAAGAAAAGCCTGCTTACTTCCTACTAACAACCTTCTAATCAACGGTACTCAAGTTGAGTGGAAATCGACTGTTAAGTATCTTGGCATCTATTTAGATAAGCGACTTACATTCAATCTACATGTTCAACAAATAATTAGAAAGGTTAATGTGACAATAAGAGTTCTCTACCCATTTATATGCCGGAATTCAAAATTACTACTTTACAACAAATTATTAACTTTTAAATGAATATTCCAAGCAATTATGTTTTATGGATCTCCTGTTTGGGGTAAGTGTGCAAAAAGCCATCTGCGCAAGCTGCAAATAGCACAAAACAAATTGCTTAAAATGATACTTAATCTTCCCTGGTTTTTTTCAACAGAGAAACTTCATATAATGGCTAACATTGAAATGGTTTCAGATAGAATTGAAAAACTAAACCATCAATTCTTATTTGTTTATATATTTATTTATATATATATTTATTTATTTATTAATTTATTTTTATTTTTTTTTTGTTTGTTCATATATTATATTCCCATACATTTATGTTTATTTAATTACTTCTTTATTTATTTATTTGTTTCTCCTTCATTACCATTTTCCTGTTAATCATTTTATTTGTGTAACTTCTCACAAATTAATAATCTTTATTTTTGAAATCAAGTGTTGAAACCGCTTCTCCCTTCCCCCTGCGAATTTTGTTTTAATGAAGGTTTTTAGTGGCGTTTCCTTCAAATTGTAAGTTAATCTGTGATATTATATTTAGTAAAAAATTGTACAAATATTTTAGAAGTAAGGTACCAAGCCAAATCTCTGTATCCCTAAAATTGTATCCTAAAAATTATAATTTCTTTCCACAATAAAATAAAAATAAACTTAAAAAATCAGTGCAAAGATCTGAAGATAGAAAATGTAGACGTACAAGTAATAGAGGAGGCGAAGAAGGACGTGGTGGCCATGGTCGCAGAAATGGTGAAGGAAGTAGCGGAGGACGTACGTACGAGGACGTGGTGGACGTGTAGCAAAGCCCGCAGCCAACGCAATGAACTTGAAAAAGACAGTGGTGGAAACGAGTTACGGGACAGTTTTTCTGATGTTGATACTGCAGTTCCAGATAATTATGACGACAATTGCATTTTTTGCAACTTCCGTTTCTCTGATGACGCAAGAGGTGACATTTGGGTGAAATGTCAAAGTTGTGGGCGCACAATGGCGCAATACACAGCGTATTGAATATTTAATTTTCGTTCATGCATTTATTATGGCCCAAAGGGTGCCATATTATATACACACAAGCGCTTCTGACATTCTTTGAATTGATTGTAAAAGCTGTGAGTCTTACTTATGCTTCTGACTCAGATTCTAACATACGGGGGGCGTTCAACATATTCTCGGTATCGGGGTGAAGCTGTGGTTGTATATGTAAATTGACTTATTTATCAAGTAATACTAGTATTTTAGTGCATTCATGTAAAATTTCATATAAATGTGATTATTAATTCGCGTTTTATCTCTAGTTAAACTGAATCATAATGGCAACTGAGACGATGATGGTGAAAATTGAGCATCGCGCTGTAATTAAATTTCTCACTAAGCAAGGAAAAAGTCAGAAAACTATTCATGAAGAGATGGTGGCTGTTTACCAGGGTTCCGCACCTTCATTATCAACTGTGCAAAAGTGGTCAAGTGAGTTCAAGAGAGGTAGAGAGAGCATTGAAGACGACCCCCGCTCCGGCGCCCCGGCTACTGCTTGTACGGGAGAAAGCATCAAAGAAGTCGAAAAACTTGTTCTTGAGGAAGCCCGAATAAAGGTGAAAATGATGGCAGAGATCACCAAGCTTTCAATTGGTACCATTCACACCATTCTTCATGACCATCTTAACCTTTCAAAGGTCAGTGAAGGGGGGTGCCACGAATGCTCACAGCGCCTCAGAAAAAAGTGAGAATCGCATGCTGTAGAGAGCTTTTGGAGATGTGTAGTGAGAACGCGGACGGTGTTATGGATCGAATTGTTACTGGGGACGAAACATGGGTCCACCACTATGACCCTGAAAGCAAACAAGAGTCCATGCAGTGGCATAAAAAAGGAACAGACCCCCCGAAGAAGTTCAAAGTCACTCCGTCTGCCGGGAAGTTCATGGGTTTTTTGGGACTCAAAGGGAATCTTGCTCATTGAGTACAAAAAAAAAGGTGAAACCATCAACGCCACATCCTACGCTTCCACTTTGCATAATTTGCGGGAGGAAATTAAAAAGAAAAGAGGGGTAAACTCGCAGCAGGTGTGTTGCTTCTTCATGACAACGCTCCTGTTTACACGGCGCGAGTTTCCAAGGCTGCTGCGCGAGATTGTGGTTTCGAAGAAATCCAACACCCACCCTATAGTCCAGACCTTGCCCCTAGTGATTATTTCCTGTTTCCGGATTTGAAAAAATGTCTTCGTAGAAAAAGATTTTCGGATGATGAAGAACTCAAGTCGGCAATAAATGGGTATTTTGCAGAGAAAGAGGAAATTTATTTTTTTGAAGGTTTAAAAAAGCTTAGCTCAAGATGTAACAAATGCATTGATGTTAGGGGAGATTATATTGAAAAATAAAAACAATTTAAATTGAATTCGCATTTTCCTTCATATCGATACCGAGAATATATTGAACGCCCCTCGTAGATAAAGTAAACTAGATGTCAAACTTTACTAATACTTTTGCAAACCCTTAACTTTCGCACAGGCACACTGTAAGTGAATTCCAACACTTTTGCATCTCTATAACTTTGTCAAAATTTGCTAGAATGAGAGCGATTTGGACGAGTGTTTGTAATGTGGATGACGTTTTTTGGTTCAAATGGGCGTGGTTTGTATAAAAAAGGAGATAAATTACCATTGATCACAATTCACACGTATTCACAGACAGAGTATCACGGATAGTGACGATCAGTAGAAAACCGGTTTTGATTTTCCAATATCTGGAAAGTTTGATATCTAGGTATAGTTAGTCTATGGATTCTAATAACATAATAAGTATATTATCAAAACATTAATAAACATTTTTTTTATAGCTTCAAAACAAATTGGGGGGCTACCTTCTCCACTATTATTTATTATGCGATAATGATGCCGATATTTGTCCCCTAATTCTACTATATTACACAAAACACCAACATGATAGCAAGAAAATGTCACGTGCTACTGAGACTGTCGCTCACGCAAATACCCTCGAAAGTATCGCCCTAATGTTTGTAGCAATCAGTTGGCCATTTTCCAAAAGAACATCCAAATGCAAGACAGTTGGACGCCGGTCATGTATTGAGAAGGCCATTATAGCCTTCTGCTTCTAATACATGTATATACCGACCAGATTGTCACAGGAGTGTGCTGAAGAGCCCATGTAGCTTGATCTTTTGCTTTATTCACATATTTATAAATGTATTTAATGGACTCGACATTGATGCTCTCATGTTAGGAAAACAATAATGGAAAAACTGCAGGCCATGCGCATCAACAATTATTGCGATGTCAAAAACAGGTCATCGGGCAATCAATTGAAGCTATCCCCATAAGCGGTACAAAATACAAAAAATAAGTTGTACTAGAAAAAAGTAAAAAATAGCTTTTGCAGTTTCATTAGATTTTAACTGCCATCTTAAGTGTCACAGACTGTTTTCGAAGACTCAGTAATCACGCAAGAACAGCAACACTATTGTATATATTTTCAAAGGTTCTTCTGAAGAATAATTTAAGCAATTGGATGTGCTTTTTCAGAGCAACAATTCAATCAGATCAAATGAGTAAAAGATAATATCATATGAATACAGAAGTAGTTCCAAATATCAAATTCATAAGAAAAGTAAATTGTTAGGCAAATCTTTTAAGTTTAAATTTGTTGATAACCTTGCAATAGATCCCTACAATTTATATACAAATACAAGTAAAATTAAAATAAAACGATAAATATAGCACGCCAGAAAAAAATATTTTATTTAAAATGCATTCATAACTTACTTTGTAAACAATCTGCATTTAAAAGATCCTTGCACTTTTCGTGACATTTAACACCGCACTCCGTACAACGGACACCTTGACGAGCAATACCCCAGAGGAGACCTTCGCATTCGTAGCAATATGTCGGTGATGTTGCTGTCCATAGAACGAAATTATGTGGCGTCGTTGAAGAAATCGGATAGATAAGCGCCTGTAGAGCCTTTTTGTAAACGTGCATTTTCTAAACAGAAATATATTAATGGTAAATACAAACAACGAAACATTACATCATATATTTTTTTTTACATATTTTTAACCTACAATATTAGCCCATATTGTAAGTACTGAATAATAAGATTAATAAGTTATACATATATAAGGAATCATGGATGTAATATTTGGTATTTTTCAAAGTCAGGCAAAGCCAGTATCAAATAAAGGACAACCAGCTTCTGCACGTGGAATATTCGAACCCTTAAAAGGCCATTTGCAGTCGAAAAATTATTATTATGCACCCTTACCCCTAAGGAAGACAAGGACGAGATATTGTATAATGTAGAAAAGCTGCAATAGCATGAGGCCGCCAGTTTCTTCGCCGAACGCGTATCCCGAAAACTCTCAACAACTCATATGCATCCAGCAACAAGTACAGAAAATCAATTGCAAAGCTGCCTAAGTGCTATCAGAGATGATGCAAAGGATGTGCTGGTTTTCACCCGGCCAGCACTAAGAAATCCCTGGTTTGATGAAGCACATGCAGCTAAAAGAAATCGTAAAAAGCGGAGCTGCAACGAAAGACGAAAGCCGCTCGTGAGGTCTGTTGGCAGAAGAGACGGAAAGAACATCGGCTTTTCCGTAAGAAGAAAAGAGCACGAGAAGCTTCGCTTCCTGTACTCCAGGAGTAACGGAAGTTTTACCAACATGTAAAAAGAACGTGTCAAAGCAATAAGACCTGTAGAGATGAAAAAGGAAGCGTACTACATAGAGTCACAGTCCTGAGGATATAGAAAACATTCTTCTGCAGACTGCATAATGATGAAGAAGCCTAACATGCCACCATCAGGCAGAATATGACATGCCTAACTATAGAAGTAACTGCGCTGCACTGACTATGGAGGTAAAAATTTCCTCAATATAGGATACAAGATGTTATCTGCCATACAGTGTGAACATCCGAAACCGTTCGCCAACAACCTGAGTGGCCCATATCGGTGCGGTTTCAGATAATGTCCGCAACCGACCAAATCTTCACACTCTGGAAAAAACTCATGAAGTCCAAATCGATGCGCACCATCTTTTCATCGATTTCAAGGCCGCATATGACTGCATCTATAGAGACGAGCTATATAGAGCCGTGTCTAGTTCTGGCATCCCTGTCAAATTCAACTTTCTGTGCAGAATGACAATTGTGAAAGCTTTGATGTCAATAAAGGTTTTAGACAAGGTGACGCGCTGTCATGTAACTTCTTTAACAACATACGAGTACTTGAAAGAATGAATTCTGAATAAATTTCTCAGCAGAAATAAAACGAAGAATCACTCTAGATAAACGCTATTTCTTTGGGCTAAGTACATAGGCAATTGAATAGTAAGACCCTATCCCGAATAACTAAGGAGACTCTATATAAGACCTTGATTATCCCAGTCCTAATTTATGGCGCAGAAGCATGGAGTTTATCAAAAGTGGATGAAGATATCCTCAGTTATTTCGAGAAAAAAAATCCTTAGAAAAATATTCGGTCCCGTTTACGTTGACGGGCTTTTATGGAAAAGATCCAACGACGAAATATACGAGCTGTGCGACGACATCGATTTAGTCAAAAAACTGTACATCAGTCGCCTGAGATGGCTAGGACATGTAAAGCGAATGGACACAAATGCTGCGGCCCGCAGAGTCTTCGAATCTAACTCAGAGGAACAGGACGCAGTAGAGGAAGACCTCACCTTAGGTGGTGCGCACAAGTAGAACTGTACCTCAATCGACTTGGAGTGCGCAATTGGAGGTAGTTAGCTCAAAACCAGGCTAATTGAGGAGGCTCGTTATTTGAAGCCCAGGCTCACCCCGAACTATAGCGTCATCTAAGTAAGTATCTAAGTTTTGAGTGGGGTTGTGCAGAGGTCAGTTAGCTAGCTACTGCAGAAGAGTACTGGGTTCAAATCGAGATTATGCGCTTTCTTGAAGGAACAAATATATCAATTTTGCTGTTCCGACAACTTTCCAACAACAAATGCTAAATTATCGTCTCGCAGAAATCGTACATCTCACGCAATTTTGCAGAAAAGGATAAAAACAAACGGAATGGGTGAAGAGACGTGACATTCTTAAACATTTTGATAATGCTATACAAGTACAGATATATGTAGTTATAAAGAAATAAATAAGGAGCCAATTTGGGAAAGATGGGACGTATTGGACTTTAATTGTTACACGAACACCTTACTAAAAATTTCCATTAATTCTTGAGCCATAAGCGTTAAATTAGAATAAATTGTTTAAGGAATCTCTCATCCGGAATCAGAACAGATGCACTACATGTAGGGTTTAAGTTCGACGACTAATACGTTAGAGAATCTGGGTTCGAATTAGAGGTCAACACTGATTTACAGAAAAAGTATATTTCTGCCTTTATTATTAGAAACTGAAATGATGTGTCCGGAGATCGCATCTCATCGCATATCAGTCGCTTTATTTTTTCCCTATTATGAAATTCACCGCTAGTCGTATTTTCATTGTTTTATTGTCGCTTGGCATTTTGAGTACGACTATCTATTCTGAGCAGTTCGAAATTTTATTTTTTGGCAAATGGAAGGCAAGCAAATGTAAGAACATATTTTCTATTTATTTAAAAGTTAACTTTTAACATATCAATTTAAAGGAAATTTACTAACAGAAACCAACTGGAAGCACTTGTTTCTACTATGGAACAGAATGTAGAAATGGCAAGAGGGTCTGTATAAACAAGACTCAAAAATGTTTTGGCCGAGAAACAGGTATGGAATGACCAAAAATATTTAGTAAAAAAAAACTCCAAAAAAAACCAGAAACTACTAAGTGGCACTGGAAGTGGTCCAAACAAAACAATTATACTCAGTCAGTTGGAGGAATGCATTGCGGAAATACTTCAGCTGCAGCATGTGGTTAGTCCTACTGGTTCAACTTTCGGACTAACAAAAATGTTGGACCCAGAAACTGAAGAGGTTCACGATAGCAATAAAGAGGCGGATATCAATAAAGAAAATTTTAATGAGCCGGGTCCATCTTTTTCAAGTCGAACAAGGAAAAGAATTCCTAAGTTGAAATCGTTGCCAAGACCGGTTTGATAACTCCCTTCAGCAAAAAAACCGTAAAACAGCCAAAAGCTTAAGGATAATGGGAACACCCCTCGAATTTGAACCACTTTTCAAATGCGTTTTTATCTCAGTTAAAAGTTGAATGAAAGCAGATTTTGATAAAGGAAACAGCTTTATAAAACTAGGAATTAAAAATTTAATAACATGATTAAATATATGTGAAAAAAAACTGCCTACCGTGAATCCCCTAAATTTATTGGATCACTTTTGTCTCGGATCGACCGGCGAATCAAAATCAACTCCTTTTTCCGGTCTTCAATGTCATCCTCAATAATAAACAATTCAATTGAGCTCATTTTTTACATTAAATCTTTCAAAATTCAAACCTACTGAGAAGAAAACTAAATTTTGTCTGTTCCGTTTTGACATTTCAAGCTGCGTTGATATGCGTTGATTTTCATAATATGCTTTTTAAAATACGATACGATACGATACGACACGAATACTACTTCAAAATTCAAATTTCATACTCGTAATTAGAGTATTCGTTGTACGTTCCACCTTAATAAACGATCTTCTTTATGTATGTGACACTCTCGCTCTCAGCTGTTAACCTCTCTATGCATCTCCCTATGTTTGTGTGGAAAGAACGCCTTGACATCCACTTTTGTGAAATAAGTTGCACAGATAACAACATTAAAAAGTCGATTTTATTAAAATCAATTGGTGCCGCGCCGTATAAAGTGTCACACAGTTTGTGCAGTCCAGCTTCTCCAGTGTCAAAAAATTATGAGGAGCTGTGTGAAATTTTAGACACGCAGTACATGCCACCAACAATTGTATTTAGTGAGCGGAAGAAATTTCATGTGGCAATGAAACAGGACAGTGAATCGGTTACAGAGTGGTATGCCCGAGTTAAAACCCTGGCGCTTGATTGTAAATTTGGTGTCAACTTGGATGCGTTTGTATTAAATCAATTTGTGATGGGTTTGCCAAATTTCATTTTCGAAAGGCTGTGTGAGGAAGATGAAAGTTAACGGTGCAAAGTGCGTTGAAGAAGGCGATGATATTGGAGACGAAGTACATTGCAAAAGCAGCAGAAAGAGAACAAAGTGCAGTTAACCTTGTCACCGGGCAGAAATTTTCAAAAAAGAATAACGGCATTAGCGGTAATAGCAGAGGCAGTAGAGGAAACATAGGCAAAGGCAGTGGTGGCGGTAGCAGCAATGCGAGGGGCAATTTTGGAAGTGGCAGAGACAACAGAGGAGAGGGTGAAAGAAAATCTTTGTGTTCTCATTGTGGTTGGCGAAACCATAGCTCTCAGTCTTGTAAATACAAAGACAGCAAATGCCATTCTTGTGGGAGAGTCGGTCATTTGGCTTCTGTGTGTTATAACAAAAAGAGAAGTGTCAATTATGTATCTAATGACTTTAACGATGATCATGATGTTAATGACTTGTTTAATTATTCAATTTTTAGTGTGGCTGAGCGCAACTCTAGTGGTGTATATTTTCTTCCTGTCGTCATTGATGGTGTTAAGCTGAATGCTGTGTGCCGCACAGGTGCTCCATGTACATTGTTGCCTGTTTCATTTTATGAGGAGAACAATATTACGAAGACTCTTCGTCCATGCCATGTACCATATTTGGATTATAGTGGTGATAAATTGAAGCTGGTTGGTGAATATGATGCGTCGATTACTTTCGAAGGTAAGACAATATCAGTTGTTGTCGTTGTTGTTGATTCATCGAATCCTCCCCTACTTGGTCGTTCGTTTTTACGTTCATTTAATTTTGAGTTGTTGCAAATAAACAACATTAATTCAATTGTCAATCAATTGAAAAATGAATTTTCTGAAGTTTTTCAAGAAAAGTTGGGCGAATTTAATATCAACAGAATTTCGTTGAAAGTTGCAGAAGATGCAACTCCAATCTTTTGTAAACCAAGTCCTGTGCCTTTAGCTTGGAAAGACAAAATAGAGGCAAAATTACGCGATTTAATTAAATCAGGCGTATTGGAACCGGTCGATAATTCCGATTGGAGAACTCCTTTGGTGCCAATTTTGAAACCCAACGGTGATTTCAGAATCTGTGGTGATTACAAAGTTACCCTAAATAAATTTTTGATGGATTTTAAATATCCTTTACCCAGAATTGATGAGATTTTCGCATCATTAGAGGGTGGTGAAATGTTAACCAAACTTGATTTGTCGAATGCTTACAATCAACTTGTTTTCGACGATGATTCTCAACTATTATGCGCGTGGAGTACGCAAATAGGTACCTTGAAAGTAAAACGCTTGCATTTTGGTGTCAAAACGGCAGCAGCCATTTTTCAAAAAACCATGGAAAATTGATTAAGGGGGTTGTGGTTTACCAAGATGACATTACGGTCACTGGCAGAAATGTGCAGGAGCATATCAAGACATTAAGGCTAGTTCTTCAAAAATTACAATCGTCTGGATTGAAACTGAATATCAAGAAGTCCGTATTCTTCCAGTCTGAAATTTCGTATTTGGGATTTAATATCGATAAAAATGGCATACGTAAAAACGATGATAGAATTTCGAGCGTGATTTCTGCTCCTATCCCTGGCGATGCTTCGGAATTAAGAGCTTTTGTTGGAATGGCAAATTATTTTTCTAAATTCATCGATAAGTTCGCAGCACAAATCATGTCCCCTTTTTACCATCTATTGAGCAAAGATGTACCTTTTGTTTGGTCTGAAAAGTGCCAGAAGTCGTACGATGAAATAAAAAAAGCTGTAACGTCGGACCAGGTTCTGGTTCATTTCAATCCTGACTTGCCAATAATTTTAACTACTTCAAATAATGCTGTAGCTGGGATTTTATCACACCAATTTTCTGATTCTACAAAGCCAATTGCCTTCGTTTCCAGGGCTTTATCGAAAAGCGAGAAAAATTACAGTACTTTTGAAAAAGAAGCTTTATCGATTGTGTTTTGTGTTACAAAACTTAAGCAGTATTTACTGGGAAACACCTTTATTTTAAGAACTGATCATAGCCCACTTCTAGCCATATTTGGAAGCAACAAAGGTTTGCCAATCATGGATTCAGCGCGAATGCAACGCTGGGCATTAGTCCTCTCTGGTTTTGATTATACCATTGAACATGTCAAAGGAGTTCAGAATGAAGCTAACAGCATTTCAAGGATGCCTCAAAGAAATTTTGAAACGAAAAATAATGAAAATTCCTACATCAACTTTTGTTGAAAGCGAAAACCACTTTAACATAGATTTTAGAGTTATATCTCGTGAGACAAGGCGAGACCCTATTTTGTCAAAAGTTGCTGACTGTATTTCAGACGGAACTTTAAACAAATTAAAAGATGGTAATTTTACACCATATCGTGAGAAGTATACCCAACTTACTGTTGAGTATGGCTGCATTTTGTGGGGATACAGAACAGTGATTCCGGGAAAACTGAGATCGAAAATTTTAGATGAACTGCATCGCTCTCATTTAGGAATAGTGAAAACTAAAGCCCTTGCCAGATCATATATATGGTGGCCTGGTCTTGATAAGGACATTGAAAGTTTGATCAAAAATTGTTTACCATGCCAAAAACTACAGTCTAGTCCCGAGAAGAGCAGCCTGATTCCGTGGTTGCCTACTGATTCTGTATGGAGTCGAATCCATATTGACTTTGCTGGTCCCATCAGAAATTTCCACTTTTTGATTGTTGTCGATTCTTTTTCGAAGTTCGTTGAAGTTTTTAAAACGAAGGATATAACCACAGCTTTTACTATTGGAAAACTGAGAGAAATATTTTCACGATATGGCCTGGTTGATACACTTGTGAGTGACAATGGCTCTCAGTTCACTTGTTATGGTTTTCAAGAATTTTTATCCTCAAATGGAATAAAACACATCCTGACGGCTCCAGGACATCCATCCACAAATGGTCAAGCAGAAAACTTCGTCAAAACATTCAAAAAGTCTATTTTAGCAAACCTGGACCAAAATAAAGATGCCAATTTGGATCAAATGTTATGCCGGTTTTTGATGGATTATCGAAACATGACACATTGCAGTACAGGCGAGTCCCCAGCCAAAATTTTCTTCGGCAGAAAACTCAAAACTCGATTTAGTCTTCTCAAACCTCCAACAACGAAAGAAAAGATAATCAATTCTCAACACAACAACATTATCAGCCACAAAGGAAATCGAAATATAACGTTTCGTGAAGGTCAAGAAGTAATGGTACGTGATTATCGTAATCCTAATAAGCCTAGTTGGACTAAAGCAACAATAAAACAAAAACTTGGACCTCAATCGTATTCCTGCGTTTTAACCCATAACAATTATGTGATCAACCGCCATCTAGATCAAATTAGAGGAAAACATATATCACAACAACAACAACTCGGCGAATCCAATGTACAAATACCTTCAAACAACAACGATTCTTCAATAGCACCACAGCAGATGCAGACGATGGAAGATGTTTCACACACTAGGAGAGAACTCAGACCACGAGAGGGAGGTAGAGTAGTAAAAAAAAAACCTAATTCGGATACAAATGAGCTTAGAAATTGATTGATTTTTATTTTTCATTAAAATATCCTAATTCACATCTATTGTTAGTAATGTATTTCAATTCACTTTATATTGTAATTGATTTTCGTATTGTATGTTTACTAATAACTTTAGGAGGAACGTATAGAGTATTTGTTGTACGTTCCACCTTAATAAACGATCTTCTTTATGTATGTGACACTCTCACTCTCAGCTGTTAACCTCTCTATGCATCTCCCTATGTTTGCATCTTTTTGTGCACACACATATGTACATATATGTGCATTTAGTACTAAGTTACTCACTCTAATTATTTAGTATGCAAATTTCAATAAACTCTAAGCATTTGAACTCCAACAAGGTCGTACGTGTTTTATTTCTTTGCTCCGCTAAGACATTACAATAATTGAGGTGAATGTTATATGAAGATTTATGCTTGGATATAAAATAAGGCAGTTGTTTACGGTGCTTTAAATCAAATGTGGTATGTTTGCTTTAGATGTATGCAGGTACACATTATGCGAGAGATTCCTAACCTTAACGATTATAAAACCAAGAAGGCCGTAGGTTACCGCATTTTATTGATAATCTTAATCAATCAAGTTTGGTTTATAGAGGGTGTCACATATTAAATAATATAATATATAAAAACAGTGACACATAATTTGAAAAGAATATAAGTGTCGTTAAATTTATGAATTGAATGAAATATCTTTGCGCCATAGCTCTGCATGATTCAATTTGAATATGAAGGCAAATTATCCATAACAATGATTCTAACTCGTTTTAATTTATTCCAGTAAGTTCTAGTATAATAAAAATGAATACCTATGTAGTCTTAAGCATTCTTTTAAAGTCTTGAGTTTTTGTGAATTGTGTAACTTTCTTATACGAGTACAAGCCTGATGATATTCCGACAGATCTGGCATTGATTTATCACAACAAGAAAAAAATGTCCAGAGTGGATAAGAAGAAGAATTCAACTTGTGGTTTTTGCAAAAAGCGTGGGCATTGGTGAAACGAATGCCGCAGTAGATTGGCTCCACAGAATGGTAAAGAAATGTTATCGTCAGCACTGATGGCACACTTCACAGATCGAAAGAGCACATATTGGTACACTGACTCTGTGTTTATTAATTTCCGAGCTGTGAATGATCGGGAATATCCAGTTTGCTTAGGAAACATGGAGACAGTATATGCACAAGGAATCGGTGAAGTGAAAGTCAAATCAAGTGTAAACGATAAAGAACTGTTTCACAAACTTACAAATGAATTATTTGTGCCTAGCATTGGATTTAACTTGTTCAGTGTAAGTTCAGCTGATTCGTTTGGTGCTTCTATCAGCTTCGAGAATGCTTATGCAGAAGTAAAAAGAAGTAGACCGACTCTTCTTATCGGGAATCATCACCATTTGTTCATCAGGTTTTGCAAACGCTTCCATCAGCAATAGCATCGAAAGATGGCATAAGCGACTTGGGCACCTCATTGTGGATATTATCAAAGGATCAGCTCTTGACAAAAAACATATTATAGCGTGCACTGAAAAGTTATTTTGAGGATAATTTCCAAAAATATGAAAAATCAGGAAAAAAGAAGTCAGGTAAGTTAGTCCGCGACGTTCTTTGTGAATGCAGCTTTTTTCATTAGGAGGTTCCGAACATTTTCTACTCATCAAGGATGATTTTTCAAACTATACGTTGGTCTATTTCTCGCAAGCAAAACCTGAAGCTGCAGCTACAGAATTTTAGAAAAATATTGTTTTCATCATGAGACCTCTACACTATATACTGCGAATTTTATTTTAAGTAGTATTAGGCAGATGCATCCGTTTATTACATAAACAAGACAGATATTCCAATTTTTGTAATCTATGTTGATGATGGCCTTGTATTCTCATCGAACAAAAATCTTTTAAGTCATTCATGAAGCATCTAAAAATGAATTACAAAGTCAAGGACATTGATGCCTTACATTTCCTCGAAGTCCACATCATATCAAAACTTATCATAAACCAGAAGCAGTACTGCTAACGAGTCCCGAGAAACTTTAATAATTTTTCGCTCTTCATCACCTATTCATACACCAGCTGATCCGAATGTAAAATTTGAAGCTGTAAACGAGACGCCATCGGAAGCCTAATGTATCTTGCTGTCGATATATGAGAAGACATTGCACATGCGGTGAATGTGCTCAACCAATATCTACATAAATAATCCATCCGCTCCACATATAACAGGTGTCAAAAGAATCTTTAAATCTCTGAAAGCAACATCTGGAGATTTAGACACTCGCCGATATCGGACTGGACATTTGCATACGTTGAATAGATCCTGTGGTTTCTGGTGCCACGGAAAGCAGAAAGCAGTCTCTTTCATCCATGAAGGCTGAATGCATATCAGCTTCTTCCGCAGCAACAAAGGCGATATGATTGCGAACGTTCTTAAAGGAGCTTGGTGTGCTAGAGGTCAACAGCGGGTCAACTAAAATTTATTCCAATAACATGAGAAGCATCAAATTATTTCAAATCCCGAGTTCCACAAATGAACGAAATACATTTCTATCGACCATCATTTCATTACGGGTACATATACTCGTATCACTCACAATATTGGGCTAATAAGTTTATTTAATCTCAAAATAAGTTATGAGTATCAATGATACTTACCAGTTCCTCATCGTTGAGAGTTGCCCGTGGTACAGCTGATGTCAGTCCGGCATTTCTCTTTGTCGCCGCCATTGTCTATTTCATTTTTATATTTTTTTTTGTTTTGTTTTTTTTTTTAATTTTGTTTTATAAAAGTTTTATAGTAATAAAATAAGTTAGAAACATCAATTTTAATAAAATAGTTTAAAAGTAATAATAAAAATTTTCAAACGACAAAATCAACTCTAGGCTAATGTTTATAAGAAAATAAATAAAACAAATTTATAACTAAATGTTTTTAGTTTACTCTACAGTTTAAACATAAAAAAAAATATTATTATTTAAAATTACAAAGAAATATCATGCGTTGCAATGCATTTTGTTAATTTATTTAGATTTTTGTTAAATTTTGTTTTTGTTTTTTTATTTCCAATATAAATTATGATTTTTTTTGTAGAGTTTAATGTAGATTTTTTTAATTCTTAAGCTTACTTCTTCGAAAGTAGCAATTTTTCTAATTATGTATAGCCCCTTAAAAAGATTAACTAACGATTTTTTGTATATGTATATTGTATATAACATGCACATTGAACGAAATTGCCTAAAAGCGAAATAATCTTTACTCTTTATTTCGAATTTGTTAGATAAAATTGTAAAAGTGTATAACTAACAAAAGCATTGCTAAAACCATAAAAAAAATAACATATTACTATAAAATAGTGATTTATATAATTAATCTACAGACACCGATTATAGGTTGAAATACGTTGAGAAGACTAACACATATTGAACATATTGAACGGATATACGAGCAAAAAAGAAAATTGTCAGCCCTTTGGGTCCATTACTGTTTGACTACTGAACAAAAGAAAAAAAAAAACATCTGGACACCATAACACTATTGAAAAAAGCTAAGGAAGCCAGTGGAGGACTGAGTTTTCACTCTCTTAAACAGCTTTCAGCAATTAACCAGAAGTGGTTATTTGACTCGAATATCAAACCTGGGTATCAGTGATTTAGAAGCAGAGGGCAGCAAAGTTATACTGTATTAAATAAATTTTAACTTTATATGTATAATAAAATAAACATTATAAACCTATAATGTATTTATGTAATATAACATTTATGAATTATAATTTTTGAAAATATTAGGAAAAAGTATCGGGCCATTTTCTCTTTACTTTGGCTTCGGTAATATAACATTATAATGGCTGATTGTACTATCTGTCAACTCTTGTTTTTGTTTGACAGTTGACATATCAGCTGATCATTGAAGATCATTTTGGTGGGGGCTGGGCCCCCATTTATTTGGCTAAATCTAACTTTGAAAATAGGACTTAACATAAAAACCAACAGAAAGTAAGGATTCGGAACCAAAAGAATGGTGGAGAAGGTTATATTTGGGGAGGTTTGAGTTGATTCGTTGTAACCATAAGAGTTACCATGGGTTGGAATATAGAAGAGACGAGGACATCGTAAATTACGAGTGTTAGTATTGAAAGAAATTGAATTGTGAGGGGAGGCTAAATCCACGGAATCGGAGAGCAGTCGATGAGTGAGTGAGGTTAAGAAGTTTGAGGCAGTTACGATATGGAAGTAAGAAAGGGTCATCCTAAATCAACCTTAAGTTTAACTCTCTATCGTACCATATATTATTTCAAGGTCGCAGAGGGATTGAACCTGGGATATATTGTAGTTTGGTCATACAGAAAATACAGTCGAGGAGGAGATTAATTGGACTTACGTGAAAAAGTCAGAGATTGACATTTGGAGACATTAAGTTCAAAGCAATTTTTTAGACACCAAGTGGAAAACCTATCAAGGTCTTCTTGAAGGAGAATAGATTCCTGAGGTGAAAAAAAATAGTTTTGAAGAACTTAGTGTAATCGGTGTAAATGTTTATGGTTTGTAGTTAAAATGAAAAGAAGGGAACGTACGTGGGGGCTTTGTGGGATATCAGAGTCGGCTAAAAACCGGATGGGGAAGGCTGACCTAAAACGAACGCTATAATAATGGTACTTCGGGTAAGAAGTTTATTTATTTTAATAATATGGGGTCAAAACCGAGGGAAGACAATTTGATCAATTGATAAGATATTTTATCGAAGGCTTCAGCAAAATCTGTAGCAATAACATCGATTTCGTTGCCATTTTATATGCCTGAAACCGCAAAGGATACGAATTCAACAAAGTCTGTACTAGTTGACCTACCTTTCAGGAATCCATGCTGACTGGGTGATATAAGTGACTTGCACTGAAAGTGGTCTTCCAAACTTGGATGAGTTCCCCTTTTGTGAGGGATAGATGAAATTGGGAGGATAGTGGGTGGAGAAGATTGGAGGCACATTTTATGAGAAATGTGCCGGAGATAGAGATTTGTAACTTTTCTTGGATAAGGGTAGGATCACAAGTTTGAGAGAGAGAGGGCCCAATGGGAGAAATTGGGAAGGTACTAAAAATGTATGTGGTCAGGTACGAAGAAGTCGTCTGCAAATGGTTGCTTAAAAAGGGTTGTAGAGTTAATAAGGTTGATCTGCGCAATGTCGAGAAAGTCCTGATTTTTTGTTTCCTAAGGAACGAAGTCTTCTATTATACTAGGGCTGTTTGTGCCGAGAAAACAAAATTTCTGCGTTGTATGAAAGCAAAAATTAGTGAAATTTCGGAGGGAATCGTACATATTCTAAAATTTTACGACTACTACGATTAAGGGAAGAACGCACCGCAGGTGTGTGAAAAAATCTAGGCTATTTTATTGAAGGTACTGAAGGTGTAATGCCAACAGATGGTTCGCTCGTTTTCGTTCGCGAAATTTTATTTGTAAAAGACGTATATCGCTGTGACCTGCCTATCATTGAAAAAGTCGATGAAATCATGAAAAACTTGATCAAGATCGGCATGTATGCAGTCATGACATCGCTGTGAGACTTAAAATCGGCCACAAAAGAGTTTTAAGTCATTTGGGATGAGCTGGTTACAAAAAGAAGCTCGATGACCGAATTTTAATATGCGAATCGCTGTTGAAACGGAATGAAATCGAGCCATTTTTGACGCGAGTGGTAGTGGTGGAGAAAAATTGATCAAGCAAGGCCAAGATTTACGACAAGGAAGCTGATACTGTGTGGTTGGAAGGACTGAAATTGTGTCATCCATAATGGGCTACTACAACCTAGTCAATCGAATAATCCGATTAATGTGGTTGAAATAATTGAAAAGATGGCAAAATTGATCAACAGGAAAGGTGTTGTGTTTCATCATTACAACGCCAGGCAGTGCTGTGTGGGTTAGTGACTAGGCAAACATTGAAAAACCTTAGCTAAAAAAATTGTGATGCATACGCCATATACTCGTAGTCCTGACATTGCACCGTCAGATTTTCACTTGTTCCAATCTCTGCAATATCCTACTGCTGGCGTAAAATTAGTTTCAAAAGAAGAAAGCTTCACGAAGAAACCCCAGAAATTCTATACTGATGGAAAAATGGTTCTAGCCGAAAACTAACCAAAGATAGCCAAATAAAAAGAACACTATATAATTCCACAAAATTGATTTTCTAAAATAATAATTTTTACTACAAAAGGTCCGATACTTTCTCCCCAGCCTGATATATGCATAGGTGATATGCTTTTTAAATAAATTGTAAATATTTTTTTAAAACTACAATACCTATAAAAAGAGCAAATATTCTAGAACAAAATGTTATCTTAAATAAATGAATATCCAATTTACCCCTACATGGCATAAAATTGTTAATTTTTGTTCAGCAGAAGATTCAGTTTTGTATAAACACGAAATGATCTGTAAATATGCATACGAATACATGATATCTTAGCAATTTTACCATGGAAACTATTTTTGGTCTGTTGGGACGGCTGAAGATTGAATTGTTCAATATGTACAATGTTGACAACTACCTGGTTCTTTTGAACTATGACTCTAATACACAAAAACTAAAGGGCTTCTGCATCTAGACTATATTCAGAGTAACAATTATTAAAGAACTGCTATAAAAATGACTACTTCTTGGATTACCCAGAGTTAAAAATCAGAACAAAATGATCATAATCAGTCAACAAATGAGAATGATTTGTTTTGTTAAATTATTCATCCCATTGACAAAAATTTAGTTATAATGTCGAGTATGTATGTATATTTAAAACAAATATAAACAAACATGACATGATATATGATTTAACTAGGGTATTCTGAGTTTCAGATTACGTTTTCGGAAAAAATGTAGGTTTTTAATAATACATCAATTGAATTACTATCGTGTTAAAATACATCAATTAATTTTGAATAAACTAAACATAAACTATACATATATTATACATATAATAGCGCGTGTTAAACATCATGTAATATTGCTAGCAATTTACGAAAAGTTATACACTCTTAGCAACAAAAATATATTATTAGATACGTATGCCTATTGTTGATCGTTGATAGGTTTTTTTTTTTTTGCAAATTAAAAAGAAATTTTTTTAAAAAAAATATGTGATGATGGTGAAGCAAAAATAGTGTCAAATGCTCTAAATTAGCAAATTAAAAAAAAAGAAAAAAAAAGAAACATAAAACAGAACAAAATACATGCTCAACTTTAAACAAGTGCATAGTTTTGCAAAAAATAATTTGTTTTATTTAAACTTGTCAGTAATTTGTGAATATATGAAATGTTCTCTTTCAACAATATTGCCGTTATAATTTATAGCAAAAATGAATATACAGAAAAGCCTTAAAATTTCCAGAGAATTAATTTTAAAAGTGTTTTTAAAAGGACTAAATATAGTCCAAGAACAAAGAAAGATAAACGAACTTTAAGGAAGACTAGAAAATTTAAATATTAATTGTAAAAAAATTACTAAATATAAAAAAAATTTAATAAAATAGTGATTGAATGAAAAACTTAAGAATAATGTTTTGAAAAATTCTGAACATATACCTTGAGCACCTTTTTGGGTCCAATAATTATTTTTTAAACATTTTTTTCGTTTTAATTTACATATTTTTTTTTTGTTTTTTTTTTAAAAAGACACATAAATGCAAATAAAAAAATACGAACGTAATTAGTTCAAAAATAAATGTACTTAAATATATATATGTTAATATTAATAAAAAATATTTTTTTATTACGTTTATTTTTGTGTTTTGGTTTTTAATTTTATATTATATTTATAAACGAGTATATATATTCTTTTCTTTTTTGTGTGTATTAAAATTCTAATTGATATTTGAGATCTTGTGTTTTATGTTCCTTATCGTAGATCTTAAATTTTAACCTAAGTATACAGGAATAGCTTGCCATAAGTTCAGTTTTACAATTTTCAGCACTCTGCGCTTGAAATATCTACGAGAAATTGAAGCTTATCTTACATTTTCAGAGCACGTGCGTTTACCAGCAGCAAATATTAGCCAGTTCAGTCTCAGTTTACTAGGTGTGTTTTGGAAACCACCAGTTTCAGAAAATTGTTTGATGTAAAGGTCATACTAAGTAGAGGTGGTACATATACGTTAGGGTGTCCCAAAAAAATCAAGTTTAAATTTTTGTAACGCATACCCTCTTATTTTATTCGAATACTGTCAAAACAATAGTAAATAAAGTTTCATGTACTTTGAACCAGAGGAACCCGTGCCGACTTGCATCTAAACATGTCAGTACTTGCAAGGCATGGCACGCGAGTAATAACATATCGATAACTTGTTATTGCATGTTTATTTTATTAGTAAACACATTGTTCTCGTTCTGTTAACATGTCGGTGGAGTTACGCAGTTGTAGAAAGGAGATATTTTTAATAGGGAACGTTAAACATCAAATTACTGGTTCAAAACTTCCCTCTAATGGGCAAGTACTGGCAGTTTTGTTCTATAATATTCGTGAAGTGAATTTAAGTGTCAATAAGAGCGCAAATCTTACTATTCGTGAGTGCATTATTTATTGGGAAAAGGCCCGTATCCCGACAAGATCTCTACCTAATTGTGTTAAAAAATTAATTACATTGTATCAAGTTTGGAGAAATTTGCAAAAAAATGCAAACAAAACAAAAAACGTGTTTGAGCAGCGTCGACATGAGTTTGTTACAAACTTAAACAATTTGTTTGACATTGCACATGCGGATGCACTTCAATTAATAAAGATAGATGAAGATAGGATTTTTTTGCAGCGCCAAAGAGAACCAGGCCGACCTGGTCATTTAGCCGGAGTTGACCAAAAACAAACACACAAAGAAGAAAGAGCGCACCTTAGAAACGTCGAGGAGCAAAAACGACGTGCTAAATATTTTTCATCCTTAGCTCCTTCAACATCATCCTATGACCCGCTACAAGAAAGTTTGTCGTCTGATTCAGAATTGATGGATTTACAGGAAATTTTGCCAAACCTAACCAAAACAGAATCCAGTATAAATAAAACTGTTATGAGGAAGAATTTTATCACTCCAAAATTAGTGGCAGCATTAGATCGGTGTCAATTGAGTGTGAGAGATGCTGTGTTTATTATTGAAGCAACTATTGAAGCTCTTGGACATAACACAGACGAATTTCCTATAAGCAAGTCCACTATTCAAAGGGTTCGTACGGAAAAGCGAAAAGAGCGAGCGGAAGCCATAAAGGTTAATTTTCAAAACCAGGTTCCGGATATCCACTGGGATGGTAAACTTTTGCCGGCTTTAGATTCACGCAAATCTAAGGAAGAACGTCTGCCGATAGTTATAACGTTTGACGATAAAGAACAGCTTATCGCTGTACCAAAGTTGGATAACTCTACAGGAAAGGAACAGGCCCAGGTACTTTGGAATGCTATAATTGATTGGAATCTTGAGGATAAAGTGCAGATTTTGTGTTGTGATACGACTGCTTCAAATACTGGTCGAATCAATGGTACTTGTGTACTTCTCGAACAGAAACTAGGCAGGGAAATGATTATTTTTGCTTGCCGCCATCACGTCTACGAATTAGTACTAAAAAGCGTGTTTGAAGCAAAAATCTGCCAAGTTACCACAAGCCCAGACATTCCAATGTTCAAGAAATTTCGAGAGAACTGGAAGAATGTCGATCCCGAGAAAATACAGAGCTGTACAGAAAAACTATCATGTTTGAATGTTTCTGAGATCAACAGACTTATCGATTTTTACCAAATTGAATTAACTAAAGAAATTACTAGGGATGATTACAGAGAGTTAATCGAACTTTCAATAATATTTCTTGGCGGCGATGCAGAAAAAAAATTTAAGATCCGGCTTCCAGGTGCCATGCACCAAGCTCGATGGATGGCGAGAGCGATTTACTCATTAAAAATATCGTTACTTGGTGATCAATTAAGAATTTCTAACAAAGATAAAGAAGCTCTGTTAGACGTCTGCCTGTTCATCGTGACAATATACGTTAGGCCTTGGTTGCAATGCATTTTAGCAGTAAAAGCACCTTACCAGGATTTGTGTTTTCTGAAAGCTATAAAATCTAAGCTATAAAAGCTATAAAATTACAGAAGTTTTGCTTGCATTTGTGGTATTTGACAGACGAAGTGTCTATCTTGTCTCTATTTGATGATGATGTAAGCCAAGAAACGAAAGTCAAAATGGTTGCTAACTTAGCCAAAGAATATCCATCTGCCTATGGTAAATGCTACATTCCATCGAAAGAAGAACTTTGTGGCAGACTTTATGGTAAGTTTGAAAATTAAGTTTGTTTTTTTAACTTTTTTATTTACATAACTAAAAAATTATATCAATAATCCTCCTTTTTTTGTTTTCAGAAAAGAACATCGATGACTTTGTTTCAGTCAAAAGCAAGTCCTTATTTAGTCGATTGAAAATTGATGGTGCTTTTCTCCACGAGTGCCCCTCTTTGTGGCTTAAAAATGCTTCGTACCAACATGCTAAAAGCAAGCTATTAAAACTGAAAGCAGTTAATGACTCTGCTGAAAGAGCAGTCAAGTTGATGCAAGATTTTCACGGCCTGCTAACTGTTCAAGAGGAGCAAAAGCAATTTTTATTTCGTTGCGTACAAGAACATCGACAAAAGTATCCTGACTGTAAAAAACAAACATTAAAAAGAAAATTAATAAATAATTAACCTACTTTCAACAATTAATATAATAATAAAGTCCAATACCGGATGCCTTATTTCAAAAATAAATGAGTTTTGCTTTTCCCTCCATTGCTCCATACTAATTTTTATGTTTAGATTTTGGCGTTAAGTCGGCACGGGTTATCGTCATCCGATCGCAATAATATTTGATATTTCACTTATCTGGGTCAAATAGAAAAAAAAAAAAGGTATGCGTATCTCTATCTAAAAAAAAAAATTTAACCCTTATAGCCTGGGACACCCTAATATACGTATATGTCGCCCATGTCAATGAGATTGTGAAAGCAGTACGCGAACAAATTCGCAAAAGACACTTTCAACTTCAACTATGTCGAAGGAACTGAATATACGAGTATCAACCAGATTTGTCCAATGTCTTGGTTGCTTCGGAAAGATTTCTAAAGTGTGTTTTGTTTTAGAGTTTTGGTTTTTAAACTGGCAACACTGTTTCCATAGATTGCCAATTTGACAACTGAAAGTTGGTGTTTGGTTAGTACGTTTTGCCATTTTATGATGAATAGATTAATACCAGAACAACGCCTGCAAATTGTGCAAACTTATCGTCAATTTACCGTCGACATTATCGTCCATCTGATTAAGTTATTCGGAACACGATGAATCGTTTTCGCACCATGTACACTCAGGTGGATAATACTCATCCGCAAAGACGACAAACAGTGCAAACAGAAGAAGTTATTTCCGTTGTGGAGCGCAGTGCTGAGGAGAATACGACTGAGTCGATTAGCTATCGTGCACAGCAATTGGAGCTATGCCCATCCATTTTGTGGAAGATTTTACGGAAAGATCTTGGCTTAAAAGCTTATAAGATCCAGCTTGATCATCATTTTCAATGCAAAATTTTGTTCTCCGATGAGGCCTATTTTTGGTTAAATGGATATGTAAACAAGCAAAATTGCCGAATTTGGAGTGGAGAAAACCCAGAAGCCTTTGTCGAGACGCCCTTACAATCATTAAAACTTACTGTTTGGTATGCTTTATGGGCTGATGGAATCATCGGCACATATTTCTTTAAGGAGGATGTCGGCCAGGATGTTACCGTCAATGGAGAGTGCTATAGAAACATGATTTCTGACTTCAGCGACACCATCAATTTATTGCGGGAAATATTTGCTGAGCGCATAATTTCGCCTAATGGCTCTGTGAACTGGCCTCCACGATCCTGTGATTTCACACCTTTAGATTACTTTCTTTGGGAGCATGTGAAGTCACTAGTCTATGCCGATAAACCAGAGACGTTGGACGATTTCGAAGTCAACATTCGCCGTATTATTGCTAATATACGGCCCCAGTCGCTCGATAAAGTTGTCGAAAATTGGACTTCAGGATTGCGCTTCATTCGAGCTAGCTGTGGCGAGTATGTGCCCAATGTCATATTTAGGCAATAATGACATAAAATTACCTGTGAAATAAAGCTAATATCATAAACATTAACATTAGCTTCAAGTCTTTTATTTCATATTGGATTTGTATACCTCTAAAAAAAACACGCTTTATATGAAAATTGATCGTCAATTAAAAAAATCTTAAAATCTTGTACTGGAAACGATTAGTCGCACGCACTCAATAGACGTGAAATAATTCATTTTGCGGATGAGAAAATATTGTCCATGAAAGAATTCTGCCACAAACAAAAGTGTTTGTGACACTCATGTCTCATCATAGAAATTATGAAAGACACCGCACCGATATCTGAACAAAAGATGCTTACTTGTTTTTCTGTTTTTTTTTTTTTTTTTTCATTTAATGGCTGAACTTATGGCAATACTAGGTATACATACATATATATCGTTTGAACTAGAATTGTACTTACAAGTTCCGACACCAGTGGTATCGACTTTCTCCGGGGCCGAATATCTGGCATACTATCGATATTACTGTAGAATGGGTTATCACCTGGGTGCCCATTGCCACGGCCTCCCACATCACCTGCTCCAGATCCATTCTAAAAAAAAGTAACAAGAAAAAGAAAAAATCATTAATATTAAACCACAAAACAGAAATTAACTTCCTAAGCATTTCATATATTGTAATATTTACGACGAGAAACTATTTTCATTTAGCTGAATTGAAGGGTCAACTATCTTTATTGCACAACAAAAATATAGCCCCACAACTTGGAGATATCTAACTAATCAAATCATCACTAACCCACTAGTTATATTTCCACAGTCTCATATTTCCTCTCCGTTTTTTTATCACTGTATAATGGTCTAGAAAGAGTACCTGCAAACTATGCGACGAAGCATAATAAAGAAAGTAAATTGTTTTCTGAAGTGTTTTATCAACGGAGATGATGAAATGGTTGAAAGTTAAGAGGTTTGTGTACCAGCCCGATTTTAATTTAAACTCTAACAATAATTTGACTTGAAATGCGGCTGGCAAGGATTTATTCACCATCATTTACATTATTTTGTTTGTTAACAAGTTAAATAAAGAATTAAAACAGTTCTCCAGACTATCATAGATTTTATTTATATTAACCTATTATCGGTAAATATGTGTAACCCGAATCCTTCTGGCAATTCGAATTGGCATAAACTACGTCCACATCCATTGACACCTTCAAAAAATAAGCTAAAACACATTTATCCGTTTTTGCATTTTCCTAGTTCCCAAGGTAGTTGGATTTTATGTTGGAAAGTTTGCCGATTCCAATTACCAAATAATAGCACACAGAAGAGAGTAATATCCAACATAATTTATAGTTGGATAAATGGGGTATTATAATTGGTTTTGCCACTCTGAATGTCCGATTTTCTCTCCAGTACAAAATAAAAAGCATTAGGACATATTGCGTTTCAAGCAACGAGAAACACTAATGACGCGTTGAATTGAAAAGCCCCCATCTGAGGATTTCAGCGTCAAAAATTAACCACGCGTTAAATGGGAAAGGGCGAAATCAGTGCAGGTGACAATTTCTTCAAACAACAGATACGATGAACGCCGTCAAGTATTGTGAGGAAATTTACAAGCAGCCTGTGTTGATCAATAGGCATGGTCCAACCCTATTGTATGAAAAGTCAGTCTGGACTGCATACCCTACGCGTAACAATGTAAAGACTATTACAGTTTTAATTTAATATTTTTCTCAACCACCTTTGTCAAGAGAGTCCCCAATGGACAATCATCGTCAGAAAAACAGGCAGAGGTCCAACAATCTTTCAATTGGGGGTGGCCGTGGTGTAGTGGTAGTAGCAAACGCTTCTCACTCGGAGGGTCCAGGTTCGAATCCTGCCCATGGCAAAATCAGTTTTTCATTGTATAATTGGAACTCAGACAAAAAAATTCTGCGTGTGAAGGCATAACACTGACACGTAGATTTGGCTGTTATAAGAGTTTCAAGCAATGAAAAAAAAAAAATACTGGGAATTATATCTCGAATCACTCTGAGTGAAGAAAAAACTCTCCGTCCTATTCGGACCCCACCCCTGGAGAGCAAACATAGAAACCAAACACACCTGAGTTTCAAACCACTACAAAAACAATTTTCCTTTCTCCTCCTTCTGTCTTTCCGCCCGCGCCCTGGCAACAGTAAAAGGGTATCAACCCCTTAGGCGCGCGTAAATTATAAAAAAAAAAAAAAAAAAAAAAATGCCTCAAGAAGTCAGGACTTTAATAAAAAAAAAAAAACGTTTAACCATAAATTACGTTGAAAGAGTGCCATAACGGATCATATTTTGATCTTTCTTGCCGTTGCTGGTAAGTGGGACATATTTTAAACCATGTAGAAAATATTTTCTGCTACTGTTCCAAAGGTTTAGGTTCAAATTTGTACCGAATGAAAGAAAAACATTGTGTGACTTGCAAGAGAGAAGGGAGAACGGTCAGCTAAATAGTGTTGATATTATCTTTTAATTCGGAGGACGATGTTCCTCTTTCGGAAATCCAGCAACAATTTCCAAAACCTAATCCTCCAAAACTGACTCTTAACTGGACTCAAGTTATTCAGAATGCTACTGATTTCGTCAGAGATATTGAAAGTCCAACACCCATAGAACTTTTCCAGTTATTGTTTGACGACAAACTTTTTGAGCATTTGATTTTTCAAACAAATTTATACGGCCAGCAAAAGCACATAAAAATAAGCCAACCATTTGAGGAAAAATAGATGAGCAAAATGAAATCATTCGTAGGTTTGAACTTGCTTATGGGAATCAGGAAGCTCCCTAGCTATAAGGATTATTTGTCTTCTTCACCAGATTTACACGATTCATATATCCATTCCTGTATGAAGCAAGCACGGTTCAGTTGGTTGCTGGGAAATTTAAATGTGTATGATGGCTGTCTAGAACCAAAACGAGGTGCTTCCAATTACGATAGACTTTATAAAATTAAACCTATGCGCTAAATGCTCTCAACAAATTTTAAAAAATGTGCAAATCCTACTCATGAAGTAGCCATAGACGAGTTCATGATAAAATTCAAGGATCGGAGCTATATGAAACAGTATATGCCAAAGAAACCGACAAAAAGGGGGTACAAGGTGTAGATGCTTGTAGATAAAATGGGATTCTGTCACAGTTTGATATTTACGCAGGCAAGTCAGCATCTGGAACTGCAGAAGCCAATCTTGGAGCTAAAGTTGTAAGGAGTTTGATGTCCGATTTCAAACAAAAAAATCATGTGGTGTATCTTGACAATTATTTTACTGGTGTGGAGCTAACGGAAGACTTGTAGAAAAACGGAATCTATGCCTGTGGAACGGTAAACGCCACCAGAAAATATCTTTCGCGGCTCCCACCAGATATTTATTATAGATGAAAAGGGCAGACTCTGAGTTTTTCCACAGTGACACAAACCTAACCGCTATAAAATGGAAAGATAAGCGGTCCGTACACATTGTCTCCAATTTTCAACCCGAAGAAAAACCCAGTGAGGTTTCACGTAATAACAAGGATGGGACTGTATCAAAAGTATTGTGTCCAACTGCAGTTGCTGACTACAATAAACACATGAACTACGTAGACAAGTTCGACCAGAACTTTTTTCCATTTGTCAAGTTACTCTGTGTTTCAGAAAAAATAAATCATATTTCCAGGATCACCACAAAAAATATTCTGACCCTTGCGGTGCACTGGTTCAAAATTTAACCCGTCTGTGTTAATACTATATTTAAGAAAATAGATGTAAAAATTATGGAAATAATTCTGTTTTTTTAGTTTTTTGTCTATATCAATATATTGGAGTACTTTTTTTTGGCTACGCATGAGTCGATTTTCTTAGCATATTTTCCCGCCAGAGAGAGATAAATAAGAATTTATTAACAAATTATATTGGCTTTTTAATTTGTACTCCAAAATCAGACATTTCGTGTCCTAACCTAATATTGTGTACAACCCAATGCTGTGGAAAATAGTAAAAAAAAAATATTTTCACGAGCCGATAGCCTATGCAGCTTGTGCTCTCTAAAACTGTTCATACTAACTTAGTAATTTAAGATTATTTTTGTTAGTTTGTATAATACGAGTAATAATAATAAAATATTTTCAAAACTGAAATTCCGGCATTGTCCGGTCGTGAATGGAGGTTGATGGAAGGCTGCAAAGAGCCACTTATAGATTACGCGTGCCTAAAAAATATGTTCCGATTGTTCAGGATGTCCATGGAGACCTCTTACCTATTTAATAAACTTACACAAAACATCACACCGAATCTTAATATGTACGAGTATCATATATCAGAAATTGACTTGCTAAAGCGATAATACTGATATAATCGGTACACTTGTGAGTATTGAGACAGAAGCAGCAAATATTTGTCTAGCTGGGACCTACGTCCTACTTGAATCGTACCAACAGCCTGACAATCAAATTCGTAGCAGAGTGCATACCTTACCTCACAGTGGTGGTCTCCGGTAACAGAATATAGTAAGTAACTCCTTACTCATTGAAGCGAAAACGGTAAGTTCGTGCTGAAACAGCTAATAGTCTCGGATAGTGAGAACACTGCCAAACGATTAAAGAACAACGGCTTTGTATTTCCAGGTGGAATGCTCGGAGCCTTAATACTCGTAGGACACGTGCAGCAGAACAATTAGCAGTAGCTTGTGACTGCTATGACGCATATATCACCGCCATCCAGAAAACGCAATGCGATGGGTCGGACATAAGGAGGAAGAAAAGCTGTGATTTATAGTATAGTGATTACTATAGGGAAAAGAAACAGGGCTTATTCGGATGCGCATATGTCATATGTGGCAGACCTAGGCAAAAAGTCTTTAGCTTCAGACACGTGAGCGAACATCTTATAACAATCCGCATAAGCCTAATATGCGCCCATGCCCCAAAGGAAGACAAAGACGCCACCAAAGAATGTTCCTACGAGCCCATCGACAACAAATATGAGTAATATCCGAAGAATGACGTTAAAAGCATACTAGGGGATTTTAACGCCAAGGTAGAAAAGGAGAATATCTTTGGTAATGGACTAAGTTTTATTGAAAAATATCGCTGTACCAAGCATACGGTTTCCTCATCTCAATACACAGAGGGACATGGCGGTCTCCCGATCAGGAAATGCTGAATTAAATTTATCGCATTGTGATAGACGCAAAGCATGCCTCCTGTATTATGGGTGTTCGATCCTTCCGGGCAGCCAATATTAACTCGGGTCACCACTCAGCTGCAGCCAATGTGCGAATGCGGATTTCCCAAGCACCACAACAAAGAAGAACTACTATGAGAAGATACAATATAGAAAAGCTGCAATCGCACGAGACTGTCAGAATCTTCGCCGAACGCGTATTCCGAAATCTCTCAACTCCTATGTAGCCAGCATCACATACAGAAGACCATTGGCAAAGTTTCCAACCTGCAATCAGAAACGCCACAACTGATATGCTGGCTTTCACCCGACCACCATCCATAAATCCCTGATTTGATGAGAAATGCCGGCAGCTAAACAGGAATCGTTAAAAGCAGCGCTGCAACCAAGTACGAAAGCAGCTCGAAAGTGAGCTCTACAAGTAGAAGAGACAGGAAGAACATCGCCTTCACCAGAAGAAAATAAAAGAGTACGAGAAGCGCGCGATCTAAGATATTAAGAGTTTGTAATAATGTTCGGAAGTTTTATCAACAATTAAAAGAACCTGTCAAGGCAAGAAGATCCATACAGAAGCTTGCTGAGATGAAGAAGGAAATTCTATAGTAGAGTCACAGTCGGTGCTGAGAATATGGAAAAATTCTTCAGATTAGACCAGTCAACTCAGACGATGGTTGCAAAAGCGTACGTCCACCTGATTAAAGCGAAGAAAGGACAGCAATGTCTAAACTCAAATCCAACAAAGCAGCTGGACCCGACGATTTACCTGTCAAGGTACTCAAAGCCTCTGGAAATGATTTTCTCGGGCATACACCAACCCATTTATCAAATCTGATGAGAAGAGTGTATGCCTGATGGAATCCCAGTATCGTTTAACCAATTCACAACAAATATAACCCCCTCAAATGCGCCAACTATAGAGGTTGTTTCGTCAATATAGGATACAAGATGTGTGGCTTCAGGTCAGGAAAGTTCACAATCGACCAAATCATCGCTGCTCTGTCAATGTCGGCATCGATTTAACCGAAACCTTTGATGTAAAAAAAAAAATATTTTAGACAAGCTACGCGCTATTATGTAACTTTAAAGAATTATGCGGAACTCACAAGCGAACCCTGGAGGCACATTTTTTCAAATGTTTATGCAACTGTTTGCGTACGCCGACATAATTGACAGAACTCAGCGGGCTGAGACCGCGTTCGCTACTACCGAAACGGAAGCTCCCAAAATGGATTTAGCGGTAAATGAGTCCAAAACTAAGAATATGTTGTTTGATTTGAAATTAATTACTACCTTAAGAACAACTAATGTACTCGTATATATACTATAATTCTACTACAATTTTAATAAGACAATATTTTATATGAATAAACTATCTATTCCTTTATCGACTGTCACCGACTGCGTTTGTATTTAACAGGGCTGTTATGGGCCCAGGAGAACAAAAAAAAATCAAAGAAAATCTTAGTAATCATTAAATTTATTAACTATTTTTCTAAATACGCGAAAGTGTAAAATTATACAAAAAAAAAAATTAAAGTTATGGCGAATGATCATTTGGTCAAAATCGAGCCTCTGACTCGTGAAAATTTCGACACGTGGAAATTGCATGTGGAAGCTGTATTAGTGAAGAACGAGACATGGGACTATGTGTGTGGGGCTAAACCTAGGGCTGAAAAAGGTGAACAAGCTGCAATTTGGGATAAGGAGGGCAGAAAAGCAAAATCGGATTTAATATTATCTATAAGTTCATCTGAATTAAAAGAGGTAAGAGGTTGTACAACTTCGCATGACATTTGGACTAAGCTTCATAAGGTGTACGAATCAAGAGGACCTGCGAAGAAAGCCTCATTTTAAATAAAACGAGCGAAGGAGATGACATACGTCTTCATTTATCCAAGTTTTATTCGGCTGTAGATAAATTGGAAGACATGAATTTGAATATTAATGGCGAATTACTTTCTATTCTTTTATTATACTGCCTTCCTGAGTCGTACGAAAACTTTAGAGTTGCGATAGAAACGTGAGACGAGCTTCCTAATCCCGAAACTCTCAAAGTAAAAATAATTGAGAAATCCGATGCAAGAGGAGGAAGGGATGGTGATCAGACCGTGGCATTATTCATCAAACAGCGGCAACTACACCAAAAGTTTAAGCCAAATTCAAAATTTACACAAAATGATTTTTTCGGAGAAAACAGTCGTTTTATCGCTGTGACCGTCAAGGTCATAAATCATCAGACTGTAGGACAAAAATCGACATGTCACACAAGTCGGCGGTGACTGAGGAATCGTTCGCAATTTCAGAGGTAAGCGACAAGGTTTTCTTTTCTAATATGCGTTCAAAAGCTAGTGCTTGGTGCTTAGACAGCGGAGCAACGTCCCACATGTGTGGAGACAAAAGTAAGTTCTCTCAAATTAATTATACTGAGTCACGTCGTTTATTACTAGCAAACAATAAAACAACAGAGATTCTAGGCCAAGGTACTGTTAAAATTTCCACCCCACAGTGCAACCAAATAACGTTGTGACAATTAATGAGAAGTGTGCCCTTATAAAAAATGTTAATGATAGCGTTGTTGCAATTGCTCATAAGAAAATTGGATTGTACTACCTAAATGGTAGCCAGGAGGCAGCAAATGTCAGCTCAAATGTTCGATTTGATGGAGTGCCACCAGCAGTTTGGCCACTTGAAAAGAAAATCAGTGTTCGGCATGAGATATGTATTGGGGCTAAGCTATGTCGGAAGCCTTTTCCCAAGGGAACAGCCTCCATAAGTAAGTACCCCTTAGAGCTAGTTCGTAATGACATTTGTGGACCTATGAAACAAAACTCAAGTGGTGGATGTAGTTATTTTGCTACCTTCATAGATGATGCTTCAAGATGGTGCGAGGTATCTTTTTTGAAACACAAAAATGATATTTTTAAAGCTTTTATGAATTACAAAACTCATGCAGAAAATTTTACAGGACGAAAAATCAAAGCGTTGCGGTCCGACAATGGTGGAGAATATTCCAGCAAAGAGTTCAATAAATTTCTTTAGGAAGCAGGCATAAAACACCAATTCACCGTCGATTACACACCTCAACAGAATGGTGTTTCTGAAAGGATGAACAGGACGCTCGTGGAAATGGGACGATGTATGCTACTCCAGTCAATTATTTTGGGCGGAGGCAATCAATTATGTAAAATATGTGAGAAATCGATGCTCCTCAAGCAGTATACATGGAGAGGTTCCCTACAAGATTTGGACAGGAAAAGTCCCTGGTGTAAACCACTTTCAGGTATTTGGTAGTAAGGCATATTCGTTAATTAAAAGTAAAAGTAGAAGTCAATTTGATCCTAAGTCTAAGCCGTATACATTTGGTGTCACAAATATAGTGTCATGCAAGGGCTTTGCATGCAATTTTGATTCTAAGATAAAAAGCTAGAAATATTTTTTGAACCTAGAATAGACAAAAATGAATCAAATGATGTTACACATGTAGAGGGAAAAGCGAATAAGATTCGGAAAATATTAATGACATTTTAAAAGATTCAAATGTTCTGAAATGGAAAGAGGCTGTGAAAGAAGAACTTTCGGTAGTAGTAGATCGTCCTGCAAGGGAGAATATAATAGATTGTAGGTGGGTCTTTCAAACGAAAACCGACTCTAAAGCTGAAGTTTGCTGACGAAAAGCACGGTTAGTTGCAAAATGTTGCTGTATAGATTACATGGATACTTTTGCTCCAGTGGCTAGAATTAATGCAAATTTTCGTTCGCTACAATGAGAGTTTCGACATCTCTTCCGACGAAGTTCATAATGATCTTTCTACCTTGTCTTCGCATGTCAGCTCCAAACGTCGTTCCTATTTGCAAAGAAATCGTTCAAATTTTAAAAACTATTACAGTTCCTAACAAACTGAAATCTGTATCCTCCAGTCCACAATGCCTGTCCATTTATTACCAAAATGTAGGAGGTTTGCGCTCTAAAATCTCCTCGGTATATCTCAATTCTCAAAAGTTTCCCTATAACCTAATTGCTCTTACTGAAACAAATCTAATTCCAGGCATTAAAAACCATGAGCTGTTTCCTCCAAATTTCAACGTTTTTCGAAAAGATGGATTTGAAAGAGCTGATAATCCTTATGGCCGCGGTGTTTTACTAGCAATCCGGAACTGCTTTCACGCAACTCCTGTCGATATTCCCCACACTGACAACTTTGAGTTAGTATGTGCCAACATTACGCTCCCCAAACGATGTCTTTACGTACTTTGTTGCTACATTCACCCATCTCAACCCATTGAGTCTTATCAACCTGTAGTTCACGCAGTTGATTTTTTAACTGAGGATGCACAACCTGAAGATTGTATTGTTCTAGTAGGAGATTTCAACCTCCCTCACCTTATATGGGAGCCTTCCGATGAAATAGAAATATTGATGGTGGACTGCCTAACCAACTCAAGTCTGCATCAGATTAGTGGAATACCTAATACAATGAACAGACAACTCGACCTTGTCTTCACATCCGATTCAGATAACTGTGTCGTTTATAGGAGTGATCATCTTCTTTCTAACCTAGACCGCCTTCATCCCCCCTTGTCAATTATATATTCATATGCAAATGGCAACACATGTGTCGATTCGGAAAATTCATTCTCATTTGACTTCCGTAGAACCGACTTTAACAAACCTTAAAACCTCATCAGCAACATTAACTTTGACTTTATTGGTGAGAAAACTAACATTGATCTTGCCCTATCAACGTTCTATTCGTTAATTTTCTCCTGCTTTGCCCAATCGGTTCCGTATAGGAACCGAAAGGACTGCATATCTGCTCCTCCCTGGTACAACAATGAGTTGCGCTCTCTCCGTAATAACAGAAACAAGTTGTGGCACAAATTCTTAAGAACTCGATCTGATTCCGACTACAGTAATTATCGATCGGTATATAATCGTTTTTCTGAACTTTGTGAGTCTCTTTACCTTGAGTACCTCTACCGCATGCAATTTAGCTTAGTCTCGGACCCTAAACGCTTCTACCAGTTTATTAATACCAAAAGAAAGTCAGACGGGTATCTACTCTTAAATTTCTTAGTGAATCTTCTGCCGACCCAAAAACCATTGCAAATTTCTTTGCCTCTCATATCCTTTTCTAAGAAAACAGCTGAACCCGATCCTAGCTACTTTAGCTATATGAGAAACTATCCTGAGACGTCAGCCAATTCACTAAATATAACAACAACTTTGGTATCTGAAAACATTACCAAACTTAAAGATGATTTCTCGTCCGGCCCTGATGGAATTCCGGCTATTGTAATAAAAGAGTGTGTTACCCATCTCGGTTCTCCTCTTGCTGCCCTATTTAACTTGTCTGTCTCAACAGGTACTTTCCCTTTCCTATGGAAGGAATCTTACATTATCCCTATTCTTAAAACGGAAGTAAAGCCGAAGTCGATAATTATAGGCCCATAGCAAAACTCTCTTGCATACCCAAACTTTTTGAAAGCATAGTCTATCAACAACTGCTTCCGTACTGTAGGCCAACTATCTGCACAAATCAGCACGGCTTCATGAAAGGTAAATCAACGACCACTAACCTAACAGAGTTCGTCTCTAGGACTCTTCATGCTTTAGAAGACGGTGACGAAGTCGATTCAATTTCCACAGATTTCAGCAAGGCATTCGATAAAATTTCTCACCAACTTATCATCTTTAAACTAAAAAAACTTGGCTTTTCCCCTCATTTTGTGGCATGGACCAAATCCTATTTAGAAGACCGAGAATACAGGGTCATCTTCAGATCTTCAATATCCGAACCCATTAAAGCAACATCTGGTGTCCCTCAGGGTAGTCACCTTGGTCCAATCATCTTTATCCTCACAATTAATGATATAAATTTAATTTTAACTAACTCTAATCTTTCTATTTTCGCTGATGACATGAGAATTTCCAAAGTCATCTCATTGCCTTCTGACTCCCATTGCCTGCAAGATGACTTGAATAAGTTTTCGGTATGGTGCAAGCAAAACTTTTTGGAGCTTAATGTAAGCAAATGCCAAGCGATAACCTATTCCCGTAAACGTCTACCTCCCCCTCCAAGAAACTACTTCATCTGCGATGAGCCTATTCCTTCCACTACCCAAGTACGGGATCTAGGTATAATTTGTGATAGAGAATTGAATTTCGACTCACATATTGACAGCATTATAAATAAAGCTAACTCTTCACTCGGCTTTATCAAACGCTGGTCAAAAGAATTTTCCAACCCTTACGTTACAAAGTCCCTGTACATTACTTTTGTAAGGCCTCTTCTCGAATATTGCAGCCAAGTTTGGTCACCCTATAAACTAACCCACATTCAAAGAATAGAAGCAGTCCAACGCAGGTTTATCCGTTTTGCACTTCGTGGTCTACCTTGGGCCGATCCATATGGATTACCCCCCTATGAAAATAGGCTAAAACTAATTAGCATGCATACCCTTATCCACCAGTTACTGACTGGAAATATCGACTGCTCGACAATAACGCAAAATATTGCATTCACTCCCAATCCCCGTAATCTAAGATCTGTCCCACTCTTCCTGATCCGAACTCACCGCACCAACTACGGTCACTTCGAACCCATATCCAGAATGTTGCGTATAACGAACAACTACGCCGAAGTCTTTGACCTAAATAGCAGCAAACAAGAAATAAAAACAGCGCTGCTCAATATGCCACTCCCTTAACATCTCCCCCGTCCACCATTTCTCCTCGCCCCATTAGGTTAAGTATATCTTTGTTAGTTTTTAAGTCTAGTTTTAAGTTTGGCTTGTTAATAAGCTTAATAAATTTGTCCGGGGTAGACGCGGACCAATAATAATAATAATAGACAATGTTCAATTCGTCGGTTAATAGCACTCGCTGCAGAGTGGGGACTTATTTTGCATCAGCTAGACGTGGTAACAGCTTACTTAAATCGAAATATAAACGAGACTCTGTATATAGAAATTCCTGAAATGTTGGAAATGTTGGGAAAGCTCAACTATTTTTTCGGTGTTGAATTTAATCAAAAAGAAAATGGAGAAATTACAATGAGTCAACGAAAGTATATAATGGAATTACTGAAACATTTTAATATGGAAGATTAGAATGCAGTTAACACACCATTAGATACAAACACTAAACTTTCTAAGAAAATTAATAATTTTAATAATAACACAAACAAAGAAAATTTAACTAAATTACCTTACCGAAAATTAAAAAATTAATCGGTTCTTTACTTTACCTGGCAGTTACAACTAGTTACATTTTTACAGTTACATTTCCGTTGCAGTTAGTTACTTAAGCCAGTTTAATCAAGAATACGGCAATTTACACTGGATGGCGGCAAAACGGGTGTTGCGGTATCTTAAAGGAACAAACTTGGAGGAGCAGCTGTATCATGTTAGTCAAGGAAGCAAAAGAGGGACAGCGCAGTAGGAGAAGAGGGCGTTTCAGGAGGCGCACGCAAGTGGAAGATGACCTCAAACAAATTATCATGCGAAACTGATGGCAGGTGGTTAAAGATCGAGCTGGCTAGATACTTTTGTTGGTTGAGGCCCAGATCCACCCCGGAGCGAGCCCCGGAGAGTGACGCTACCTTACGTAAGTAAGTAAAAGTAAAAGAACCGTATGGCAATACGAGAAAGCCAACTGGAGCGGTCTTAACAGCTTCTTTAGGAATTTTAACTGGTCGTTATGCTTCCTCGATAACGACGTGGATGCCGCTGCTGATATGATTACAGACACCATTCTCTTTGGAATGAGATCCTTTATTCCTCATCGGATGAAGAGTATCAAACCAAAAGAAAAGGCATGGTACGACTCGAGCTGTAAAGAGGCCGTCAGGGTTAGAGAAATGTTTTTTCGGTCCTACAAGACCAACCCGACAGAGGAAAACCGAAAAAAGTTCAAACGAGCCAGAAATGACTGCAACGCCTTTCTTAAGCGTGTGAAATTCCTATACGACCAAAAACTGAGGCAAAAAATACTGCAATGTCCCAAAGGCAGTAAAAATTTTTGGTCGTTCGTCAAAAACATTAGAAATTCCGCCTCATCCTCCATCCCAACGCTCATTTACAATGCCATTCCAGCTGTCAGCTCTTTGGATAAGGCCAATCTGCTTGCTGCACATTTTGCGGCCAGCTCAACACTCCCAGATTGTGCTTTATCTCCGCCTACACTTGAGTGCGTCGAATCTTCAATGGAACGAATCTACTTTCGCACTCGTGTAGTAGCAAGAGTACTTAAAGATCTCAACATACATAAATCCGCTGGTCCAGATGGTATATCTCCCCTTCTTCTGAAGAGGTGTTCTTCCCCGCTGGCAAAACCACTGCGTAAGCTTTTTCACCAATCCTACTCTTTAGGACTCTTCCCGAGCAGATGGAAAACAGCATTTGTCCAGCCCGTCCCTAAAAAAGGCGAATCATCTTCTCTCTACTCCATTGCACTTACGTCCCTACTTTCCAAGGTCATGGAAACACTGATAAATCGTCAGCTCATGAAATATCTCGAAACACGAAAACTTCTCAATGACCGGCAGTACGGTTTTCGTAGCAACAGGTCCACTGGTGATTTGATGGCATGTCTCACCGAAAAGTGGAACCAAAGCGTACATCAATCTGGCGAAAGCAAGATAGTTGCACTTGATATTTCTAAGGCATTTGACAGAGTTTGGCATCAAGCTCTTTTGTCGAAAATGCGTGCATTTGGGATCGACGACTCTCTTCTTCAATGGATTAGAAATTACCTTTCGGAACGTTCAATTCAAGTTGTCTTGGACGGTTTCAAGTCTGATATTCACAAAATAAATGCTGGTGTGCCCCAGGGCTCTGTTCTGTCACCGACACTCTTTTTAATTTTCATTAACGATCTCTTGTCTGCTACTTCTAATCCAATATATTCCTTTGCTGATGACAGTACTCTCTGCTTTTCATATTCGTTCCCGGACTCACGGCCCTGCTCTTCGGCTGTAGTACGAGAACGGCAGCGTATGCTAAGCTCATTAAATTCCGATATCAACAGCATAACCAATTGGGGAACTATCAATAGAGTGGAATTTAATGCTTCCAAAACACAATGCTGTCTGCTGTCTTTAAAGCGAAATTTAAACACCCAGCCATTATCCAGGAATGGCACTTGCATCGTCGAAACCGAAAAACTTTCCATTCTCGGTATGTGTGTTAATGACAACTTACGTTGGAATGACCACATATTCGATGTCGTCAAAAATGCTGCGAAATGTCTAGGTTTCCTCAAGCGATGTAAGAAATATTTTACCCCCTCTGATCTGGCCTCAATATATAAGGCATTCATCCGCCCAAAATTGGAGTACAACTCCCACATCTGGTCAGGTGCTCCTAAAACATCTCTGCACTTGCTAGATAGGATTCAAAACCGTGCGATAAAACTTATTGACGATACTAATATCAGTCAATCAATGGACACCCTCGAACACCGACGAAATGTCTCGTGTCTCACTTTGTTTTATCGCTACTTCCACCACCAGTGCTCCACTGAAATCGCCAGTAGCATTCCGCCCATTCAAACTTTCAACCGTAACACCCGTCTCGCTATGAATGCTCATCAGTATACCCTCAAGCCCATTTTCGGACGTACTCTAAAATATCGTGATTCGTTCCTAAGCCGTACAACTCGCTTATGGAATGCCCTGCCGATCTCTGTATTTCCTGGTCGTTATAACTTGCAAACATTTAAAAACAATGTACATCGGTACCTCTCTTTTCTTCCTCCCTAAATTTCCTTTGCCCGCGCTGTGTACAATCACTTTAAGGGTACTCAAACCCCTTGAGCGCGCGCTCATTATAAAAAAAAAAAAAAAAAAAAAGTAAGTAAGTAAGTAATTTCTATTATAATTCGATTAAGTTCCCTTATAGATCTACATCCGATATAATCGTTGATCTGTTTTTTTACGCTCCAAATATACAACCCCGCTAGCTCGTCCATGTGTAGATGATCTACAATAGTTGCTGGGATTCACTGAAGAGTATAATGATAGAAGAAAGGTTCGACTTGCTCAATTTTTTTTTAATACGTTTACAATTTACTTTACAATTATACATAGTTTCTTGACTCTCCTCTTTTTTTCTGGACAATTGATATAACAATTCATGAATTCCTGAATTCATATCGGGTTAGATGTGGATAACATCTCTTCATAATCCAGTTTGTTCGAGTCCACTCGGAAGGTTTGTTGCCTTCATAATAACGTTGAAACTTACAGTTGCAACTATCTTCATTTCCTTTACAATCTGCGATTTCGGAATTGTCCTAAATATCACGAAGGATCTTTATTAATTTTTCCATAATGCCTCGAAAGTATGCAAAACAACACCTTTGTTTTTCAGCAGATCACCGATACTATAATATATTAACTGCCGTGAAAAAGCCTCTAGCCAAGGGAAGTGACATTGATGTTCGAACTTCACATAAATTGCACCCAACTCAGATTCGGAACACAATTTGTTTTGCAAGCCCTTACGTTTTCGATGGAGAGTGGCGTGCATTCAACACGTAATGTTGGACTACAAACCCCTGCTCGTTTGGAGGCAGTACTGGCTTCTACTGAACACGCAGACGGCCAGGCCCCGCAGATTGAAATACGCGATACAATATTCAGTTTTGAGATATGATATACATATGATGCATGTGACTCTTTCAATTGTATACTCAAATAGATGCTGCTCTACCTACATTCAATAAATCTACTTAGTTGCTGGGAAAAAATACGAACAACGTTCCACCAGCTTACTAATTAGAACCTATCATACTTCATGGCATGTGAATGCAGCTTTGAGCACCAGATCGACATTACATACGAGTATGTATGCTGCAATTAAAAGTTGAGGAAACATTTTATCATCGCGAAAGAACTGATCATAATCTTCATTGATCTGCGGAGAGCCAAGATTTCAAAATATACCGGAGTTTCATACCTCAGAAGTGGTTTATATTGTATATTTAACTTACACAGCGAGAATGATCAAATAACCCAAAGTTAAAATTGGAGTACACCATGGAGTTGTTCTAATTGAGTTTAATTGCATGCAGAACCACACAAAGATAAAGTTCAAAAATGGCGCTGTATACTTTATCCTTAGGGAAATGAACAAAATGAATTGGCCATCATAGTCACGTACGAGTATATGTATTAATCCAATGAAAAACGTGAGGACTTTAACGAAGTTAAGTAAAGAATTGTCACCAGCACATGCATGATACCATCGCTACCCCTACTTATTAATCCTTTCCATTATACGAGTACAATATATAAAATCCTTCTCGGTGAGGACAGTCTTATAGACAGTATTTATTTATTTTTTTCTTGTATTGGTCAGCTTTGACAGAATTAAGAACGGCGTTAAACTTATACATGAGCTGGAAATATTGTAGAATTGATACTATACTTATTAGAAAAATTAAAAACACTGTTTATGCTATGATATATTGTAGAAAGCCTGTGCTAATCAGAGAAATACAATAAAAACCGTACAGAATTTTAGAATTAAAATGGCAAACCTAAATAATTATAACATTACCTTATCCTTATCTTTGCAAAGCTCTTCTTCTTTGATTTTATCTTGATTGTTGCGTTCTTCTAGTTTTTTCTCCTTTAGGGTCTTTAACAATTTCCATTTGCTACTACCAAGGGCAGCGCATCCATTAATTTGCGCTGAACCTTCCACACTTGCACTGGATTCTTGGCTATATGCCTTCATTGCAGCCGTTTTAATTATGCCGTCGCTTGATTTTGTTGTGCCAATGACATCTTCTCTTTCGTCATCGGATTTCGGTGTTGTAGGGGGCTCTTCGAAATGACCATTTAGAACTGGTGATTCAACACCTGTTGACTCTTGTTGCTGTTGCTGGGGATCTTCTTTCTGATTCTGTTGTAATTGCACAGCATACATACTCTCTGAGTCCTTTAGTTGTAGTCCAATTAAATCTTCATCTGAATGTTGAATTGAACTATCTTCCGGTGGGCTTCTTGTGCGTTGTGATTTTTCTTTACGTTGATTTTCTTTGAAATCCTGATACTTTTGAACAGTTGTGAATGCTTGTTCATATGTTTGATCTTCACCCCCCTCACTAGCATCTGTCGGGGTATCGGGTCCTGATGTTGCCCCAGAAGATGATGTGCGCTTGTCTTCATCTGAAATTACGTCGTTAGCCTGATCCGGAATAGCGATCGATGAGCTTGGTGATGTCGGTGAAATTGGCTTCATAGGTTCATGAGTTGTGCTAATGGGCGCAGCATTATTATTACGACGTTTCGTTTTTGTTGATACCGCATGACGGTGTTGCCGATCTTCTGCACATGAAGAATATGGTGATGAAGATGATGAAAATGGTATGTCATCTGCGCTGTCATCAGCATCAGATAGGAGCTTTCGAACATTTCGTTGGCGTTTCTTTACCTTTTTCACTTTTTTCAGGGCACGTTGTTTTTCTTGCTTGTCTTGGATCATGTTCGCCTCAACCATATTTAGTTCCTTAATCATTTGTTGTTCTTCAGATTCATCGTTATCTTGCCAAGCACTGTGAATGTCAGTTATTTTTGCAAATTTCTCATAGACATTTAACTTATGGTTGGAAACAACAGATGATGGCATACGCAGGTGACGGAAGTGTAATTGTTGGGGTGGAATTTGAGGAGAACTTTGATGGTGGTACTGTGTAGTCGGCAACTGGTAATGCATATTGCCATTTATTTTCGAATCAGAGGTAATGTCATCAGATATGATATCTTCATCATCGTTTCCTAGCTCACGGTCTTCCTCTTCGTCTTCTGGACCTTCTTCTGTTTCAATTTCTTCTTCCGCATCCTCATCTAGTACCTTAATATTGCATTTTAGTTCAGAGAGAACATTTGTCATTTGTTCTTTTACTTCTGGATCAGGTTGGTATGTAATTGGTCGGGATGATGTTATGGATGCACCTTCAAGTTGACCAGCACCAAGTTGATCGATTTGCGATAATAAGCCTTCTTCATTCATATGAGCATCAAGCTGTGCCCGGCTCTCAAGTTCTTCTAGTTGACGCAACTCATAGCAAAAATATTCGTCATCTGTGTCAATGCTGTCTTCGGTACTCTGACGACGGGAAGAAGAGACGGTGCGATAAGAATGTTGACTTCGATTGTCTTCATCATCTCGGCAATTTGGGGGAATATCTAACGAAGCCTGACTTCTTTGGCCATATTTTGGACGTGTCGTTGTTACAGACGATAGAGATATTGAACCATTATATACTGATGTCGTCATTGGCTGGGTTATAACTGGTATTATTACCTGGGGTTCACTGAAGCCCATCGATGTATATGCATCATCTATATCTTCGTCTTCTACATATACAGAGAGAGTCTTTTGAAGATATGGGCCAGATGTTCGTCTTTCAGGGGCCGGATCATCGTATTTTACTGGTTCTTGGTCGATTTGAATTTTAATATCTGGTGGAGATATACTTTGTTGCTGGTGAATGATGTGCTCTGTTTCTTGCAAATGATCTTCAAGGTCATTCTCCAACTGATGGTGTCGAATAGCATCGCCAACTGTGGGAAACATTGGCATAGATAACGTATCATCTTCTTTAGATGAAGTTTCCGTTGGTGTGCGATGTGGCTTATTAACTGAGGCATATGATGCTTCCTCTTTTATCTCCCTCGTAGGTGGTGATAAGGCAGATGGTTGTATTTGATATGAATCAATAGATGTTGATCGCATTCTTTGCTCCATCATATCAAACATTATGTCATCTTCCCCTAAAGACTGACTAGTTATTGGCTGCTCTTGATAACTCATCGAAGGTGTTGGCCGTTGACGCACCTGTTTTAGCGTTTCTATATGCTCAATATCACTAGAGTCATAGTATTCTTGACCATGTTGAAGGGATCTTCGATTATCACTCATCGTTGAATCGTCATTATCTGAGGATGTAAAATTTGGCAATTCTTCCCCTGGATCTGACATACTTGATCCAGGACGCATTGTTAAACTTTGCCGCCTATAGGTTTTCGCTTTTTGCATAAGGTTACTTACTGTAGAGGATAGCGAACGTTTTTTTTTTCTCGCACCCGTACTGGACGTATTTGATGTGCTACTACCAGTATGAGTGGCACGTCGAGTCATTGGAGGTATTTTGGTAAACCGCTTCATTAAGTCCATTCCATTGTGTCTTTGTTCTGGCTTCTGGGTATAATGCTGTTTATAAGCGGCAGTATCACATGGTAAATCCATAGTTAACGACTGTGATCGGCTGTGCTTACCAATGCGTTTTAATTTTAAGTCAGGTAATATATGGCTTATCTTAGTCCACATATGAAATTTGCCATGTTTGTCAGTCGTTTTTTGATGTTTTTGTTTGCCGATATGTTGTTGCTGTTGTTGCTGATGATGTGAACGATGAATATGTTGGGGATGATATATATATGGCGAGGTTGATTGCTGTTGATGGTGATCGTCGACAATTTCAGTTGAAAGGCTCATATAGCCAGATCTGTTTAGTGGGTATGACTGTTGTGATAAACTACGATGTTGATGCTGTAATTCACTGATATGTTTTTGCTGTTGCTGTTGGTGGAGCAACTCCAATTGTTCCATGTGTCGACTATGCGATGTGGATGGTTGCGAAGAGTAGTACCGATAGCGTGCACGTGTACCAGATCCGTATTCGCCGCGACCCATATAATCGAGATTTTTGCAGCTATTGTAATCGGTTAGACTATTCGATGATGGGTAATAAACAAGACGATCAGTTAAATTACGATGCTTCTGAGCAGCTGACTCAATGTCATCGATATCTGTTTCCTCATAGTAAGTTGAGGGCGATTGTTGGACATGTGTACGGTTTCCTTTATTTGGAATATCTCTGACTGAGCACTGCTTGACAGAATCAATAGGAGGTGTGCGAGATTTTCGACCCAGATTTGGAGATTCCTGGCCTGGCTGATCATAAAAATTTTGCTCCGATTGATTTCGTATTAAATCAGGGAAATTCTGCATTGGAGCTGAGGATGGTGATATACAATCGTTTACATCTGCCGATAGTGGCTCTTTTGGACACACAGCAGCAAGAGAAGAATCAGCGGCATGCTGCTGTTCATCCCATGCCAGCATTTCGTCTACAGTGCCACTATCCTTACCCAAGATTTGTTCACGACGTACATTAAACATCGATTTATTCTCATACGCCGAGCAGATGGGCATGTTCTTCGAGAGCTCTTTTATATAATTAAGATTTTCCTCGGAGAACATGAAATCATTCCTCTCGGCACAGGAGAGCGATGTTGTTGTACTTAGAATTGTTGGTATTTGCGAGCATGCAGTCGCTATTGTAACCGATCGAGTGTGAGTATATTTTGTCAACGATGTTGTATAGAATGGATTGCTTTCATCGGTGGAGCTACTATATCGACCTGTTGAAATTGGCCTGGCATTTGGTGAAATTGGTGATCGTTCCCAACTAGAAACTCCACTCAATGAACTAAGCCCTGAATCGGATTTGGTTTTTTTCGGTGAATGTTCGATAGCATTTGGCTGTAAATGTTGTCGTTGATAAGAAGAGGAATCATTAACATTGCTCATGGTTGCTCGTTTATCTTTTTGGCCATCATCTTCGTCTTCTTTATCCTCATCATCGTCCATCTCGTCGTTTTCTTCCTTTGTGTCATCTATAATCCTCTCTCTATTTTTGTCCTTATTTCTTTCTGATTTTCGATGCACATGCATCTGAAGGATGTCATAGTGAAATGGATTCATAGTAGAAATTTTTTGATGCTCATCAAGAATTATATTGTTTGTAACCTCGTCAATGTCGACGTATACGTCTTCAGATTTTGTTTCTTCATTATTTGGAGCTGGTGGTGGTGGACTTTGAGAAGAGTTACATAGCATATCTTCATCACAGAGTGTTGAAAAATCATCGATTTTGCGCTCGTAGCAGGGATTTTGTAGATGCAGAAGAAATAACATGGAATTGTGTCGCTCCAATGATTTCTTCAATGATTTTATATACTCGTCATTGTTATAGATATTACTGCTGCTTGATCGATGATCTAAACTATCACCATATCGAAAAATCTCTTGTTCATTTTCAGCATCTATGTCAACGTAATTATCGGCGCCAAAATATCCATAACGCTCAGATTCACTTGTACTTTTTTGCCTTCGATGCATTTCAGTCTCTTTAGTTTCAAGTAGTTTAAGTTGCTCGTTTAAATTCGAGTTATGCCGAATAAGTTGGGCACTGTAGCTATAGTCGGCCTCATCCTCATCGTCATCACCTCTGAGTATAACGCTAGCATCATTTCGCTGTTGTATTTCAAACAAAGGCACCGAATTACTGGGCCCAACCAGTTTCTTCAATGTTCTGATATTTTGTTCTAGTTTCATCATCATAATTTGAAATTTACTAGCACAGGTCTCGCTTAATTCATCTGAATATGAAATGGGATTTAGCAGAAGCCGGATCAGATTTTTGTCGACTCTTTTTATTTTTGCAAAAAACTCGCTTTCCTGCTTGATTAAATTGCGGAGTTTAAGCATCTGTGTTGGGGACAATGAACTCAAATCTTCAATTCGATTTATCCCTTCAATAATAGTGTCAATTAATTCATTCTGTTGATAAAGGCTAACGGAAGTGATACTCTCTGTTGAAAGTTCATATCGCTGCAATAAATTAAGATCTTTGTAAACACCTGATGTGTATTCGGTGGCCGATTGTTTAGCATCTGTATCGATTGCTGTTGTTGCTGTTATTGTTGTTATAATAGCCATAGAATCAGTATCAGTTTTTACAGCAGCAGCAGCAGCCAATGCTGTTTTAAAATCATTCAACATATCCATTTCAGAATGTAGGTGCTTCTTGCTTCGATGGGATTTTTTAACATCAGTACATTCAAATGGCGAGGCGGAAGTAAATGCACCAAACGATTGAGTTGTTGATGATGATAAACTTATAATGGCTGAAGATGATATTGATATGGTGGTGGTTGGTTCTTGCACCAAGTCTTCATTATCTTCATATATCATTCCCAGAGAAGACATTGGCCTTGAATGAAGACCACCATGACTCGATGCAATCTCATGATGAGCGCTCGGTGTGTTCATTGTTGCTAGATAGTCATCACGATAGGCCTGATTAAGAGTCTTATAAAATTGTTCATTCATTTCATTTCCCCCTCCAGAATCGTCTATCGGTACCGCCAGCAGCCCACCTTCACCGGTCTTTAAGGCTGGCCTTTTAAAAAAATCTTCTGATTCGGTAATGTCTTCATCGTTAAGCTTACCCATCATTGGGCTACAATACCTCTCACGGTTTAGTTCGGCGGCATTACGAAAAAAATTATATTCTTGTCGAACTTGATCATATGGTGTTGGGTCTGCTTCTATTTCACCCACAACAATTTCCTCTTGGCCCAGAGTAAGCATTTCCATATTATCATTTATATTAAAGAGTCGATCATTTGCGCCGGCTGCTCTAAATTCCCGCTCACGCATCATTTGAACTTTAAGTTTGGCAAGTTCCTGTTCTTGATTGGTGTTATAATTGTCGATGTCCGATTCCGAATAAAGTTTTTGGCGTAAACGATTTTGAATATCTTGAAAGCTTCTACTGATTCGATTACTTCTGTCACCCAATTCATCCAAAGAACGTGTGGCCGATGAGTGAGGTGACTTTGATCGGCGCTCGACATGAGGTGAATATCTTAGTTGTCCTTGAATCTTATTAAATACCACGGCACCAGTAATTTTTCCCTGTTGTTTTGCTTTAATTGATGTGGCTGTTGGCTCTAGAGCCTCATTTTTAAGCTCTTCAAGCAAGTTATTAAAATCATTAGTTGATGAAGGATCATTCACTTCATTATTAACCACAACCACATCCGATTCATATTCTTCACTTGGTCCAAACAAAGTTTCTGGATTCCTAAACGTATGTCCGTGTAGTTGCATTAAATTGGACACTACAACTTGTTGTTCTATAGTGATGTTCTCGAGCTTGTCTAATCTTACATACATTTTTCCATATTCACTGGATAATAAGTCAAGAGCTCGCCAAGCAAATTTTAACTCGGTTTCTAGTAGGCTGATCCGCGTCGATATCTTCTCCATGTAATCTGAAATGATGTAATCCGAATGCTGCTGACTATTATACATTTGACTTAACTGCTGTTCGCTTGACATTGATGTTATTCCACCTGCACCTCGTACAGAAAGCTCAGCTCCCGATGCTGTCGTATTTATACTGAGATTCGATTGATGATGTTGATTGAGATTCATGTGCGCTTGATGCTGATGTTGCAATTGTTGTTGGATATTCATTTGTTGTTGAGCTATAGAATTTACCGCCGAGGAACTCCAATTAATTGGGTTCTTTTTATTTTGGTTTAACAATTGTTGTTGTAGTTGTTGCTGATGCTGTTGTTGAAACCTAGCGGACACTATAGGACTACAAGGATTCGAAGCGTTTTGTACTGCAACATTTTGTTGTAGATTCGTGTTTAAGTCGTTCGTACCTGTGTCTGATGGTAGCGGCTGTGAATGCTGCCTACCCAAGCCTGCATTAAACAATTGCTTATGATGGGGTTTCGGTGAAGAATTCATTTTGTGATCTAATTGTTCCTTTTCCTGGTCAAATTCTAATGAGCCCATTTAAAAAAAAAAAAAATTGGTGTTTTCTTTTCCCTTTGTTGATTGTTTTATTTAATAAATTCGTCTCATTAATGTAATTTATTTGTTGTTCTATTTTTTATTGTAGTAAAAATTATAATATAGATTTTAATAAGTATTTTTTTTTTTTTCGTTTTTTTGTTTTATATCCGTGTAAAATTCTTATGTTATTTATTTCTATTAAAATTCCCTAAACTTTCTCTCTTTTTATTTATTAACTTCTTTTGGATTTCCCTGTGGTTTTCTTTTATAATGTTTACTGGGAATCCTTTTTATGTTTTAATTTATTTATAAAACTGATTAAATTTATTTCTGGTTTGCTTTGTTGTTGTTGTTTTGTTTGACGTTTATCGTTGACAAAAAGGAAAATTAAGTTTTGTCTAGTTTAGTTTATTGTTTTTTTTTTCGAATTTATTCAATTTTCCACACGAGTATGTATAAATGTAAATAATATATGTAAAAAATAGTTTAATTGAGTTGAAAATCAAATTGTGCGTCGCAATATCAAAATCAGTTCCTGAAATTAAGGTTAGTTGGATTACATTAAGATTTTCTCCTTATTGTGTATAGGGCAAACTAATGAACAGTGTATAAGTACTCGTATGTGTGTGAAAGCTTATACTATGGAATATCGCATAAATGTTTAAGTCCATCAACATTTTTTTTGCAAATGGGAGTTCATCAAATGTGCAATTAGTTCTTTACGAAATACAATCAAATGAAAGGTTGTTAAGCACATATATACTCGTATTATATAGATTACATACAGTGATGTTAAATCAGTATCAACAAGTGGTGTCATATTCTATTCAAATACTCCTTACCCGCTGGTGGGGGAAGTATGATTATTAAAACACATAATATGATCCAATTGTTGATTCCAATTGATTTATTACCACAAATCCAAGCCTTAAATAGAAATTAATTGTTTATACAGCAATTAGAGAATAAGCCGGTGAACCTGCATCAGTTCACCGCTGAGTTATTTATTCGTATGCAATTAGCATGCTTGACCTACTTCGTGCTGGTTTATTTTCGCTAAACAGTAAATGCACTCACCAAACCTATTGTTTAGAATTGCTTCTATAGCACTTATCCTTACCTTAACATTACTTCTTGGAACGACATTCTACCACTTTTGAAGCTTAACTCACTTCAATAGTAAGCCTCTCGTCAGATATCGCCAGCGTATCGACAAATTGAATGGCATAGCTGACTATTAGGAACACGGCTGCAATGACGGAATTCAAGGATCTATTTACTGAACTGAAATAAGTTATGTATAGAATTCGGGATTGTTCCATTTTCGTCCAGCAAAAGTGAGCATTTAAGGTGGAAATTACCAACACAAAAACTCCTATTCTGTGAACCCTGGACTTAACCAAAAAAAAAAAATGCACAAGACTTCAGTTTTATTTAAATTTGTCTTCTTAACATCCCAAATGAAGTGCATCCTTGCACCAAATCTCCGCTCCAAGACGGCTTTTGTAAATGGTCTTCCATAGACACCCACTCTTGCGTCACCGACAATCACCTTCACCTCACCGACAATCATTAGAGAAGCATCTTGCCCGACAAACCTGAAACTTTTCGTCTAAACTTTGTAGAAGGATTCAACAAACTGCTAAGCGACTTTCTTTTGAAAATCGAAGAAATTAAAGCAAGTTTGAATCAGTCGCTTCTTTGGCGGAATGAATAAATCTTCTTGAAGAGAATTCCAACGCGGCTGAAATGATTATACCCCAAAAGCGTGATGTGATCCAGTTCTCTTCGGGATACCAGAAGTCCCAGAAGAAAATTAGAAACATATTTTTACTCGAGAGGAAGGAGATGCTTTATCCCTCATCGGATGAAGTGGGCCAAACCAGAAAAAAAAAGCGTGGTATGACTTGAGTCGTAAAGAGGCTGTCAGGGTTAGAGAGATGTTTTTTCGGTACTACATGACCAACCCGATAGAGGAAAATGGAAAAGAGCTCAAACGAGAAAGGAATGACTGAAGCGTCTTTCTTAAGTGTATGAAATTTCAATACGACCAAAACCTGAGGCAAAAATACTACAATGTCCAAGGGTAGTAAACATTTTCAGTCGTACATCACAAACATTAGAAATTCCACGTCATTCTTAGGACAAAGCCAATCTGTTTACTTTACACTTTGCAGCCATCTCAAAACTTCCAGATTGTACTTTATCTCCACCAACAATTGAGCGCGTCGAATCTTCAATGGAAAGAACCCACTTTCGCACTCGTGTGGTAGCAAAGGTGCTTAATGGTCTTAACATTCGTAAATTCGCTATTACAGATTTAATTTTAATTAATTTTTAATTTTTTCGTGGGGGCTAATGCCCCCATTTATTATGCTTAATACAAGCTTAAAAACTAAGACTTAAACTAATACTAGGGCTTAAAGCTAAGGATGCTGAAGGAGATCGAATTTGAGGGAAAGTGTGCTGCGATTAAAATCGAAAACGGAAAGGTTGGAGTTTACCTTACGCAGCATACGGGAGATTGGTTCGTTAGAGCCATATGTGGTGCGGTGGATAGGTAGATAAAAGATACGGGTGGAACGTAGATTACGAGTGTTAGTGTTAAAGAAATTGAGTTGCAAAGAGGCATGCAATCGACGGAGTCGGTGAATGTACGTCCCTTCGTTCCTCAAGGGTATTCAGGTTAATGAGTTTGAGACGGTCTCGATAGGGAGGTAAGATTAGAGGATCGTTCCAAGGTAGACCTCGAAGAGCAAAGCAAAGAAAACGACGCTGGATCCTCTCAATACGAGATACATGAACTCGTTGAAAGGGACACCACGCTTGGCTAGCGTACTCGAGAAGGGGGCGAACGTAAGTGATGTATAGTGATCTAGTCACGTACGGGTTGCAGAATTCTTTGGACCATCTTTTAACGAAGCCGAGTGATGAGTTTGCTTTAGAAATTATCTCATCAATATGCGAGCGGAAATTAAGCTGCCTGTCGCATAATATACCAAGGTCGCGGATAGATTCAACAAGAGGTATAGGTTGGCCGTCGAGATGGTAAATTCGTTGAGGAGACTTCTTGCACTTACGTGAGAAAGTAATCGATTGACATTTGGAGACATTGAGCTCTAAGCAGTTCTTGATGCACCAGGTGGAAAAACTATTTAGATCTATTTGAAGGAGGGTGGAGTCTTGTTGTGAGGAAATGGGTTTAAAAAATTTGGTATCGTCAGCATAGAGAGAAAGTGTTGAGTGTTGAATGAGCCTTTGAAGGTCGTTAATAGTTAGGATGAAGAGGAGTGGACCTAGGTGACTACCTTGAGGAACACCTGAAGTGGCCAAGAAAGGGGCCGATAGGACAGATCTGAAACAAACATTATAAAAACGATTATCCAGGTAAGAAGATATCCATTTAAGCAAAATGGGTTCAAAGCCCAGGACGGACAATTTGAACAGGATTAGTTTATGAGATATCTTGTCAAAAGCTTTACTGAAATCAGTTGTTATAACGACAACTTCTTTACCATTTTCTAAGGCTGAGAGAACAGAGGACACGAATTCTACGAGGTTAGTGGTAGTTGATCTACCCTTCAGAAAGCCGTGTTGATTGGGGGAAATAAAAGATTTACACTGAAAGCTTAAGGCTTCATGCAAAATACTTTCGAGGAGTTTGGGTATATGGGAAAGTTTAGCTATAGGGCGGTAATTAGTGACTTCGCTCTTTAATCCCTTTTTGTGTATGGGTGTTATGAAAGAGGACTTCCATATCTGTGGAAATTCACCTTGAGAGAGCGATAATCGGAAGAGATTAGCAAGGGGGCGTGAAAGAGTTGAGGAACACTTTTTAAGAAATATGGATGGAAGGCCATCTGGGCCGGGTAAGTATTCATCATTAAGTTGTTTTAATTTGTTTTCTATTACTGTATGATCAAAGCTATGAGAAATAGTAGGGCCAATAGGGAAGGTAAGTAGGTATTTGAAATAAGAGGGATCCGGTACGAAGGAATTATCGGCAAAAGATGGTATATCTCTCCTTCTTCTGAAGTAGTGTTCTTCCACACTGGCAAAACCACTGCATAAGTTTTTTCATCAATCCTACCCTACAGCACTCTTTCCGAGTATCTTTCCGAAACTTCTCCTCTCTCCTCCTACAGACCCACCATTGCACTTACGTCCCTTCTTTCCACCGTTAGCTCATGAGATATTTCGAAATACGAAAACTTTTGTGGAACCAAAGCGTAAATGAAGCTGGCGAAGGTAAGATAGTTGCACTTCATATTTCCAATATTTCAGGCTCTTTTGTCGAAAATGCGTGCTTTTGGGATCGACGACTCTCTTCTTCAATGGATTAGAAACTACTTTTCGGAACGATCAATTCAAGTTGTCTTGGATGGTTTCAAGTCTGATATTCACAAAATAAATGCTGGTGTGCCCCAGGGCTCCATTCTGTCTCCGACACTCTTTTAAATTTTCATCAAAAATCATTTGTCTGCTACTTCTAATCCAATATATTCCTTTGCTTATGACCGTAGTCTCTGCATTTCATATTCGTTCCCGGACTCACGTACCTGCTCTTCGGCTGTAGAATGAAAATGGCAGCGTATGCGTAGATCATTGAATTCCGATATAAACAGCACTACTAAATGGGAAACCACCAATGCTTCCAAAACGCAATACTATTTGCTGTCGTTAAAGCGAACTTTAAACACCCAGTGTTTCAATGAGAATTTACGTTAGAAAGACCTCATATTCCATGTCGCCAAAAACGCTGTGAAATGTCTAGGTTTCCTGAAACGATGTAAGAAATGTTTCACCTCCTCTGATCTGGCCTCAGAGCCAGTGAAATACTTGTTGTGAAATAAATTTGCCATCCAAGCGGGATCAGGCTCTCGGAGAGCACCTTTGATAATGAAATCCGTAAATGACCGTGACGTCCCACAGCGCGCTACAGTAGGAGCACTTTAGTGGGTTGTGAGATAGTCTATACATTGGGTTCTGGGCTATCTGTTGATGTTAAAGAGCAAGTTGTAGAAAGGATTGTGGCGCAGGTTCTGACAGGACTATTCTATGGTGTAATACAAGATGGAGGAGAATACGTAGATTACTCGTACAAACGTTAAACTATCTGTACGACTGTGACCATTGCGGTTTTAGTACCGAAATAACAATTCCTTACGAAATTGCGGAGATGGGGAGTTTGTTCCCGGGCATTTCTGCAATTACAGTAAGAGTCGCTTGACACGCTTCTCCAGAACGTTGACAATAGCACTCTCCTCGAATTCGCTCTACCCACCGTCCAATAGGAATATGTCTAACGAGGACCTTGATAAATACCTAAAACCAAACAATGAGCTAAACAATTAAACAAACAATAAACATTACAATACCTCGGAATGAACACACACCCAACAAAGATCTATTCCGCAATGCTACCATTAACGCATCGCCGCGACACAAAAGTAGACTGTTGTCAAGACTCAAAACTTTGTACAGGCAGTTTACTAACAGACAGAATGTGGAGGGTAGGACACTAAAGTCGTCAATTAAAAACCTCTAAATATTGATAAGAGAGAATTACAGAGCATCTGCAAGTTTGTACTGGAACAATAGAATTCGAGCTGTAAATTCCAGCAACCAAAATGTTCCCGAACAACTTTATCCCATCCCTAAAAGGTTTAAAGATACATCCAATCCGACGAATCTCCGAATATCAGTAAGGTGTTCGAAAAGGTAATCAATAGGGTTTTGAGTCAGTGAACCCAGTCAGGAGAAAAATATAGTTCCGTATAATCAATTCGGTGTTAAGGCGGGGCATGATGTCATATTGTACATACTGGTTTCAGATATCCAATGTAATAAAAGCAAAAACCAGTGTACTGGAGCCTGCGTGATTGACTTGGAAAAGGCACTTCGACACCGTCTTCTAACTATAGAGGGACTACAGGCTGACCAGAATGGGCACCAGTAAACCACTTTTGTAAATATGACGATGCAACTTCTGTTGGAACATTTCACATTACAAACGGTACAAGGTGCGGTTAATTCGCCGATCTTATTCAACGTTTACATAAGCGATTTGATAGGTTCTCTTCCACATAGCATAGCGTACGCAGACGACTTGATAGCGTACAGAACAGGTCCAAAAGTCGAAGTCTATATCATGCTTTTGCAATGCGACTTGGAACAAGTCAGGCGATTTTGTGATGTTTCGAACGCCGTTGTCTGGTGCCCCTAGGGACCATTCTCGATCATTGGACAATACGGCCAGCCACTTGCTTGTCGAAATGCAGCCAGATACCTTGGGATCTGGCTAAACCAATATCCATATTTCAACAAGAATGTAGATGCTGCTCTGGCCAGAACCAAAGTTGCTTTTACCCTTACAACGAGACTGTTTTATAGCAACCAACTCGATGCGAGGGCGAAAGTTATCTGCTACAGGGCCCCCGTCCGGCTCATGCTGGTATATATGTAGGTGTCCCATGTGGTTCAACGTGAGAACAAGCTTAATGGAAAAGATTCGCGTATTTGAGAGGGCTTGGCTTAAGGTTTGTCTTCACCTTTCCAGCACACCAGAATTGGGATACACAAAATTTTACCCCAATAAGGTCCTATACAACAGGGTGAATCTAATGCGAGTGGGCAACTTCGCTATTAAGTTGACTCGAGATCATATTGGAATGACCTTGTCCAACAACATAATATCTGGGGCTTACTACACCAACTACTTATATCATGAGAGTGTGCGCTTGAAAGATTTCGTCCCCCTTGAGACGTTCCTCTATTTTGGCATGAAAGGGCTGATCCATAGGTTGATAGGTTTGAGGTGCAGTAATGTTCCAAGTAACTCGTGCAGTTGGTGAGGGGAACACAACTGCACACGGCAGTATTGAACGTCTCAAGTTTAGGAGGGCGGTTTCTAAAAGCGATAAAAACGATTTTATTTGCAGCACCAAAATATTTGATGATTAAGTGAATAAGACCCGATACCTTCGTCGTTTCCTTCAAATCCGGGTTAGACTAGTCAGAAAGCAAAGTGGGCCATATTTCCCTTGCTATGTTTAGCAAGTGGTCGACTTACATAAAGTAGGGTAGTTTTAAACTATTTAAAGTTAGTAACCTTGGGTTAGCTAACAATTAGCTTAACCACTTTAAGTTTGCTAACAATTAGTTTAGATAAGATTATATAGTTAGGCAAAGTAGTTTAAGGTTTAGTATCATCTAGCATAGGTAGTTAGTTTAAGTAGTTTAAGTCAGATGTATAAGTTTTATGTAAATAAGTTTTTTCTTTAATACTTAATAGTTTCTCAGTTTAACTAGATGTTAATAAATAATAACTATTATTTAAAATGATAATTTAGCTTAGAGCGCCCGCTTGGAGGGCCAGTAAGTTAGAATAAGTTGATTAAATTATGTTAAGCTGATTTTAATAATTTTTTCTGTTATCAAGTAAGTATAGTAAATTTAAGAAGAATAAAATAAAATGCATTAAAAATGAAATAAATGAGAGCATGTAGATTCTCGGCCAGAATTGGCGTATTTTAGCTACGGCTGAGGTATACCACAAATTCTATTCACTGTAATTCGGATTTCCTTAACAATATCCTTATCTCATTGATTTGGCATATTAAATCAATATGGCGTTAATCGACACTTATGTTTTGAAAATAAATTTTAAAATAGGACTGAAGATCCCTAAAGAGTCATTTAATTGGAGTATTACTGAGTTCATTGTGAACCTCACCCTAGATTTAACACTTTCGCAAACCATCTCTTAAGTGTCAAGGAACCGCAAGATTTAATGTCACTTTGTTGTTTTCTCACAACTTTATCAATGTTATACAATTCTATTTCTATCACATTTAATTTGTTTTTGCAAAAGCTTACAAACTTACAGTGGCACAGCACATATTTTCCAATCCCTTATTAGAATATTTGGATAGTTGGCTAAGTACTTTTTTAAAGTACTGCTCATTATCCGATGTTAGAAAGGAAATTGGCTCACTGAAACATTTTATCGCGAACACAGTATCTGATAGAGATACGTCTTTGCAATCATCACAATGAAACAAAAAGTTGCTGGAGTACTCTTTAAGGTAAACAATGGCACCCATACTTAGTCCAATACAAATGGGGTGAAACGAATTTCCACACAAACCATTGCAGTGTATCAAATCTTCAAAGGTATCGGACACACAGTTAAGAGTACCACAGAATTTCGACATTGTATTCGTAGTTGGGTAGGTCAGTGAAGTAATATAAGTGGGTCAAAAACAAAAAACAAAAAACTCGCGAACAAACAGATAATTGCAAGTTGACAATTAGTTGTAGGGACTCACAAACTAGGGACAACGAACCGAAAATTAATTTTTTTTTTAAATTGCAAGTACAACTTTCAACTGAATTAAAAATCTGACTGGTACGAGTAACTTCGAGAGAATGCCAAAACACGTCCGATCGGTTTGAATGTAAAATTGAATTCTTGCTGTGATATGTCGACGTGTTCCTAATTGTCAGCTGTGCAATTTATCGATACTGGAAACGAAGGCAAGAGCAGATGACACCTGACGTAGCGCCTAACATAGCAAAGGCTGACGAGGGATTTACTGTTGAATGAGCTAAATTTCAAAGGTGGTAGCTTGTCGTTCCTACAAGTAATGTTAAGGTTGGCATAAGTAATGTAGTGCTAATGTTAGCTCAAAGAAATTCTAAACAATAGGTTGAGTGAGTAAATTCACCGAAAATAAACCAGCACGAAGTAGGTCAAACATTCTTATTGCATACCAAGCAATAACTAAACGGTGACGTAGGTTCACCAGCTTTTTGTCTAATTTCTGTGCAAGCAATTCAGTACCATTTAAGACTTGGAATCAGCAGTTCAATCATATTGTGTGTTTTAATAATCATATTTCCCCCCAAACAGCGTTAATGAGTATTTGAATAGATTCTAACACCACCTGCCGATCCGGATTTAACATTTGACTCTTAAACAAATTTTGCAGGAATGACAACTATCAACACGACTCTATAGTGCTTTCGTCCATAGATGCTGCCATAAGTGCTCTTCAAATAAATAAAAATCGATTTGAATTTTTATAAAAACCTACCGAAAATTTTGTTCTTATTCTATTTAACATAAAGTGGTAATATTAAATGCTACACAGTCCTGCTACTACCTGAAATGAATGTTGGGATATGTTGCACAGAACGCACTACTGAACAGTAGAACCTATTATGGACACATTAATGTCGAAGAAAAAGCATTGTGGCCGATGAGAAAATGAGCATTGAACAACTACAGCTATGAACTCACATATGGAGCCTGCCAAGCTTGCCAAAAATTCATGTATGAAGCCGAAAACTAGATTAAACGACTTCAATGGCAATGTTTGAAGTTTCATTGGATTCGGAATGGGGAGTCAAAGCCTCCATGACATGTACATGAACAACGATTACCAGATGATTGATTTTGCAAGAGCCCACGATGTCCATTGGTCTTAAATGTTTGCAAGTTATAATGACACCATAAGCTAGTTTTACGGCATAGGGGAGGAATCACGATATTTTAGAGTATGTCTGACGAGCATTCATTGTGAGACGGGTGTTAAGGTTAAAAGTTTGAAGAGGCGGAATTCTACTGGCAATTTCTGTGGAGCACTATTGGTGGAAATAGAGATATAACAAGGTGAGAGAGGTGACATTACGTCGATGTTCGAGGGTGTCCAGCGACATCAATTTTGAATCTTGGTCCTGGGGCACCTGACTAGATGTGGGCATTGTACTTCAATTGGGGCCTGTTCAGAAAATCAGGAATATTTATCATATCGCTTCAGGAACCTAGGCTTGAAATAATTTTTTTAAAGAGTATTTTAATATTTCAGTGATGCATTGATGTTTGACTGAACAAACAGTGCAGAAAAAAAATAAACGGACCAAACAAAAAAAAAAAATCAGATTTTCTGGAAACTTTCGTCAACATCTGTATTGTGCTTTCGGGTCTTTTCGGTTCTGACATGCCTTAACAAAGAAATGAGTGGGGCTGCGAGCATGCTGAAAATGCTATATTTCTTATAGGCTTCTTCTGTTATATTGTATATACAAGCCCTTGCCCCTGATTCTTGAAAAAATTCCTCGAAGTATTTCCATCATAGATATTTCCAAATCCTTGTATTGGTCCACCGATATTGAGCCCAATCTCATTGCGAAAATTCTTTTGAATCTCTTGTTTTCTTCTTTTTTTCACCTCCTTGTTTCCAATCAATGTCCTCTCTCTCTCTATATCCAAATTTCCAAAAACTTAACATCTGCTCCGGCATTTTAGGTGTAGTGATACCCTCCTGAGTGTTAAGATCCTTAACAAAAAAAATATGCAAGTTTCAAAATAAACTCCATGCACCTGATTCTTCACTTCGCTCAGTGAATGTCATAAACTGCGTTTTTTCTCCTTTTCTTTCGCCTTTTAAACTTAATTCCTTGATATAAACTTATTGCTAAACAACACTCTTGTCACTGGTCTTCTATTTGGCCACAAAGTGTGTTTTTAAATATTTTAAATACTCGTACCTAGGTTTTCTCTTTCTTCTTTAGAAGTCAATTTTGTGAAAAATAGGTATTTAATAATTATTGTTATAGAATGTAAGAAACTGAATAAATTGAATTGAATTAAATTGGATTCCATATTCGTAGTTATGTTCGACATCATTTGACTCATCTTGATGTTGAAGTTTTTTTGCACTCTTTTGCATATGGAGCATGACCACGTGAGTGTCAATACACTTATAATCCCCCAGTAAGTGTTAAGTTTGTTTGAAAAGTGGGATAGAGAGAGAAAGAGCCCTATTTATTTGGCTTGATGCAAGCCTAATCTAATTTAAAAACTAAAAGGAAAAATTAAGGGTTAGGAAATAAGGGAAAGGTGGCGGAGATCAAGTTTTAGACGAGAAGTGCTCAGGGGAGGTTTGTTTTGGCCTTAGTGAGCATGCGCGAAATTGATACGTTGGAACCATAATAGGTGCGATGAGTTGGAATATAGAAGAGGCGAGGTGTAAGTTACGAGGGTTAGTGTTGAAGGAAATAGGATTGTAGAGGGAGACGCAATCAACAGAGCCAGAGATCAGTCGATGAATGAAGAGAATGTCAACTTTGATTCTACCTTTTTCGGGGGTATTCATTTTAAGAAGTTTGAAGCGGTCACGATAGAGAGCTGAGATAAAAGTGTCATTACAGAGTAGTCCTTGTAAGGCAAATCGAAGAAAACAACGTTGAATGTTCTCGATTCGGAATATATGAACTCGCTGAAAGAGGGACCAACCACACTTGGTTGGCATATTAGAGAAAGGGTCGGACAAGGGTAATGTAAAGTGATCTTGTCACATATATATATGTCACAAGCTGTCAATTTATCACTAATTCCAAGAATTTTGACAGAAAGCATGTCAATGCTGTAGATCTGTAAGAGGAGAGAGAAGAAACAAGTTCTTAGTCACGTTGATTGATGGAAAAGCTTACCAGGGAGGAAGAACACTTCTTCAGAAGAAACATTGATATACTCGTACAATCCGCGCCAACGAATTTGAGAATGTCTATACCTTTAAGTAATCTTGCTACAAGTGCAAAAGATACACGGCACTCGCTGGAGGCGTTGAATGCGTTACATGTGAACTTCATTGTAAATGACAGTTAATGAGGTAGAATTGGACACTGTAGGGTTTCAGCTTCGATTTTTGTTCGCTTTGGATGTCTAGACGCTTAAGAACGGTCTTGACACATTTGAATCTTATCTTGTCTTTCTCTTTAGGGTTGCCCTTCTAGCCCCTTTACAGCTCACAATATAGTGGATATGAAGTCCGAGCTATACACAACTGCCTGTTATTATTGATTATTAAATAGTTCGGATATGTTAGCCGATTTTAACGTTTAAATTGAAAAAGAGGACAACTTTGTCAATACGATTGGTAAGAACTACCTACATAACAATATGCCTGACAACGGATTGGCACTAATAGACTGGTACTGGCAGAAATACTCGTATTTCATTTCATTTATTGTTATTGTAAGTGTTTTGTACATTAAGATGAGATCTTTTATCATTTAATTCTTAAATGTAACAACAATATTTTACTTAAAACTAGAGACCAAGAGAGATAAGGGAAAGGAATATGGTCAAAATTAGTTGAGAAATAGAGAAGGATTGCACTTTTAAGGGAGAGAATTCTTTTAAAGAGAGAATAGTCTATCCAATAAAATCAGACGAGAAGAATTATGATATTGAAAACGGAATGAAATAATATTCAAAGTTCTGGAGGAGCGAGTAAAACTAAGTTTATGAAATAAATACAATGGACCCTGTTTATTTGTGATTTTATGTAGAAATACACAGTTTCTGGTATTGATGTAAACTTGTATTGTACAACCTAAAAGCCTTATGCAGTACAAAAAAATGTTGTTAGACCTACAGAGACCATATACGTACCGCACTGAATCATTAAAAGCTACTTGTAATTTACGTTGAGATAGTGAGTCAAGAGTGCAGTAGAGGACATCTTTTTTTTTATATATATAATTTACGCGTGCCTAAGGGGTTAGATACCCTTCTACTGTTGTCAGGGCGCGGGCGGAAAGTTAGAAGCCCTGAGAAAAGAAAAATTGTTTTTGTAGTGGTTTGAAACCGTGGTGAGTTTGGTTTCGATATTCGCTCTCCAGGGGTGGGAGTCCGAATAGGAGAGTTTTTTTTTCACTCAGAGTGATTCGAAGGTGCTTGAAACTCTACAACAGCCAAATCTACTTGTCAGTGTTATGCCTTCACACGCAGAATTTTTCTGTCTGAGTTCCAATCACACAAATGAAAAACTTGAAAGACTTGTCATGGGCAGGATTCGAACCTTGACCCTCCGAGTGGGAAGCGATTGCTAGTACCATTACACCACGGCCACCCACTTATATGTTTTTATGTGTATAAAATCTGTAGTTCGATACAATATGATATTCTCGGTATCGGAGTGAAGCTGTAGTTGTATATATAAATTGACTTATTTATCAAGTAATACTATTATTTTAGTGCATTCATGTAAAATTTCATATAAATGTGATTATTAATTCGCGTTTTATCTCTAGTTAAACAGAATCATAATGGCAACTGAGACGATGATGGTGAAAATTGAGCATCACGCTGTAATTAAATTTCTCACAAAGCAAGGAAAAAGTCAAAAAACTATTCATGAAGAGATGGTGGCTGTTTACCAGGGTTCCGCACCTTCATTATCAGCTTTGCAAAAATGGTCAAGTGAGTTCAAGAGAGGCAGAGAGAGCATTGAAGACGACCCCCGCTCCGGCGCTCCGGCTACTGCTTGTACGGGAGAAAGCATCAAAGAAGTCGAAAAACTTGTTCTTGAGGATGCCCGAATAAAGGTGAAAATGATGGCAGAGATCACCAAGCTTTCAATTGGTACCATTCACACCATTCTTCATGACCATCTTAACCTTTCAAAGGTCAGTGCAAGGTGGGTGCCACGAATGCTCACAGCGCCTCAGAAAAAAGTGAGAATCGCATGCTGTAGAGAGCTTTTGGAGATGTGTAGTGAGAACGCGGACGGTGTTATGGATCGAATTGTTACTGGGGACGAAACATGGGTCCACCACTATGACCCTGAAAGCAAATAAGAGCCCATGCAGTGGCATAAAAAAGGAACAGACCCCCCCGAAGAAGTTCAAAGTCACTCCGTCTGCCGGGAAGCTCATGGCCACAATTTTTTGGGACTCAAAGGGAATCTTGCTCATTGAGTACAAAAAAAGGTGAAACCATCAACGCCACATCCTACGCCTCCACTTTGCATAATTTGCGGGAGGAAATTAAAAAGAAAAGACGGGGTAAATTCGCAGCGGGTGTGTTGCTTCTTCATGACAACGCTCCTGTTCACACGGCGCGAGTTTCCAAGGCTGCTGCGTGAGATTGTGGTTTCGAAGAAATCCAACACCCACCCTATAGTCCAGACCTTGCCCCTAGTGATTATTTCCTGTTTCCGGATTTAAAAAAATGTCTTCGTGGAAAAAGATATTCGGATGATGAAAAACTCAAGTCGGCAATAAATGGGTATTTTGCAGAGAAAGAGGAAATTTATTTTTTTGAGGGTTTAAAAAAGCTTATCTCAAGATGTAACAAATGCATTGATGTTAGGGGAGATTATATTGAAAAATAAAAACAATTTAAATTGAATTCGCATTTTCCTTCATATCGATACCGAGAATATATTGAACGCCCCTCGTATGTCCAGCCACTGTCTTCAAGCATACTAAATGAGTAAATCCCCCTAGCCCCTATTCGCTGAAGACATTGCAATGATATCTGTACGGTTTTAAAACTTCTACACAGTATAAAGATCCTGTTTGATCCAGTAAGGAGACTTCGAATAAACCGCCTAAGATGTCTTGAGTACATTAAGCGCAAGAATACCAACGCTGCAGCTCGAAGGGACCCAGGAGGATAATGCAACATAGGAAGACTCTGCGTGTCATCTGAATGACAAGGTCCCATGGATGACATTACTTGATTTTCCACATTGTCATCTAACATCGGATGACACGTTTGAATCGTTAAAAAGTTAATTTTCGTTTTGTATATGTGTTATAAAATGAGTGATAGAAAGACGGTGAAGCCGATATTGAGGCCAAAAATAAAACACCCACAGTTTCAGGAAAAAAAAGGAGCAGAAAATTATTATTTTCCTGGGACCATCAAACAGAGTCTGATTTAATTGCAGCTGTTGAGGTAAATCCTGTCCTTTGCGATAGTGGGCGGAAGGATTACAAAACTCCGAACTCCAAAATTGATTCCTAGAAACAGGTGTCGCTCAATGTAAATATTGAGGGTGTCGACGATGTCGAGGCGTGTTTTAAATGGCAATCACTTCGTAGCCATTTAAAGCCCATTTGGGCAAAGGGACAGGCGAAATTGCGAAAGCATCGTAGCCTCATCTAACGTTGAACCATTGTTCGAAGCTTCCCAACCGCCGAGAAAAAAAGACAAAAAAAAGAAACAGCGAAAATGCCGTTGTCAATGGGAACGCCATGACCATCGTTGTCCTCGAAATCAAATTCTGGTAGCTTTCGGAATTTGGTGGCTTAAGTGTTGGGAAATATAGTACGTAGGCAAAATGATCGGCATTGTGTGTTCGGTGAACTGGTCGCATCACATTTGCGAAGACTTCCAGAAGACGTCGCCTTCAATTTGGAGGGTCGAATCATGCAATTGATTTACTCTCGTAAATCGTCTTCACTCACAAATGTCACCGACCCGAACGCCATGCCGACTACTTCTATTTCGCAACCGCAGATTGACTCCACACCGAATCAGCCGCGGGCCCTCTATCGACCAATATCCCGCCTATTGGGATTACATCCTCCACATATATTGAAATCCAGATAAAAGTGATTATTTGTTTTTCTTTTTCTTCTATTCATTCCGTTTGAAGTCGTTATTATTTTTCTATTATTACAGGGATCGCAGATTAAATTCATCGAACAATGAGCGCCATATAATCATACAAACTGTAGTTTTCCCTCCGCGGTTTTCGTAGACTACTTTTTAGTTGTTTTATTTTTATTTTACTGACGTTTTCATTTTTCGTAAACAACTATTTACACATTGTCATCAGTGTCATTGGTGTCATCCGTGCCATTAGTGTCATCTCGTGTGATCGCCTGTCATCCAGGCATGTCAACCGGATGACAAAGCAAGCGTGTCATCCATGTTGGGACAAAATGTCACTCGGATGACCAAACGGATGACACTGTGTGATCGGGTGTTATCTAGCTGATGACACGCTTGCAAATGACATGCAGATGACAACCGAATTACAAAAGTTCTCTGACGTCAGCATGTCATCCAGATGACAAGTTTGGATGACCGTCTGATCGTACAATTAGATACCCTTTTACTGTTGCCAGCGCGCGGGCGGAAAGGTAGAAGGCGAAGAAAAGAAAATTGTTTTGTAGTGGTTTGAAACTCAGGTGTGTTTGATTTTGATATTTGCTCTCCAGGGGGTGGGAGTCCGAATAGGACGGAGAGTTTTTTCTTCACTCAGAGTGATTCGAGGTATAATTCACCGTATTTTTTTCTACGTGTCAGTGTTATGCCTTCACACGTAGAATTTTTCTGTCTGAGTTACAATTCCACAAATGAAAAACTGACTTGCCGTGGGCAGAATTCGAACCTGGACCCTCCGAGTGAGAAGCGAATGCTAGTACCACTACACCACGGCCACCCACTTATATGTATTTATGTGTATAAAATCTGTTGTTCGATACAATATGATATATATATAACCTTATTTTAACTGCAATAATTCATACAGCGCAGGTGGTGTCGCTGTATATATTAAAAAACAGGAAGCATCAAATAGCAAAGTTCGTAAAATAAATCTAGTGAGTGCTGATGTCCTAAAAATTTGTTGTCCTATATGTAATGAATGTTTTACTATTCTGTGTATATACCGTCTGCATAACAATAATCTCAATATTGACATTTTCTTAGGAGAATTTAACAGTTTACTTAATGACGTAAGGACTAAAAATCTTATAGTGGTAGGAGATATAAACATTGACATTTTAAAAAACAATAACGACTCATATAATTATTTATCCTTAATGTCCTCATTTGGTTTGAGACCACTTCTTTTACTACCAACTAGAATAACAGATAAAACACAGACTTGCATAGATCAAATTTTTATTAGAGTAGGTTCAAATTTTACATATAACTTGACTAGTGAAGTAATTGACTTGAAAATATCTGATCATTGTATGACTGCTATAAAAGTAGAAGCTACTGGGCTGAGTAATGCTGACAAATGCTGCTTTGCTTGCCGCCAGGTTGCTTGAGTATCTACGTACGAACTTACAGATTAAATTTGATGAAGAGTTCCTGTGGACAGATTCTAAAATTGCTTTATTTTGGATATTGGGAATAGAGAAGCGTTGGAAACCTTATGTTGAGAACAGAGTACGAGAAATCCGAACGCTTGCTAAAATTTCTTGTTGGCGGCACTGTCCTGGCTCTCAAAATCCTGCAGACCTTTTGACCAGAGAAATCAATGCGATGTCTCTAATCCAATCCCATCAGTGGCTCTCTGGACCAGGTTGGCTAAATAACGAAACAATACTTTGGCCAAATGGAAACGAATATAAATCGTCTACTCTATCAACGCTTTCAATGTTTGTTGCGGGGGAAGGAGAATAAGAGGAATTAACAACACCTAACGAATGTCTTATTGTATGTGAAAAATTCAGTACCTGGCGACGTCTTTTGCGAACAACAGCTTATTGTTTTCGTGCAATTGAATGTTTCAACAAAAAAAGCAACGTCATGGAGAATATGCCTCCTACAAAGATGTTTCTTTTCTATCTGGATGTGAAATGGATCGAGCTGAAAGTTATTGGGTTAGCGAAGTACAACGACGGCATTTCAGTTCCGAAATAGCAGCATTCAAACAAAATAAAGGTATACCCTTGAACTCTAAATTGCTTATGTTTAGTCCCATTCTAGATCAAAATAGTGGTCATATTCGTGTGGGAGGGAGATTGCAATTCCTATCTCCACAATTTCAAGCTCATCCTACACTATTGCCAAAATCATCACACATCTCGAAGATTATAGTTAATGATGTACATAAAAAGCTGTTTCATGCTGGTGTATCATCAGTGTTAACGCATTTGAGATCAATTTACTGGATCATCAAGGGTCGACAACTGGCTAAATCCGAGATCAGGAAATGTACAATCTGCAAGGTTCTTCGAGCTATGCCTGCTTACATTTTCTTCACCGTTTGACGTCACAGGACTTGATTTTGCTGGACTTTTGTTCACCTATGTTTCTGGCCAAAGGAGTAAGGTGTACATTATGCTATTAACTTGCGCATCGATTAGAGCGGTTCATCTCGAATTGACATCAGATCTTACGGCTGAAGGCTGTTTGTTAGGCATACGACGTTTTATTGCTCGCAGGGGTGTACCGAGAGTAATTTGGTCAGATAACGCAACTAATTTCAATAGAGTTTCCAAAGAAATCCTGAATTTAAGTTTCACCGATGAAAAATTTAGGGGCTTCTTAGCTAATCATCGTATAAGTTGGAAGTTCATCGTTGAACGTGCCCCTTGGTGGGGTGGGTTCTGGGAACGGCTGGTGGGTGTTGTAAAATGTGGTTTGAAAGCAGCGATAGGAAAAGCTACCTTGAACATAAATAAACTACATACGTTCTTAACCGAAGTAGAAAGTCTGGTTAATAGAAGGCCCCTTACATATGTGGCAGATGAGCCTCTTGATTTATCGCCACTTACACCTGCTCAGCTTTTACGAGGTGCAACGGAGGACAAGGGAGGTCAAGAGGCAGAAGTCTTACGCCAGCGATGGAGAGAACGACTGCAATTTATATCTTGCTTCAAAGGCAGATGGTACAAAGAATATATTCAACAACTGGCGTCGTTTCATAAATACAAATACAATAGATCAACCGACATGGCAATTGGAGATGTTGTGCTGATGGAGGAGCGTTCAATGCCCAAGACCCTTTGGAATTTGGGCATTATCGTAAATATTTTCCCCAGTCGTGATGGGAGAGTTCGTGCATGTGAGGTGTGAGTTTCTAATGGAAAAAAATATCGAAGACCTATTCAACTGCTTTACCCTCTGGAAATAACAGATCGTCTAAAGGATAGTGGGCCGGAGGATGTTGAAAATTAAGCTTTATGAACAGAATTTTATCTCTTTCTAACAATTCTCTCTTAAAAACTAATTGGCTTAGCCAACCTTTCTTTTTTTTTGTAAAGGAAAAGAGCTTTTGCATTCAGGCGTGTAATGATCAGAAGCTTAAAAAAAAAAAAAAAACAATTATTGCCATTTGTTTCTGCGGCGAATAATCCAACAGCTGTTTTAACTGGATGATTTGCGGTCGGAGGCAGAGGCGTTAGTATCAAGGATGGGAGATTGAAACCTTTTCTGGTACAGTTTTACCTTATTTAAACGTGTTTGAAGGCGCGTAATCGCTGACACAGATTTATCATCATAATCAGCTATAGATTCTGCTTCTCGATCGAAATCATCTGGATTAATTGAGGATCGAACGTCCGCGTTTGCTTTGCGCAGACTGTCATGTGCTGCTGTTAAACGATCTAAGAAAACGCTGAGTTCCTCCTCAATGGAATCCAAAACTGATGTATCCATATCATCTTTAATTTGACTTTCGTTTGATTTAAGATACTCGCCCACACTATTCGCGATCTTCGTTACTTGCCCCCGATTGCGATGGAACAAATCAGGTTTTTATTTCGACCGTTTCGGCACCAATATGAAATTTGTTACCAAAGTCACTTACTTTTCCCGGTTAAATAAAAGACAATTCTTTCCGAAATTCAATTGATACAATTTAATTATTTGTTCAAGTAAAAAAAAATAGATTAGGCAAGTTCAAAGGCAAAATTAAGACTCAACTCATTTGACACAAAAGAACGGTTGGCTAAGCCAATTAGTTTTTAAGAGAGAATTGTTAGAAAGAGATAAAATTCTGTTCATAAAGCTTAATTTTCAACAGTACCTTTTAAAATTAAAAACAAAATTAGCTTTGATAAATTAATAGATAATCTAAAGTTCGAACTTTGGGAATCCGTATATGCAGAACGTAATCTATCAACTGCTTACGATTTATTCAACTAAACTTCTTTAGATAAATATTATTCAACTAAACTTCAAAATTGCAAAGCTGATGTAAAACAGAAGTGGAGAGTAGTAAACAGCATCCTCAACAGAGAAAATGAAAAAAATTATATCAATATACTTGAAGTTAATGACATGACATGACAATAACAGAGCCAATGGACATTGCAAATTAATTCAATAAGTTCTTTACCACTATCGCTTTAGATATGAAACCCACTCTTAGCCAGTACAGCTGTAATTGTAATATGTTTCCTGACTTAGTGAATGATATTTCATTTAGTAATAGTTTCGTTTTCCGTCCATTTACACCTGTCGAGATACATAAATGTATTATGACATTCGATAATAAAAATTCTTGTACATCTGACTGTATTACAAACAACCTTTCGAAGCGTATTTATTTTTATGTAATTAATGTGCTATGTCATGTTTTTTTAACTTAAGTGTTCATTGTGGTATTTTCCCATCTTCTCTAAAAGATGCAGATATTATTCCTTCGTTCAAAAAAGGCAACCGACCGTTAATAACTCAATATAGGCCTATCTCCTTACTTCCAACATTCAGTAAAGTTTTTGAAAAACTAATAAAAACGTGAATTGTATCATTTTTAAACAAAAACATGTTCTTCAGAAACGAACAGTATGGTTTTCGTGAAGGCAAATCTACTGAGGATGCTATCCTCAAGCTCTGTACAGAAATATATGACAGTTTTAATATAAACAACTCTAATTTAGTGCTTTTCATAGATATGACGAAAGCTTTTGATATGGTCAATCATGAAATTTTACTCGATTCACAAATGGTTCTCTTCACACTTGTCTGAAAAGAGTCAGCGAGTTAAATTAAATGGTGTCTTAAGTGATCCGTTAAAAATTAAGATAGGTGTACCACAAGGGTCAGTACTAGATCCTTTGTTATTTTTCATATATGTTAACTCGTTGTTTTATCAAAATCTCAGTAGCAGTGTTACAGCTTTGGCTTTAACACATAGTAACAAAAATCTTTTCATGTCAGCAATCCAATTGCATAGAGATCTTAATGTTCTACGCCAATGGTTTGCTAAACATTTTCATTTATTGATTGATTGATTTACATCTTTTACATATAGACTCAAAGCCTTTCAGTTTGTAAAAGTTTACATATTTTACATATTTTGGTTCAAGCATAATTCATATTAGAATAGACATTTAAACTAAAATGTTATTTGATGAAACACATTTTAGGAAATGAAAGAGAAGCTTTCTTATTTAAAGGGGACCTACTAAAATATTATTATCAGGCAAAAATCTAAATACCACCCTCTCGAATTGCCTGGTTCCTCTCAGTTTTCTAATGAAGAGGGGTAGGGAGTTCCATTGCCTGATGACGTAAACAACAAATTGGAGCTCAGAGCTGTTACAATTAAATCTCGGTTGAATAAACATATAAGAGCGATTGGAGATACAAAATTCTATTTTTTCATAGAGGTACAGTGGCTCTTTATTGATCAGCAAATTATTTAATGTCTTAAGGGAACAGTATTTCATGTATGCATATACTCGTAGGTTGCATCCCAGGATGTTTTTTGAGTAGGCCGATATGTGGTCAAATCGTTTAAGATTGTACACGTACCGGACTATGTGGTTAAAGGCTACAATTAGGTTTCGTCTAGTTTGAGTATTATGACAAAAGAAAATCTGACACCCGTATGTGATGATGGGCATAAAAAGGGTGAAGGGTGACCGAATGTGAAGGTCCCAGCTAAGGGTAGTGTTAAACCAGTTGCCCAAGTTCTTAACTTTCTCCACATATTGTAGATCAGAATTGCCGAGATACAAGACAGGAAAATAACTCATTTCAAGTTTGGTTTTATAAATAATCATGCATTGAGATTTTTTTGAGTTTAAAAAAGAGCTTATTCTAATCGGACCAGTGAGGACCCCGTCCTCGATCATTCCAAGCTTGCAGCTCAGGCGGATTTGTGCATCGTCGGCATACATGTAAATTGCTGAATTTGTGACTGCAAGCGGAAGATCGTTTATGAATACACTGAACAATAGAGGGTCGAGAATAGATCCTTGAGGCACTCCTGACAATAAATTTAGAAAACGGGACGAGTTTTTACCAGCAACAACAGCTTGTCTCCGGTCAGAAAGGTACGACAACATCAGTGTAGCAGCAATTTTTGTGAAACGAAATTGATTTCTCAGTTATGAGATCAAAAATTTGTGATTGACCGTATTGAAGCTTTTGAAAAATCAAGAAGGCAAAGAAAGGACACCTGGTCACTGTGCATTGCCTGTCTGATATTGTCGGCTACGTTTAAGATGGATGATGTGCAGCTATGATATTCTCTAAAACCAGACTGATGCGGATTCAGAAGCTTGTTATTTTTAATAAAAGTCGACATCCGCTTGTATAACATTTTTTCAAGTACCTTAGACAGAACGGGGAGAATGGAGATCGGCCTATATTCGGGTGGTGAAAGACGGGTAGCAGGTTTTTTGAGTATTGGAACAACTTTTGCAAATTTCCAAGCAATCGGAAAAGATGAAGTTAATATAATAGTGTTACATATATGTGTAAGTATTGGAAGAATATGAGGCAAAATGATCTTTTTGTCACAACCAACAGCTTTAGATTTGATATCCAATATGGCCCCTACAACATCTGCATCATTTAATCTTTGAAAAAAGAATTCATTGTCACAACATGGATTTCTCATAAGCAATAAAACCAAACTTATGATTTGCAATCTAATACGAGTAGTACACTTGACTGTGATGTCATTCTTCACTCTAGTTCATGTTCTAGTATCGTCGGTGTTTGTGTTTTCTGTGTTTGTCTGTGATTATGACTAGGGAATTGAGGGTAGACGTAGCCAATATACGCGGGCTAAAAAGTAATCACTTTTCTGCGTACGTCCACGTCTGTAAGTACAGACCAGCTGTTTTGGCACTTAGTGAAACACAGGTAGATCCCCGCCCACACCTCTCAGATCATTCTGATCTGAAGCTACCTGGTTACGAACTAGTGCCATTATTCTTCTCTCACCGCGGTCTCGCCATTTATGTGCGTAGTGATGTAGCTTACCAAACTCCACCACAATGTGATCCATGTTCCAATCCGGAATTCAACTTCATGTGGTTAAAATTCCATCTCCGTAAGCAAATTATCCACTACTGCTTTATTTATAGAAGCCCCAAACTGGATAGCAATTCAACCTTTAACGAGTTTGATGTGCTGTCTGACTCCATTCAAAGAATTGTATCCCTGTATCCTCATACTGAAATCGTTATTACGGGCGACTTCAATATACACAATTCTGGGTGGCTTCGACATTCTGGACAGACAACACCCGAAGGAAGGTGTGTTGAGATCTTCGCTGCGGAAAACAACCTAACGCAGCTTGTAAATGAGCCCACGCGAATACCAGACGTTGATAGTCATACCGCCAACACCCTGGACTTGTTTTTAACTTCTCACCCTGATAAGAACACCATTGATGTGCTCTCCCCTCTAGGCTCGTCGGACCATTGTGTCATATCAGCTAATTTCTCGTACACCGCACACACAGTTAGAGAAAAAAATTTCTAAAAGAACCGTATGGCAATACGAGAAAGCCAACTGGAGCTTTAGAAATTTAAACTAGTCGTTATGACACTAGACACTATTATCTTTGGGATGAGACCTTTATCCCACATCGGATGAAGAGTATCAAACCAAAAGAAAAGGCATGGTACGACTCGAGCTGTAAAGAGGCCGTCAGGCTTAGAGAAATGATTTTTCGGTCCTACAAGACCAACCCAACTCCCAACTGCAATGTCCCAAAGGCAGTAAAAATTTTTAGTCGTTCGTCAAAAACATTAGAAATTCCGCCTCATCCTCCATGCCAACGCTCATTTACAATGACATTCCAGCTGTCAGCTCTTTGGATAAGGCCAATCTGCTTGCTGCACACTTTGCGGCCAGCTCAACACTCCCAGATTGTACTTTGTTTCCGCCTACACTTGAGTGCGTCGAATCTTCAATGGGACGAATCTACTTTCGCACTCGTGTAGTAGCAAGAGTACTTAAAGATCTCAACATACATAAATCCGCTGGTCTAGATGGTATAACTCCCCTTCTTCTGAAGAGGTGTTCTTCCTCGCTGGCAAAACCATTGCGTAAGCTTTTGCATCAATCCTACACTTTAGGACTCTTCTCGAGCAACTGGTAAACAGCATCTTGTCTCTCCTCCTACAGACCCATTGCACTTACGTCCCTTCTTTCCAAGGTCATGGAAACACTGATAAATCGTCAGCTCATGAAATATCTCGAAACACGAAAACTTCTCAATGACCGGCAGTACGGTTTTCGCAGCAACAGGTCCACTGGTGATTTGATGGCATGTCTCACCGAAAAGTGGAACCAAAGCGTACATCAATCTGGCGAAAGCAAGATAGTTGCACTTGATATTTCTAAGGCATTTGACAGAGTTTGGCATCAGGCTCTTTTGTCGAAAATGCGTGCATTTGGGATCGACGACTCTCTTCTTCAATGGATTAGAAATTACCTTTGAGAACGTTCAATTCAAGTTGTCCTGGACGGTTTCAAGTCTGATATTCACAAAATAAATGCTGGTGTGCCCCAGGGCTCTGTTCTGTCACCGACACTCTTTTTAATTTTCATTAACGATCTCTTGTCTGCTACTTCTAATCCAATATATTCCTTTGCTGATGACAGTACTCTCTGCTTTTCATATTCGTTCCCGGACTCACGGCCCTGCTCTTCGGCTGTAGTACGAGAACGGCAGCGTATGCTAAGCTCATTAAATTCCGATATCAACAGCATAACCAATTGGGGAACTATCAATAGAGTGGAATTTAATGCTTCCAAAACACAATGCTGTCTGCTGTCTTTAAAGCGAAATTTAAACACCCAGCCATTATCTATGAATGGCACTTGCATTGTCGAAACCGAAAAACTTTCCATTCTCGGTATGTTTGTCAGTGACAGCTTAGGTTGGAATGACCACATATTTGATGTCGCCAAAAATGCTGCGAAATGTCTAGGTTTCCTCAAGCGATGTAAGAAATATTTTACCCCCTCTGATCTGCTAGATAGGATTCAAAACCGTGCGATAAAACTTATTGATGATACTAATATCAGTCAATCAATGGACACCCTCGAACACCGACGAAATGTCTCGTGTCTCACTTTGTTTTATCGCTATTTCCACCACCAGTGCTCCACTGAAATCGCCAGTAGCATTCCGCCCATTCAAACTTTCAACCGTAACACTCGTATCGCTATGAATGCTCATCAGTATACCCTCAAGCCCATTTTCGGACGTACTCTAAAATATCGTGATTCGTTCCTAAGCCGTACAACTCGCTTATGGAATGCCCTGCCGATCTCTGTATTTCCTGGTCGTTATAACTTGCAAACATTTAAAAACAATGTACATCGGTACCTCTCTTTTCTTCCTCCCTAAATTTCCTTTGCCCGCGCTGTGTACAAGCACCTTAAGGGTACACAAACCCCTTGAGCGCGCACTCATTATAAAAAAAAAAAAAAAAAAAAAAAAAGTAATCTTTATCTGTTCATAAGTGTGGTGAAATCAGCTATAAAGAGGATACAAAGTGTAGTCCAGATTGTTTTAAAATAGAAGGTGTTGAAAGTTATAAATATTTAGGTGTACTTATAGACCAAAATATGACTTGGAAAGCACATGTCGAATCCATTAAGAAATACATGTTGTCTGTTAAAAGAACACTGTTCCCAAAAAATCTTATTAATGTTTTACTATGGCCTTGTCAAATCTAAATTACAATATGGTATTGCAAGTTGGGGGGGTACATATAACAGCACGACTGAACAAACAAAATCGATTAGCACATAGTTGGCCACTATTCCTATCGTTGGGTGTTCTTCCTTTAAACCACTTATACATTTTTAAGGTTCTAAAGACTCTTTTCATGTGAAGTGGATATAACATTACATTAAGATGACTAAGAATAAACAATATGACAATATCTAATATTCCGATCTAAAAAAAAACTCGTTTTTCTAAATTTTATACTGCCACAGCACCAAGGCTTCTTAATAAATTGCCAATACATATAAGGAAAATAGTTCAACCCATTTTATTTTTAAAGGAATTAAAAAAAACTTCTCTTCAGTATGGATAGTTCTACAGTCAAAGCTCTTCTCAATACAAATTTCTAATATAAAATGTTTGTGTCATTTAATTATAAACTTATTTATGTACTTGCTATATACTTGTTTAACTTATTTATTATCCTTTTGTACTTTGCGATTTACCCCACAAAATATCTTTTAATGTAAATGTATAATTTCGCCTCTAGTCACCTATAGACTATAGAATGGTTCCTACTTTCGAAAATGTTAATTTAAAAAACGCACATGTACATTTCATAATAATAATAATATATCTATGCACAATTGTCAAAACAACATAAGAAAGTCAACAAAATACATTAGAAATGAAGAATATAGGGTCATCAACAGATTGCCGATTTGCATACTTTGTACAAGTGGAATTAAAAACGGAGCTATACATAGCCATAACCTAGGATGAAAGGTACGTACAAACACATCAATATGTACATAAACTCTTTAAAAGTGTTTGCATACAGTACCACCGGCATTCATTGTAAGTCCTAGATATGCATAATATGTAGCTGCATAGATATATAAGTATGTATAACTTCTTTTATTTATCCAAATTCCTTTCATAAAAATAAGGTTGATGAATAAATATTTTGTAGACATTTAAAATATTTGGTTTGTCGCATTTGGAAGTTTTTTTTCATTTAAGAAATGTTGGCCAAATGCACATCCGTTTGACTATGACCATGTGTCCACCCTCGCCCATACAAAAAAAAAATTAATGGATATGTATGTACTCGTATGATGTCATACTCGAAATCAACATAAAGCACTTGTTTGTACTTTTTTTCTTAACAATTGCACAATGTGATACAAATAGTTATTGTAGAAAGAAGCTGCTTACTTATTTTTTTTTAACAATTCATCCAAGTTAATTATTTTGAATAACTAATGTTCCTTCCCACAATTCGTATAACGTATAACATTCGTATAACTGCATGCATATGTATATAACTTAGTACCTTTGGATTTTCATGAAAATCTTAACAAAAAAAAACAAGTGCAAAGACTTATAGTTGGTGTATGATAGTTTTAATCATAAAAAGGAGGGCAACAACGAGGCTATGGCTTTAATAGCTATATTCCAACATAATATGTTTTCTTAGTGGATATCTATGGATGTTTTATAACTTTTAAAAGAAGAAAACGACGAGTGCAGAAAAGGGACAACCAGATAGAGAAAGCCACTTGTCATTCACTCAGCGACCAACATAGAAAAAATACTTGTCTCGTCTCTTTTATACGCATTTCATTATTATATTCCGTTTCACTGATGGACTCAAAAGGACTTTATTATGCGATATTCCACAGTATAACGCCACAAACATAAAACATACAACATTTTAAATTTGTGCTACATATACACAAAAGAAAGGTGTACTCATATATACATATGTAATACAAAAAAAAAAAAAAAAACAGGCACATGTTAAATAATTGCGTATGTGTATTGTACTATTCAAATACGGATACTCCTGTACGTATATCACATTTAAGTTTCTGTTGTTATTATGCGTAAAAAAAGTGTGTAATTTGGCTTTAGTGAAACAAAAAAATTATAAATAAAAACACCAATAATTTGTTGTTGTTTCTGCTTCCGAGATAATAACATAAATGTTCATTTAAATTGGCTACATAAAAACCTGATCATTTTATAATTCACGTTTTTTTGTTGATGATTTGTTCATTGGTTCTTGCACCCCAATCTATTTCGTTTAATAACTTCACACTTTTTCAACATACATACATATGTATGTAATATATATATAAGTATATATATATATATGTATGTATGTATGCAAGTGTATTTGTAAATAATTTTTTTTTAAACACTATTTCGAACTCACTACACTGATGTTGAATTATTTTGTTGTTTTTCGATTATTATGAATTTTTTTATTACAATATTATGATTATTTTCGAGGCTAAAATGCAGGAAACATTCAAAAATACCAATGACGCCGACACAAATTTTAAACGGAAGAGAGGTTAACGAAAGCCACAACAGTAGACAGACCACACTACAATATTAGTATTGGTCTTTTCAAATGAGTACATTTTTTTTTATTTACCAATAATTAAAAGTCACTTTTGTTGATTACGGATCGAAACTAATTTAAAACTTTTCAAAATTGCACCCTCTGGGACATTCACATTTATAACAACAAAAAAAAAAAAAAAAACTTTTACATCAAAAGGAATATGTGGAATGCGTTTAGGTTTAATTAGATGAACAAATAATGTACACACAATTAATCCAGCTCAATATACCTATACGAGTACTACCCTTGCTATTGGGGATGGTTTTGGATAATTATTTTATTACTTCTTTTTTTTTTGTGTGTATATATGTATATCCATATGCACATATATACATACATATGTACATAAATATATATATATTGTTATTTTGTAATTGCTGAGATAGTCGGAACCCAGTGACAGGATGAATACACGTTAAATGGATTGGATTAAAATAAATACATTAGTAACAGCACATTTCACATTTTTGGCCGTTTGTGTTTAAATTTCTTTTGGACACGGTTATCGCATTCAAATAACGAAGTTCCAAAATTCCGGAATTCCATTTAAGAACGAACTCTATTCACATTGACTTCAACCTTAGAAAATACGTAAATGTAGAGAGGAACGAAAAAAACTTGGCCAGAATATTGGGCGGGGAGTTTCGATGGACAACTAGGTAATTTGACTGATTTTTTTTTTTATTTTACTCAAGCATTCAATTGTTATTGGTAACTTTTTTTTCGTTCAAGTCCGATCAGTTAAAGGCACCGAAAATACACAAAAACCGACAGAAAATACGCTCACACGAAAAATGCTTTTAGAGTCTCAATTTTTAATCAAAATCTTCTTGTACGAGTACATACTATATGCTCTTTCTTGGGCTTTTTATATACGTGTGTATGTATGTACTTATATTTTTTTTTTTTGGAAATGTTTTCAAGTCGATGAATTTGGTTAGGAAAAACTTTTTTTAACTGAGTTTCAGTTTTTTCTTCGCGTTTGAAAATAGATAATACTATATTGACTTTGGCTATCGTATCCAATATATATGGAACAACAAAAAAAAAACAAGAAAAATAAAAACAATTTATTATTTAAAAGTAGGTAATTGTTATAAATATTGAAAATGGGTATATACGCGAGATTTTGGGGGAGTCGCGGCGATGTAAACAAGCTGAAGTCTGTATGCGACTGGTCCGTAAGTTGACTGACTATGCTAAAAGTTCGTTAGGGATATATGTATACGTATAGATGGTGAAGTTTCTTTTTCCTCTTGTAGATGCCATAGTGTAATACTTCTAGGAAAATATACGCATACTCGCTCTTTTTTTTCTTTCAATGTTGACTGGATGATGGAGTTCTCTTAAATTGAAGAAGAATACATTGGAGATGTAACGAGCTTCAAAGCGTTCCCAAAGTCCTTTTCAATAAATGCTTGATAAACTGTTTCAGAAGTGTTTGAAGTATTGTGAAGGATTTTGAAATAAATAAAACGTTTTTGACATCTGACAATTGCTTTTTTTTTTTTGTGTTTTTTTTGTTTTGTGTATTAGAATTTAGTGACAGCCTTGTTTAGAATGGTACAAGGAATCATTTAACTGGCCAATTAGGATTATCCCTATCTATCACTATCACTACCAATTCTTTTTTCTCTTTCTATTTGGAAATAGCAATATAGATGCTCGTATGCATATAACTTAAGGAAGACTAGCAAATTTTGAAAGAGCTGGAATGAGATCAAAAATCAATTGTTGAAGACGATTCAGACAATATTTTGGCAACTTCATTACTTTCCTTGGCTCTAAATGGAGGACCCAACAAACAAGCCCCTCTCCAAACAACTACACATATCGCAAGCTCCATTTACGCACGCCACGTTGGTACGGATGCATTTCAACTTGCGCGCGCCATTTGATTGCAGGTATTCCTCTACCATGCCATTTCAGAGCGCATTCAAACTTTTCTGAATAGGTTAGTGTTAGGGTACAGCCCTACAACTCTTCGTTGTATATTTGCTTTTATTTACCCTCTTTGTAAATAGAACCGATGTTTCTCTACCATACTTGTATAAAGGGAAGGCCTACATCAACATTTTCGTTTTTTTTTTTAAATATAAAAGGGCTCCGTGAGATCCTTACCATCTTGATCAAAAGCGTGCATACTATGTACATCGCTATACTCCACAATCGGAAGAGCTTGACAGTATTAAAAAAATCAGATATTATTCTCTATAGCTTGTTAATACAAAAACTAACATATGCTGCCATAAAATCCATAAGACAGAATGTATCGCTCCGTAGTATAAAATTTGATCTTGAGGAATCTGATGCCTCTATAGAATGCGCCGTTTAAAAAGTCCCCTTTCGTGAAGATTGCGTACAGGATTCTGAAGTTCCACTCATTCTAAATAATTTTATGTACGCTCCTATCGGAGTCATTGCTTTCAATAGCTCAGGGAGTTTAAATTGGTTTATTCTCTCTGATAATGGAATCGTTCTGCAAGAATAGTTCTGCCATATCCACAGCACCAACTCTATTTTACTTATACGATTTTCCATCCACATTCTTTTGTTAGTCTTTTGTTTTTCGCCGTATGGGTTTGAGGGCATTATTTTTCGGACATTGCCCGAAAGAGTTCCAGCACATTAGAGGCAAATTCTCTTAATTGGGAACTCGCAAGGAACTTGAGAAACACCCTCAAACACACTTTCGGACGTACTCCAAAATATCCAGACTCGTTCCTAAGCCATGGAACTCGCTTGCCCTCCCGAGCTCTCTATTTCCGAGACGTTATAACTGGCAAACATTTAAGACCAATGTACATCGATACCTTTATTTTCTTCCTTACTAAGTTTCCTCCACCTGCACTGTGCGCAAACATTTTAAGGGTAAAATAAGGGGTTATTTGAGCATTATGAAAAAAAAAAGAATTTATAATTGCCTAGTTGGTGGTTGTGCCGCCGGGGTAATTTCCCGGGCATGGATATAATAAACCAAGTTGCGAAGTAACAACAATCCTCGAATACGGACGGATCTACTATTGACAACTTCTGCAAACGAAACAAGGACAACGAACTTCGGATCTGTACCTGGAATATTACGTCCCTTAACAGACCATGTGCAGTCGAACTACTAGCGGAGGCTCTGGACTGATGCAAAGCAGATGTTACTAAGAAACGCGATGGACCGGACAAAAAGAGGAATAACAAATTTCGACAGTTACTTGCGCCTATATGAATGCGGATTTGTTGTTAGAAGCAGCCTCAACCAACTTAGCGTGCGAAACTGCAGGCAGCTGGCTGGAGACGCTTGTTGATAGAGAACCGGTCCACCCGGGGCCTTAAGTAAGTAAGTAAGTAAGTGGATTGCCTCAATGTTCGCCGCTTGGAGCGTTTGGATGTTCTCAGTACTACTGTAGAGGAGAGGCATACTTCGAGTCTTTTAATTTGAAGCCGTAATTGAAGATGTGGCGGTGCTCGAGTATGAGTACTTATTTCATTGTTTCGATTTAAAAACTTCTAAGATAATTTTAGCGTCATATCTAGAGCTCTTACGATTTGTCCAGTAGCTCGTTAAAGATGTCTTTGGTGTCGTCGTCCTTTTTTCTTGCGATAAATTGTCAATACAAGGGAAAGTTTTAGTGGTGCAAGTTTTAGGCATGCAAACCGCACCAAGCAGATATTTTTTGTGGATGAAGTGGTGATTCATGAAGCACACACCAATAACGCATATTTTGCTTATTGACGAACTCATTGGGCCAAAAATGAACTTCGTCACTGAAGATGATTTTGCGGTGAAATTCACCATCTTGGCGCTCCCATTCTTGAGTCAGCTTGATCTTGTATGGGTGTAAACCAAGATCCTTACGCAAAATACGCCATAATGTGATCTGAGCGATGCCCAATTCTTGAGAACGCCGTGGAATTGACTGATTTGGATCGTTTGCTACTGACGCCTGAACGGCAACGATATTTTCTACACTTCGACCAACCCGTTGTCTCACTGACACGGCAACATCACACAAGGAATATGTAGACTCAAATTTTTGCACTAAACTTGTTATTGCCTGTCTACTAGGGCGAGAATTACGACCGAAAATTGGAGTTAACACACTTAAAGTTGCAGTCAGCGACTCCGAATTTCGATAGAAAATTTTTATAATTTACAGACGTTGCTCGTTCGTATACTTTACCATGATGAAGATGTTGAGTTTACTGAATAAATTGACAGTGACAGTTTGATGATTAGTGAAAGAGTGCGTTCACAAATTAAATTCAAAGTTGTCAAGTCCCTATTGGAAACTTCTTTATTATCAAATACATTTTGGTAAGGCTTACATTCAATATAACATACGAGGAGATCGACGGAAAGCTATTGAGCTCGACCAGCTTATAAATGAGTTAAAGTTTATTTATTTATTTATTTAAAAATATGTATCGCTTTCTTAGTAAGATCTGGTTAGGGGAAGCCCTAAAAATGGTACAAAGATATGTATCTTCATAGAAATAGACAAAAGTAATTTCAAATGGGACACCTGTGCCGCATGAGACATCCTGTGCTGCGTAGATCCTAACTGGACTCATGAAATTAACTGAACTAATAACTATCGTAAACAATACATCCCAGAGTATATACAGGTCCGCGGCCTGCTATTCAGACCAATGTGTCCCTTGAACATAAAAATATTCATGTTTGCACAAATGAGACAGTTTGAATTTATAATGTTTATTAAATCAATAATAATAGAAAAGGATTAGGTACAAAGAAAATACGACCGGAATGAATTTATCTTATGCTCATCAAAAAAGCACCCCAAACAACAACAATTATTGCAAGCAACGCATTTCAATGTATCGTACATAGTTTGCGGAGTTCTCCTTGATGCAAATACTCTTCTCGATTCTTCTGTTATTTTCTTGCAACAGGTGGCACATCTACGTCTATTAGAACCGGTAGCATCTTCTAAATTGTGTTCAGGTTCAGTCTCCTCGTCACACTCTTCTGCTTCCAGCAATTCCTCGATAATTCTTTCATTGAATGCAGTAATGAATCTGTATGCAATATGGGCGTTAACTATCGCAGTTCCAGATGGCAGTTCAAATGCTAATTATTTCTACACCATTTCACACTACGACGAAGAGGGAATTCAATTTGTCGGATAAGACAATTTACGAGTAAGCCTTATATTTCTTGTATTCCAATAACATTCTTTGGTTTTTGTCTGTGTATGCCTCCCTTTTAAATACTTATCTTGTCGTTTCCATATTATTTGCTAAGTAATAAAACATCCCTCATATATTTCCATTTCTGAACCACAATTCCTTGCTTACATTTTTGAGAAATGGCTCTTCAACCTTCAGCTTCTCTTCTACAATATAACTGCTTTGGGATTCAATTTTCTATTTGCAATTATTGTGCCCTCCACATGCTAAGCTTACCGAACTGTTGTAGTTGTCAGTGCAGGGAGTACGGCCCTTGTCAAAAATATTTGCCATCATATCCATCACAACTTTCTAAAGCACCATTCATTAGCATCTTTTGATTTGCCACAATAAACTTGAAAATCTAATTTGTAATCATCTTTCAGGAATAATTTAAATAATTTAATTCCAAACTTGTGTCTCTTATTAGAGATACCATATACTGGAGGAAGCTCAATCATCCCCGAAGGGGTGCAAGGGTTTCGTCTATGCAAACGTATTCGGTGGGAAATATTGCAATCTGGAACGTTTCCTGTAAGTTATTCAGAAGTGCTGTCAATTTGTGTAATCTATTCTTAGTTGCTTCCCCATTATTACAAACATGTAACGTTTTCAGAAATAGTTGAAATCTATTTCTGGATATTATAGGTGGTATTGTAGTCGAATGATTGGACAGTTGGAAGTGAATATAGACTGACCCATATTACGACACCTACAAATTGTTGAATTTCTTTGGGATTTGTGGATGTCGACTTCTGTATGAGTAAGTTTCGTGGTATGTAGTTCTGCATTCAAGACGACAACAACGACGATGCTGGCTTATCATTCACTATCAGTAATTTCACGAAAATATTGGAGATAGAGAGAGAGCGAAGGACGGAACTGCTTAGCAACAGTAGAGAGTTTGTACCACAAGCGGCGTGCATTCGACTTTGAGCTTGGGTTCTCTCAACGCTACAACAAAATCACAATTCATTCCTGTTTTTTATTTGGATAAATAAAGATCTAAGAGACTCTCTTAATCGGTATTCTAACTAAAGTGAACAATATAAGCTACTATTGCTTAAGAAAAATGTCCAAAAGAATATTGGAAAACCCCGGTACGAACTAAAAACGAGTGAAAAAAAAAATAAAACAACAAGACAGTTTTAGTAATAATAATTAATTATAAATATTATTGCAATCAGCACATGAGAAAATAAACTGAATGAATTAGAACAGAAACAATTGTGAAAAGAAGAGAAAACTACCAGAATTATACACACATACACACATGGACATAACACAATATTTTGCTAAAGAAACTATAATTAAAACCACGTGGAGCAGTTATACCAGACTAAGCAATTGAGGTAAGTTCCAATGTGTTGTTGCTTATACTCCCTATTACCTATGCTATGCCTTCCTTTGAACCCCACTTCCACAATAAATTAAAAATTCGTTGCTCTTTATCTTATGACGAAAAAATTACATTAAACCGAAATTTAAAAATCTTTGTAACCAGGACGAATAGAGAAATGCATAATAATAGTTCGGCGACTTCCTTAAATATCTTTAACGCCCTCAGGATGCCTGATGTGGTTAATGACTTGCATAACTATGACGGTAACCCTAGGTTTCTTTATGACTTTCTTACAAATGTTGAGGAAATTTTGAGTTTCATATCTCAACTGGATAATTCTGTATACCATAGAATTATACTTCGTGCAATTCGCAATAAAATAACGGGTCAAGCACAAACGAAGTGCTTAATATGTATGGGACTTCAGTGATTTGGCGCGAAATTAAGCATAACCTTATTGTGCACTATTCCGACAAATAAAATGAGACAAGCTTAATACGAGACCTACACCAACTTCGACAGACTCAAAATATAGTTAATGTGTTTTATTTAAAGATGGTTGAATAGAATTGAACTGGAATTTTAACGTAGCGGAAAGAATAAAAAAGGCAAATAATGCTCATTAGGAAAAATTTGGGGCTTAAAACCTACTATGGTGTATTGGCTGTATATGGTGGTGGTAAGACCCATATTTAAATACGGCGCTCTAGTATGGTGGAAAGCAGCAAACAAGAAAACGATTTGCGGAAAATTATCACATAACACCGCTTGGTTTACAGATCAAAAAACTTACTGGCAATAGTGCGATACGACTCACTAATCTGGGTTACTTCAAGAGCAGTAGTTTCGGACAGGGCACGGTCCTAACGGAGCTACTGCCAGGCAATCCTATTCTAACGAATGAAATTCCTTCCTTGGGCGACTTTAACATTCCGGATGATATAATATATATCCGGAGAGGAAGGACTGGCAAAAAAATGCAGTAATCAGGTCGAATGAAGTTGCAATTTTCACAGATGGCTCCAAAACAGAGGAAGGAACAGTTTCTCATATCTTTTCAGAAGACCCAGAGCTAAGAGTGTCTATAAGACTACCGGACGCAAGCAGTGTCTTCCAATTAGAGGTTCTGGCTATCCTCAAGGCGGCTGAGCTAATGCATATATATAATATCTACATCGATAGACAGACATAGCCAGGTGTTGTATTACGCCCAGTAGTACCGTGCTTTCCACTTATCAATGTGGAGAAGAGTACACGAGCGGAGAGAGAAGAAAAGACTTTTTGTTGAACGTTATAATAATTTTTATTTAAATTTATAGTTATAGTTAAAGGCCCGCTGTGTAAACCAGAACTGCGACCTTTACTATTTTTGAGTACTAAATTATTGACTGTTTTATAATACAATAAAGGCCCGCTGTGTAAACCAAGGGCTGCGACCTTTCCTGTTTGTGTGTCTTAATCACTCTCTGTCTTGTCCTTCCCAACCACTGCCTTTTATACTAAATTTTATTCAAATTTTATCTACTTACGCAATAGCTTCAATACAAAATAATTCTCACGATGCATTTTCCCTTTATTGATAAGATTTCCTTTTAATTGTTCCAAGTGTCCCAGTTATTAACCTTTTGTGTCAGCGCCCATGATCGTTCGTACGATCGGTCGGTAATTTGATCCGTTTGACATACAACGGCTTGCTGCCTGCCCTATGTTGTTATAGTTGAGTCGGCGTTTTGGCTTTGACCCATATATCACACTTCGGGGTGAATGCATTGGATTGTATGCATTAGATTGTTTACAATCGCTTGTGGCAGCGTAAAGTGGGTTCTCCACTGGGTTATGACGTTGGTATGGGAATCACTTATTCTGGACTTTGTATCTTGATTATGAGTGTGAATTATAATGTACTTGTAGCTATTGGAAGATGCGAGTAGTGCTTATGGGGTGGGAATATAGTAGTGTAGCGGAGTACTACACAGGCACTAACTAGGAAAAAATCACAAAGACTGCCAACCTAAGGACACAGGGTATCCAAGGCTCATTGTCCGCTTTTTGACGGCAAAATATCTAGAAAGTTAATCAAATTAAACAGGGATAAGCTTAGGACAGTAATAGGAATTCTGACAGGTCACTGTCTTCTGCGGCAGCACGAACAGAGACTCAAATTATCACGTATGGATATCTGCAGATTCTGCGGCGATCTGCAAGCTGTTGAGGACATAACACACTAACTGTGTGAATGCGAGGCAATATCGCGAAGTCGAAGAAAATTTTTAGGGAATACTTTTTCGAAAACCTTGGCATTTGCAAGAAAATTGGGCGTTTCACCAGGGCAATTGTTTAGGCTTTTGCCATTTGAAGATAAATTCAATTGGGTCCACACCTACCGCGATGGGGTCGTTTTGTGATGGCATATCCATCACACCTCTATTTAACCTAACCTAACCTAGTTGACATATTTTCTGCTCGACCAATCATGTGAAAATGCATGAAACGGAGCTTAGTGTAATAAAAGCCAAACAAGTGATGTATGAAAAAATGTGCCTAAATACTTTCATATCGGAACTCCGAGAATCATTAGGCTCTACTGCTAGAGCTATGAGGCCCACAAAACTTTCAGACGCATTAAACCTTTCCGTGATTCATATAATTCGGATTTTTTGCAACGAGAAAACTCCGCATGGAAGAATTTTTAATAGAGAAATTAGACAACAGTACGTTCCTCCAAATTCCAGAAACTTTACGGCTTTACAATTCAATCCCAATAACAACCAAATAGTTTATAACAAACCATATGGAACATGCGATAATCAACGAAATATTTCTCAACCTCATAATTGCCAACAGTTTACAAATAGTCAATCTTCTTTAAACAATAATTTCCCAAATTATACCAACTCGTATCAGACTAATAATAGTCCATTTTCTAGCAGTAGTAATTCCTAAAATAAGCGATATTAAAATCAAACTAGATTGTCGTATCCACCACAAGATTTAAATCAAACTAGATTATCTCGCCTAGAACCAATGGATGTTTTCATTGCAAATACAAACTTAAGCCACCTGAATGCTGACTCACAAAATTATCTACACAATGTCGAAAGTGGTGATGCTTCTAATGATAGTAACATAAATCAGGTGCCGAATAATGCATCGGATTTTTACTGTCAAGAACCACAGACATACAATATTTTCAGAATTTAGATTTAAACCTTCCTGATATAGATGACACAAATTTTCTCACACTTGCCTCGGCAAATCAATAGGATATCTCAGTATAAATAATTACAATACCAACCTCCTTCCTTATATAACAATAGATAGCTTATCTACATGAAAACTAAAATTTCTCATAGACACAAAAAGTAATAGATCCTTTATTAACCCAAACAGAGCAATCAATCTTGAGACACGAATTGTAGATCCAATTGAAATTAAAACAGTTTTCAACAGTCAACATATTAGCAAGGAAAGGACTTTCCAAATTTCAACAACAACAACACTCTCCCTTTTAGTCTTTAACTTTCATGGTCTTATCGATTTTGATGGTCTTATCGGCATAGACATTTTGAGAGACTTAGGTATTAGAGCCGATTTGAAAGATAACGTCTTAGAAAACGTAAAGATAAAAATACCACTAAATTTCAAGCCTAACATTATCTCAAAGGTCTATTCTGCCCCAGGAATGAATAAAATTGTGTGTCGCCTTCCGACACTTATAAAACCAAACCTACTTGTTCTCGAGGGAAGTTATAAATTCGACTGATTCTACCCAAACCTTCACAGTTGAACAGCCTCTAAACGCTTTTAAAATAAATCTAGAAAATGTGACAGAAATACGTAATGTGTCAAACCAAAATTCAGAAACTTCAGTTGATCTTAATGTTGTTGATATGCTTCGAATTGACCACCTAAATTGAGAAGAGGAAAATGCAATTAAGACGCTTTGTTATAAATATAAGCATATTTTCTTCTAAGAAAATGACAATCTGACATTCTCTAACGAAATAAGGCACCAAATAAAAACGAAAGATAATATACCGATTTACACCAAATCTTACAGGTATCCACATGTGCTTATAGAAGAGGTCCAAAGACAAATTTCAAGAATACTTGAAGAGGGTATTATTCGTCAAAGTTTTTCTCCTTTGTCTTTTCCTATCTGTATAGTGCAAAAAAATAAAAAAAATTCAAGTGGTAAAGAAAAATGGAGATTAGTAGTAAGCTACCGTAAGTTAAATGAAAAAACCATTGATGATAAGTATTCCATACCAAATGTATCTGATTTAGCGTCGGGATTTAATCAAATACAAGTAGATGAAAAAGATATCCCAAAAACAGCTTTATCGGTAAATAATGGTTATTTTGAGTTTGTGAGAATGCCATTTGGCTTAAAAACCCCGCCGGCGACGTTCCAAAGAGTGATGGATCATGTTTTACGCGTGGTGCAAGGAAATGTTTGTTTCGTCTATATGGACGATATCATCCTCTTTTCAACACTGCTCCAAGAGCATATTGAGAAATTAGACCTTGTATTCAAAAACCTTCAAGCCGCTAATTTTAAAATTCAACTGTCGATGTCCGAGTTTCTCCGGAAAGAAGTATCTTTCCTCGGGCATTTGGTGACATCTGAAGGCGTTAAATCAAATCCTGACAAAATACTTGCCATCAAAAAATTTTTTATTCCACAGACTCCGATACAAATTAAATCATTTTTGGGGCTCTTAGGTTACTATAGGAAATTCATTAGGAATTTCGCAAAGATATTGTAACTAAACCCATGACAGAATATTTTAAATTCAAGGTATACATTAGTATATATCTCTTATGTAATGAACCGATACCGCAATATCCTGACTTTTCCAAACCATTCAATCGTACTACAGACGCGAGTAAAATGTATTGCAATCAAAACAGTATTATTACAAGGACCAATTGGATCAAACAAACCGATTTGTAGACGGCTCACTTGGGGAGTTGATTAATCTAATGCTAACAAGCAGGATAATCAACTCCAAACTGGGTGAGACTTCTGCTAAAAGATATGTCAGTAGGGGTACGCCGCAAGGCGGTGTCCTCTCTCCCCTTCTCTGGAACTTAGTAGTTAACGCACTACTGATCTACCTGGAAGCGGGTGGTAGCAGAGTGATTGCCTATGCGGATGACGTTGCCATAGCCGTCTCAGGAAAACATCTAAATACCATTAAAGAACTCCTCCAAGTAAATCTTAACAGATTAACCCGCTGGGCAGATCGCTGTGGATTGGGAATAAACCCCCATAAAACTGATCTTGTCCTCTTTTCTAGGAAATATAAAATTCCAATCATAGACCCTCCTTCAATAAACGGTACCAGTTTAGTTTTCTCCGATACAGCAAAATATCTGGGTCTCATTTTTGACAGGAAACTAAACTGGAAACCTAACATTCAAGAAAGAGTCAATAGAGCTACAATAGCTTTATTCTCTTGCAAGAAAGCCATTGGGAACAAATGGGGCCTTCAACCTCGCATAACCCACTGGCTATACATCTCGGTCATAAGACCGATACTTACTTACGGGGTGGTTGTCTGGTGGACGGCCTTGGAAAATGCAGTCAACCGCATTAAATTAAGCAGAGTCCAAAGAACAGCATGTCTATGCACAAGCGGAGCCTTGCGGTCTACCCCCTCTGCGGCATTAGATATTCTGCTTCACTTGACACCCCTCGACATTTTTAGCAAGCAAGTAGTTGCGACTGCTATTCGCCTTAAAGCGACTAAACAGTGGACAAATAATTCATTTGGCCACGCCAACATTCTTAATACATTAGGAATCCTCACAGAGAACACCGATTACACCATACCTGAACTTTGGTTTCACAAAAACTTCCATGTAAGCTTCCCCTCTAGATCATTCTGGGAGGAGGATGCTTTCATGGAGGACAAGTCAATCCATCTCTACACAGATGGATCTAAAACCGACAGCGGAGTTGGTGGCGGTGTTTTCACAAATAAGCTAAATCTAAGCCTCTCTTTCCGCCTTCCAAATCACTGTAGCGTGTTCCAGGCGGAAATTTTGGCGATTAAAGAAGCTATGTCCTGGCTGAAGAAAAACGTGATATCTGCAAAGGATATCCGCATATTTTCGGATAGCCAGGCCGCCATCAAGTCCCTGGACTCGGTCTCATTGTGTTCTAAAACTGCCCTTGAATGCCGATCATCTCTCATGGAGATGGCAGAGCAGTTCAACATTCACCTCTGTTGGGTGCCGGGCCACAGAGACATTCCAGGGAACTGCAGAGCCGATGAACTCGCCAAAATTGGAACCACTCTACCTATCCTACCGGACAAAGGTAGTATAGGAATACCTATGCCAATAAAAGAACGGACCTTAGGTGGACTGCTGGACAAACATGTCTAGCGACCAAACAGATCTGGCCAAGGCTGGATCTAAGTCGATCTAAGTGTCTGATCCTTTTAGATAGGAAACATCTCAGCGCCATAATAGTCAAAGTGTCATTACTGGTGACACTGGTGACACTGCCTCATAGGCAAGCACGCAAGAAGGCTTGGCGCTTTTACTAACGATTTCAGTAGAAGCTGCATGGACGAGGAAGAGGAGGAGACAATCCTCCACCTTCTCTGCACATGCCCAGCTCTCTCCCAGAGAAGAATGCTTCATCTAGGAGCTTTCTTCTACAACGACCTAAACGATCTAGAAAAAATAGACGTTAACAGTCTCCTACGCTTTATTATAAGCTCAAACTGGTTCCAGTAGTAAGAAGATCATAGATCCACGTGGCATCACAATGGGCCAATAGGCCTAAGTGGGTTGGTATTTCCAACAGCCACTCTTACCTAACCTAACCGATTTGTTACGCAAGTCGCACCTAGTCAAAATCGGAAGAAAATTACAGCACAATAGAGAAAGAACTTTTAGCAATGAATTGGGCTACGAAATATTTTTGCCCCCATATCTATGGTCGAAAGTTTATTATCATAACTGATCATAAGTCCTTAACCTCTTTTTCTTTAAGGACCGAATGAAAAATTGGTTCGATGGCGCTTAAATCTACAGCAGTAGATAATATTGTACATAAAAGTTGAAATTTAAATTCTAATACCGATACTTTGTCTCGAGGTGAAAACCACTTTAATGAGAATAGCAAAGTTCACTCAGAAAGCTTGGATTTAGCATCTATTGACAATAATATCGATGAGCAAGAAAATCTAGATATTATCCATTCTGCTATAGAGCACTATGATGACGGTATTCCTACATCTGAAAGGCCAATTAACGATGCAATGCAACTCTGAGTATTCTCTTTAAAAGAAGGAAAAGGCATAGAATCGAATGCAATATTATCCGTTATGTTAGGAAAGTAATACGTTTCCGGGGCACAGAGATTTTCGAGAGAATTGTAGAGGTGACGGACTCGCCAAAGTTAGAACCACTCTTGCTATCCTACCGGAGGAAGGTAGCATCGGTATACCAACTGCTACGTGCAAACTAATACTAAAGCTGGACACTAATACAAGAACAAACCTTAGAAGAATTGTCGCTCTGAAATTAAAGCAAAAGTTCGCCGAAATTGCAAAAGGAGCAAGCTTGTTATAAAGGTACTCAAGGTGTTGTCTTAATAGCTCGGAGCCCTCTATATGAATATACAGTCAGAGTACTATTAAAAGTGAGTGCCGGGTTATTGGCGCTAGCGACATAGAGTATAATATCTGCCCCAAGAATAAAGTTATGTGTTGATCAGTCGAGTATGAAGCTACTGGAGGCGAACTGAATCTCATCGGCGGCATACAAATATATTGAACAATGGTGAACCAGAGCGAGAAACTTATTAATGTATAGGGAAAAGAGTATCGGTCCAAGGATTCATCCTGGGGTATACAATATTTATACGAAACAATGGGGTAAAATTTTCTGAAATGAGTTCTGCGGGAATATCCAGCATTGCTACGCAACTTAAGTATCAGATATTGGACTCTGCAGATAGCCACTTTTTATAAAGAAAACTTTCGAAATTTTAAAATAGTATAAGGAACGGAACGGGAAGAATTCCCAACTTTTAAATAAAGAAATTGCTATGCGGTTTGCACCCAATAAAAACTTTTTCAAATAGTAAAACCATCGAATGCAAGATCTAAGTTTTCCTTTAAGGTATAGAATATGTTGCAGCTAGTTCGCATTTTGATAAACATTATCACACATATTTGATTTCTTTGACGTTTTCAATTTTAAAACAAAGTGTACTGCACTTAAATTTTTCATTAAAGGTAACCTTCGGAACGTTTTCACTGCAATTACACAATCTGAAGCAGTACCTTGAGCAGTCAGGTGAATGAAAATAGATACTCACATTAGGAGGCAGCAGCATGCTTAAATTAAAAAAACAAATTCTTAGTATGCTGATATTGTAAGACTCTGAGACAAAAATAAAACACAACCGATTTAATGCGCGGTCAGACTTCAATTGACTTCTTTATTTAAAAAAAAACTCCTCCTCCCCGGCAGCCAGTTTCTCCTTTCTAGTTTTTGAGTATTCACAGAGTTGCCACAATTCGGCCATCCTAACCTTGTAATCGTCCCGATTACGCCTATCCTAAGAATTTAATTTTTTATCCATTGTTTGATGTTAGCCACTTCCCATATCCCTTGGTATGGGATCTGTGTCAACTGGAAGCCTTCCACATCCCTCAGCAGATATCTATCATTTGGTAGGACTTTTACAACTTCGTATGGACCTTTATACCTCGGAGCTATTTTCCTACACGCGCCAGGTGTGGTAATGAAGTTCTTTATCATGACATAGTCCCCCTTTCTATATATCCTATGAACCCTATTACGATCTTTCTTTTCTTCATTGTATTTTTGACTATTCAATATTTTACTCTGTGCATTTGCTCTCATTTTTACTAAATCTCTGTCTTCTCGGCGTTCAGCGCTTTCGTCTAAACATTCCTTGAAAAAAATCGATAACCACTCCCTTTTGCGGTACTCCAAATAGCAACTGACTCGGGGTTGCACCCGTACTCTTATGAAGCGTGTTGTTTAGAGAAAATTCTATGGTAGGCAATACCGCATCTAGCGATGAGATTCTTCCAGCACTCGTCAACTTCGCTATCATTGGTGCCAAACTTTTGTTTACACGCTCCACTTGACCATTTGCTTGTGGAGATCCTGTTGCAATTTTCACATGTGCTACATTGTTTTCTCTGAGAAAACCTGCAAAACCTTCTGATGTGAATGCACTTCCACGATCGGACACAAGTACCCTTGGGCGACTATATGAATGGAAATAATTTTTCAAACAACTCAGCACCTCCTTCATATTTGTTGTACGTACTGCATACAGTCGAACATACTTTGTAAAGGCGTCAATTATCAAAAACACGTATTTCTTTTTTCCATTTCTCAGTGATACTGGGCCAAAATGGTCAACATGTACCATTTCGAATGGCACGTTCCCTTTTGGTATACTATGAAGGAAACCTTCATGTTTTCCAGACTTCGGAGAGAAGGCGATGCATTTTAGGCAATTCTCTATATGTATTTTTATTTTTTCCCTCATTTTAAGAAACCAGTAGGTTTTCAGTATTCCGTTCAGGACTTTATCGGCCCATATGCCCCATTTCGTCGTGATACATACGGATCACATTCGTCTCCATATCTTTTGGTACATAAAACAAAATTTGTTGTCCTATCTTTTTGTAAACCAGCCCATTACGCATTTCATAGAAACTATTCTCTGCTTTTTCTAGTCGTTCTTTAATTCCCTTTATCGTTTGATCATTGTTTTGTTGAATCGACAAATTCTGTTCAAATGTGTTTTCCTCAAGAACTAAAACATTCGAGATCCGGCTTAGGGCGTCTACATGTTGCATTTTTGAGCCACTACGGTGCTCCAAAGTGTAATCGAAATTTTGCAATTCTAATGCCCATCTTGCTATTCTCGGGTTAACTTCCCTTTTATTTAATGTCAATGTCAAAGAATATCAATCCGTAACTATCTTAAATTTAAAACCGTGAAGGTAAACTCTAAATCTTTTCAAAGCGTAAATAATCGCCAACGTTTCAAGCTCGAAGCTATGGTACTTTGATTCACAATCGGTTGTTCTTTTGGAGAAATAGAAAATCGGATGGAACTTTCCATCTGCCTTCTTTTGCAATAGTATGGCTCCGAATCCGAGGGCACTCGCATCGCAGTGCAGTTCAATTTCGTCTCTGGGGTCATAAATTGCCAATACAGGCGATTCAATTAACTTCTGCTTTAATATTTCAAAGCAATTAAGTTCTTTCTCGCCAAATTTGAAAACAGCATCCTTTTTAATCAGGGCGTAGAGGGGTTGGGCTATAAGTGAAAAATCTTTAACGAACCTCCTAAAGTAGGAGCATAGCCCCAGAAAGCTGTGTACTGTCGTTACATTTTGCGGTATCGGAAAGAATGTTACAGACTCAACACCTTTCGAATCTGGCTTAATGCCTTCTTTTGTAATCAAATAACCAAGATAACGTATCTGGGACACCATGAACTGGCACTTATCTAACCTTAATTGTAGTTTGTTACTAACCAACCTTCTGAAAACTTCTTTCACTATCTCTAAATGTTCCTCTTCTGACTCTGTGGCAATCATTATGTCGTCGATATAGATCTTAACTTTCCCTTTCCTTAACAAATCTTCGAATATCCTGTTAACATACCGCTGAAATTCAGAAGGAGCATTCCTCAATCCAAAAGTTATTTTGAGATACTCATACTGGCCCATGGGAGTAACAAAGGCAGTGTACTTTACAGAGTCTTTATTCATTTCAACATGATGGAACGCACTCTTTAGGTCCAATAATGTAAATATATTTTTATTGGCTAGCCCATCTAAAAGATCGTCTATTAGGGGAATTGGATAATTGACTTTCCGTGTTACCTTATTTAGAGTCCGATAGTCTATGCATAATCTAATTTCACCTGTCTTTTTCTTCACTAGTACTACTGGTGATAAATATTCTGATCTATATCGACGACATAATGATTGCCACAGAGTCAGAAGAGGAACATTTAGAGATAGTGAAAGAAGTTTATACAATATTAACAACTATATACAGGAGGTTAGAACATGTATACGAGTGTGCAATACCTAAATCATCCGGAAAAGCTGTGATTTTCCCTTTAAACGATTGGACAAATATTGAGTTTATGTATATAGGAAACAGTATGGGACCAAGTACTGATCCTTGGGGCAATCTCAAATTTACGATTTTCGTGTAACTAAGGCATTGTTAAATTTTAACTGTTTACGTTCTATACTTGAGATATGAAGCAAACCAGGCAAACAGTACAGTGCAATTTGTTTAAAAGAATGGCGGGATCTACCATGTCAAACGGTTTTGTAATATCAACAAAAAGACTGGCACAACATTTCTTTTCATCCAGTCATTTGTTAAGAAAAGAAGAAAATATTAAAAGGACGTCTTCTGTGGACAGCCCAATCTAATTCTATTAAGATATTTCGGCATTCCGTTAATGGATTTCTCAAAAACTTTGGAAAAGGAAGCCAATAGGGAAGTCGGTCTGTAATTATGTTTATCATTCCGTTTTCCCTTTTTAAAAAGGCGCATTTAAGAGTGGATAAGAATGTACCACTTTTAATGCTCAGGTTATGTAGATAATCCAAAATGTCAATAATATTAAGAGCAATCATTTTAAGGATAATGTTCGAAATGCCATAAATTCCGCATGAATAGGAGTTATGCAGCGAGTTCATGCTAACATAACATATATCTTCGAAAAAGAAACTGTTGCTGGAAGGCAGACAGTCTACCAGAGCAGTAGTGTGCTTTGACACTGACTACAAACGCTAGAAGACGACAATTGACCAACAGAGGTAAAAAAAAAATCGTTGACTACGTTTGCGACTGAAATAGGATCATCAATACCATTACCTTCGTTACTAAGCGAAATAGAGTTTGGGGTGTTGGAGATATTTGTATTCATGATGTTATTTATGACTTTCCACTCCTTTTTAGGATTACCTAGAAAAGACTCTAGAAATTGTCACGGAACAGCTTTATTCTTTATTCAAAAGCCTACACTTGCGTTGAGTGTATTTTCCCCAGTTTATTTTTCAATTGGATTTTCTGGTTCTGGTTATCCAATTCTCACTTATGTTGCAGGAGAATGGTTTAATTTATTTAAATTTTAGAAACATTTGAAAAGCTATATTTAAATTATCCTCTGAGAAGACATCGGACCATTATCGTTGATCGTAATTTATCTTACAATTTATTTGATGAATTTTAGATCGATTTTTATTTATTATGTTATTGAACAATATCCCGGTCATGCAACGATCACATTGAAAGAAAAAGGCCTTTGAAAGCCTTCCAAGAACATGATCAGGATATGTAGCTGAAGTATACCTAGTTGGCATATTCATAAAGGAATAAAACCCATGATCAGCTGTAATTGCTAAATAAGAATCAGGCACCGATGACGATCCTTAGATCATCAGATATCTACGAGTATGTATATATAGATAGATATATGTATATTACAATATTGGCTCCCGTCTCATTCCATTACCATTCATATTTTTCAGTATTGGTATCGGAGGCAGTTATAGTGCTTTTAAAAATTAGTGTCAAAAGTGGTAAGATGTAGGGCATCAATTTTGCCAACAGCGGTGGAGTTTGATTTTATTGACATCAGCGATTCAAGTAGATCTTCATCAGAAAGACGTATAAATGCAAACTCACGGTGTGAAGAGTGATGCCCAAAGGTACAAATTGACTTTTGTTGTTGGATCCGCAAGTTGGTATTGAAACGAATTTTTTTATTAAGAAATTCGCAGTCCATGTGATTAATGAGGTGGCCTTACCATTTCCAGGTTCTCTCACCCTACATACATGAATATTGTTTGACGATTTGCAGGCTCTAATTTGGAACACTGCATTTCTATGGCGAGTGTAAGAAGGGAAAACACTATAGAGTTTGAATCGTTTCCAACGGCCGGCGGTATGCAATATTTCGTAGTTGCATGAGCTTACGTTTATCACGATTTAACCAGCGAGGCAATGTATATTTTGCAGCTCGTATCTAAATAGGGAATTTATAAAAATGTATACATATTATCTTCTAAGAAGTTAGCCAGATCCGTAATGGGTTCCAGAAGGTACATTCTGTTCCATTCCGTCTGGTTTACATTCCGCAAAAAGCCCGAGATTCATACTTCGAAAATCCATATAGTTATGCTTCGATTCACTGTACTATCGGATTGCACATAAGGTCACCGCATAGTATAACGTGCGCAGCATGACATGAGATTTGGTCTAAGGTATTAATCAAGGACATACGGTTCACGTAAAAGCTGAAGAAAATATGGAAAGTTACATATGTAAACGATCTTTAAGGATAAATTAGAAATTAAGCAATATTAATAAAATTGCTTAGTCAACTGTTAGAATTAAGTATGATATATATAGAGAAACTAAATAAAGATTCTTCGCAGTGCAAGAAACCACCATCAGAACAGTGTGTTTTATTTCTCTTTAGAAACTTTCGTGCTCTTCGGCTCGCTCTATCATATAGAGTTCACGCGTATAGAGGCAAACAACAGCAATAGCGTATGTTTTGAGCGGAAGGCTTCTAGTAGACTTGGTGAAGACACATAAATTTTGCCTTGCACTCGTAGTTAATATTACAAAGAGTAATTCCCTTTTACATTTCGTCCTTCGAAGGAAAAGTAACGACGACACTATAAATAAACTAGAGCGTATCATCGATAACTTTCAAGATGCCGTCTCCCAACTATAATAGAACAGGTTAGGTTAAGTTAGGTTTAACCCGACGAACCTAACCTTGGATAAGCGTTCTCCAGAAATGCTTTTGAGGTATTTAGATTTCAATAGACGCTAACTGCACCTCACAAGCGAAACAGCAGCTGCCGACTTGCAGCCGAAATATAAGGCAAAAACAATATTCACGAAGATCATCAAAAAGCATTCTCCAAAGTCAGTAGAGGAGGATAATCCAGGTCTTAAAGAGTCCATAGTTGCGGTTGATCCAGTCTGTCCAGTTGACCAAGGAACCAGCCGGGCTTACAAAGCTCCGTCGGCCACAAGTCCAATCCAGGAGTGATTCCTCTGTTCCGAGCAACATCCAGTTTTGAACTGTCCAAAGTTCTTAAGCTCCCAGAATCGAGGAGTCTTGCTACATGAACACAAAATCTACATCTTAATCACCGCTTTGCCTATCGCTCTCTTTGCAGATCAAGAAAGGCTTTAGAAACTTTAGCATGTCACGGACACCACATTACGGAAATGCATCCGCAGCCAACCTCCTTCATTGCCAGGCCTTCATGAATAAGCAGTAGTCACTTGTGACATAATGAATCTGACGCTGCTTCTGGTGTGCTACTGTCTACAACTATTGCAAAACTCTTAGTTAACAATGAAGACCTCCCTGTGCTGACTAGACCAGAGTAGCCCAGCTAACTACAATAAATATCCGAAGAATTGGTTCAGAAGTAGCGGTTGCCTAAAAAGAGAACGCGTGTCAAAATCATCGGAGTAGGAGGAGAGCTCTATTGTCAACATTAAACTTAAGCTTGACCATCCTGAGCTGTCATTCATAAATATAAAGGCACTCGTGTTCACACGAGTTACGAGCTCACTTTTCCTGGAAGGCCTCCTATGATATAAAGAAACCAAAAGTGATGCGTATTATTAAACATTACTTGGAAATAAAAGTTCGTGATTTAGAATGCCAAGATCTATAACAATATGCTATTTCCAGGCGACGGCGAATGCTCTACTGTTCTCGAAAATGTGTCAAAATTGTAGCAGACTACAAGTTGCCCAGTTGACGAAAAAACATCTGCAATCCGTATACGCTCTATTCCATCTGACCTATAGATATCGACTAGATATCCTTTGTCAGTGCTACTTCAAGCTTGGTGGAGTCGCACCATAGGTATGGCATCATGGCCTGGGGCAGTGCACCGCAGCTTCAAAAACCGAACACGATACATAGAAGGCTTCTAGCTCTGGGTCTTAAGGTGAAAAACCTGCAGACCATTATTCTGCGTATATAAGATGAGTATCATCTGGTTTTTAATATTTTCCAAAGTTGGTAAAGTGTAACTTGAATAATTGTGCACCGCAGATATATATCTGCCAACTATAGAGATATATGTAAGAATCCTCAAAATTGCTTATTAGAAATTTCCTGCCATATTGTCGGAACGTCTGAAATATTTCGCCACCAACTTGACAGGAAAGTCCACACTCCCCGAATTTCGGCAGATCCTGGAAGAACACAAGAAATCCAAATCAATACCCACTATCTTCTCATCGATTTTAAGGCCGCATATGACAACATTTATAGAGACGAGCTTTATAGAGCCATGCTTCGTTTTGGCATCTCTACCAAATACGTCCGCTTATGCAGAATGACGTTGGAGAATTCTTGTTCTTCTGTCAAGATCGGTAATGACTTAAGCGACAACTGTGCAGAACTCACTAGCGAACTCTAGAGGCACAATACGCCGATGATATTGATCTAAGGTTGAATTAATGCAGGAATCTCGTTACGCAAATCTACACCAGAAAACGCTGCTAATCGTAAACATGAATCGCGTAAACGACAGGCAGATACGAAACGCGAGCCAACGAACAGCGAATGCGCCACGCTAGGCTTAAAGTAAAGCTCGAAATGGAGGAGCAGAAAGTTGATGATTGCATTTCCGAACCCCCGCGAAAATTCTTTATGAGCGAGCGCGTTGCTGCTGATATAGAATTTGAACGTCCGTCGCTTCGTCGAAAAGAGATTCAGAATATTGTATTCGGTTTGCGATCATTTGTGATTTGAACGCGAAATGAGACACAACGGCAGACGAAAACCCATGCAGTATGCGCGTGTATGATAATTGCTATGAAGGGCTACTCGATATGAAACTTCCCCGTTTCGCGACGGTAGACATATCCATGTTCCAATGTACTCCCGTGCAGCGGAGTTACTCGACATCAGTTTACTGTGCCCCCTCAGTGACCAGTTGGGAAAGTTTGTACTATTTTTATTTAAACAATGCTTAGAGTTCAGATTTGTAGAAGGCATTCATTCATTTATTAACGTAATCTATGAGAGTCCTACGCTCTAAAATATCGGAGGAATTCAAAATCCAGAGCGGAGAAGCATCATCTTGCATTTCTGTATCTTCCTATTATCAGCAATGTATATACTTCAAACAGCCAGGCTTGATATCCGACCTAACACACCTATAATTCCCTGACGATGTTTGCTTGTCTTAAAGAAGGATATTGGACTTATATGTGGTGGACAAGAATTGGGAGACAGAAGGTTGAACCTTAAAATACAGAAACTGATCTAGCCAGATGCTTCTCCAAGGCCATGTGAGATATCATGTGAGATATCATATCCCGCCTTAAAACAGAATTGATTATACGAAACTATATGTTTGTCCTCCACCCACCTAGTCAGAGCTCTATTGATTACTTTCTCAAACACCTTACTGATATTCGGAAGGAGACTTATCGATCGGAGATTCGCCGGATTGGATATATCCTTTCTCTTTTAGGGTATAGGTTAAACTACCGCCGTTTTCCAATGCGCTGGATAATGTGCATTATTCATTGCATTATTAAACAGGGTGGTGTAAATGTCCACCGCTTCTAGAGGAAGATGTCGAAGCACGATGTTCGGGATACCATCGGCCCCCACTGACTTCTTCGCCCTGATTGTGTCGAAGATTTCATGGAGTTTTTCCTTTGAAATGAACGGGGGTAGATCGCCTTCTCTGGCAATGACATTATTTGCCATATTTTCGTCGCTAAACCGGGTGAAACCAGAGCCCTCGGGTCGTTAATTCTCTACTTCATTTCGAATGTAGAAGTTGTGCACCACGTCGCGATTGTCCAGGTCGTAATTAGGGCCAATGATATCAATGGCCTTGTATACTTCCTGGCAAGTCGCCCCTATGGTCTCAACCTTCTCCTGCGGATCCTCGATCACAAAGAAGTGGGTCAATACCTGCTATTGTTACTAACCGTTCGTTGTCTGTTGTCCGGGCTATTTTAAGGCACTGAAGGTCGTTTTGATTTTTCTCCGAAATAGTTTATTTATTTGTGGAAACATATTCGTGTTGCTGGTGTTTATAGCCCGAACCTTGTTGTTCCAATACAAATTTACAGAAATTCTGTAATTCTCTTTTATTAACGTTTGAAGATTTTTACTATAATTGACGACTTCAGTGTCCTAATCTCCGAGTCTTGTCTGTCAGTTAACTGTCTGTATAAGTTTTTGAGTCTTGACAGAAGTCTACTTTTCTGTCGGTGCAGTGTGTCAATAGTAGGATTGCGGAACAGATCTTCGTTAGTCATATGTCGATACCGCGGTATTGTAGCATCCATAGTTTGTTTAATTGTCTCGTCCATTCGTTTTAGATACTTGTCAATCTCCTCGTTTGACAAATTCCTATTGGACGGCGGGTGGAGCGTGTTTGACGAGTGTGTTCTTGTCAAGGTTGCGGAGAAGCGTGTCCATAGAGTCTTACTGTAGTTGTAAAAATATCTTTGGACAAACTCTTCCAATTCCGCAATTTCGTTAGGAACTGTAATTTCGGTGCTAAAACTGCAATGGTCGCTGTCATACACGAATGTGCGCAGACAGTTTAACGTTTGTAAATTTGGACCTGTCAGTCGTATACATTCGTCGTATAGCAGTAGATCCAAATAAGACCCGCCTCTGGGAAACGACGGGTTGTTCGTCGCTTTAAGACCGAGTCTGTACATGACATCGTGCTGACCCCACCAATCGAGGCAAATTATTTCCCCAATCTCTGTGTTTAGCGTTGAAATTCCCGCCGATTATAAAATAATTCTCCCCCAATTCCAGCCTCAGAAGTCGAAAGAGCGTATAGAGCTCTGTAATGATTAAAGTGGATTGTGAAGCCTCAGGTGCATATACAGAGGCCAAGTACAGCCGCTTTCCACTGCGGAGCGGTATGTAAATGACGACTGCTTCCAACACCCGGAACCTGCGCAACACTCCCTTGTACACTCTGTGAAATTTTATACCTTTTTTAATGAAGATCGCGACACCGCCCCCACGTTTGGATCTGGGGCGATTTCTTTCTCTAACAACGTAATTATTGTACTCCAGTTTGTGCTTGGTTTCGCTAGCGAAAAGGACATCAGGAGTTTGGTCTTGTAGCAATTTGGAGGCAATTTTCAAACATTTTGGTTGATATTCCGCCAATTTTGCGTTCAATACTGGCTCTAAGCACGTGTAACATCTCTGGCTTGTTGGCGTAGACCACATGACTTGATGTAGGCCCAAAGAGGTCCAGAGGCAGCAAATTGACTGGTTTATTTCTTGAGATAACACTCTCGCCGAATTTTGACTCAATTGTTTGTCCCGCTGTGTGACAAGGGTCACAATTCTGTTGAGTGCACGTAATTTGGCCAAAAATAACGTTCCAACATGTCCTGATAGCGATTTCCATTAACTGTAAGGTAGAGGCCATCATAACCAACGAAATACTACCACCCAATTTTTTTTTAAGCACTCAAGAGGGTGTGACTATGCAGGCAGACAAAGATGCTTGGGCTCAGTGGTTGTTTCGCTCCATGCGTGCCATCCATCATTTAATACGGAGACTAAATTATTAGCGTAAATTGACTTGATGTCATATTTAGGCAACCATTCATCTCACGAGATTTTAGTTGCATGAAAAAAATAATGTCTTTCGAGCACGGCTGGTATAGAACCCTGCAGGGCCCGATTGGGGAGCCAATACACTAACATTTGAGTAAATCTTTGTGGATGTACTGGTGTCTCATGAAGGACATGCTCATAGTTTTGCTTGCGGACAAAGCCATTTAGCCACTAATGGGCTTCATCGCTGAAAATGATTTTGCGATGAAATACCGAATTGGCCGTAACCATTTCTAGAGACCAATTTGAGAAATTTATACGCATCAAATGGGCGTCTGGCTTCAGTTCTTGAGTCAATTTGGTGTTATACGGATGTAGGCCGAGATCCTTTCGCAAAATTCGCCACAATATTGTTTGAGCGAAGTCCAATTCCTACATACGGAGTGGAATGGATTGATTTGGGTCGCTGCAAACAGACGCATTTATGACCTCAATATTTTGAGCACTCCTTGCATTTCTTTCTCTCACTGGTACCAGAACATTAAGCAACGAAAATGTGGACTAAAATTATTGCACCAAACTACGAATTGCGAGTCGTAATGACTGAAAATTGGCGTCAGCGCTCCTAAAGCTGAGGTCGCCGTCTCCGAATTTTGCTAATAATAGTAATGAGGGTTCACAAAAAGCAACATTAAGGATGTGCTCACATTAAAAAAAAAATTATGGTTCTTAATGAAAAAACCTGTTGAAGGAGAACTAAAGCGACTTGGAGTGCGTAACCGGACGCAGTTAGCTAAGGATGGGGCTAATCGGAGAGGCTTGTTAGTTGAGTCCCAGATGAACTCCGGATTATAACGCCACCTAAGTTAGTAAGTACTGACATGTATACCCATCTTCGATGACTACCATCAGATATTGGTTTAATGAATTCAAAAGTCGCCGAACATCCGTTTGTGATGAAGAGCGCCAAGGCCGTTCGATTGAGGTGACTACGAAGGATATGGGATCGTCGGGTGAAGAACAGAGAGTTTGCTGACATTGTACACATCTCAATTGAACGCATACAAAATATCCGACATGAAAAATTGGGCATGAGAAAGCTATCGGCGAGATGGGTGCCGCGTTTGCATGACAACTTCGAACCACAGCAAAACTGGTCGAATTACGCTACGAATTGCTGCCTCACCCACCCTATTCACCAAAATTTGGCTCCATGTGATTTCTTTTTATTTCCAAACATGAAAAATTGCTTAGCAGAAAGCGATTCTCGTCAAATGAGGGAATCATCACCGAAACGGAGGCCTGTTTTGCGGAGTTCGACAAATCATATTTGAATGGCCGGAAAAAGTTCGAATATCGCTGGACTAAATGTGTCGAGCTGAAAGGAGACCATATTGATAAATAAGTAAAAAAAAATTGTTCTAATACGTTTTCTTGCCTAACACAGGCACTTATCATACAGCCCTCGTATATATCGTTATCATTCAAAAAGCCTAAAATATCAATATCATTCAAGTGCACCGATTCCGGGTGCCACTTTGGATAGGTTAACATCATGAATCAAAATCAAGTCTGTGGTCTTCATAACACTAGAAATGCTATGTTTGCCTATTCCTTATTAAATCCTTGAACATGTGTTCATAGACTGGACTTTTCTTATAGAAAGTTCAACAAGTTCTTTCCAAAAGCGCTGCATTAAGTTCGAAAAATCATGGCCAAATACCCTTCAAATGTTAACAATAAAAGTCTCGAAGAGAAATTGACATGAGGAAAAAAGATAGCCTCCACAGATGTGACCAAAACAAAAGCTGACCCCCTTAGACTTTAGATTAAATACAATAGATTCTTCAATTTGATATAGATAGTACAATAGTTTCTCTCTACTGGTATAGATATGTAGAATGTATGTTTTTTGTTTGTCATATGTCTATTGCGCATGCAATTTAGGAGTACCTTCATGAAAATTCTCAAGAATTCTTCAAGAGAAATCCTACCTTTCAAAGAGTGTAAGAAAGAGAGCAGGGCAGAAATGCGCACGGTATCCATAGAAAACAAGTGTACATTACCATAGTAACCAAGTTTTGCACACTTTAAAGAAAAACATATACACTTCTACATGTATTTGTTCAAGAGATATAAATTTAATCAATAGATAAGCCACAAAAAAAGGCTCTCTTAATTTCCCAAAAACGGGTATTTACTATGTGTACGAGTATGTATGATAAATATATGGTGCACTTTGCATGTATATTCATGCGAAAACTTTAATCTTTCTGATAAGGGATGCACATGTATTAAAACAAGAAGTTTAATTCTAATTTAGATATCTAATTTATTTTTATATTTGTATAAAAAATATATAGATATTGTAGACAGGCGGCGATTTACTGATATAACAAATATTCAGACAACCTTCTCATGAAGAGCCCTCGGAGCTTTGGTTATAGCGAATGGTTCACTTATGTCGGTGTCTGCTTGGCATCACCTATGCACATATCAGTAGTTTCCTGTTCTAATGGCTTCATCTTATGATTTAACTGTGATGACCACATCTATCTACATACTCGCATATACGTACATTGTAAATTTTAATCGAAGATTCGTTGATATATTTTGCGAAAGAAATCGAATTCGTGGGGGGTGGGGTGGGAAATGCATCCCCTCCGGATACAGACGTTTAAGCAAAGCCTTACCTAGGGTTTGCACACGCGAGTTAAACTAGTAGGGTTTACATGTGTTAGTGTATCTATACACGAACGAGCAAACTGGTAGCCAACTAGTAGCTTTAATGTCAGACGAATTTTGATTGCCGGTAGGCTGCATTTGGCTTGCTAGTAAAAACAAAAACACGAATGCCGTGTGTTAACCCTAGGTTACGCTGCCTTGTTTGGACTCCTATTGAATAGTAACATCTTTCAAATTCATGCATGTACCATACATGTGGTAACAAGTGGAGTATCCTTGAACTCATAAATATGAGTACTTTAGCTTAAAAATGAATGTGTCAAAAGTTATGGATCATAAGAAGTGATTTTGTTTTTAATTTAAAATTTTGATTTTGTCATAATTAACATTAACCTCTTAGTACACGTCATTTCATCTCAAGTCAATAGTTTACACAATACAACCGACTATAAAACTCAAAAAATGGGGTATGCTTTTGCAACAGCCCTATAAAATTACCAGACAACAGCTGCCTTGGCATTTTTTGCCATAAAATAAGTTTATTACTATGCAATGTAAATCCAATAACAAATTTGTTTTAACGATGGCTCATTTTATGAACCCTAACAGAGGAAAAAGGCATCACTTCAGTTAGGTAATGCCAATTTTTTTCAGGTCGATAATAATTTCCAGATCCTTTTTCTGAAAGAAAAAAATTAAGCAGATCTCTTACGAAATAATATGAAAAGGAACACAAAATTGTTTGACCGAGGTATTAACATTTAATTCAATATTCCCGATTTTGGACTTTTCCACACAAAGTTTATGTCTATAGCCCCCTTAGTGTTGTGCAAATGGATCAAATAGAGGACAAAGAGCATAGTTCTATGCTCTAATGAAGCCACTGCAAATTGGCTGCGGAGCAATTTCTTCAAAATCAAAGAGAAATGCTGTTTGAACGTGATGTTTGTGAAAGAAGATTCATTTCCGAAATTACACATCATAAGGGGATTCTTTCCACAAAGCATTGGCCTCAGGAAAATTCTCGCGTCCTTGGATGCAGAAAAATCAGGTCTTGACACCAGAACCTGGAGAGTCCTGCAAAGAGTGTAAAAGAAAGATCTCATCCACATGGTGTTTGCTGTAAATACGAGTGCTACAGCACTTAACGATCTAAAAGGTCATGTCGCGTACAGTTCGGTAAGCTAAGTGAGCTGAGGCTCATTATAAAGAGCGCAGATACAATTTCAGTTACCTTCAATATAATCAACATCAGTAGTTTTTCAAAGAGACTACTAAACAACAACAGTGACAGAGTACTACTAGCCGATTAACACCAGAACCAGCTGCTCCGGATAGACCCAGAGTTCCTGTACCTCTACCGAGAAGTGGAGAGAAGCAGAAAATACAGCTCGTCCTGCGAGAGTGTTGCAAAGGGCCACTCCCTTGTCGAGGTTCCCATTTGACGAGAGGCGATAACATATCGAACCGCATATGGAACTCCGCATATAGTCGCAACCAATGATAGCTACACTAAAGGTTTTGCAGGGAGAGCAGCACCATGCTAAAGGTAACTCGTACATCCTTAAAGAACGATGCGCAAGAGAGGAATGTTCTCTCCCAGGACTAATTTAAGAACCTTGGACTATTAAGGGTAAAATATTTGGAATCAACAATAACGAGCGAAAATTAGAATTTGCCCGAGAAGATTTTAGACCTAAGTCTGCTTTACTGGTCAGTTCCAAAATTAAATATTTTCCCATTCCAGGGTTCAGGTATCAAAACTGACTCTCAATTGGAGACATAAATAAGACAGCGGATCAATTAATGAAACCATTATCTCTTCACTTAAATGCAGTTGCAAATTAAAACGTAATATGGTCAAAAGGTGTGTACAACAGAATTGGAGGAATCCTCAACTTGAACAATTCCGCAAAATGGTGACAACAATTTGGGAAATTGGGACCTACACAAGTTCGCTTTAACAAACTTCAATAAAGAATTGGGAAGGTCCCAGACAGCATCCTGGAGAAAGAATTGCGAATACCTAGAAGATCTACCAGAGATCGCTCGTCTCCAATTTTCACAGGAATTTGATATTCATTTCCCAGATTCGACTCTTTTAAAGAACACTCATAATATCAATTCTGAAGCCACAAGTTTTTCCTACAACAACATAATTAACGGCCTATCTGGAAATATTTTCAGCATAGACAATAAATTCATGTAAACCATAACCACCTGAATCAGACGGAATCTTCCCAGGACTGATTCAAAAAGCTCTCGTTGACATTCTTCCCACTGTAATCGACTTATTTAGATCTGGTTATAATTGGGGATACATCCCGTAAGTCTGGAGGGAAGTAAACGTAGGTTTTATCCCCAAACCAGATAAACCTAGTGAACTACTTAAATCTTATCGATCCAAAAGTCTTACATAATTTTTTCTGAAAATTGAGACCTTGTTAACAGAAATTCACCTCTGCATACAGGAAAGAAAGATGCACGGAGGACGCTCCACCAAATCTGGTAAAACAGATGAAAGAGGCCTACCGACAAAAGAAGATTGCTATATGTGCCTCCCTAGATATTGAGGGTACCATCGACAATATATTAATATATTAATCCAATTCGGAAGCCATGTCCAAAAAGGATATTCCCTAACCAATGGGATATAGCGATGGTCGTAAGTCGGAAGATCGCCACATCTTCTGGTGAGACTAAAATCTGTGTCAGCCGGCAAGGGTTGTCCACAAGGAGGTGATCTCTCAAACAATATCAAACAATAGGATATGCCGATGACTTAGTCATAATAGTGAAGGGTAAACACCCTAAAGACGTTTGCTATAAGATGCAGACTGCTCTAAAGGCAGTAAAGAACTATTGCGTTGGAGAAAATCTCTCAATCAACCGCAGTGAAGCTATACTTCTTCCCTTCACTCGCAAAATAAATGTGATCCTTGACCAGATGTCACTTAACGGCACAGTAGTTGTGTATTCCAACGAAAGAAAATATCTTAAAATGATTCTCGATAAAAAAAAACTGAATGAATTGGTATTCACATAAAATCACCAAAGCCTACAGCCATGTAATACTTGGTCTATCCATTGACTACACATCAATAGCATTGTACAGCAAAATAAAAGAGAAATTGTTATACAAAAGCTGCAACGGCTACAAAGACTTGCATACCTCGGCATCATCACATGCCCCACAGCAGCTATAGAAGCCTTTATTGGTTTAATGCCATTCTATCCCTTTATAAAAAATATGGCAATTCGGATCACGGTCAGACTACTCCAAACAGGAGAGTTTAATAACTCAGATCACATCGATCACATGATCACGTGTTAAAACCAATCTTGTCCACTTTTCCAGGAAATATAAAATTCCAATCGTAGACTCTCTCAAAGAGAAAAACAATTTTTTTATGTGTTAAATAATATAGCGAACCAAAATTTCAATTTCATCATGATTCAAATCAAGAAGCCAAAGTCTTTTTTAAAAATATAAATAAAGTTCTAATGGATCGTATTTCTGCAGAGAAACAAACAAACAACTTACAAGCCATTGTAGAACGCTGTAGGAAGTTCTGAAGTATGGGAATTGCAATAATAGAAAGTATGTTCCTACGTAAGCTATTGTATAACCGTCAAAAATTTAACTCTGCATGTAGCCACATCTTATATAGAAAATTATGGAACCCTATAATAAAATAGGTGTCTCACTAGAAGAATTTTCAGTAGTCTAAAAAGTTCTGAAGAATGCGCTAAGGGGCTGCACTTGAAGATTTTCCTTATGGCGCACTTTTAAAGGACGATCAACTGCTGCACTTTATTAGTGGAAGTGGAAAATAACAAAACATATTGTATTGATTCGTTGAGAGACAGTTTTGCTTTAAAATCGAAATGCATTTGGACCAATTCATTTTGTCATCAATTGCCACTCTAAGATGTTTGAATTGATCCACAGGTTCAAATTTAAAACAACTGTCACAACAATCGGATTTAGTGTTAAAGCAATCAGCAAAAAAGGCAGTCTGGCGCACGAAATATGAAATCAATACATATCAGGATATTCTTGTGAATTTAGACTGAAAATCATTAGCTTTGTTTTCTTGCTAAGTACTTGCCTGTGTTCAGCGAACCAGAATCTTAGAAGATGCATTCATAATTAATAACATATCGGACAGCATAGTGTTTTGCAAGCACTAAATTCCACTCTGTTGATAGTTCTCCAATTAGTTATAATGTTAATATCGGAATTTAATGAAAATTAAAAAGATTGTCGGAGACAGAATGCAGCCCTGGGGCACACCAGCATTTATTTTGTGACTATCAGACTTTCCCAGACTTTCGATCCCAAAAGCACGCATTTTCGACAAAAGAGCCTGATACCACACTCTGTCAAATGCCTTTGAAATACCAAGTGCAACTACGAATATCGTGCTTTCGCCAGATTAATGTACGCTTTGGTTCCACTTTTCTGTGACACATGCCATTAAATTACCAGTCGGTCATTGGGAAGTTCTCGCTTTTTCGAGATATTTCATGAGCTGACGGTTTATCAGCGTTTCTATGACCTTGGAAAGTAGGGACGTAAATGCAATGGGTCCGTAGGAGGAGAGAGAGCAAGATTCGCCTTTTTTGGGACGAGCTGGACAAATTATGTTTTCCTTCTGCTGGGAAAGAGTCTTAAAAGTAGGATTAATGAAAAAGCTTACGCAGTGGTTAAAGAGCACCTCTTCAGAAGAAGGAGAGTTATACCATCTGGACCAGCGGATTTGTGTATATTATGATGTTTAAGTACTCTTGCTACTACACGAGTGCGAAAGTGGATTCGTTCCATTCAAGATTCGATGCATTCGAATGTAGGTGGGGACACAGAACAATCTGGAAGGGTTGATCTGGCCGCAAAGTATGCAGCAAGCAGATTGGGCTTGTCCAAATTGCTGACAGCTGGAATGTCATTATAAAGTAGCATGAGCATGAGCAAAGAATTTCTAATATTTTTGACGAGCGACCAACAATTTGTACTACCATTGGGACATTATAGTATTTGTTTCCTCAGTCTTTGGGTGTCCATTGCAGGAGCAAAATATTTTTTGTTATTTGTTTGTTATATATTTTCTAAAGAGGTTCCTAACAGATTTAAGGCCATGGAAGAAACGTAAACTTCAAAAAGCATCAGAGTGCTTAGGAGTGATAACGGCACAGAACTCGTGAACAAGTCATTTACGAAGTTTTTAGACTCGAATGGAATTCAACATCAATTATCAGCACCACGGGGTAGCTGAGCTAGTCAACCGGACAATTGTGGAAATGTCTCAGTGTATGTTGATTGGATCAGGGTTGCCTGAAAGCTTTTGGGCAGAGGCAGGTAATACTGCTGTGTATTTGAGGAACCGCTCATCGTGTAGTACCATACAAGGAGTTATACCATTTCAGGTTTTGTTTGACTCTAAGTAATCTGTGTTTCATTTCGACGTTTTTGTATGCAGGAGAGTCATGTTAAATAAGCAACCAGGAACCTCGAAATTCCATTCGAGAGGCATCGAATGTATTATGATAGACTATGCAAGTGGTTCGAAAGCATATCGGTAAAGTGTATCTAAGTCTAGATGTTAATTTCATTGAAACACAACCTTAGTTATTACATATATGGATTTTCTTCTTGCAGAGCCAGAAGCTGATACGCTAAAAATAAACACGGAAACTGATGCTGTTAGTGTTTTTGAAGATGCTTTAGATTCTGAAGACCATGGTTTAGTTAAATTTGTTAAATTCTAATGATGGCGAAGGTAATGATCAAAGTGAAAATGGTGATACTGAAAAAAAACGGCAACCGAGAAGGAGATGGAATAGAAGAAACTGAGCAATCATACAAAGTAAGTTCTAGAATATTAAGAAGTGGTGGAATGCGTTTAGGAAAAAAAATAACGAAGAAGTACATAATTAAATAAATTAGTTAAAAGAGTGCACTAAAAGGGAAAATCCGATCAATGTAGAAGAAGCACTCCAAAGTGAAGATGCAGATAGATGGGTTCAAGCTATGAGAGAAGAATTTAATATATGGGAGCAAAAAGTAGGCGTACAATTAAGGCTATATGGGGATTCAACACTAAAATCAATAATGAAGAACACATTGAGCGTCATAAAGCTAGGCTTGTAGCCAAAGGTATGGAAGCGTTTTCCCATATGACTACGTATTCTACAGTACGCGTATTAGTTGCATTGGCGGTAGAGTTTGGCTTCAGTTAACGATTCAATTTGATGTTACGGCAGCATACTTGAATAGACAGTTACAGGAGGACATTTTTATGGAATAACCGGAATATTTTGTTAACAAAAGTAATTCTCACAAAGTTTGTAAGCTCAAAAAGCTTTATATGGGCTTAAACAATCAGGAAGGCAGTGGCATATAAAATTAGATGATGTCTTAAAAAATTCGGAGTTTATTAAGCAGCAAATAGGACATGAGTTTGATATATTATTATAGATAAAGGACCATTGAATCATTTCCACGGAACAGATATTGAAAGGGAAGGTAAAAGGGGCACTGATAAGATAAGCTAAGAAAACCTCACAAAGAACCTCTTGCGATATTTTGCCGTGACAGATTGCAGAAAAGTTAGCACCCCGATAGATCCTGGTTTCAAAGTGGTTAAAACACTATATCAATCTTTATTTGGTTCGTTAAATTCCATAAGTCTAATCACACGTCTTGACATTCCTCATCCTGTTATCAGATTATCACAGTATAACATGAAGCCACATAGAGAACACTTTGTTGCAGTAAAGCATTTACTTAGATATCTTACTAATACTATGAACCCTATGCTTCTTTACAGAAAATTTGGAGCAGATATGTATGGATATATTGACAGTGATTGGTTTAAAGATTGTGATGATAGAAAATCTTTCACTGGTCGTGTTTGTTTCTTGGCTAGCAGTCGGGTCTCTTGGGAAGCAAAAAGGCAGCCAACGGTTGCGCTCAGCAGAACCGAAGCGGAATATATGGCGCTTTGTACAATATCAAAAGAAACCGAGATATTGCATAACCTCGTCAGTGGTACGAGATGAATGAGTGCTCAACAATTTGTAAAAAATCCAGTCTTCCACATCAGAAGCAACATTAAAATGCACATTATTCAAGAGTCTACAAAAGAAAGGAACTTTTACTGAAGTACATTTATACAGAAGACATGGTAACTCTACGTAACATTGGATTGAAGGGTTGTGTACTATAACATTATATTTCTAAACTAGTTATTAGTCTTGTAATAAACCTCATTGGATTCTGACTCAGTTGTCTTTTAATTTAAATCCTAACAACTATCCATGCCTTAAGTTTTCGTTTTGAATGTTTTTACACATACTTATAGCTTATAATAAATATATCATAAGCCTTAGAAGCATTGTTTTCAGCGAATACCTCGTCCCAACTTTCAAAAAGCAATAAATTATTTAATTCCATGAAATTAATTTTAGAGTCTGTATGTAAGGCAGACATCTGTTCATTTTTCTGCTGTTTCAAACCATAGCATAAAAACAGTGATCCGAAATTCGTATATCGATGTTAATAACACTGCAATAAATTTGACGAGGTTGACTGGAGACGACCAAGGACGTGATTAATACAAGTCCCTGTGAACAGTCTAGTAATATCATTGACAAAGGTGAGTAAGCAATAAGAGTAAGTTAAGAATCCAGGGAAGGAGTTAATGTCAGGTTGAAATCATCTAAAATAACAAGATTCAGAGCTTTCAGGCTCCTCAAAAAAATTTTAAACTCAACATATGTTAAAACACAAAAGATGCTACAAGAAATACTTGTCCCATCAAAACTCGAATAACTACATCAATCTACCTTGATATCGTCATACAAGTTGCTGCACCTACATCACCTGCAGAGTACGAGTCATTAGAATTAGCCACAAAATTACAATAATCGCTATCCCGCAAGAATAAATCCAAGTTTCAGGCATATACTCAAAGGCTTCAAGATTTGATTACCAGTATTTTAAAATTTTGACGCAGGCTTCTAATATATTGATGAATAATACGAGTATAAGCAGATTCGTTAGCAAATAAAATGTGATTTATGTGCTTAATGGTAACTCTTTAAGCAGCACATTAATCCTATTGTTTCAATGAAAAAACCTGATGGCACATACGCCGAAAGCGGGCCACAGACGCTTCGGCTCCGAAACACACTTCCCAGACTCGAAGATAATTCCAGAAGCCCAAGAAAACCCTCCCCAGAGAAGGTTAAACAGACAGCTCAAAGAGGACTGGAACAGAGCAAAAGAAATTCTTCATGTAGGCAAAATCAAGAAGGCAGTGAACCCTTTTCAACCCTTCAAAGCCCCAGGTGAGGATGAAATATTCCCAGCTTTACTACAAAATGGCATCGCGCAACTGCTACCTGTACTAATTAACTTATTTAGGGTGGGGATACTTACCAAAAAAATGGAAGGAGGTTGATATCAAATATATACTCGATATAGAAGGATCATTTGACAACATAGAATTCTCCCGGGTATATAGAGGTATTCAAAACATAGGAGTCGACGACACTACATGTAAATGGATAAAATGTATTCTAGAGGATAAAACAATAAAAACCTTATTAGACAGAAATAAGCTCAGTGTGATAACTACGAAAGGATGCCCCCAGGGAGGAGTACTCTCACCCCTACTATAGTCCATCGTAGTTAATGAACTACTGATTATTCTCAGCAATGATGACTTCTATGTCCAATATGCTCTGAACTTAATTGCTGAATAGTGTGCCAAAGTTTGCCTCATGGTCAATGCCAAGAAAAGCACCATAGTTAGATTCACTAGGCGAAGACGACGAAGAAGACTCAGAAATGCCACACTTTTCGGTGAAGCAATAGAGTTCTCAACAGAAGTGTAAATATCTAGGAATCACAGTGGATGGAAAACTTACGTGGAACACTCATCTTTCTAAGACTATTGATAAGGAGAGGACCTCACTATGGGCCAGCAAAAGTCTAGTCAGAAAAAATTTGAGACTTAATCCCAAAATGACACTGTGGGTGTACATGGCAATAACGAGACCTATCATCACGTATGCAGCCACTGTTTTATGGCATAATCAACGCAGAGGTAAACATAGGCTAAACTCAACAAAATACAGAGACTAGCCTGTGTGTATGCAAGGACTCACATACATGCTACACAGACGGATTAAAAACAAATGAAGGAGTCGGAGTCGGATTACACGGTCCTAACATTAAAACATCCCTACATGCCAGTATGGATACAGCAGCTCCGTATTTCCGGCTGAAATCCATGCAATAGGGTTTTGCATTCAAGATAATCGAAACAGATACGAGTATATAACAAAAAAACATTTACATTCTGTCCGACAGCAGAGCAGCCCTTCTTGCAGTTAACGCTTTTGAAATAAAATCAAAACTGGCCTGGGATTGCCAGGCAACTAGTCCACCACCATAACCAAAGTCCATCTGTTTTGGGCGCCAGGACATAGTGGATATGAAGGCAATGAAAAAACAGACAAACTAGCCAGAAAAGGATCCGTATCTCAATTCATGATGCCAAGACCATTCTGTGAGCTATCAATTAACACAATAAAAGCAAGTATTAAAACCTGGCTAGAGAAAAAGAAGCTTCATTTCTCAAGGGAAACCGAAGGAAACAGACAATCCAAAAACTTTAGGTCAAGCAGTTGCCACAAGAACTGACTGCAATAGTTTAATCAAAACACGACAACGTTACCTAAGTAAACTCTACATCGAAGCGGCGGACAAAGCTGATGGGATAGATATATTCAATGCATCATCAAAAATTTTCTGAGCACCTATATATGACGGCATTGTCATTATTCACTTGAGAAACACCAACAATTTCAATGATGTTCTCCATTAGCTTCTGTCCCCTCCAATTTAGCTTGCTCTCGAGGTTGTTGACTATGTGAACTATGTTTATAAAATGGCTGCTAATTTTTTTTTAAGAGAGAATCTCGTCGTAAAGAAGCTGCAAAGTTATAGTATAGTTCTACTGGTGTTGTTGCTGGACCTCAATTGGAGTTGTGGGTTCACATTGCCCCGCACTGGTACCTAGCTGTTGCTGGCTACGTGCGGGTTTTGAAGTCATTGGTGAAGTTGCTAATTTCATAGTTCTATGTTGTTGTTGCCTCAATGTATGGGTAAAATTTTGCTGCTTCTCGGTGATCAGCTGTTGTTTATGTTGCTGTATGATGGATTATTGGTCGTAAAATTGTTAGTTCAACTGATTGTTAATGAAGAGATTTTGGATTGTTCGCCCTCATAAATTCGAAATCCGATGGAGTCAAATTCACACAAGAATAGTGAAGAAAATCCGAGCAGCTATTATTTTTGATTAGATTACTGCGTTCTATTTTTTCTTCGCAAATTGAACACCTCAATTTGTTTGGTATTTGGAAATAACTATGTTTAGGAGAAGAAAAGCGTTCACCCCACCACACTTATGCTTTGGTTTGACAAAGACCTTCATGTAGGCATCCACTCTAGATCCACCTGGGAGGAAGATGCTTTCACGGTTGGCAAATCAATCATGATAAGCTTGTAGCATTCGTATGAAAATCAGATAACCTTTTCCTAATATGGGACGAATACCTAAACAGAAACTTCAGCTAGGGTTCGCGACTTAAATTATTGCAGTTACACATGCTCGCTGATTTTCCGCCAAAAAAACTTCCTCCTTTCGATCGGATCTCTCAAAGCGTTAAGACGTCTTCTTAAGATTTTCATCCTAACGTAATTCTAAGGTATCTAAAATTCTTTTCGTCATTGGTTTTTATATACTGTGTTTCCTAAGTTGATAAAAGAATCCGAGCTAGTTTTTCGTTTGCTCCCGTGGTTGGGATAAGCTCCCACCCGAAAAAAAGCAAACCAGGCCGATTTTAGGATCAGCGAAGAGCGGTGAAATAGGTACGTCAACGTGAAAACGTAAAAAAAACACCTAGGAACCGGAGAACATGGAGCACGCGGAGCGCCAGTCGCCACATCATAAGGAAGACTCTCTTCACAGATATCTGTTGTGCAGCCTCCCCAGCATCCAAGTCTTTTCTTTTTTGCCCCCAAAATGCAAAATTTCATTCAAAAAAAAAAAAACTTAAAATAATTTATAAAATAATCGGAAAAAGGACATCAAAACCCGTATTTAAGTGATCTAAGTTAGTAGAAAAAAAATAATAACAAATTGTTATTTATTTGCTAAAAAAAGAGAGAATAAATCTAAGAAATCAAGAAAAAAAAACAAATAACAAAAAGTCCCAAAAAAAAGGTGTAAAGGCGGATTTCAGAGGTACGAGAGGGACTTTATTGTTGATCAGTCTGATAATATAGAGATATAAAATATATCTCACGGTACATAGTGCGTTTTCTTATAATATATATTTTTTCTTTAAGTAAATTTTTCTATGAAAGTCTGTTCCTTTTTTTTTTATTTAATAAACTTGTTATGAACTAAGTTTGAATAAGAAATCAAGTTGGTTTCATTTGCTCGGATCCACCAGCCTACATATCTTAGTACGTGATCATGATCAAAGTCTATAAATATTGCATTTTGCACTGCAGTATTGAACACGCTACAAGCTCAAACTTTCCAAAAAAAACCTAACACATGCGTAGGCATTATAATATAAAGGATACCCACTAGAGGTGAAAATTTTGGCGATTAGAGAAACGCTGTCCTGGATGAAGAAAAACGTGATATCTGCAAGAGATATACGCATCGTTTCGGATAGTTAGGCCACTAACAAGTCCTTGGACTCAGTCTCACTGAATTCTTAAATTCTAGAACCCCCCTTGACTGTCGATCATCTATTAGGGAGATGGCAGAGCAGTTCAACCTTCACCTATGTTATGTTGGATGACGTGGCACGGAGACATTCCAGGGCATTGTAGATTCGACGAAATCGATAACCTTGGAATCACTTTACCTATCCTACCTATCGCTACGAGCAAACTAATACCAAAGCTGGATACTATAATCGAAGAACAAACCTTAGGTGGCCTGTCGACCAAACAAATATGGCCAAAAGTAAATCTGCATCGCTCCAAGAGCTTGATTTTTCAAAATAGGAAACTTCTCAGCGCTATCATGGATATCGTCACTGGACATTGTCTTATAGGGAAGTATGCAAGAAGGCTTGGCGCATTTAAAAACGACTTCTGCAGAAGCTGTACATACCCAGCTCTCTCTAAAGAAGAAAACTCCACTTCCGACCTTTCTTCTACAATGACCTAAACATTCTATATCTATTCAGTCTATAAACCTAAGCAATATAGACGTCTCCTGTTCCAAGTGAGGGCGGATCACAGATCCACACGGCATCCAATAGCCACTCTAACCTATGCCAAGGTTTCAACAATTCACAACTTACCACGAATGTAACAAAAAACAATTCGAAGAGAACAACCTATACCATATCCGAGTCAAAGTCTACACACTGTGGAGGTATGAGCAAGAGCCTTGGCAGGCAATACTATTGAAAAGATATCGAAAGCTTTCGGATTCAAAACCAAGCCAGTGCAATTCTATTATCAATAATAAACTATATTCCACAAAACATCAAATTAAGTTACATTCGAAATTCAAACTTTTAAAAGTATACAACATATGCACTTTTTTCGGACAAAGTTACATAATGATATACTCGTAATTATAAAATAAATATTTTTACTGAAAATGCAGATAAATTACTGAATGCATCTGGATGTACATGCGAATGTAAGTAAATTACGCAACGAAATACTTCCAAAAAATGTATCTTGATCCAAATAACAAATACCACGATATTCAAACTTATATGGAAACCTGCCTTAACACTTTTTGCGTCGTAAATGTGCCATATTTATAAGAAATTGCTTTTCTTCCTAACATTGTATAAACAAAAGTAACAAATTTCTTACATATTTTGGGGGCACAGTTTTGACTTGGAAATTGCACTATTTTTTAAACAACTAAACTTAATCCGAAAATATATCAGACAATAGTTAATATTCTATATTGCACATATGTATATATACGTAGCGCAAATTTACATACATATATACTCGTTTGTAATGAGTATGAGTACATATGTGTGGAAAGGTTGCAAATAACTTGAACTATTGTACAATCACTAGAACTAACTCATTTACGAGTTACTCGTAAAATCAAAGGTTAGATTAAATGATTAAATGACAAACTGTTTGCCTGTTTAAAAACCACCTAAATGCACATAATTTTTTGTTCATATTTTTCACATGCACCACCATTGAACTCAATGTAGTGGAACTATAAAATAAGCAAGTTATTAAAGCTAAGCATTTTGTATAGTAAGATTTGATCACCATTGTCTAGAAACAATCTCAAATTCACTTCACTTAATAAATTTCTATAGACAAAATAAAACACTATTTAAACGTACACTACTCACTGGAATGGAATACGACATCTGGTGGTATCGTAGCAATGTACTCAATTTTCTGGTTCGCTCCATTGACGACATCTTATGTTGGCCTGCGATTTGAGGCGTTATTATTGTTGGTGGCGCCATCAGAAGCGAGGGCAATACCTCTACACTGTACGTGACACTATTCATAATTTTTCATATCCTTATGTGAAGGAAACGATTGTATGGAATATTATATCGTAGACAAATGAGAGCGTACATAAACTTAATATTTCTGGATAAGATCACCAGTGCCCAAACCTCGAAATTGCACGATACGTGAATGAATTAAAATTTATGTACGTAGCTATATTCACTCAAGTACATATTATGTATTGTACATACGTGTACAATGGATTAATGGGAAGCGGTAAGCAAGGCTAAATCCTTCGGGCACAATCACAATGCACAGCAGGTATAAAAAGGAAAATTCAATATATTTTTTTGCTAATTTAATAAATCCACGAGAATTTGCCGGATTTATTTTAATTTAACATGATTTAAGGATTTGTTGCTTAAATTTGCCAAACCCTATTTTGCCCACATAAATTCGAATCAAATACTAAATGCAAAAGGTGGGTGAATCGTCTCAACTGAAGTCAGTAAAAATATTTATAATGTACAATAACACCGAATGTTGCCGCCAAACAAAAGCCTTACAGATATACGAATATGCCTATCTTGGTGTTGACCTTGTTTAAATACATAAATTTGCATTCATAAAACTACGAATGTCTGGAACTATGCTCACCTGTTGATAAAATACCTTGGCAATTTGAGGAATCAACTACAGTACCCTAGCCGACGAGTCGATGACGTCCTTGACGATTACCCACAGTAGTGGTAGGTGGTTTTTTTTTTTTTTTTTTATCTTATGTGTGACAAAAGGGGGTGCTGCGCTTGTGTTTAAATGTGAGACACTTTTAATTCAGTCACCATAAAAATAGCAAACTGTTGGTGATTGTGATTTCCATCACTGTTTTGGGTTCAAGGAAGTGCAATGATATTAAGCATTTGCATATAAGGAACTTTCGGTAAAGAATTTATTGTAGTTATAGAGTCAAGGTAAAATAAATACACTTACGAGTATGTATGTATGTGATGTAACTTAAGCTTATTCGAAATTAACTCTCTTATTTTAACCGACTGGCTTTAAGAGTTGATTCTTTGGCAAGTGGATTTTGAGAATAGGAATTGTATCGGTGGTAGGATCATGCCCTCCGACTAAGTAAAACATTGCTTTGCTTTGATTTGTCTCTTGTGTGGCAACAAATGGTGTCCTTGAACTCGTAATTACCAGCTGGCATCTGGGGAGTCATACGTGCAAAAACCTGGGGACCAAGAGAATCGTTTAGAGTTCAATAACCACGCTTTTCCACGACACTTTATAGATGGCAACTTTATTCTATGAATAGGTGAGCCCGAGTTCACCAGGAAACATAACTTGAATTTTCTGAAATAGATAGTTTTTTGAGTCGACTTATTGGGTAACAAGCTAACCAGATTAATCGGCTTCTCCGTTGATACATTTTGGAGGCTACAAAATGAGACATTTCTACCCATATACCGAAAATCCTTCGAAATTTCAAGACTAGACCCCAAAGAATTTACACTTATGGCGACTCACAAAAATCACCCTTCAGTTGTTAGAAATGATGGTATTAGATGACATGAACTATGCATTGACGAGGAAGCTGTGCAGTGAAAATGACCCTTTGAAGAGGAGCTTTCGTGTGCACTTTGAACATAATATAGAAGTAAATTAAATTACCCTAATAACACCACCAGTTATGTCTGGTATTACATACCAAAGAGTTGGAAAGAGATGACGGTTAAGCATATACCCAAAGCAGGTAATAGACCAACTGATTTACATAATCGTTTTTCCTAAAACAATGAAAAATATACTTCATAGACATGTCAAGGATGGTCCGCTATATAAGAACCCACTTCATAAAAACTACTATTCCGATCAACCAGGGAAAATGGCAACGCATGCTTTTCTGGAATTCATCACAAAGATTGAGAAACCCCTCAGGGACCAGAAATTGCTGCGGGTTGCTTCTTTGACATCGAATGAGCTTTCGAAAATACAAAATATGACCAGATATACAGATGTGCCTAAAACACAAAAGTGGACAATACTATTATACATTTAACTCCGACCTCCCTTTTGATTCAAAAAACGTTTTCATATAGAGATTTTAAAAATACAAAATCTGATCCCGTGAAGTAAGATTTGTAGAATTCTGACTGGCGTGTTGCATCTAGTAATGCACAAATAAAATATTTCCAAAATGTGATTACCCAGTTATTTAATTTTCACCGTCCACTAAAAAGTAAAGTATCAGCATATAACAACAACCTTTGATTCACAAGAGAGATTATGAAACTGCGGAACGATCATGATACTAAATATAGAAAGTGGAAATTCTTTCGCCTTCCAGAATATTTTAAATACTTTAAAATTCTCCGAAATCATGTCTGCGCAAAGATTAAACAAGCCAAGCGTAATTTCTTAAGCATGCACCTAAACCCTATGCTTCTAAGTAACACACTATGAAGAAATTTGCATGGTGATGCTGATCCAAATGAACTTAACATGGATTTCCTCAATCTGCCTCAATATGCCTCACCTCTGTCCCAGTCACATCTTATGGCTTTTTTTAGTTCCCGAAGGGTGAACAAAAAGATGTCCCTCAAGCTATATTCTTGCAGTTACTCGTAAGTCCAATGCTGTTGGGCTAGATGGAATGCATCTGGTTTTCATTAAAATTATTTTGCCTTAGATCCTTCCCGTGTTTACCCATATTTTCAATACCATTATCACCACGTCCTCTTTCCCGGTATCCAGGAAGGCCGCAAAGATCATTCCTGTGCTTAAAAGGAAGGTAACGTGAGCTACTCCTGCCGAATACTGACGTATAGCCATTATTTTCCAAAGTATGAGGGAAGTTAATTAATTGAATATCAATCTAGATTTAGACAGCATAACAGCTACACTACAGCAATATTTAAAGTAACTGATGGCATTCGCACCGCGATCTATAAAGACCACTTAACATTTTTGACGCTACTAGACTTCTCCAAGGCCTTCGACACACTTAACCATGAGCTTCTTATCAAAAAGCTGACATTTTTACATGCCTGCTCTTCATCTGCTGCAAATCTTGTACAGTCCTACCTCTCAGTTGGGAAGCATTCTCTTTGTATAAATGGAGCGCAGGCGGACTTTGATTTTACGTTAAATGGTGTACCACAAGGGTGCAGTCTAGGTCCATTACTCTTAATAATCTTTATAAATGACCTTCTAAATGTCGTTCAACGTCCAACTCTATGTAAGTAACAATGATCTAAACAAAATTCTTGAGTTCTAAAATAAATTCCGTACAATTGAACCAAAAAAAAATCGAAATGCCTTATACATAACTGGTACACGTATTCCTGATTCAAGCCGCCTCCTAACTATTCACCTTGAATTTGCTCATAACGCCAAAAATTTCAGTATCTTGTTGAATGAAAGTCTTAACTGAGACGACCCCATAAGGATAATGGTCGGCAACACAAAGTTAAAGATCGCAAGCACGCTACTTATCTCTCCTCCAGATTGCTTTTAATAACATAACTCTTTATGTTTTTGGTCTAGAACGATATGATCACGTGTCCATGCACTCGAAGAGGGTTTTGAGTTATACACTTACCGAGTGTCTTGATTTTTGTGCAATCAAATTTCTACATAAAATCATAACAACTCTACAGTCTTCGTACTTATATGACAAACTGAATTTTCCACAATTACTCGTACGTTGTTCCGCAAAACTAATCCTTCCCCGTTTCAAACATCAGATTTCTGAACGTTAATTTTTTGATCACGCCATTCGCCTTTGCAATGGGTTTTTTTTTCATATTTTCTGACTCGCTAACTGCGACGTACGGCAATTTGATCTAAAAGATCTTTTGTACCATTAGTCAGAAATATAGTAATGCTAGTAGGTTTTCTACCTTCCTAATGCATTTGATTACACTACTAGCAGTGGCATTCATTAGTTCGTTGGAGCCGAATCGTTCTCGGAAGAAAATCTTTCGTCTAATTCCTTCCGTTGAGGGCTGGACATTTACATAATATGTGGTCAGCAGTTTCTACTTCTTCAAGACAAATTCGGTACTACGGAGAGTCGACTAAATTCATTTTGTTGAGGTGATTTCTTAAACCGTGGTGTCCTGTGAGGTAACACAAGTCTTTGATATTGAGCCGACTTAGGTTTAGACATCTATAGGCATTTTTTTTTTGAAGGGCAGGATGGCTCATTTGGCCTGTCTTAGACCTTTAAATGTATCTCGAATGCTCCCAGCTATTAATAGCTAAATTGATGCTGATTTAGGAGTACAGCAGAAGGGTTCAGGTCCAATAAAGGGAGTTTCTGAGCCTTTTCTGGCCAGTTCGTCGACCTTTTCATTCCCATCAATGCCCTAATGACCAGGAAACCACAATAGTTTAGTTTGGTTTTGTTCCTGCAACTTAGGTTTTGGAGGTTTTGAAGCAGTACATCACTGATTTGGAATCAATGGTATGCGCTAAGGGTATTTATAGCTGTTTGACTTAGATGTTTGCGCCGTTGATACTAAATTTGTAAATATGGTTGGAGTTCTGCCTGGAATACACTGGGACCTTATGCCATTATGGCTGTTTGGTGGGTTATTGCTAACCCATAATGTCTTTTGGAGGCGGTCTGTTTCCGCGCAGATCATATCAAGTTCCGGTATTTCGGAGAGTAGGGTCCTTAGGTCAGGGTGTTCGCTAAGACTTGACTCTTTAATTTGTAACAGACTTGCTGTGCTGAGTAATGCCACTTTGCTTACATACAAGTTTAGTAGGGTTAGTCCTATTATTGCTTCTGTGGGGCGGGTCCGGAAGCCTCCGGAAATGCCCACACATGCAAGATGCTGTACTCTGTTGAGCTTTAAAATGACAGTCTTTTGCGTGACTTTAGTCCACCATACTATAGAAGAATATGTTATGATGGGCCTGACCATCATTGTATAGATCCAGTGAGTGATCTTTGGAGAAATCCCCAATTGTGCTGCCATACATGCGACGGCGGGCCCATATAGCATTGGTTGCTTCAGTTATTTCGTTGTTTAAGTGAGAGTTCCATTTGAGTCTTTTGTCTAGGATTACTCCCAGACGTTTGACCTCGTCGGAGTACTCAACGATTCTGTAGTTCAATGAAACTATATTTCAGTTTATGCTTCTTCTTTTAGTCAAAGCCTTATTTAAGATTATGGAGAGATTTTCTCTGATCTAGGAAATTCTTAAGGATGTTTTGCATACGTGAAGTGCCTTCGTTAGACTATCTGCCCCTAATGATGATGACTAGGTCATCGCCATAATTAATTGTGCTGTAGTCTAAGTTGCTTAATTTGCTAAGCAGATCATCTATGACCAAAGACCACAGGTGGAACGATAATACAATATTGGACGGCAGAGTTTAAGCGAGGCCAAGTACGAGTTGCCAAGACGAACATCGCAGTGGTCACCCAAATGAGGTGAGTTCACAAGAAATGTTGAAAAAAATCCACAAAATGGTATTAGATGACCGTTTATTGAAAGTGCCTGAACTAGTGGATATGGTAGGTATTTCAATAAGCGCTGCACATCGCATATTGACTGAAAAATTGGACATAAGGAGGCTGTGAGCAAGAACAAAACACACAATGGAACAAAACCAGCGTCGTGAGGATGTTTCAATCGAGTGTTTGGCCAAGTTTCACAGCAATAAAGCCGAGTTTTTGCATCGATTCATAACCATGGATGAAACATGGATCCATCACTTCACACCCAAGGCAAAGGAACAGTAAAAACAATGGACTCAAAGGGGAGAATCGGCCCCAAATAAGGCTCCATCTGTAGGCAAGGTTTTTGAGATGCGCGTAGGATAATTTTCATTGATAATCTTCAAAAAGGAAAAACAATCAACGGCGTGTATCATGCGAACTTATTGCAGCGTTTGAAAGATGGAATTAAGAAAAAACGGCTGCATTTGGCGAAGAAAAACGTTTTGTTTCATCAAGACTATGCACCAAGTCACACACGTAGATTTGGCTGTTGTAGAGTTTCAACCACAAAAAACTAGTGCGAATTATAACTTCGAATCACTGTGAGTGAAGAAAAAACTCTCCGTCCTATTCGAAGAGCGAATATCGAAACCAAATACATCTGAGTTTCAAACCACTACAAAAACAATTTTTCCTTTCTTCTAATTCTAACTTTTCGCCTGCGCCCTGGCAACAGTAAAAAGGTATCAAATCCCTTAGACGCGCCAGATTTGCCAACAGTAAATAGTTGGAGTCTGCGGTTGATGGCTATTTTAAGGAGCTCAACGATCAAACAGGGTATTGAAGGCATTGAACATCGCTGGGAAAAGTGTATTGAAGGAGATTTACCAAATTTGCCAAAAATCGAATTCCAAAAGGCTGCCCGATTAAATCGAAAAAGAAAATGTCCAAAAATATTCGTGGGTATGCTAAATGTATGAAAATGAAGGAAACGAACATTCGTCTTACACACTGTTGTTTATATTCTGTTGTTGCCATTACATCAAACGAATTCGACATGGAGCCTTGAAGAATTCGTTATTCGACTGAACAAAGAAAAAGAATGGCAGTCGATCTGCCATAACTGAGTATAATAAATATGTATTGTATTATACACCGGACCAAAACATAAGCCTCTACAGAATTAACAACAGAGGTAGAAAATGGTGGAGCAGCATCTTTTCGTGGCTGACTGACGTAGCTGCCAAAATGCTTGGCAATTACAGCAGGTTAATTCACCAGAAATGAGTCAACTTGAGCGTAGACGATAAATTGATCTGTTTTATCGCAAGCATTATGGAAAAAAGCCGAAAGCTTCTGGTACTTCTGCTTCTGAGGACGATACGGCTGCTGAAACTCTATGGTTCGATAACACCGGTTGAAAGAATGGATTAGAAATAGATTGAGTACGATAGAACCGACAAAAACGTTAAATAACTCAAGACCGCACTCGACAAATTGGACCGACATCCAATGAAGGAATAAGATCAAATCCTTCCAAATATGACACTATTACTAAACATCCAGGAATGCTGACGAAATAGGAAAACATCTTCCAATTTCATTTGCTGGTAGAAGTCTGACACAATATAGCAACAAATCACTTTAGCTCATATATTTATGGGACAAAATTCATCGTAATCACTGTTAACAGACCTCTAGTTACTATTTTCTGGCATAAAAATCGATCGTCTAACAAGAGTAAGTCTGACTACGCTTTTGAGATTCGGCATAAACAAGGGCCAATGAATACCAACGCTGATGCACTGTCGCGAACAAATCTTGATTCAGAAATTCTTAGAGAAATGATATCAAAGTTTAAACTAAGAGCAAACGCAGAGAATGGCCAGCTTTACGCTTGGGAATTCTGGAAACAAGATTAGAATTTAAAAGAGGACTCAAAACGAGTAGGAGTAAAAACAAAACATTTGGCAAGAATAGTATAGGACTTAGGTCGGATTTTGGAGAAATCGGAGATCCCCATGAAGAATATTAATGAATTAATGAATGATTTTCATTTATAATATTATAGGAGAACAAGACTTAAAATTATTATATATAAACTACCAAAAAGAATTGAAAACGAGGAACAGAGGTTAAAAATAATAAAAAAAAATATTTCACAACACAAGGGTGGCTTAGGAAGTCCCTGAAAATTTAAATAAGGAAAAATCTTTTCGGCAAAAGCTCGATACACTTCGTCCAACGTTTCTCCAATTTGTTGATGACCTCCACGATTTCCCGAGGCTCTCAATCGATGGCCTCATAACTCGACCCAAATTTCTTAGCGCCGAGGCATTTGTTCATGTTTGGCAACAGGAAGTAGTCGCAGGAGGCTACATTTGGAGAATATGCTGGATGAGGGAGCAATTCGTAACCTAATTTGCTGTTGCGACTGCGGACTTGTGCGGCGGTGCGTTGTCCTAGTAGAAGAGAACTTTTCCTCTTCCTCGCCAAATACTGTCGTTTTTGCTTCAAATCGGCGTCGAATCGATCCAACAGCTCTGCGTTTATAGGCGTACGGAATAGTTTTACGCTTTTCAAGATAGTCGATGTGAATGACACCGCGCGCATCCCAAAACACCGTCACCATGACGATTACGAAACAGCGTAACACCACTTTTGGATTGTGATTAAACATCACCAAACAGTCGTTAGAAATTGTCAAATTCTGAGCGGCGCCCATCTAGCGGATAGCTTTTTCATATCCAAATATTTTTGCACAACTGAAATCGCTGATCCATCACTTCCAAATCTTCCAATACCATACCACGGATTTTATCGACCATTTCTGATGTGCTGACCTTAACTGGACGACCAAAACGTTCGGCGTCACTTGTGCTGGTCACGACCCCACCGAAAATGAGTAAACCAATGGTGGATGGTTCCAGCCGATGGTTAAAAAGTCCCGTAATACTTTTCAAGCGTTCGTTCGGTTTGCGTGATAGTTTTTTTGCGCAAAAAGCACAAGAAATTCTCTTTTTTCAGTTTTACGAAAATTTTAAAGATCTGTCTGAAAATTTGGGTGCGTTCTTTCTAAAGATGCTTCTTGAGCAAAGTGTTGGATTTGAGGTGGCAACGCCATCTGTTTTAATTTTCAGGGTCTTATTAACCCACCCTCGTACACCATATGCCGGAGGACATAATAAGATTAAGCAACGATACTGCTTGAAAAATCTTAATAAACAGGTTCGAAAATATGTAAATAAATGTGAATATTGTGCAAGAAACAAATAAATTAGAAACACAACAAAAAAAAATTGGTATTAACAAAACCTCCAACTAACAGCTTCAAAATCGCATCCGCAGTTATAGTGGTACCTTTAAGACCATCAAATGAATTTTGTAACTCTACAATGTGAGCTGACGAAATATAATATGTGGAAGCGATACCTTGTAAACACCACAGAACTGAGGATGGTACGGCTGCTGAAACTCTATGGTTCGATAACACCGGACATTATATTGGCCCATGCTGAAAAAGAGCGTGCGTACATCAAGTGTAATATTGGACTCTGAGTTAACTGTCTTTCCACACACTATTCAAAAGAACTGCTTAAAATATATACACGATGAGTTTTGTTCCTTTCATTTATCAGTTCTGTAAATATGAAACCGGAATTTGCTCATAAATGTCCCTGGCTGTCAATCTAGTTACCATCAAACTGCATTATAGGTGTGTTGTAAAAGTTTGTTTGTAAAAGCGTTGAATATTTGGAATTTGCGGACAGCATTGATTTTCTGTTACTGGTAAATCACAGTACTTTGACTGGTTTAAAAAAAGTGGCGATTTTGACATGAGAAACGAGAAACTTTAAAGACCACGTATTATATTGTATTATGAGCTGGTAAAACCCGGCGAAACCGTTAATACTGAACGCTACCGGCGACAAATGATCGACTTGAATCAAGATTTGTGTGAAAAACAAACAGAATATCAACAAAAAAAGCAACACAAAGTGATTTTGCTTCATGACAATGCATCATCACACACACAGCAAAACTGGTCAAGGAATCGATTGAGACATTTAACACTTTCGCATGTGGCTTACTCACCAGACTTGGTTCCGTCCGATTACTACTTATTTACACTTGCTGAGCAGCGCTTCAATTCTTGCAAAAATGGCTCGATGACTGGTTTTCCTCAGAAGAGCAACAGTTTTTTTTTTGACGTAGCATACACAAATTGTCAGACAGTTGAGCAAAACTTCGAATAAAATATCTTTTATCATTTTTTATGAATTCCGGTTTCATATTTACATACCGGGTACTACAACTACTTTAATTCGCAGGGTAATCCCCCGCAACAAAGTTCCCAACAACAAATTCCTCCCCCTATTTGGGTATTTGTGAATTGATTTATAAAAAAAATAGAAATAAATAAATACGAGTAGTTCTTAAAAAAAAACTTCTGGGACATAAAAAATATTTCATTAAATACTTTAAAATTGCTCTAGCCCTTTTATGTGAAAACATTCAATGTTCAGACTTTTCTATATCGATTTAACGGTATTATTGTATATTTTATCTTATAAATTTAATTTGTTGTAAATTAATAAATAATGGGAAAACCTGTAAACTTATTAATATATCATATATATACATATGTAAGTATAAATTTCATTCTTTAAAATTTACAGTGGCTTTAGATAGGCTATGTTGCTACTAGCGTCTGATGATATCCATCTACACAGCATCCACTGAATAAAATTACAATACAATTACGAATAAATATCGTTTTTTTTTTTTAAATTATTAAAACTATAAACAGTATAACTGTAGGACTTACATTAAGTTGCATGATAATTTTGTTGTATGCCCAGTTCCATCGTTGCCTTGCTGTTATTTCAGGCTTTCGCATTAAATGACCACTTGTCACCTCTTCGGTTTCACCTCTGCTCAATGTTCTTTTTTTGACAATTTGCGGTTCTTCATGGAATTGATGTTGCTGGTCTTGTTGTTGGTTTTGTGTGTGTAGCTGATCATCTTGTGGCAAACTATTATCGGGCGTCAACAATGCCTCATCTTCATCTTCCTCGATAATGCTGTCTTGTTTCGTTATCTGATGGTGTATTAAACCACCAAGTGTTGGTGTGGTTGCTGCTGTTGTTGGAACTTGTGATTGTTGTATATGTGATGCCGTGATTGCCGACGTTGATGTTACTATTGGTTCTTGCAGCGATGTATCGTGGCATGAAACGTCCTCAATATAATTCGCGCTATCTTCGCTCGGGTAATTATCGTCAATGTAATCATCACGACTCTCTTCAATGTATTCCAGTGGTGGTTGCTTTTGGTGTTTAAGAAGTTGCTGTTGCTTGCGTAATTCCTTGAGCTGTTGCTCCTTTTCGAGATATTTATACTCGTCCTCCTCGTTAAAATAATCCTCACGATAATCATAGCCACCATCCGGTGGGGTATAGTAACCGTTCACTGCCATCATCGATGCTGTCGTCGACGGTGCCGTCTGATCCATGTAGTAATCATCCTGCTCACTATCTATCCGATAATTCGGATCCAACTCATCAATATATTCTTCCTCTTCTTCATCATAAATCTCAGTTGGTTGCTGTTTAATCAGCAAACCCGATTTACCATTGATGGCGGGCAGCTTTTTGCCTCTGGACAGTGGCACCGTCGGCAGCATCTTACTGGTGGTATTAATTTGTGTGTTTGTAGTTGTGGTGCTTGTGGCGTAGTAGTCATCGTCATACAAATTACTATTCTCATAATCGTCCATTGTTGATGATGTCGTTGTGGTAACAACTGCTGCACCACCGGCTCCACTAACCACGCTTTGTTTCAAATCAGTATCATTTCTCATTTGAGATGTGCTTTTATGATCATCACTAAATGGAGTGCCGGGTACCACTTTAACCGCTGCTGTTGTCATCGCTGTAGCAGTTGATACTACTTGTGTGGCTGATTGTACTGCAGCAGCAGCTTTCCCCAGGAACGAGCCAAACAACCCACCCCCACCGCTACTACTTGTTTTTGAAGCAGGTTGCTGTTGCTGTCCTTGCGGTTGCTGCCCTCCTGTCGCTACAGACGTCAGCGATGACAACAGTGATGTTGGTCCCAATTTCGATTGTGTTGTGGTGGTTGACGTAACGGCTGCTTGTTGTTGTGATTGCCGTTGAGCCGAAGTCATGGCTGATGTTACTTGAATTGCTGGTTTCATTGAAACATCCATCATATCCATTCCCGATGTTGCATCAAAACTACTAATAACTGACGTGGCTGTCGTTGTAGCCAAAGAGACTGTTGTGGTGGCTGCTTCAGCTGCCATTTTCGCTGCAGCATTATCTAAAAGTTGTGAAACTATAGTGGCATCATCATCCATGTAATCATAGTTATTATTGTAGTTTTGATTATCGGTTATATCGCCAGTTGCAATATAATCATTTTCACTATAGCTATATTCATCGTAGCCATACTTATAGTCGTCACTGTAGTCAACGATTTTACCGCCACTACCATTTGAAGTTACAGTTGTTACAGCTGTTGTTTGATGTAAATCGAAAGAAGATTGTTGTGTTAACATATTATCGTAACCATCTCCTATAATCATACCACCACTAGTTGTTGATGCGTTTT